>CM028134.1:168607500-170097500 GCA_016271365.2 Neoceratodus forsteri | reverse complement strand
GTGTTTTCTCTTACTCATGCATTTGATGGTTTTTATGCTTAATGAGGATCCTTTGTAAATGAGCTTTTTGCTCAAAGGTTGTAATTCCGATTTCTCAATAAATAAATAAAATTATCAGCACCCCGTATGGCAGTCCCTGAGTGGCCAGTGCTGAAATGTTGAATGCCCTAGATATTGCCTCATGTTGGCGTACTTAAGCAAAGGCCTTCCAATTACTAAAATGGCTTTAAAGCTCTACAAACAAAATATTTGTATTCCAGTCTGACGGTCAACTTGCAAACCAACTCGGTATTCCCAGACTGTCTCCTGAAGCAGGAAAAGCCCCGTTGGTTCACACGGTTACCCTTTCGACGGCTCTATCTAGGCACTGCATACCTCTGTCACTTCTACATCTCACTGTACCTCTGGAATAGATAGGCTCTGAGCACAAGATCACACTCTCCACATTCAGCTGTCATCCTCTCCAGCTCCCTCTGGAAGATTCAACTGAACCTCTAGATTGACACAGACTGCTGGAATCCCAGACCAACCCTTGTGTCTCTGCTTCTCAAACCCTCTGGACAGTGTCAGCTCGACATGTAGTGTTTAGTGCCTGCTATGGGACTTAGAGCAGCAGCGCAGACTGGGTTTAGTTTGTAGCCCTTTGCTGAACTCATCAGCATCGGTTCTCTTTCAGGTTAGCACACAGATGCTGCTTCTTTTCCTCAACAGTCTCACTCATAGATTGCTCAATTTGTGAACTGACACAAGGCCTGGAACAGTGCACATTACGCCCTCTTATGGAACAAACAAGTTCATTCTCTTCAGGATCTTAAATCTATCCCCTTCAGTATAGTCCAGCTTATAAAGCAGCAGAGCAGCGACAGCTCTCATTAGTCCAGACAAGGTGTCAAGTTATTGTTCTACCTTCTTCCAGAAACCAGCAGTGAAGCTTGAACCATGAACTCCTCCAATTAGTGGTCCCTGAGGTCAAGAGGTCAGAAGATGGAGGCCCCCCATTGAGTCCCCGACATTTACCGTAACATACAGTTAATTCAGAGAGTTTCATCAGCCACTCCTCTTCCACATTCCTCTCCCCCCCATGCCTGCCCATCATCTTTATGCCTCCCTCATACACTCCCCCTCCCCCCAGGTTGCTAGACTTTAGGACTGTGTAGTTTTATTCACCCTCCTGTTGGTCTGCAGGTATAAGGACAGGACAATGTCTTATTTATTTATTTAGTTAGTTGTTTCGTTATTTCAAAAGTTTCACCAGGAAAGACATACTGAGCCAACAACAGCTCGTTTCCAGATGTGTCCTGGGGAGAGAGGGAAGAGGAGTATAAGAAAAAAACAGAACAATAACATATACGATAAATCATCAACCAGAGTAATAATGTATACAGCATAGTACAAAAACAACAACAAAAAAGGAGCTTCATCAAAAAGGCAAAATTATATAGTTATACATGGTGCTTTTTACTTGGGTTGTTTCCTGGAATGTAATATGAGGAATGTGTGTCATTGTGCAGAGGCTTTCAGTCTTGGGGCTGGTTTGGTGGTTTGGGTTTTCCTAACAGGAAAAAGCTGTCTGACTGTGTAAGCACACGCATGTTTTAAAACAAGGTATTTCACTGGAGATCGGAGCCTTTATTCTGTTGTGTATGAAATTTATTTTATTTGTTTAGAAAATGTTTCACAAGGAAAGACAACATGAGCTGTAAACAGCTCATTTCCAGATGCGTCCTGGGTGTGTGTGGGGGGGGGGTACAAGAATTGGGAGAACAGGCAAACACATAGCAATAACAGGGCAATACAAGTATAAATACTAAAAAAAAAAACAGTGTAGTACAATTACAGAGCAGAAATATCCCAGACCAACTGGCCAGGGTAAACAAGACCATGTTTAGATATAACGTACATTGCAACAACCCAAGAGCAGGTGATCCAGTAGGTTAAAGGTTAGAGGACAGATAACACATTTGAAGTGCTAGAAGTAGTAGGCCGAGCACAAGATTCAAAGTGCTATTGTATACCCAATGTTACTTTTTTCTTTAATGCAATAAAGAAAAGCATAGGTACATAACAAAGAGAAATATTGTTTTTTTTTATTCATTAAAAGCATTTAAAACCCACAGCTTTACTGATTGTGTAGTCAGAGCAGCAATTGGTGATCTGAGCTAAACTGAAGAAAAAGCCTGTATGCAGCTTTTGTGCCGTTCTATATTTTTCGGGGACTACCAGCTGAAAGTTCATGGGACACCAGTTGAAAGTTTTTTTTGGGGAGATGAGGACAGGATGATATGTTTTGATTCCTTTTACTTATGTTGTTTTCTGGAATGTACTAAGGAGTATGCGTTATCATGCAAAAGGCTTTCATTCTCTGAGGCTGTGGTTTTCCTATCAAGGAAAAGCTGTCTGATGGTGTAAGCACACTTACATTTTAAAACAAGGTTTTAAATATTTTACTGGAGACAGGAGCCTTTATTCTACTATGTATAAGATTGTTAAAGGGTACCAATTTCAGTGCTTTTGTTTAGGCCCTCAGGTATATAAAAACGTACCTTTAGCGAAGCTCTTAAGAAATGACACTTTATTTTTGTCTGAGTGGGAGGAAATTCGGTAACTTTTAAGTGCAACAAGGCTTGCCTTAATAATAACATCCAGCCTCACAAGAGACATAAAACACCACACTGTCTTACGAAATGGTGTATCTGCTGATGAAGCTGTGGCCACATGTGACTTTGTGTGCAAAGTATTTCACGAAGGAGAATGGGAACATAATGTAACATTAAGTGCTGCAATACATGTTCACACATATTTCCAATAGTAAACAGGACTACACTTCATAGTGGGTAGGGAAAAAGAGTAGGAACTTCTACGAACTTAAAAAAAAAATACATTACCATCGAAATGATTGTGCTGACCAACAAATAATACTGTCTTAAATGAACATTTTTTTTTTAATTTTAGCAGCTGGAGAAGATGTGGCTGACCAGATGTAACCAAGGGCAGTCTCTCCACTGATGGCCTAGAAGACAGATGGGAAAGAATGGGGTGAGCCTCCTGAGAATTAACCTTTCAGAATCCAGAATGATGTCTGTTTACTGTCTGTCTATTTTTTTTTATTCTTGTTGTTCTGAATTTTCCCCATCTGGTTCCCCTGTCCACTACACTAAGCCCTTGTGATAGATGAGTAAAAGGTGAGCAGCAGGGTAAGGTTTGAAAATATGTTATCACTGCATATGCTTAAACTCTGCTTTACAGGCATACAAAAAGAACTTCAGAATGATGTCATTAAAAACCTCTTTATTACACGTCCAGCCATTACACCACAAATGCCTGAAGCCATACAAAGTAATTGCCAGTGATAAAAAGACCTACCCCAGTCCAACAGACAGCCACCTAAAAACCCAGCACTTCGCCTGAAGGTTTCATCGGGGGGCATGGTTACAACAAACAAGCAATTCTTAAATACCAATAGGTACACACATGACTAAATTAATCTGAATATGTAAAAAAGTTAATGCAAAGACATTTATAACCTAAAATCTATGGGAACTTACATCCAGAAACACATATTAAATTGCAGACACACATCATTCTAATACCAAACTGTGCACAGTAATGTGTAAATACATGCAACGAATTTAAATGAAAGCATTATGAAAAGCAGCACATTAATACGCTTACACGTAACTTGATTTCAGTTAACACTCAAAGCTTTAACTATAAAGAAAAAACGTCTTTATAATCCTAATCCATTTTAAGACAAGTATATCACTCGACATGTCTTGTAAAGATGCTCTGTTGCTCCATGTAAACCTGTAAAGGAGACTTCTTTAAAAGGTCTTGCTGCCTTTCAGCGTCACAGTTGGTATTATTAGGCATTATATTCATGGGCAGCAACATGATGTATCATCTTATAATGTCCATATCCAACTCATAATTCAGTGAGTAACTACAAAAAGCAAACCGGACTCATATTGTAATAAATATCTAGATCGAATACAATTATAAGTCTGATTTAAAATCCAATATGTCGATTAAGCCCAATGGCTTTATTGATTGCAAATGCTAAATCCATAGCGATTCCTTTTGCAGCAGACTTTTAAAATGATCATGCCCCCTCCTAGCACCATTTTGGATGCATTCTAATCCAGTATACCTCAACCCACCAGGGTCACAATTGTGCAATTCCTTGAAAAGCATACCTAAGGGAGTATTTTCATTGACATTTATAATATTCCTAATATGCTCCTGGACTCTTCTTATAAGTGATGTGTTGTTCTACCAATATATAATACTAAGTCACAGGGACATGTGAGGCAATAAATTACATTACTGGTGTCACATGTTAAACATTCTGTGATTTCATATTTAATCAATGTCCTCGGATGAATAAAATAATTCTCCTCAGAGGCATATTGACATACGTTGCACCATTTGCACTTTCTGAAACCCTTCAGTTAAGAAGATAACCACATAGATTGATTTCCCCTCTTCTTGGATTGAAATCTACTGTGAACTAACTTGTCCCTACTATTTGAAGCTCTCCAAAATGAGACCCATGGTTTTCCTCCTAATATACTGGCTACTTACAGATCATTCATTAATATTGGCCAGTACTTATGTATAATGCTGACAATGACTCCTAATTGATTATATTCGAGACTGAATGTCCCTGAATCGTCCACATCCTGTGCATTTATTGTAGGGACTACTAGCTAATTTCTCTCCTTTTCTGCTACTCTTAATTTTGCTTCTTGTAACAGCTGCAAATTGTATGCTCTCTTGTCAAATCTTTCTACCAAATCATCCGATTGCTTTCAAAATTCATCTTTAGTGCTATAATTCCTCCTGTCACAGAATAGATAGCTCCTTCCCTGAGAAAAGTGATAAAACACACTAAAGCTTCGTAAACTATGCCTGTGTGCGTCTGTGCATGCATTAGTAAATTACTATGATTTTAAACCACAAGTCAAAATAAGCTTAAAAAATACAGGCCCAGATATTCAAACTGCTCCCAAAATGTGCGCAACAGCAGGAGCAAGCACAATTCAATTGAGCATATGCGCAACAGACGCGATATTCAAACATGGAGCAGAACAAATTGCGCAAGCAGCCAACGTCTGAATATTGCACAAACTGCGCCATAGCGCAATCAGGAAGGGGAAGCTGAGCAGAAAGGTTGTGCCATAGCACAACAAGGCAGCCCAGCTGAGCAGTCCAGAGGTGCCATAGCGCAAGCAGAGCCCCACCCCCCAGCAGAGCAATGGAACTGCACAACCAGGGAGGCAGGCTGGGGCCCACCACCAGCCATGCCACACATGGGCACAGGAACACACTGCAGAACCAACAAGACACCTGCACACCCCAAGCACAGCATCACTGGGGGTGGGACGGATGATCTACTGGCCCATGGGGACAAGCCAACAAGCACAGCAGGGCCATGACGCCCAGCACAACCACTGGCAGGCTGAGACTGCCACACACAGGGGGTTGACAACCACAGTGCACATCAGCCCCCCGTATGCACAGCACACCCTGCACCATGACCCCAAGACACCACCTATGTGCAGTGACTGGCACTGCAGGAAACACCATTCATCCCCCCCGGCACTCGTCAACCTCGTGTAGCAGAGAACCATACAAGCCAGACCCTCCCTGTGCACCCAGCAGTGGGTGGCAGCAGATGGCAAGACCAACAGAAAGTCACTGCCACACTGGAGACACCTCCCCATGCACACACACATGCACACACACATATACCCAGGACCATACCACCCCAGATGGCATGCACACCACTGCAACTGAGCAACCATAGCCAGCTGCAAATCAGAGACCAACACAGTATTCATATCAAAATATATATGTATTAGAAAAATGTAAAGTACAAAATTAACAACAACAAAACTATTTACAAGGGGGTAGGGGTACAAGGTAGGGGTGGGCAAGGGTAGGGATGAACAACTTGAGAGGGAAGGCAGGGTGGGAGGGATGGTGAAGTGGAAGGGAAGCCGGCCTAAGGCCCAGCAGGCTGGTCCTCCGCTGCCTGGTGCCGCTCGTGTCTGGCTGTGCCTCCTCCGAGAGCCATGGCGCTGGATGTCCTGGAGGATGGTGCTGTTTCATGGACACCGGGTGAGCTGCTGCAGTGCCCGCTCTATTCTTTGGAGCACAATGAGGCCTAGGAAAATGGGAACACAGTCAATGGCTGTGACTGACCACAACCCTGAACACCACCCAACCTGCAAGCCATATAGCCCAATGTCCCACACCTGTGATGGTATGCACCCACCCACAGTGAACATGCACATGGCCAGCCCAACCAGGCGGCACCAGCTATGTGCACCACTGCACACACACACACACTGCCCATGTCCATCACAGTACAAACAAGGCTGCCAAGTGACGTGGCAATGTGGTGCGATGCCAGTTCCACAGCCATGTGCCCAGTGCATGCATGGACCACCAGTGATGCATACAAAGACGTGCAGTGACACTGGACAGTGATGAATGTCTCCTGTGTCATGCATGGTTGTGTTGTGCATGGCTGGTGGTCATGCCCACCCCTCCAGCATGCAATAGCATCCATGATGTAATGATACTCACACTCCGCAAGCAGCTGTGGCTGCTGCTGCTGCTGTGGCCCACCCCTCGCAGCACCACCGACCGCCACCGGGGCCCTGCCACGGCCCTCCTCATCCCGTGCCTGCATCCTCTCTGCCCGGCCTGTGGGAGACAAATGTTGAGAAAAACATCAGTGTGACTCCAAAGCAGACTGCCCCCTGCCCCAGTGAGTGTGCCTGCCCACACAGCCAGACCCATGCATCTCACACCTGCACACACTACACACAGCCAACCATGTCAGAGCCATCACCCATGCATAGCCACAAAACACACTCACACCCCTACAGAGAATACAGGTGCATAGATGGTACACCCACCTGGCCTAGGCACAACGCCCTCCTGGCACATGACCGTGAGCCGCCATGCAGGTCCGCCCCTCCCGCGGAGGTCACTGTACCTGTGCTGGCACTGCTCAGCAGACCGCGCCGCCCAGTGACCCCCACCAGGTCATTGGCCACTTGCAGCCAGACCTGGGTTCGAGCTATGGTGAGGAACTCCTCCCCATACAGTGCCCCATAGTGGGGCTCTACCAGAGCCACCAGGTTGGCCACCTCCACGGGCTCCATTGAGTGCCCTCCTGCGTGTGTTCTTCCAACTTTACAGCAGGCAATATGGCACCCGCGCGCCGCAAACTTCGCAGGAAATGTTGCACAATAGACCACCATAGGATCCAATCACGCTGTTCGTACAGCGCCATTGGTCCACATAGCGCTGTCACCAGACAGCGCAATAGGGCCGTACACATGGCAGCCAAACAGCGCCAGGGGGCAAAGGTCGGACACCAGGTCAGGGGTCTATGACGCAAGGCCACGCACAGCACCATCTGATGTCTACGCATCCTGCGCAACCGACCACCTGTGTGACAGTGCCACAGTGCACTATTGCACAGTAGTGCCACAGCGCCATATAGTGCCCAGTGCTGTAGCGCCACTGGCACAATGGTGGCCATGGCCTGAATTGCCGATCGCGCATAGCACGTCATCAGCGCGGCAGACGCCTGCATAAGCTACCTGGGCATGCGTAACGCAGTGTACCGCACAGTCACAGATCTGCGCTTATTGGCTCAGCCAGCTCAACATGAGGTAAAGCGCAATGGCGCGATATTCAGCCCGACACATGCAAATCATCTGATCAGCCATTCAAAGGCGCAGTGGTAGCGATTTGCATCTCATTACAGTTGCTCCTCTAATTTGCATGCATTGCACTATAAAGTGCGACGATGTGGGCTGCGCTGGCCAGATTCGGTTACTGCAGTGAGAGGTGAGGCATGCTGTGGGATGTTCTGGACAATGGGCATGGGATAAACGCTGTAGACTGCACAGTGACAGGTGTCCACTTCCACCCATACAGATCGCCATGGCTGAGCAGAGCCAAGGTGAGGGTGGGGTGGGGGCGAAGGAGGAGGAGGCCCAACTTCACCACGGCAGAGACTGAGGCCCTCTTCCAGGCCTACCTGGAGGAGGCACTACTGTGGATGGCGGGCACCCCTCAGGCTGCAAGGCTTGCATGGGAGGGGTAGCCTGGGCAGTGAACCTGCACGGAAGCCACCAGCCCATGCAGGAATGCAAAAAGAAGATGGAAACAGACCGCAGGAGGGTGAAGGAGAAGGTGGCAGCCCTCAGGGCGGCACGGCTGGCACTGGCGGGGCCAGCCAGCGGTGGTGGAGCTGACCCCGGCTGAGGACCGACTGGCTGCATCAATGCAGCGCAGTGCTATTGAGGTGTACCAGGAGGTGGATTCCAGACAGGTGAAGCCCATCACTGCACGGTATGACATGGTGGTGGTGTTGGGGAGGTTGTTCACATGCACTCACATGTCTCTCTTCTGTTACAGATCCTGTTCATCTTCAGGGGATGGTGGTGGTGGGTCCAGGCAGTGAGGATGACCTGCTGGACATGGAGGAGGGTCCATCCACCTCTGACACCAGCCAGCATGCACTGCACCAGCATGCACGCTGGCTGCCAACTCTGGTGTCGGTGATTCGGTGGGGGGTGCACAGCCTGCGTCTCAGCAGTCTGGCATGCAAGCATGCCAGCACGCCAGACTGTGGCTGCAGCACGCACTCCGCACCATTGATGATGCAAGGACTGCAATGGCAGTGACATGTGTGTCCCATGACAGACACACAGCAGGCCAGCACGTGCCCCTGGGCCTTGCTGATTCCAACTTGTGTGTCAGCATGTTGGCACAGTCCCAGGCTGTGCCTGTCAGCACCGTGGGCAGCACCAGTGGCTGTGCAGGTGTCTGCACTGCTGGGCGCCACAGCGGTGAAACGAGGGTCCCTGGGGCACAGCGGTTGGAGGGGCAGCAGCAGTCACCCACCAGGTCTGGGGTACAGTGTCCAGCGGTGGCACTGCCCACCGCCTTTGATACGCCCATTCCTGGTCCAGGCAAACAGCCACCACCCTCAAGTGGTGTTGCGATCAGGACCTTCCACACCCTGGGGACAGGATGCCGCTGTGGCAGAGTACCCATTGAGCAGCACACCCGCCTGCTGCGGGAATCAGCACAGCAGCAAAGGCGGTTGCAACGCCTGTGGAGGCACTGTGTACGGCTGTGGAGCGGCACAGCAGGGAGTGTGCTCTGGACGCGCAGAGATGGTCCATATGCGGATGGATGTGACCGCCGCCATTGACAGGCAGACCCAGGCATTGGTCGCTGTCGCGGCTGCATTGGGCACACATGCAGGTGCTCCTGTACCGCGCACCCCACACAGTACGCTCTCCATTCCCCGTTCCGGTGTCGTGCGACACCAGGCCTGTCGACGCCGGGTTCAGCTGTGGGCATCCCAAGCACCCCTGGTGCAGGTATGTTTGGCATCCTATAGACCCCACTGCGGACAAGGTCACGATCGCGCAGTGGGACCACTGGTGGTCCATCGGTGCCACCCCATGTGGCCCCTGCTCAGCCTGCCAGTGCTGTTGGGTCACGGCGGGGCCGCCCACACATCTGCGGTGGCCGTGGAATGGTGCAACATGACTGACCTGTCTCCAGTGCGGCCCTGTCTGCTGCTGCCCTGTGTGCACTGTGGGCCATGGTGGGCAGTGCACTGGGGTGCCCCGCGTATCACGCCGACATACGGACACCTGCACACCATCCCGACTGCTGTCCACAGGTGCTGCAGTGATGATGCCTGCATTGTACTGTACACCAAGGTGCAAGGGTGCCCAGCATCTGACACACGTGTTTGGACAGTACAGGTGGTGGTGTGGTCTGTGGATCTGTGTGTTTGCCATGTCTGTTCCTGCTGTGCTGTGCACCTGTCCATGTACGCTTTGTGCCTGTGTGTGTGTGTGTGTGTGTGTGTGTGTGTGTGTGTCCATATGACTGTTCGCCCCTCCCTGATGGTGTGTTTGTGTGCCTGGTCCCTTCCACCCCCCTTGCCGTCATGCACCCCTGGTGTGTTACTCTGTGTGCCTGTGGGTTGCGCCAGGACAGTGTTGTTTGCACATGGCCCCTTGACTTACCTGTGTTGTGCATAATGCTCCTCCGTAATGGTGTCCCGGTGCAGCTGGGCCTGCCGGATCAGTCGGGGTCCCGCCGTCTAGGGGCTGTTCATCACCAGCAACACCGCGCCGGGCAGCCCCCATCGCTGTCCCTCTTCAACCTGTACGGCTATCCGACAGTCATTGGCCATGTTGTGCAGGATACAACAGGCCAGGAATATCCCACAAGCCTTGAGGGCTGTACTGTAGGGCACCGCTGGAGGTGTCTAGGCATCGGAAGCGTGCCTTGAGCATCCCAACACCCGCCAATGATGTTGCATGTGGCGCATGTGCCTCATTATAGCGCCTGCTGCGATGCGGTCATGGGGCGCCTGCATGTGTGAGCAGCCAGGAACGGAGTGGGTATCTGCTTTCACCTGTGTGGAGATAGTGGAGATCAGTCTCATGTTCAGGTCCATATTGCCCATATCCCTGTGTGCCACTACCATGGCACCTGTGGCATTCCTACCCTTGCCCCGAGTTTGCATTTCCTACATGCGTACTCACCCACTAGATGGCCTGTGGGGATGTCCCCACTCTCGAATCGATGGCACAGTGCAGACTGATGCCATATAAAGGCATCATGTGCTCCGCCAGGGTGTGTGGCACAGACATTGATTATACACCCAGTGGCATCACACACCACCTGGCAGTTGACACTGAGGAAGCCCTTTCTATTCCTGTATGCGGCCCCATCGGGGCCAGGTGGCATGCGAATGGCCACATGGGTGCAGTCTATGGCCCCTAGCACGCCAGACATACGTGCTACCCTGTGGAGCACCTGCATGTTTGCTGTACTCTCTGCCACGGTGCTGGGGAAATGGATGTGCTCCGCAGCATGTGGCAGCAGTGCGCTGAGGAATTGGGTGAGGATGCGTGACGTGGCCGACTGTGTGATGCCTGTGGTTTCTCTGTTAGCCCCTGGAAGGTGCCCGCTGGGCAGGCACATGCAGGCTGTCACCTTGGTCTCCACTGACAGAGCATGACTCCGCCGTGAGGGTGCCTGCATCACATCACTGCACAGCCTCACAGAGCTGCTTCAGTATTGCCCTGTCTAGGCGGCACCGCCCATGATCTCTACATCTGTGTACAACTCAAAGCTGATGCGGCACGGTACTGCCTGTTGGGATGTGATCGCCGACGGGCCCTCCACGCCATGTCCCCCTGCACCTTGCATTCTCACCCCTCATTACAGCTTCCCATGTGGAAGCTGCCACTGTCCATCTCCTGGCTTGTGCCCCCGCTGATGTTGCTCTGTTACCCCGCTGTCCTGACTGCTACTTCCACTGCACCGGCACCCCCGCTGGCCTCTGCAGCCTATGGCCCACATACTTCCCTTGCCTGCCCTGGCCTGTCACTGTCTGTCTTTCTCTCTCTCTCTTCCCCACTTGGCATCCCTGTAGGCGTTCTTACGCCGCTTCCTTGAGCCTTTTTATTTGGCTCATTCCGCTGGCGCAACTCGGCTGGTCCGCTGTTGCGCATTGGCGCAAGTCTTTGGATATCGTGATTGCGCCTTTATGCATGGATCCACCCTTCGGGTTGCGATGCCGTCATTTGCATTGCGCTGTTGCTCAGCATGTTTTCGGTGGTGCAACTGCCTCCTGCTGAATATCGCAGAATGGCGCACTTTTGGATTTGCGCAGGCGCAACCCTTTTGAATATCCCACCCACATAGTATATAATGTTAAACGTCTTCTAAATAAAAAATATATTTATGTTATGCAGATAATGGATTTAAAGACACACTGCCCTAGTGTAACGTAAGCATTAACAAGCTGTTTCCCACATTTACACAGTGTAAGCACTATTCAGATATGTTCGTCTTAAACACAGTGTTTAAAAAAGTTATTATTCATGAATATTCAGACTTATACTGTTTAAACATGATCTAGCTGCAACTCTGTAACAAGTGACTAGTGACTGTGCACATTCAAAACTCAAACCTAGCAGAGACCACCTTGTAAGTTTTATGACTTTTCTCTGGGAAGGAGCTATCCGTTCTGTGACATTTGACAATGAGATGCGTTTCTTTTGGTGGAACTCTGCTGCCTTTATATGTTTCTATGTCGATTTTTAAATGCAAGTTTAGGCCAAGGAGATTCTTAACTTTTTATCTGGGTTTTTTTATGTATGATCTGGGTTTTAAGAAGGTGTATTCTTCCAAACCAACTGTCATTGATTTTCTGATGAAGGACTCTGTGTAGTCTGAAAGCACAAAGCACCCGTTTTCTTTTTTAACAACTCTGTTGGTCCAATAAAAGGTATCAAATCATCTATTTTTGTGGATCTTGTGTTACAAGGACCAATACAGCAACAAAAATTTCTGTAAAATAATATGGAATACTTTGAATACTCCGATGGGTGGATCCAAAATAAACAGATACATTTTCACTGGAAACTGAGGGCTCTTCGATTAATGATCCTTGCCAAGTAGCCAATGTATTTAACTCTTGATTTGGTAACCTTGATAAATGTAGACCCATTAATAATGATTCACGTTTAGTCCGAACTGATGGTCCTGCTGAAACTGAGGAACTGCCACAGTCAAAATCATTGGTTCTGGGTGTACCTAAACTTTATTTTCGTTCACTTTCACCCTCTGAGGTAGGTCATCACGTTATAAAGATGGATCCAAGATCATGTATGGGACCTGATAATATTGATTATCATATACTAAAATGTGTGGGTGTGGGTGTGTACTTCAATTGCACTACCATTGACAAAATGATTTAATAATGTATGGTAGAACGTTATTATCTGTAAAAATCCATCATTGTACAGGGTTGTTGTACCCTCGATGTGACATTACAATGTTGTTATACCATCGTGGGTACGTCACATTGATGGTACAACAACATGGAATGCGGCGCATACATGTTATGCAATCCTCAAATCTTCCTCAACTGGCTGCAGCTGTAAGAAATGGACCCGGAAGAGAGCGGCGGTGACTAAAACAAATTTGAAAGTAAGGAACCTGCCTCTCTTTTTGTGATATTTATGTGGACCATGCACTATAAAATACAGTATATGGTCCACTATTGGCAAGAAAGTGTGTGTTGCCATCTTGAGGTCGCCAAGGTGACCAAAACCTCTAGAGCTATGCTCTTGAGGTTTAAACGGACACTGTGGCAACCTCTCGATGGCACACACGCTTGTTACCGACAGAGGACCATACATTAGCCTCTATATTATTCTCTCTGCTTTGGAGTTTTTCCAACTAAATGGAAGTGTGTGATTGTTAAGCCCATACACAAATCCGGATCTAGGACTAATGTAAACAACTATAGGCCCATCTCTCTCTTGGCTTCACTCTCTAAAATACTAGAAAAAAAATTGTTTCTGAGCAGATATCTAAATGCTTGGCTAAATACAAAGTCTGGTCTGAATCACAGCATCGTTTTAGAACCAGTCTTGACACTGAAACTGCCTTGGTGAGGTTTACTAATCAAATATATAAAGCACTTGATGAGAGAAAATATGTTGCCTCAGTTTTCGTGGACCTCGCCAAGGCATTTGACTTGGTAGATCATAAGGTATTACTTAAAATACTGACAAAGGTTAATTTTTCCCCTGAAGTGATCACATGGATTAAGAATTACCTACAGAATAGGTCACAAAAGACCATCATTGATGGCTTCTATTCTAATGAGTGTTTTACGAGATGTGGAGTTCCTCAAGGGTCCATTCTTGGTCCCTTTTTATTTTCGCTTTTTATTAACTCTCTGTCTGAAGCTTGCCAAAGTGCTGAATTCATTTTCTATACAGATGATGCTGTGTTGTTTTGCTGTGGTAATGAAATCTCAACCCTGAAGGAAAACCTTCAGAGGGATTTTGGTAAACTTCCCACTTAGTTTCACACTGATAGAGTAGTACTTAATTCTTCTAAAGTGAAATTAAGGATTTTTCCAGATCCGAGAAAGACAATTGACACAAATTTTATACTCACTGGCCCCGATATTCAGAATTGCACCTGGCAATGGCGCATGTGGAGTCGCAGCGCAACTGAGTTGCGCTGGTGCAACTCAGGGATATATTCAAAAGAGATGAGCCATGGTGCATCCCTTCTGAATATATCTGGTAATGCGCACTGCACAAATAGGAAGTGTTGGTGCATCCCCCCCAGACAGGGCTGAATACCAGGTATAGGAACTGCGCCAATGCAACAGAGTTACGCTGCGCGCAAATTCCTGATATTCATACATGCAAGGTGCATATGGGGCCATTTGCGTGTCATTATAGCCCCACTTGCATGCGTTGAGCAGGGCAGGCCAGCAAAATGCACATGGTGCCCTGCACAGCATACAGTGCTGCCAGAGGGGGTCTCGTGGCACCCCCCTGCCCACCCCGTAGCTGCGATCCGAGTACTATGCCCTTTTCATAATTCCCTGGTAGTCTAGAGGTCCCCCACCCCTTCCGTAGCACTGATCAGCAAGAAATAAATGTTTATTAATTCTCTAGTAGTCTAGTGGTAACCCCCTCGTAGCCCCAATCATGGCAAAATCTGTCATCCAACAGTCCTGGTGGTCTAGTGGTTCCCCACCCTGCCTATAGCTCCGATCACCAGTAATATCATTGAACAAAATTCCCTGGTGGTCCAGTGGCACCCCCCACCCACACAGGACCCCCTGCCCACCCAGCTCCCCCTGTCATAGGTGGGCAGCCACACACCCACCCACATACCACCACGGCTACCCGCCGAATGACAACTTGCAGAAGCAGCTATAAGCTCATGGACCAATGGGCTTGCAGTGCATACTGTAATAGTACTTCACAAATATGTGAATGAAGTCTACCACACTTCTCTTGGACAAAATTCTTTCTCCTTTATTGCAATAAAACTATACAATAGTCTGCCCAAATTCATTGTTAATTGCTCTAAAATCTCTTCCTTCAAAAGGTCACTTAAGGATTTTGTACTTGATAGTTGTGTGTGTGTAAGTGTTTTAACTGAGCTTTGTCAGTATTTATATACTATGTATATGTTTAATGTACTGTTTGTATTCAAAACTTGTCCCCCAGGTCGCATCTGGAATCGAGCAATACTGCTCAGTATGCCTTCCTGGTTAAACTCGTAAATAAATAAAAACTTGTAAATAAATTTTTGTAACTGGTGCTTGTGAAAACTGGTAGCTTTGTTCACCTGCTTTTCAGTATAAAATAAAACATAACAAAAAGATTTAGCCAGTTAATAAACCAAGGAATCCGTTCCTCACCACCACCCCCATCCACTACTCAGCAGAGTCACCGTGGCTGCAACTTTTCCTCCAGCAGGGAGAGCAGAGATTGGCTGCCTTTTTTTTTTTTTAATGTATTTTTAACTCCTTTTGAGCTTACCTCAGGACTCTGCCTTTGCCACTGCCCACTCGTGGTCTCCTCATCACACTGGGTGCCCCTCTCCAAATCCAGACCTGACCAGTGTGGTGCTCCGAGCCGCCCTCAGCTTAGCCCCGGGGTTGGATGCCCTGTCCTTTTGGCTTTGTTGTTGTCTAGTTGGAGGAGGCTAGGTCAGGTTTCACACTGGAGTGCCATAGTTAAGGGGCAGGACTTTCTGAGTGCCAGTTGAGCATGGCCAGTGATTTGTGGAGGCCATTGTGCTGCAGTCAAGCAGACAGACTTTTGCTCCTTAAGTTCCACCAACCTTCTATGCCAACTCAAACTCGCAACAGCTTGGGGGTACTTGGTAGCATGTGGTCATCTGCACTACTGATGGCACCTCTGCTTGACTACCCCTAGGTGTCACTTTGATACTGGCTTTTGGCAACCTGCCCTCCCTGGAGATGAGCGACCACACAGATGCTCTTACACCCTCCCTGCCGGCCTCCGCTTCCGACATCCCAGGCTCGTGGCATGAACCTGGGTTACCAGTGTACCAGAGCCCCCCATTCAGCACCCATGCTGCTTCTTGCATGACTGGCAGGGGGTGCACGCAAATGCCAGATTGCCCAAGGCCTTCCTCCCCAACCATCAAGTGCGTCACCTCCACAATGCATTTGGATCCTAGCCAGCCTCAGTGTGGGATTATGGGGACTACACATGAACCCCAGTCTCCCAGATGGCTACCAGGCCGGCTCAGGCCCTGGTTCATATGGGGAAAAAAATGACATCAGATCAAAAACCAGAATACATCCCACATCTCACCTCATTCTTGCCTGCACCAGGTGAAGCCATCTGGAAGTAATATGAAGAGGGTACTGACCCAGGCAGCTAGAGATATTAAACCTTTCCCCTCCTGGAGTTGACAGGAATATTTGATCTTCTTCAAAGATATCACCCTCCATTGAGCCACACCAGCAGAACATAGATGCTGTCAGCAGTAGGACCACTCAGAAACTTTTGCCTAGCTGATGTCACCCATGTTGACGCACATTGTCGGTGCCTGTATAGCATGGGCTGCCTCATACTCCTCAGTTCTTTCTCTTCCACCATCAACGTGATATCGAACCGATAGAACACTCCTTTGATCCTTGAACTTGCAGCTGTGTTGCCGTTTTATTTCTTTTTCGTTGCTGACATTTAACTTTGACAATGTTAGGTCTGTGTTTTCAGTTCCTTCCTATATGCAGGGACCACTGGCCTTCTCTGTATGCTGCTGCTGGGTCATCACCACCTCCCCTCCTTCTGGTGCCTGAGCTCCTATAGTTGTTGTTCTCCAGTCCATGGTTATTGGTCTCCTGACCCGCAGTGGCTGTTTGTCTCCCATCCACAGCTATTGTTGATCTCTCTTCTGTGACGACTGTTGGTCTCCCTTATGTGGTTTCTGTTGGCCTCCCATCCTTAGGGCCTTCAGTGTCTTCTGTCCAACCAATCCCTCCATGCTGCCACCATTTATGGTTTTATGTTTCTCGGTATCTGTATTACATTGTTACTGATGAACAGAGTGAGCCTGTTGCTGTTCATACCTTCCTCTGAGATACCAAGATCTGCTCCATTGCCTGAATTTGTTTCATCGATGTCCTTGCCTTGTGTGTTGGAATCGCTGTTATGGTGTCTCCATTTTGCTGGTCATCGCTTGTATCTGCCTTGTTGACGTTGATGCTGTGTGTGCAGGAATTTTTTTTGGTCTGCAGCAGTTGCATCATATCTCTGTCATTGGGTTTCCCATTGTCAGTTTGTTCGTTCTTCACTTTGCTTTGCCTCATCAGCATTCATGCTGTTTGTATGTGTAACCCCTAGATGGCGCTATCCCAGGGGCTACTACCCCTGTCTGATTTGCCACTAACAGGTTGAGGGGCCTGGATCCAATGGCGGGTGCCTCCACCCAGAGGTCAGGGTTTGCAATAGTTAAACTAACTTGGTCACAGCCCTCTGGGACACTGCAACCCCCCTTTCTTCCCACTAGTGACCCACACAATATATCAGAATTACCTCACAGTATACACTTACCCCAGGTCTGGTTCCGCACTGGGACCTCCTGTGAAATGAGATACAGTGCAACAATCACAGTACAGTACTTTAACATAGACAAATACCTCAGGCAGTATAACTTTGCTGAAACAAGCAGCTCTGATTTATTTAGGGGGATATAACAAGGACAGGGGGAAATCAGGTTAATTAGCTTATACTCTAATAATCTACTTATGGCTCTGTGCACAGGCCTATCCCTATCAGTTACTGTCCTGGGTACCCAAGCCCTAGTGGCTAGTCCAAACCGTGGCAGCTGGTAGGGGCCCTTTCACACAGAGAAAAGGAGAATTAAACAGTCAGCAGTACAGTAATTCCATTTGGAGTTAATGTGGCAATTCAACAGGAGCGACCTCTGAATTAGTACTCACGACCTCCAAATAAGATAGGGTCCTTCAATGTCAGCAGGGCTCACTTGAGGTACACAAACCTCTTCACACATCCATACAAAGAAAGCACTATACCAGGCAGGCTTGCATCTGTATCCCGATCGCAATTACTGCACAATACCCGGAGAACACACAGCAGATTCAGTTCCTGACAGACCGAGTGCAATTTTCAGCAATTCCTCCAGTCTTCTACAGGGTGAGCCTGGTTTCTACTCTTCAGAGATCCTTTGATTCTTTTCACAGGACGATTCAGTCCTAACAAGCTGTTACACAAGCTGCAGACCAGAACTCTGGGCCTTACACACGCTTTTTGACTAAACTGCACACTGAAAAAGCACAGGGCTCCTTCCTTCTTCACTGCCAAAGCTCAACTGAAACTCCAACCGACAAAACTGGGCACTTCCTTTGAGTTCCTCCCAGTTCTTGACTGGATTGGCTGTCACCACAATAGACTGCTGCTGTTGGTCCAAAAGGCACTGAAGTCTAAACTACATCTCCCAGAGTCACTGCCCATACAATCCTCTTGTGGCTGGCTCAGATTATGAGTCCAAGTTCTGATTCGTCCAAGGCACCATTTTAGAGCTAGCTTACCCCACACTGATTGGTCCAGTTCAGCAGTTCAAAACTAGAATGGGAACTAGCAGACACAGTTCTGACTGCAAAGAAAGCAGGTTAGACAAACTGTAATTTCATTATTACTCTAAATAATTTCTGGCAAACAGTTACATCTTTCAGATAGGTTCCCTTTGCACTCCTAGTGACTGCAAAAATGAAGTGAATTGCGGCAGCTTGAGTGGTACTCAATCAAAGAAACACACAGTCCCCATACAAACTAATTATGTCTGCAAGCAGACAGCTCTTAAAGAGACAGTACCAGAGGTTCTAAAACACTCACTGATAAATGGCTTAAATGCCAAACACCATTCAGGCTTGGAGCATTCACAAGCTCCTGGAAGTCTTTTGGGAACCCCATTTGCAGTGGGTTACACCCTTCCTGGCCTGGGAAAGCTTGCGTCCACACAAGCAAGTACCCATAAGTTTCAACTGCAACCATATACATTTGCATTAGGCTCGTACATGTAATCATCAGTCAATATATCATTTTACCAAGAACACATTTCTGAAACATTGCAGTACGTCACTCTTACACAGTATTACATACACATTGTACCATAACTCAAGTTATTACCTCTTGTACCTGAAACCTGAAGAGAGGGGCCTTCCTATCAGTTACCTTGGGCTGGATGGGCAAGGGCACCATACTTAGAGGGCAACACAAGTAACTTGAGTTAGCACTGATGCTCAGTTTGGGCAATGAGCTCGGGACACATACTCCTTTATGGACAACATTGAGAGGCAAGTCCACAGGCCTCCCAAGTGAATCATAACTGAGGTGCACCACAGGCTTTACAGCTCGACCAGTCTTTCTAGGGGAACTGTTATAGTCTCTGCACTCTGAGCCTCATTTTCAGCATTGTCCTCACTTGTCAGAGGAGTCTCCATGGGGTAGAGAGGCTAGAACTTGGGGCACTTTCAGCTCCAGGAGTACAGTTTCTGAGTCCACAACATTTGGCTCAGAGGGAGAGCTGGACACTGGCAGTGGACTGTCAGGGCACTCAAAATACTCTTCTTGTTCTGGTGTATCACCAGCTGACCCAATCCATCATTTTCCTCCTGAAAGCTCAAAAGTTCAACCATGCACAATGATTCCATTTCATCTGATCTGATGCTTTGCACTTCACTTTCTGGGAGCATTGGCTCCAGGGACGAGCTGGGGGCTTGGACAGTCCAGAAGGCCCAGCTTCATCTCCAGTATTGACTAGGGGATTGCCCTAAACAATTGACTCAGTTCGTAAGAAGGATAGTATTCAAAGTCACTCTCACTTCTTCCGATATGGACTGACAGTCATGCTCAACTGGGACTTGTGGAGGGAACACTTTAACTTTGCTTCTGTAGGTGCAGACTTTCTTGATCTTTTCTTAGCAGCAGCTCTAGTCACTGGTCCAGAGGGGCATCTTCTAGGGCTCAGACTCAATTAAGATTTGTCCAGTGGGGTAAATGATTTCTATGCATTGTTTTTACATCTTTTGAATTATTCTCAGGCCTTACTTTGTACACTGGCAGATCATCTAGTTTGCCCATTACAATGTGAGGGAGATGGTGCCATCTGTCAGCAATCTTGTGCTTGCCATGCAGTCCCAGATTTCTTAGCAATACCCGATCTCCCTCCTGGAGTTCCTGTGCTTTCACCTTTTTATCTTACCTTTCTTTGTTGGCCAGATTTCTTTTGGCAGCCATGGTTTGAGCCAGTTGGTACGCATGAGTTGCTGGGCCTTTAACTTTTGCACATACTGTAAATAGTTGTCAGCTTGAACCCCATCAGGAGAGACCCCAAAACACACATCTACTGGTAGTCGAGCTTCTCTTCCAAACATCAGGCGGTAGGGGGAGAATCCAGTGGCATCACTTTTGGTGCAGTTATAAGCATGTACCAGGGTGCTAATTTGTTGGCTCCATCTAGGCTTGTCCTTTGGGTGCAGGGTGCCTAGCATATCTAGCAAGTGCGGTTGAAACGTTCAGGCTGTGGGTCCCCTGGGGTGGCAAGGAGTGGTTCTGGACTTTCGACTCCCACAGAGAAAGCATCTCTTTGATCAGATGACTCTCAAAGTCTCCCTTGATCAGAATGGATTCTTTGTGGAGCCCCATAGTGAACAAAAAGTTTTCTACAAGTACTTTGGCCACAGTGGATGCTTTCTGGTCTTTGGTGGGAAAGCTTGGGTATCTCGTGAAATGGTCAGTAACCACCAGCACATTACTGATATTTCTTTGATCTGACTCCAAACTCAGAAAATCAATACAGACCAGCTCCATGGGTGCACTGGTGGTTATGTTAACAAGGGGGCAGCCCTCTGGGGCAAAGCTTCTCTGTAAGCAGCGACTCAAGTTCGAATGTGTTGCTCCACATCAGCCCCCATCTTAGCCAATAGAATCTGGATCTCACCAAGTCAAGTGTTCTGTCTATACCAAGGTGCCCATGTGGTTGTGCAAGGACCTCAGTACTGAGTCTCGAAAAGCAGTGGGCAGCACTAGTTGTTGTTTGTCTACTTATCCTCTGTCTACTGTTTCTCTCGTATAACAGTTTATTGATCAGTTTCAACTTAGGACCTTCTTTGTATAACAGTGCAGTTCTCAAATCAGTGGAGCCGAATTTGGACACATCTTTTCCTGCATAGAGGGCTTCTAAAGCTGCTTTGATCATGGGATCGCGGGATTGAGCCCACGAATACTGTCATTGTCCAGCTGAGGCAGTGCACCAATGTCTATTGCAGAAAAGTGGCAACAAGCAGCAGGTATGCATTCTCAGAGGCTCCTGCCAATCCACCATGCAGTCCACTGCGTCCGTGGGACATTTGTTCCTCCCTGTCAAATCCTCGCAGAGTGCCCGAATGTCAGGTTCTGCCAATCGGACCCAATCATTCTGGGGAACAGGCCTCCGGAGAGAGCATCAGCATCTATGTGGTTCAGACCTGCTCGGTATTCGAGAGCATAGTCATATGTAGATATGCAGAAAGCCATCTATGGCCAGTGGCATCCAACTTAGCTGAGGTCTGCACATAGGTCAAAGGATTATTGTCAGTTTTACTAGTATTTAGCCCCATACAAGTACTCATGGAATTGGTCAACAATAGCCCACTTCAAAGCTAGGAACTCTAACTTATGTACAGGATAGTTCTTTTCGGATGGGGTCAGGCTTCTACTGGCAAGGCCACTGGTCTCAGGCCATTCGTGCTCTGGTACAACATAGCCCCCAACCCTTGCAAGCTAGCATCAGTGTGCAGGACGTAAGGTTTTCTTGGATCGCATAGGCCAGCACTGGAGTATGGGTAAGTTGATATATGATCTCATGAAAGCAGTCTCACAATCAGGAGTCCAGCGGCCCCAAATACTTCACTCGGATGAAATACACTCTTTCAGTCTTGAGGGACGTGACTTTGGTATTTTTTGTGGGTTGGGGATACCCTTGAGTAAGGTTAAGTAAAGGGCGGATCACTCTTGAATAGTCCTTGATGAAGTCGATAATAACCACAGAATCCCAGGAATCTTTGCAGTTCTTTAGATTTTGGGTGTGGCCATGGTGGTCAAGGCCTCAACTTTACTTGGTTCGGGTCTCTATTCCTCGGTGGATACTATGTGTCCACATACTTACTGATGTTTGAAAGAATTGACACATATCAATGGACAGTTTAAGGCCAAAGTCCTCCAGTCGGTCCAATACCTTAAATAATCTGCCTCATGTTCCTCCAGTGAGCTGCCAAACACAATAACATCATCTAGGTATACCAGGCACTCTAGTAAGTTCATGTCCCCACTGCACGCCTCCATCAATCGCTGAAAAGTGGCTGGGCACCTGAAATCCCTTTGAGGCATCCTCATGGAATTCATAGGCCAAGGACAGATAAAGGTCGTCGTTTTCTCTCACGGGTCCTGGGGCCATCGGGATCTGGTAGTACCCATCTGCGGAGATCCAGCACAGAGAACCACTTGCCCTCGCTTAGGCAGTCCAAAGCATCCTGAATGCGGGGATTGTGTACTGATCAGGATAGTCCACGGTTTAAGGTGCGATAATCCACACACATCCTTACTGTTCCATTCTTTTCCTCACTACCACAATGGAGGAAGCATAAGGGCTTCTGGATTCTTGTATTACACCAGCAGCTAACATCTCTTGCAGATGCTGCCTCACATCATCTATGTCAGCAGGTGCCAGGCGTCGAGACCTCTCACGAAATGGTCTTCGTCATGCAGCCGGATATTGTGCTCAGCTCCTTGCACCATCCTACATCCCATTCCTTTAAAGAAAACACCTGGTCTCTGGGCAAGCTCCTCACTGATCCTCACTTTCCATTCAGCTGGCAGCGGAGTCGCGAAATCAAACAAGTCAGGCGTTACTCTGTCATTCTTCCTTGAACTCTTGCTGCTGGGTAGCACTGCAGTGTCTGCACAATGCACATTAGCCAGGATGCAACCTCTGTTTACTCGAATGTCTCTTTCAGACACATTATGAACTTGGACCATTACCCTTCTGGCATAAGCATGGGCTCTAGCGGGCAAAATACTAGGCTTGACCAGCAGTCCCTCTGGCAATTTTCCATCGCCTGGTGCATCCAACATTAATATTTTATTCTTAACATCCTTTCTGATACGGACCTCTCCCTGTAAGGTACACTGGGCATTTGGCACCAGGATCAGAGACCAGGATCCTTCTTCCATACAATTCCACGGTTCCTCTGGTTCTGTTTTTCAGCATCTCTCTGTGCCTCATAGGCCTTCTTAATTAAAGCCGAACTCTTAAAGCTCTACTAGTCTTTGACCCTGTTTTCATAACACAACTGTGCCAGCCTTCCGAACATATGAGCATTTGTTCCAATCAACAAAGGGACACCATCATACAGTCCAGTGGGGGACACACTAAGGCTAGGGTCTCTACTTGTTCGGCCACTCCAGCCACGGAGGTGGGGAAAGACAGCCAAATTGGATATACCCGGAATAGGGTAGGCCTTTTCACTTAACCCCATACATGCAGTCCTTCTAATGGTTGTGGGTACGTCTGACAAATGCTTCTGATACCAATCCTGGAACATAATTGTCACTTGGGAGCCACTGTCTAATACAGCTCTTGTAGACACTCCATTCACCTTTACAGTGGTCTCCATGGAGGGACCCACTATTCTGGACCAGTCTGGAGAGGCGGTAGTGGGGCCTGGGCAACTGACCTTGCCACAAAGGACGTGAATTAGCATTTTGGTGCCTCACTGGGATCATGTCGTGCACCTCTTAACCACTGATTTCTTCTCCAAGCTCTCCTGTAGCCTATATGCAACTTTTGTCAGTGTCTTTGGGACTGGCATTCCCTTTCATGTGCCCATCTTTCCCACAATTATAGCAAAACATACTTTCTGGAGTTTGAGCTGGCCGAGCGCCACACTGGGAGCCAGGGCGGGTATTACTAACTGGAAACCTGAGTGCCATCTCTGTCTGCGGCGTGATAAGCATTTGGAGACATCTCATCAGTTTCTCCACTTCCATGGTCAAGGAATTGAGTTTGGAGCTGTTATCAGCAGGAGATACATGGGTGGGTACCCCCACCCCATAGCAGATGCAGTCGGATATAGGTCAGGGCCTGCCACTTGCAGGCGTGGCCTTCATAAAGGGACTGTTTTTGAATTCGGATCTCTCTCAACAGTTCGCCCATTGTGGCATATCTTTTCCTTGTCAGAGCACTCATTGACTGTCAACCTCTGCCCTGAACTTCACTTGATGGGTCACCCTCAGTCACTGGTCGTAGCCACAGTTGTTGGTGCAGGTACCTCCCGAGTCGCCTTTCTCAACTCCTCGAATTTCTCTATTAACTCATCATAGGAGGGTGGGATTCCAGTCGATTTGCCAGGCGTAACTGAAGCAACAGCAGTTCTGAGAAGGGGCAGACTTAAGGATTCTGTCCAGTCTGGTTCGGTCCAGTTCAATCGCTGGCAAACTACCCTTTCTGAGGCATTCTTGCAACAATTTTTCCAGCCGAGACATACACAGACAACAACTCCCTTGGTACTGTTGTGCATTTCTTACTCTCCACCATAGGTCCTCATCAGAATCTGAGCTCCCATACACATTCTCCAAGGCCTCAAGATAGGCCTGTGCAGTCGCTCAGGGTTACTGGCCTGCTTAGCACGGATGGTAGCCAGGGCAGGACCTCGAGGCTCTCACTAACCCTCTTTCGCCGCTTCCGAGCATTGCCATTCTAGCACTTGGGGCAACATAGTTCTATCCAGGTCTCCCAGTCATCCTCCCTTGGGGGTGGGAGGGTGCCAGAGAAGATCCTCAACCTTCGGTAAGAGTCGTGACTAATGGCAGGTGCAGAAATAGGAGTCTGCATTGGTTCAGCCACCATTACGGGCACTGGAGCAGGAGAGGTGTTTGGGAGGAACACCCCAGGTGGCAGAATAGTTTCTTGAAGTCCTCCACAGTTTTCCCTCTCCCAGCAACCATTCAGCAAATTTCTCCTCAAAGTTTCAGACAGTGGTGGGCTGATTCCCCCGGTCTTTACTGTCCTTAGTTATCACTCTCCAGCAGTGAGGGCTCCTCTGGGGTAATGGTCTGTGCACTTTGGAGCTATCTATGGGATCCTTAAACTCTACTAGGGCCAGGAAAGTGTGGGTGAGCAGATTAGCATGCCGACCCACCACCACAGGGTTTTGTAAACCTTCCACCTTGGAAAGTACTCCTGCACAGTGTCCGTGATTGATACCCAGGGGATGTCCAGGATAAGCATAGCATTTTGGGGTCGATCTCCTCCCCAGTACACCACTCCACCAGCCGGTGCACAGCCACTCTGTCGGGTACCCATTTTTTTCTTAACAGTGGTTCGTAAATATGGCCACTAGAGGACACACAATCCCAGCAGTGAGCCTCCAAGATGTAACCCCTAGATGGCGCTATCCCAGGGGCTACTACCACTGTCTGATTTGCCACTAACAGGTTGAGGGGCCTGGATCCAATGGCGGGTGCCTCCACCCAGAGGTCAGGGTTTGCAATAGTTAAACTAACTTGGTCACAGCCCTCTGGGACACTGCAACCCCCCTTTCTTCCCACTAGTGGCCCACACAATATATCAGAATTACCTTCACAGTATACACTTACCCCAGGTCTGGTTCCGGCACTGGGACCTCCTGTGAAATGAGATACAGTGCAACAATCACAGTACAGTACTTTAACATAGACAAATACCTCAGGCAGTATAACTTTGCTGAAACAAGCAGCTCTGATTTATTTAGGGGATATAACAAGGACAGGGGAAATCAGGTTAATTAGCTTATCACTCTAATAATCTACCTATGGCTCTGTGCACAGGCCTATCCCTATCAGTTACTGTCCTGGGTACCCAAGCCCTAGTGGCTAGTCCAAACCGTGGCAGCTGGTAGGGGCCCTTTCACACAGAGAAAAGGAGAATTAAACAGTCAGCAGTACAGTAATTCCATTTGGAGTTAATGTGGCAATTCAACAGGGAGCACCTGAATTAGTACTCACGACCTCCAAATAAGATAGGGTCCTTCAATGTCAGCAGGGCTCACTTGAGGTACACAAACCTCTTCACACATCCATACAAAAGAAAGCACTATACCAGGCAGGCTGCATCTGTATCCCGATCGCAATTACTGCACAATACCCGGAGAACACACAGCAGATTCAGTTCTGACAGACCGAGTGCAATTTTCAGCAATTCCTCCAGTCTTCTACAGGGTGAGCCTGGTTTCTACTCTTCAGAGATCCTTTGATTCTTTTCACAGGACGGATTCAGTCCTAACAAGCTGTTACACAAGCTGCAGACCGAACTCTGGGCCTTACACACGTTTTTGACTAAAACTGCACACTGAAAAAGCACAGGGCTCCTTCCTTCTTCACTGCCAAAGCTCAACTGAACTCCAACCGACAAAACTGGGCACTTCCTTTGAGTTCCTCCCAGTTCTTGACTGGATTGGCTGTCACTCAACAATAGACTGCTGCTGTTGGTCCAAAAGGCACTGAAGTCTAAACTACATCTCCCAGAGTCACTGCCCATACAATCCTCTTGTGGCTGGCTCAGATTATGAGTCCAAGTTCTGATTCGTCCAAGGCACCATTTTTAGAGCTAGCTTACCCCACACTGATTGGTCCAGTTCAGCAGTTCAAAACTAGAATGGGGAACTAGCAGACACAGTTCTGACTGCAAAGAAAGCAGGTTAGACAAACTGTAATTTCATTATTACTCTAAATAATTTCTGGCAAACAGTTACATCTTTCAGATAGGTTCCTTTGCACTCCTAGTGACTGCAAAATGAAGTGAATTGGCAGCAGCTTGAGTGGTACTCAATCAAAGAAACACACAGTCCCCCATACAAACTAATTATGTCTGCAAGCAGACAGCTCTTAAAGAGACAGTACCAGAGGTTCTAAAACACTCACTGATAAATGGCTTAAATGCCAAACACCATTCAGGCTTGGAGCATTCAAGCAAGCTCCGGAAGTTCTTTTAGGAACCCCCATTTGCAGGGGGTTACATATGGCTCTGTTTTCTACTCTACACTGCGCCTGTTCCTTCTGTCATCGCCATTTTGGGCATCAACATTTCTGCTGGCCATTATGTAGCTTTGCTTCACTGATGTTCCAGCTTTGTGTGCAGTCCTTTGTCTTCTATGACTGCTGTTTCACATTTTCATTGCCGGAGTCACCATTGCCTTTAGCACTGTTTGCATGGCATTTCCTTGTTGACATACATACTGTCTGACTGTTCTTCTTCACCATTTCTGTTGCTGTCATTCTTGTTGGTCATCGCATGGCTGTGTTGTGTCAACTCACCTGTTTTCTGCACTGTCATCTGTCTTTTCAGTGGCTCTGTTGTTGCTTGGTCATGGTCATGGTGTTTATCATTAATGCCTGCCTTGGTTGTTGCCTAGCTTTGTCTAGTCCATGTTCCAGCTGCTTCCCCTACACTGCGTCAGTTCTGAGTCTGTCTCTGGTTTGTCATTGCCTTAGGTGGCATTTGGTGACTGCTGTGTTCATTACTGGGCTTTGCCTCAATGTCCTTCTTAAGGTGGCTTTGTGTTGCTTTCTCGTCAGTGTTTCCATCATCGTTTAGCACAAGTGTCATTTTCCCTCTCTGACCTCAGGGTCTCCCTCTAGTTTTATGCCACTGATGCTTCTGTGCTTCAGCCCCTGGGTTTAGTTCTCTGCATTGTCGAAGTGTTTTCTGGCCTTCCCAGTGTTGCTTTGTCATTGCTGTTTCCTGGGTCACTAGCTGCCGCATGTTTTCTGTCCCGGACTTTTGGCTCTGCTTTGTACTGGCATGGAGGTTACCTGTTTTCCAGGTCAGTGCTCCCACTGCTTACTGCGGTAGCTTCTGAGCTGTTGGCCTGCCCTGTTGGGGGTCTTACCTGCCCTCATCTTGGGCTGTCCACCTGCATGTTGTTGTAATACATCTTGGGAATCATTCCACTAGTGTGGCTCAATGGAGAAAGATATCCTTGAAAAAGATAAAGCAGTTTCTTATCATAGCAGTAGATCTTTGAAAGATTCTCTCCCATTGAACCATGGCTGATCCTCCTGCCTTCTCCCTTGCTTTTAGGTAGCATCATTGGGTGGGGGATGTTTCTGTGCTTACTGATTTTCCTTCATTTTATGCCCTTTGCTAGGCTTATTGTGCTGCTTTCCTGCCCCGTTATCATATTCATTGATCGATCGATGAGGGGGAGGTTGCCATTCTTCCTGTTGTTTGGCTTGATGTTGTGTGTGTTCCCAGGTTTAAAAGAACTAGAGAGTATGGGGTCACCCATGCTATATAGGGCAGATGAAGTACATTATTATGGGTCGTCTTAGGTGGGCAAAGGTTTCTGCGTGGTTCAGATGCCAACGGCATCTACTGTATGTTCTACTGGTGAGGCACAATGAAGGTGATTCTATTGAAGATCTACTGTTACAGTAAGTAACTACACTTTCTTTTATATCCTGACATTTCTGGGAAGACTGATAATCCTAGATTGTTTCACATTTTATTTATAATTCCTTTTGTACTTCATTCTTTGTAACTTATGCTCAGGATTCCTATAGTAACAGAGAGAATTCAGCTGTACCCCTGTTTTGCTCTTTTTTGTTTAATTCTGTATTTTTTTCCCTTTCAAACAGTTAGTCCCACAGGTCAGTGACCAATCAACTCCAGCACTGCCTTACCTGCCCTTTAGTATTGTCCCCATAGCCCCTCCCCTTGGCAGGGTCTTTAGGAAGGATGTCCTCTTTGTGACCCTCAAGGTTACAGTTCAATTGCAGTGGGTTGCAGGCAGCATGGGCTCTGACTGTACCAGCTGTCATCCAGGTGGTAGCAGGGTTATTTCTCCCATTAGACTCTTCCTATCACAGGCATTGTTTGCTTATGCTGGTGACCTTTTGACTCACTCACCTTTCCAATAGCACTGAGTGTGACATCTTTTGGGTGAGTTTGTGCACCAACCTCCACGGGTGCACCGAATCATTGTGACTGCAGTACACCCAGTCCTGGGTGCTTGACAAATCTAGGTCACCTACTCAGAGCAGAACACTTTTCACGAGGCCACTTAGTGGCCTCTTCCCCATTAATGGTCCAAACTATTTTAACCCCTTTTGTTTTCTAATTTCTCACAGGCTTTACTCCCATGGCACTACATTGAAGGTGCAGAATGAGGAGCCAGCTGAAGGTGCCACCATAGCCAGTCAGCCATGCACAGGGTCTCCTGGGAGAGGCCACAGGGACAGGACCCGGAACCCTCCCCTCGACCACTGTCGCAGGCCCGGGTCTACCTGGAACAGATCCGGAACCGTGTAACTGTGAGTGGGCAAGACCGACTCAGCTCAGGGAAAACCCCAACGGGGAAGCGGGATTACCTGGTGGATGCAGCGAAACAAATTCGCCAGGCGCTGGACAATGAGGTGAGCGAGGATTATGAGGCCGCCTTCAACCACTACAAGAATGGAGTGGACCTACTACTGAAGGGAATCCAAGGTAAACATGAGTGGCTGTGGTTGACCTGTCTCATTATGGTTACCACTGATGTCGATTTATATCATGCTAATTTCTTGAGCTGGTATGTTACCCAGTTATATTGAACATACTTACATGGGATTTTAAGGTCAGAAAGATCTCTAGGTCAGCTGGGTCCCTCTTCACAAGCAGGTATGAATAAATGTGCTGTGGAAACATGTAACAGTAATTTTTATAATTTAGTTTGCTTTGTTCCACCTGTGTCGCCTGACTGGCCCATCATTGGTCCTACCAGTTCACCCAGCCCCATCATCTGTCTTCCTGGAGCTGTCCTCTATCCATGTTCAACTCTGGTTTGCCTCCCATTCTGCTGTCCCTTTTTTTTTTGCACAATGTTTTATTAAGTTTTGATATAAGAACAAACAATACATTCAACAGATACAACAAAGATTTCATTCAAACTATTTACAATGAGGTCCAACAGCCATAAAATCCTCAAGTAAGTCCATCTGGGCAACAGATTACGTTGCATTAAAATAGGCCTATTTACATTTTCAACTTTTATTTTTGGTAATATCATAGACCTTATACTCATGTTTATATGTATTCAGGCCTAAAGCACATATCTTTAGAGCTATCCAAAAACATTAATGCTGGAGTCCATCCCTCACATATAGTTATCCAGACCTCTGCAAGTCTTTCCCCATTAGCTATCATTTCCTAATCTTCCTCAATCAGTTTAATAGCCATAGGCCCAGATATTCAACCTCGCGCTAGGCTGTGAGCAAGTCCAGGTGCAGCTTAATTTGGCTGCGCAGGGGCGTGGACTGGGCGATATTCAACGGAGCTGCGCCATGGCTCAGCAGCGTTGAATATCGCACCCTGGCCACCCGCAGTGCGCATGGCACAGTGGCACTGCGCCAGCGCCAGTGGCCAGGGTGGAGCATGGGGATGTGCTAGCGCAAGTTCCATTGCGCAAGGTGCAGCAACCGCGATATTCAAAAGTTGACATGCAAATGGGGCCATAATGTATGCAAGGCGCACATGGGGCCATTTGCATGTCATTATGGCCCCATTTGCATGTAGGTGCGCCAATCCCTGATGACTTGCACCTGACGCCCTGCCAGGCAGCAGCTGTCAGGGACCGATGCCCCCTGCAGCGCAGCACTGTGCCTCACAGCCCAATCGCGGGCTGAAGTAGAATATAATAAAATCCCTAATATCCCTGGTGGTCCAGTGGACCGCTGCCCGCCCGATCGCGGGCTTCAGTGAATTAAATAAAATCCCTAATATTCCTGGTGGTCCAGTGGACCTCTGCCCTCCCGATTGTGGGCTTCAGTGAATTAAATCCCTAATATCCCTGGTGGACCAGTGGACCGCTGCCCACCCGATCGCGGGCTGAAGTAGAATTAGAAGAAACCCATCATCCCTGGTGGTCCAGTGGACCCCCCTTCCCACCTGCCCACTGATCCCCACCGCCCTGCTCCCCGCCCGGTCAGCGGTGGGCGGCAGCACCCCCCGCTTGCCGCCTCGCTGATTGCCGTCGGTGGGCTGTAGCGCTATCGGAACCACAGCGTGAGCCAGTGGGCGTACTCCATACCGCATTTTACATATTCAGATATGTGAATGGATCTCATTCACATATCTTGAATGTGAATACGGCATGGGCTGTATGCTCATTGGCTCACGCCAGGACCAAAGGGCGACAGCCCTTCCGACGGTGTAGGGCGGGCGGCAGGCGGGTGGGTGCTGCCGCCGCTCGACTGGGGAGCGGAGTGGTGGGATCAGTGGGCGGGTGGGGAGGGGGTCCACTGACCACCAGGGATGATGGGTTTCTTCTAATACTACTTCAGCCCGCGATCGGGTGGGCAGCGGTCCACTGGACCACCAGGGATATTAGGGATTTTATTATATTTACTTCAGCCTGTGATCGGGCAGTCAGGTCCACTGGGCCACCAGGGATAATAGGAATGTTATTTGTTATTTAATTCACTGAAGCCCGCGATCAGGCGGGCAGGTCCACTGGACCACCAGGGATAATAGGAATGTTATTTAATTCCCTGAAGCCCGCGATCGGTCAGTCGGGTCCACTGGACCACCAGGGATGTTAGGGATTTTATTTAATTCCCTGAAGCCCACGATCGGGCGGGCAGGTCCACTGGACCACCAGGGATTTGGGGGTTCTCTATTTCTACTGATGCCCGCAATAGGCTCATGGGGGCCGCCATGGAGGTGCGGCAGACTCGGTGGCCACCCACAGGTGGCAGCTGCGTCGTTGCACCCTGCAATATGGCAGCTCACCTGGTGGCCAGCCCTTGCTCTTTTTTTTTTTTGGTGTATCTTGTGCTGGCACAGGTAGGGGTTAAGATGCATGGTTCTGCACAGCCTGGGCTGAATATCGGGCTGTGCAGAGTATGCATGGGCATGCCCCCCCCACCTGCGCCTGCATACATTACTGATGCTCTGCGGCACATCGGGATTTGTGTGGCGCACTCTCCCCTTTTGAATATCGCACCAGGGCGCATCAGTGGGTTGCGCATGGTGCAACACTGTTGCGCCATGTGCAACCCTTTTGAATATCTGGGCCATAGTGTATTATTTTCATCTCAAGGGGGTTTAGGGTTTTTAGAAAAGGTTCCACACCCTGGCTAAAGTCTCCCCGTTTTCTTGCTGCGTACAGAGTCTTTCCAGAGCTAGTACCCTGATCATTAGAGTACGCCATTGTGAGACAGTAGGCGCTCTCCAGAAACCCACGTGTTGAGAATGCACTGACAGGCTAACAACACTGCAACCCTTATCCATCTTTTATATGGAGACCATCCTTCCTTCCCAAGATCTTCTGTGCCACAAAGCATAGCTAAAGGGGTTGCAGGAGCCCATATCCTTGCATGGCACCGATTTCTTGTGCCACTTTTACCCAAACTTCTTGGAGTAGCGGGCATGACCAAAAAGAATGGAAGTGCGTACCCAGTGCAGAGCCACATCTGTCGCAGGTCGCTGGTACATCAGGATTAAACCAGTGAACCACTACGGGTGGGCAGTATAACCTGTGTATGAATTTATAAGCAGCTTCTTTGTATCTATTACAGATCAATAATCCCGTATGCATTTCTAGGATAACTGCCCAGTTCTCATTCGACACTGCTATCCCTAAGTCTCTCTCTCTCTCTCCCTCAAAGTTCTAGTTTTATTTGTTTTATCTGGAAGGGTCAGGCGCAGGAGACGAGTAGCTTTCTGGATCATTCCCCTGGGATTTTTCCAGGCCTTCTGTAGTAGGATTTCAATCTGTTCTAGTTTGGAGGCTTGTTCCCGCTGCCTGTCCAGAATTGGTATCTATGTCCTAATTTGGAAAAACCTGAATAGGTGTTTATTAGGAATGTCCAGACTTTTCTTTAGTGTCTCAAAGGAACAGAGGGTGCCCCCAGATCTCGGGTCCCCCAAGCAAGCTACGCCCTTCCCCTCCCATTCTTTAAATGTAGGGTCCTCTACATTTGAGAGGAAAAAAGGATTTCTGGCTACTGGTAAAATGTATGTTTCCCCATTAGAATGTGCTAACATTCTTTTAATTTGACTCCAGCTATCTAGTATCTCCTTAACCAAAGGGTTCGGGGATTCCAGAGCAAGATAAGATCTGCATCCCCCCTCAGCTAGGTATGAAGAAAGGCACTTCATGGAGCCCACTTCCTCTAGGTCTAACCATCTAGCCTCCTTCCCATTATTAACCAGTCCTTGAGCAATCTGGGTTGGGCTGCTAAAAAATAGGTGCATGGTCTGTGAAATTCAAGCCGCTGCTACTTGTATCAGCCTTCAGTCTACCCAGGCTCGCCGAGGCCTTTTCCCTGCCAAATAAAATCTGCAGTTGTTTTCTAATTTTTTAATATCTTGTTTGTTTAATCCCATAAGCATCATTTGCAACAGATATAATACCTGTGGTAGCATGCTGATTTTGATTAGTTGACCCTACCTAGCCAGGAGATGAACAATGCTCTCCATCTACACAGCTCCTCAACTAAAGGGGACACCAGGGGGAGATAATTGAGCCGGTACAGACTGCTATCCCTTTTGATGGCAGCTATGCACTGCTTGTCTTACTTCAGCCACGTGTTTTATTATGACCCCAGGTCCTTTCCTCCTGGACTGCAACAAAGGAAGCCCCACACAGCATTTAGGCCCTACTATACCTCTGTTTTTTCTCCCCAAGTATAGCATCTTGCATTTGGCTACATAGAATTTGAGGCTCCAGGTATCAGATCATTCGCTTAGCTTGTCCAGCTCTGTGAGTGTTATGGCCTGGTTTTAGTTACCCAGACCCAAACTTGGAAGCCAGATGTGTGGGAGGCAACCTGATTTACTTTATACTAGCCCAAGAACAAATCTTAATCCCAGTGTAGTAGACCTCACATAAATCCCAGTGTTATGAATTTCCCAGGACAAGCAGATGACAAGAAACCCATGCTATACCATTCAACAGGTTTTATTTTAAGCAACACAGGCTTGAAAAGAAAATGATGGTATATAAGCAATTAGCAAGTAATTAAACAAGACTCTTCAGATTCATTAGTGCCAGTGCACTCTCATTAGAGTATCACATTGCTGATAGTCTTTTGCTCCCCCCACCCCGCTGGGAGGGGGTTGCTGGAAAAGTATGTTCTTTGAACAGTTTCTTTTTAGCTGATACCCTCAGTACAACAGTCCCAGTTTCCGTTTGACATATAACCAGTTCAGATTATGACAGTTTATACAGTTCTTAGCAAAACGTGCACACTCATTAGCCACTGATGGACCTGCAGCTCCTAGGTAAAGTCTCACCCCAGCACATGCATTATCTTATCAAAGATTAAATGTTAATGTGGGAGTTTTGTTTGGCAAGGGCTTGCAGTCTTTACAAACATTTGTTTTTACTTGGTCGGGGGTTGGTAGTGATGTTTGCTGGCATTCTGTCCCTCAATGGTCTGATTGGGTGTAGATGTTTGGAGTTGGTGGGAGTCTTGCTACTGAATAAGTTGTCACATCATGATTTTGAGGCATGGTAGATACATAGGATTCTGCATGTGGTTGTCTTTCTCCTAAAGTTCCATAACTTTGAGTTGCTTCAGATAGACTTATTGTTCATGGATGACATGATAATGATGGTATCAGATGTTGAAAATACTGTTTTGATGTTACTAGATGTTCAGAATAACATGATTGATGCCATGGTATCACATGTTGAGAATACCATCTTTTTGATGGCATTCTTGTTGAGAAATACCATCCCTGTCTTGAGAAATGGTTGTATTTTTACATACTCTGACGCTGCGGTGACATTTTGATAACAAAGTACATTACAGTGGCAAGTCGCTGTTGCCGCTGTAATGTACCCGTGGGACACCGACACTGCTTTCTCTGGGTTTTGCTCCGCTCCCTGAATCAACTCCAACCCTGAGTTGACAGTCCTTAGTTATGGGGGGGTGAAGCCCCCTTAAAAAACAGTTTCCTGACAGATTTATGCAGCCCACAACTTGTGGTCGACAAATCCGTCACTGTATGTCACATCGAAATAAAGTTGTTGCTGTAGTGTCATAGATTCGTATTTGTATACAGTGCATTTTACAGAGCAAACATTTTTCATCATGCATCATCAGACATTAAGACGGCTACATTGAATTTTGCTTACAGTTCAGCTAGAAACATTAGATAAGCATGTTTTCACCTAAGTCAACAAACCATATTTTGAACCTTGTTTCAATTCATTACATTTTAGCACACATTGGCTTTGTAACAGGGAAGTTATGCTAGGAGACACTAGTGTTTCATTTAACAAAATTGTTAACACAGGTGACGCAATTGCTGATGCACATTCAGTGCTGCCGTCTGTGTGATATCTTAAACAAAGTTCGGAATGACACTAAATCTTGCACTAGACTTAGGAAAATAATATGCATATCCTTAAATAGTTAGACATAACATAAGAAGCTAGCAGAAAAACAACTATAATGTCATATCAGCCTTAAAATGACAGGCTGGTGGCCCATCAGCGCGGCAGCAGGGCTACAGCTCATGATGCCAGCGATCCGCTTTCGAGAATGAGCCTGGGTCATCAGGGCTGTCTAAGACTGTGGAGGATCAAGCATCACAGGGGACAATTTCCACCGGCCGGGGGTTGGGTGCCACATCTCATTGCACTACTGCCACCTGTAGATGTGGACAGGGAGGGAGGGATGCACTGTGCCACGATCGTGTGAGCCGGCACTCGCAGATGTCAGGGACTAGGTCCCAATGCCAGCATCCCTATGGGGCTTGGAGACCATGGCACAGAAAGAGAATGGGAAAACTAATAAATAAGAAAATAAACCTTCTCCACCCTCAGCTCCAATGAAGTCTGGTGCATCCAGACTGAAGGCAGGAAAATACGCTAGAGCAGAGGAGGCATAGAAACAATGAATAAGCAGACTGCTGGAAAATCCACCTTTCATAACATTGAAGAGTTGAAGAGCAGTGGCCCCAGCAGTGATTCCTTGTGGGACCGCACTGTGCACTTGTTTCTACTCTGAGTAGTGCCCATTCACCACCAGCCTCTGTTTCCTGCCCCCAAGCCAGTAAACAATCCACCTTGCATATCACTCATGTTTAATGCACTGTTTTACCCAGAAGCTTGTCATGCTGTACGGTAACAAAGGCCTTTCTGAATTACAATTTATAGGGATACCTCACCCATTTTACTACTGGGGGAACCCTGTGATTCCCTTGGTACGCATAAATTTGTCCAGGCATTCCTTAAAGGTCAGTACTGTCTTCATATCCACTGTTTCTGCTGCTAGGCTGTTCCATTGGTTCACCCCCCACTGGGAGAAGAAGCATCTGTTCTGTCTATCCCCTCATTATTTGCGCAGATGTACCTCCTGCCCTTGCTGGGACTCAAACCTAGGACCCGAAGGTAGAACCTCTAACCTTTCAGCTAAAATGAATGTCCCCCTAGCTGGGAGGTTATAGAGCTCCTTTGACTTTCCTGCTTATCCCATGCACCACTACAGGTCACTGCTACAATTGCTCAGCACTGCGTTTGTCAGTTCTACAATATACCCATCTACTCTAGGACCAGTAGCCAAGACAGCTGATCCAGGATCAGTTTACATCTGAACTGATCTGGGATCAGTTTGTAGGAGATGCTCTAACCACTAGCTTGAAACCAGCAGTCGGCATAGCCTAGTGATTAGGACATGCGACTGTGAACCAGGAGGTCTGGGTTTGAATCCTGATTCCTTTATATTTCTTTAACTCAAAATTTCCTCAGAGTGGTGCTCCATAGCAGTGTTGTGTCAGAATAGTAACATCTACACTAAAGGGAGGAAGAATAGCTCTTGATTTAAAATATCGTCACAATAAACCGATTCCAAATCAGTCCAGCTTTTAAACTGACCCTGAAGCAACAGTTATAGGAGCAATATGAATAGAGGCTTATTTTATGGCTGCATGGATGGAACCCTGCAGGCATTTTGGGATCACATCACTGTAAGAGAGAGAGAAGGGACTGTGAGCGGAAACGATCCCTGTCTTCTCCTACAGTGATGTGGTCTGCTGTCCACACGGCTATGGTCGCTGGTGGCCTCTCCTCCACAGACAGAGCTCCCCTCCACAGAGCGCTGCTCCCATGATGCACTTCTTTGTCTTTGTTCCCCAATTGCGAAAGTGACGGTGGCTACCGAGCGCAAGATGGCAGCCCAACTCAATCTGCTTATGCACGAGCATGTGAAGGTTTGTTATTGCCACCATCTTGTGGATAGCATACTCCATCATCGGTCCTTCCACCGCCTCTCCACACAGCTCTGCCACTGCTCCAAATGGCACTCAACTCTGCTGTGGCTCCGTCGGTGCTCCGCTGGCTCAGAAAGCTCTGAGCAGCCATATCGGTTCTGACCAGAGTTTGTTGTTGTTAACTACAGCATTCATAGTACTTGTGGAAGTGTTGATGTTTATGAAGGACACAACTAGAAGTCTGGTAAGTGTCCCACCAAGTGGCACAGAGGGTTGAATTGCTGGATGGCACACCTGCTGCCACCCAGTGACCCGGTTCGGCAGCGAATTTGATTTGCTGGGGTCGGCCAGGAGAGGGAAAAGACTGAGCATCCAGAGGACTGCACTCCTCTCCCAGAGTTGTGTCTCTTCACTATTGACTGCCACCAGCTGGAGGCCTGGTGGTAGTGCAACTGTGAGCAGCATGCAAGGAGGGCTGCGGTTTGACGCACTGTGTATAGCCTCCACACGACACGCACTGTAATATGCTGCTGCAGTAAAGGGCAAGGGAGAAAATGGAAAAATTGGGGGAGTGGTGCTATGAAGCCTCACTTCTCTACTCCTGCCTGTGCCACCATTCGGGACCCCACCCTGCTGGATGAGTGACTCCTGGGGGAAAGACGCCCCCCCCCCTCACTGGCCCTGCCATAGGGGGAAATCTGTGAGGGAGAGTTCAGCAGGTGAATCCCAAGAGAGGTGGTAGCCAGTAGAAGGAATGAACAAGGGCTGATAGCCCGGCCTGCATCCTGGGAGAAAAATCTGTCTGGAGAACAAAAATTGTCTCGCAGGATGGCACGGTTTATTAAGATTTTTGGCAGTCTTTATTATTTATTGCTGTGTACACACAAAACATTTTTACATTTGGCTAGACTTCTTAGTGACTGACTTGATCTCCACCAGGTAATCCTAGCTTCTGGGTGATGACTCCCACTTATCAAGGTTATACTAGGACATTGATTGAGGGTGATCTATCTCACCTATCTGTGCACCTTCCCATGAGTCCAGCCTAGCCAGAAGTAAGCAGCTCTAGTCCACTGGAGTCTGCTGTCCACTCCCTTATGGCCATGGCCTCTGTGCTCTTCACAGGCTTATCCACTATCCCTCACCCCCCCTCTCCTCCACTGATCTAGCAGTAGTAGTGAATTTAAAGGACCCTTCCTCAAAGGCTCAGGGCACTGTACAGGAATAGTCGGGCAATTAAAACTAGTACAATAAATAACTAAAATAAACAGCTTAAAATAAGCAAAAAGGAGTACAAATTCCAGTAATACAGTTAAAATTTGAACAGTGGCTGAAGCACAGGGAATACTCAGAAACTAATTTTGGTCCCTGAAGGCCTGTCTGAGCAGGTAGGTCTATAACTCCCTTTTAAAAGCCTCCACTGAGGGGGCCTCCCTCAGTACCTCAGGCAAGGCATTCCATACTACAGGGCCGCCAACTTCAAGCATATAGTCAACACAGGATTTAAGCCGGGCCCTTGGGACTGAGGGGTGAACCTCGGATGAGAAGCGAGGAGGCACTGGGACTGGAGAGGATGCAGAAACTCTCCCAGGTGGTCAGGACCCAACCCATGTAGGTCTTTGTAGGTCAGCAAACCAACCTTGAAGGTAACTCACTACTTAACAGGCAGTCAGTGCAGATCACGCAGGACAGGGTCACATGACTAGACCTCAAAGGGCCAGTTAGTAACCTTTCCGCTGCATTCTGTGCCAGCTGCAAGCATTGTAGGGTATCTCCACGTACCCTGAGGTAGAGTGCATTACAGTAGTCCAGCCTAGAGGTAACAAACACATGCACCAGTGGCAGCAGGCCTTCAGGAGGGATAAGGGACTTGATCCTGTAGATGTTCCTAAGATGGTAAAAGCCATTCCTGACTGCAGCTGACACCTCAGCCTCCAGTGTTAGCCAATCATCAGAAATGTCTCCCAAATGTTTCACCTTTGCAGACACCAACAGTCTGGATAACCCGAGCGGAATCCCCATCTCTCCCATGGCTACTTCTGCTCCCCACCTCCAGCCTGACTCAGTCACCAGTACCTCAGTCTTCTCCGGGTTAAGTCTCAGCCAAGTAGATTCAACCCATTTCTGAGTTTAGGACAAGCACAAATTCAGTACCTCGTCAGCGTCAGGCATTCCAGGTGCAAAGGTCAACTCGTCTGCCTAGCAGTGGAAACCCAGATTGTGTTCTCGAATTATCTGTCCCAGAGGCAGCATGTGCACTGCAGACAGCACAGGTGAGAGGGCTGAACTTTGAGGCACCCCACAGAACAGGGGCATCAGGGGCGAACATAAAGTTCCCATCACCACCCTTGAGATAGGACTCAAACCAGCAGATGACCATGCCAATGAGTTCCACGTACTCCTGCAGGTGATCCAACAGCAACCAGTGTCCACCGTGTCAAATGCTGTGGAGAGACTGGGAAAAATGAGAACTGACTGTTCGCTCCTGTCTGTCACCCTGAGAAGGTCATGATGCACCCTGACCAATGCCATCTCAGTACTATGCCTTGATTGTAAGAAAGGTGCTATATAAATAAAGTTTGCTTTGCTTTTGCTAAAAACCAGACTGGAGGGGCTTATAGATGTCATGAGCTACAAGGTATGCCTCAAGCTGTAACACCACAGCCTTCTTAATAACCTTACCTAGAAAAAGTAGATTAGAGACAGGACAGTAACTCGCTAGACTATCGAGGTCCAAAGCTGGTTTCTTCACAAGGGGTTGAACCAGCAGACTCCTGACAAGGAGCACTGAACTATCCCAGCAAATACCAACTCCAAAGACCCCATGCAGCTCTCTAGTAGATGTGTGGGGCCTGGGTCTAGTTCACAATATGTGGGCTGCAGCTCCAAGATCATCTCATAGACCTCTTCCATCGAAGTTGGCAGAAGCTCTGCCCAAGACTGCTGAGTGCATCTATGTGGTTCAGGCCTAACTCCATGGGGTTGTGACAGCCCACTTGGAGAGATCCTGGCCCGATCCTGGCCTGAATTAGAGCACACTCTGTCTGAGAAGAATCTTACGGACTGGAAACGGGCTGAATTTAATAACTCATTCACAGCACGGAAAAGCTGAGCCTGTCAGTTCCTCCCAGCTGCAATCTCCCTTGACAGAAATGTTGCCTTCATACAGGAGATTTCCCTTTGATATTCATTACAATGATTCATCAAAGCCAGTTTGTCCTCATTGGCCCTGGACCTCCTCCAACAGTGCTATAACCTCCAACCACTGGTTTTCAACTCCCTAAGCTCCCCATCAAACCATGGAAAACCTAAGCGTGAGACGCAGGGTCATACATGAATAGGTGCTATGGAGTCGAAGGCCTCGGTAACAGCCCTGTTTATAGGTCAGTACCGCAGTCTCTGATCCTGTCTCACAAGCTGCCACCATCTCCAAGATGTCCAAAACTGCCAACAGTCGTCTGACCCAAGCCCCCTTAAAGGGCAATACTGAACCATCTTCATAGGGGGAGACCTACAGTGGGGTGCCCCGAAGGAAAACTTTACTGTGCAAGCATCCAACCAACTGACCAGGACAGTCTCAAGGTTGCTCACCTTGAGCCTGAGGGAGAAAGCCAAGTCCAAGGTGTGTCCATTTAGGTGGGATGCATAAGTAATAACTTGTGCAAGGCCCTGTAATTCCATCAGCTGGAGGAAATCCCTTCCAAAATGTGAGAATTCATTGTCCACCCAGGAGGAATCCATCTGGATGACTCTGACCCTCTCAATGATGAAGTCCACAATGTCCCACAGAAAATTCCCCCCACTATGTCCCGGAGGCCGGTACACCAGGAGGATCCTGTAACTTGCACCTCGACCCCCATACACAGACACAGTTCAGACAATGAGGTGTCCCCCGCTGTGTTCACAGTGAAGTTCAACTTGGACCTATGACAGATAGCCACCCCCAGTGATCCCTCCACGGACAGTGTAAAATGGAGAATCCAGCTGAGACCACTGCTTCTAAAATTGGACCAGCGGCATCACTCAGCCAGGTCTCCATGATGCACGCCAGATTGACTGAGGAACCCGAAATTAAGTCTGCCATAATGGCACTTTTGTTCCTCATTAATCTCGCATTGCAAAGCACCAACCGAAGGGGATGGATTGAGGCTGCCAGCCCACTGACTACCTGCACACTTGGTCTGTTGGGATCCCTGAGTATGGGAACCAAACACGTCTCATCTCTCTCTAGGTCTCATGTCACCCCAGGGTGTCTCCTGGTCCTAACCATCCTATTAATGCCCCCATCGTTAGTACCCCCAATACCCAGCTGCCGGCCACCTTGCCTCCTCTAAGTCCCCAACTCCCCGCACTGAGATAGGCAGCTCAAGGCAGAGAGGAGTCCTGCAAGGGGTGCAGATCTTGCAGCGGATCTGAGGAGTAACTAAACCTAGGTCTGTCCCCCCAGTCCTAGGCAGTGCTGCACCTCAGCTCTGAAGCAACATTTCAGCAGCCGACCACTCTCAGTCTTGGCTGTTTTTTTTTTAAACTAACTTTTTATCCAAAACAGAAAAAAGTTTTCCAGTTTCCATATTGCCAAACAATGTACACAAAATATATAACAAGTACTAACATATTTGATGTTCTTCAGCATAAGAACATAAGAATTTGATGGCAGATGGGGACCGAGAGACCAATCTCTAACTGCCCCTTTTTAAGGAAAATGATTGAGAAGGTAGTGGCTGTGCAACTGGAGAGCCATTTGACTATCCATGACATCTATGAACCCCTCCAGTCTGGATTTAGAAAAAAGTATAGTACCGAGACAGCGCAGGTTCGGGTGCTCAATGATCTCCTGATGGCTAGAGATCGGAAGAACCACTCCATCTTGGTTCTTCTTGATCTCTCATCAGTGTTTGACACTGTGGACCATGGGGTCTTGCTTGATTGTCTGAGGTTCATCTGTGGCCTGTCAGGTACAGTCCTCAGGTGGTTTACATTGTTCCTCACTGGAAGAACTCAGAGAGTGGTGTCCGGGATTTATTCTTCAGACCCAGTTCCTCTGTCTTGTGGGGTTCCTCAGGGATCGGTTTTGTCCCCCATGTTGTTCAGTGTATATGCTGCCCCTCGGAGACATTGTAAGGAAGTATGGGCTGAGGTTTCACTGCTATGCTGATGATACCCAGCTATACCTTTCTTTTGCACCCAACCAGAATGGAGCTTTCTCAGTCTTTAATAACTGCTTGGTTGAAATCCAGGAGTGGATGGATTCGAGCTGGCTGAAGTTGAACTCGGGGAAAGACTGAAGTGCTGGTTGTGGACCAAGGGCGTCGGATAGGGGGAGTCGGAGGTAAGTTCCCCCTCAGGATTATTCCTTGGGAGTCAACCACTACCGGCTTCTGAACAGGTGCGTAGACTGGGGGTCATTTTTGATACGGGGCTGACCCTGCATTCGCAAGTATCAGCCGTCATCAAGACCTCTTTTTATCATCTCAGGAATATCGCCAGGACTGGGCACCTTGTTCCGTCCAGCGACCTTCCCACGCTGGTTCACACCTTTGTGTCCTCACGCTTGAAGTGCTGCAACTCCCTGTATTTAGGGCTTTTGGAGGTTGAAATTCGCCATTTGCAGCTAGTGCAGAACGCAGCAGCCTGGCTTTTGACAGGAACCTCTCGGTTCTGTCATATTTCTCTGGTGCTGCGTGATCTGCACTGGCTGCCAGTACAGTGGCGTATCACCTTTAAAGTCTGTCTTTTGACTTATAAAGCCCTACATGGTCAGGGCCCTGACTACCTGAAAGAGCTTCTGATTCCTTACCGCCCCGGGCAGTTGCTTCGCTCAGCTGGTGTGGGGTTGCTAGAGATTCCAGGAGTTTGTTTGAAATCTTCTGGGGCCCGGGCAATTTTGCATGCAGCCCCTTCTCTTTGGCATTCTCTACCTCGCCAGTTGCGTGAGTGCGCTACTGTGGAGGGTTTTAAACGAGCCTTAAAAACCCATTTATGGAACCAGGCATTTGGTGATTGACTGCTTTAATTTTTATGTTTTTGGATGTTTGTGCACTAATTTGCTGCAATTTGTACAAATGTTGTTCACTTTTAAACCTGTTCGGCACCTTGGTTTTGGAAAGACACCCTACAAATAAAGTTTTATTTATTTATTATTATTTATCTAGTCTGCCCATGAACCTAACCCCCTTCCCTATATTTTGCTGTTTTTGTTTATACCATAGTGCTGGTCCCATGCGTGTTTAAATGCATTCACTGTCTTTGCTGCAACCACCTCTGGGTGCAGGCTGTTGCATGTGACTATTACCCTCTCCATAAAAAAGTACTTCCTGATATTGCCTCTGTGCCTTACCCCTCTCAGGCGTAGGTTGTGCCCTCTTGTATGTGCTTCTCTGTTTGCACGGAAGAGTTTGTCTACCTGAACAGTGTTTATACCCTTGATGAATTTGAACGTTTTTATCATATTCCCTCTGTCCCTTCTCTGTTCCAGGGAGTACAAGTTTAGGTCTTGGAGTCTAGACTCGTATGGCTTGTGATTGAGGCCCTGCACCATCTTTGTGGTCCTTCTCTGAACTGATTCCAAGCACTCTATGTCCTTCTTCAGGTGGGGCCTCCAGAACTGGACGCAGTACTCCAGGTGTGGCCTCACCAGGGATCTATACAGTGGAATGATCACTTCTTGTTTCTCACTAGTTATTCCCCTGCCTATGCATCCGAGGATGCTGCTTGCTTTTCATGCATATTAGACAGTTATAAATCACCATATTGGAAACCATTCTAAACATTTAAACATCTGAACAACATTAATAACAAGTAACCAGTAGTAACTTGGACTAATTATTGCCAGGTGTTATCACCACTCACAATACTCTAAGCTTGTCCCTATGAGAGATACGGAGAGGGCATCCAGAGGTAAACCATATTAATGATCAACCTTCCACCTTATGCCGGTTCCCCCCACTCACCTCCAGCCTTCCCCTTCGAACTTCCTCTGTGACAGCATCATCAATGTGCTATGCTTGGCCCAAATGCCAAGGTCACCAAATCTGTAAAAATTTGACTTCTATTTTGGACACTTCAGCTTTCCACATCTCCAGTGTGGGTGGGTCCGTCGATAGCCGTTTCCGGGTTATACATTTAAGGGCTGCTATTCTTAACACCTGAGTCAGCCTCCACCTACAAATTCTTAGCTGTCTTTATGCTTTTCTCCCTCTTGTGTCACAGGCAGTGTTTCTCCCTTGCAGTGCTGTAATAGCTGAATGACTTTTTGTCAGTGAGGTAGCACAGAGCATCACATGACATGTCACTCAAATCCAAATTTTAAATCATTCAGTGTACTAAAATCACAAAGAAAAACACTCATTTCACTAGGGACAGAAACACTATTTTATCTAAGAACATTTTATTTATAGATATAGATATATGTAACCCCCCCAATGGGGGGAAGAAGAGGTAGTGGCTGGTAGGAAGGGGTCGCCCCCTGTTGGGTCCTGTGGCTAAACCCCTAAAGGGTTAACTTTACACTCCTCTGGGAAGGCTACAGCCATTGGCTGGATGCGTCCCTGGGGGGCCGGATTCATTTGGCCTGGAAAAGAGAGTGCAGGCTGGTAGAAGTCAGTCTGAAGGTGGGAGTGGTGGTAATTACCTACTCCTCCAGGAGTTCCGTTAGTTTATGGGGATGAGAGGCCGAGGATGGAAGCCTTTGTGGACATGGTGGTGGCCATATCCTGTGAAAGCACTGCGGGGGTTCCCCCGCAACAAAACAGGGAAGCAACATGTCTTGCTCGGCACCATCGAGACTTGAACCCTGGATATTGTAGACTGCCTAGTGACCGTCATGAATTCTGAGGAGGACTGCCTAGTCCGCAGTGGGGAAGACTACCTCCAGCCAGAGGGCCCCTGTATCAAACGGGGGCATGACTGCTGCACTGCAGCAAGACAAATGAGGATTCCAGTGGTGAGCAGGCATTAGGGGGTGTTGGAGCAGACATCCCTGGGGTATATGCCACCCAAATTGGTCTAGGGAGTGGGGAAGTTCCTGAGTGGACCTAGAAAGGGATTGTGGTCCAAGGGGCAAGAAATTATGAGCCACTGAGTGTGGGAAAAGCCAGAGATTTCACATATAAGTAGCATGGACAGCAGAGGAGAGCTGCCTGTACTGAGTGTGGGAAAAGTCAAGTCAAAAGGGTAAAGCATGCTTGTACTGAGTGTAGGAACAGCAAGCTGCCTACATTTAATTTGAGGACTGAACCAGTATGGCAATAGACAATGAGAAACATGGACTTAAATGGACAGTGTGATCATGGCCTCCCAGCAAGGGTGTAGACAGGCATACTCACTATACACATTTGAGTACAGTTTTGTTGAGTGTCTGTCACAAACCACATGCCTTTCTGTTAACATTTTCATTCTAATATGTAGTATTTTTGTTAGTGTAGGCCACTGAGGAGTGTCTCTGTTTAAACGTCTGTTGTTTAGGAGACAGATACATGTATAACCTCTTTAAAGATTAGAGGAATCATCTGGCAACAATCTGACTTGTTTGGAAAGGGGTGCCATTTGGAAATAATGTGTACATTTTTTTAATGGAGGGGGGGTGTAACTGTTGCAGATTGTGTACAAAACGGAAATTTCTGGCTACACCCCTGCCCCCCCGGGTAACTGTGCCAACTGTTTCTCTCACGGGACATGTAACACCAAGACCCTATGAGAGCTTCGTGGAGCTCAAATAGATTGTTATTAAAGGATCCTCATTTGTTTTTTAATTGCAGTTGCAATTTATTTCCACTTGTCGATTTCTCTGTTGCTCCTTACCTTAAGCAAGAGCGACAGTACAATGAGGGTGCATGGCTCCCCCCAGGACAGGCATCATGAACGACCATTAGAAATCTCCCACAGTGGTCCCAGGCTGAGCAAATTATTCAGAGGCATAGCAAACAAGAGCGTCTTCAGTATAAATACCCCTACTTGCCTGAGAGGGTCTGGGACATTATAGAGGCTAAGAGGAAAGACTGGGTGTACATGGCTATCCTTCAGAAGCTGTACTGGAAACACAGATTGGGTACCCAAAGTCATACTGTACAGCTTCAGGAAGCTCAGAGAGTAGCTTAAGACATCTGTGCCCATTATGTCTATGAGGGACTGACAGTACGGAAGCATTATGCATTAATTCAGGACCTTGAGGATGGAAGAACGAGATACAGTGAAGAAAGCCATGATTCCTATGGGCATCCATGTACTAAGCTGGATTGCAGGTATTATTTCGATAGCTGCGGCCTCTAGAACTGGAAGTAGATTGGCACTGAACCACTCATTGGAGACCTGCTGATGGGTGAGACAGTTCCTTTTATTATATTATTTTAACTGGCATAGTGGACTGGCCCATTGGTCTAAGACTCTGAACTTCATGTTTCTAAAATTTATAGTTAACCACTAGTGTCTTAAAGTAGATTTATGACTGGTAATAACTTCTGAATGTCTTAATAATTGAATTATCATTGTGTTTCATCAGGGCTACTTCCTCAACATTGTTAACATGGTATATGTTTCTTAGACCATGTTTATAGAATAGAGTGTTGCAAAGGGAAACACCATAGCATTAATGTTTGGGTCTGGGTATTACTTGCTTGCAATGTGGTTTACCTTACCTTGGAGTTCTGGTGGGCTCATAATACTTTCATATGTTTGTAACCCCTAGGCAGCGCTACTCCAAGGGGCTACTTCCCCTGCCCGTCTTCCTAACAACAGGCTGAGGAGCCTGGGTTCCAAATTAATATGTAATGCCCCCCATGTGGGGGGCTTACCTGTAGTGCCTCTGGATGTCTCCTGGTGTCCGCCCAGTTGCCACGGCTCTCTGCCACTCCTACCCAGGTCTCCCTGTTAAATGAGCCCTATGGGGCTCGCCGAGCAACTTGTGAGCATGCGGCATAACGCACAGCCACTGCTCGCATGATTGAGGAGGCGCACTGCACATCTTGACCGCCGTTGCTGTCTACGAGCTGACAGGCTATCTTTCGTGGTTCCTGGTGCCCAGCCAGGTTTGAAATAGGCACCAGGGACATAAAACAAAGTGGGGAAAGTGTGTTAAATAAATAAATAGGCAGCCGCCGCGTAAGTGCTGCCTCCAGGGCACCAGATTTCAAGGAGAAAGGTCAAGGGACAAATGTCAGGGCACAGAAGAGCCCTTATGAATATTTATGAGCTGCAGTGTGTTTTCTGGGGGCAGTGTATTATGGGAGCTGTGACTCTCCGGGGGAATTAGTTATTTATTCAAAAGTGGACTCGCCTGCAAGAGAACTGTTGGGGCTATAGCACAGTAGGGAGTTTAAATAGAATTAAAGTTAATCCTGGATGCACCAGAGCTTGATATGTGGAGACACTGTTCAAATTGCATAAAAGCTGCGATTACATACTCCATTTTAGTGCTTTGCCACCAATCGAAAGCCAGGGTTTTACCAAGGGGCTTCTGGGGAAGTGCTAGAGACTTGTGGGTGATTTACTGGGACAATTTCTAGGCGCCAAAACACAAGCCAGTTAGGATCTGGAGACTGTTCAAGACAGTTTTGGCAACCAATGAGAACCTTGGAACTCAGCCCCATATAAAAGGGGAGCAACTGCTGGAAAGGCCAGATTTGGGGAGACAGCCCAAGTGCTAGTGTGTTCCTCTGGGGAGCGTGCCAGCTCTCAGGGGTTAGGCCTGCCTGGCCTAGAGTTTTTTTTGGTAGTCATTCCACGGGTCCAAATTGTTCCAGCCTGGGTAGCTGCTGCCTGCAGCCGCAGGTAATCTGATTCCATAAGCCTGTGAAGAGAAGATCGGCCTGCATCCTGCCTGGAAGGACCAGAAAGGGACGTGGTTGCTTTACATATATATGTGTTTGAGTAGTTTAAAGTTGCTCGGCCGGGTAGTTGCAAAACCGTTTCTGTTGCATGTTTTCCTTGGCCCGAGTTACATGTCCTGCCAGTTGATGACCATCTTCATCGACGAGGATCACGAGGGACTTCACTTCCAGTTGTATCCATCAGTGTCTGCAGATCTTATTTCTTCAAAAGATTGCCTGGTCTGTGGGTAGCGTGAGTAACCATCAGGGTAGCTCCCTGCAACAAGTTCTCATATCAGTTGTGTGTCATCTGATTTAAGTGTGGTTGTTAATTATTTGGGACTGAGCCCTCCGGCTCTGGATTACAAATTGAGGGTCAAAGTGCATGTGTTTTTCTTTTCTAAGGGCCCCAACAACAGCTGCAATGCCAATCTACACCAGGCAATGCTTCAGGCTAGCCTATATTAAAAACTGGGTCCCGAGAGTGTGTGACTATGTTAGAAGAACTCTTGCACATGCAAGTACACCCTGAATGAATCAGATACAGAATCAGTCTCTAGAGTACTGCCCCTCCCTTGTTCACGTCCCCCAAATAAATCAGATCTAAATCTTTTTGCATGTAAACTGGTTGTTGTGTACCTTTGAGGTGGGGTACTATGTTGCATTGCCTTTATCCATTGTAGGTCTTATTTTACAGGGGGTCTCCAGGGCCAGTGCAGCTGATCCAGCCCTAGTGGTAAGTGTGTCAAGAATGGGATTAACATTGTATTTCTGTGCTAATTGTGATTGCCTAATTGCTGACCCATTTAAGCCACTAGAGGGGTTAGAGGGGCGTATCAGTGTCCCAGAGGGTTACACCCATAGCAGCTACTCTACCCTTAGACCAACTCTCCGGGTGGAGGCACCCACTCAAACAGCCCAGGCCCCTTAACCTGTACCTAGGCTCGCAGGCACAGAAGGTTGCCCCTAGGATTGCAACACCTAGGGGTTACATCTTGGAGGCACTGCTGGGATTAGCACCCCCTAGTGGCCAAAACCGAGAATTACAGCTAAAAAGTTAATGGGTATGCCTGAAGCCATGGCTGTGCATCATTTGGTCGGATGGTGCACGGGGCATGAAACTGACCCCCAAAATGCCTTGCTGATATGTGATATACCACTGGGCACTACCAAAGACACTATAGAAGGGGCCCTTTCAAAGATCGAATGCCTGGAAGAGGCTGTAGTGGTGGGCCGACACGCTTGACTTGATTGCCAAAACTTTAATGCCGTTAGTGGAGTGTAGCAACCCTGTGGACAGTTCTAAAGTGCCAAGAACTATTACCATTGATGGGTCCCCAACTGCCTAGAGGGTGATTTACTAAGAATACTGAGGACCCTACAGGAAATGAGCTCCCACCCCCATCTGAAACCCTTGAGGAAAAGATTGTCAAATTGCTACTGAAGGAGGGTAAAACAGTCGAGGACTTCAAAAAGCTAGTCATGCCACCTGGGGGAGTTCCTGCCCAAACTCCCCTGCCAGTTCCCGTACCTGTCCCTTCCCCAGCTCCTGTGCCCACACCAGTGCCTTCAGTTAGTCATGACTTGTACTGCTGGCTGAGGATGTTTTCGGGCACCCTCCGCACCCCCCAAGGGGAGGACAATTGGGAGACCTGGATAGACTATGTTGCCCCTCCAAATACATGAATGGCAATGTCCTGAGGCAGAGAAGAGGAAAAGATTGGTTGAAAGCCTCAGAGGCCCTGTATATCTTACTATCCACGCCACATGAGCTAGTAACACAGAAGCAACTGCTCAGGATTATTTGACTGCATTGAAAAATGTGTATGGGAGCCCCGATTCAGATGTGGATATGTGATGGATGGTCAAAAACACTCAGCAATACCCAGGGAAGCCCTTGTCAGTGTATGTGCCTTGACTTGAAATAATGCTACAGGAATGCCTCAAGAAAGGTGGCATGGCCTCAGCTAAGTTAGATCAGACTAGGCTGGATCAGATTCTGAAGTCTGCCCCATTTTCTGAATTATTGCTGCTCTAACTACAACTTGCAGCCCGGCTGGATTCGCCTCCTATCTATGATGGACTGATGAAAGAAATTCGGAGGACTGAGAGGAGGTGGCCACGTGGGGGGCCCCCTCATGTATCTGCTGCTGCTGCCACCCAAGTGGCCGAGAATGATCATGCGAGTGAAGTTCCAGGGTAAAATACAGTGCCAGTTGAGCTATCAAGGACATGGGGTGAGGTACTGCGAGAAGTCTGAGAAGTGAAGGCTACCATTTCCCTCCAAACCCTTTCCAGAGACACAACAGACCCGAGCCCCTCTCAGAGCACGTCCACTATGGGGGTAGGGGTGCATGCCCAGGTGTCCCCTGCTGATAGCAGCTCAAAAATTGATGAATTGACTATGGTAGTAAGAGAATTACTGAGACATCTCCCACTGCCTTCAACATCGCAGACAGAGGTTGAACCAAGATTTTCTGTTGGTAGTACCCCTCCCAGGTCCCCAGCTCCCAATGTGATGTTTCAGCCACGCCAGGCCCAGGAAAACATATTTTGTCATAATTGTGGGAAGGATGAGCATATGAAGAAAGAATGCCGGTCTCTGAAGGACCTAGATAAAGTTGTATACAGATTTCAAGGGGAGTTCCGGAAAGCAAGACAAGGGCCGAGTGGTGCTGGGAATCCCAACTCAAATTTCTTTGTGGCAAAATCATCTGTCCAGGCCCCTGCTGCTGTCCCTCCAGACTGGTCCAAATTGGTGGGCCCTTCCATGGATACTACAGTGTGCATAGATGGGATTCCAGCTTGAGCAGTGTTAGATAGCGGGTCCCAAGTCACCATAATCTTTCAAGATTGGTATGGGCAACATTTATCTGATCATCCATTACACCCTCTTGAAGGACTTCATGTGTGGGGGTTGAGCAAAACTTCTTACCCTTATCTCGGCTATCTGAGGGTGTGGCTTTCTTTTCCATCTTCTGTGGCGGGTGTGGAGGATGCTGTGGAGACTCTAGCACTGGTTTGTCGTTCTGCTGGGCTCTATGACTGTATCCCTGTACTGACTGGCACAAATGCACATCTGTTTGGGTGCCTGGCCCAACTATGTGAAGAGAAACAGAGGAAAAGGACCAGAAAAGTCCTGCGAGTCCACACCCTGGTCCAAAAGGCCTACGAGAAGCACATGCACCCTGAGCCAAGTGAACAAGATGAGTCTGTGGGCATGGTCTGGATGAAAGATCCATCACTATCACACTACCTCTCAATGCAGTACCAGCAGTGAAGTGTGATTGCAAAGAGATGTGACTAACAAAAGTTTGATGCTGGACACTCCAGATGAGGGAAAATTACCCAAAGGACTGCTGATTAAACCCAGTGTGCTTGTGGCCGGGGCTCACACTTAAGCCCAATGAGTGGTAGTTTAAGTGCAAAATGTTACAGACCGAGATGTCACGGTATCTAGGGGATGCACCCTGGCTAAAGTCTATTGCGCCAACATGCTGTGCTTCCCTCCAAGTGCAACCCGAAAAGGGGATGTGAGGTGTCACCTGATATGTTTGATTTTGGAGATTCACTCCTTCCAAACAGCTGGAGAACCAGGATCAGTAGCAAGCTGGCTCAGAGAGACAAGGTATTCTCCCTTAAGGAATGGGATGTGGGTTGTGTCACGGGTGCTGAACACCACATTCGCCTGCACGATGAGAGACCCTTTAGAGAACGATCTAGATGCCTAGGTCCTGCTGACATAGATGATATCTGACGTCACCTACAAGAGATGTTAGCTGCTGGCATCATCCAAGAATCCTGCAGTCCATACGCCTCCCCAATTGTCGTGGTGCGGAAAAAGAATGGTTCTTTCCATATGTGTGCTGATCACAGGACCCTCAACGAAAGAACTGTACCTGATCAGTATACAATGCCTTGCATACAGGATGCCCTAGACTGTTTAAATGGGAGCAAGTGGTTATCCATCCTCGACCTTAGAAGCAGATACCATCAGATCCCAATGGCTCCTAAGGACAGGGAAAAACTGCATTCATTTGTCCTTTAGGCTTCTATGCATTCCTTCACATACACCAAGACATATCAGGTGCACCTGCAACTTTCCAATGACTAATGGAATGTACTGTGGGAGATATGAATCTCTTAGTGTCTCGTCTACCTTGACGATGTCATCGTGTTTGGAAAAACTCTTGAGCATGAGGCTCGCTTATTCAAAGTGTTGGACAGACTTGAAGAGCTCGGCCTTAAGTTATCTATTGACAAATGCCAATTTTTCCAGAGATCAGTCAAGTATGTAGGCCACATTGTGTCACCAGAAGGTATTCAAACTGACCCCAGTAAAGTGTAAGCCTCAACCAGCTGGTCAGTTCAAAACTTTAAAACAGCTTCAAAGGTTTCTTGGGTTCTCATGGGTACTATCGACGATTTGTCGAGGACTATACTAAGGTGATCCACTCACTGCTGAATTTGACTCAAGGGTACCTCCCCCCCACCCCACACTCAAAAAAGGTTTAAGAAAGACCCTATCAAGAGACTGAGAGAACGTATTTCAAGCCCAATTAGTTGTTTGGGAAAAGGTGGACGCTCGAATGTGATACTGCTTTTGGAGAGATAATGTACCAACTAACTCATGCGCCTATACTTGCTTACGCTGATCCATCCAAGCCTTATGTGTTGCACACAGATGCCAGTTTGAGCGGTCTTGGAACAGTACTCTACCCAGAACATCAGAATAGCCTGCACCCTGTCGCCTTTGCAAGCAGAAGTTTGACCATGTCAAAAAAGAACTATCTGGTGCACAAATTGGAATTTCTCACTCAGGAGTGGGCCATAGTTGACCAATATCATGAATATCTGTATGGTGATAAAATCCAAGTCAAGACTGATAACAATTCACTAACTTACGTTCAAACAACAGCTAAACTAGATGCTGCCAGACATAGATGGCTCTCTGCCCTAGCGACTTTTGATTATGCGGTAGAGTACCGACCAGGTCTGAACCACATAGCTACAGATGCTCTTTCATGAAGACCTGTTCCTGCCCAACAGTGGGTGCACATCCCCGAGCAATCTGTAAAAGCACTACGCCATAAGTTCGACCAAGAAGAAGTCCTGTCGTCTGAACCTGTAAATTGTTTGGCCGATTGTCTGGGACCCACAGAAACATGCGTGCCAGCTACCTATTGTAATTTTGCAGCCTTGGACTGGAGTTCCTTACCACAGCTAACTCCAGCTGATATTCGAAGAGAACAGTACTATGATTCAATGACCAGACCAGTAATTGATGCTTTGAGAAAGGGGGAAGATATCTCCAAAGTGCGATCCAGAGACCCCGATACTGCTTTGCTTCTCCGCGAGGGGGCAAGCTCAAGCTTCGAGAGCAATTGTTGTACTGAGGGCTTACTAACAGCCAAGGCGAGATTGTAAGGAAGCAGTTAGTACTACCAGCTAAATTCAAAAACGTTGTCCTGAAAGCTTTACACGACCAAATGGGACATTTGGGTGGTGAAAGAACTCTTGATCTGGCCCGGTCACATTTCTATTGGCCCAAAATGAGTCTAGATATAGAGCATCATATTAAAACATGCAGTAGGTGTCTTCAGCGCAAGGCTCCACCCCAATGAGCTGCTGCATGGTAAACATTGTCACGAGTGCACCCATGAAGCATGTCTGTATCGATTTTCTCAGTCTCGAGACAGATTCTAAAGGCATTGCCAATATCCTAGTAGTTACCGACTACTTCACGACGTATACACAGGTCTACCCAACCAAAGACTAAAAAGCCTCAACTGTTGCCAAAGTACTCATAGACAAGTTCTTTGTACATTACTGCACCCCCCAGCGCATTCATTCAGACCAAGGGCCTGACTTTGAAAGTAGACTCATTAAAGAACTGTTGTCCCTATGGGGTGTAAGAAAATCTAGAACAACGCCCTATCACCCTCAAGAAGATCCGCAACCTGAAAGGTTCAACAGAACTCTACTGGATATGCTGGGCACCTTGCAGCCTCGAGATAAGCCAAAGTAGAGTCAACAGATAAGTGCACTCGTACGTGCCTACAACTGTACCAAGAACTATGCCACCAGGTTTGCACCATACCACCTCATGTTTGGCAGAAAAGCTCGTCTTCCAATTGATGTATGTTTCAGAGTATCCCGAGATGGTGTTAAATCAGACAACTGCCTGCAGTATGTTAAAAACCTAAGAGCTCAGCTTGATCATGCCTATCAGCTTGCAGACACCATGGCTGCAAAAAGAAACCTGACTAATAAAACCCGGCATGACAAACATGTGAAGGCCCAAGAGCTTCAACCAGGTGACCAGGTGCTAATGAGGAATTTTGGACTACCCGGAAAACGTAAAATAGCTGACCGCTGGAGTCATGTCCCATACATTGTAGTCAGTAAGTTGCATGATCTTCCAGTTTATAAAATACGTCCAGAAGGGGACCCTCGTGCTGTGAAAACTATCCACAGGAACCACCTGTTACCCATCAGGCAAATAGTGATCAATAACGTTCAAGAGACTGATGCTTCTCGGCACCCTGCCACTAGATCAACCACTAAAGTCAAACAACAAGATTAGCAACCTTCTGCTTCCCAGTCTGTTGTTCTTGATGCCTCAAATTCTGCAGACATTGCAGATAATACAAACACTGAAAGTGATGACTAAAGTGAATTCTGTTCTATTTTCTATCCCTCTTGTGAGCTGGAAAGAGTGTTCCAGGGAATTCCTTCCGTTAACTAAGGGGATGAACTTGAACTCCCAGCTGTGGTGCCAGATTCTAGTTCATCTCTTGTACCTGAACCTCCAAGAAGTGATGCCCACAGTGTGGAAATTGATGACGTGGGATCTCTGTGTATGGTGGAACTATGGAAATCCCTCAATCTGAATCCCACAGGTTAGGTAGTGAACCTACAAGAGACAGTGCAAGTGAAAATGAACTGAGTGGGCTACATGAACTGTTCCATATTAATGAAAATGTCGATGAAAAGTCAGGAAGAGATGCTGTGCATGAACTGGACTTTACTGAAATAACCATGACAAATGACAACGAGCTTCACCGCGTAGTGCCAGTGCCCCCTTTGCCACGTCGCTCTGAGCGAGCTGTAAAGCCAGTCTTGAACCTTACTTATGACACCCCAGGACAGCCTGTCAATTTGCCCATGAATGTAGTACACAAAGGGGTGTATGTCACGCCAAACTCCCTGCCTAAAATGGTATTCAAAACCTCCACTCGAGTTAAGGTGCCCTGTCAGTACAACAGGGGGTTTAGGGGTAACCAGATGGGAATAAGGTGAAGTGTTTAAAAATCATGTGGTAAATATAATGTTATTATAAATGTGGTACTGCCTAAAGTACACAGAATGTTAAATTGCCAAAGTGTACCTATTGAAATAAAAATGTTTCACAATGCCAAAGAGACCAAAGTAATAGTATTTTTACATGTACATAGTTACAGATTGTAACAGAGTGTTAGCAAAAGTGGAACAGGACAATTCACTCCCGTCAATTCACTCCCTGACAATTTGCTCCTGTCAATTCACACCCATGTCAACTCGGTCCCATATCAACTCACTCCCATGACAATTCACTCCCATGACAACTCGCTCCCACAATTGACACCAATGGATACATTGCTTTATTTTTATTGCTGCAGTACTAACAATAAAAGCAGTGTTTACTGTAAGTAAAAGTAGTTCCTCAGACCCATCATGAGATTCTGCCTAGGTGATGTTTCTATTGCTGTTTCTTTCCAGTCTCCAAAGCCCACAATCACTTGATGATGTTATTGTAGTCCTTTGTCTGTAGTTATTTCTATCCCATGTAATAAGATACACATTTATTGTCACAGAATTCATTTTTTTATGTGTAAAGGTATTAAATGTAATTGTTTTTAGCATGAGAAAAACTATGTGGAGGCTAACACCCTTGTGCACAACCTACCCCATCCTTTTTACTCCAACAGCACTTGCATACTACCTCGAGCCTGCTCTTTGTACACTCATGCACTATAATGGTTCTGTTGCATTATTACTGTTTTGTATGTTTATATGTTCTTTTATATGATTTTGGACATGTATTTTAATTTACCTAATGTTTCACTACTATTTATTGTACATTTCCTTGTGTTCCAACTGTTGCATAATCCTACAGTGTTGTATTGTTTGTACTACCCACATACTATTGTAACTGATCATCCTTCACAACCCTATGTAACCCCCCCCCCCAAGGTCGCACCGTGAGATGAGTGAGTTGTCACAGGAGTGAGTTGGCATGGGAGCGACTTGTCATGGGAGTGAATTGATGGGAGCAAGTTGTAGGGGACTGAATTGTCATGTACCCAGCAAAAGTACATCTGAAAATGTGTTAGTGGTTAATAATATGTTTTAGACTTGGCACTGATGCCAAGTTTTCCAAGGCGGGGACAGTGTAACCCCCCCACACACACATTTGGGGGGCTTACCTGTCGTGCCTCCGGGTGCCTCCCGCTGTCTTCTGTTGTCTGCCCAGTCGCCGCGGCACTCTGCTGCTCATGCACAGGTCTCCCTGTTAAATGAGCCCTATGGGGCTCACCGAGTAATTTGCAAGCGTGTGGCATATTGCACAGCCGCCGCTTGCAATATTGAGGAGGCGCACTGCACATCTTGACCGCTGTTGTGGTCTATAAGCTGACAGGCTATCTTCTGTGGTTCCCGGTGCCCAGCCAGGTTTGAAATAGGCACTGGGGACATAAAACAAAGTGGGGAAAGTGTGTTAAATAAATAAATAGGCAGCCACTGTAAGCACTGTCTCCAGGGCACCAGATTTCAAGGAGAAAGGTCAAGGGGCAAATGTCAGGACACAGAAGAGCCCTTAAGAATATTTATGAGCTGCTGTGTGTTTTCTGGGGGCAGTGTGTTACGGGAGCTGCAACTCCCCAAGGGAAGTAGTTATTTATTCAAAAGTGGACTCGCCTACAAGAGAACTGTTGGAGCTACAGCACAGTGGGGAGTTTAAATAGACTTAAAGTTAATCCTGGATGCACCAGAGCTTGATGTGTGGGGACACTGTTCGAACTGCATAAAAGCTGTGATTACATACTCCATTTTAGTGCTTTGCTACCAATCGAAAGCCAGGGTTTTACCAAGGGGCTTCTGGGGAGATGCTAGAGACTTGTGGGTGATTTACTGGGACAATTTCTAGGTGCCAAAACACAAGCCAATTAAGATCTGGAGACTGTTCAAGACAGTTTTGGCAACCAATGAGAACCTTGGAACTCAGCCCCATATAAAAGGGGAGCAACTGCTGGAAAGGCCAGATTTGGAGAGACAGCCCAAGTGCTAGTGTGTGTGTGTGTGCCTCTGGGGAGCGTGCCAGCTCTCAGGGGTTAGGCCTGCCTGGCCTAGAGTTTTTTCAGTCATCAGTCCGCAGGTCCAAATTGTTCCAGCCTGGGTAGCTGCTGCCTGCAGCTGCAGGTAATCTGATTCCATAAGCCCATGAAGAGATCATCAGCCTGCACCCTGCCTGGAAGGACCAGAGAGGGACATGGTTGCTTTACATATAAATGTGTTTGAGTAGTTCAGAGGTTGCTCAGTCGGGTAGTTGCAAAACCATTTCTGCTGCATGTTTTCCTCGGCCCGAGTTACGTGTCCTGCCAGTTGATGACCAGCTTTGTCGACGAGGACCACGAGGGACTTCACTTCCAGTTGTATCCATCAGTGTCTGCAGGTCTTATTTCATCGAAAGATCGCCTGGTCTGTGGGTAGCATGAGTAATCATCAGGGTAGCTCCCTGTAATAAAGTTCTCATGTCAATTGTGTGTCATCTGATTTAAGCGTGGTTGCTAATTATTTGGGACTGAGCCCTCCGGCTCTGGATTACAAATTGAGGATTAAAGTGCATGTGTTTTTCTTTCCTAAGGGCCCCAACAACAGCTGCAACACCGGCCTACCCCGGGCATCGCTACAGGCTAGCCTGTATTAAAAACTGGGTGCCCAGAGTTTGTGACTGTGTTAGAGGGACTCTTACGCATGCATGTACACCCCGAATGAATCAGATACAGAATCAGTCTCTAGAGTATTGCCCCTCCCTTGTTCACGTCCCCCAAATAAGTCAGAGCTGAATCTTTTTGCATTTAAACTGGTTGTTGTGTACCTTTGTGGTGGGATACTGTGTTGCATTGCCTTCATCCATTGCAGGTCTTATTTTACAGAGGGTCTCCAGGGCCAGTGCAGCTGATCCAGCCCTGGTGGTAAGTGTGTCAAGAGTGGGGTTAACATTGTATTTCTGTGCTAATTGTGATTGCCCAATTGCTGACCTGAATAGGCCACTAGAGGGGTTAGGGGAGGTATCTGTGTCCCAGAGGGCTATACCCATAGCAGCTATGCTACCCTTAGACTGACCCTCCAGGTGGAGGCACCCACTCAGAGAGCCCAGGCCCCTTAACCTGTACCTAGGCTCACAGGCAGGGAAGGTAGCCTATAGGATAGCGCCACCTAGGGGTTACAGACAAGTACTGGGGTACCCCTACCCTCAGTAAACACAATGGATTGGTGCCTCCACCCAGAGTACGGTTTGCGTGGGTTTCTGTCTAGAATGGTACAGCCCTCTGGGAAGCTATAACCACCCATAGTCCCACCTAATGACCAACTACCTATGAATTGACAATAACGATTAGCAGCATTCAATAGACAGTTTACAATAGGCATTAATAATATGCTCACACACCTTGCACTTACCACCAGGGTTTGGTCTTCTGACAAAACACTCTGGAACCCCCTATAAAACAATATTAAATGCCAGCATACACTTTGCAAAGCCTTTACCTAGGGCACAGTAAGTTAAAACCAAACAATGATGTGCTCACGAGCCACCTTAAAGCAGCAGTACTACGCAGTCAGGAAGTGACCAATCAAAATTCTGTTTTTCAGCTGTAAGCATGCGGCCAAAGTTCCAGTTTCCATACCAGTAAATATTTTTTCCCAGTCGTCCTTAGTTTTTTAGATATTTGCAATTTATTTGAAGTGTTTAGCGCTACAACAAATATGGCGGTTGATTAATTTCAGCTGCGCTTTTCTTCAGGTCGCATCACGCTTTTGACAACAGCAGAGGGACCCTCTGCTGACCATTCCTGATGTCCCTGCAAGTCATTCAAATGTGCTGTTGGCAGTGGAGGGGGTTCCAGTGCAACATGCTGGGTGGCAGAAATGTAAACAAAAGCAGAGAATAACTGAGCAAATTACTCGGCGATAGTACAATGCCAACGAGAAAGAGTACCAGGTATATGATTAGCAGGGCACAGGGAATAAACTGACAAAAAAGCGCAATTTTTTTTTTTTTGTAGTACTGCTGCTTTAATAGTAAACAGCAAATCTGGTTTATTTAGGGGATGTGAACAAGGAGAGGGTGTGTGAAGTAAGCAAATGATTACTGTTCTGGTTTGTACCAGGTTACTTTGCATGCAGTCAATTTAGTCCCTTTGTTAAACGGTTTCACAACTACTGGGTACCCAGGATGTAACGCTGGCTGGCCAGAATCAATGCCTGGGTTTGCCGGTGTTGCAGCTGTTATTGGGGCCCTTGATAAAAAGAAAATAATTAATACTGGTAATGCAAAGCGAATCAATTGTGTCTGTGGCTGCTTGGCCTAGTCTATTGAAATACTTAAACACTGGCTGAATACAATCAGGTGGTACCATGTATAATTAAACACATTTGTTGCAGGGAGCTACCCTGGATTTACTCACTGTTCCCAACGAATTGATAAAGGCCTGGCGAAATGAAGACCCAATGGCTTGGAGTTGCCTTGCATGGGGAGAGTGGGCCAACACAACTCACCTCCGCTTCATAGCCTTTCCCTGTAGGTGGCCACCACCTACGTTGATCTGCTGCACAGGAGCGGAATCCCCAGGATGGGTCTCTCACCGGAAAACTGTCTCTGGAACAGGAACATGCAGCATGGGCCAAATTTGCAGTGGTCCACATGCAGGAAAATGTCTCTGGAAGGGTTCAGTTTCTCTGCTGGTGACACCTCCAGCTGGCAGGCAAGTTTATCGCTGCGTGAGGCTGGCTCCTTTTTTGGCAAACAGGAGTCCCTGGATAACAGTCTCCTCATACATAGCAGGCCTCAGCACTTTTACCTGAAGAAACACTAGACTCTATTTTCTTCTCTTGTAGTTCTCTGCCCGGTTGCAATCTCAGCCGCCTTTTTAGTCTGAAGAAAGTTAGTATTCTTGAATTCGATCCCCTCTTGGGATCGGAAAGGATCTTGGGAAACGATTGCATGCCTTTAATATGTAGGTCCCTAGAGAGCTTAGACGCTGCTCTCGGTTCGAGCGCTCGAGCTGTACTCCCCCGTTTGAAAACAGTCATCAGACTTGTCCAGTTTTCCTGCAATCTGTCTGGTTAAGGGAGCTGTCAGTCACAGTCTTCTGTTCCCATTGGTTCCTTTAGGTGCCAAACACTAAAGTTCACAGTTTCTCCCACAAGGCACCTGAGCTAAGGACTCCTCGAGGTCCTCTGTGTCCTAATTGGTCCAAATTGGGAAGTCCCGGTCCAGAACATGGTGGCTCCCATCAGGAAGTGTGTACTGTAAGGAAGGCAGGTTAAACAACTTACTCTATCTCAAAAACAGTAAAGAATTAAAAGCAAATATTTACAATACCATGTAGGGCTCCATCTGCTCTGTTAGCTACAGTAGAGTGGAGCAGATCAGAGAAGTGCCTGGCTGGTCACGAGCTCTGGAATGCTCGGACCCAGCCCAGGCCATTTACAGTATACACACTGGCTGTGGCACTTAAAGGGACAGCACGGAGACACATCATGGCACTCTGACGCAGATCAACAGGAGGACACCAACAAACATGGATTCAGTATCTCTACAGGACATCTGCCTGGCAGTGAACATCAGCAGAACCCCCGGGAGACACGCGAGGTAAGCCCCCGATTTGGGGGGGAGGGGCTACATGTTTTATGTTCAAGTTCAAGTTCAAGTTTATTGCAGGAAAACTCCATTGAGCAAGCTCATTCACAAGGAGGTCCTGTGACATAAACACTTAAAGTACAAACACAGATAGGTAATAACAGTATATACATGAAATGCACATTACATGATACAGGCTGGATATACATACAAGGGTACCACATAGGGTGACCGCAGGTGGTAAACATTGATATGAGACAGGGAAGCGACTTACAGGTTGCATACTGATAAATGAAACATGATGACTGGTGTGTGCAATACATATACAGTATTTTGGCAGCTAGAACAAACAACAGTCTACAACTGATATGGGGAGGAGTGATTTGATAGAGTAGCAGTGGAGCGTAAGCAAAGATAAAGCCAGGAGTAGAAGGGGAAGGAAAGCAGTTAATGTGACAAATCAATTATTCCTTACCAGTGGATAAATATGAGCACACATGGGGAAGGAAGAGACTTAATGACAGTTACAGGTGTCTTTTATTTTGGCTGAACTTAGCGATTTGAAGTTTATTGAAACTGTGCTAGTTAGTTTCAGTACGGTTTGTAATTGGTTCCAAATGGAGGAAGGGCATATGCACAGCATCGCTACTAAAGGAAGTCCGTCCTTGGTATGTCAAGCATAATAAAGTCAGATTTTCTTAACGAGTATGCACTATGTGAGATACTAATAAGGGAAGAGAGATAGTTTGGCAATTTCTGCAGGAGCAGTTTAAGAGTCCATAGCCCAGCATGGAGCAGGCGTCTAGTAGTAAGGGATGTCCAACCAACAGCTGCATATAAGTCACAGTGGTGCGAACGGTAAGGGGAGTTGGTAATGAACCGTAACGCACGGTGATAAAGGATGTCCAGTTTACTTAGATTTGCAAGAGTGGTGGAGGAATAGATTACATCGCCATAGTCGAGTAGGGGGAGAAAAGTGGCCTGTACAAGCTTGTTTCGAGTTTCAAGGGGGAAAAAGGGCCTATTTCTGTAGAAGAAACCTAACCTTGCTTTTAACCTTCTAGAGACATCTTCGACGTGGTCACTGAAAGATAATTTATTGTCGATCCAGATACCTAGATATTTAAATTTGGTTACAACTTCCAGAGGCTCGCTTAGGCGTGGTGACAATGAAGTCTTGGGCAAGGGTATTGGGGGCCTGAGACAGCACTGCGGAGAATATCATCGCTTTAGTCTTCTTAGCATTGAGCAGAAGCTTATTATATTAGATTATGCTCAAGTTGTGCGAAGTCCGCTTGAAGCATCCCTTGACTTCAGATAACGATGAGCCAGAAGTATACAACACAGTATCATCTGCAAAAGTGCAGATTGGACGGATATGTTAGCATCTAAGTCATTAATGTACAGAAAACAAGATAGGGCCTAAGATGGATCCTTGGGGACTCCTCTGCAACTGGCAAGGCAGCAGAAAAAAGCCTTCCCACGCATTTTTTGGAATCTTCCAGTTAGGTAGCTAGAGAACCACTGGGTGGTATGGTATGTGGCACCCAACTTTGCAAGGCAATTGACTAATAGTTTGTGATCAACAGTATCAAAAGCTTTGCTGAGGTCCAAAAAGACTGCACCAGTTACCTTCTTAGCATCTATAGCAGAGATCCAATCATTGGTTACTTTTGCTAGTGCAGTGATTGTGCTATGATTAGCCCGGAAGCCAGATTGAGCTGGGTTAATGAGAGAGAAGGTTTCCAAGTGAGATTTTAACTGAATATGGATCAGTTTTTCGAGAACTTTAGAAAGGATAGGCAATATGGAGATAGGCCTATAGTTGTTTACATCGCATGGGTCACCAGATTTAAATAGAAGGAGGATATGTGCTGATTTCCAACAGGACGGCACAGTAGCAGATGTAATGGAAAGATTGAAGATGTGGAGAATTGGGGCAGTGAGATGGGCATAGTCTGACCTTAGGAAAAAGGGTTCCAAGCCATCGTCCCCTGTGCTTTTTTTGGGTCTATGCTAAGAAGAGAATCTTCTACTTTTATAAGTTATCCTCAGCAGTTGGAAGGGCTGGGTGCAGGACTAGATGTGGCGGGAGGGGTATGCTGGCTCACCGCAGCACCAGCATAAGGTGACGAGTCAAAGTTAATCCAGCTGTGGCAAAGTGGGAGTTAAGTTCCTCCAGGATTAGGGACTTGTTTTCCACAATCTTGCCACTTGCAACTATCTTTGTTGGGACAGAGGGGGCCATGGGCTGTCCTTCTATAGCTTTGATAGTCTTCCATATTTTATGAGGGTTACCTTTAGCTAGTTCGAGAGTAGAAATATAATAGTTCGCTTTAGCAGAGCGAAGTTTTTTCACACAGTTATTCCTGGCTGCTCTAAAGGCCTGCCAATCCAAAGATTCTTTGGAATGTCTAGCTTTAGCCCAGAACTTATCTCGAGCTATAAGGGCTGCCTTGAGATCCGAGGTGAACCAGGGGTTGGAATTGTTCCGTACCCTTACTTTGATGAAAGGGGCATGCTTATTTATTATTGTAGTGAGTTTGTCATTAAGGATGCAAGCTGCCTTGTTGACATCTTTGGCTAGGTAAAGATCTTGCCATCTGATCATGCTCAGGTCAGATAGGAAGTTTACTTCACTGAATTCCGAAGGATCTTTTGTTATAAAGATGGGTATGGACGGGCCTTAATTTGAGATTTTATGCAAGCAACAATTCCATGATCGCCATGTCGCTGTGAAACACTGCCAAATGAGATATTTTGTGTGGATGGGTGGTTAGTACCACATCTAGAATGGAACTGTTGGCAGTATTTAGAGTGTTGTTCCTAGTAGGTTCACTGACTAATTGCCCAAGACCTAGCTCGTCACAAAGGGATTTGAGGTCAGTGATTTAGGTGACAGCCAGTCCATATTTAGATCTCCTAGAAATATTGTTTCAGTTTTTGCATCTACGAACATGGATTTCAAAAGATTAAGGACTTCATCACCACCAGACGGGGGTCTATAGCCACCTAGGCTAGTCATACATCCCGAGGAGGGAGATGAAGGCTCAGCTAAACTAACTCAAATTCCTTGGCTAGAGATTTGCAACTAATATTGGTGACTGGGCACGAGATTTGACGAGATAACCACACCCCCGCCTCTAGACTCTCTATCTGCTCTAAATAAATTGTAGCCCTGCAGTGATATTTGTTAATCAGTGTTCGCCTTTTAACCACGACTCAGTAATTATGATAAGGTCTGGTTAACGGTGCAGCCCAGGCTTGCAGCTGTGCACGTTTTTTAGGCAGGCTTAAAATGTTGACCATCATCATTTTGAGACCTGTGGCCTCAGCAAAATCGATAGGCGAGGTGAGTTGGGGGGGGGGGGCAGGGTTGAGCTCCACATTTCCTGAGCAGAGAAGAAGCAGAAGTATAACTTTCTTTAAGGAGCTTATAAGAATGGAGACTGCTTTTTTATTTCTTCGCGGCAACCCATATCGTGCTGCGCACCACTATAATGACAGTTGATCGTGATTAACGGAAGTGCTTGGGTGGACATAGGTGAGGACAGTAGCAAGGGTAGCTGAACCGGGGAATAGGCTAAAAGGGGAGAGGAGAATGACATAGTGTCTGCACGGTAGACTGTTATAACATTAGGTATTGATAAGGTACATTGGAGAAGTGAATTGCATTGAGGTACTTAATGCACTGTATTGCTGAAAACTCTGCACCTTAGAGCAATAAAACACAATAAGGAGAGCCATGGTCCCAGATTGAGTGGTCTCGTGATTTGTATTAGTGCAATATTTTCTAGGCAAGAAATTTGCCCACCTAGGTACTCACTTAAAACCTAGATGAGAAAATACAGCAGAAAGGGGAACAAGGAGAGCAGGAGCAGTTTAGTTAGTGGCCATCCACCCTTCAGACTCAAGTCCCCTTGTAGCAGAACCGGGAAAGAAGTAGAATGATAATGCAGGCTATATTGCCCATGAATGAATACAGTGATTTATGTAGAAGACCAAGAATCCCTCTAGTGGCAGGTCTGTATAACCTGCTAATGGAAAACTAGCAACTTGGGAGGTAGTTAGACTTATCGGCACCAAGGCAGAGTGCTTGGATGGGGGTGGGGGTACTGCAGGAAGAGCAGTCAGACAGAAGAGGTGTAAGCACTTTAAAACAGTAGTAGAAATTACAATCCAGCTAATACAGTTGAAAAACTCCTAATAACACAGTTGAAATGTGCTTAGTTCTATCGAAAATCTAACAAAGTGCCAGGTGTCTATAGCAGGGAAAACTCCTGCCAATCAGAGTGGGTTTGCTGGAAGCACCCATGTTCCGATTGGCTGCGCTGTCCCGTACCTTCCAAGGAGCTGCAGGCGGGTGTCCTGGTCTTGGTCGGTGGCTGGCTGGGTGCTGGCCGACCGTGGGTGAGCTGAAGCAGCCCTGTTCAGGGACAAGCAGCTTCCAAGGAGCTGCAGGCGGGTGTCCTGGTCTTGGTCGGTGACTGGCTGGGTGCCGGCCAACCGTGTGTGAGCTGGAGCAGCCCTGTTCAGGGACAAGCAGCTGCAGTCCCGTTCAGGGACAAGCAGCTGCAGCCCTATTCAGGGACAAGCAGCTGCTATGTCAATATTGGGAAAGGTGTGACATGAACTTCTCGGTTTGGCAGCAGGGGTTTGGGGAGGTTCTAGGCAGTGTTAGCTGATAGTTTGCAGGCAGGATTTTGGGGATCCAGGATTTACTTGGAATGAGCTGAGTGAGTTAAGATTTGAGAATAGGTAGGATAGAGTGTAGACCTGGGGCGCCATCTACTGGAGGTTAGGGCAATCCATCCTGAGAGTCCGGGGGGTGGGCGGCCAGGTGAACTGAAGCAAGTCGTAAGCGTGTTGAGCTCAAGGGCCCGTTTTAGGATAATAAAACTGCCACCTTTGAGGTGAGACAGCCGTAAGCCCTTCTGTCGACTGTTGATCTATACTTAGTCACAGTATGGCACCCAGACCTGTATGTCTCAAACCAGAGCTATTAATAGCTCCATCTATAGTGTTATACTATACATGCTCCCACCGTGGCTCCCCAGCTCATACGTCAGACTCAGGACAGCCGCGGGAGGTTGTGGGCTGCGTGTACCATTCAGCATGCCGGTGGGAGGGATGGCAGGATCAACTAGATAAAGTACAAATAGCAACCAGGCAAGTAAAAAATAGATTTATAATGCGAAACAGCTATTCAGGGGCTGCTTGTACATGGACATTTCCCTTTAAATGGACAATGCTTGGACAGTGTGATCATGGACCCCCTGGGTCCCTGTGCCAACCGTTTCCCTCACTGGGATATGTAACACTAAGTCCCTATGAGAGCTCCGTGGAGATCATATAGATTGTTGTTAAAGGATCCTTATTTGTTGTTTAATTAGAATTGCAATATATTTCCACTTGTTGAATTCTCTGTTGCTGCTAATCAACTTTGCCTCCTAGCCCAGCACTCCGTGGGGAGGTTGGTGCCCAATCCCGAAGACAGCTAACGTAAGTTATCTCAGTCATTTCTGTTGTGGCTGCTGTGGCAGGGTGAACCCTGTATGGGGTGGTTGCCCATGTGTGGGGTGTCCAGGCCCCCCCAATTTCTTTTGCTCTTTGTTTCTGTGGGACGGCCGATCGCGTTGGGAATGAAAATGAAATATGTTTGCTGTATGCTTGTCTATTTTAGGGTGCCACATTTATCGATTTAATGGAAAGAAAAAGATATGATGAGTTCCAAGGGTTAGCAGGAGAAGGGAGAAGAGGAGCACGCCCTTGTTCTCCTGTTCCCCTTGCAAAACCCAGTGGAACACTCGTGGACTTACTATCTCATTAAAACTGTCTTTTGAGATAAAACCACCTTAACATAAACCCCCCTTAATCAAGAAAAGAGGAGCTGAGTCTAGGCTAGAAAAATTAACACGTATGAACACATATGTCTTTACTGTTTGATGGGGAATGCCTGAGAATAAGAGGTTTATACTGGTTTTAGCAAAAAGGGGTGGATCACCTGACGATGATGTCATCCATGAAAGGTATAAAAACCTACCACTTGGAGTAACAAAGATAGATAGGGGAATCAGTTGAATGCTGACTACTAAGTGAGGAGGACCTCAGAAGTGTGTGCTTGTTTCCACAATGTTCTGTTTGCAAAGGCTGAAGCAAAGCCTCAGGAATTTTTGAAATTAGAAAGTTTTCTGGATACTGGACATTGAGTAACCTTTTGCTTTTTGTATGTTTATTACTTTTATTTTCTGATTTGAATAAAATAATGCACGTTTACGTTTTTATGCACCTGACTTCTGGTTTGGTGTGTCTGTTTTATCACACATCTTTACAATTGCCCCTCCCCACGGACAATTCCACCATCATACCCCTAGACACTGGGGAAGGGGCTACATATATATATAAAACTTTATTAATGCACCAGTTAGAGTTAAACCAACAAAAGTAGGGAAATGTGTTGTTAAGGTTTTAAACTCTTAACACAAGCAGCAAAAAGAAAAAAACTTTACGGTTTTGACTGTCCTGAGTCTTGGCAAAACAAGGCTGGGATGTTCCTTGGAGCCATCAACCCTAACCCTCACCCCATTCTCATATAGTCTGCACATCTGAGCTTATTTGCTGATGAAACAGGGCAGCATTAGGGTTGACAACCCCAAGGAAGATCCCAGACCTGATTTGCTGAGACTCAGGACAGCCAAAACCATAATGTTTTTTTGCCGGTTCTGTGGCGTCGGGAGAAAGAGGATTGCCTAGCATGCTGGCGATCTAGGTTTGTGCCCGAGCCCGGGATGACAGGAGCAAGGCCAGTGGGGAGGGTTCGGAGCGTCTGTTGGACACTTTTCTCCTGGGGGAGGTGGGAGTGAGTCTACATCACTGTGGAGTAGCTTCTGGCAGCCCGTTGAGGCGACACATCTTGCATCATGGGCGACCATGTGCCAATGTGTATCCTGCTAGGAAGCCATCTGTGTGCAATCCCACTGTGGGTGGTGGGAGAAAAAGTGACAAAAATAGCCTCCTGGCCAACCAGATGATGGCGGCTGGTCCCCCATGCACCACAAAACCTGAAGGTATCCGCATTATTCCTCCACCAGGCCTGGTGCAGAAGAAAATGCCCACTGGCTGCATCTCCTCTCCCAATGGCACCACGTGAGGGCCCCCCCCGACAAAGGGATATGTCGGGTCAGCCAGGCTCTAGCAAGTACGAGGGTGGTGGGATGGTGATGGGGGGGCTGGCGGAGGGAGCCTTTGGTCACCCAAAGGAGTGGTGAGCCAGGAGAGCTGGGGGGGGACATTTTTCTTTTTGCTGCTCGCAGGGCGGGGGTCGGCTGTTAGGGTTGGAAACCCTAACAATACATTTCCCTACCTTTGTCGGTTTAACCCTAACTGGTGCATTCACAACTTTTGTTTGCAATGAATTTCCTTACTTTCTGAGATAGTACAATCATATTGTCATTCATGCTGGTCCCTTTGGAACCTGTGTGAACACATCCATGTGATAATGTAAAAGTAGGGCCCTATGTGCCCAGTGGTTCTGTGCTTCCATTGATCCACATGTGCATGTGGGTGTGGAAGCGCAGGGCTCTCTGGGCCCTGCACTTCTGTTCCTGTGAAAAAGCAATGTATGTGCTTCGTTGTAAATTTTTTTTGGTAGGGATGGACCATTTTCAGTTCTTATTTATTGGGCTTAGTGTTGTACTAGTCATTAATTGCAATCTTGTCATTCGAGCCTGGTTTGTTTAACTTTTATTTTAAGCACAGTACTATGTACCTACCGGGGTTATAAACATACCCCAGGCTTCTTAGCTGTTTGTGTTATTCAAGCCTAATACTAGTCCTGCATCGGGATGAAACAGTCTCCTGGCATTCTAACAATATTTGTTCCTTAATTCTCCTAAAGTGTATACTAGCCCTGACTGTGTCTGCTTCCCCCCAGGCTCTTAGCAGAACCCTTTTGCACTAGATTTAATTCCCATTTAATTTAGGCACCAATTTTAATTGTGTCTGCTGGGTTTGTGGGGTTGTGGAGTCCTCCACTCCCCCATTCTCCTTCTCCACCCTTTGTGTAATACTGTGTCTCCTACCTCCTAATCCCCACCCCGTCCTTAAGCATCCTGCTCTGCCATTGTGCTTGAGACTATTTGTAACCTCCACCCCTTCCTTTCCTCAGGTGCTGCACCGCCCTTCCCCAGGCCAGCCTCGACTAAGTGACTGGCTGGAGGAAGCCGCCGGATGCTTTTCAAGCAACTGCACCATAGAGAGCTTTCCCCACCTACTTCACCCCCAGGTACTGCATTCTTGCTCGGATCCGATTCCAGGGAAGTGATTAGCCACCGAAGGAAGAATCAGATTGGCTACTCCAGGAGCAGCAAAGCTCTGTTTGGCTGGCTGATCTGCTTCTAGCTAGGCTGATTTTTCACCCTCCACTCCACTCCACCCCAGGGCTTCTTTAAATACACTCAGACCACTCCCACTGTCCTGCACAACCATTTTGATTGGCTGCACCTCTTCTGATCTATGTGTAAGACAATCTTCTTGTTTGGGTAACAACCGTGTTGACTGTGGAAAATATTTATACTGCCATCTTCTGGTCTTCATTGCAAGATCATCTTAATCAGTTCTGCTCTAGATCTGATCTGAGATCCCTTGCTGCTGCTACCCACTTCCTGCACGCTGGAAGCTTGCAATACAGTAGTCAATTCTGAGTGCATCCAGCATATTGAGGGCTTTTTACTTCCATACTTGCCTCTATCTCATACTCTTCTGCACCCTGGATTCCCGTGTTAGTCCACACCGGTTTCCCTGCAGCATGGACAGTTATGGCTCTACTTTGGATTGTCTGGTTTCCTTCGGCACTACAGAGTCTCACATACTGGCTTTTATGTTACCTAATTTAGATCCTCCTTTCCAACCCCCATGGCAAATTGGTACTTCTTCCACGAGGGTAACAGAGTGTAGGATCCCACTTACCTCTGTATTGATCACCCAGCACGCCTTGCTTTTTACAACCAGGGTGCTTCTTTTTACGTTGCTTGGCCCCCTAGGCATTTATTTATTTGCTTTTGGTAACTGGATGGGTGCACTAGGCATGGGAATGCCTATTTTCAGGCATGCTGCTCAGGGACCCCCCGAGGCTATGTAATAGCAACCCTAAGTGAGTTTCACCTAAAACTCACAGACTTCTTCTTGAAGCTATCAAGAAAAAACTGCTGCTCTTATTGTTATGTTCTGGTAATGTCGAAATCAACCCTGGTCCTCCTGCAGCAATCTCTTTGCCTGCCGACCTAGCCAGTATCAAAGGATTGAGCTTTATGCATATTAATGTGTGCAGCCTACTAAAAAAGTTTGCCTCTATTCAAGCATTGACTTCCCATACAATGCCTGATATACTCGTGGTCACTGAGACTTGGCTCCAACCTGGTACCCCAGATAGTGAGGTGAATATCCCATCTTATACCCTGTTCAGAACTGATAGGCTCTCCAGAGGAGGAGGAGGAGTTGCCATCTACGTCAAGAAGAAATTATCTGCATCAGTTATAGATTCGTCCTCACTCCCAAAGGAATTTGAGAGCCTAACTCTCAATATCAAGCTGTCTTCCTCTGTCTCAGTATGCGTCCTAGGATGCTATAGACCTCCATCTGCGGGACTACAATTTCTGGACCATATAACTAATACGATGGGATCCCTTCAATCTGAGATTATTATACTAGGGGACCTCAATATGGACTGGTACTCCAATAGTTCCTTACCCCTAAAAACTATTTGCGACTCCTTTGGTCTTTCCCAACTCATTTCTAAAGCAACACATCCAGACAAAAAGTGCCCTAAAAATAGCACTCTTCTAGATCTCATTTTAGCAAGCAAACCCCATCTGTTTTCACATGCAGGAGTGTTCTCGGATTTCAGCGACCACTGTATTATAGCAGGTGTAAGATCCGCGTCAAAACTACCATCCCTTTCCAGATTCTCACTCAAGAGGAAACGTCATAATTTTGACATCTCGCATTCCTCTCTGACTTGCAAGATTCCTTGAGATGGCAGTATTTTTACTTGGCCAACTTAGTGCCTGCAGCCTATGATATCTTCCAGGAAATCGTGTTAGGGGCTCTGGTTAAACATGTACCATTGGTCCAGATTCGTTCTAAAAATAAATCATGTCCTTGGTTTACAGCCCAGTTAAAGGCCTCCCTGTTGTGCACAGAGACTGGCTTTGGAAAAAAGCTCGGAAATCAAAACTTCCAGATGACTGGACATCATTCAGGAAGGCTAGAAACCATTGTACCAATCTGGTTAGGGAGACTAAGGCTAGCTATTTCTGCAAAGAACTGGACGCTTCCACCAAGTGCTCGGCAAACTTCTGGAAAACCATCAAGGATATTCAAGGGCACGTGGCAATGAGCAACTTACCCACAAAAATCGCCACTGACGCAATTTTGGTGTCAGATAAATCGACTATTCCGACGCTTTTAATAACCATTTTGCTACTGCAGGTCTCGCTTTCAATGCTTCCCCTGCTAATAACCTCCGCTCTAGTCTTGGAGCACCGGATTTACCAGATCCAGTCACAAGCGCGGCCTTCTCCCTCCAGCCTACCACCCTGAGAGAAGTTGAGGATCTCGTCCTACAGTTGGATACCAGGAAGAGTGCAGGGGCAGACCAATTGGACCCATTCTTCCTAAAGCTTAGTCTTCACGTCCTGGCTGTGCCCATAATGCACCTTTTTAACCTCTCCCTTTTGCAGGGCGATATTCCTTCCACATGGAAAACGGCTGACGTAATCCCCCTTTTTAAATCTGGAGACCCCAGTGACCTGAATAACTATAGACCAATCTCCCTACTTCCCACCCTTTCCAAACTGTTGGAGAAAATAGTGAGTGTGCAGCTCAGAAAGTACCTCGAAAGTGGGAACCTGCTCAATTCTTACCAGTTGGGATTTAGGCCTCATCACAGTACTATTTCAGCCCTTGCAAAGGTCAACGACTGGCAGTGTGCCTTGGATTCGAAGAATTTCGTTTGCGCAGTATTTCTAGACTTAAGCAAGGCATTCAATACGGTTGACCACAAGCTGCTCCTTGTCTGCCTCAGAAACATCGGCTGCAACCCCCCATCGCTGAGGTGCTTCTCGAACTATCTAACAGGGCGACAGCAGCAGGTCAAGGCTGAAGTGGAATTCTCATCCCTGAAACCTCTACTGAGGGGCATACTGCAAGGCTGTATACTGGGTCCATTGCTTTTTGCAATTTACATTAACAATATTGATGCTGACATCAAATCTGCTAACATCCACCTATTTGCCAATGACACTGTACTTTTTATCGGAAGACCCTCTCCTGAAGCAGCTTGTATGGATCTACAATGGAAATTTAATCTTCTACAACTTACAACTACTGCACCAGAAACTGCTCCTGAATGCCAAAAAAACATAAGGCGATGCTTTTTTCTCCCTTTTCATACGTCAGTAACCCCACAACTCAAGGTAATATTCCCCAGATCCACACTCTTCTTGGCGAATCGCTGGAATATGTTACTAAATTCAAATACCTGGGGGTGTGGATTGACCAAAAGCTTTCCATTTGCGATCATATTGAGGATCTCTTAAAGAAGCTTAGGTAGAGGCTTGGCCTCTTCTATAGGATCAAACATTTTCTAACACTGGATGCCAGGAAGGGACTGGTCCAAACCACCTTCCTTACCTTATTGGACTACGCAGATTTCCTTTACAGCCAAGGTCCCGTGTCTGCCCTGGCTAAATTAGACACACTCAAACATCGGGCCTTGAAGTTCATAACTGGTCTCCCATACTTCACACATCACTGCTCCCTTTACGCCGCAGTAGGTTGGTCATCCCTTAACTACAGAAGACAGAGGAATGCAGCTCTCTGGATATTTAGGGCCATCACAAAGATGTTGCCTCAGTACATCTCGGATTGTCTTCCTCTAGGTGTGATAGGTAAATATGCCTTAAGGAGTTCCTCTGTTATCTCCCTTGCAGTACCGAAGTTCAAGTTGCGCTTCAGCAGGTCTGCCATATCTCGCGCTTTACCCTCTTTCCGGAACAACTTGCATAAAACCCTGAAGTTGGCTTACCCAATCAAACTATCAGCCTTCAAAGCATTTTATTCTCGCTCTATCAAGGAATCCTGTAACTACTTCCCCTGATGTCACCTTCCCCTAGCCTCAGCTCCATCTACTCCAGTGCACCCCTTTACTGGTACTTCTTTCTCACCCCTCTTGGGCAATGTTACAGCCTATAAGAACTTACCTGACTGCTCCTTCTTTCCCGACCCTGTGTTTTTTTCTTCTTGTTAGTTCCTTTTCCATGTCCTCCTGGCTCCCACCTACACTCCTTGCTTACCCCCGACACCATCATGGTGTTTTGCTTTTCACCCCAACTGTTGCCACCTCCCTCAGAAGTCACTACATGCCCTTTGTGGCATGTACCATGTACCTCTCCTTACTCACCCTCTTGCATCCCCTTCCCCACCCCTCCCATGCCCCACCAAGCTCCTTCAATCAATAATTATGTTAAAGGATGCCTCAAATGCACACTGCAATTATAGTTGCATACGTTAAACCTGTATATACTGTACTGAAGTTGCTATACTTTTTAGCTGCATACTCTTCATGGTCTTAGCTTAATGGCTCTTTTTAATACTCTATTTTGTGTGTATTATAAACCTCCTGTGTATAATTACTGCTCTATGTAAATACCATGTAAGGGTGAATTCATTTATATATTGTTTACCCAATTATGATGTAAGTTAGTATTCCTTTGTATGTATTGTTGACCTCTTCTTTCCAGGTCCATCTTGAAAATGAGCTTGCTCAACGATGTTTGCCTGGTTAAATAAAGATTTTGACTGACTGATTGATTAAGACATTTCTATTGATATATACATTGTCCATTAACTCCAAAGATTGACAGAGTTACAGCCTGTTAAAGTTGCAATGTTATCCTATGGGAATTGTAATTTAAAAACAAAAACATTTAAACTTTTTTATTGTTTTAATCAATAAAACATACAGTTAATAATTCCAAGTGAAGGAAACTACATGCACAGTAAAAATAATGCAGTGAGGGCGTAATACACACACTTGAACCATCCTAAACTTCTTGATACGCTGTGGAGGGAAAGACAATGAAAATATCCATAGTTAATTACAACTTAAGCTGCATTCCAAGCCCCTGAGCAGCATGGTATTTAATCTAAAGAGTCATAAACTAATAGTCCCGATACTTTTCACCCCAAAATTGGGTGGGTAGTGTGCAATGCTTTCCATTGTTATGCACATTTAGTGCCCAAAAGTATAGAACAGTGCTACTGTTATATGCATTTTCATGATAAAATAAAACCAAAGAGAAAACTAAGCTAACCTACATATTAGGCACTTAAACTAACAATCTGCAATGTTCCCATGTGGAATACAAAAAGCAAAGGGCATAGGAGGTAGTTCAAAAGTGAAATAACTCTCCAAACCAGTTTACCCAGTGCTTCAATCACTTTTGCTCCTTTTTGCTGTGTATATGCTAAAAGTTTTTGATATGAATTCATTTTTCTAATTTAGCTAAATAATGATCAGAGGTTCTGATCCCTCCAGAGCCACTTATTTTGTAAAAGTGATTAAATTATTGATCCAGCAAGGGGAACCCTACTGAGACAAAATGTATTATTTAAGGGAGGGATGATTAACTCAAACCCCACCCCTGAGGAAGACCACGCCTTGGTCGAAGCGCTGGGTAAACTGGTTTGGAGAGTTACTTCACATTTGAATCTGTAAGGAAAACCGGTCAAAAATTTTCTACCAAAAAAACGTTTTGGACTTGAACTTGGCAAGCAGTGTTTGTCCTTCTTCAACTGGGAGTGCAGTGAGTTTATGGGATGCCTGTTTGCTAAATTAGACTGCCCGATTATGGTACATGGCATTTAAATGTGTAAGGAACATCATTATAACAAACTTAACAGTTGTGATCCAGATGTCACATGATATTCGGACTTGCAATAGTTTGTTAAACAGACAAGATACTAAGAAGGGATCACCTTTATAAATTTGGAATAATCAAAATGTAAAGCCCTTGACTTACTACCACTTGCTAGCGTCTTTAAACTGACACAAATCAAGAAACTGCAGAACCGTGTTTCAACTAAACAAAGAGAATGGCAGTCTTTGAAAAGCAGAGAGAGGAGTAAAATGGCATTCCCCCTGCTTTAGTGGCTCACTGTCCCAGGTCAAAAATAAGAAGCACACCTCTGAAAACTTTAGGATTTCTAGTCTTACCTGGGGACAGCAAGTTTACCCACCAACAGAATCAAAAAGCAGACAGTTCCAGCTCCCTTCAGGTATCTTTCTCGTCGGATGATCGTTCCTCCTGCACATTCACCCTGGTCTCAGGCATTGTGTATTTCTGGCTCCATTTCAAAGCTTCAGCTGGATCTGCGAACAAGTAGATTTTACCTTTGTAAGGAATCCAGAGTCAAGCTGGAAAAATTATTCCATGAGGGATTCGGGCCTCCTGGAGCATTGCCCGAACCCCATCAAATTTCTTACATTTCTGTCTCATGGCAAAACTAATATTAGGAAATAGGCGGACTACTAGTCCTTCATACAATAGTGCTCCTTTTTGCCTTGCCACCACAAGTAGAGTCCCAGGTGCCTATGCCATGTGTAACCAGCACAATTGTATGTGGGGCGTCCGGGTTGTCCTTGTGGCCTTATCCTATAAGCCTTCTGCAGGAAACGTACTTTGTGGGACACTTCTTCCCCAGTTGTTGAGTTAGCCATTCTTGTAGGAACAGGATCAGGTGGTCCCCTTCCAAGCCCTCAGGCATTCCTATTATACGATTATTTGTGGCCCTTATCTGATTTTCAAGCATCTCCAACCTAGACTTGAGGTGCATACTCTCCCGAATCACATTGGAGATCGCCCCCATCGTTGCATCAGATCTCTTAGTTGCCTTTGTGGTTACTGTTTGAATGACATCCACCATGGTTTCCAAAGATACCACTCTGTTCGTTAGACCGTCAAATTTAATAGAGAGGCCAGCCACTCTACTTATTAACCTGTTGATCTTTATACCCAGTGTCTAGAGAGTTTCTTCCCCAGATTCAGTCGGGTATTCTTCAGCGCTGCCCTGCATAGACCTTGTGGTGGGAGCCGAGGTAGCATTTTTGGATTTTACTCCCATTCTCTGTTGTTGATCTTTTCTTGGGTTTCCCATCTTACTCCAGGAGCCTTCCAATGCTGTACAGTGTAACTTGCAGCTCAGTAACCACCGAAAACCACTTTCTATCAATATAATACTGCATTTGGTTTCTGTGTATAATCAATTAACAGCCATCTTGCTTGGGCTCAACAGCCCCCCCCCTGTAATTTTTACATTTTTATGTTCTATTTATATGGACCCTAAATTTTTTGGGGGTGTTATGTGTTAGTATTGTAGTACTCATTAAGACCTTTATTTTGGTATGTAGATTGTCCCATTAATGCATATATTGACGGAGTTATGACTTGTTAAATTTAAAACATGGAAAAAACTAAGTCCAAATTGTTTTTTTCATATGAAGGGATATTTTTTCGTATGGCTCTATTCTTTTTTCATATGGACATATGAAAAAAGAAATTCAGGTCACGAATAAAGATTTTAAAATGTGTTAAAAACACATTTCTGGGTAATTTTTGCAAAAACTAACCGCGGAATCCACCTAAAGGGGCCCCAATTAGCAAAATACATGTGTTGGTGTCTCTGAAGGGTATCATTTTTATGGCTTTTCAAAAAATGTTTTACAAAAAAAAAAAACAGAAATAAGATGGTGGCCATACAAAAAATATTTTTTTCTCGTGAAAAAAGATTGCCCCCATATGAAACAGAATATTTTTTTGTATGGGCCGGATTCTTTTTTCATATGAAACAGCTATCCAAAAGATTGTACTGAGCATGCCCAGAACCAAAATTTCAAATCAATCCTTATAACACTGGAACTGATTAATATGTTTTCATCAAGCCAGTGAAAGGCACCACTGTGGCCCAAGCCCCTTTCCACCCTGAAAATTTCAGAGCAAAATTCCAAACCCTCTGGGCGTTAGGCAATGATAAAAAAAACAGCAAAGAAAAACAAATTTGTTCACGTTTTTTGCTATCCAGATCTTGGAATCTGCACATTCAACTGAAACAAAATGTGGCAAGTCAAGAGACTTTGACCCGAGATTGTGCATGCAAAATTTCATGTAAATCCGCTAGACAGTGGCGAAGCAATTTTTATATATTTTTTGTAAACTTTATTTGAAAGTCAGCATTCATACAGTATGTTAATATGCAGAGGTCATGTCAAACAAATCTGATACATTTCTTTGACTGGGTGACCAGGGAATTAGATCAGGGTGGGGCGGTGGATGTGGCCTACCTAGATTTCAGTAAGGCCTTTGACACCGTTCCATATAGGAGACTCATAAACAAGCTGGGCAGCCTGGGAGTGGGCTGTAAGGTGGTAAACTGGGTAAGAAACTGGTTGGGGGATATGCGAAAGAGGGTGGTGGTAAATGGAGTTCACTCCAAGGAAGGGAGAGTGACCAGCAGGGTGCCACAAGGATCAGTACTGGGACCGGTCCTCTTTAATGTCTTTATTAGTGACATTGCAGAGGAGTTAGAAGGGAAGGTATGCTTTTTTGCAGATGACACAAAGATTTGCAACTTGGTAGACACTCCGTGGTGGGGTGGATAAAATGAAGAGGGATCTAAGAAAGCTTAAGGAGTGGTCAAGAGGGTAGCAACTAAGTTTCAGTGTGAAGAAGTGCAAAATCATGCACTTGGGGCACAGAAACCCAGGAGTAGAGTACAAAATGGGTGGAGTGTTACTGACAACCACCCAGCAAGAAAGAGACCTGGGGGTAATCATGCTGGATGACCTAAAGGTGGCCAGGCAGTGTGACAAGGGAGTAGGGAGGGCAAGTGGGATGTTGGGGTGCATAGGGAGGAGTATCACCAGCAGAAAGAGGGAGATGGTGTTGCCACTCTGTAGATCGCTGGTAAGACCCCACCTAGAGTATTGTGTCCAGTTCCAGAGACCACATCTCCGGAAAGACATAAACAGAGTGGAGGCGGGCCAGAGGAGGGCAGCTAAAATGGTGCAGGGTCTGCATCAAAAGCCCTGTGAGGAGAGACTAAAGGATCTCAATATGTACACCCTAGAACAGAGGAGGGAGAGGGGAGATGTAATAAAGACCTTTACATACCTCACACGGGTATGTAAGATAAAGGAGGGAAGTATTTTTCAGAAGAGGAGGTGCTCAAGAACAAGGGGACATGCTGTGAAGCTCGAGGGAGGGTATATTCAGGAGATATGTGAGGAAGTACTGTACTTCTTCACAGTAGGGTGGTGGTATCCTGGAACAGCCTTCCAGCAGAGGTGGCGAGAGGCAAAAACAGTGGTGGAGTTCAGGAATGCATGGGATAAGCACAAAGGAATCATAGTGGAAAGGAAGAGGGGAGGGAAAAAGAGCTGTAGAGCAGGCCCAGTCTGATGTAATAGCGTAGGTAGGGAGAAATGGGCAGATGGGATGGGCCAAGTGGTCCTTATCTGCCGTCAAATTCTATGTTTCCATGTTTCTGTGTTTAATGCTTCTGTTGATAAACAGAGGGCTGGCAGTATGGCCTAGAGGTTAGCGTAATGAGCTGTGAATGAGCTTGGTACATAGAAACATAGAATTTGACGGCAGATAAGGACCGCTTGGCCCACCCAGTCTGCCCATTTCCCTACCTAATGGATAAGCTGCAGATCCTAGTTAACCAGCAGCCTACTTCTTTCTACCCCCAACCCCTAGAATTGCCTTATGGCTGTCCCATGCATGCTTGAATTCAATCACTGTTTTTGACTCCACAACCTCCTCCAGAAGGCCATTCCATGCATCCACAACCCTCTCTGTGAAAAAATACTTCCCTACATTACCTCTGAGCTGCCCCTGCTCAATCTTTAAATTGTGCACCCTTGTTCTTGCACACCTCTTTTTTTGAAAGATGCTACCCTCTTGGACTTTGTTGATTCCCTTGAGGTACTTGAACATTTCTATCATGTCTCTCCTCTCCCTCCTTTCCTCAAGGCTATACATATTAAGCTCCTTTAGTCTCTCTTCATATGTCTTCCAGTGCAGACTCTGCACCATTTTAGTTGCCCTCCTCTGGACAGCTTCCATCTTGTCTATGTCCTTGCGGAGACTGGGTCTCCAGAACTGCACACAGTACTCCAGATGGGGTCTCACCAGCTGTCTGTACAGAGGGATAACAACTCCCTGTTTTCTACTGGTGATGCCTCTCCCTATGCATCCCAGTATCCCCCCAGCCCTCCTTACTGCCCTCTCACATTGCTTGCCCACCTTTAAGTCATCTGATATGACTACCCCCAGGTCCCTTCTGGTCCTTCTTGAGATATCTAGAAGAACCAGAATGGAACGGTTCCTTCGATCCCTAGCCATCAGGAGATCATTGAGCACCCGAACCAGCTCTGTCTCGGTACTATGCCTTTTTCGAAAACCGGACTGGAGGGGTTCATAGATATCATTGATAGTAAAATGGTTCTCCAGCTGTACAGCCACCACCTTCTCAATCACCTTCCCTAAAAAGGGAAGGTTAGAGATTGGTCTGTAGTTTGCATGGCAGTCAGGGTCCAAAGAAGCTTTCTTCAGGAGGGGTGGTACCACCTCCTCCTCCTTCAGGCAGCTCGGAAACTCACCTGTTTCCAAGGAGCACCAGACTATCTGTGCCAGGACTGGACCAATAAAGTCGATACAACCCAAAATCAGGGAAGTTGGTCCTGGATCCAAACTACAGCACATAGGGCGTGCACCCCGGACAATCCGCATGATATCCACAAATTCGGTCGAAGGCACTCCAGGAAAACCAAGGCGCGGCAGCCTCACACTGATCCAAAGCAATGCCCTTAGAGTGTGCCGGTTGGAGCGCCTTCCTAATGTCGGCCACCTTAGTAGCAAAGAATCGAGCAAGTTCATCACACTCCTTTTGCGAAAAAGGCCTTCGGACCTGTAGACAGGCTGGGTTGCACAGCCTGTCTATAGTGCAAAAAAGCTGAGCTGGTAGATTCTGAGCAGCTGCAATCTCCCCGGACAGGAACTCTGCCTTCTTATGGGTGATTGCAGATTGAGAGGCTTGATAACGCTCCATCAATCTAAGGTAGTCGGCATCAAGGGAGGATCTATGCCAGCAACGCTCTAACCTTCGACCTAGTTGTCGCATCTCCCTCAAAGTCCCATCAGACCATGGAGATTGAGGGCGAAGGGAAAGTAGGTGAACACGGACAGGAGCAGTGACATCTAGAGCTGCCGAGATGGCCATATTATAGGTCATCTGGGTCATTGTTTGCCGCTGGAAGGGACGATGGGTCAAGTACCTCTGCCAGGCCTTCAGAACTAACATCTCGTAAAGGGCGATACCTGACCATTTCCACAGGGGTAGGTCTACAAAGGGGAGGGGTGCTAAAACTAAACCCCACGGTGTAGTGATCAGACCACCCAGCTGGTTCCACCCCCAAATCAGAGGCCTCGATTCCCAGGAGAAAAACTAAGTCAAGGGAGTGACCATGTTTGTGGGTAGCGGTGGTGACTATCTGTGTAAGGCCCAGAGATGACATCAACTGGAGGAAGTGCTGTCCAAACTGTGAGAGTTTGTCATCGACCCAGGCATTAAAATCACCCAGAACCATCAATCTGGGTGATTCAAATGCCATGTCAGTGACGGAGTCCGTCACTTCCTGGAAGAATCACTTCTCATCTCCAGGTGGACAGTAGATGAGGGCGATCCTACAGCCTACACCTGCTACCACGGTACACTCAAATGACTCAGCTTCCTCAACTGGTACATTTGTGAGGTCAAGTTCAGTCTTAAAACAGACCCCCCCCCGACTTGTGATCCAATCTTGGGCGGTAATCACAGAGTACCCGGCTGGAATTAGAGCCTCCAAAATGGGGCCAGAATTCTCATCCAGCCAGGTCTCGGTAATGCAAGCCAGATCCACCTTTTCTACAAGATCTGCAATAATTGCAGTCTTGTTTTTGATAGACCTGACATTGCATAACACAGCCTGAGTTGGACAAACTTCCAGGGCTGCCCGGGTCACCTGCCTACCAATATTGATGGTACCCTTGGGTATGGAAACCAGGCATGGTGAACCATGTTCTGGGTTCCATTTCGCCCCAGAGCATCTCCTGGATCTCATGACCCCGATGTGGTGGCCCCACTCAGTCACCCTCTACTGTTCACCGCCCCCCCTCCCTTCTCCTCCCCCTGCAAGCAATGCCCAGCACCTGACAGTGCTGGTAAGTTGTAAACTGCAATGGAGGAGGAAAAAACTGACGGAAGGCATGACAGGCAGAGGGTGAATAGCGCACGACTGTGGGAGCAGGCCTCCAGCACATCGCAACACTTAGCTGACCTACAGACTGATACAACTAAAACAAAATAACTCAAAATCAGCTTAACTAAAACCCCCAGTTAACACCCATAATGTTAAACAAAAAAAAGAAAAATACAGGCACTCTCACTGCCTGTCAAATAATAAAAAAACAATAACTTTAACCTATAAAACTTAAAACCATATAAACATAAAATAACAAAAGGAAAAAATCACTTAAACTTCTAAAGTCCGTAAAAAAGGATAATATAAAAACAAGCCCAAAATCAAAATCATACAAAAACAAAACAAACAAATCCCACAAAAGTTCCGTAGGAAAGATAATCCTCAGCTGCTGATAGGTAGCAGGCTTTAGCCCAGATAACAGTCACGCAACATACAGGACACGGTTCAGGAGGTCTCCAACACAACAGCAGATTAAGGGGCACAGATAAATCCCGAGGGGGGCCTCTCCCCTCCCACCAATGCTCCAGACTCACAGACCCAGTCAGATTACAAATAAACTTGAGATTTCCAACCCCCAATGGTCCTCACACCACCAGAGGAGACTGGTAGATGTACAAAGTCACAATAATTTCCCCAACCCCCTCAAGTACTCTCACTACCGGGGGAGGAATTTCTGAAAACATGTCCAGGTACTTTTGTTAACATGGTGCACTCTCACTGTTCCGGAAACAAAAGGGAGAAGGCACTCTCACTGCCTTCTAACCAAATTATAAATGAAAAATATAGATAGGTCAGACTGTATTTGCAGGAGACAGGTCCAGGATAATCCACTACAAGTCTTAATTGCTCTGGAGCCGGAGCAGGCCCCAACAAATCCTGCTGGGAGGCCAAACTGCAAGCCCACGGCCACTGCTACAGGCCCCCGTCAAGGTTCACTTATTGGTAGGCCCCACGGAGAAACCTAAGGGGACACCGGCCTAAATCACCAGTTACCTGGCAAAATAGAACCAGGACCCCCGCTCAGTCGTACACCACAGTCGGCCCACCCGCAGGATCAGGGCATCAGCTCCCTACTCCAAATCAAGCTGGTCTTTATGTACCCACTGATACTGATGAACTCGCAACAGACTGCCAACAATTTGAATATAATCTCCTGCCAGTTAATCCAAAGTCTTCTCTTAAAAAACTAGATTCCCTTCTCCACTGTTCCTGTTCCTAACGACAATATAGCCTCCCAAGATCTTCGTCGGCTATCTCAGCCGTACAGGGGATCGCAAACATCAACAGCGATAAATCCACACCTGGAAATTCAAACGGGCAGCCAGCTATAGCAAGCCCCCTAAGTTCACAGGAGTAATGAAGCAGCGGCTCGGCAGATTAAATGTGCAGTAGTGCTAACGGGCCAGGACAGGACGATCCGGTACACACTACAGGAATCACCCCGATACCGTTCTCACACTTCGGCGCTTTCCAACTGCTACGGTTTACTCCAACTTCAGCTCGGGAGAGACAAACCACGAGGTAGAGAAATTTGGAAATTCGGAAACAAACGACTAGGAGACCAGGTAAATCCGTAAAAAATGCAAGCAATACAAATGCACTAAGTTGTCTGTCAAATCCGTAATAATGTGGCAGTAAACTCTTAAAATAAAGAAAATACGACTGAAAAAAGGGCTAAAAATGAAAAACTAAAACGTTAAGTTACCAAAGCAGCCAATGACACACCCAGCCCAGCGGCCATCTTTTTCCAGCTTCTGATGCTGCCACCACTCTTTCTGTAAAATAGTGCTTTCTCAATTCCCTCTTAAATCTTCCTCCCTTCAGCATCATACTATGGCCCCTAGTTATCCCCCCTCTCTTCAATTGAAACATACCCCCAATGCTAACCCTGTTTATGCCCTTCAGGTATTTAAAGGTCTCAGTCATATCCCCCCGTCCCTTCTGCCCTCCAGGGAGTACATATTGAGCTCCTTCAGCCTCTGCTCATAGAGCTTATCCCCCATCCCATATAGGGGGATCATAAGCAGGAGGGTCTGGAGAGATGGGAAGAAAAGTTAAGAGGAGGTTTGACACAGATGGGGGGAGCAGAAAGGTGCATTTGCTTGAATCTAAAGGCTGGAAGTGACGGGGAGAGGAGAGGGGAGCAGGTTCCAGAGAGAAGGAAGGCAGCAACAAAAGGCAGCTTGCCCAGCAGAGGAGTGAGGATGGGGAATGGAGAAAGTGTGGGAATCCCTGGAGTGGGGAGAGTAGGACGAGGAGGGGACTGGGGAGACGAGTGAGGAAAAATAAGAAGGAAGGGAGCCAAACCAGGATTTAGCAATGAAGGAGGCGCAATTGGACTGACGACATGAGGTCAGTGGATGGATTCAGAGGGAGGAGTAGAGGGAACAGTGATGAGTGTGGAGGCACAAGTTGGTAGCGAAGTGACAGAAGGCATTGCAGAGGGTATCTAGTCTGGCAAGCGAAAGAGAAAAGGACAGCACCATATACTACATCCACTTAGTCGAAGATTGGGAGAACCATTTTGGTGACCAGTTCACGGTTGACCTGGAGGGTAAGGAATTCCTTGTTCCGGTACACATCACCAAGCTTATGGGCAAAGTTTGGCATGAGTGGTGTCGATATGGGCAGAGAAGTTGAGCTTATAATCAAGCCACACACCAAGGTGCCTGAAGGCAGGGACCACCTCCAGAAGGGTGCCATCCAGCGTGGAGAAAACAGGTGGGGGAGAGAGCCTGGCCAGATTCTGGCTGGTACCGAAGGTCATAGACAAGTCTTCTTGGTGTTGACCCGAGTTGGTTGGCTTGGAACCAGTGCAGTACGTTGTGGAAGTCCTGCTGGAGTGTGCCTTCCACTGCCAAGGCCGATGGGCCGAAGGTGTAAATGACCATGTTGTCTGCATACATATGGATATGCAAAGAGACACAAGCAGAGGGAAGGTCATTTAGGAAAACTGAAAGGAGGATAGAACCCAGGATGGAACCTTGTGGGACCCCTACTAGAATGGCAAAGGGAGAGGACAGGATATCTCAGAACTGAGCCGACTGTTGACAACCCGTGAGGTATGAGTGGAACCATTCAACAGTGGGAGCTGAGAGGCCAGCAGAGCACAGCTGGTCCAGGAGACGTGGGTAGGACATCGAGTCAAACGCTTTGGCCAGATCAATGAAAATAGCTGCAGTGATATGTTCGTGATCCACAACAGTGAAGACAGTGTCAGTTACACGCAGCAATAAGGAGTCAGTGGAGGGGTACTTCCTTAAACCAGACTGGAAAGGAGAGAGGAAATTGGAGAAGTGAAGAAAGTTAACAAGCCTTGAGTAGATGATGGTCTCCTGTAGCTTTGCAAGGGAGGGGAGGAGTGAGATCATCTGGAAGTTGCCGGCAGAGGAGGGGTCACCCCCGTTGTGCAGAGGCAGAAGCTTCACAAACTTCCAGGCCTGAGGGACAGTGGTAAGGGAGAAGGAGAGGTTCAGAAGGCAAGAGAGTGGAGAGTCATTGGCTGGAACTGAGATACGTAACAGTTTGGGGTCCAACCTATCGGTGCTAGACTTAGAAGGGTTAAGCGCAGTAAGGGCAAGAAAGATTTCTTGAGGGATAGCAAAAGGGAATTGGAAGCCTTCAGGTGAGTGAGACAAGGGATAGGCAGGAGAGAACAGAGGGGTGGAGCGACCAGGACATTGAGGTTAGGGGAGAGCACAGGAGGTGAAGAAATTATTGAAGTGAGCAGCAACCTGGACTTCCGGTGACGTCACGGCATCGATGCAAGCCTAGTCCGTGACGCTCTGAGCCAGACAAACTAAAAAAAACCCCAAAGATTGCTACAAACTCACTCCAAAATGTCAGAAAGCTCAGGGGGCCATTCTCAGCATGTAAATAGAGGAAAATCTTGGCAAGAGCCCAAGACGTGCAGCAGGGATGCATCCAGATTAAAATCAGACCCATCCAGCAGGTCGTCCTCACCCCAAGGCCGGCGCTCTCCGGAATACGATACGGATGGAGAAACAGAGCAGCTATCGAGGTCCAGGTTCAAGAGGTTGCTCCACGAAATAACCGAATCTCGAAAAGAAAACAAACAAGAGTTTTGAGCGGTGTAGCAGCAGCTAACGGCCTTTGAGACTCGGGTGAATCACCTCGAGGAAAGGCTCTCTGAGGTTGTAGATACGGCAGTGCAAGTGACAAAGGTGATCCATACCCTTCTGCAACAAACGGAAACTTTAAGAGCAAAATGCCTGGACCTGAGGCGCTCAGAGAGACAACTTGAGACTGTATGGTCTCCCGGAGAACTCAGAAGTTGCCCCTATGTCTGCCTTTTTAGAAAATCTACTGAAAGATGTACTTGATCTCCCTACCACCATGGTGTTCCACATTGAAAGAGCACACCGTCCACTCCAGGCAAAGCCAGCTGACCCGGCAGCAAGGCCGAGATCCATAGTTTTCAAATTAAACTCATTCTCTGCTAAAGGAGAAATACTACGGCGTGCTTGGGCAAAAAAAGACATTAGATACCTAACTCACAGGCTATACATAGATCACGACTATCCATCTGAAATACAAGCGGAAAGAGTAAAATACATGCCTATACTGAGAGCGCTGAGAGAAAAGTCTATACGTTTCCACATGCCATATCCTGCGAGATTGAGGGTCTTTTGGGAGGATGGAACGAAGATCTATGCCTCGGCAGATGAGGCCTTTGAAGCCTTGGGGATGCGAGGAGTCATGATCAAGGAGAGAAGGAACCCAGAACTGGGGAATCGGGAACCCTCCAACCAAGCAGTAGCCGACAGGAAGATAGGGGGGACCAAAAGAGGAGTGCACTCCGAGTTGGTACGCACTGTCCAGAAGCTCCTCGCGAAAAAGGCTGTTCGCAGAGAACCCCCTCCATGATGGAAAATAATCCATGCGAAGCTCCAACTAAAAGAGAACTCTCGTACTGAACGGACTGAGGACTTCACTTAACTTCCTGCTGAATGAATAAAGGATGTGTACAAAGTTACTTTTACGAGGGAATCTTAAAAGAGAGCATTGGACATCTCTAAGAGACCTTGTATCAATGAGGGGACTCTGGGGGAGGGACAGGTCTTTTCAATCTAACTCTTACTCCTAGTTGGGAAAAATATTCTCTGAATCAGCTCTCTTCATGAGCGGGGGGGAGGCTTTGGGGCTCACGGATTTGGAATAGCCTTTGGCGTGAGTTCTGAGTGGTACAAATACAAACGTTCCCTATTAAAGCGGATGTTTGTGAGGTGGTTGTGTGCAGGAGGCCTGCACCTCCGGGAGGTGAATTTCTGTGCTCCCTCAACTGCAGAATGTTGCCCAAACAAGGACGCGCCTGTACGTGGAGGGGTCTAGAGGTGTACTGTTACGGCCATACCGGTACCTCTACTAACACCCCCCCCACCCTTGCCCTTGCTCTTCCTTAGACCCCGTAATATCTGGTACTGGGAATACATGTCTGAGCAGGGGTCACATCACCAGAGTATTCCCTTTTACAAAGCTTACAGCCGAATTCCTTCTCAAGAATATTTAAAGCCCATGGAGGCTTAAAAGTGGTTTGTCTGGTTCAGAGTAGGTGCTGACCTTGTATAAAGGCCTTTGCGCCAGAGCCTAGCAAACAGCGTGCAGCTCTAGAGAGTCCCCTGAAACGGTTGGGCGAATATCTCCCCCGTTCTCCTTTTTTGAAGAGGACAAAGGGGCTATCAATTTTGCATAGCTCCCCAACCTAGGAAGTACTTTTATGTGCAGTTCAATTGTTGAAATGTGTTCAAAGTTTAAAGTTTGTTGTAAGTTCCGGGATACACTTGGCAAAGCAGGGCAGTTGAATAAGGCAAGAAATAATGATGCAAAGGTGAAAACAATGGAAGGAAGAAAGAAATGGGGCAACTACTATGGGGAAAAGCTGTGTAAGGGAAGGAAACCAGGTCAAGAAAATGTTCCCTCTTCTATGCAATGACGCAAAACTGGGTTGTGTGCACATATAATGTGCACGGTTTTACTAACCGGGGGAAAGCGTTTTGTTACTGCAGGAAACCCATCTCTCGAATGCTGAACATAAAAAATTCGAGAAACTGGGCTTTTCCCAGGTGGTTGCATCATCATATAAAGGAGGAAGACGCAGGGGGACTGCGGTGCTTATTAGGAAGGGTACCTCCTTTGAAATTTCAGATAAAGTGGTGGACAAAGAGGGTAGGTACGTACTTATTAAAGGTCAGATGGATGGTCAGCAACTGACGCTGGCATCGGTGTACATACCCCCGGCCTCAGAATTTTTAGTATATCAGAAATTCTTTACAAAGCTGGCGGAATGGGCGGAGGGTAGCTTGATTTGTGGGGGTGACCTTAACTTGGACATTACAGGGGGAAATAGTGGTCCTACACAAGGTAGAGCGCGTATGTTAGGTAGAAAGGTGCAGAAGTTGATGCATGAGCTGGGCTTTGAGGATGTCTGAGGCATCTCACGGGATTGGATAATCGACGACATTTTACTCTCAGGTCCATGACTCTTACTCCTGCTTAGATTACTTAATTACGTAGAGGGAACACATAGGAGTCATTGGTGAGATCTGGCAAGGGGACTTTGTTCTCTCCGATCATAGACCTATTTTTTGCAAAATACACTCCCTGATTCCCAAAAAAAGAACATTTTGGAGACTGAACCTGTCAGTACTCAGAGATAAGGAGATTCAAGAGGAGATTAGCAACACAATAACTCAGGCAGTACAAGATAATGATGTTCAAGGGACGTCAGACTCAATACTATGGGATACGGTCAAAGCTCTAGTGAGGGGGAAAACTATTACAATCTCCTCTTATAAGAAAAAAACAGAGGGAGGAAGGAAGGGTTACATTAGAGAATAAAATAGCTAAGTTGGAGGAAGAGCAAAAGGTAAAACATAGCAAAAATAGAACCCGGGAATTGGACGCTCTTAAAAAACAGCTAAATACTATCCTAGATTGTGGTGTAGAGCAAAAACTGATGTACCTGCGTCATAGATACTACGACGGAGGCCCAAGGTTTACCAGAATGGTAGCAGCCCAATTAAGAAACTGAAAGGCAAAGGCCGTGATTGTTAAAATTAGACATCCGGTCACAAATGACGTGAAAACCACTACAACAGCCATCACGGAGGCTCTACGGAACTACTACTCTGTCCTCTATACAGAAGAAACAGATCCTCCTGAGGGAGAGATTAAAAATTTCCTCACAGCCCTCCAACTTCCTGCTCTAACTCGTGAACAGGGAGAGAGTTTGCTGGCTCCTATTCAGCCTAATGAAATCGCAGCTGTAATAGGAGGTTTAAAGACAGGTAAGTGTCCTGGGACGGACAGGTTCCCTGGAGAGTTCTATAAGATTTTTACTAAACTGCTGACACCTCTACTTAGTAGGGTGTTTGCCTATGTCACCTATCAAAGTGGAGAAATCCCTACTTCTTGGAACGAGACTATAATTTCAATTATACCCAAGGAAGGCAAGGACCCAACCCTCTGCCCCTCATACCGCCCCATCTCTATTTTAAACACGGGTTACAAAATATTAGCCACAATATTATCTAAATGCTTGGTTGAATATGCCCCAGCCTTAATAGACTCTGACCAAAGTGGCTTTATACCGGGACGTCAAGCCCAAGATAATGTGAGGCGTATGGCCTACGTTATAGAACAGATAAATGAGCAGCAAACCCCAGCAATTTTGCTGGGACTTGATGCTGAAAAAGCCTTTGATAAGGTCACATGGAAATATTTAAAAGAAGTCCTTCTCGAATTAAAATTCCCAACCCCTTTAGTGGAGACTATATTCAGATTTTATAGTAGCCCAATAGGGTATATACGGGCAAATGGCCATATTTCACAGAGGTTCTCTTTGCTGCGGGGGACGAGACAGGGTTGCCCCCTTTCCCCTCTCCTGTTCGCTTACTATATAGAGCCATTGGCCCAGAGCCTGAGGCAGTCTCCGGAACTGCAAGGGGTTGTAGTGGAGGGAATGGAACAGAAGTTAGCCCTGTTTGCTGAGGATATCCTATTATACATTACGAACCCGGAAAAATCCATCCCAGCGTTATTTTCTCTAATTGATCGATTCTCCAGCCTCTCAGGGTTTTTGCTTAATGTAGGCAAATCAGAAGCCCTGGTCTTTAATTGTACACTGACTCCATCTCTTAAAAAACAGTTTCCAATCAAATGGGGTAAGGAAAGCATACGATACCTAGGGATTCAAATCCCTAAAAATCTGAGGGAACTATCCGTTCGAAACTACAATCCATTAATCCAAAAAATAAGACAAGATTTAGGGAAATGGTCTTTGCTCCCCACAACTCTTTATGTGAGGAATCTAACCCTAAAAATTAATATTCTCCCTAGATTTCTATACTTATTCCAATGTGTCCCTTGTATCCTTACCTCCAAAGAACTCTTGTCCTGGCAAAAATTAATGAATAATTACCTATGGAATTACAAGAGATCAAGAGTGGGTTACACAAAGCTAATACTCCCTAAAGATCAGGGGGGTATAGCCCTCCCCTCGCTTCGTGAGTATTGGTTGGCCTCACAGGCGTGTCTTGCATTATTATGGGGTAATAAAGCTTATCAGGCAAGGTGGAAGCAGATAGACTTGGCTAGGGAAGCAAGGATCCCCCTCCCGGCATGCTTATTCTCACCTAAGCATCTTAGAGAGATGCTTGGGACGGTCCCATCAGCGACCTCAGCCATTCTGAAAGGATGGCAGAAGTATAGAATGCCCCAGCAGTATTGCTGGAGATATAGATGGTTCATCTTGAACCCTGAATTCAATAACCAATGGTATAAAATTCAAATAAACAGAGGGCTAGAAGCCCCTTGGCAACTAATGAAGGGTACTGATATTCTGAGTTTTGAAGAAGCTAAAAACAAATTCGGGTGGACAGAAAGGGATAGGTTATATTTCTATCAAATAAAAGATTACATCACAAAACAGTTAAAGTACCAGGAAAAGGGTGCCAGAGTGTTAGAGGGAGCCCCCCCGTTTGAGCGATTATGGTCTTCGCAGTATGGTGAGAGGACAATAACGGACCTGTATAGGTATAGCATATCCAGGGTGGTGAATGCCATTTCTTCAGTACAATCTAAATGGGAGCAGGAACTACAGCACCCATTAACTGCTGTAGAATGGGAAAGGATCTGGAGAGGAACATGGGCGACCTTCTCATCCCCGACCTGGGGGGAGTTTGTCTGGAAGGTGCGGGTGAGGCACTTTCTAGTTCCCTCAGTGATGTCTTCATGGTGGCAGGGAAGTTCTTCCCAGTGCTGGAGAGACTGTGGGGAGGAAAGTGCCTTGCACAAACACGTTTTTCTGGAATGCCCAAGTTTGGGGCAATTCTGGAGCCAAGTCACTAAACATATAAAAGGGGTCCTGGATATACAAGAGGAGCTAGAACCCTTTCACTTGATCCTAGGAGTGCCGCCATCAGGAATAAGGGATAAAGCTCAAAAGTATCTCTGGGCAATCTTATTATGCTCAGCGTACAGATCAATAACAAAAAAATGGCTCCAAATAACTCCACCCTGCCTTAAAGAGTGGAAAGCAATAATATTGCAAACTCAACAAAATGAGCACATCTCTATGAACCTGCAAAATAGAAAAGAGGCTTTTATGGCAAGGTGGGAACTTTACCAGGAAAAGTTGAATTAAAAAGTTAAGGGGGGGATGGGTTAAGTAGTTTTGCTCAGAAATGTAATGCCTTATTTATGGGTATAGTTGCCTGGTTTTTTTTGTGATGGAAATGTACTAGCATACAATCTGTGTAAGAAAAAAGACCCTGCTTGATGCTGTAATCAACTGCCAAGTGCGAATTTTAATGTTTTTTCTCTCTCTTTTTATCCCTAAGTTGAGATGTTAAGTATTTAGAAATGACAAGAGTGACTGAATATCAAATAAGAATTAAGTTTCTTGTAAACCTCAAAGTAAAAGCTACTGGTTTGTAAAGCTGAAAGATAATGAATAAAGCAAGTATAAAAAAAAAAAGAAGTGAGCAGCAACCAATGAAAGGTTGGAGACCGGTGAGCCATCCACCAGGAGGACAGGTGCCGGACTGGGCTGGGGGATCAAAGAGGGAGTGGATAAACTTCCAGAAGTTTGAAGGGCAGCTAAAGTTAGACTAGAGGTGACCCTGAGAAAGTCACTTAACTTCCCCAGTGTTCTCAAGTCACCCTTGAATATAGGTGACAGAAACTATGGGCAAGGGGTGGCTGCAGTCCCCCACTTTTGCCCATCAGCATTCAAAGTGCCCCTATAATACATGCAAGGTCAGAAGGGAAGCAATCATGGTCTCTTTTGTAATCATTACAGTAACCTCACTTTTCTATATGTTCCAACATCCATGCCCTTGAAAACAGGCATTGTGCCTAGTGGGCCTTATCGGGTTACCAAACAAACAAAGAAACAAAAAAAAAAAACAGAGGGTTCAGTCTCCAGTGCTGTCGGTCCCTAACCTTTTGCTTGCACTAAATACATCACAGTGTGAGGAAGCCTGCACTACACCTGCCCACACTGTACCTGTCCCAGCAGATAAACAGAGTCTTCAGTGTTGCCTGTCCCACACCAGCATGAAATACATCAGAATATGTGGGAAAGCAAGCCGGCCCAGTGGTGCTGAGGGTTGAGGTGCTGAATGCCACACCTCGTGCCACGCTGGTGACCCATGTTTGGGAATGAGCATGGACCACCGGGGGTCAGCCGGAGAGGGAGAGGATCGAGCGTCCGGAGGACTGCTCTCCTCTCCCGGGGTGGGTGGGTTGTCGCTTCCGCCAAATGACTGCTGCCACCAGGTGGAGGCCTGGAGGGTAGTATGGGACTGAAGGTGGTGCGAAGGGAGGGTGTTACACACTTTGGCATAAACGCATCTCCACGCATGTATGTGCACGTCAGTAACAGGGGATGGGAGAAAATGAAAAATGGAGTTTACAGGTTCCATGACAGCCCTGGCTGCAATCTTGATTCCGGGAACCCCATGGCTTCCGTGATTGTGCTGGGGGCCTTCCTCAAGCCCTGCTGTGGGGGACCATGGGAGACTTTCCCTGGGTAAGCAGGATCGGGTAGCAGGATGCCAGAGAGAATCAAGCCCTCTGAGAGGGGGCCAGACCCTGCCTGCCAGCCAGTGAGGAGAAAAAGAATAATAATAAAAAAAGAATATGTAGGAGAGTTTGCACTGTATGCTGTCCTAGTCTGCACCTAGACTGTGGATATACAGAGGGCTACAGTCTCCAGTGCTGTCAGTCCTTCACCTTTCTCCAGCACTAAATACCAGTACTGAACCTATAAGAGTTTAGGTAAACCAACAAGCTTCAGACTCCATTGTTGTCAGTTCCTTATCTTGTACCAGCACTAAATACATCACAGTATATTGAACATTGCACTGAACCTGCTCATATACATCAGGTCTTGTGGCTAAACTGAGAGGGCTGCAGTCCCTCCCTTTCACCGCCATTAGCTACATCATAATACATGTGAAAGCTTGCACTGTAACTATATAGAGAGCTTCAGTTTCCAGTGTCAGTCCCTCGCCATTCACCAGCACTAAATCCATTACAGTGTAGGAAAGTCTACACATCCTGGCCTGTGGATACTCACCTTTCACCAGCAGTAAATAATTTTGTTGTCTAACAGTCAGCATACCCAGACTAACCCCTGCTGAGGTGCAATATCTTGTTTCAGTAGGGAGGGTCCTGCTTGCCCTCCCCCCCCCCAGCTGTGAGACACTGAAGCACAGGGAAGTTCAGTGACCTGCTTAGGACCACCCAGAGTCAGTGGTTGTGGTAGGATTCAAACCTGGGATCTTCTGGTTCAGTGATCTACCCACTAAATGATACTTCTTCTGAGAATGTTTTGGAGATGCTGCCAGGGCCTCGAACCTGGGACCAATCAAGTATGCAAAGTACGGGATCGGCCACTGCTATATCTTCATGTTAATTAATTGCTAAGACATTTGAAAGGAAGTCTTTAAAGTGAGTGGCCTGCAGCGCTGGCTGAGTTGTGTGTTGGACACAGCAGATCATCAGCCATGCTACGGAAACAGAGAGTCGGGTACAAGGTACAGTGGAAATTCAAACACACCCATGGAGTTCCCCTCACCCTCCCGTCTCTCACTACTCAGTCACTGGCAGAGAACTAGGTGCTGAGAACGTGAATCATTAACTACTGTACATGCCTGGAGTTTTCCAAATCAGCTCCTTTTTTTTTTTTTTATAATGGATCAGTTTTTAAAAGCAGAGCTGGGTACTTGTTGCCTCCTGCATGGCAGGGGGCCAGGAGTGGAATTAAATTCTGTGGAAATGGCTGGATCTTTCAAGGATTTATACGCAAGACAGCAAATGTTGCCACAAAGTGTTGTTTGTGACATTCAGTTATTTTTAAGGTTTATCTATGGCTTGCTGGTTTACTGCCATTTCTGTCCCATTCAGCAGCAAAAAATGTCAGTCTTGTTTCTAACTGCAGCCTTAGGGGTAGGGGGTTTGGAAAGATATAGATGGAAACCTGGTGTGGGAAAGGTTTGTTACTTGCATCAAACATAATGGGAAACAGGAAATCGCCAAACTCCAAAAAGAAAACTTCTGCTAGAGGCGGCCCAGTGGCACGGCGGGTTCAGGCATCCATGCCTCCCTGCTGCCACTCTGGCGATCCGGGTTCGGGAATGGACTCGAATCGCTCAGGGGCCTGGCTGGGGAGGGAAGATTGAGTGTCCGTAGGACAGCTCTCTTCCCTCGGGGAAGGGAGATCCCGTGACTCACCGCTCGACTGCCACCCGAAGGAAGCCATGTGGTGGTGCATGCGAGTCTCGTAATTAAGGGGAAGGGCCAACGTACAGAGTGCTGGAGCGCCTCCTCAGAGGTAGAGTGTGCTTGCACGCTCATTTCACATAACACTGAGCCCTGGGGTGAAAATCAGGAGGAAAAAAATGGAGGATAGGCTTAATGAAGCCCTTCCTGCTAGCACTGGCAGCCTGCCCGATCTCGGAGGATGGATGGAGACTCAGGACGGCCAGGGATTATGAGATAGGGCTGATGCAGCTGCCCAGCCTGCCTATGAGTGACAAAAACCTATATGAAAAAAAAAAAGAAAACCTCTGCTGATCAGACTGCTCTTTCGGTCTTTGTTCATTGCTTCTAGAACAGCCTGCACCTCACCATTCACCTCTTCCCAAAACATTTTGAAGGGAAAATCCCCTAAGCCTGTTTTCATGAACAATGATTCCCTCTCTTGCATTCCCCTAATGTCATCCTAATTTAAATATGAGATTGCTTCACTCTGTTTTGCCCTGGTGTGAAAACCTGTTTGTCTCCATTCCAAAGGTCATGACTCCACTCGTGCAATGCATCATGGGAGTTGATGATGCGTGCATGCACACATCAGCAGAAGTTATATTCATTCAGTTGTGTAATGGTCATTTGGTGATGAATCAAGGGCACAGGCTGACTAACAAGGCCCTGATGAAACTGCTAGGAGGGTGTGATAGAAGTAATCATTGGTATGCCTACAAACTGCACAGGGAAACAGAATAAAAGGCCGAGGGGACTTTCCCTTTAATGTGCAAACTGCTCCTATGTGCTCGTTTTATCCCCCTGCTCCCATTTCTCCTGCACCCCTAGCCACGCTTATCTTTCTATCCTCTGAACTCCAAGTCTAAGCTTACCTTTTCCCTGCTCACATTTTTGTCTTTGGCTTGTTTTGTATATTTCGTGTTATTTGTGTATTTATTGTATACAATTCCCTCTCTTGTATCCCCCATAATGTCATCCTAATTTAAATATAGATGAGATTGCTTCACTCTGTTTTGCTCTGGTGTGAAAATGAAACTATGGTCGGAAGTTTCAAACATGCTTGGGATAAATACAAAGGCATCAGCGCTCTGCAGTAAATAGGGGAGAGAGGTATTTACTCTAAAATGGGCAGATTAGAAGGATTGTAAGGTCCCCTTCTGCCGTCACTTTTCTATGTTTCTATTTTGCAAGGGCGTTTAAGCTAGAAGTTAAAAAAAAAAAAAACCTTGAGCATTTTTGCTAATTGAATTTGTCGCCATCATTTTTAGCCAAATGATAAAAACATTTTGGCCAAATCTAGATCCAGATCTGCAGCTTGTGAAAATGCAGAAGTATTTTGGTTACCTAAAGAGTCTGATGTATCGCCAAAAATGAAAATGCTTAGCAAAAGAGGAATGTGGCTGGTGGCAGCATGAACACTGCTGTACTTAAATTGTTGCATAGGTTGAACACCCAATATTTTGTTATTTTAACCATGTGGTTTCTTGCATAGTTTTTTTACGTTCACTTACGCACATGCGCAGGGAATGTCTTGGGAGAATGAGACACTTTGGAGGTGTGCCCCTCCTCTGCAATCCCCTGCTCCATTGAGCAGGTGTGGCAGTCCTGCACCAATCGGACGCGGTGCTGTGTATGACAGCAGTGGTCTTCTCTTCAAAGAAAACCACCGCTGTGTGCTTGCACCGCATCACGCCGTCCCCCCAAATCTTTGCTGCCACGCGCTGGGAGCCCACCCTAGCGTGAACTAAGCGTCGTCGTCTGCGGCCAGGGGTGCCCAATCCCGTCGGCTCCTGGCTGGCCGTCCTTCTGCCCGCTGGAGCCCACTCCAGCGTGGCAAACGTCCCGCTGCTGCCTGCCGACAGGGATGCCCACACCCATCGGCTCCACTTCCGCCCCCCGTTATCTCTGCCATGCTGGGAGCCCACCCCAGCATGGTAAACGCCCCACGTTTTTTTTTTTTTTAAACCTGTAAATTAAAAAGGTCCCACGGCGCTTCTCCCAGCCCCCACTCCCACAACCCGCACCCACCCACTGCGCACCTTGCTCTCACACTTCACTCACCCCATACTTACCTCCGTGCTCAGTGCAATGATCTTCGTGGACTGGGAACACGTCTGCACTCTTCAAAGCCGACCGCTAACTGAGGAAATGCCGTAAGCTGTATAATGGGCTAGATAGGGGTTTTCAACTTTATTGCATATCTCAGGCATTTTTGATTTTACAAACTTTTCAACATGGAGTTCATGAGATGTCACTGTCATGGCGATTGGAGCCCGACGTGGTGATTTCGCAGTCACTGCAGGAAATCACCCTTCAGGCCTGACTAACGCCATGACAGTGATATCACTCATGAGAAGGGGTCCCAAAAACCCCATGTTGAAAATTTGGTGCAAAAATTCCAAAAAATGACTGTTTTACGAGCGTGTGTTGTGCAGTTCCTACGCAGGCTCGTAAGTTCACGAATTTTCAATATTTTCACTCCAGATTTTCAACATTGCCATTTTACCACACCTCCTTATGAGCAGTACAGCTGTCATTTTTCACATCCTGCCCAAAACGTGTTTCCGCCCATGTAGCACACAATGGTGCAGTCGGTGTGTGAAATCAATGTATGGGACACATTAAGAAAATCACTGTGACACTATTCATTAGCAGAGGTCTTAAAATGGCTATGTTGAAAATTTGGTGAAAAAATTCCTAAAAATGACTGTTTTACGAGCGTGCGTTGCACAGTTCCTACGCATGCTCTCAGAGGTTTCATGAATTTTCAATATTTCCACCCAGATTTTCAACATTGCTATTTTACCACACCTTCTTATGAGTAGTATAGCTGTCATTTTTCACATCTCATCCAAAATGTGCTTCCACTCATGTAGCGCACAATGGCGCAGTCGGTGTGCAAAATCAATGTATGAACACATTAAGAAAATCACAGTGATACTGTTCATGAGCAGAGGTCTTAAAATGGCTATGTTGAAAATTTGGTGAAAAATTCTAAAATGACTGCTTCGACTGTGCGTTGCGTAGTTCCTACGCACACGTAAGTTTGCGAATTTTCAATATTTTCACTCCAGATTTTCAACATTGCCATTTTACCACACCTCCTTATGAGCAGTACAGCTGTCATTTTTCACATCCTGCCCAAATGTGTTTCCGCCCATGTAGTACACAATGGCGTAGTCGGTGTGTGAAATCAATGTATGGGACACATTAAGAAAATCACAGTGACACTGTTCATTAGCAGAGGTCTTAAAATGGCTATGTTGAAAATTTGGTGAAAAAATTCCTAAAAATGACTGTTTTACAAGCGTGCGTTGAGCAGTTCCTACGCACGCTCGTAAGTTCGCGAATTTTCAATATTTGCACTCCAATGACTTCCAAATACCTAAACAGCACATAGAAGCAAGCAACATTCAACATTGACAAATGCTTGTACTTCTTTGTCACTGATTTTTTTAAGCCATATCCAAGTGCCAAATACCACTGCAAATACCTGCAAGCGAACGTTCAGCATTGACAAATGCTTGTTTCTGTTGTTTGCTCTGTTTACTTTGTATTTCATTTTACTTTTTTGTACACGTCTACGTTTCTGTAACCCCCCCCAATCAGGTCACACCTGAAAGCAAGCCTTAGCTTACTGTGCCTTTCCCGGTTATCAATTTCTAATAAATAAATTTTATTCATTATTTTCTGCAGTTGACTCTAATCGGGAGCGCAGGGAAGCGGTGAAACGCAAGATCACACAGTACTTGAAGCGGGCGGAAGAGATCTTCAACTGCCATCTGCAGAAGAGCCTTGGCAACTCGACTTCGCAATCTGAGGTAGGGAAGGAGCCTTGCTCCATGTGTCGTTTTTTACATGAAACTTATGGATCCCATTTTGGGGGAGGGACCTGGGCTGGCTAGATGTATCGCAGTGTCTCACTCACAAGCCAGTGTGCTCCGTCTCCTGCAGATGTGTGTCAACTGGACTTGGGTTAATACTCAGGATTTAGGACAACAGAAGGCTAATACCCATTAATGTTGTCCCCACTACTCAGTAGAGGTAACAAGTTACCATCTTTAATAAACACGCCCAGTCTTGCCTTAAATAAGTTAAAACTAAGGACACCAATTACTTTGGCTGGCAGCTGATTCCATAGTCTAGCTGCTCTAGAGATATAGCCCTGCCTCCAGGATTCTGTTTTAGCGTGGTTCTCAATTATCTGATGACTATGCCCCTTTAAGTCATATCTAAAGTCCTTATGGGCAAGATGTAAGTCCCTTTTTAGTAGTTCATCATTTAGGATTTTATACATCAACAGGCTATCTCCCCCTAGCCCTGAGGCACTTGGGGGGCTAGCAGGGGCTGCACTGGGGCATGAGGTCTGTAAATGCAGGTTTAAGCCTGCTGTAGGTGACATGTAGAGTGAGTTCTGACACCGTTTATCCCCTGGTGTGCATGTAGCATACTTGGCAGTTCACAGGGTGGCACTGTGGAAAGTCGGGTCAGGTGAGGAGGGTCCAGAATGCTCCTGGACAAAAATTCAAGCTGAATTCAAGTTGTAGACTCCATAGTGGTGCAGCTTGGGAGCAGCCCACACTACATCCCATCCCTAATTTGGGGTCGTTAGGCTCCTCTAGTGCTGTCTGCTAGGGATGCTGGGAATTGGTCAAATCCAGTCCGATGTTTGGATTTAGGAATTTGGGAATTACTGAATCCTTATCTGATTCAGATGGAAATCCTAAAAGGTCCTTAAAATCTGAATCTGATTCAGATTTGAAATCCTAAATTGCTATGTAAAAAGGCTTTAGTATTCAGTTTAGGAATTAGGATTTTTGGACTGCAGTTCCAAAAATCCTAAATCGGAAAATCAGATGAGAATCCGACAGATTTGATTCCGTTTGGTGGATTCTGGGCAAGCCTACTGCCTGCCTCTTCTCTTCTGTTGTGAGGTACTTCATCACAAGATATTTCATTATGAAAGTCTCATATAACTACAACCAACCAACTCTGTATTATGCCCTGAATAGTGGTGTCCCAGGGTGATGCCTCTGTCTAGGGGAATAAAGATGATAAAGATAGTCAGAAGCCCACTTGCAAAATGTTCCAGCACTGGCTGCCATAATCACACCTTCATTTCTCTGAGACAGGACTTGGTATTGTAAGCCCCCCTATGGGAGCTTACTATTATTGCCCAAAGGTTTTAGCCCTGGGAGTTCTCTGAGACTGTCTGCTGGCAGGTGGGGCCTGGGTGCTCTAGGGTATAAATAGGGTTTTTTTGGTGCCATTGCAGGGGGAGAGAGAGGATCCCTGGTAGGGACCATGGATGTGAAGTTGGTCTATGGGGCTGAGGTTCGGGGCTGGGGTGGGGCAATTGCCACCCTGGCCTGCCATCTCAGATGCTGTGTACCGTCGGGAGCTGGAGCATTCGAGGGGAGGAGAGCTGTGTCAGCTTTGGAGTGCTGCTGTGTATGGACCCCCTCGCAGCGGAAGAGGGAAGGGAGCTGGGGCCCAATGCATAGGAGATCCTGCCCTATATCCCCCAGCACCAGGATAGAATGGCATGGAGGGGTCTTGTCTTAGAAGCCTGTATGTTAGCCGCTTGAGTCTGGGGTTGCAGACGGAGGTGAGAGCCCGTGTTGTGGTGGAGCAGGGTGGCAGTCTGCTTCACGGTCACACCATGTTTGGGACTGTTTTTGGCGCTAAATAGGAGACCTGAGCCAGAGTAGGTGGGGACAGCCTGGAGATTTGTAAGGTGCTCGTGGCGTCAGCCTTTTCAAGCAGCCACACTAGAGTTAGCCCTTGTTCCCTGGCTTAGGCTGCCCATTGATCATCTTACTTGAGTGCCCCAGCAGTTTATGTTTCAGAAAACTTATGCAGCCATAAGTACCCCCCTCTCCGAATCGCCCATGACCGCCAAAGGGTGAGGCCACCATGAATAGCAGGTACATGCCAAACTGCATTCTAGGGATGCTCACAAGAAGGGCAGTTGAAAGAAGGGAAGCATTGAAGCCATAGGAGAAACATCAGGGTATTGTGCAGGAGGGAGTCCGAGAGCTGCTAGTTCTAGTGAGGCCTTATTCGGCCTAGTATAATGCTGTAGCCATTATGTCAAGAGCCTTATTCGGCTCTGGAAGGATGAAGTGAGGTGGAGACCTTATTCGGTCATCTGAGCCACTATGATCCTGGTCTTGTGCTTTGGAAATTAATTGCACCCACCAAAACCTCAACGCTCCATGCAGTGGAAGTTTGTTTTCAATTGTTGGACATTAAATCCAATTTTGAACTCTTAAATCAGTGTGGACCTTGATATCAAATAATGCCATCTTGATTTGCACTAACCCAGTTTGCCCCTGCAGCTGTCTTCACCCTGAGACAGTGAGGCTGGGACACCCCATGGACACAACAGAGTGACCCAGGTAAACGAAGATGTTTCTGTAACTGTGTTTTCTATGGCTGTGAGTGCCCTCTCCCCCATGGACTTTAACATCAAACATACCCCTAGACAGCACAGACGGGGGGCTTACAATGTGGGGGCTCATCCGGGATTCATTTTGGGGTGCCCATTGCTTTTCTGGACTTTGATTTGGGGCGCTGCAGCATGGGAGATGTGTGGAACTGGATTTCACTGCTTGCAATCCCACCATTTTGGACTGTGAGTTTTCGTGCCTTCGCAAAGACTGGCCTGAGGAAGAAGCTGTGCTGTTCCTAAAATATGCTAATGGGCTGAGACCCTGTGCAATTGGTTGTGGGGTGGTTGCTGGGATAAAAGGCTGCAGAGGATGGGTGAGAGGTCAGAAGCTGGGAGGGAGAGCACCAGAAGCAGCCTCATGGAGGAGAGACTCTGTTGGCTAACCATGCCATCAGTGAAGCAGAGCAAGGAACTTGTGTTTAGACCATTTGGGGAAAAAAAGAAGGAAGCAAAGAACTATGGCACAAACACCCGGTATATCGGCACAGGAGGTGATGGTCCCAGCATCACTGCTGAGTTGGTTGCGGGGCACTGTGGAGAAAAACAACTCGCAGGACAAGTGTGCTGTCTGCAGCTTTTCTAGGCCTACAGTACTAAGACAGTCATTATGCTTGAATTGCTCCCACAGAGCTGCCCCACCACCTAGCACTCTGTTGCCTCCCTATATGCCATTATGGGGCTAGCCAGCACCTCTCACCTCACTCAGCTCTACTACTACAACTGCTAGCATGAAGACTTGGGAGGAGGAAAAGGCAAAGTCAAGTGACATGGAACCTGCGAGGAAGGACAAAAGAAGTCTGCCCAGCCCTTCTCTGCCCAAGGACACTGCACCTCCCCATGGCAGAGGGAGGGATCATGGGTGGAAGTATGCCACAGAGAGCTCAGGCCTCAACAAGCCATCCAGAGCCCCTGCTGCCACAGTGACCACTAAAGGAACCTTGTCCAAAGGGTCTGCATCTGTAAACCCTGCATTGCCAGATGTGGACATTGAAGAGATAATTTCTGGAGGAGATTCTAGCTCAGAGACAGAGACTTGGGAGCTCAACCTCCTTGACATTTGAGGACCCTGTAATTGAGAGGGACATTCCCAGGCCTTATTGGTCCCCCATGTTTCATTACCCAGATACCATCCCCCACCTAGCCCTGGCCTGCCATCAATGCTGTGAGGAAAATAGACCATCTCAGACCCTCAGACCCCCTGAACCTGAAGTATAGACCTGGAGTCTGGCTATCCGAAGGACCAGTGTGACAAGTATCCCTGACTGGTCCCAGGCAGAGAGATGGGTTCGTCATCAGATAAAGAAAGAGTATCCAGAGGAGACGTACCCCTACATCTCTGAGAGGTTGTGGGACATCATTGAGCAGAGTGGGGACTGGGTGTTTCATGCTGCTCTGGATAAAGTAAAGCAAAGGCAGAAGATACACCCTTCTACCTGTGGGGCACAACAGCAACAGGCAGTGAATCAAGCTAAGTCCATGTGCTCATCGACGGTGTGGACAGGAGTTACCCTCTTTAAAACTTTTGCCCTGATCCAGGACCCTGAAGACCACAGAACAAAGTACTATATCATCAGTGAGGATTCTTTTGGTGGAGAAATCACCAAGCCTGATCCCCAGTACTACTTCGCCTGTGATAGCAGCTCAAGGAAGTGAGCGTCCAGTACACATGTGCCCAACAATTCCTGCAGGACTGTAATTTCTGCTGCTGATCCCCCCCCATAGAAGAACATTTCTTTGAGGACTGCATTACCCACTGTTTAACGGGTGAGACCACTGCTTTTGCTCTGTTATGTTTAAAATGTTGCTGGCCTGCCAGCGTAGTGGTAGCGCTACCGCCTGCGGTGTGGACAACGCAAGTTCGGAGGCGGATCCAGGGTTTGAGGGCCGGCAGGGAGGAAGTTGGGGCGTCCTGCTCTCCACTTCATAGGGGGCTCCATGGTGGTCCGATGCTTGGAGTGCCACTCAGCGGAGGCTGGGTGTCAGGCCAGAACCACTGGGAGAAAGGTGCTCGGACCATCGGCAGACATCTACAGTGCACGTGTACACTGTGTTGACGTCATTGCACATCCTCAGCCTATGGGGAGGGACATGGGCCGAAAATAACCTCTACTTATAATACCCATACGCCTATCACACAAATGTTTGAAGCTCCACACTGTCTTCTCCCTTATCCCCTCTTCTGGCAGGCTGCTCCAGGTGTCTTATCACTCATTCTGTGAAGAAACATTTCCTCATTTCCCTCTTAAACTCCCCCCTCCCAGTTTCATAGCATGCTCCATGTACTGGTGCTCCTCGCTCTTTGAAAGAAGCCCCCCCCACCCCACTTATAGACCTCCAAATCAAAAGGATGCATAGGACAACATACTGGGGAAGAGATCAGAGAGGCTGCAGCACAGGGCAAGGTGGCCAAATAATGAACTTCACCTTGCTAGACGTGGATTGGCGTATACCAGTAGCAGCAAGTTCCGGGAGCAGGGGGCTAGTACAGGCCTTCCAGGACAGCTGTCTGGTACAAATGCATAGCAGAACCAATGAGAGAAGGAGCAATTCTTTTTTTTTTTTTTTTTTTTTATTACGATATTATTTGTACCACCTCTGCGGACCTGGCAGGGGCTACAACCCCCCCTCTCAGAGGGGTATGTCCTCCGGCCCATCGAGGCCATCATGGGTCCTGCCAGGTCCAGGTATTTTTCCTCTATCCCCCCCGGGTGCCCTCGCCCATGCAGTGGGTGCAGCAGCTGTCTCCACCTCCGTGGAGGCTGCCAAGCACCCTGGCGAGGCGACCTCTTGTTGTGCTGACAAATGCAGCACAAACCCCCCACCCCGAAGAAGGAGAGAAGTCCACTGGATGCTCAATCCTTACCTCCCCAGCCGACCCCCGAATGACCTGAGTCCATTCTGAACCCGGGTCATCGGCATGGCGCGAGCTGTGGCAGCCAGCACCTCAAACCTCAGCGCCACTGGGCCGGCCTGCGAGGAGGAGCAATTCTTGACCTGGGTCTCACAAACAGGGAGATTGTCAGAGAGGCTACTGTAAGGGAACTGCTGGGAAGCGGTGACCATCAGACAGATTGGTTCAGCATAATTCTGGAAGCTGAACACACCAATTCAAGGACCAGGATGGTGGATTTCAGAAGGGCTGATTTCAGAAGAATTTATTTATTTAAAATTTGGTAACTGGTAAGGGCACACAAAGCTGAGGCTCGTTTCCCAGTGCGACCCAGGGGAAAGGGTAAAAATAAGGGTAAAAACTACAGTCAGGAGCAACGATTACACAGGATAAATTGGTGCAGGTGAAACAGCAATTCAGAAGTGCACAAGTCAGTTGCAAAATACAATTGTATAGTTGATTTTAGGGATTTATGTAAATTCAGGTGACTGGCTGCAGAAGCAGGATGTCAGTGTAGGGACCCTTAGAAGGTGCTTGAATGAGAGGAGGGAGGGGGAACCAGAGAAAAGAGGGAAGTAGGCGCCAGAGAGCGGGGAACCAGTAGGAGAGAAGAATGCAGGAACTACTCAGGGGTAAACTAGAGGAGGTGAAGCTGGCAGGAGGGGTAGACAGAAAGCTGGGTATTAATCAGGGAAGGCTTTGAGGAAGTCACTAACCTCTGCATGAAGAAGGTGGATAAGAACAGGAAGTGCAGGAAGTCTGTGTATTAAATCAAGGAAGTAGAGCTGGCTGTGAAGGAGAAAAGGATTGCCTTCGAAAGGAACAATGCCCATGAAACGAACGACAATATGGAGGTTTACTTATGAAGCAAACTAAATGAGGCCAGAAGGATGGTGAGGAGGGTGAAAGCAGAAGCTGAACTTAAAATTGCAGAGAGAGAGTTAAGGAGGGAGACAAGTTTTTCTTCTGATATATCAGAAAAAAGTGTAAAACGAAGGGAGGTATTGTCAGGCTGAAAAGTGAGGTGAGGGAGACAGCAATATTGAATGATTATTTCTGTTCAATTTTCTCAGTGGAAGAAAATAGCCTGCTCCCACAGTGCGGGATACGACCCTGGTAGGATAGGGGGGAGTACCGCCATGGGAGCCATGCCGGTGTAGAGGATACTGAATAGGTATAGGGACACTAAAGGCAGATGTAACCCCTAGATGGCGCTATCCCAGGGGCTACTACCCCTGCCTGATTTGCCACTAACAGGTTGAGGGGCCTGGATCCAATGGCGGGTGCCTCCACCCAGAGGTCAGGGTTTGCAATAGTTAAACTAACTTGGTCACAGCCCTCTGGGACACTGCAACCCCCCTTTCTTCCCACTAGTGGCCCACACAATATATCAAATTACCTTCACAGTATACACTTACCCCAGGTCTGGTTCCGGCACTGGGACCTCCTGTGAAATGAGATACAGTGCAGCAATCACAGTACAGTACTTTAACATAGACAAATACCTCAGGCAGTATAACTTTGCTGGAAACAAGCAGCTCTGATTTATTTAGGGGATATAACAAGGACAGGGAAATCAGGTTAATTAGCTTATCACTCTAATAATCTACCTATGGCTCTGTGCACAGGCCTATCCCTATCAGTTACTGTCCCTGGGTACCCAAGCCCTAGTGGCTAGTCCAAACCGTGGCAGCTGGTAGGGCCCTTTCACACAGAGAAAAGGAGAATTAAACAGTCAGCAGTACAGTAATTCCATTTGGATTTAATGTGGCAATTCAACAGGAGCGACCCTGAATTAGTACTCACGACCTCCAAATAAGATAGGGTCCTTCAATGTCAGCAGGGCTCACTTGAGGTACACAAACCTCTTCACACATCCATATAAAAGAAAGCACTATACCAGGCAGGCTGCATCTGTATCCGATCGCAATTACTGCACAATACCGGAGAACACACAGCAGATTCAGTTCCTGACAGACCGAGTGCAATTTTCAGCAATTCTTCCAGTCTTCTACAGGGTGAGCCTGTTTTCTACTCTTCAGAGATCCTTTGATTCTTTTCACAGGACGGATTCAGTCCTAACAAGCTGTTACACAAGCTGCAGACCGGAACTCTGGGCCTTACACACGTTTTTTGACTAAAACTGCACACTGAAAAAACACAGGGCTCCTTCCTTCTTCACTGCCAAAGCTCAACTGACACTCCAACTGACAAAACCGGGCACTGCCTTTGAGTTCCTCCCAGTTCTTGACTGGATTGGCTGTCACTCACAATAGACTGCTGCTGTTGGTCCAAAAAGGCACTGAAGTCTAAACTACATCTCCCAGAGTCACTGCCCATACAATCCTCTTGTGGCTGGCTCAGATTATGAGTCCAAGTTCTGATTCGTCCAAGGCACCATTTTAGAGCTAGCTTACCCCACACTGATTGGTCCAGTTCAGCAGTTCAAAACTAGAATGGGGAACTAGCAGACACAGTTCTGACTGCAAAGAAAGCAGGTTAGACAAACTGTAATTTCATTATTACTCTAAATAATTTCTGGCAAACAGTTACATCTTTCAGATAGGTTCCCTTTGCACTCCTAGTGACTGCAAAAATGAAGTGAATTGGCAGCAGCTTGAGTGGTACTCAATCAAAGAAACACACAGTCCCCATACAAACTAATTATGTCTGCAAGCAGACAGCTCTTAAAGAGACAGTACCAGAGGTTCTAAAAACACTCACTGATAAATGGCTTAAATGCCAAACACCATTCAGGCTTGGAGCATTCAAGCAAGCTCCTGGAAGTCTTTTGGGAACCCCCATTTGCAGGGGGGTTACACCCTTCCTGGCCTGGGAAAGCTTGACGTCCGCATCAAGCAAGTACCCCCATAAGTTTCAACTGCAACCATATACATTTGCATTAGGCTCGCACATGTAATCATCAGTCAATATATCATTTTACCAAGAACACATTTCTGAAACATTGCAGTCGTCCTCTTTACACAGTATTACATACACATTGTACCATAACTCAAGTTATTACCTCTTGTACATGAAACTTGAAGAGAGGGCCCTTCCTATCAGTTACCTTGGGGCTGGATGGGGCAAGGGCACCATATGAAGGGCAACACAAGTAACTTGGAGTTAGCACTGACGCTCAGTTTGGGCAATGAGCTCGGGGACACATACACTCCTTTATGGACAACATTGAGAGGCAAGTCCACGGGCCTCCCAAGTGAATCATAACGAGGTGCACCACAGGCTTTACAGCTCGACCAGTCTTTCTAGGGGGAACTGTTATAGTCTCTGCACTCTGAGCCTCATTTTCAGCATTGTCCTCACTTGTCAGGGAGTCTCCATGGGGTAGAGAGGCTAGAACTTGGGGCACTTTCAGCTCCAGGAGTTACAGTTTCTGAGTCCACAACATTTGGCTCGCATGGAGAGCTTCGGACACTGGCAGTGGACTGTCAGGGCACTCAAAATACTCTTCTTGTTCGGTGTATCACCAGTCTGCCCCAATCTATCATTTTCCTCCCTGAAAGCTCAAACAGTTCAACCATGCACAATGATTCCATTTCATCTGATCTGATGCTTTGCACTTCACTTTCTGGGAGCATTGGCTCCAGGGATGAAGCTTGGGGGCTTAGACAGTCCGAAGGCCCAGCTTTGTCTCCACTGTTGACTAGGGATTGCCCGAAACAATTGACTCAGTTCGTAAGAAGGATAGTATTCAAAGTCACTCTCACTTTCTTCCGATATGGACTGACAGTCATGCTCAACTGGGACTTGTGGAGGAACACTTTAACTTGCTTCTGTAGGTGCAGACTTTCTTGATCTTTTCTTAGCAGCAGCTCTAGTCACTGGTCCAGAGGGGCATCTTCTAGGGGCTCAGACTCAATTAAGATTTGTCCAATGGGCAGTAAATGATTTCTATGCATTGTTTTACATCTTTTGAATTATTCTCAGGCCTTACTTTGTACACTGGCAGATCATCTAGTTGCCCACTACAATGTGAGGGAGATGGTGCCATCTGTCAGCAATCTTGTGCTTGCCATGCAGTCCCAGATTTCTTAGCAATACCGATCTCCCTCCTGGAGTTCCTGTGCTTTCACCTTTTATCATACCTTTCTTTGTTGGCCAGATTTCTTTTGGCAGCCATGGTTTGAGCCAGTTGGTACGCATGAGTTAGCTGGGCCTTTAACTTTTGCACATACTGTAAATAGTTGTCAGCTTGAACCCCATCAGGAGAGACCCCAAAACACACATCTACTGGTGGTCGAGCTTCTCTTCCAAACATCAGGCGGTAGGGGGAGAATCCAGTGGCATCACTTTTGGTGCAGTTATAAGCATGTACCAGGGTGCTAATTTGTTGGCTCCATCTAGGCTTGTCCTTTGGGTGCAGGGTGCCTAGCATATCTAGCAAAGTCGCGGTTGAAACGTTCAGGCTGTGGGTCCCCTGGGGTGGTAAGGAGTGGTTCTGGACTTTCGCACTCCCACAGAGAAAGCATCTCTTTGATCAGACGACTCTCAAAGTCTCTCCTTGATCAGAATGGATTCTTTGTGGAGCCCCATAGTGAACAAAAAGTTTTCTACAAGTACTTTGGCCACAGTGGATGCTTTCTGGTCTTTGGTGGGAAAGCTTGGGCATATCTCGTGAAATGGTCAGTGACCACCAGCACATTACTGATATTTCTTTGATCTGACTCCAAACTCAGAAAATCAATACAGACCAGCTCCATGGGTGCACTGGTGGTGATGTTAACAAGGGGCAGCCCTCTGGGGCAAAGCTTTCCTCTGTAGCAGCGACTACAGGATTGAATGTGTTGCTCACATCAGCCCCCATCTTAGGCCAATAGAATCTGGATCTCACCAAGTCAAGTGTTCTGTCTATACCAAGGTGCCCCATGTGGTTGTGCAAGGACCTCAGTACTGAGTCTCGAAGGCAGTGGGCAGCACTAGTTGTTGTTTGTCTACTTGTCCCCTCTGTCTACTGTTTCTCTGTATAACAGTTTATTGATCAGTTTCAACTTAGGACCTTCTTTGTATAACAGTGCAGTTCTCAAATCAGTGGGCGTAATTTGGACACATCTTTTCCTGCATAGAGGGCTTCTAAAGCTGCTTTGATCATGGGATCGTGAGTTGAGCCCCCGAATACTGTCATTGTCCAGCTGAGGCAGTGCACCAATGTCTATTGCAGAAAAGTGGCAATAAGCAGCAGGTATGCAATTCTCAGAGCTCCCAAGCAATCCACCATGCAGTCACCGTCCGTGGACATTGTTCCTCCCTGTCAAACTTCCCGGCAGAGTGCCGAATGTCAGGTTCTGCCAATCGGACCCAATCATCCTGGGAACAGGCCTCCGGGAGAGAGCATCAGCATCTATGTGGTTCAGACCTGATCGGATTCGAGAGCATAGTCATATGTAGATAATGCAGAAAGCCACCTATGGCCAGTGGCATCCAACTTAGCTGAGGTCTGCACATAGGTCAAAGGATTATTGTCAGTTTTTACTAGTATTTTAGCCCCATACAAGTACTCATGGAATTGGTCAACAATAGCCCACTTCAAAGCTAGGAACTCTAACTTATGTACAGGATAGTTCTTTTCGGATGGGGTCAGGCTTCTACTGGCAAAGGCCACTGGTCTCATGCCATTCTCGTGCTCTTGGTACAACACAGCCCCCAACCCTTGCAAGCTAGCATCAGTGTGCAGGACGTAAGGTTTTCTTGGATCGGCATAGGCCAGCACTGGAGCATGGGTAAGTTGATATATGATCTCATGAAAAGCAGTCTCACAATCAGAGTCCAGCGGGCCCCAAATACTTCACTCGGATGAAAATACACTCTTTCAGTCTTGAGGGCGCTGACTTTTGGTATTTTTTGTGGGTTGGGGATACCCTTGAGTAAGGTTAAGTAAAGGCGGATCACTCTTGAATAGTCCTTGATGAGCGCGCGATAATAACCACAGAATCCAGGAATCTTTGCAGTTCTTTTAGATTTTTGGGCTGTGGCCAGGTGTCAAGGCCTCAACTTTACTTGGGTCGGTCTCTATTCCTCGGTGGATACTATGTGTCCACATACTTTACTGATGTTTGAAAGAATTGACACTTATCAATGGACAGTTTAAGGCCAAAGTCCTCCAGTCGGTCCAATACCTTAAATAATCTGCTCTCATGTTCCTCCAGTGAGCTGCCAAACACAATAACATCATCTAGGTATACCAGGCACTCTAGTAAGTTCATGTCCCCACTGCACGCTCCATCAATCGTTGAAAAGTGGCTGGGACACCTGAAATCCTTGAGGCATCCTCATGAATTCATAGAAGCCAAGCCGGACAGATAAAGGCCGTCTTCTCACGGTCCTCTGGGGCCATCGGATCTGGTAGTACCCACTCTACGGGAGATCCAGCACGAGAACCACTTGCTCCCGTTTAGGCAGTCCAAAGCATCCTGAATGCGGGGCATTGTGTACTGATCAGGGATAGTCCGCGGTTTAAGGTGCGATAATCCACACACATCCTTACTGTTCCATTCTTTTTCCTCACTACCACAATGGGGAAGCATAAGGGCTTCTGGATTCTTGTATTAACCAGCAGCTAACATCTCTTGCAGATGCCGTCTCACATCATCTATGTCAGCAGGTGCCAGGCGTCGAGACCTCTCACGAAATGGTCTTTCGTCATGCAGCGGATATTGTGCTCAGCTCCTTGCGCATCCTACATCCCATTCCTTTAAAGAAAACACCTGGTCTCTCTGGGCAAGCTTCTCACTGATCCTTACTTTCCATTCAGCTGGCAGCGGGAGTCGCGAAATCAAACAAGTCAGGCGTTACTCTGTCATTCTTCCTTGAACTCTTGCTGCTGGGTAGCACTGCAGTGTCTGCACAATGCACATTAGCCAGGATGCAACCTCTGTTTACTCGAATGTCTCTTTCAGACACATTATGAACTTGGACCATTACCCTTCTGGCATAAGCATGGGCTCTAGCGGCAAAATACTAGGCTTGACCAGCAGTCCCTCTGGCAATTTCCATCCCTGGTGCATCCAACATTAATATTTTATTCTTAACATCCTTTCTGATACGGACCTCTCCCTGTAAGGTACACTGGGCATTTGGCGCCAGGATCAGAGACTCAGGATCCTTCTTCCATACAATTCCGACCGGTTCCTCTGGTTCTGTTTTTTCAGCATCTCTCTGTGCCTCATAGGCCTTCTTAATTAAAGCCGGAACTCTTAAAGCTCTACTAGTCTTTGACCCCTGTTTTTCATAACACAACTGTGCCAGCCTTCCGAACATATGAGCATTTGTTCCAATCAACAAAGGGACACCATCATACAGTCCAGTGGGGGACACACTAAGGCTAGGGTCTCTACTTGTTCGCCACTCCAGCCACGGAGGTGGGAAAGACAGCCAAATTCGGATATACCGGAATAGGGGTAGGCCTTCTCACTTAACCCCATACATGCAGTCCTTCTAATGGTTGTAAGGTACGTCTGACAAAATGCTTCTGATACCAATCCTGGAACATAATTGTCACTTGGGAGCCACTGTCTAATACAGCTCTTGTAGACACTCCATTCACCTTTACAGTGGTCTCCATGGAGGACCCACTATTCTGGACCAGTCTGGAGGCGGTAGTGGGGGCCTGGGCAACTGACCTTGCCACAAAAGGATGTGAATTAGCATTTTGGTGCCCTCACTGGGATCATGTCGTGCACCTCTTAACCACTGATTTCTTCTCGAAGCTCTCCTTGTAGCCTATATGCAACTTTGTCAGTGTCTTTTGGGGACTGGCATTCCCTTTTCATGTGCCCATCTTTCCCACAATTATAGCAAAACATACTTTCTGGAGTTTGAGCTGGCCGGGCGCCACACTGGGAGCCAGGGCGGGGTATTACTAACTGAAACCTGGGTGCCATCTCTGTCTGCGGCGTGATAAGCATTTGGAGACATCTCGTCAGTTTCTCCACTTCCATGGTCAAGGAATTGAGTTTGGAGCTGTTATCAGCAGGAGATACATGGGTGGGTACCCCCACCCCCATAGTAGATGCAGTCGGATATAGGTCAGGGCCCGTACTTGCAGGCGTGGCCTTCATAAAGGGACTGTTTTTGAATTCCCGGATCTCTCTCAACAGTTCGCCCCATTGTGGCATATCTTTTTCCTTGTCAGAGCACTCATTGACTGTCAACCTCTGTCCCTGAACTTCACTTGATGGGTCACCCTCAGTCACTCGGGTCGTAGCCACAGCTGTTGGTGCAGGTACCTCCCGAGGTCGCCTTTTCTCAACTCCTCGAATTTCTCTCATTAACTCATCATAGGAGGGTGGGGATTCCAGTCGATTTGCCAGGCGTAACTGAAGCAACAGCAGTTCTGAGAAGGGGGCAGACTAAGGATTCTGTCCAGTCTGGTTCGGTCCAGTTCAATCGCTGGCAAACTACCCTTTCTGAGGCATTCTTGCAACAATTTTTCCAGCCGAGGACATACACAGACAACAACTCCCTTGGTACTGTTGTGCATTTCTTACTCTCCACCATAGGTCCTCATCAGAATCTGGGCTCCCATACACATTCTCCAAGGCCTCAAGATAGGCCTGTGCAGTCGCTTCAGGGTTACTGGCCCGTTGCTTGCGGATGGTAGCCAGGGCAGGACCTCGGAGGCTCTCACTAACCCTCTTTCGCTTTTCGCCTTCCGAGCATTGCCATTCTAGCACTTGGGGGGCAACATAGTCTATCCAGGTCTCCCAGTCATCCTCCTCTTGGGGGGTGGGGAGGGTGCCAGAGAAGATCCTCAACCTTCGGTAAGAGTCGTGACTAATGGCAGGTGCAGAAATAGGAGTCTGCATTGGTTCAGCCACCATTACAGGCACTGGAGCAGGAGAGGGTGTTGGGGGAGGAACACCCCCAGGTGGCAAGAATAGTTTCTTCAAGTCCTCCACAGTTTTCCCCTCTCCCAGCAACCATTCAGCAAATTTCTCCTCAAAAGTTTCAGATAGTGGTGGGGCTGATTCCCCGGTCTTCTGTCCTTAGTTATCACTCTCCAAGCAGTGAGGGCTCCCTCTGGGGTAATGGTCTGTGGCACTTTGGAGGCTATCTATGGGATCCTTAAACTCTACTAGGGCCAGGAAAGTGTGGGTGAGCAGATTAGCATGCGACCCACCACCACAGGGTTTTGTAAACCTTCCACCTTGGAAAGTACTCCCTGTACAGTGTCCGTATTGATACCCAGGGGATGTCCAGGATAAGCATAGCATTTTGGGGTCGATCTCCTCCCCAGTACACCACTCCACCAGCCGGTGCACAGCCACTTCTGTCGGGGTACCCATTTTTTTCTTAACAGTGGTTCGTAAATATGGCCACTAGAGGACACACAATCCCAGCGGTGAGCCTCCAAGATGTAACCCCTAGATGGCGCTATCCAGGGCTACTACCCCTGCCTGATTTGCCACTAACAGGTTGAGGGGCCTGGATCCAATGGCGGGTGCCTCCACCCAGAGGTCAGGGTTTGCAATAGTTAAACTAACTTGGTCACAGCCCTCTGGGACACTGCAACCCCCTTCTTCCCACTAGTGGCCCACACAATATATCAGAATTACCTTCACAGTATACACTTACCCCAGGTCTGGTTCCGCACTGGGACCTCCTGTGAAATGAGATACAGTGCAGCAATCACAGTACAGTACTTTAACATAGACAAATACCTCAGGCAGTATAACTTTGCTGAAACAAGCAGCTCTGATTTATTTAGGGGGATATAACAAGGACAGGGAAATCAGGTTAATTAGCTTATCACTCTAATAATCTACCTATGGTCTGTGCACGGCGGCCTATCCCTATCAGTTACTGTCCCTGGGTACCCAAGCCCTAGTGGCTAGTCCAACCATGGCAGCTGGTAGGGGCCTCTACACAGAGAAAAGGAGAATTAAACAGTCAGCAGTACAGTAATTCCATTTGGATTTAATGTGGCAATTCAACGAGAGCGACCCTGAATTAGTACTCACGACCTCCAAATAAGATAGGGTCCTTCAATGTCAGCAGGGCTCACTTGAGGCACAAACCTCTTCACACATCCATATAAAAGAAAGCACTATACCAGGCAGGCTGCATCTGTATCCCGATCGCAATTACTGCACAATACCCGGAGAACACACAGCAGATTCAGTTCCTGACAGACCAGTGCAATTTTCAGCAATTCTTCCAGTCTTCACAGGGTGAGCCTGTTTCTACTCTTCAGAGATCCTTTGATTCTTTTCACAGGACGGATTCAGTCCTAACAAGCTGTTACACAAGCTGCAGACCGGAACTCTGGGCCTTACACACGTTTTTTGACTAAAACTGCACACTGAAAAAACACAGGGCTCCTTCCTTCTTCACTGCCAAAGCTCAACTGACACTCCAACTGACAAAACCGGGCACTGCCTTTGAGTTCCTCCCAGTTCTTGACTGGATTGGCTGTCACTCACAATAGACTGCTGCTGTTGGTCCAAAAAGGCACTGAAGTCTAAACTACATCTCCCAGAGTCACTGCCCATACAATCCTCTTGTGGCTGGCTCAGATTATGAGTCCAAGTTCTGATTCAGTCAAGGCACCATTTTAGAGCTAGCTTACCCACACTGATTGGTCCAGTTCAGCAGTTCAAAACTAGAATGGGAACTAGCAGACACAGTTCTGACTGCAAAGAAAGCAGGTTAGACAAACTGTAATTTCATTATTACTCTAAATAATTTCTGGCAAACAGTTACATCTTTCAGATAGGTTCCTTTTGCACTCCTAGTGACTGCAAAATGAAGTGAATTGGCAGCAGCTTGAGTGGTACTCAATCAAAGAAACACACAGTCCCCCATACAAACTAATTATGTCTGCAAGCAGACAGCTCTTAAAGAGACAGTACCAGAGGTTCTAAAAACACTCACTGATAAATGGCTTAAATGCCAAACACCATTCAGGCTTGGAGCATTCAAGCAAGCTCCTGGAAGTCTTTTGGGACCCCCATTTGCAGGGGGGTTACACAGACAATTCTCTGGGTCTGAGGGCCTGCACCAGAGGGTGTTGAAAGAGATGGGGCACGTACCATTGACACCACTGATGGACCTCTTTAGTTCCTTGTTAACAACAGGTGTGGTGCCAGATGACTGGAGGGTGGCTGATGCAGTGGCCATGCACAATAGTGGTACAGGAGTAGGGATGACCCGGGGAATTACGAGATGGTCAGCTTGACCTCAATAATAAGCAGAATGTTAGAAGCTATTATTAAGGAAAGGTTGGTGGAATTCCTGCAGGCTAATGGGTTAGAGACAGAAGATAGCATGGGTTTGTGAGGGGAAGCTCTTTTCAGATGAATCTGATAGATTTCTTCGACCGAGAGACAAAGGCTTTTGATAAGGGGCCAGGCTGTAGATGTGTTGTACCTTGACATGGCAAAGCACACGACTCTGTTCCACATGGAAGGCTTGTTAACAAACTGGCTGATCTGGATGTAGGAGAGAATCTGACAAACTGAATTTGTAACTGGCTGGGGGAGAGGGACTCAGAGAGTGCAGTTCTGAATGAGGAGTTCTCAGAGGTGATGTGGGGGTCACTAGTGTGGGTGCTGCAAGGATCGGTCTCAGGACCAGTATTCTTCAACACGTATCTTCAATATAGGTGAAGGTATTCAGGGCAAAATCTTTCTCTTCATAGGTGGCACAAAAATCTGCAGAAGGGTCGGCAGCGAGGAAAGAATAAGAGGACTGGAGGAGGAGGATCTGGTGAGGTTGCAGAGGTTGTCCAGGGTATGGCAGCTGAAATTCAGTGCAGAGAAGTGTACATAGGGCCAAACAACTTTTTTTTTTTTTATTTAGTTGTTTAACCAGGACTAGCACACTAAGCTGAAAGCTGTTTTACAGGAGCGACCTGGGAGCACAGGGAAGTTAAGTGACTTGCTCTGGGTCACACAGTATGCAAGTAAAAGCTGTGGGATTCAAACCCAGGTCTGGTCTGCTGGATGTCACCAGATTTGCAGCTCAGAGCCTTAAACCACTGCGCTATACTGCCTCCACTTGAGAATGGAATACATAGAAACATTCCGTAGATTGTGTCAGCAGAAAACGAACCAGAGGTCCATCCAGTCTGCCCATTTCCCGGCCTAACTCCATGCTCAGCCGAACACCAAGGTGGATTTAAAGATTCAATAGCCCTACTGGCAGATTGTCACCTTATTCTCCAGGAATCCCTTCTCCTTCACTGCTTTAGTACAGTGGAGCCCACTTATAAGAACATTTATTTTATTTTTGCCTTTGGTAACCAGGTAAGGCCCACTAGGCACAAGTGCCTGTTTTCAGGGGTGACCTGGGAACACTGAACGGTTAAGTGACTTGCTTAGTCACACAGTATGCAAGTGGAGATTGTGAGAATCAAACCCAGGTCTGGTCTCTGCTGGATTTACCAAGCTCATTCACAGCGCACTACATTAACCTCTAGGCTATACTGCCAGCCCAGCATCGGATATAAGAACATCCCGTTTATAAGAACATTGTTTGGTTGTCCTGATTTTTGCCCATAATTTTCAATGGTAGTAAAGCCCGTTTATAAGAACAGTTAGCCCGTTTAGAAGAACATTCTTTTCCCAGAGATGGCTATTAGGGGTAGATGGTCCTTATCACTTCTGATTGTGCTAAGCCAGGGTTGAATCATCATCTAGTCCCCTCATTAACAGTCACTTAAGTAGGGAATGGATGTGTGAAAGATGCCCCATGAAGAAGACAGCACATATTCCTTCATAGTTAAGTGAGACACTGAACTGATTTTACAACATTACACTAACTGTTTTAGCAAGAGCTCTTTTAAAACGCTGTTATAGTACTTTTAATAATGAGTTCTCTAAAAACTAGTTGGAGCCTGGTTTCATCATGTTAATCATAGATTTTACGTGGATTTTCACTGTTTTCAGTGAAACCTTCTTATAAGAACATCCTGGTTATAAGAATATTTTTGCTTGCCATTTAGGGTGTGCTTATAACAGGGCTCCACTGTATTCCACTATTCCTTTACAGCTGACCCACCCAAGTTTAAACCCCAGTCACAAGCATGGCTTCAGCCACCTCTCTGGACAGTCAACTCCATATGTCCACCACCCGCTACGTAAAGAAAAACTTCCTGATGTGCCTTCTGAATCTCCTCCTCACCGGTCTTCAACCATGTCCTGTAGTCACTGGGCCCTCTTTCCATGTGAAGAAGTCGTTATGGTTCACCCTGTTGATTCCTCACAAGTGCTTGTATGTCTTAATCATAGCGCCTTTTCCCTCCTGGCCTCCAGTGTATACATATGTAGATCGTGGAAGCATCTTATGATGCTCCTGATCAGTTACTGCACTTCTTTCAGTTGTGCGTGAGATGCTCTTATTTTCGTAAGAGTGTCTCTCGTTGTGCCCTAGTAATGGGCCTCTTGCTAGCACCTCTCACTCTGCAGAAATGCACCATTTTTCACTTGAAATAGGTAATTTTTTTTAAAGTACATGTCAAATGATCTATAATATATTTTTATGTCCTCTGTTTCTACCTATTGCCGTATAAGAGTGGTTTCACTTGCGTTCAGCTCGAGCCAGAAACCGCTCAGCTTCACGCTGCTCCCACTCAAGTCACACACATGGGAAACTACTACTATACAGCAACAAGTGGCCCCCGAGGACGTACTAATATATATTAAGGTCTACCAAAGTTTTCTCATGTAACCAGGTCACTGTGGATGTTAACGGTTACTACTCCTACCCAGTGGGCTCAGACAAAGCTGAGGAGCCTGGGTTGATAAATTCCTGATTGGGGGGGGTTAATTTGTACGCGGTTAAATTGCAGATTGCCTCCACTCAGATAAAGGTTTAAGTGAGCCTGTTTTAAGTATGGTATAATCCTCTGGGATGTACTACCTCCCCCCAGGATCACCCACCTGTGAACCTACATAGTGCAGTAACAGTTCCCCAGAAATTAAAATATTTATACTTCACAAAGGAGATACATCCAGACAGTAAATATGAATCAAATAACAAGGGCTTTATTTGGTTGCAGGAACAAGTCATTGGCTTGTCAGCCAGTATAGCCTAGAGGGTAGAGTAATGAGCTGTGAATGAGCTTGGTACATGCAGCAGAACCTGGGTTTGATTCCCACAACTTCCACTTGCATATTCATACTGTGTGACTCTGAGCAAGTCAGTTGACCACCTCAGTGCTCTCATGTCACCCTGAAAACAGGCACTTGTGCCCAGTGGGCCTGACCCAGTTATCAAAAAATTAAAAAAAAAAAACTATAAAAGAGCATTATAATTTCATTTATAACTTGGGGCCGAAGACCAGCGCATGCTGCTCCACTGTGGAACCTGAATCAGATAAATTCTATACTACCCCTATAACTTTTACAGTTTGGGGGCTTTTGAGGTGGAGGAGGGAGGTGGGGGCTAGATGGTATGTTGTGTGGGTTGGGGGGTTGTTAATTCAACTGAGAGGTCATTGAATGGTGTCAGGGTGGAGGCAGGTGGGAGGCTCATGATTTGGCACTGGTTGGGGGATTTTTTATTTTTTTTTTATTATAAGGAAGCTTTTTTGCTTGTTTGATTTTTTGTTATAATAGACTTACAATGATAATCACAGGAGGCCTGAGAGGAGGGAATGTGTTGGTTAAAGGGTAACAGGTGGGGGTTAATAACATCATCAGAGTTGGGCCTTGGGAGGGACATTGTACAGGGTGGGGGAGGTTTATTTTAATGTCGGATTCCATATCAGATGGATTTCTATATCCAAATCCTATGTGGAATCCAAACTTTGGACTGAAATCCAAAAACTGCATTAGAAAAATGGATCTTGATCCTTAGCATGAACCCATGTCTCTGGTGTGGACTCCCCCAGGACTGCACTGCAGTATCAGCAATGGGTAGGAGTCCATGTTCCCAGCATTAAACAGCCCCTAACACTGAACTACAGTGGCAGCAGTGGAGGTAAGCCCAGGTCACTGGTGTGGGACAACCCCTAGCACTGGCTGCAGTGTAAGTATTAGGTACATATTGGTTTTGAGCCCAATTCAAGGTAGGTCGCCTCCCATACTGCACTGCAGTGTCAGCATTCAGTATGAATCCATGTTCCTGGTGTAGCACATTGTCCCAGAGCGTGGGTGTAAAAGACAGACACTGATTCAGTTCGTATAAGGTACAACACGCTTACTGCATGATTTTATTTCAACAAGGTTACAAAAACAAAATAACACAAGGAAATAAAAATAAATAAAAGAAATCATTACACAGCATTTGTCAGGATGTAACAGTCAGGATCCCTCAACATCGCTGGGATCCTGTTTTCATCTGTGCTCCAGCTTGTTGTGAGGACATGAAGGCATTGTGTCCTTCCCTTGCTCGTGCTTCAGGCAGACTGACAAACAAAGGCTGCTTGCAACTGTTTTCAAGGCTGTTTGCAACTGGCTCCAGGCAGTCTGGAAAAACAAGGCTGTGGGCCACCAGTTCTGCACTGCAGTGTCCATATTGGGTATCAGCCGGGTACCTAGAACTGTACTGCAGTGTCAGCATTGGTTATGCGCCCGATCCAGTGTGGGCGCCAAGTAGCGCACTGCAGTGTCAGCATCAGGCATGAGCTCGGTCCCTGGTGCAGACTCCCAGTACCACACTGCAATGTCAGCATCAGGAATGAGCCAAGTCCTTGGTGTGGACTCCCAGTACCACACTGCAATGTCAGCATCAGGAATGAGCCAAGTCCTTGGTGTGGACTCCCAGTACCACACTGCAATGTCAGCATCAGGAATGAGCCAAGTCCTTGGTGTGGACTCCCAGTACCACACTGCAATTTCAGCATCAGGAATGAGCCAGGTCCTTGGTGTGGACTCCTAGTACCACACTGCAGCGTCTGCTTCGGGTATGAGCTCAGTCCCTGGTGTAGACTCCCAGTACCACACTGCAATGTCAGCATCAGGAATGAGCCCGTCCTTGGAGTAGACTCCCAGTACCACACTGCAGTGTCAGCATCAGGAATGAGCCAGGCCCTTGGTGTGGACTCCCAGTACCACACTGCAGCGTCTGCATCAGATATGAACCCAGTCCCTGGTGTGGGCCCCCAGTACCACACTACAGTGTCAGCATCTAGTATGAACCCGGTCCTTGGTGTGGACCCCCAGTACCTCACTGCAATGTCTGCATCAGGAATGAGCCCCACCCATGGTAAGTACCCCCAGTACCACACTGCATGTCAGCATTGGGTATGTGACAGGTCCCTGGTGTGGGCCTCAGTACCGCACTACAGTGTCAGCATCAGGAATGAGCCAGGTCCCCCAGCACCACACTGCAGTGTTGGTATCGGGTATGAGCCTGGTCCCTGGTGTGGACCCCCAGTTCTGCACTGCAGTATCAGCATCAGGTATGAGTCCAGTCCCTGGTGTAAGCCCTCAGTACCTCACTGCAGTGTCGGCATTGGGTATGAACCCTGTCCCCTGGTGTGGGCTCCCAGTACCACACTACAGTGTCAGCATCTAGTATGAACCCGGTCCTTGGTGTGGACCCCCAGTACCTCACTGCAGTGTCTGCATCAGGAATGAGCCCCATCCATGGTGAGTACCCCCAGTACCACACTGCATGTCAGCATTGGTATGTGACAGGTCCCTGGTGTGGGCCTTAGTACCGCACTACAGTGTCAGCGTCAGGAATGAGCCAGGTCCCCCAGCACCACACTGCAGTGTTGGTATCGGGTGTGAGCCTAGTCCCTGGTGTGGACCCCCAGTTCTGCACTGCAGTATCAGCATCAGGTATGAGCCCAGTCCCTGGTGTAAGCCCCCAGTACCTCACTGCAGTGTCAGCATTGGGTATGAACCCGGTCCCCTGGTGTGGGCTCCCAGTACCGCACTGCAGTGTTGGCTTTTGGTATTAGCCCAGTTCCTGGTGTGGGTCCCCAGTACCTCACTGCAGTGTCAGCATCAGGAATGAGCTCAGTCCCTGGTGTGGGCCCCCAGTACTGAACTGCATGTCAACATCAGGTATGAGACAGGTCCCTGGTGTGGGTCCCCAGTACTGCACTGCAATGTCAGCACCTGGTAGTAGCCTGGTCCCTGGTGTGGGCCCCCAGTACCTCACTGCAGTGTCAGCATTAGGAATGAGCCCAGTCCCTGGTGTGGGCCCCCAGTACTGAACTGCATGTCAACATCAGGTAAGAGACAGATATCTGGTGTGGGTCCCCAGTACTGCACTGCAGTGTCAGCACCTGGTAGTAGCCTGGTTCCTGGTGTGGGCCCCCAGTACCTCACCGCAGTGTCAGTATCAGGAATAAGACCCATCCTTGGTGCATACCCCCAATACCAAACTGTATGTCAGCATCAGGTATGAGCCAGGCCCTTGGTGTGGGCCCCCAGTACCACACTACAGTGTCAGCATCTAGTATGAACCCGGTCCTTGGTGTGGACCCCCAGTACCTCACTGCAGTGTCTGCATCAGGAATGAGCCCCATCCATGGTGAGTACCCCCAGTACCACACTGCATGTCAGCATTGGGTATGTGACAGGTCCCTGGTGTGGGCCTCAGTACCGCATTACAGTGTCAGCATCAGGAATGAGCCAGGTCCCCCAGCACCACACTGCAGTGTTGGTATCGGGTATGAGCCTGATCCCTGGTGTGGACTCCCAGTTCTGCACTGCAGTATCAGCATCAGGTATGAGCCCAGTCCCTGGTGTAAGCCCCCAGTACCTCACTGCAGTGTCGGCATTGGGTATGAACCCGGTCCCCTGGTGTGGGCTCCCAGTACCACACTACAGTGTCAGCATCTAGTATGAACCCGGTCCTTGGTGTGGACCCCCAGTACCTCACTGCAGTGTCTGCATCAGGAATGAGCCCCATCCATGGTGAGTACCCCCAGTACCACACTGCATATCAGCATTGGGTATGTGACAGGTCCCTGGTGTGGGCCTCAGTACTGCACTACAGTGTCAGCGTCAGGAATGAGCCAGGTCCCCCAGCACCACACTGCAGTGTTGGTATCGGGTATGAGCCTAGTCCCTGGTGTGGACTCCCAGTTCTGCACTGCAGTATCAGCATCAGGTATGAGCCCAGTCCCTGGTGTAAGCCCCCAGTACCTCACTACAGTGTCAGCATTGGGTATGAACCCGGTCCCCTGGTGTGGGCTCCCAGTGCCGCACTGCAGTGTTGGCTTTTGGTATTAGCCCAGTTCCTGGTGTGGGTCCCCAGTACCTCATTGCAGTGTCAGCATCAGGAATGAGCTCAGTCCCTGGTGTGGGCCCCCAGTACTGAACTGCATGTCAACATCAGGTATGAGACAGGTCCCTGGTGTGGGTCCCCAGTACTGCACTGCAATGTCAGCACCTGGTAGTAGCCTGGTCCCTGGTGTGGGCCCCAGTACCTCACTGCAGTGTCAGCATTAGGAATGAGCCCAGTCCCTGGTGTGGGCCCCCAGTACTGAACTGCATGTCAACATCAGGTAAGAGACAGATATCTGGTGTGGGTCCCCAGTACTGCACTGCAGTGTCAGCACCTGGTAGTAGCCTGGTTCCTGGTGTGGGCCCCCAGTACCTCACCGCAGTGTCAGTATCAGGAATAAGACCCATCCTTGGTGCATACCCCCAATACCAAACTGTATGTCAGCATCAGGTATGAGACAGGTCCCTGGTGTGGGCCGCAATACCGCACCACAGTGCCAGCATCTGGTATGTAGACAGGTCCCCCAGTACCACACTGCAGTATCGGCATTGGGTATGAGCCCAGTCTCTGATGTGGGCCCCCAGTACCGCACTGCAGTGTTGGTATCAAGTGTGAGCCTGGTCCCCTGGTGTGGGCCCCCAGTACCCTACTGCAGTGTCAGCATCAGATATGAGCCAGGTCCTCTCATCTAGGCCCCCTACACTGCACTGCAGTGTTAGCAGCAGGTATGAGCCAGATCTTCTGGTGTGGGCCCCCAGTACTGCAATGCAGTCTTAGCATCAAGAATGAGCCTGGTCCCTGGTATGGACTCCCAGTACCTCACTGCAATATCAGCATCAGGAATGAGCCCAGTCCTCGGTGTGGACTCCCAGTACCACACTGCAGTATCTTCATTGAGAATGAGGCTTGTCCTGGGTGTAGGCCCCAGTGCATTGCAGTGTTGGCATTGGGTATGAGCCTGGTCCCTAGTGTGAGCCCCCAATATCGCACTGCAGTGTTGGCATTGAATATGAGCCTGTTCCCCTAGTGTGGGCCCCCAGTACCACACTACAGTGTCAGCACTGGGAATGAACCCAGACCCTGTTGTGGGCCCCCAATACTGCACTGCAATGTCGGCATCAAGAATGAACCCGGTCCTTGGTGTGGGCCCCTCAGTACCTCACTGCAATGTCAGCATCAGGTATGAGCCTGGTCCTTGATGTGGACCCCAGACCACACTGCTGTGTTGGCATCAGGTATGAGCCAGGTCCTCTGGTGTAGGCTCCCACTACCACACTGCAGTGGCAGCATTAGCATCAGATATGACCCCAGTCCCCTGGTGCAGGTCACCCAGTCCCTGGTGTGTGCCTCCAGTACCGCACTGCAGTGTCAGCATTGGGAATGAGGCCAGTTCCTGGTGTTGGCCCCCAGTACCGTACTGCAATGTCAGCATCAGGAATGAGTTTGGTCCTTGGTGTGGCCCCCAGCACAGCACATGTCAGCACTGGTTATGAGCCCGTTCCCCGGTGTGGGTTCCCAGTATTGTACTGCGGTGTTGGCATGGGGTATGAGAGTGGTCCCCTGGTGTGGGCCCCCAGTTCTATACTGCAGTGTCAGCAATGAGAATAAACCCAGTCCCTGGTGTGGGTCCCCAGTACTGCTGTCTCAGCATTAGGTGTGAGCCCACGTTCATGGTGTGGGCTCCTCCCGGTACTGCACTGCAGTGTCAGTATCCGGTATGAGCCCAGGTCCACAGTGTGGGTTTCCCCCCGTACAGTGCTGCATTGCAGTGCCAGCTCTGTGTATAAGCCCAGGTGTTACCTGGTGTGGGACATCCCTCTTGTACTGAAATGGAGTATAAATATTTGGTATGAGCCCAATTCATGGTGTAGTTCCCTCCAGTACTACACTGCAGTGTCAGCATTGGGTATGACCTCAGTTCATGGTGTGCCCTCCCCCACCACCATTACTGCATTGCAATTTTAGCATTGGGTATGGGCCCAATTCATGGTGTGAGCACCACCCCCACGTACTGTACTACAGAGTCAGCTTTGGGTATTTACCTAATTTATGTGTGGTGTCCCCCCCCCTCAAATACCACATCGCAGTGTCAGCAATAGATAAGACCACAGTTCATCATGTGGCCAACCCCCCCACCACCCAATACTGCTTTGCAATTTTAGCATTGGGTATGGGACCAATTCATGGTGTGCCCCCTTCCCCCATTACTGCTTTGCAATTTTAGCATTGGGTATGCACCCAATTCATGATGTGAGCCCGCCCCATACTGTATTACAGAGTTAGCTTGAGGGTATTAGCCTAATTCATGGTGTGCCCCCCCCCAATACTACACTGTAGTATCAGCATTGGGTATGACCACAATTCATGGCGTGGGTACCCCAGACATTATTGCGCTGCAGTTCTAGCATTGGGTATGGGCCCAGTTAGTAGTATGAGCCCCCTCCCCGTACTGCACTAGAGAGTCAGCTTTGGGTATTTGCCTAATCCATGGTGTGGTCCCTCCCCAGTACTACACTGCAGTGTCTGCATTGGGTATGACTACAATTTATTCATTTACTGGGTAAATGTACTAGACACAGAAGTGACTATTTTCAGACACGACCTGGGAAGTTACAAAGTTACAAATCAGGAACAATAACAAGGTACAACAGGTTGGATAAGAAACAAAAATACACCAGTTAGGCACAAAAATAAAAGTAGGAAACAAAAGTACCAGAGGTATAAGCAGTTACGATTTATCACAGGCTAGGTACAGTGTGAATCGCAGGCAAGTGCTATAGGAATTTACAAGTTTCAGATCAGCCGCTTATGAAGTGCAAAGATAGGACAACCAGTAAATGCAATATAGCCCCGGACACTAGGAAGGCAAGGGCAGCAATCCATAGGCTAGGAGACAGAACACACCATTGATGCTCAACATACGATTTGGTCTAAGTGGAGATTGCCAGAGGGAGTGATATCAAGTTATGGTGGGTGACAGGCGAGTGAAAGAGGGAGGTAGAAGTTAGTCAGGTCAATGTTGCATTGTAGGGAGGGCAAAGCGTCTAAGGAGGATTGAAACAGGTGCATGGAGCAGGGCTGACAAGGAGAGTTCAAAGCTTATTTTTGAAAATGGCATGACTGGGAGCTAGGTGGACAGCAAGGGGTAGGGAATTCCAATATTTAGGGGCCGTATGGGAGAAGGCCCTAGCACCCTTGGAAGTTTTACATCTAGGAACGTTTAGTAGGGATTGGTTAGCTGAGCGGAGGCCATAGGAGGACTGAGGAGATAACAGGGAGGCAAGCGATAAGGGAGTATTACACCTGATAATGCTGTCCGTTAGAGAGCCAAGGGAGAGGAGCCGGTGGGATGAGGGAGAAAGCCAGTTGAGATCAGCGTAGAGCAGGCAGTGGTGTTTTAACCATTGGGGTGCAGAGGTGTAGCGGCAGATATTATTGTAAGTTGTATCCCATTTGCGAAGCATGGCCTTGGATGCATTAACATAGGTAACAGCACCATAGGTAAGTGATGATAGTAAGATGCCCCAGGCGGTGGTCAGTCTAGTGGAGGGAGTGAGTATGTTGCTTGTTTTATAGGCGATACCAATTTTGTTGTTTAGCGATTGGCAGGTGACCTGGATATGTTGATCAAAGTCAAGAGTTTCGTCAAGTAGGACCTCCAGGTATTTGAATGAGCTCAGTCAACAAAAAAGAGCCATCTGGGCAGGGAATCTTTAGCTGACCACGGCAGGTTTTTAGTTCAGCTATGGTGCCAAAGAACATTGCCTGTGTTTTATCCACATTGAAAACAAGCTTATTTCTTGTGAGCCAAGACTGGATCTGGAAAAAGGCTGAGGAGAGATTACGGTTAATTTCATGTATATCCCTGGAACTGGAATACAGAACAAGATTATCTGCATAGAGGATGGCCGAGCAGGTAGGGATATTCAGCGCAATCTGGTCAGTAAAAATAGAGAAGAGAAGCAGGCCCAGGATAGAGCCCTGGGGAACACCGACTTCAGTGGAAGTTTGATCTGATATAGCAGAGTTAAATTTCACTACTTGAACTCGATTTGTTAGGTAGCTTTCAAACCAGGCCACGGATTTTTGCGAGAAACTGAGGGATGTAAGGTTGGCAAGAAGAAGAGGGTGATCCACAAGATCGAAAGCTTTTGTGAGGTCAATAAATACTGCTCTGGTTAGAAGGACAGAATCCATGGTGCAGAGGGTGTCGTTCGTAAATTGGAGTAAGGCAGTAGAGGTGCTATGCCCTTTGTGGAAACCATGCTGATTTGGCAATAGGAGATTATACTTGGAGAGAAAATCAAAGATTTGTGTGGCCACTAATTTTTCCAGGATTTTGCACCGAACTGAGAGGAATGCTATGGGGCGATAGTTGGAGATGTCTTTTTTGTCCCCTTTTTCGAAAATAGGCATGACTCTAGCAGTTTTCCATATGACAGGGACATGGCCGTGACACAAAGACAAGGTGAAAATTCTGTCTAGAGGTGAGGCAGTAAATGGTGTAGCCAGCTTAAGAAGCTTGGGCTCAAGACAATCTGAACCTACACTAATGTTACCTGAGATAGTGTTAAGTTGCTTGAGGACGTCTGCTCTGGAAATGGCCTTAAAATAGAAGGGGGCGGGTGGTGCTCAAGCATCTGACTTGCAGTTGTGGGGTTGAACATGGGGAGTGAGGTAGGGAAAGAGGTGGTGTATTTCGATAGATCAGAGAAATGTATGTTAAAAACATTGGCAATAGTAGTTGGATTATTGCAATGGACACCGTTTAGGACCATGTCATTAGTGGAGTGACATTGTTTGGAGCCAAGAAAGCTTTTTACGTAAGTCTAGAATTTTCTTGAGTCCCCAGCTGCATCCAGTAGGAGACTTTTACAATAGGAGCTTTTGGCTAATCTGATTGCTTTTTGCAGGCATTCCGTTGAGTCCTGTAGGTGTTGTAATCAGATGGGAGGCCTGAGTTTTTAAAGTGCTTCCAGCTTATGTCCCTAGCCCGAAGGGAGGCAAGAAGTTCTTTGTGGAGCCATCTTGTTTGCTTTGCCCGAACACGCCACATGGTGAAAGGGGTGTGCCTGTCCTGGAGAGACATGAACCTGGCAAGGAAGTAGTCAAGAGCAGCCTGGGCATCATGGACCTGATGTAGGTGGGGCCAGTCGATAGACCTAGTTAAAGAAGATTGTGTGATCCAGCCTGGCATAGTCTTGAAAGGTAATAAAATGCGGGGGGGGGGGGCACAGCGGGACTTCAGACACAGAAAATTGGAGAGTGCTCATGTATAGCATCAGGTAGTGTACCGTCGGCCGCTATCCTGTCAGTGCAATTTGCTAGTATCCAGTCAATAAGTGTACTGGAAGTGGATATTACCCTAGTCGGATCAGCTATAACTTGATGCAGGTTGAAGCCTTGTACTAAGGAGAGGAGGGTGTTGTTGGTTGGACCCACCCAGTTCAGTTTCGTATCACCGAGGATAAGGAATCCATTGTGCCCGGCAGCAGAGACAGAGTGTTCAATCAACTCAGTAAGGCCTGAGTAGCCACTTCAGGGAGGATTATAAGCACATACTATGTGCAGCTTTTTTGCACCTAGGAGGAGGAGAGCATGGAGTGATTCACATGGTGGGATTGGGAGGGGGTTAGGAAGAGATTAATGTGAGTGTTGAAGTATATCACAACACCCCCGCCCCACTTGGAGGATGGTCTGTCACACCTCATTAGATTATAGTTCGTTAGGGTGCAAGCGGCATCAGGGATAGAAGGCTTGAGCCAGGTCTCGGAGATGCAGAGAACAACATCAGGATGATAGAAAGCCACAAAGGCATCAAGTTCCACAAGGTTACTTAGATGGCTTCTGATATTGAGGTCCATAATGCGTAGACTCCTCAAGTTAGTCCAGTTAGCATTAGTATGCACGGGTTGAGTCACAGGTCCAGGGTTCATTTCAATATCCTCTGACAGTAAGAGAGCAAGTAGCAACAGGTACCAGAGCTTACAGATTCACGGTGTGCCCCCCCCATTACTGCTTTTCAATTTTAGCATTGGATTTGGGCCCAATCCATGGTGTGAGGCCCCCCTCATACTGTACTACAGTTTTGTGTATTTGCCTGATTCACGGGGTAGCCCCCCCCCTTACTACACTGTAGTGTCAGCATTGGGAAGGACCATAATTCATGGTGTGGCCAACCCTCCACCACCCATTACTGGTTTGCAATTTTAGCATTGGGTATGGGCCCAATTCATGGTGTGGGCCCCCCTTCCTGTACTGTACTACTTTAGCATTGGGTACCACCACAATTCATGGTGTGGTCACCCCCACCACCATTATTGCACTGTAGTTCTAGCATTGGGTACGGGTCCAGTTCATGGTGTGAGCCCCCCATTCTGTACTACAGAGCCAGCTTTGGGTGTTTGCCTAATTCATGGTGTGGTTCCCCCCACACACACACAGTACTACACTGCAGTGTCACCATGGTTATGACTACAATTCATGGTGTGGCCAACTCCCACCCCAACTACTGCACTGCAATTTTAGAATTGGGTATGGGCACAATTCATGGTGCGAGTCCCCCCTAACCCATACTGCACTACAGAGTCAGCTTTGGGTATTTGCCTAATTCATGGTGTGGGTACCCCCCATTACTGCAATTACTGCACTGCTGTGTCAGCATTGAGTATGAGCCTGATTCATAGTGTGCTTCCCCCCACCATTACTGCTCTGTAATATCAGCATCCCCCACACCCTATTACTGTACTGCACTGTCAGCACTGAGTATAAGTCCAGTTCATGGTGTGGGTCCCCTCTCCCCATTACTGCACTGCTGTGTCAGCATTGAGTATGAGCCTGATTCATAGTGTGCTTCCCCCCACCATTACTGCTCTGTAATATCAGCATCCCCCACACCCTATTACTGTACTGCACTGGCAGCACTGAGTACAAGTCCAGTTCATGGTGTGGGTCCCCTCTCCCCATTACTGCACTGCACTGTCAGCATTGAGTATGAGCCTGATTCACAGTGTGCTTCCCCCCACCATTACTGCTCTGTAATATCAGCATCCCCCACACCCTATTACTCTATTACTGTACTGCACTGGCAGCACTGAGTACAAGTCCAGTTCATGGTGTGGGTCCCCTCTCCCCATTACTTCACTGCTGTGTCAGCATTGAGTATGAGTCTGATTCATAGTGTGCTTCCCCCACCCTTACTACTCTGCAATATTAGTATCTCCCTGTATTGCCAGCATCCCCCCATTACTGTGCTGAAGTGTAAGTTTTAAATATGAGCCCAATTAATGGTCTGGGTCCCCTTCCCCATTATGGCCCTGCACTGTACTGTCAGCATTTTGTATGAGCCCAGTTCATCTTTGCACCATATGACCATAGCGCTCGCTATTCTCATGGTCACGGCCCTCCTACACTTAATGCAAAACTTGCTGCGACTCCTACCTATTGTTTGTACTCCATAAAGTCCCACTTTTGATGTTGCACATGTGGCTACTGCCTGCTTTTTGGTACTTATCTCCCTGTATGTAATCAGTGCTACTTGAAACGCTGTACACTTTGTAACTGTCTACTATGTATTCAATCTGTTATTCTACTGCTGTATGTGCCTTGTTGTAAAATATTTTACTATGTAACTCCATCTCCCCTCTCCCCCAAGTTGTACCGGGAGACGAGCAACTTCTTGTTCAGTGTGCCTTACCTGGTGAAACTTTTCAATAAATAAAGAAATAAAAATTGTGTGGGTCCCTTCTGCCCATTACTGCACTGCACTGCAGTGTCAGCATTTGGTATGAGTCCAGTTCATGGTGTGGGTCCCCTCTCCCATTACTGCACTGTACTGTCAGCATTTGGTATGGGTCCAGTTCATGGTGTGGGTCCCTTCTGCCCATTACTGCACTGCACTGCAGTGTCAGCATTTGGTATGGGTCCAGTTCATGGTGTGGGTCCCTTCTGCCCATTACTGCACTGCACTGCAGTGTCAGCATCTGGTATGGGTCCAGTTCATGGTGTGCTCCTCCCCCATTACTGCACTGCATTAGAATGGGTCCATTTTATGTGTGCCCATTACTGCACTGCACTGCATAGCAGTGTCAGCATTGGGTATGGGTCCAGTTCATGGTGTGGGTCCCTTCTGCCCATTACTGCACTGCACTGCAGTGTCAGCATCTGGTATGGGTCCAGTTCATGGTGTGCTCCCCTCCCCCCATTACTGCACTGCATTAGGAATGGGTCCATTTTATGGTGTGCCCCCATTATCAGAACTGCACTGCATAGGTGTCAGCATTGGGTATGGGTCCAGTTCATGGTGTGGGGTCCTTCTGCCCATTACTGCACTGCACTGCAGTGTCAGCATTTGGTAGGGTCCAGTTCATGGTATGCTCCCTCCCCATTACTGCACTGCATTAGGAATGGGTCCATTTTATGGTGTGCCCCCATCACTGTACTGCACTGTATAGCAGTGTCAGCATTGGTATGGGTCCAGTTCATGGTGTGGGTCCCTTCTGCCCATTACTGCACTGCACTGCAGTGTCAGCATTTGGTATGGGTCCAGTTCATGGTGTGCTCCCCTCCCCCCATTACTGCACTGCATTAGGAATGGGTCCATTTTATGGTGTGTGCCCCCCATCACCGCACTGCACTGCATAGCAGTGTCAGCATTGGGTATGGGTCCAGTACACGGTGTGGGTCCCTTCTGCCCATTACTGCACTGCACTGCAGTGTCAGCATTTGGTATGGGTCCAGTTCATGGTGTGGGTCCCTTCTGCCCATTACTGCACTGCACTGCAGTGTCAGCATTTGGTATGGGTCCAGTTCATGGTATGCTCCCCTCCCCCCATTACTGCACTGCATTAGGAATGGGTCCATTTTATGGTGTGTGCCCCCATCACTGCACTGCACTGCATAGCAGTGTCAGCATTGGGTATGGGTCCAGTTCATGGTGTGGGTCCCTTCTGCCCATTACTGCACTGCACTGCAGTGTCAGCATTTGGTATGGGTCCAGTTCATGGTGTGCTCCCCCCCATTACTGCACTGCATTAGGAATGGGTCCATTTTATGGTGTGTGCCCCCATCACCGCACTGCACTGCATAGCAGTGTCAGCATTGGGTATGGGTCCAGTTCACGGTGTGGGTCCCTTCTGCCCATTACTGCACTGCACTGCAGTGTCAGCATTTGGTATGGGTCCAGTTCCTGGTGTGGGTCCCTTCTGCCCATTACTGCACTGCACTGCAGTGTCAGCATTTGGTATGGGTCCAGTTCATGGTGTGCTCCCTCCCCATTAGTGCACCGCATTAGAATGGGGCCATTTTATGGTGTGCCCCCTATTGTCAGCACTGCACTGCATAGCAGTGTCAGCATTGGGTATGGGTCCAGTTCATGGTGTGGGTCCCTTCTGCCCATTACTGCACTGCACTGCAGTGTCAGCATTTGGTATGGGTCCAGTTCATGGTGTGCTCCCCTCCCCCCATTACTGCACTGCATTAGGAATGGGTCCATTTTATGGTGTGCCCCCCATTACCGCAGTGCACTGCATAGCAGTGACAGCATTGGGTATGGGTCCAGTTCATGGTGTGGGTCCCTTCTGCCCATTACTGCACTGCACTGCAGTGTCAGCATTTGGTATGGGTCCAGTTCATGGTGTGCTCCCCTCCCCCCATTAGTGCACTGCATTAGGAATGGGTCCATTTTATGGTGTGCCCCCCATTACCGCACTGCACTGCATAGCAGAGTCAGCATTGGGTATGGGACCAGTTCATTGTGCGAGTCCCCCAAACCAGTATTTCACTTTAGTGTCAGAATTGGGTATAAGCTCAGGTCCCCACTGTGGAATTCAAACCCCTTACATTTTGACTAACAGTCATTTTTTCTGTTTCCTAATGTCAGGGTTTCAGCAGCTTTAGACTTCGGCCAATCAGGATCCTCAGTTCTCCTGTTGAACACCTGAAGTCGTGCAAGGTGATTGGGGTGATTGACAAGGTAATGCATTTATTTTATTTATTTATTTATTGCAGTTCAGGATTAATACCTTTGAGTCCTGGGACTCATTTACAAAGGTTCCAGGTCATACACAAAACAATTAGTCAAACATACAAGTTGCAGACATTACAAAAAAAGTGCATATCGGTTGCATATATTTGAATGATAGGAGTTAGAATACATGGAAGGAACAGTTTGTTTCAAGTCAGGTTACTAATAAAATAGGAGGAACAGGTTTCAAGGGTATAAAGCATTTCAAGTGAGGGAACATTCAGGATACAGCTCAAACAAAGGAAACAGTTTCAAAGGAAGTGCTTTAGTCTGTCAATTTGGGATCAGCAGGCCCCTGGAAGTACTGGCCATACAGATGGGGACTAGCTATACAGAGGCGGAGTGGGTGGGGGAGCAGCCTAAGGGGCAGGCGTTGTCGTTTGTGGGAGGGTATAAGGATGGGGGAGTTGCTGCAGTGATGCCAGCAGCGTGGGGGGTAGCTGGAGCTCAGTAGAAGGCAAGTGGGGGGAACAGACATAGGGAGAAAACTAAGGAGGGGTGTACTGGAGTGGGGGGAGGTGTGAAAGGAGGTTGGGATATATACAGCAAGGAAGGTGGTGGTGTAATGGAGGGGGGTTGCAGGAGAGGAATTGGGATGGGAATATTAGGGGAAGGAGAGGGTGGGGTTGGGAGGTGGAGAGGGATGGTGGTGTAGGAGGGGATGGGGTGGGAAGGAGGGGGTGGGTTATTTGAGCTAAAGAGCCCTGTAGTTGGCTAGTTGAAGCATGCACAGGCCAGTTCATGATGCAGTAGAGTCCTAAGTCCTGTTTTGAAAAGGCTAATCTTATTGCTTTCAATGAGTGATGCAGGTAGCCCATTATACCATGTTGGTCCTTGGTACGAGATGGATTTCTGTGCCAGGGTGGTGCGTTTAAATAGTTCCAGGAGCCCGCCTTTCTCTGCACTACTGGTTGGCTTAGATGATCTAGCCTGCTGGAGGAGTCCACATAGAGACGTAGGTGCTAGTCTTAATTGGGCTTTCTTGACAAGTAGGCAGGTCTGGTACCGGGCTCTGAGATGGAGAGGAAGCCATCCAGTACCTGAGTAGAGGGCACAGGTGTGGGTTGAAGAATCGGCTCCTAGGGTAAGCTGGTAAGCCTTGTTTAATAGGGTTTTTATTCGATGAGGGCAGTTTCGGTGCCCGCCCCATATACTGGTAGGCTGTAGTCAATAGATGCAAGGACTGAACTGCTTGTGGCTAGTTTTAGTGCATCAGATATCATAGAGTGCCTGTGGCTGTATAGCACTCCCAAGTTTCATATTGGTGGTTTTGGCAACATGGCCAATTTCACCGGAGAAATTGAGAGAGTCATCAATGTGAATGCGTAGGTATTTAAATGAGTAGACTTGCTCTAGAGCATCTCCATTAAGATTCCATGGAACTTATTTTTGTTCTGTGGGACAGTAAGCAGCATGCTCTTAGTTTTTTTTGTGGTTTAGCAACATTTTTTTGGCGCTGAACCAGGATTTTAGTTTGTGGAAGCTGTCGAGGCGTTGGGAGGTGATGGTCGACTGGTCCCTTCCAGAGGCAGAAATTACGGCATCATCTGCATAGAGTACGATGTGAGAAGGGCAGGCTGAGGGTAGGGTATTGATATAGAGACTGAAGAGGAGTGGCCCTAGGATTGATCCTTGGGGGACTCCAATGCTTATCTCTCTGGGAGCTGATAGTGAGTCTCCAATTCTCACGTGCTCAGTTTGGTGAGCGAGGTAACTGCTAAACCATGCCACTGTGTCTGGGGATAGTCCTGTTGAGAGCAGGCTGTTAAGAAGAAGGTGATGGTTAACGGAGTCAAAAGCCTTCGTGAGGTCTATGAATATTGACCCTACCGCCATCTCTTTGTCTAAGGTGTCGTATACTTGGGAGGTGTATTCTACTAGGGCCATTAGTGTGGAGTGGTGTTTCTAGAAACCATGCTGTTGGGGGCACAATTTGTTGTACTTTTCCAGGTACTCTGTGATCTGGTAAGAGACCATCCTCTCTAGGGCTTTGGAAGGGGGGGATGGATATCGGCCTGTAGTTGGAGATGTTGGTTCTATCTCCAGTTTTAAGGACAGGGGTGACTAAGGCCATCTTCCAGACATCGGGGAACACACCCGATCTGAGTGAGGCATTGAAAACCTTTGTGAGTGGGTCGGCAAGCTCATTTAGGACAAGGACGACCAGCTTCATATCGACTTGGTCACTTCCCAGCCTAGTCTTTCCAAGGACACACTCGACATACTTGATTGTCTCAACCCTGGTGATTTGTTTAAAGTAGAACAGTGGAGTCCCAGTTCTTGGTGTTGTGGGGTGGGCATGATTTGGTGATGGAGTAGTAGTCAGATTGAGATAATTGGCCGGTAGTACACCTGAGAGATCAGTAAAGGCTGAGCTGAACTCATTGGCTATGTCTACAGGTTCCTGGAGTGTCTCTGTGGAGGTTGTAATTAGGTCTGGTGAGGCTCTGGGGGCCCTGCCCATGAGGGTTTTCCTGGCGTTCCAGAAGTCCTTACCTGAGCCCCAGCATTTGGTAAAAAGGTCTTTATAGTATGTGGCTTTAGCTGATTGGATGAGCCTGGTGCAGTAGTTTCTAGCTGTTCTGTATGCAGTAACGTCGGCTTGTTTCCCGGATGACTTGGCCTTATGCCATAGATTGTCACGGTTACGCATTAGATCAACTAACATCTGGAGAGCCATGAATTGATGGTTCCTTTCACTTTTTTGGTTTTGAAGGGTGAAAATATGTCACAGACTCGATTGAAAGTCACGACTAGGTAGTTCAGGGCTTGGTTACCATCAGTGGCTCTGTCGAGTGATGACCAGTCAATCTGCTTTAGTTATTGCTTGAAGGTGTCCAGTAGCCCTGGTCTCAGGGCTCTATTTCTGGAGACCTTGGGTGGGCATTTGGAGAACTTATTGGCCCAGTAGAACTGAACTGGTGAGTTGTCACTAAGTCTGTCTGGCAAGACAGATACTCCAGATATGTGCTCAGGGTGGGAGGAGAGGAGCCAGTTGATGAGGGTACTGGTACCAGTTTTGTAGTTAATCCTGGTGGCATGAGTGACCAGTTGGGTGAGGTACAGACTGCATATGAGGTCTCTGGTCTGAGTTTCCTTCAGAGACTGCCAGTTGGTGTTGAAGTCTCCAGCAATGACTTGCTCCCAATTTGTGCCCAGCTGGTGCTGATTGCTTACAAATTACTTGAGGCCAGCAACATGTTTATTTGGTGGTATGTATACAGTGGTGAACAGTGGGACCTTATTTTGTTGCCCTATGGAGAGTTTTAGATTGAGAATTTGGTCCTCATTGGCAAGCAGGCTGTTGTCCTGGGTCTGAACTTTAATGTCTTCTGTAATGTAGACAAGGCAACCACCCCCGTAAGAGTTAACACCCACACCTCAAGAGTATTTACAGTAATATTAGTATCAGTAGTATATTATTAGAAATGTAATAATGGTAATATTAGTATCAGTAGTACGTTAGTACTGTAATATTAATAGTAAAAGTAATATTAGTATCAGTAATATATTATTAGAAATGTAATAATAGTAATATTAGTATCAGTAGTACATTATCAATACTGTAATATTAATAGTAAAAGTAATATTAGTATCAGTGTATGTTATTAGTGCTGCAATATTAATATTTGCATTGGTAGTATATTACTAGTACTGTAATATTAGTATCAGTAGCATATTATTGGTACTGTCACATTAGTAGCAGTAGCATATTATTAGTACTGTAATACTAGTAGTAGTAATAGCATCAGTAGCATATTGTGCCCTATCGCAGAAAAAAAATTGTTCACTAATTTATATCTGCGTGCACGTAGGCAACTCCTGGGAGTGAGAATGGGCGATGCAGTGGGGGTCCCGCTGGACCCCCTACCCATGGAATTCACTGTGAGCGTACCGCCAGTTCCGCAGTGGATCCCCCAGTCGCATGGGCAGCAACATGCCGGGGCAGTTGAGGGGAGTGTTGGGGGCATGCCTGCGCTACATGCCTTTCACTAAGGCACATAGTACCAGGCACATGGGGGTGCAGGTTACAGCAGCCGGGACCCTGCTGTAATCCAGTGTGTGCCCCCATGACCATCGCCTTCCGGTCGCAGCGGGACCAGGAAATGACCCTCCATGCTGCCCCTGCCCATTTGGCTGTTGGGGAGGGCTGGAGCAGCCATTCTGCCAAGTGCCTGTACCTTTCCAGTTGTACACTTTGCTGTCAGATCCACAGGTGCTGTGCACCATTGCCTCATGAGCACAGGGGATCCACTCTGGGACCCGGGTCAGGCATTTGATTGGATGCCTGCCTGGGTCCACCGCTCCACTCCAAGCGACCACCGCACACCTGCGCACTGGGGTGGTGGGGCTATGTACTGGTGCCCTGTGGGTGCTTGCAGTCATGCATACCATGCACCCTGTGCCTGTCTGGAGCCATGGATCTACGTGGGTGGGGTACGTGCCTTCGGTGCATACCTTCCACCCCATTAGTGAATGGTGGCCATTATTAGTACCATAATATTAGTTATGATTGTGACACTTGGACAGCTGGTTCTGATTAATCTATGCTTTTTGTAATATAAAAATGTGTTATTGAAAGTCTCTCTTGAGACATGCTGTGTTCCTGGGATGACCCCCCCCCCCCAGGTTTCAACTACAAGGTGTTAACCTAAAAGCCAGGAGATAATTACAGGCTAGAAGAGACACATATTAAGGATCTCCTGTTTATCTGGCTTAATTGTAGCTGCCAGCTGCTAGGATGGAAATTATAAACTTTTATGATGTTTAGAGGAAGAATACAGGTTATGTTACTTAGGTGCTAAGTCATAAATGTTCCTTTGATGTCTGTGAAGGACAGGAAGACACTCTGTATCAAAAGGGATCATGGGAAAACGAGTTTTTGCTAATGTCACCTTCTGAATGATGAGACATCCTGGTTGTATGATTTTTAATAAACAGAGGAGGAGCTGGGTGACATCATGGAGAAGGCAGGTTCAAGACAGTGTTTTATTTATGCTGTGACTGACCTTTAGAGTGATAATACATGTTTGGACTCTGAAGAAGAAACATCTGTCAGCACTATTAGAAGATATGCATTAGATAGACCAGTCTAAGTGTACAGTTGGTAGGTATTTGCACTTTTAAACCTTGTTCTTTTAAGTGATTGTATGGTTTTGTGATATATTGTTCTGTATTTACAGTTTACATTTTTTTTCTATTTTAAAGTAAACCTCTATTTTAAGAGACTACTTGGTGTGCCTTCAAAATACTGTATTTGACAAATGAAGCACATATGGTTAAAGTTGACACTGTGCAAAAGCTTACTGGTTTACCAAACTGGGAAAAAGTAAGAGTTTATCTGAGGTCTTTAACAGAGTTTTTAAGGGTTCATTTTGTACACCTGGTTAGGTGCCCGTAGGCAAGATATCTGTCATTTCCCCGAAGAGCAGAATTATCTGAGCCTGTACATTGGGTACGCTAGCAAGAGGTTCACAGTTTGAATCCCTCCAGAACTTGAGACCAAAGGTTGATTCGAATCCACAAAACAGACAGGAGGGTTACCCTGTTTCTGTTCCTATTCACAATATTGCACTCGGAGGTTGGCACTGTGGGAGCAGAGGGCCTGACCTGCTGAGTGGGGTTGTGACAATGATATTAGTATCAGTAGTATATTATTAGGACTGCAATATTAGTAGTAACATTAGCATCAGTAGTATATTTTTAGTACAGCACTGTTAGTAATATCAGCATCAGTAGTAAATTGTTAGTACTGTAATATTAGTAGTAATGTTAGCATCAGTAGTATATTAGTAGTAGTAGTAGTAGTAATAATAATAATATCAGTAGCATGTTGTTAGTACTGCAAAATTAGTAGTAATATTAGCATTAATAGTATATTATTAGCAGTGATGAAAGTGAACAGGAACTCAGTTCCTGTACCTTGTTTGCAGCAGGAACAGAGTTCCTGTACTTCTTCCCACTGGCACTGGAACTGAAATTCTTAAACCAGCAACATAATGACAGTTTCAGGGCCTGTGACCTGAAATCAGGGTTTCCATAACAACATTTGACTTGTACAACAATGCTATTTTCCTAGAAATACTTCAATATCTCTAACTGAATCTACTTGCGTCTAAACAGATAGATATGTCTTGACACAACTATCCTTCAGACTGAGGATTTTCATTCTGCATTTCATATTTGCTAGTGCCTGAGTTCCTGTACTTCTTGTCTACCACTTGCACCACTGATTATTAGTACTGTAATAATAGTAGTAATATTAGTATCTATGGCATATTATCAGTACTGCAATATTAGTAGTAATATTGGCATCAGCAGCATATTATTAGCACTGTAATATTAGTAGTATTAGCATCATTAGCACATTATTAGTACTGTAATATTAATACCAGTAGCATATTATTAGTGCTATAATATTAGTAGTAATATTTAGTTAATGTTTATTTACTAGGTAAGTGCAATAGTTATTAGTACTGTAATGTTATGTGTAATATTTATTTATTTAGTTTTTATTTACTAGGTAAGTGCACTAGACAAAAGATTTTCCTATTTTCAAGGCATGACCTGGGAGAACACAACAGTGGAGATGTGACACAGCGGTGTACATGAGGTGCAGAGGGGCCGTACATTTCATAGAGATAATACAGAAAAACAAAGGATCCACCACTGGTCGTCGACAAAATTTTTGTCGAACGACCAGACAGTGAAACTGGCAGGTCGACCACTGGTTTCGTATTAGAAAAAGTGTTTTCTTCAGGGGTTTTGTGGTTTGATTATTCCCCTTGACACTGCAAACACTATGTCATCTGCAATAGATTGAACTACCCTCTCCTGTCGTTCACTGCCCACTTCTGATGATCCTGTGAGTACAGTACATAGGAATGTCTGAAGAACAGGTGGCAGTTTTACATTTTCTTCTATTAAGTCTTCAACTTTAACTTTGGTTTTATTATGAGGCTGTACCTTTAGGAGTTCCAAAAACTGTTCTCTAATGTATTGAGCTGCTTGTGCTTCCCTCCAGTCAGCCTGTTTCTTAGCAGACCTGATGATTGTACCCACTTTTCTACTTTTGGTATCAGACATGATACCATCTTTTAAGTGATCTGCCAGTTTTGACTGCAAGCTCTGTGGGTCGTAATTTGTTTCATGCCCACTAGTCTCCATAAGAATGTCCATGTACCTTTTGTGTAGAGATAGCAATGATTCTTCTTGCATTCCATTAACAATGATGCACTGCACATTCTTAACAAATCTGGAAAAGGCAACCTGGTGACCGTCCCTCAACTGACTGTATTCACATTTTGTACCCGTGCTCTTTATTCATTCTGCCTTTTTCACATACTTGTTCTTACAGCTGTTGTGGTACTTCACTTCATTGGCTATGAGATCAATACTGTCTACCATCATATCCATTTGTTGATCGTCCATTTCTTTTGCTGCATTTTTTATGCTGTCTGCTGCCCCATAAGTTACACATGTTGTAAGATATTCAAACATCTACTTTGACCCCTTAGGATTCCTTTTCTTGTATGATCTGCAAAATATACATTCATTTGGGAATATGCCTGCTGCAGAAGCTGCAGATCCAGATAGCGCGCACTATGAACTTGGGAGTGAAGCAATTTTGCTGAATAATTCCTTACGATGTCTTTTCTTTTAAAGTTTCATCAGCTGCAAGTTTACCGGAACTCATATGCAGTGAAGTTCTTGTAGCAGATATAATGATACCCTTGGCTGCTGGAGTAACGTTCAGGCAATTCAAGACGCACCATGTTGTACTTTTTTTTTGTAGACTATTTATGCTCCCCCTAGGCAGGGCATCCTGCCGGGGTGCACACGCAGTAAGAACTGCTACTCCCTGCCTGAACCCTGCAGTCCGACTGGAACTCCCCTGACAACCAGGCAGCCCTAGCGCACCGGATCACCCCCCGCGGGCCAGGCACGCTCACCCTCAACAGCCTAACTGAAATTAGAGAGGGCTTACCGCAGTTGCCGGGTCGGCCAGGAGTCCATCAGGGATCGGGCCAGCGGTGGGATGTGCGTCCTGCCTCCGGTGCCCCCATCATTTTCTCGGTCCCAGGTGGGGATTTTTTGTGGTTGTAGTTGCCTCCTCAGGAGTGCGGTGTGCAATGACATCCATGCACGGCTCACCTGCTGACATCTGCCTCACTCCCAACCCCTCTCGCTCTGGCTGGCGTACCTGTGCTGCCCCCAATCACTGGGAGTCACTAGGATGCTGAGCAGCCCTGGAACCCTCCCCAGAGAGAGGAGAGCAGTTCTCCAGACGCTCAGTCCTCTCCCTCCCCTGCCATCCCCCGACGGCTCGGACTTGTTCCCGAACCCGGGTCGCCGGCGTGGTGCAAGGTGTGGCATCCAGCACCTCAATCCTCAGACCCACTAGGCCAGCCACCATGTTGTACTTTGACAGTGTTTGACTAGAACGCCTTTCCTTTGCATCAACTACTTTCTCCCAATGAGCATCATCAAAAGGTAGCGGGTCTCCATGGTCTGTGCTAACTCCTGGATCAGTGTGTAGGATGCATTCCCTCTGCAGTTTGTGAGAAGTCTTGCTAACCATATCTGAAACATTAAATAAATTGCATTAATAACTAAGTAAACCGAATCTATGAAATAAATTAGATAAATAAATAAACCGAGTCTATTACATAAATGTAAAACTTTTAGTTACTCTTAAGAAAGTGCATTTTCCAAGAAAACATACATCTATGGATGAATAAGAGTTGTAAATCAGAATTCTACACACTTTTTTACATAAGAAAAAGTCCTCAAACCTTTCTGACCTAGACACATAGATAAATGCACCTGGCTTCTGGACTATCATAGTTCATCATGTCTACCCATGTTCCTGCATGAAATGTTCCATCTAACGTTAGATGTGCCTTGACCAACACCCTACTGCCAGTTCATCCCCTCCCCCCGGCCCTCTCCTGCCTTTACTGTCATCAACCCCTTAAAGCTATACGACACGCACTTAAACCCTGTCACCATCTCGGTGTTTACCACCTCTCTGGGCAGCCTGGTCCATCTATCCACCACCCTTTCTGTGAAGAAGTATTTCCTCAAATCCTTCCTGAATCTAACCCCTCACCTTATGATTGTGCCCGCTGGTTGCTAGTCCCTTGCAACACTGGAACAGGTCATGATAATCTACCCTTTTGAGTCCCTTCAGGTATTTAGAGATTCCTATCCTCTCTCCCTCCTGGCCTCCAGCGTGTATATGTTCAGACTGACTAGGTGCTCCTCTTAAGTTTTCCTCAGCTCACCCTGTGTTATCTTTGTAGCTCACCTTTGGACAGACTCTAACAAAGAAACATAGACTCTGGTTGGCAGAAAAGGACCAGTTAGCCGCACAGTCTGCCCAGATGGTCCCTGCCTAGTCTGTCTCTGCAGACCCCAACTGCTTTCCGGAGACCCTTCCTCCTCCCTCCTATTTACTAAATTCCCCTATGTCTATCCCATGCATACTTGAAGCCCCCTACTGTTTTTGCCTCCACCACTTCTGCTGGCAGTCTGTTCCAGGTTCCCACTACTCTTTCAGTGAAGTAGTACTTCTCACATACCTCTTAAATTTCTCCCCTCTAGTTTTATCACATGCCCTCTGGTCCTGGTGCTCTTTCTCATTTGAAAGAGACTCCCCTCCTGCATCCTGTTCACCTCCACGAGGTATTTGTGGGTCTCTATCATATCCCATCTCATTCTGCTGTCTTCCAGGGTGTACATGATGAGATCCCTCGGCCTCTTCTCATAGGGCTTTTGATGCAAACCCTGCACCATTTTAGTTGCCCTGCTCCAGACTGTCTCTAGCCTGTCTATGTCATTTCTAAGGTACAATCTCCAGAACTGGATACAATATTCCAGGTGGGGTCTCATAAGCAACCGATACAGTGACAACACCATCTCCCTCCTCCTGCTGAAAAGAATCCTCCCAATGCATTCCAGCATCCCACTGGCCCTACCCACTGCATTGTCACACCGCCTTGCCACTTTGAGGTCCTCAGATATGATAACTCCAAGGTCCCTTTCCTGCTTAGTGATGGTCAGTACCTCAAATCCCCCCAACCCTTTCTGTGCTTAGGTTCCTATGTCCTATGTGCATGATTTTGTGCTTTTTGGCATTGAACCCCAACTGCCATGCTCTTGACCACTCCTCCAGTTTCCCAAAGTCCCTATGCATTCTCTCCACACCCTCCTGAGTGTCCACTCTATTACAGATTTTGGTGTCATCTGCAAAAAGGCATACCTTCTCTTCCAGTTCTTCTGCAGTGTCACTTATGAAGACATTGAAGAGGACCTGTCCCAGTACTGAGCCCTACAACACCCCACTGCTCCATCTCCCCTCATTAGAGTGAGTGCCGTTAACCACCACCCTCTGTCACCTATCCATTAACCAGTTCCTCACTCAATTCCCCACTCTGGATCCCACCCCAGGCTGCTCAATTTCTTTATCAGTCTCCTGTGTGGCACAGTGTTGAAGGCCTATATACTATATAGTTCTTAACCTTTTTAGGTGTGGGCTGCAGAACTAGACCATAGTGGGGCAGCTGTACCTCCTTTCTCCTACTGGAAAACCCCCTCCCTATATATTCCAGCATCCTGTTTATCTTCCCAGGGGTTCGGACACACTGGGCTGATGGCTTGAGACTGTCATTAAAGATGACCCTTAAAGAATACCTTTTCTGGTGCTCATCCCACAACATGTAAGTATCCTTACCTGACTCTGAGTTGATTTATGTCTAAATTGGAATTTTCCTCTGCCTCAAATTCGGAAGGGAAGGGATATTCTATTTTGTCTCTGTTTCGCTCAACTAACAAAACCCATGTCAGTTGAATGCTGGCCTTGATTTGCTCGTGTTGGCCATGTGAACTATTGAACTATGAATTTTAAAAATGTCCCTATTACTTTGTATTGAGCGTGCCCTCACACTCTCCATATTATTGCATCACAAGACGTGCTAGCAGGGGGGCAACGCTCAGGACCATGAAGTGGAAGGGATTGAATGGTTGGCCACACGGAGCCAAATTATGATCCCTTCCCTTCCGAATTTGAGGCAGAGGGAAATTTGAATTTAGGCATAAATCAACTCAGGGGCAGTTAAGGGTCATTATATCTTTCTGGAGGGCAATTGGTGAAAAAGCAGTAAAGGTGCTCTTTAAATCCCTTTCCTCTGTGGTCACCCTGTTTGTTTGTTTTTTACCCCATCCATAAACCTGTCCTTGGGTTACCCATGCTTATGTGCATAACTTTGCAGTTTTTAGCATTAAACTTCAGTTTCCACACATCGGACCACAGTTAGAGTATTTCTAGGTCCTCCTTTATATCCCTGATCTGCTCTTTGTTGTCTACTCTGCCACAGAGTTTAGTGTCATCTACAAAGAGACAAATTTTAACCTTTGATCGGTTCTCCTCTGTCATAATTGAACACATTAAACGATAATGGGCCCAGTGCTGATCCCTGTAGCACCCCACTTGTGATCTCCCTTACCTCTGAGTGCTCCCTATGTACTACCACCCTCTGGGTCCTCTCTCCCAGCCAATTTGCTGCCCACCTGGTTAGCTCTGCGTCCATCCTGAGGTCACCCTGCCCCATAACAGGCATTCTTTGAGGCACCAAGTCAAATACCTCACTGAAGTCTAGGTACAGCACATGGTCTGCCTGTCCCTTGTCCACAGCTCCCATTACTAAATCAAAGAACTCTTATCATACTAGTAGATTTTATTTACAGACAGAATTTGGAATCTTCTGAGAACCTAAATATTTCTAAACTTTCCATCTATTATATGTTTGGGGGGAGATTGTATTTGTGTAATTATTGTAAAGCATTTCTTTTTTCTTTTTCATAGGAATCACTGTAAGAAGCTGCAGCGGAAATGCCTCTTAGCCTAGTATCACATACTACTAAGTAACTTAACCTTAGGTATATAGCAAAGGCATTTAACTGACTGGAATGGAGGACTGGGTGAGTGGAGCGGTAGCTAGCTGTAGGCATTGTGGGGCACTCATCTCCAAGGTTATGCTTTGAAGAAGGGGACACTGCCCTATTTGCAGGGCCTTCTGGGAGCTCCATGCTTGGCTGGCAGCTGCTAGGGAGAAAATATTCCAGCTGTAACTTCAACTAAGCTTGTGCCCATCCCCCTCACCCCCACTTTCTCAGAGGCCCACTGGCCCAGGGGTTGGAGTGTGGTGGGAGAGGGGGGAGGAGATCAGGTGGCAGGGACAGTCACACAAGTCAGCTCTTCCCATGAGGTACCAATGGCAAACTGCTTTGCACCCCTGGAAGAGGCACAGGTGCCTGACTCTGACAACAGTGACCATGGATCAGTTAGAGCTAACATGAAGTGAGATGTGGTGACACCCAGAGACAAGGGGGTGCAGAAGTTAGCAAGGAGGAGTCTAGTGGTAGGAGACTCCTTGCTTAGAGGAGTGGAGAGGGGGGTTGGTAAGGGGAGGAGGGTGGTGAGATGTCTGCCTGGAGCATCGGCCATCCGCGATTGGGATAGGATAGCGGGGGTAAAGGAATGCTGGTACACTTTGGTACCAACAATCTGGTTAACTGGCCTGTGAAGTCACTGAAGAGGGACTTCTAGAGGCTGGGGACAAATTGAAGAAGCACTTGGTTTCCTCAACCTGTTCTGAAGACCTTCCTGTCTGGAGGTGGGGATCATGGAAAGAATAGATTAAGGGAAGTAGAGGTCGAGGCAGTCAATGGGTGGTTGAAGGGGTGGTGTCAGGAACAGGGGCACCACTTTGTAGGGGATTGGGATGGGGGGACTTCTGGTACAGAAGACTCTTCAAAGGTGATGGTCTTCACCTGACAAGAGAGAAGACTAGTGCGTTCAGGCAGAAGTTTGACATCTACATTGGCAGACAGTTAAACTAGCTGTGTGGGAAGCTGGGGATTCCCCTGTGTAGGGAGGAACAGTGGGGAACATACACAGGACTTCCACGGGGATGGGGGATGATATTCAGGGAATGATAGATGGGAGGAAAGAGTCCAGGGGACAGGGCAGAGAGGACACAGTAGACAAGAAAGGAAGGAGAAACACAAGACCCACGATGGATAAACGATTGTTGGTACCAAAGTGTACCAGCATTCCCTCCTCCCCCCCCCCACTATCCTATCCCAATCACGGATGGCCGATGCTCCAGGCAGGCATCTCACCACCCTCCTCCCCTTACCAACCACTCTCTCCACTCCTCTAAGTAAGGACTCTCCTACCACTAGACTCCTCCTTGCTAACTTCTGCACCCCCTTGTCTTTGGGTGTCACCACATCTCACTTCACGTTAGCTCTAACTGATCCATGGTCATTGTTGTCGGAGTTGGGCACCTGTGCCTCTTCCAGGGGTGCAAATTAGCTTATCCATCATGGGTAAGCTAATGGAGACTATCCTGAAGGAGAGGCTGGTGGCCCTCCTAGAGGCCAAAGGACTACAGGACAGCAGACAGCATGGCTTCATATGTGGCAGATCCTGCCAAGCCAAACCAACCTGGTGGAGTTCTATGACTGGGTAACTAGGCAACTGGACAGGAGCCATGCAGTGAATGTCCTGTATCTGGACTTCAGTAAGGCATTCGACTCGGTGCCACATGGAAGGCTGGGAAGTAAGTTAGTAGGCATGGGGGGTGCAAAGCTGGTGAGATGGGTAGGAAACTGGCTTCAGGGAAGGCAACAGAGGGTGGTGGTGGGTGGGAGCTCTCACACCCAAGGGCAGTGACGAGCTGTGTTCCACAGGGCTCAGTGTTGGGACCAGTGTTGTTTGGGATATTCATTGCAGACATATCATGGGACATCAAGAGCAAGATCAGTCTGTTTGCTGATGATACCAAGGTAGGCACGGTGGTGGATGACCTAGGGGGATGGCAGGGGTTGCAGGATGATCCGCAAAGCTTGAAACCTGGTCAGACACCTGGCAACTGAGGTTTAATGCCAAAAAGTGCAAGATGCTGCATTTTGGGATAAAGAACCCAAGGAGGAGTTACCAGCTTGGTGGAGTGCAGCTAGCCCAGACAGAGGAGGAGAAGGATCTGGGGGTGCTCATTACAGGGTCAATGAACAACTCGGCACAATGTAGGAAGGCAGCTGCAAAGGCCAACAAAATGCTGGGTTGTATTGCAAGGGGTATATCCTCGAGGAGGGAGGAGGTGATTCTGCCACTGTATAGGTCATTAGTTAGACCGCACCTGGAGTACTGCATGCAGTGCTGGCGCCTGTATCTGAAGAGGGACATTAAGTTACTGGAGGGGGTGCAGCGCAGGGCGACAAAGATGATCAAGGGGCTGGGGGACTTATCATGCGAGAGGAGGTTGAGGGAGTTGAACATGTACTCACTGGAGGAGAGGAGGGACAGGGGTGACATGATTGAAACCTTTAAATACATGAAAGGAATAAACAAGACAGGTACAGAGGGGCTGTTCAAAGTAAGGGAGGGGAGGGACACCAGGGGCCATGATATGAGACTGGAGGAGGAAGGTTCAGGAGGGAGATGAGGAGACACTTTTTTACAGAGAGGGTGGTGGCTGGGTGGAATGCATTACCTGCAGAAGTGGCATCCAGTAGAACAGTGGACTGCTTCAAAAGGGGATGGGACAAGACAAGGGGGAGGGTCAATGAAGGGGAAGGGTGGAAGGGAGGGGCAACTGCAGAATAAGGGGTGCTAGCTGCACATTCGAGCAGACTTGATAGACCTCTAGGCCTTTATCTGCTGGCAAATTTCGTATGTTCGTAAGACACCAAGGTTATTAGAAAAGGGTGCTAGGGGAGGGCAAGTGAGAACCAACAGGAGTGCAGGCACATGTTGAAGACACTAGTCAAAGAGCTAGTGGAATACCTAGAGAAAAACAGACTTCAGGATAGTAAGTGGCATGGTTTTATGACAGGGAGGTCTTGTCAGACCAACCTGATAGTATTCTTTGACTGGGTAGCCAAGGTAGTTGATAAGGGCCATGTTGTGGATTTACTCTGCTTTAGCATCAGCAAGGCATTTGACTTGGTGCCGCAACATAGGCTGCTGAAGAGCATGGAGATCTGGGAACAGCTAAGAAAATAGCAAGGTGGGTAGGAAATTGGTTGGAGGGGGAAGCAGCAGAGTTGTGGTGAATGGGGTCTGATCAGAGGACAGAGAGGTCACTAGTAAAGTACAAACAGGGTTCTGTTCTGGGCCCAGTCCTCTTCAATATGTTCATCAGTGACATGGGAGAGGGAATCCAGGGCAGATTGGGTCTATTCACAGAAGACGTTAAACTCTGTGGTAGGGTTGACAACGTGGAGGGGATAAGGGTGTTTCAGAGAGACCTGCAAAGGCTGGAAAATAGGTCCAAAGTCCGGCAGCTGAAATTCAGTGCCAAAAAGTGCAAAGTTACGTATTTAGGGAACACAAACCCCAGAACAGAGTATTGGATTGGGGGGGGGGGGTTTAAGTTGGATACAGCTTCAGAGGAAAGGGACCTGGGGAGCAGGGGTGTAGCCAGGCATTTCAGATTTGTACACCAGCCTGCCACACTGCTACCCCCCCTCCCCCACTGTTGTTCATGCCTGTCCCACCCACCCTTGACTCAGGGCAAGTAAATATATAGTGCTGGGGAATGTTAACAATTGTATAACCCAGCAATCTTCTGTGAGTGCTTCCCTCGCTCCCAGTACAATTGAACTAATAGTATAGCTTCTAACTTTGCTGGGGCATTTAAACTTGCCGCCCAAGACTTGACACAGCCCTATCAGTTGCCACAGCCAATCGCTTTGCAGGCAGACCATGCGGACCTAATTGAGACCTTCAGCTTCAATGTCCACGGTCCACTCTGTCACCCCACCCGCCCCAACAAAACAAAGCTGAAAGAGAGAAGAAAAAGCCTGTAAAGCCAAACAGAGGAATTTAAACATGATGGACTAGAGAGGGCAGAGCGATGGTGGCCAGCTTGTTTGCTACCCCCTGCTACTAAACCTGGATGCCATGGCTTACTTGGAGTATCAGTAGCTACACCTTTGCCCAGGAGTCATTATTAATGACTACTGAAAACAAATCAGCCAATGTAACAATGCCTCAGCAAAGCTAACAAGATGCTAGGGTGCACTGGGAAAGGGTTGACAGTAGGAAGCAGGAGGTACTCTTATCACCACATTGGTCAATGCTTAGGCCACACCTAGAGTACTGTGCCCAGTGATCACGGCCATCTGTAAGGATGGGTGAACTAGGTGGTCGCCTAGGGTGCCCAGCAATAGGGGGTGCTGAAAACACATTACCGTAAAAAAAAAAACACTAAAGGATGATTGTAAACATTTTTTTTCCCCGGGGTGCCATTTTCAAGTTAGCCTAGGGGCACCACATACCCTAAGGCCGGCCCTGCCAGTTATGGAGTTCCCACCTAAAAAAGGACATGGACAGGATAGAGAAGGTACAGTGTAGGATAACCAGGAGGATTCAAGGCCAGGAGGGCGGATCTCACGCGGATCAGCTAAAGGTACTGAACATGTATTCACGCGAAACCAGAAGAGAAAGCAGGGACATGACAGAGGCATTCAAGTTCCTGAAAGGAATTTACAAGGTGGACTGTGAGGAGCTGTTTACTAGGAACAGAGAAGGTAGGACAGGGGGTCATGAGTAAAGGTTAATGGGGAGGAAGGTTTAAAGAGCCGCTGACACCGATCAGTCAGGCAGCAGATATTAATGATGCCAGCCACCTTGAGCCAGTCAGAGGCATGCTGAATTTTAAAATCTTTAACTGTGAAGCCTGGCCTGCACCTTCTGGGTACGAGAGAGCGCTGCAACTCTGCCCTAAAATAGTATAATTATGACTCAAGGTCTGGGACAGGGCTGCAGGCGGTCCAGGGAGAATTGTGTAATTGGGGATGGGGCTTGCCATAGTACTAAGAGACATTGCTGGCATGTTTACATGCATTAGGCTAATATAGATATAGATATAGTTATAGATACAGATATAGATATATTATATATTAGCCAATACATGTGAACATGCCAGCAGTGATACTCTTAGTACATTAGGCAGCCCCATCCCCCAATTACACTACATTCTCTCCTGACTGCCTGCAGCCCTGTCCCAGACCTTTGCTTCATAATTATGCTAATTTTAGGGCTGAGCTGCAGCACTGGAAGAAGTCGCCTCTGCACTCTGAAAGGTACCTAATCCGGCTTCATGGAGTTAAATATTTTAAAATTCACAGCGCAGAAAATATTACTTTCTGACTGAAAAAACTCCAAGGGCAGGCCACTACATGTATGAGTTGCCTGCCCGATCAGTGTTAGCGACTCTTTAAGAAAGATGTGAGGAAGAATTATTTTACAGAAAGAGTGGTTGAGCCATGGAGTGATCTGCGGCAGAGATAGTGGGTGCCAAAACTATAAATGGCTTCAAACACAGCTGGGTCAGAGTCAAGGGAATATTAGGTACTCAATGGGAAGTGGGGGCAGAAACATGGATAACAAAAGGAGGAACAGTGTAAGAGAAGAGCCCATAGAGACAGTAGATCCTGTAGTATGATAGGGTAATATGGGCAGACTGGATGGACCATCAGTCTTTTTCTGTGGTCTTTGTTTCTATATTGACGTCGTTCCCCTGAGGCTCAGGGCAATTTATAGTGTAGTACAGGAATAAGTTAAGCATTCATTAAAACCAAGTATAAAATAACTTTAAATTAAATATACAATAATACATGAGTGGGAGTGTATAACCAGAATTATAAAAAAGGTCTAAGAGATGGAGCTTTCTGATTGGCTGTAAACATTCTAACATAACCCCATGTCATGCCTTGTTGCTTAATTTTACACACATCTGACATGTGGTATTCTACATAAACCCTGAGAGCAAAGCTCCCACACCAAGGGTGTGTAAAAGTCTGGTCTACACACACACACACACACACACACACACCCATGTCTTGTTTTTTCATAATTTACTAGTGAGAATGTTTAATTACTGTGGCAGTTGTGTCACTAGTTTACAGTTCAAGCTTAAATGACAGGGAGCAGTTACTACCACCCAGTTGTAATGCATATGTAGCCCAGGTGCCATTGCCAGTGGGCTATTGCCCCTGCCTGTTGGCTACCGCACAGGTTCGGGGGCCTGGGTCCTGCTACAGTGGTGATCGGGGATTCTATCCCATAGTCATAGTAAGATAGTGAGGTACCTCCACCCAGAATAGGTTGACAGTGGGCCAGATGTCTGCTTGGTACAACCTCCTGGGATGCTGTACCTACCCACCTCCCCTTCCAACCACCCCACCCACTGGATGCCAAGTTGTTCCCCAGTACCATACACCACATATACTTGACAGTAAGCTTTCAAAAAATACTCTCCACACAGGAATTTCAACCAACAAAATACAGCTTTATTTTGAGGGAGGGCTGGGAAGGGGGTACCTGGAGCGGGAATAGCTGTGAAAGGAAGATAAAGGTTAGGGTAGTTAACAACAACAGGGCCCATAGGCCAAAACACTACAGTGCCCACCCCCACTGGTATCAGAGTAACCCCAGTTTAGTCTATAAGGGTGCAAGTCTGGTCGGTGCCGCGGGTTGGCCAGCATAGGGGCCCTGGCAGAATATTTTAAAGGATGAATCTTTAAAGTCAAGTTGTTTGCAAACAACCTTTCCCCAGCTCCTTTGGTCAGGGCGAGCCCTGAATTACTCACGGTTCCGGAGAGCTGAGCAGTCTGTGGAGCAGAGGGGTTCCAGCAGTTCAAAATCTGCAGCTTCAATTTGGAGAGGGCAGAAACAGATGGGCAGTAGTAGATGATGTGTAGACTCGAACTTCCTTGAAGGTCTGGCCGCTTGTCACCTTGATCGGAGGTTTTGCAGCTTGTCCCCTTCAGCCTGCTCAGGACTGTGGCAGAGCTCCCATGAAAAGCCCACCAAACCACAGAGGGCCCAGACCTAGGAGTGGCTCCACAGCCTGGCTCCTCCACAGGTCAGAGTGCCCTGGCACTCCAGCATGCACCAGTAGCCACCTGCAGCCAATAGACTCCACTTGGTAGGGGTTAGCAGGTTCCCCACCTTGCTCTGGTTTGCAGCTGGGAATTCCCTGGCTCCAAACTTCTCTTAAACACAAAACAGCTCCGGTGTGCAGCCAGACAGTTTCTCAAACCTCTTTACTTTTCAGTGCCTTTGGGCAACAGACTCCAACTTTCAGACTATCAGTGCCTTTTCAACACTGGATTTCAGCAGCGGACAATAGGTTCCTGAAGCATAGGGCACCTGCTCACCTTTTTCTCTCACAGTTTCTCTAGTTCAAGACAGCATTCTCCTTTAATCTCTGGCTCTCACACAGTCCCAAGAAAGTCTCTTTCTCAGCTCAGGGTTTGTCTCTCCCAGTCCCAACTGGTGCAGAATCACTGCAGCAAACAAATCTCAAACCAGCAACTTCCGCCAGATGCATGGAGCGATCAGCAGAGATGCACAGTTCCTTTAAACAACGAAAATCCTTCCTTCCAATACTCACACAAAACTCATCACCAATCACACATATTAATAGTCAAATATTGCTGTCATATTCAGTAGACAGGGAGATAAAAAACAGCACCGAGATAGATTAGAGAGAGGATGTGCACAGGGAGGTCAAGTTACTTCCTCAAGGTCACACAGTGAATACATGGTGGTTGAGGGATGGAAACCCAAATTCCAGGTTCACAGCTCTGTGCTCTAACCACTAGGACAGGTGTCTGTTTACTAGGCCAGACTGCCTCCTTAATGGCGGAGTATTCTGAAAGCCTTTTTGTTGGGGGCGGGGTGCACTGTATTGGGTGGAGGGTAGATTCTGAGACTGTTATTTCTTAGGAGAGAAGGCACCAACCCTAGGACTGAGACCTGGTTTTTGATTCTAGCCCTGCAGGACTCGCTTTACAGTCATTTGAATTTCTCCTGCTTGAAAGGACTGATGAGGAAGGAGCAGACTGCCCTTCACACCACCAGGGAAAGCGAGACCGAAACCGTCTCCAGAATCCACCTCAGGCTTTCTCATTTGCTTCAGTCTAGACAAGTAAAAAAAAAAAAGACATACAGGAAACACCTGGGGTGGAATATTCAGAACTGCGCCTGGCAGTGGCACAAGCCGGGCGCAGCGCAACTGGGATGCACCAGGGCGTGGACTAGGCGATATTCAACAGTGCCGCACCATGGCTCAGCACCGTTGAATATGGCACTGTGGCCACCCGCATTGCACATGGCACAGTGGCACTGCATCAGCGCAAGTGGCCAGAGAGGAGCAGGGAATGTGTTAGCGCAAGTGCCATTGCGCTAGGCGCAGCAACCGCGATATTCAGTGGCGGATATGCAGATGGGGCCATAATGCATGCAAGGCACAAATGGGGTCATTAGCATGTCATTATGTCCCCATCTGCATACAGGTGCGCCGATCCCCAGCGACTTGCGCCTGGTGCCCTGCCAGGCAGCAGCCATCGGGGACCGACGCCCCCTGCCCCCACTGGCAACATGCTCCAAAGCCCGATCACGGGCATAAGTATTGAAATTAAACGTCCAACATCCCTGGTGGTCCAGTGGACCATTTCCAGCCCGATCACGGGCATAAGTATTGAATTAAAACGTCAAAAGCATCCCTGGTGGTCCAGCGGTACCCCCCTCCCCACCCGTCCACTGAGCCCGCTGCCCCGCTCCCCCTCCCCAGTCAGCGGCAGGTGGCAGCTCCCAGCGCCAAGCTGCCAGCGCCCGCCATCTGACTGCAGTACAGCTCTGGCTATGCCCACTGGTCCCACAAGCGTGGGCACAGTAGAGCATGCAGAACCCGTGCTGTACCCGCAGTCGAATATGTTCATTCACATATCTGGTACTGTAATACAATGCGAGTCTGCGCGGCTCAGTGGCCCACTGGCCAGACCGATGCTCCACAACCGTACTATACTAATCGGTCGGCAGGCGGGCACCTGCCACCGACCAGGCGGTGGTCAGTGGACGGTGGAAGGGGTACCGCTGGACCACCAGGGATGGTTTTGATGTTTTAATTCAATACTTATGCCCGTGATCAGGCTGGAAGTGGTCCAATGGACTACCAGGGATATTGGACGTTGTCTTTTTATACTTATGCCTGCGATCAGGCTGGAAGCAGTCCACTGGACCACCAGGGATATTGGACATTGTCTTTTTATACTTATGCCTGTGATCAGGCTGGAAGCGGTCCAATGGACCACCAGGGATATTGGACGTTTTTAATTCAATACGTATGCCCACGATCGGGCATGGGGGGGTGCTACCATGAGGACGGTGCCGCAGGAGCATGGGCTGGCAGCTGCCGTGTTGAGCCCTACAATACAGCGGCTCACCTGTGGGTGGCCAGCTGTTGCTCCTGTTTTTTTTTGGCTCAACTGTGTGCGGCATAGGTAGGGGTTGTGCCTGCATCTGCTCAGCACATCCCGGGCTGAATATCGGGATATGCGGAGTATGCATGGGCACACCCTCCCACTTGCACCACATACATTACTGATGTGCCCTGGCACATCGGGATTTGTGCCATGCACTTTCCCCTTTTGACTATCGCACTGGGGCTCAACCCTTCTGAATATCCCTCCCCTGGTGTGTTCTGATAATTGTCAGTACTTTTAATTTTGTGCGGTATTTTTAGCTGACACACTGATGCGATACAGCAGCGTTCCAGTCTGTTAACTTTACTGCATTTGAGATTGTGTGCTCAAACCCATCCCTGCTGGCCTGGACTTAAAACAGCAGAGCTCACAGGGTGTTTCAGGGTCCTGCTGACCAGACAACAACTTCACCTGATAGTAAATGTTCTTCAGAGGACAAGAGACCAGCCCCAGTTATGCTTTTTTTTTTTTTAATCTGTACTTTAATCGATTGTTTTTCCATCCTGATTGAGCCCCCCCCCATCAGCCCCAGGCAACCCCCCAACCCCGGCCGTCAACCCAACCTGCAGCCCTCTTTCCGACTTTTCATGGTCTTTTAGACTTTGCAGGATCCTGCACACCTACATACCCCCAATAAGAAAATAGAGAATAATAAGATAAAAATTGCTTTTCTTGCAGTTTTAACAGGCAGAAGACAATGGCCAGGTAAAGAAGAAAATGCTAATTTTATGTTGCCCCATTGTCATAATGGTTTATCTTAGTTTTCTTTTATAAATCGTTTACTTTGTTTCAGCCAGTTAGTGTATAGAGCCACAGTACCCCCTATCCTGCATACAGTAATCTCTCATGCAAGAACCTTAGGAGTGGAGCATTCCACTTCACAACTGGGGGTGGGGGGGTGGCTTCATTTAAATTTTGAAATGAAAAACAATGTACATGAAGCTAATTATGCATCATTCTAGCTAACGCGAGTGATTTATAATAAGTGACTAGGGCCTTCCCAGGATGCCTCCTATGCTAAAGAGGCTCCACTCATGAGCAGCCAGAACTGCTCAGCTTCACTTTGAGGCCCTCTTCCCCAAAACCCATGCTCAGAGTATCGTATACCACAAGAGACACCCCACAGAGGCTCTTTTAGCTTGCACATTATGCTCCTTCATATTGGGGGGGAAGAGGGTTGATTGGTTCTCTAGGAACTTTGGCAGGGGGTACATCTAGCACCTGAATCTAGCACCCAAAGGCCTCCACCCCCTCATCCAGACAATTCCACACAGAAGGGCCCCTAGACGCACCACTTACACCTCTCTCCTAGTCCCCCACTGTAGGACCTCCCTAGGACAAAGGTCTTTCCGATACCGGGCTCGCCTCTGGCTAAATAGCCTTCCAGCCTCTATGTCCCTAGCCCCTAGTCTTGGCCAATTTAAAACTGGCCTCAAGAACCTCCTCCTTGTATCAGCCACCTGTGACTGCAACCGTTACGCCTCCATCATCTCCAAAACACAAAAGGAAGCTCTTGGCTAGCAGTCTATGTAGCGCCATCGAATATAGAAAATCCGTAATGGTAGGGGTAAAATGTCCAGCCTTACTCCTTGCCTGCACCCTCAGGTCCCACAATCACAATGTATATAAAATCTGACTCAGGGTTCAATTAGGACCCCCCGAATCTGTAATCTACCTTGTGGTCACAGCTAAGACCAAAAATCCACTTCAGGATCCTTGATGCAATGTATATACTGTGCCTATGTATAATACTAGTAAATGTTATGTTTGTGCTTTCTGTACTGACGTGGAGCCTTTGCAAAGGAGTCTATGACTCAAAGGATTGTAATTCTGATTCTCTTCAATAAATAAATAAATAAAACCATTTGGCCTCCCTGTGTTATACAGTACATCATGGTTTATTTTCCTTGTCCCACTACTGAATTTAAGAATAATTTATCATACTGTTCCTCTAGTCACTTCCTTTTCTGTATGGTTAAACTGGTGTAATAGTTCTTTTCCATTTAAAAAAAAAAAGATTGACTGCCGGTTCCAGTATGGAGTGAAACGCACCTCTACTGCAAGGCTTCTCCACAGTCTAATACAATCTGTCTCTAAAACAACAAATTACTGGTAAAAAATCATCATCGCCATAGTAAATTATGAGGAGAGGCATTAACAGATGGCACTTCCAAAGATTTATGGCAACAACCTGCAGAAATCGCTGTCAACTCCTCTCTGACTGGCAGGACGAGTTAGACCAGGCTCCTGCCGACTTGGCGTGGCCTTCACACACCTCAGCACGAACTAATATGGCCCAAAATGCTGAAATGGGCAAAAAAGTTAAATCAAATAAAGGCCAGGCAAAGAGAAAAGAACCCAACTCACCCCCTGAAGACACTATTCTTCGTGCCATCAGCGAGTTCTGTAGAGAAATGTGGGACTCCATCAGGGAGCTCAGGGCCAATCTCGGCTCTCTGCAACAGCGTGCGGATGAAGCGGACACTCAGATAAACATAAATAAAACCAGACTGGACTCCCTGGAGACATCGGTTCTCTCTCGTGCTAATAGCCAATTACAAATCTCCCTTAGGCAAGAAGACACCGAGAATCGTGGTCGGCGTAAAAATATACGCATTTTCGGGATTCCTGAAGGGGAAGAGGGGGAGGACCCTCTGGCCTATGCAGACTTCCTATTCCGCCTCATCTTAAATTTAGAGCCTGAATTTCAACTCGATTTTGAGAGGGCACACAGGGCGCTGGGGCCCAGACCAACAAATAAAGAAGCCAGACCACGTTCCTTTATGGTGAGATTTTTAAACTACCAAACAAAAGATATAATATTAAGAAAAGCTTGGCAGAAAGGAAAGATTATGTTGTGAGCCCAGCATTTCGTGCTGGATAATGATTATGCCCCATTCACACAAAGGCAGAGGAGAGAGTATGATTTTTTATTTCCACTGCTCAGAGCTAAGCAGCTCAAGTTCAGAACCCCGTACCCAGCGAGACTCACAGTTTTATTGCCAACAGGACAAACCACCTATAACACAGTGGCTGAGGCAGCAACAGATCTTATCAAACGAGGAATTATACCAGAGGGGACTCGGGGCCAACAAAATCTTAAAAATGCCAGATTGAGAGGACCAGAAAGAGAAGACTCGCAGACACAGCCAGACCTTAATATTGAGGACATCCTGATGAAAATAAACCAGCTAAGGAACCCTACATTGCTGTCTCAGTTACAGTAGGTAGTTTATCTTCTTCTAAAGTTGCTAAAACTTCTCCTTACTTAGCTGGTTGGGGTGGGGGTTAGGGGGCCTGCTGGGACCCAGGGTGGGAAGAAATTTGAATGCCCAAGTGACATGACTGAATTTGTATGAATCAGCTGGACCCTTATGCATAAAAGGAGGTCATGCTGCAATTTGGGGTGCATTAATGGCACGAGTAATCCCCTGATGGTGGACAGTTTGTCTGGCTGGAGAATCGCACAGTTGCGACTTCCCTGTCAGTGGTCCTGGTGTACTGGTTCCCTGCCCTCTGCTGTCCTCACTCTCCTACTCTCCTCCTGCCTACTCTGGCGACTTGTCTTTTCGGATGAGTGAGCCATGATCCTGATCGGGTTGGGTGGGGTTCGAAGGGGGCAATGAAGGACAGTTGGAAGACCTATCGGAAGACATTGAACATCTGAGACACTGAGACTGAGAGCTTTATTGAGAGCCTAAATCTATTGTGGACATATTTTTCATGGTTGCTAAATCTTTGCTTTTCGGGGTGATGGTGGAGGGAGGTGGAGGGCGATAACAAAACCTACTTTATGGGAGAGGTGGAGGATGTTCAAAAGGTTTTGGGAGGCATAGACATGTTTAAAAGAAGGTCTGTATTATCAATACTGACCTCTCCACAGTTCCTGTCTATGTGGGGTGGGGATGGAATGAGACTCTGCAGCATACTTTGCTGCCGGGTACTACAATGATAAAAACACTTAACCATATACAATATTCTCAATGAGTCCCTTTAAGCTGTAGTATTATCAGGAACGGGGGTTGGACCTAGCAGGATGGTCCCCCCCCCTTTTTCTCCCCCTCCTCCATTCTGTCTCCTTCTCATCCATTACCCAAACCCCAGAGTCACCATTTCGGTGCTACTGGTGGGAACAATAAATTCATGTGGAAATGCAACTACCACGCACCTTTGTGGAGGGTCCACTGGAATTACTGGGCTTTAGGGGCTCCATACAGGACCAACCATGGACTGGATCCCTCATAGGGCTCCGAGTCCTCATGGGGTTTTTCCTATGCCTGGGTGGTTATTGTGCCTACCTGGGTATCAGGATAATCCCTGCTCCCACCTCGCCCTTGTTAGGGCGCCAGGATGAGAGCTTACAGAAGCGGCAGGCAGTTGCTGCTTCACAGTTGGAAGCTAACAGTTATAAAGTTGATGTTAATGTGTACTGGTATTTTATTATGTATATAGTTCATTTCAACCATAGCTGGCAAACACGGTTGAAAGTTAATAAGAATTGTTTAATTTGGTTATAAAGGCACAGGAGACAAGACATATATATTGTTAAAAAACCTTTATTAGACAGGAAGTGTGTAAGAAAGAGAATCCACTGGTCGACTGAGGGTGGGCTTCAACTTGGTTTGCATAGGCGGGGCTCAAGTAGTTGCTGGCAGAGACAGAGTAGCCGCTGTGCAACAGCTGCAGTATACTGTTGCTGGGGCTCCAGCTTGAAGGACAACAAAAAAGGGAGAAAATTACTCCTGGTGCTAGTTATAGGCAGCTAATTATTATATTAAAATAGATCAATGATGATCCATTCCAGTTACAGTATATTCCCAAAATATAAATGGACTTCACAGTCCAATTAAGCTATGCAACACTTAAGGCAGAAGGCGGAAGTCTTCTGTCTTCAAGAAACCCACCGTCCTGACCTGGAGCATCAAAAACTTAATTGGGGTGGAAGATATGCAGTTTATGCATCCTCACACCTTAGGGGAAGGAAAAGAGGAGTAGCCATCTTAATTCCATCGGCTACACAAATGGAGGTGAAGGAGATACATAGGGATGGACAGGGACGTTATGTGATTATTCAGGGCAGGCTGTATTCAAGAGAGGTGACCCTGGTGAATGTCTTGTTTACCACCCCAAACAAAATTACCAGTCGTGAGACATGTCCTAGCTGAAATTTTGGATCACCTTAATGGCCAGTTAATACTAGGAGGTGATTTAAATATTATAATGCAGCCTAGTCTGGATTTGTCCAGCTTGTGAAATCATCGCCAGTCTAGTACAGCCAAATACCTTAAGGTTCAGCTCGAACAATTAGACCTTACGGATTTTTGGTGAAAACTTTTCCCATCCTCTCCTGGATATACCTATCAGTCCAGTAGTTTTCACACCTATTCCTGGCTGGACTATTTTATTACCACCTGCGAACGCCTAACCACAGTATATGATATCATTATTTATCCAAAAGTATTGTTAGACCACCATCCCATCCTATTAAAACTTGAGCTGGATAAACAGTCCAAAAATACACTTTGGAGATTAGACCCCCTGATATTAAGAGAAAAATATTTGTATAAAAAATAAAAGATAGACTGAAACAGTTTTGGGGGGAAAATGCCTCCCCTGAAGTACCAGAGGCTATCCGATGGGATGCCATGAAGGCAACAATTGGAAGGGGCATTATCTCCTATACGTCATATAGAAAGAAGAAACAAGAGAGCGAATACAGAGACTTAATGAAAACTTTACAGAATTATCAGCTAATGTATAGGGAAGGGGATGGAGCTCTCCAAATAAAAATAAGGGACACCAGAGCGGCAATTCAAAAAATATTAGATATTAAGATTCAACAGTCATTGACCTATCTAAAGCTGTCGGAATATGAAGGGGTGAGGGAATGAGACAATTGTCCCAGTAAACTACGAGCCCCAAAAAGCGGCTACCATTCTCAAAATTAAAAATCCCCAAACAGGGCAAATTACTCATAGAGAGGATGATATACGCCAGATATTTGCGAATTACTATCGGGACCTATATAAGAAGGAGGACCAGGCTACCCCTGAACAGTGGCAAAGTTTTTTGGGACAGTTGAAATTTCCAACCTTATCGGAATCACAAGCCCAAAAGTAGATAGCCCCAATCACAATGGATGAAGTCGCTGCAGCCCTTAAGAGTCAAGCTATTAATCGATGCCCAGGGCCAGACGGCTTCCCTAGTGAATGGTATAAATGTTTTCAAATAGAACTACTTCCCAGACTTCATCCCCTATTTCAGGGACTAGCCAGAGGAGCCTCTCCACCGCCATCATGGGACTTTGCCATAATTACGGCTATACCTAAACCAGATAAAAACAAAGTTGTATCATCCTCCTATCGCCCCATCTCCTTATTAAACAATGACTACAAAATCTATATGGCTATTTGGGTGGGAAGGATGGAACACATCCTTCCAACAGTAATACATTTGAACCAGGTGGGGTTCATAAAAAAAATCGCAGTATGACTGATAATATACAGAAAACTCTAATATTAATAGAATATATACAACAATGACAGATCCCTGCAGCCTTTCTTAGTTTAGATGCGAACAAGGCGTTTGACAGGGTCTCCTGGAACTTCCTATGGGATACATTATGGGTCTTTAATTTTCCGGAGATCATGGTCAAGTGTCTTAGGCTTATCTATGACACGCCCAAAGCTTGTGTCCGCATCAATGGCAGAGTTTCTTCCCCTTTTCCACTTTACCAGGTCACCAGACGGGTTACCCACTATCCCCACTTCTTATTGCAATCTATACAGAACCTCTGACGATTGCCCTGAGATCAGCCCTGGACCTTGAGGGTGTCCCATTCCATCAGAATGAATATAGGCCTCGTCTGTTTACTGACAACCTTCTTCTTTCCCTCCTATTACCAACCCATTCAATTCCAACAGCGTGGAAAATATTACAACAATTTGAACAAGTAGCAGGGTTCAAATTAAATATTACAAAAACTGCGGTGCTTCTGTATAACTATTCGCCCCCTGCTTCTTTAAAACAAGCCCTCCCCCTAAAATGGAGACCTACTATAACTAAGTACCTGGGAATTCACATTCCTCTGGATTTGGGAGTCCTAGACATACTGAACTACGAACCAGTAACAAGGACGATTCAGAAGGACTTAAAGAGATGGGGAACACTAACTCTCACTTTCTTCCACAGAGTAGAAACAATTCGTAAGAATGTCCTTCCCCGTCTGTTATATATGTTTCAGAATATTCCCTTTTTTCCCTTGGAATTTCTCTTTAAGTCATGGGATAGAATGATTTCTGGCTTTATTTGGGGACATAGCCACCCTCGAATACGGCTGAGCCTATTAAAATTGTTTTTAAAACAGGGGGAGCAAACCTGCACCTATATGCAGAGGCTGCCTTTATACGTCTTCACCTGTTGTGGTTTTCCCAGAGTTATGTAACACAGTGGAAAACACTACAGTTTCATATCAATGATCTCCATGATATTAAAAAAATATTGTTTTCCTCCCCAGGGCAATCTCTGCCATTAAAGGACTTTTCTAATATAACGGCTCAAGTCCTAATTATATGGTTTAAAGTCAGGAAATCCAAAATCTTCCTCTCTACATACGAATACTGTAAAATTCTCTCGGAGGAGGATTTATTTCTTCCCTCTAAATCCGATCTGACTTTTGCTAAATGGCGCCAGCTTGGTCTGGAGCACATATTCCAGTTTTGGGGGTGTTCCGGTGTCTTACCATTTGAAGAATTAACTCTGAAATATAACATCCCGAGCTCCGATTTATTTCAGGTTAGAAATGATATTCTACGGAGTAGGGTGATTCAAGTCCAAGCTTATATGCCCAACTCCTCCCTTATTCAAATTATACTTGGATCATATCCAGGGGAATCATTGAGACCACTTAATAGGGCCCCTATACAAAATCATGAGGGACTTAACTTCTGAGTCTACGGACGCGGTCCGACAGGCCTGGAATAAGGACCTTAGCCTGGAAGTCACAGGGGAGCGATGGGAGGAATCAGCCCTAGCAGTGGTGAAGATTACCTCTGCTAACATATGGAGGGAATTTTTGTGGAAGTGTCCCTACAGATATTTCAGATCACCAGTGAGGCTTACCAAATACCTGCCAGCAAGTTATGGGAAATGATGGAGGGGTTGTGGGTGTTTGTTAGCAGATTTAGGACACATTATGTGGGAATGCCCAATTCTCATACCATTCTGGATGTGTTTGCAACACAATATGTCAGCTTGTTTGGGGGAATCAATTGAGCTTACCGTAGAAATGTTTCTGTTGCATATATATCCAGAGCACACTCTATCCTGGAAGGGAACACTGCTCCCGGGCTATCTCCTAGAAGGAAAAAAGCCATTACAAGATGATGGATGATCCAGAAGGTCCCTACCATACAGAAATATAGAGGTTTCCTGGTGAACATTTATAAAATGGAAAATTTGATAGCTAAAATAAAGGAAAGGGAGCAACAATTTTGACTTAAGTGGCAGAGATGGATCATCCATCAAATGGCAGTATACTTGGACTTTTGTCCCTAAAATTGAAAAACAAGGGATATAGGGGAATGGCTGCGGGGGGGGGTAATAAGGATTAGAAGTCTGTATACTGCCTCCTTTACTATTTATCTATTTATATAAGATGCATCTCTATATGCTACATGTGGATTATGCACACACCTGTAACTATAAGAAATGTCTGTGCTCTGTCATTTTGTTGTTTTAAAAAAAAAAGGCAAAATACTTAATAAAAATAAATGAAAAAAAGATTACATATAAAATTGTGCCATCACAGAATGAACCAGAAAGGTCTGAAAAATGGAAGAATGTTTTCTAAAGATGGCTTCTTGTCGATCTGTTTTAGGTGCTTCTTGCTCAAGATCCATCTTTGGAGGAGACATTTGTGGTTAAAGTAAGTGTTTTTGTTTACTGCATTGAATGAACTGTTAGTTTTTTTATTATGTAATTTGTTTTATTTAAATATCTGGTCAGCAGGGTGCACTGAGCTGAGAACTGCTCCTTTCTAGATGCATCAAGGGGGAAAGGGAATTTGGATTCAGCAGCACAAATATTTATGCAACAGGCGTGGACTCAGAAGCCATTGAACAAATCCATTTATTTTCACATATGTTGAATACATTTTAGAATCCTATATTTATTCAGCATATGTTGAAAAAAATGCCACATGTCAATCAAAGCTTTTTTGTTCACTTTTTTGACAACTAAATGTGAATAACTTTAAAACGAAAAATAACATGGTACTGTGAGCACAAAATTTGTCCAGCACACAAATATCTACAAGTTGAGTGCTTTTTCATTTATGTGTACCTTTTAGTTTTTTTTTTATAATTAGCAAAAAACAGTAGAACTTTTTTTTTACTTTTACGACAAACAAATGTGAATAACTTTAAAACGAAAAATGATTGCTTGGTACTGTGAACACAAAAGTTGTTCAGCACAAAAGTATCTACAAGATCATTGGTGTTTCATTTATAGATACTTTTTAGTTTTTTCTAATTAGCAAAAAACAGCAGAAAAATCTTTTTCACTTTTTCAACAAACATGTAAATAACTATAAAATGAAAAATGATAGCATAGTACTGTGAGCACAAATCTACAAAATGAGTGGTGTTTTTTATAATTGGCAAAAAACATCAGAAAATTACATTTTTATGCACTGTTTCCACAAACAAATGCAAATAACTTTTAAAACGAAAAAATGATAGCATGGTACTTTAAGTTGTTAAGCAAAAAAATATCTAAAAAATGAGATGTGTTTCATTTATAGATACTGTTTAGAGTTTTATAATCTGCAAAAAATGGCAGAAAATTCAATTTTTATTCACTTTTTTGACAAATAAATGCCCCCAAAAAAAGGGCAGAAACAAAATAATTGTACATCAAACTTTTTCATTATGTACTGGCCATAGGATAAAGTTGGAGCAACCATAGCAACCGTTTAGCAACCACTATGCTAAGCGGAGCTACACTTGGAAAACCACAAAAAGTCCATGTAGGGTTACATTAAAAATTAAATAAATAATTTAAAACAAAACTCCCTGCAGTATCCTAAAGGATCCCTATTGGATAAATGGAATATGTGACAGGGATCTTGTGGAATACATGATTTATTTTCACTCAAGCTGTTTGACCTTGGGCACATCGCTCGTGGCTTGCTCCACTCCTGAGGTTACCCAATGTCAAACAGCTCTTGTGAAAATAAACTGTGTATTCCACAAGTCCTTGTTATGTTTCCCTTATTTATACAATGCTGTTGAGAGTCAAACCTTACAGATCAATTATTTATCTGGTTTCTGCAGTTTGCTGGCATTCCCCTGGTCCACGTGCAATAGATTATACACAGATGTACTGTAACTATCATGGCTCCTGCTGTGAACCACACAGTACATCGATCCAATTCACAACCCTTGTGAACAATACAAGAAATGGGCACAAAAAAATGTATTAGTTACAGAGTGGGTGGTAGCCATCAGAGTTAGAATAGCAGCTGTACAGTTGATAAACATTGGGTCAGTAGCCGTGGCGTACAAAGCATGAGCTACCTTGTCAGCTCTGGTTAATGAAACACCCTAAAATTGCACTTCAATCACTTTGTGTGCTTAAGTCAGGAAAAAAATGACTGACTTTTCAAGTCAGTTTCTCAGGATTTTCTGGAGTGGGAAAACAGTATCTCCATATCATCTCTCCCCTTTTCTGGATTCAGTTTATATCTAAGACAATATAACTACCTAAAACCTGGACTCAGAGTATGGGAGAGGAAGGAGGGTCAAAAACGTCACCATTGGCCTTGTGTATCATGATAATCTGGAAACTGCTGCCTCACATTATAAAATATAATTCTAAAATCCTGGGCCGCTGGCTGGCTGTCCAGAGCAGCGGAAGGGTTGCCACTCGTGAAGCTGGTGACTCTGGTTTAGGAATCACCCTGACACTTCAGGGGCTGGCCAGGAGGAGGAAGAGGAGGATTCAACATCCCACAGAATGCTACCACAGCTATACGGCCACCTGTTTGACCACAAGCGGTGGTGCAGTCAGTCCTGCTTGTGGGCAAGCTGATGCCAGAACACAAATGAGCTTTTCTTTCACACTTCCCATGGTGTGCTTGCTGCCGGAGTATGAAGAAGAAAGAGAAACTCAAGGTGGACAGCCCCAGAATGATACAGTATGACAAAGGTGTTCCCTGGCACCATTCAACTGGCTACCCCCTTCCCATATATGATGGACCTGCTGAGAGGGACAACCTTGGCCATCCCCAAGGACTCCATTATGGAGCAGTAACTGCACCATGGACTCCCTGGAAAGTGGAGTAAGTGCCAGAGAAAGGTTGGATATGGCAGGGAGATGACTGAGCAGATATGAGCACCACCAGTGAGCAGGGATAAACAGAATATGAAACAAAATTCCTAGCCACTGCAATCTCAGACTTATTTATTTTTTATTTATTTATTGAAGGACTCAGAATTACAACCTTTGAGTCAAGGACTCCTTTGCAAAGGCTCCACATCAGATATACATACATTACAAGAAATGACAAGATATACAATAATAAATATACAGAGAACACACCAGAATACATTCATTGCAAGTTTAGAAACAGTATATACAATAGGAGGCATATAGGGAAGACAAGTTACAGTTCAAGGGTGGAATGGACCAACCCGTGTCGAATCACCATAAGTCCAGCATGTACAATAACAATATACAGAAATCAAAAAGTTATAGTCACAGGCAAGGGGGAGAAGGACTAAGCACAGTCACAATTGGAGTAGGAGAGGATTTCAGCACGGAGTAGTGTTTTAAATGGGCCTAGTTGCTGTTCCAGGGTGATGGCCAATGGCATTTCATTCAACCAGAGGGGGGCCCTGTAGTAAAAGGAGCGTTGGCCCAGAGAGGCCCTGCAGTGGGGTCTAGAGAGAGGGGGGCTAGCAAGGAGCTCCATGTAGACCATGGCTGGGAGGATATGGCTAGATAAGACAGTGAGGAGGGCACAGCATGTCCCACTGCATGAGTGTTCCCAGGGTGGGTTGCTAGGAAGGCATACATGTCATGGGGGACCCTGTGACATTTGCCCCCTGCCATCGTATTAGGTCAGCATAATGGTGATAGCCTCAGAGAGTTGGAAGGAAGGAGGGAGGGACTAATGGAGAAAAGGGAAAAGGTGCAGATTGGTGCAAAAGCATGAAGCATCAGCCCAGTGGTATTGGGACGAGTGTCGGAGTCATGGACAGAGATGAGCAGTGGAGAGAAGAGAATGGTATTGACAGCCAACCAAGGATCTGACCTCCTTGGAACCAAGTTAAGGATCTTAGGATGTCTCTGGATTTACCAGGATCCAATGGATATCACCATCATATCCAGGTATCCAACAATCAGATCTAACTATCTGAGATTGGATGTGACTGTGGATACCTATATCTGCACTTGGATACACAGCAATCTCACTCTGAATCTGAAATCTGACTTTTGTCAGATTACTTTTGAATCCAGAGTTGGATATGAGCACTTTCCAATGAAGGGTGGTCAGATGCACAGAAGCACTATCCGATCACCACTAGAAGGATCACAGTTTGTAAGCATTAACTCATTTGCTCCCGGTGGCCATTTTGGGTCGGATCTAGCAATGGATGGTTCTGATGCCATATGGCCAGGGGTCAACTTTAACTTTTTTTTGCACTAGCCAGCCGGACAAGTTGATTAAAAATTGCAGTAGCCCGCAGATAGTAGCACTAGCCCACAGTAATAATGGTAAATTTTGATTGGTTATACAGGAAAAATGTAAGCCAAGAAATAATCTGATTATTGCATATTTATCCTGCTCCCATTGCTTCCTGCCCCAGCTAAAAAAAAAGGCTGCAGTTCAATCACACGCAGTACGCACTCTCCATTGTTTTTATCATGTGCCTTGCTTCCTTTTTTTTTTTCATCCCTCCCACCAAACCAGAGAATACCGAATAGCAAATGTTCAATCAGCCAGTTCTAGCTCTGCACACACAATAGCCAACATCATCATGCACATCACCACAGTCCTTTCCTGACCTGCAGGGCAATGTACAGAATCAGGCAAAGAAAGACACTCTCATCCCCCACCCTGTGATTAACCAGAACTGCACTTCTGGAAGTTTTCTTACACTGCGAAGTGAGCCAGGGAAAGTTCTAGGATTTTTTGGGAGAGAGTTAAACAAACACAGGGGGCTTGGGATGTAAGAAACTTTGACATATCTGTTTATATATACCAGGCACAAAAATATTGATGTAACATGCTCTGCCCTAACAAAAACAGATTTTCATAAGTGCCCTTTCATCAGTCAAGGGGTAGCATACAGACATGATGCTGACTACTCTCTTTCTATATAGGATGATCTATGCACACCAGGAATACCTTTTCTAAACCTTTCAAATTATATATTTACTAAGGTTTTGCTTTGTGTCATACATGCTCCAAAGCATAGTTTTTAGGATGAAATGACATGCTGGGTGGTACTGCATTGATGGCATTGACTTTGTGATCCATTAAAGGAGGTGTGAACCCCTACACCAGTTAGTAGTGGCAGCTATGGGTCTGTGGATGACCACTTCAGAGCCTAGTCTGCAGTGGTGTTGTCCAGAGAAAGTATAGAACGGACAGATCACCTGGTTGGGCAGACAGTGTATACATGATAGCATCCTGTCACTGCAGTGTTGTATACAGGCACTCAAAAGGTTGGGAAATGGGCACACTGGTCTTAATATTGTGGGACAAATGAGTGACTTAACCACTCTACCCTTGATCACAGCATTCACACTAGTTGACTGTCCTAACTGAGTGATAACGACTTGCATTGAGTCTTTTGTTGATCCCCTCTTGAACTGCCAGATAACTGCAGCTCTTAATGAGCTGCTAATCACACCAGGCCACCTGGAACACTGAGGGAGATTAGCAAAAGGAATACAGCCTGCTAAAGTAGGGACTTTTTCAACTTCATTAACAGCCATGAAAAATCTGCACTAGTCAAGATGGACAAGTAGAGGATTAGCTGCACTAGCCCTGGCCAATTTGCACTAGGTTCGGGGCTAGTAAAACAATGTTAAGGTCGAACCCTGCATATGGCGTCTATGGGAACAAATGTGTGACATGACGGTGTACAGTCTTGGGCCAATAATTACACGCTTCACATATCTGTTTGGTAATTACAGGAGAAAGTGTTAGAAAAGAGGTTGCAGCCCTGGAAATAGACAAGGCTTTAGACCAGATGGCATGCACCTGAGGATGCTTAAGGAACTGGCATCAGAACTGGCTGAACCCCTGGCAGGGCTATTTAGTAGTTCAGGACAGTCAGGGGTGCTTCCGAGAGACTGGAGGATAGCGGAAGTGGTGTTGCACAAGGGAGGGGACAGGAAGGGATCTGGAAATTGCAGATCCATCAGTCTTACCTTCATTGTAGGTAAACTGATGGAGACACTAGTCAAAGAGGACCTAATGGACTACCTGGAGTGCAGTGGGCCCCAGGATAGTAAGCAGTATGGGTTTGTTGCAGGGAGATCCTGTCAGACCAACCTGATAGAATTCTTTGACTGGGTAACAATATTCTTTGACTGAGTAACAATATTCTTTGACTGGGTAACAAGGGTGGTGGATGAGGGACAAGAAGTATCTATTTTGACTTCAGCAAGGCATTTTTTTTTTTAACTTTCATTTTTATTTGCGTCCAGCAAGTACGTAAAGAGATACAGCCGGTGACATTACAATTACAATATGACAAGTCATACAACCAGCAAAACATTGAATCCTGGTAATATACACCACTGTTCCCTGTAACTTTATCGAACAAAGTTTAACCAGTTATACTTATAAACAATCAACACAAACTATACAGTGTGTAACAGTAACAGTGCAGTCTGGGGGGTGAGGAAGGGGACTTCAGACTGCCAGGTTTGCCTGACATGGCCTTACCGGCTAAGCACAGTACCCAACCCAAGGCCAACAGTGAAGGTGGGGCAGTCTGTGTCCCACGTAAAGACTCCCATCTATAAAAGTAAGATGGGGAAAGGGGTAGGGGTCAAATGAAAAGTTATCATGGTCTACGTTTCCATCTGATGCCAAGGGTGCCAGATCTTCAAGAATTTATCTGTCTGCAGTTGGAGGGTAGCTGAGATTCTCTCCATTGACTCCATCTCTGAAATCTTGCCCTTCCATTGAGAGATAGAGGGTAGCTGCTGGGACAACCAGTTTAATGTGATGCATTTTAAAGCAACTATACTGCAGATTTACAGTCCTTATAGACATATGGATTCAATTGTAAAGAGCTGGGGAATATTTGGAGACTATGACGGGGGGGGGGGGATGTGGAGGCCAGGGCAAGGAGGCAGGTGGGGGAATGGAGGGGTGGAGTGGAGAGGTTGGGATGACTTGGGTTGGGAGCACAGGAAGGCAGGGAGAATTGTGAGCTGCAATGGATGTGGGGCAGCACTGTTTCAGGGAACCTGGTGGAAGGTGGGGGGTTGTCCAGTATACAGGATGTTCAGACAACTTACGCTGGAGATAGTGAGCTTGAGACAGGAACTGGGGGAAGGGACAGGTACGAGGGGTTGAGGAGGAGAAGGAGCACAGGCACAGGCAGGGTTCCATTGCAGGATAGACCAGGCTGCCATGGGCTGGAAGGGGGAACTTAGCCAGGGGGGCCAAGTCCACAGGGTTCCGGGAGCACCAAATGGGGTGGTTGGCAGGTGGTAGGGAACATGAGTAGATGGAGAAGAAGGAGGAAAGAGGTTCAGGATAAACAGAGGCAGGAAGGGATTTCAGGGGAGGGCAGGGGAAGGAGTTTGGAGACAACAAACAGGTAAGCAATACTGGGTGATGAAACAGAGGATGATGTTGTGGAAGCCACCATAGAACAAGAGTCAGGTGATCGGGAGGGAAGGGGGGGAATATACAGTTCAAGGAGAGAGGGAAGACGGTGGTGTAAAAGTGGGAGAGACGAGGGAAGTAGGTCAAGTTGGCACGAACACACTAAACAAAGGGGAGGAAGGCCAAAACATGTTGGGGGAGGTGGCACAATGCAGGGGGCAGTGGGCGCATGTAAAAGTAGTGGAGGGGGAGTGGTTAGGAAAGGGAGTGAGCACAGAAAGGGCGGAGGCGGAGGACAGCAGGTGGCGGTGCAGTTGGAGGAGAAAGGAGGAGGAAAAGGGCAGGGTATGACAGCAGAGGACACTGAGGAAAAGGGGTTAATAGGAGGGCAAACCATGGAGGCAGTGCAAGGGATGGGGGAGTGGGTACTTGTATTAGGGGATTCTGTGCTCAGGGGGGTGAGATAGAGAGGTAAGGGAGCAAGGAAGAACCAAACCCGAGTGGAGTGTATGCCTGGTATGACAGTGGGAAGAGTAGGGCAGTACATTCAGAAATGTGTGGAGAAGGTGAAAGGGAAGCCTCATATCATTATACACCTAGGAACAAACGACCTAGGGGGCAGTACAGTGGAAGAAGTGCAGGAGACATTCAGGGAAGTGGGGGGTGTCTGTAATCGGGTGGGAAGCTCAGTGACATTCTCCGAGGTACTCCTGGTACCTAGGGCAAACACAGTGAGAAAGCTAAGAGTACAGGAGTTTAATGGGTGGCTGAAGGGTTGGTGTGCAAAAATGGGGTACAGGGTAGTAGGGGGGTGGGGCAAGACATGGAACAATAAGGGGCTTTATGCCAAGGATAGGCTGCATCTCAACATCGAGGGTACAAGGGCATTCACACAGGGACTGGAGAAATACATTAAAAACAACAGAGATTTAAACTGAGGAGGGGGGAGTGGCTGAGTCAGATAGCAGGGAGGAAGCACCTTCCAGAGGAGACCGGAAGGTCTCCCCCCAGAGACGGAGGAGGAGGAGAATGAGGAGAAGTTACCAAGACAAAAGTGGAAGGGGGAGAGACAGGAAGAGGAGGGGCAGGACACAAGGTGGACTGTAGTATCCTTGAATGCAAGGAGCTTAGCAAACAAGGTGGCAGAGTTCCAAGCAATGATGGCGGAGGGGGAGGTAAATATTGCCACCATCTCAGAGACCTGGGCCACCCAATACCATGACTGGGATCTCACAGTTCCGGCATACATGGTGTTCTGCAGGGACCGGGAAGGTGGAGGGGTGGCTGTTTATGTCAGAGAGGGGTTACTGTTTACCAGGGAGGAAGGGGACAAGGGGAGGCCAGAAGCCATATGGGTATTGCTTCAAAGCCCTAAAGGTAAGAAACTAAGGATGGGGGTGGTGTACAGGGAGGAGGTGGATAGGGAGCTGGGGGGAGCAAATCAGGAAGGTCAGTAGCAAAGGGTAATACAGTTATAGTGGGAGACTTCAGCCTACCTGGGTTGACTGGCAGACAGTAACTACAGCACTCGCCGGGGAACAGGTGCTGCTGGAGGCTATCCAGGACAGTTACCTAGTGCAAGGGGTGGTGGATCCTACTAGGGAGCGAAACATACTGGACTTGGTGCTAACAAATGGAGACTAAGTCCAGGATGTGGTAGTACGGGACCCTCTAGCAGGAAGTGACTGCTGCTCAGTGTGGTTTCTCCTCAACACAGGGAGGGAGTCTGCTAAGACCAGGACAAGAGTGTTGGATTTCAGGAAGGCAGATTTTGCCAGAATGGGCAGCAGCATCCTAGAGGGGTATTTAGCTGAAATTAACCCAGGAATGCATGCTGAACAGAAGTGGGCAATCATTAGGAAGGGGCTAAATGAGGCCACGAACATGTGTGCCAAATCTCAGAGTAAGCAGTCTAGGTCAAAAAAACCTATCTGGCTTAGCAAGGAGGTGGAGGGGAAGGTGGGGGGAAAAAAGATTGGCCTTCATTAAGTTCACAAAATCTGGGCGTGAGGAGGATAGAGAAGTGTTCTCAAAGGGATCTAGGGAGGTGACCAGGTCAGTCGGGGCAGCCAAGGCAGCAAAGGAGCTGAAGTTGGTTCAGGGGATCAGAGAGGGGGAGAAGAGGAGTCGTAAGGATGACATCATTAGAATCAAGAGAGAGGGAGGATGGGCGGAACAAGAGGAAGATCAGGCAGAGGCACTCAATGAGTATTTCTGCCCGATGTTCACAAAAGAAAGGGATGGCCCAGTACCGCAGGAGAAAGGGGGCAAGGGTGGAGTGGGGGCAGAGATAACAGATGAGGTCATCAAAGAGGATCGAGTTCTGAAGGGCCTTAAAGGCTTGCGGGTGGATAAGGCACCAGGATCGGACAGTGTACACCCAAGGGTCCTGAAGGAACTGGCAGAGTTGTTGGCAGGCCCTCTGACAGACCTATTCAACACCTCCTTGGAGACGGTGAATGTACCCAGGTACTGGAAGATGGCTCACATGATGCCCCCTCACAAGAGTGGACCCAAGGACCAACCTGATAACTACAGACCAGTGAACTTGACTGCCATAGTGGGGAAGTTGATGGAAACCATTCAGAAGGAGATTTTGATAACCTTTCTTGATAGCAATGGCCTGCAGGATGAGAGACAGCATGGGTTTGTCACAGGAAGATCTTGCCAAACTAATCTGATCAACTTCTTCATCTGGGTCACTAGGGTGGTAGACGAAGGCTACGCTGTGGATGTCCTGTATCTGGACTTCAGCAAGACTTTTGACTCTGTGCCACACAGGAGGTTAATGAGCAAGCTGAGGGACATGGGAATGGGGGAGAAACTGGTGGGGTGGGTTGAGAGCTGGCTGCAGGGGAGACAACAGAGGGTAGTTGTAAGGGGGGAGACATCCAAGCCATGTTCAGTAATGAGTGGAGTACCGCAGGGTTCAGTGCTGTGCCCCATTTTGTTCAATGTCTTCATTGGAGACACTGCAGAAGGGGTCAAGAGTACGATCTGCTTGTTCGCAGATGACACTAAGATTTGTGCAAAAGTGGACAATGAGGAAGAGAGGCAGGCACTCAGAGAGGATCTAGCTAAACTCGAACACTGGTCTAGGAGTGGCAGTTGGGGTTTAACATTAAGAAGTGCAAGCTCATGCACCTTGGAACCAGAAATCCCAAGAACAGCTACTGGTTGGGGGGAGTGCAGGTAATGGCTTCAGAGGAAGAAAGGGACCTGGGGGTGATAGTCACAGGGGATATGAAGGTATCTGCACAGTGTAGGAGAGCTGCAGCAATGACAAATATGATGCTGGGGTGCATTGCCAGAGGGATCACCTCTCAAAAGGGGGAGGTCATCCTGCCATTGTATAGATCACTGGTGAGGCCACACTTGGAATACTGTGTACAGTACTGGTGCCCATACCTCAAAAAATGCTGTGATTACAGGAGGGGGTGCAGCGTAAGGCTACAAAAATGATCATGGGACTAGGGGAGTTGCCATACGAGGAAAGGTTGAAAAAGCTCAACATGTACTCGCTGGAAGACATAAGGGTAAGAGGGGACATGATAGAGACCTTTAAGTACTTGAAAGACATAAACAAAAGCCAGGGAGGGAGGATTGTTCCGCTAAAGGGGGGAAGGGTCACTAGGGGGCATAGTCTGAAGTTGGAAGGGGGAAGGTTTAGGAGGGAGATGAGGAGGCACTACTTCACCAAGAGAGTGGTGACAGGTTGGAACGCACTGCCGGAGGAGTTAGTCGCTCAAAGGATAGTGGAGTCAGTCCTTACATAGTTACATAGCAGATGTCAGCAGAAAAAGACCCTTTGGTCCATCTAGTCTGCCCTAGTTACAAGTTTAGTTCCTACTTTTGTACTACAGATTCTGTCAGACCTGCGACCTTTCTTACCCCCATTTCTGACTCCAAGAGGACCCTGTGTGTATCCAGTTCATGGTTCGATGCTTCCACAGTGGTTGCACTCGCCACTTCCACCAGTAGCTTGTTCCAGGCTTCTACCACCCTTTCTGTAAAGAAGTACTTCCTCACATTTCCTCAGAGTCTCCCCCCCTTCCAGCCTCATATCATGTCCCCTTGTCCTTGTGCATCTCCTATTCTGTAGAGTACTGCCCTCCTGTACTTTATTTTTTTTCCCTTCTGGTATCTGAATGCCTCAATCATGTCTCCCCTCTCCCTTCTAACCTCCAGTGAATACATATTTAATTCCATGAGTCTCTCCTTGTAGCTTTTCTGATGCATGCCCTGGACCATTTTGGTAGCCCTTCTCTGCACCACTTCCACCTGATCAATATCCTTCTTGGGAGGGGGCTCCAGAATTGGACACAGTACTCCAGGTGTGGCCTCACCAATGACCTATACAGGAGCAATATTACCTCTCTCTTTTTACTTGTTGTACCCCTCCCTGTGCAACCCAGCATCCTATTTGCCTTTCCTACTGCCCTTCCACACTGACTTGCCACTTCGAGGTAATCTGTTTTGATGACCCCCGGGTCCCTTTCCTGTTTAGTTGTTGCCACCTCCTCCCCCCTAGTTGGGTACATTGTCCTTGGGTTCTTGTGTCCTATATGCATAATTTTACATTTTTTAGCATTAAATCCTAGCTGCCATACCCCTGACCATTCCTCTAGTCTTTTCAAGTCATTCCTCATTCTATCTACCCCCTGTGGTGTGTCTAACCCTGTTGCAGATCTTTATGTCATCTGCAAACAGACATACCTTCCCTTTCAGTCCCTCTGCGATGTCACTGATGAAGACATTGAACAGTAATGGCCCCAGAACTAACCCCTGTGGCACCCCGCTTGTCACTTCACCCTCCTCCAAACTTACCCCATTTATGACTACCCGTAGGGTCCTGTTGCTCAGCCAATTCTGTACCCACATTACCATTTTTGACCCCACCCCGAGACTTCTCAGCTTGTTTACTAATCTTCTGTGAGGGATGGTGTCAGAGGTCTTCCTGAAATACAGGTAGGCTACATCCACCCCCCCCCACTCCGATCCACTACTCTTGTCACCCAGTCGAAGACGTCAGTTAGGTTTGTTTGGCATGATCTCCCCCCTGTGAACCCATGCTGTCTTGGATACTGCAAACCATTCTCGGACAGGTACTCAGCCATCCTTTCTTTTATTAATGTTTCCATAATCTTCCCCACCGCTGATGGGACCAGTGCTTTTCAATATCTTTATCACCAACATAGGAGAAGGAATACAGGGCCAAATGTGTCTCTTCACAGATGGCACTAAGCTCTGTGTCGCAAGGTGGGCAGCTAGTAGTGGGGTAGGGGAGTTGCAGAGGGACCTGCAAAGGTTAGAGAGGTGGTCCAAGGTCTGTCTGTTGAAATTCAACACCAGAAAGTGCAAGGTGATGTACATAGGGAACAAGAACCCTAGGAAGGAATACTGCATGGGATGGATTAAGCTGGCCATTATTTCAGAGGAAAGGGGCCCACCTGGGGTTCATTACAACCATTCCTGAAAACAAACTAGCCAATGTAACAAGGCCTACAGCAAGGCAACCAGAATGCTGGGGTGTATTGGGGGGGGGGGGGTTGATAGCAGGAGGAAAGAAATAATACTGCCTCTCTGTAGATCACTGGTGAAATCCCATCAGGAGTACTGTTCCCAGTTCCAAGATCCTTACCTGAGGAAAAACAGAGACAGGCTGGAGACGGTGCAGCATAGTGTTACCAGAATGATTTGGGCCAACAGGTCAGATCCTATGAGGATCGGTTTAGGGCACTGAACATGTACTCGCTGGATTCCAGAAGGGAGAGGGAGGCCGTTATAGAGACCTTCAAGTTTCTGAAAGGAATAAACAAGGTAAACTGTGAGAAACCATCAGGAATGGTGAGTCAAAAACAAGGGGACATGAATGTAAGCTGGTGAGGTAGAGAGAGAGTCAGGAGGGGTGTGAGAAAGTTTTACTTTACCAAGAGAGTGTTTGAGCCGTGGAGCAGCCTACCAGCAGAGGTGGTGGGCGCAAAATCCTTTATTGGGTTCATGCACAGCTGGGACAGAGTAAGGGGCTTAATAGATACTGGGGTAGCATGAAGGCAGGGAGCACGGCGGTGGAGAGAAAGGCGTAAACCCTATCTGGACAAAGGATCAAGAATAGGGTAAAACTGAGCAGACTGGATGGACCAATGGTCTTTTCCTGCCAACATTGTCTATGTTTGTTAGAGTTGAAATGCAGCTAAGTGCCTTTAAATACATCTGAGAAGTATGATTATTTGTCAAATTAATTGGTATGAATGAAGTGCCTCACTGTGCCTCCCACAGTCTTCATAACAGAGTAAAAAAAAGTTGCAAAAATGTGCCTTTCCCGAGGGTATATTTCATGGAAAAACTGTATTTAGCCCTTGTAAAGGGTGAAATAAGCTACGTGAAATGTAGTGCCGGCCTATAAAACAACCCCCCCCCCCCATCTTAGTCCTCCATATCCCCCCCATGGTACAAGTAAAAGAAAATAAGTTACCCCTTCCCCCAACCCACATAGCATCCTAAATCCTACCTTTCTCCTCCCAGAGTCTCAGAAATAGTCCTAATTTTTAATTAATGAAACCCCCTTCCCCGAATTCACTTACTGCCATGAGCTTCTGAAGAAGGACTGGTTGGTCCAAAAGCTAGAGCACTTTGTTCTTGTTGTTACATCTATGTTGGTCCATTAAAAAGTATCAAATCATTTGCTTCTGGACCGAATTCACTTAGTGATTCAACTCCTGCCATCCCCACCCCCCGTGCTTGATAAGTCAGTACTTGCTCCCTCTTCCCCCTCAACCTACCTGGCAGTCCAACTCCTCCCATCTCATTTTACCGTGGCTATACTGATTTAGATACAAAAAAAAAAATAAAGGACAAAGAATTCAGTCCCCGGAGACAGTGACTGGCTCAGCCCTCTTTACACCACTTTGTCTTGCCACCTTCTGAAGGAATGATAGCGAAAGCACATATGTTTAGAATGAGCAAGCTTTTGCTCTTGTTCATGCTAGCCAAGAAGGCGTGAGGAGAGTCGCATCAGTCACTGTCTCGGGGCGTGGGGGGTTGCGGTGCTAAGTGAGTTGGGAAGAAGGGAAAATTTGTTGAATTACTGGGGCCATGTTGGGAGGGGGGGGGAGACAGGAGTTAGGATACTAAGTGGGCCGGAGGAAGGGGGTTTAATTAATCACAAATTAGGAATATTTCTGGGATTGCAGGGGGAAGAGATAGGGATTTGAGACATTAAGTGGGTTGGGGAAGGGGGTAATTCATAATTTTCTTCTACTGGGACTGTGGGAGGAGGTGGATACAAGGTGCTGTGAGGGTGGAGGGAAGGGCTTTTCTTTTTTTCTTTTCAGCTATACATCCGCAGTGCTTTACAAAGCAATGAACTAAATACTGGCAGTGCCAGGACTGTTGAATAGGACAGAATGTGGTTTTATACAACACCTTTTATAATATCTCAAAGCGCTTTACAAAGTAATGTGCTAGATACTGGTAGCATAGGGACTGTAGAATAGAATGTGGTTTTATGTAACCCTTTTCATAAACACGGAATCTTAAAGCCCTTTACGAAGCAGTGAGTTATAGTAGATAGTGGTAGTGTAGGGACTGTAGAATAGAATCTGGTTTTATGAAGCACCTTTCATACACACTGTATCCCAAAGTGCTTTCGGAAGCAATCAGTTAGATACCAGCAATGCAAATTGCAAGGACTGTAGAATGGGATTGGGTTTTATGTAGCACATTTTAAACGCACTGTATTCCAAAGGGCTTTACAGTCCCTCAGCAGTTAGCAGTAGTAGTTAGGCATGTACAGATAGGTTAAGGAAAAGTCATAGGATTAAATACAGAGAAAGAGAGAGTCTTAAACGCAAGGGAGGTTCTGTGAGTTTCTCAGGGTCACACAGTGAGCAAGTGGCGGTTGTGGGATTCCAGTCGAGGCCTCCAGTTTCACAGCTCTGTGTACTAACTAGGCTGTACTGCCTCCCATAATAAAAACAAGATTTGGCTGGTGCCAACAAGGTTTTTATTTATTTATTAGAGTCTAGGATTACAATTACCTTTGAGCGAAGTCTCTTTTACAAAGGTTCCATGTCAGAATGAGAACAAACAAGCAGGACATTAATTATTACAGGATAACAGGTTACAGTTGTTTATCATCACATGAGTACATACAGATTAGGCAGTACTAGGGGCATGCACAGGACAGGGATAACATTGATAACGAGGACTTGGTGAGACACGAGAAGAAGATGCTGCCAGAGGCAGTTGTCAAAACACACAGGAAGTGCAAGTGGAAAGTGCAAGAGAGAGGGGAGGGGAGGTAGAGGGGGAGAGTGGGGGGTGGATGAGAAGGGACAAGTGCCAAAAAGGGGAACAGCAGGTTGTATGTTGTTATGTTTGTTAACCTTTGTGGCTTTTTGTATCATGTATAAATATGTTAGTATAACCGTTCTTGTTATGTAAGAGAATGCAGTATGCATGTTTTGGTATTTTTGAAGCAGGCCTTGTCTCGGCAGTCTCACTGTTACAATTGTATTTATTTGAGGACCACATCCATCCTCGTGTACCACAACAAAAGGTGAACGCCAACACCAAATACAATTACAGTCCACCCCCCAACAAGAATACCAGACCCGCTTACAGGCCTCCCAGTCACTGGACACACTGGTTCAACCCCGTCTACACTAGATTCACAAGAAGTCATGAATCCTGAAGATCCAGATTGTTTCCCTGATATTATTGGTTTATCTAATTAATTTGCAGTAACAATAAACACCTTTATGCAAGGAACTTGGAAACTCTATCTTTTTTTTCCCATTTATCTTTTTTTTTTTCCCTTAAAGAGCCTTTGTAAATCTACTGTGGAAACCCGGCACCGACAGACCATCATCCCTCAGGGTGTACCATACATGGTGCAGCTGCTGCGGTACTATGTCAGCGAGGATGCGATCTTCCTTCATCTGGAGCACATTCAGGGTAAGGCACATCTGGAGAGAATTCAGAAAAAGGCACATGTGGGAACATTTCAGATGACGACACATTCAGGTGATGTGACTCATCTTGGCTTGTCAGTCAGTCCAGGAATGGGCCACGGCTACGCGAGGCAGAATCATTGCAGCAGGAAAATAAATGCTGTGTACTGGCAACGTGCAGGGAAACTGCTGTGTTTAGCAATTTCTGCACAGAGGTACCAGTATCCCTTTTCTTTTTTTGTTTTTAATTTGCAGAGCCGACAGGTAGCTCCGGCTCTCCCTTGGAGGGACTCATCCTCCGACCCTGACCACCCCCCACTCAGCCAGACCCCCTGATTCCCCTGAGGATTGCCCCCCCATGGTGGGACCAAGGAGAGGAGCATCGGCTTACTCCCCCCACCACCCGGAACACAGATCCAGACGTCAGGGCAGCATGTTGCAAGGGAACGCATCGGGTCATCATGCACCCTGTCGACTCCCAGTTTTTCCACCTGTTTTTCCGTGGGCCCACAAACCATGCAATGGGTGGAGCAGCTGGCCCCCGCCTCCACGAAAGCAGCTGTATGTCCTGGATGTGGGCCCTCTCTCTTCTGGGTGACGCAACTGTGCTGACACCCAGCCACCGCTGGGCACAAGTTTACAGCATGCAGCACTGTTCTCCCTCCCCGAGGAAGGAGAGCTGTCTATAGATGCTCAATCCTTCCTCACCCCTGCCAACCTCTGAGCAACCTGAGTCCGTTCCCAAACCCGGGTGGCCGGCGTGGCATGAGGTGTGGCATCCAGCGCCTCTACCCTCGGTGCCACCGGGCCGGCAGTATCCCTTTTCTTCATGCATGCTACACCTAGTCATACCAGCTGTACCATCTGCACAAAAAAACGGCTACAAACTGCCATAAAGTGGGAAAAGGGTTATAAAAACAGCACTAAAACAGCTGGAATTGTGACATGTCCGTGGCAACTTTTTCTGCCGTATGTCTATGATTTTTGGCCTCTTGAAAATCAGGTCCCCAGAGTTCATTCAGGGTACATGATATCTGGAGTGAACTGAGAGTGGCATGTCTGGGTCACATTCAGGAAATGGCACATCTGGTGCACATTTAGGCTACCTCCCAGCCTTGTCAGCCGCACCATGCCCCTCTACTGTCTGAATCCAGGGCTCCCAGTCAGGGCAGGTGACAGTGCTGAGCACGAGAGTACCACTAGCTTCATCTGCAGGCCCAAGTATTTCCCATTTTATTTCCGCTCCCTAGGGATGTTGTCAGAAAGAGCTTCAGAGCACGTGCACACAAGGAGTCTTGCAAAGTGCAAGTTACCATCCTTGCATCCCAGCCATTCTGCTCTAAATATGCACTGTGGTCACGCAACCATTGTTTTATAATGTTTAAACACTCATGCCACTATTCTGTTTTCTGAGTGCTGCAGAAAATGCATACATATTTCAGTGTAAAGAATACACAGACTTGATCACAAATTAGCTGTCAGGGTGCTAAAACAACAAATTAGATTTAGCTGGTGCCAGCTAAGGTTGATCTTGTTTTATTACATTGTTGTATTTGTTAATGTTTGTGGTTTTCTAGTATTGTGTATAAGTACTCTATATTTGTGTAACGGTTGTTGTTATGTAAGAGATAAATGGCCTGACTCAATGCCAGTTATCTTCATGAGTGAGGGGGCAGGACCAAAACTTATGAGTGGCGATGTCACAAGTGAGTTGTTAAAGTCCTGACCCTTCACAAATGAAGAAACGTGGTATTTTCCAAGTTAGGCCATTGCATATCTGGTTTATACAGCACATCTTTAAATGTGTACTTATCAGATTAGATCTTGGAGCTCTAAAATGTTTACAGTAACATAAAACATTTTATTAAAGTTTTTAAGTACGATAAATGCAATACCAGTACAGAAAAAGAATAAAGAGTTTGAAATAAATTAGAGCAATCATGTTGGTCATGCTACATACAGAAAGCATAATACAGCTCACACGTCAAACAGTATAAATTATCTCAGAATGCTAAAATAACAAAAAGCATCAGAAAAAGAAATATAAAATCACACATACTCCAATACTGCAAAGCATCATGGGATGTATATGCAAATCCCCATGACAATTTTTACTGGTTCTGCTTTCAACTTCATCTGCAAAAGAAGCTGTAGCAGTAAAGATTAACAGAAGGCAACATGGGTTGTCTCTAGTAGGCCTGATTCAGCATCTGGAAGAATTTTCCAAACGTTTCTCCATCTGTCATCAAACTTCACTAGATTCTTATTTAGACATCTTATCCAATAATATGTTATCCTGACTTTGGTGCTCTGGTTAGAATGCTGCATAGCTGCAATGTGATGTCATCAAGTATTGCTTCGGCTGGTCTCCCAATGGTTAAGAACAGCATTATGACTATTTTGTTTTATTCTGTATATGCCTCCTCTTATCACTGACACCTGGAGTCATCCAGTGCCACTTACTTTGATTCTTCCAGGAGTGTTGCGGTGCCATCGATAACCCCCCAGGCGGGGTCAAAGGTAGGGGTACCCCTCAAGAGGATCCATGCTTGAGATCCTTCTTGGGACAGCTGGGTCAAGGGTAGGTGTGCCCCGGTGAAAGGGCCTATTTTCCACATTTCTCCACTGCCCAAGGTCCCAGCATCAATTATGTCATGACTGTGTATGCTGCTTGTGTCAGAACAACATCCACATCCACTCCTTCCCTTTCTGGTCCCTCCAGCCGCACTGCCACCTGTGGTCATTGAGGTGGCAGTGTTTGTTTGTTTCTTTTGTTTTTTTTTTACTTTCTCTTTTTTATCCTCCTTTTTCCTGCCCTCACGGTTCACTCCTTCGGACCGCCCATCACGTCCGGACCCCAGATCCAGGGTCTGCCCCTAGAGTGCCCTCTCCCTCCAGCTGCACAGCAGGGTCTGTCCAGGTATTGGTGGTCTAGGGCCGGGGCAGTCATCATCTAGGACCCATGAGTGTTTTACCGTTTTGTTCTCCAGTCCAGCCCCCTTAGGATGCGGCGCTTAGGACAGACGCCCAGAGGTGACGCGCGGGTGCACGCCTTCCACTCATGCACTGCACGACATCCCCTCCCGACCCGCATATCAGAGCCACCAATTTCTGGGCAGTCGGGTGCTCCACCGCACTCCTAAGGGGTGTTGGACGCTACTGCATCCCTGGTATCCCACCCCTGAGGGAGGAGAGCATCCGAGGGATGCTCGATCCTCCCTCCCCCCTGCCAACCCCCGGCAACCCGAGTCCGTTCCTGAACCCGGGTCACCGGCGTAGTGCGAGGTGTGGCATCCAGCGCCTCAACCCTCAGCACCACTGGGCCGACAAGGTGGCAGTGTTGCTGTGGAGGAGACTACCCTCCTTCCCTCTGGGCCACTTGATCCTCCTCCCCCTGGCTGGCCCATGATGAGCTGAGATCAGTCACAATCCCTGGTCGCCAGGGTCATCAGCGATATCGCTACCACTGCGCCCACAGGCCGGCCCTCATTTTGAGCAATTTAATTGGCAGTATGTTACCTTGTTTGTGACGGATATATTATCCAGATGAATTTTTATCTTGCTAAGCAAATACACCGTCAACGAAAACTAGCACCATTTATCTGGTGAGATTTATTCCCAGTGATGTCATAAAATACAATGTTGTATGTTTGTACATTTTTGTTGTAAGTCTTACTGTCTGACTGATATCACATGTGCAACTTTATTTATTCGAGGATCACATCCATCCTCACTTTTATGTGTATCTAAACCCTCTCCCTTTGCCTTTCTGTGCAGCTAAAACCAATTCTGCAATGTGCCTTTGATGGGGGTGGACATGGCCCAGGTCACTCTTGTGTCTAGGGGTTCTAGATGTTACACTCACCTGGAACTCCTTCCATAACTACACAAAATATCAGAAACACACCCTTTCTCTCTCTCTCTCTCTCTCTCAAAGTACAAAGAAAGCCATTTTATGTAGGTGGGTAAATGTCTCAGGCTATGGGGTCCAGACAGTTGAATCTGTTTACTTTGCAAGATACATAGACACTGCCCCATTTTCCCTAGCCTTGCATAAAGCACAGCACACTGGCAAGATAACCAAAAACAGGAAAGAAGGATTTACTGTGGGACCCACCAGAATGGGTTCTCCCTAACTCCATACTCTTGTGCCCAGGATCTCCCACCATCCACTGTAGTCATCAGGGAAATATCCACCAGTGCTCTGGCTTGTATGCAGCACAAAGTAGCCTGCCCCCCTTTCCCCATATGCTTACCAGGCCAGATGGCTACCCCCCGAGACAGCATACCTTCTCAGAGGCCTCCTACTTTACCAGCCCATAGCTGCGGATCTACCGTCACGTCCTCTCATTCCTCTCCAGTACCATTTGAAAGCCTTTGTGATCCACTCCCTCTATCGATTAGACTTACAGCACCCTGTTTTGAGAAGTCCGCCTCAGGTTTGAGGGTCATCAGGAATCCTTCCTTGAGGGAGGGCCTCCTGGGACTTTCTCGCTCTCCCAGGTTAAACACGTACACTGTACATCTACACTGTACACTGCCCTTCTACTGAGCCCAACCGGTTCAACTCACCACCCACAAGATGAGTTTGTCCTGAGTGCTGAGGTCAGGTAATACTGGAGCTATGACCCACTTCTTGGTGGTTCGGGTCGGACCTCGTACCACCCAGTGCCGTAGGGTGGCACTGCATTCTTGTCACATAGGTGGTGGCCTGCAGCAAGAACCCAGTGCCCTGACCCAAGTTCTAAGTCAGTTCCTGGCAAAGACCTCATGTTGCCCACCCCTCCCCTGGCATCCTACGGTACCTGGCACTCTTCAACTACATTTGCAGTGCCTGCAGAGCCCATCTGACCCATGCCCACAGGAGGATACTGAGCTGACTTCCCCCTCATGCCCACTGACACCTGAAAAGGAACACCTGGGCAACCGGAAGGCCTCCTCCCTGAGGGGTCCCTCTTCCTCTTGAACCAGAGACTACCAAACCCTGGGGAGCCCCTGAGGACCTCTCCCATTCCACCTCACTGAACCGGAGAGCGATGCCAATAAACTACATAGCTCTGAAGGGGCACTACAGTAACAGCCCTGCCCCCTACTGTAGGGGAAGGGGTTGTTATGTTTTTACAGTGCCCACAGGAAAGGGCTTTGATGCAGTGGCATTGTTTTTCACTAAGGTTTCCTACACCATACACAGTAGTTCAACTCCCTCCAATTCCAGGCAATTAGTTTCACCCCCAGCACCATTTATAGCCCCCCAAGCACTGGACAGACCTGTTCAGCCTTATATGCCACAGCTTCAGACACACACTTTTAGGCTTCCCCACACCATACACACAAGTTAACTCCCACTCAACAGCAGACACAATAGTTTCACCTCCGAAAGCACCAGACCCACTTATATCCCCCGCCAAGCACTGGACACTCAAATGCAACCCCCCTACCAGCTTCAGCATATTACCTAATAGCTTGTTGATAACAAAATGAGTGGGGCAGGCCAAACAGCAACATATCTGGTGGTATACGCTTAACTGTGCAGCCTTACCAGTCACATTCCGGATAACCCCCTATTTTCTCTGTTCCCAGTGATATGTATGACAGTAGGGGTTGGAGCCATTTCCGGTAATGACATGTCTGGCTGGCATGCCAGCCCAGGTGCAGGAAACCCAGAATCAAGTTTAGGCATGTCAGTGTAGGTGGCTGCATGCCCTTGTAGGTGCCAGGTTTGGGGTATTTGAACTGGCTTGCCAACAAGACATGGTGGTGACTATTCTGAAGAATAGGGAACACTCACGTGTCGGAGAGCCTGATCAGAACACTGAGCTGTTTCAGGGTGGAACAGGAGGTAAGAAAAATGGATGCTTTTATCTCCCAGTGATGGAACCCTTGCAGTTTTTCTCGTTATTCCATACCGCATCAGCATGGTAATATATCATACTCCTGATTATACAATGGCAAGAAAGAATCCTGGCTCCTGATTGGTCAGTTGGCCATCACAGCAGGGATGTTATCCTGGCATAACATCCCTGCTGATCATTTAGATGACCCATAGATTGTTTGCATCTTTTCTTAAGAAAATATTTTTAAACACTAAACAAAATACCTTAAAATTATTTTTTTTCTGTATAAAACAATGAGCCATTGTATAATAGGAATAATGCCCTCCAGGGTGGGTGTTATGCTGGGATAACATCCCTTCTCGGGTGTTGGACGCCCTCGGCCGGTGGCCTGGGACCTAACCACCCGAGGTGGGATGTTATCCCAGCATAACACCCACCCTGTCAGGCATTATTCCTTTAATGTTTCACACTCCAAACTAGACTGTTAGCCACTGCTAAGAGATGTAACTCAAACAGTGCCCCTTTCAAACATCTGAATCCGCAGCAGCTGTGGGCAGCCTTAAACATTCTCTTACTCATCTGGCTCATTAAAAAATTAAAAAATAAAGCAGAGACCGGGACAAAACCAACCAATGTCCATTGTTATTCAGAGTCCATGTGACTAAGGGATGGGATCGCACTCTGGTAAGGCAGGCTGTGTAGCTGGGCAGCAAAAGAAAGAAATAGCAACTAACCAATAGGAGATGTTTTTGAGAAAAAGAAAACATTACAGCTCCTTCAAGGCAGCACAAAATGCAGGCATGGCCACAGGCTCCCTTCCGGTTCTCCCTGCTTCTACCAACTCCTCACATGTACTACTCTCTGAACCCCACAGTCTGGTGCCTTCTATTGGGGGCGGTGAGCCAGGTGGCATGGGTTCAACCACCCTGACTAAGCAGTGCAGGACTTTGAGGAATAAGTGCTTGGTGTTGTGTCTGTGTTCCCTACATGTCATCATGTGCACTACTTAGGAGGAGAGAAGGAGTGCGAAGGGCGTAACTTGATGCTGCTGCAGCTCAAGCATGGGAGTAAGCTGAGCACAAGCTGTGGTTGATGCCTCCACCCCTGAATATCCACCATCTCTTGGACTTGGTGTCAAACAAGCAAAAATAAAAGCAGCCACTGAGTTTTTCTAACCGGGAACGCACAGATGCCCTAAACTAATGGGCTGGTACTTAAAGGTCTAGAGTAAGCAAATCAAAAATTACATAATTTTTTTCTTCTCTCAATTTTTTATTTAATAGATAGATCTTTGAGAACATCTCCCTGCATTGAACTGCCTCATGGAACTGTAAACCGTCAGCATCAGGACCACCTGGAAATTTTGGCAGGCTTGGGCCGCTGATGTCAATGGGCCTCATCAGCGCCTGTATAACTTGGGTGTCCCCAGCATGTTTCAGTTCTTTCTCCCACCGTCAACCACTTGTCGAACCACCACTGCAGAAGAATGCTGTTGAACTGCAAGTGTTTACTACCACTGCTAATTCTCAAGTTTTGTGATTTTAAAACTTTTCTTTTATGCCACCTCCAAAAGACAAGAAACCACCGTTCCGTTATTGCTACTGCAGAGAAGTTAAAATCTGTAAAGACGACGATCACTCCATATGAATCCATCCCCTTGGCACAGACCATGACATTAAGGCCTGCAATATCTGCCAAGGCTTTAACTAAGCAACCAGGAGATGTAGTAAGAAGGATTTAGAAATCTATCTGAAGCTGCAAGCGATGGAGGAGAAACAGGCTGCATCGAAAGCAGCATTGCCTTTGTCAACCACCTCCATTTCTGGTTCGCCATCAATCCACCACTCCCTGCAGTTGACGGCATCTAGCATGAATTCTACAAAGAATAAGACAAGTCCACCAAGTCAGTGGTAAAACATCGCCATTCGGAAAAGGAGAAGCAGCATAGAGATTAGTCTGCTTCCTCAGACCATTCATGATTTCCTCTAAAAAGAGGTAAGTGCCTCCCCCCAACTATCTCTCAGACTCCAAGGTCAGGGTCTGGTGCTGGCTCATCTTCCCCAACGGGATTCGCAGCCAATACCGCCATTGCGAACAGTCTCGTTGATGGTTCCATCGTCATCAACCCCATCAGGGCTGATCGATGACAGCTCTTATATCAAGCAGTGTGGGAGCCATTTCAGTGCCTTCTGCCACTGCCACTATCAGCCCTCAGCTGTGCTGTCATTCACATTATCATTGACACAGCAGTTTATGGTCCCCTCAGTAGTGCCGGGCCCAGACAGGACTCCATCGATGGGACATCCGTTGGTGTTGCCACCTCAACTATCTCCACATCCCGTTGACTTGCTCCCAATGATGGTGGGTATTGGCGATAAATTGGAGTACAATCCAGAATATATGGAAGAAGTGGAGGCCATGGATGATGAAGAGGAAGTGATTGATGTGGTTGACTTAAGCTCCACTCCTGCTCTGAGGAGAGAGTGAAAAACACTCTCCCAAACCTCCTCTTGAGAATGCGTCTTTCCTCAAATTGAAGTCTGAAGCTGCCGCACTCATTCAAAAATCTGGCATGCTGCCAGCTCAAACTGAAGATCAAAAACCAAAAAGCAGCGCATTAAAGGACAATTCGGCTTTGGCATATAATATGCTCCAATCTTTATTAAATAATCCAATAAAGTCCACAGTGCATACAAAAAGCAGAGAGAGAAAAACTACACCCCAGCACTTCACCTCTATACCAAGAGGCTTAATCGGGGACCGGGACAAATAGTAAAGGAGAGCAATCCATTTGTAATAACACCTCATGAATAATTCATTGTATTAATTCAGAATCGTTTTAAAGCGATATTGCTACCAAATGCTGACCATTAGACAACGGAGCAGACTCCTGTTCTACCAATTGCTGAGGTCAAATAGCTTCTCTAAAATAAAACGCCACAATGAAGTTCACAAGGTGCATAACGTTACAAGCAAATATTAAAAACATTAGAAAAATTGCTCCCAGGATGCCATAATAACAGCCCAAAATATTATACTACATTAATTACAGGACATAGGAAATACAGAGGCTGCTATAAAAAAGTGTGTGCCAAGCTAAGGAGGGAAAAAGGTAAAGGGGGAGGGTCCTCAAGCTGATCCAGGCCAAGCTGGGCCTTGATGCAGAGGAAGAAGATTCCTCAAAGAAGCACCTTTATGAGTTCCTGGAGATGTCTACCTCCCCTGCTGTCATCATCCCTCTGATACATTAAGCAATAGAGGGTACTACATTGTCTGCCTGCCATAGACCTGCTCAATTGCCTGCAGTTCCTAGGAAGGCAGATAAGAATATCCTGTTGTTACAGCTAAGCCTTATGATTTTTATTGACCTGAAACAGACTCAGTAGTCATAATGGCTGCTCATTACAGATGATCGGCATCCAAGCACATGAGTTCTGTTCCTCCTGATAAGGAGTCGAGGAGCCTGGATGTCATAGGGAGGAGGACATTTTCTTCCTCTTCTCTGGGCCTATAGATTGCAAATTGTCAGGCATATACGATTAAATATCAGAACTGTCAGTGGAAAGCAATGGTCTCTCTGGCTGATAAAATGCTGGATGGCCCTGACAAAATATTGGCTTCAACAAATCGTTGCCAATGGCCTGAATGCAGGGAAGCACCTGCTCAGGTCTACTTATGATGCCTCGGATGCTGCTGCCTGAGCCGCAGCTTCTGGGATCTACCTTTGCCAGCACTCTTGGCTAAGGGTGGTGGGGTATGCCTCTGATATTCAGCAGTCAGTACTACACTGCCCCCAGCACTGGCTCACCTCCCTTCCCTCTTGCCTCATTGGCTCAGGACATTCTGGTGGGAGGCCAAATCTCCCTCTACCTGAAAAACTGGAGGGCGATCACAACCAATGCCTGGGTCCTGGAGATAGTTCAGCCTGGACATGCCCCAGAGCTCTTTTCTGTTCCTTCAGTGACCCCTCTCCTTTGCCAAACAGAGATCCTCTGGGACATCTTGCCCTCCTGTTAGAGGAAGTTCAGATCAAACCCTCCTTTGCTAGAGGGCTGTAGAACCCATCCTGGTTTCAGAACCAAACCTAGGCTATTATTCCCAGTATTTCCTGGTACAAAAATGGACTGGGGATTTAAGGCCTGTATTAAACCTTCATGGACTGAATTTATTCATTAAATACTAAAAGTTCTGAATGGACCATCTTCAGTACCTCCTCCCCTTCTACTGAAAGGGGATTGGATGGTTGTTCTGGATGTGAAGGATACATACCTTCATGTCAAGTTCTGCAAGTCTCATCGTCAGTACCTGCGGTTCACGTTTCAGGGCTTGCGCTATCAGTTTTGTGTCTTGCCCTTTGGTTTGTGTTCCACAGTAGACGTCTTTACCAAAGTTTTTGCCATAGTGGCAGCTGCCTCGGCAGAGAGGGCCTTCATGTCTTCCTGTACATACACAGCTGACTTCTGAAGGCGCCATCCCAGGAGGCCATAGTACATACCCTGTTTTGTACCAGACAGCTGTTCTGTCAGTTGGGTATACTCGTGAATGAGCCGAAGTCGGTCCTCTCTCCATGCCAACACCTGTAATACATTGGGGCTGTCTTGGATAAGGGGTTGGATCGGGAATTTCTGCGCATGGACCACTGTCCTGGTAGCCCAAGCTCAGCTGGTCTTGTCCAGCAACTTTGTATCAGCTAGATGCCTGCAAAAGCTCATAGGCCTCATGGCTGCAGCCATACTGACATTTCTTTCTTTTCTTTTTTTTTTCCATATAGCTTTTTATACCCGATTTTCAGGAACTGGCAGGTAGGGCTCCTGGGCTCACATCCTGCCTGGTCTGCTTCCCGGTCACCAGGATCACAGCCAGGGCCATCATGGAAGCTGCCAGTTCTGTTTTTTCTGCTCCCCTGTTGCAGACGCACATGTGAGTGTGGAAGCGCACACATACACTGCATTCCTGCAACACCCTCCCTTCGTATCGCCCTCTACCGGGCCTCCACCTGGTAGCAGTCATGTGGTAGGGGTGGCAACGTCACTCTCCAGGAGGGGAGAGCTGCCTTGCGGCTGCTTAATCCCGCTTCCACCCTCCCCCCCAAACCAACCTCCGATGACCCAGGCCCGTTCCCGAACCCGGGTCACTGGATGTGGCGTCCTCAAATCAGCGCCACCAAGTCGGCCATACTGACATTTCATTTGTCTTGTCTGGACATGAGGATCCCACAGTGGTTCCTCTGGGCTCAGCATTCTGATGAGTTGGATCGTCTCATAGAAATGACTCCTCCACTGCATCACTGCCTGCTCTGGTGGTTGGCTTGCTTCAGCCTGGAGACTACGTTCCCGCTTCTCCATCCTTTGCCTCTCCTGGTAATGACGATAGATACCCCTCCATTTCTTGATGGGGTGTCCATCTGGTCCCCTTCAGAAGTCAGGACCATTGAACCCCTTTAGACTTAGTTCTGCACAGCAGTACTCTGGAGACGAGGGCTGTTCTGCATGACCTACAGGCCTTCGCCGCCCTCCTTCCAGAGCATCAGCTGCTGATCCATATAGACAATATATCAGTGAAGTACGACATCAACAGACAGGGTGGAGTCCATTTGTATCCTCTCTGCAGAGAGGTGATGAGAGTTTGGCACTTAGTGATATAATGCAACATGTTTCTGGTCGCAGTGTTTCTACCCCGGTACCCTTAATGCCCTGGAGGATCACGTCACTCGGTCCCAGGAGTTTTGCCACAGGTGGAAGCTCTTAGACTCTGTTGTGGATAATCTGTTTGTAAAATGGGGTCACCCAAGCATAGACCTGTTTGCAGTTCCGTATAACGCAAAACTGCTACATTTCTGCTCACTCGCTTCAGGCCCTGGAGTTTTCTGGTGAGACACGTTGTCCCTCTTCTGGAAAGGGAGGTTCGTGTATGCCTCCCCGTTCCCTCTCATACAGAGGGTTCTGGTCAAGCTGAGGGCTGAGCCAGCCATCCTGATTCTGGTGCCCCCCCCACACTGACCCAAACGTATTTGGTTCCCTCTGCTTCGGCAATTAGCAGTAGAACCCCCATCTCGTTCCCTCAGCAAGCGGAACTTCTGCTGCAGGAGCAGGGTGTTCTGGTGCATCTGAATCTGCAGTACCTGTACCTCTATGCCTGGCTGCTGAGGATGTAGAGCTCTCCCAGTTCAGGATTTCCCCGGCAGTTACTCCATCCAAGAGTGCTGAAGGAGCTGGCAGAGGTCCTGGCAGGACCCTTGGCAGAATTATTTAATTAATCTCTAGACACAGGATGCATACCCCGAGACTGGAGACTGGCCCATGTGGTTCCCCTTCACAAGAGTGGACCCAAGGACAAACCGGGGAACTATAGGCCAGTAAGTCTAACATCCAAAGTGGGGAAGCTAATGGAGACCATCCTAAAGGAGAGGCTAGTGGCACTATTGGAGGTGAACGGGGTACAGGACGGGAGGCAGCATGGCTTCGTCATGGGCAGGTCATGCCAGACCAACCTGTTGGAATACTATGACTGGGTGACTAGGCAAATTGATGGGGGCCATGCAGTGGATATCCTGTACCTAGACTTCAGTAAGGCCTTCAATTCAGTACCATATGGGAGACTTGGAAGCAAGCTACGGGGCACAGGGGCAGGAGCAAAACTGGTGGGGTGGGTGGAGAACTGGCTAAAAGATAGGCAGCATAGGGTGGTGGTAGGTGGGGAATATTCATCCCCTATGCCTGTGACAAGTGGTGTTTCACAGGGGTCAGTGTTGAGCCCAGTGCTGTTTGGCATATTTATTGCAGACATCTCAGATGGCATTAGCAGCAAAATCAGCCTATTTGCAGATGACGCCAAGATGGGAGCTGTGGTGGACGATCAGGTTGGGTGGCGGGGGCTACAGGAGGATCTGGCAAGGCTAGAGGCATGGTCTGACAGATGGCAGCTGTGTCCAATGCAAAAAAATGCAAGGTACTGCACTTGGAACAAAAATCCGAGGAGAAGCTACCATCTGGGGGGTGCAGCTGGAGGTAACAGAAGAGGAGAAGGATCTGGGGGTGCTCATCATGGGAACAATGAACAATTCCGTGCAATGCAGAAAGGCAATAGCAATGGCCAACAAAATGCTGGGGTGCATTGCAAGGGGCATTACCTGGAGAAGAAGGGAGGTTATTCTACCGTTATACAGATCGCTGGTTAGACCCAACCTGGAATACTGCATGCAGTACTGGCACCCGTACCTACAACAGGACATTAGGCTGCAGGAGAGGGTGCAGCGTCGGGCAATGAAGATGATTCAGGGCTTGGGGGAATTGCCATATGACGTCAGACTAAGAGAGTTAAACATGTACACACTGGAGGAGAGGAGGGATGGGGGGACTTGATTGAGACCTTCAAATACATGAAGGGGATAATCAAAACAGACACAGAGGTTCTATGCAGGAGGAAGGTGGGGAGAGAGACACTAGGGGGTAGATTCAGGAGGGAGGTGAGGAGGCATTTCATTATGGAAAGGGTGGTGGCAAAGTGGAGCGCACTACCAGCTGAGGTGGTGGCATGTAACACAGTGGAATGCTTCAAGAAGGGGTGGGACAGGGCAAGGGAGGGTAAAGGAGGAGGAGGGGGTTGGGGCAGCTGCTGAATAGGGAGCTAGCTGCAATCTCGAGCAGCCTAGGTAGACCAGGATTTCCTTTTGCTGCTGACAACTTTTGTATGTTCGTATGCTGTTTTATTGGCAGCTAGAAAGCATCTACGCTGTACACCTACTCACTAGAAAAGAAGCTTGAGGTCCACTTGGCTGTAGAGTCGGCTTTTCATGCCCTCATAAATGGAAAGATTGTGTCCCTTTTTGAGGCTTTCTGCAAGTTCCTCAGAGGTATCCTACTTCTGCACCCCTCGCCCCCAGTGATCTGATTCCTGGGTGGAACTTTAATTTTGTTGTAGAGACCCTTACTGTGCCTCCCTTTGAGCCTGCTGCAATTGTAAGCTGTGTTTCCTCCCTTGGAAGACACTATTCCTAGTGGCCATGACATCTGCTAGATGCATTTTGAGTTACAGGCTCTGGTTGCAGACCCTCCTTTTCTTTATCTTCCTTTTCTTATTTCTCAGAAGGATAGAGTTACATTACATACTAATCCTGTTCTATTAGAGGTCATGTCTGAGAGAACACTAAATCAGACCATTGACCTTCCTGTTTACTTCTTGACTCCTACAGATAGTGGGGAATGTTGTTTACATACAATGGACGTCTGAAGAATGCTGAGTTGGTACTCGGACCGGACCGGACCGGACTAAGGACTGTAGAAAATTGTCATAATTGTTCGTGGCTTTCACCCACTGAATGGTGGGCACTCCCATTTCAAGGCAGGGCCTCTCCAAGTGGTAGGCCTGCTATATTACTTTCTGTTACAGGAAGCATGGAAAGCAGCTTCCTAGTCCTGTCCGTGCTCACTTCACCCATGAGTGGCTTCTTCAGTGGCTTGTTTCCACAATGTGTCCACTGTTGACATATGTGCTGCTGCCACTTGTTGTACTATTTATACATTTACTAAACACTGCAATCTGGACATCATCTCTTGAAGATGTGCCGGCTTTGGACTAACTGTTCTGCAAGGCCTCCTTACTCAAGATCCTTAGAATGCTGCCTTCCACCCTTGGTGCTGCTTGGGAATCATTCCATGTTGTCGCTCATTGGAGGGAGATGTCTTCATAGGAGACAGAATAGTTACTTACGTAACAGTAGATCTTCGAGAGAATCTCCTCCATTGACCCACAGCTCTCCCTCCCTCCTTTTCGGGCGACGGCTGATTACCCAGCCTGTTCATACACGCCGGTTTTCCTCTGATGCCTTATTTGGCATCTTTACTCAGGTTTCCATATCCTCTCCTGTGTGCCTGTTTTTTTTTTTCGTGGTTGCTTTGGGTCCCTGTCGGTCTGATGATCCTCTCTGAGTTTGTCTCTGTCAGAGAACTGAGGTATGCTGGGGATGCCCATATTGTATAAGCACCAACAAGGCGTGTCCAGGTTCGTGACCTCAGCCAGCAAACATTTCTGGGTGATACTAATGCCGACGGCTTACAGTTCCATGATGTGGCTCAATGGAGGAGATTTCTCTTGAAGATCTACTGTTACAGTAAGTATTCTGGTAGAGCCTACAAACCCCCGCCCACCTCGATGGCTCCAAGGGACCCCCACTGCTCAGCCTCTGACAATGTGAACAATGACTTCGGCTGTGGCGATCATCTCTGTGCCAGCATACATCTTCTAAATGTCATTGGAGTATTGAAGAGCATTTTCGTGCAGACTGCCAATACAGATCTCCAAAGGAGACTACACCTTTACCTTGTGTAATTCATTCCTTGTACAAGAGGAGTACGCATGTTCTCCAACATACAAAAGCCTGCACTGGGAAAGTGGTGCTCTCAATAAAAAAAATATGCACAGTATCACAACAAAATTGGGCACTCACCACCTCTTATAACAAAATATTCAAGGCTCCATATTATGTCGAAAAGGTGCTGTGTTGGCTGTTTATTCCACATAGACAATCAACATTAAAATAGCAGACACCAAAAAATGCCCACCTGATGTGTTTCAGATCGGTGGATGCTTTATCAAAGGCCACGGAACACTACACAAAGTGTAGCTAATTTCATGTGACCCATCACATTGCACACCATGAAGCAAAGTGCTAATTTTGCCAGGCAAAGACTATACAAAGTGGCACTTTACCTGCAAAGTACCACTTTGTGTAGCATTTTGCCAAGTGAGAACTCCATGAAATAGCACATCACCCACAAAGTGCCACTAAGTGGAGTGCTTTAGTATGTTTTTACATTTAAAAAAAAAAGGTTCCTTCCTCCCCACCCTCTTGAAGCACCCAACAAACCTCCTCCCTCCCTCCCACCCAGCCCTACCTGTTTTATTAAACAACCTCCATTCCCCCCAGTCACTGCAGCAGTACCCACCACCCTTCAACCATTGAAGAAAAGTTTGAACACTTTCCCCACTCAATCACAAACTCAATCCCAGTCTCCTTCACCTAGTAACTGTCACCCTGGTGCCGTTATACCAAGGGCTACTACCCCTGCCTTGCCTGTCCAGACCAAGATTGAGGGGCCTGGGTTCCTGAAAATAACTTTGAACTGATTTGTTCCCAAGATAGTGCATTGCGCAGTGCCTCCACCCAGAGTTTACCTTTTAAGTGGTCCTAGACTTTAGACAGTGCAGCCCTCTGGGAAGCTGCATCCACCTACATTACTACAGTGCCACCCCAAGCATGACCCAGGATTCAAAACCCCACATTTTAACACATTGGCATTTAATGACTTGACACTAATAATATGCGAACGAGACAGGATTATGCAAAAACAACAAGTTTATATCCATGGGGAGGCTAGGAAGGGTGAATTGTAGTAGAGATTATACTATTTACATTGGATTTGGATTGGTTTGATTTGGTTTAAGATTAAATCGACATTTGGCATTTTGATCCACATATAGCCCCAGTGGCCACCCACCAACCTCTGATGAAATCAGGTCCCTATCTAGCTAGCTGCTTGAGTATTAAACGTATTTACAAGGTTTTGCCCACATATATGCCAGTCCCCAAAGTTGTATGAGACCCCGCAATCCCACACTATAACCTGGGTACCCAGTAATTACAGCTCTAGAGTGGTGCAGATCTGATGGACAATGCAGCTGTATGTTGGCCGGCTAGTTGGGGCCCTTAAGGAATTAAGGAGATTATCACTAGATTGCATCATTAAACTCACATTAAATGCAGCTTGCAGTATTTACCAACTTTGAACTATTTACAGGTTCCTTTCCATGATGGTAGAGGGCTAGCCCTGCATTACTTACAGTTAGATGTCTTCATAGGCTTAGGCAAGTCAGGTTCAAGTGTTTTCAGAGGCGGGCACTGTCCCCAAAGGCTAGAATGCTGGCAAAGCTAACAGCTGGCCCCCAATGCTTACCAATCAGGCTTTAGGAAATTCCACTCCACTGTCACTTCTCTCCTCAGACTCACTGACTCCATCCTAACAGGCATGGATAAAGGCCACATCACATCCGCCATCTTTGTTGACTTAGCTAAGGCTTTCAACACTGTCTCGCATGCCCTTCTCTTGGCGAAGGTCTCCAGCACAGGGCTGTCCACTGCAGCCACCAGCTGGTTCAAATCTTACCTGGCTGACAGGTCCCAATCAGTCAGAACTGGGACCTCCACTTCTAACTCCCTCCCCGCCAACATTGGTGTCCTCCAAGGCTCTGTCCATGGCCCAATCTTGTTTTCCATCTTCCTAAACGACCTGCCATCAGCCTGCCCACACACATCCATTCATATGTATGCAGATGATACAGTTCTGTATACTTCAGGCCCCTCCACACTGGAAGTGGCACCCAGACTCCAGCAAGACTTCAATGCTATTCAACACTGGTTGCACTCAAATCAACTTTTCTTAAATGCCAAAAAAATGGTCTCTTTAACTTTTGGCATGAGGCAGAGACTCTCCCAACTCCCCGCCAGTCCTACTTTTAAAACCCTAGAAGGAACTCCCATAGAAAATTGCATCTCCTTCAGATATCTTGGGGTCTGGCTGGACCAGCACCTCAATTTTTCGGCACATATCACTGCTATACATAAAAAACTGCACCCTAGACTGGGCGCCTTGTTCCGTAACCGTAGCTGTATTCCTCTGCAATTGTACAGGAAATTATCCTCCCTATTTTTGATTACGGGGACATAGTCTACAGTGCCACACCTAAGACCACCCTGGCTAGACTGGATCCTCTTTTCCACTCCTTCTGTCGCTTCGCCCTGGACTTTACATCCTCCACCCACCATTGTGACCTCTACCAGTCCCTTAACCTCCCCTCGCTCTATGAAAGGCGACAGTCCCACTGCAATAGCCTCACGGCCAGATTCTGGACCCAGTCACTACCCTCCTACATCGTTACTACCCTAACTGCCCAAACTCCACCTGCATACTCACTCAGAAATTTTGACTCCCAGCTCCTGCACGTCCCTAACATGTCAACCTCTGCCGGCCAGTTGGCCTTCAGAGCTCGCATGCCCAAACTATGGAACTCTCTGCCTGTGGACATTCGGCATGCCCCCACCTCTCGGCAAATCAACTCAGTCCTCAAAGGGCACTTCTCTGCCAACTGCTCATGTGGACTAAGCTCACACTAGACCAGGTACTAGCTCTCCAACTGGCGCCATCTGTGGGTACTCCAAATATTTATCTCCAACTCTTGTGAATGTTGTCATTTTTGCACCGCATATCATTTTAGCTGCATTGTACACCCAGATTTTCTGGTTGCTTGTGGTGTCGCATTCTGTATTTATTCTGTACATACCATTATATATAGCTAATTTTTGTACATATTTGTGAAATGTCTGTACTTTTGAATTTGTATGTATCCTGCCATCCCCTACCCCCCCAGGACGCATCTGGAATCGAGTGGTAGTCAGCTCAGTATGCCTTCCTGGTAAAACTTTTAAATAAATAAATAAATGCTGACTGCAAAGGCCTTTCTGCTTTTGCAGGTGGAAATTAACACTTTAATTTTCAAAAAGCTGAGCCCGTCTTCTGGGCTAAGAACACTTTCTAGATGAGCAGACTGGATACATTGGATTCAGTACATTTATAGTTTAGTCACAATTTCTTTTCCATGTGCCCCATAAGGTAGACATAGCCCTTTTTCCAGGTGGCTAGAACTTTATAACCATGGCGTATTCCCAAGCATTTTAGGGACGAGCACTTACACTCTTTCCAGCAGAGTGCAACAACCAGAGCCCAGGTTATGGCTCCCACATGGATTACAGGTCACAATTTCTTAAGCAGATTCTCATCTTCTTTGGCAGCATGGAGATGGAGCTTAAAGAACAACGGTCATTACCACACTGGACTGAGCTTGAGGCTTAGCTTACTGCCTTTTTGCAGACTTTGCTCTTGGCAAACAGACGCAATAGACTCTATCGACGCAAACACTTGCACTTGGCAATAAACGTGTTCACTATGCCTCTCTTAGGCTCAACAATACAACATACAGTCCCTTGTGGCCTTCGTTGGCACTTGCAGCTCCCGTCGACAAAATACTGGACCTCACAGGCAATGTCAGGAGGAGCCACGCACTCTGAGTACTCCCCTTCCAGTGCTGTAGGTACTTAACAAATCAGACACATTTATATACTTCCTGGACCCTTCTCTGGTCACAAGGCATTGTCCACCCTTTTGGCGCTTTATTTAAAACTTAGAGAGTGCAGACAAGCAGTTGCTATCAGTTCATTCTGGGCTTTGCTACTTCTTCAGCATTTCTCACATTTGCTCTTGGCACATCAGACACATTCATATACAAGAACTGACCCTCTTCTGGTCACTAAGCAAATGTCCACCCTTTCTACGCTTGAGTTAAAGCTTAGGGAGCAGACAGTCAGTCACGATTGGTAGGCTTTGGGCTTCACTGTCCCTTGCAGACTTTTCAAACTTGTACTCTAAGTAGAAGCATTTACTCACTCAAATGGTTTGCAGAAATGGCTTTCTTTTCTCTGAGGTTTCCGGCTTTCATCGACGCTCTCACCGTTGAGGCAGATTCAGCTCTCTCACAGCTGGCTTTCATCAGGTTACCGGCCCACGTTTTCCCCAATATGGAAAGGCTCGGGTTAGCCCTGGAGGACATTCTCTGGCAACCCCCAGGCTAGCGACTCTTAACTGCTGGCAGCCACTTGTCTCTTGGCAGAAGAACGCCCCCTCCTCCATGGAGGGGCTTGTACTGGATCACTAGGCCCATTTTACTTACTGAGGGTCTGAGCCCCCACCCCTGTGGGGGGTTCCCGCTCAAACTGCTCACAAAGCCAGAAGCACTGTCTTTTATGGAGCTCCTCTAAGGCTCCTAATTGGCTGAAGCTATTTGCTGCTCCCACTGTAATTGGCTGATCCTGCCTGTCAGTCTAAGAAATGAATATTTATTCATTTCACTCGACACACCATGGGCTCCCTGTTTTGGTGCCTGAAATTAGGCCCCTGCAGTTTCCCCATAAATACTTTTCAATGTCCCATAAGCTCTAGCAAAAGTCCCACAAGTCCTGACTTTCCGATTTGCTGATGCTGCACCATCATGGCTGCTAATACACACAGTCCCAAAGCAGATTTAATGCAGTCCCAAACAACAGTCCTGGTGCAGCCAGATTAATTACTTTATTTGCTTTCTTGCCCCACAGCTTAATAGCTGCTTCTGTGCCCTTTAGATCACCTGCCCAGCTTTAGCATTTTGTTTCAGTCCTGAGCCTGTCGCTGCTGCTGTTATTAAATACCCCCAGGCAGCAGACAGGCACTTTATCCGAGTCCCTATGTAAAAACTGGTTCAGCCAGAAGCAGTACTTTTAATTACTTTCTCTTTTTCTGTAGTCCCTTTAATGTCCATGGGCTGTACTGTCTTTACTTTATTTATTTACAATTTTTATACAGTGGCAGACACGGCCAAACACTGCAGCCCCAAACAACTTAGGAGAACTTGCTTATGAATATTAATGTCAGCTCATCAGTATTCATTGAGCAGTGACCAGGACCTCCAGCGCGCACTGTGCCATCCTCCCAAACAATTTAGTGGCTGTCTCTGGCAGATTTCAAGTCACCGGCCCCCGCTCTGCAACCCACGAGGACCAGGACCACTGAAGAAGCCACCAGATGACCACAGTTGCAGTCCAAAACCAAAGCGCACTCTGTGGCACATGAGATCACCAGCTGACCCAGGAATGCTGGTGACTCACTGTCCTGGTTCACGAGCCCAGTAGGGGCCGAGGAAGCACAGGAGCCACCGGGGAGAGCTCGCGGCATAATTGGGGTGCAGGAGCCATCTGCCCAGCCATGAAGAGGAGGAGGGAAGAGGTGGCGGCTGTGCAGCACTCCAACTGCCCAAGGAGGGCAAACAAACCTGAGGCCATGGTGGTGAGCTCGGAGGAGCTATTCGGGGGACCTGCCAGCAATCGGGAGGCATTCCATGGACGGGAGAATGGGCCAAAGGTAAGACCCCATATTTAGAGGGGCATTACACAACCTTTTTCTCTTGCAGTCTCAGGGTAGCTTTGGGGGGTGGAGAGTGGTGGGTCAATGGGTGGTGCATTGAGTAGGTGTGGGAGGTGGTATATCTGTGTTCCATTTTTGCACAGTAGCTGGGGGGTTGGGATTGGGTTTGTGATCAGGTGGGGGAAGGGTAATAACTTCTTTTCTGCTTTGTTTGGAAAGGAGGAGGGTGGTAGTTGCTGCTACAGTGGGTGAGGAAGGGGGGTTGTTTATTAAGATGGGTCTGGCTGGGTGAAGAGGAGGAGGGTGGTAGAGTGCTCCAAGAGGGTGGGTTGATGAGGATCGTTCTTTAATAAAAACAAAGCCCCAAAAATCAACTTCTTGCTACGAATCAAGAAGTGCCAACTTCGGCAGCAACACCACCCACCCTGACAGGTTGGCGTGAATTGCCCTCGATTCCCTGCTTCTGCCAACTTGGGGCTGCCCCTGTTTTAACTACTGGCTCGCACCACCTGGCAAAAACAATATAACGACTATGAATGACCAGTTCCAGCATGACACTGGAACAGTGAATGGCAGTCTTGTGAAGTAGTGAATGTACATGGTTTGGAGTCTGCTTTAGAGGGATGCATAAACAGTTTGAATATGTCTTCCTTCCTAGAATCCTTTTACAGATGCCATACTCTGCTTTCCTGCAAATTGCCTCTCTAGTATGCTCACTCAGAGTGTTCTAAACAAACTTTGCCTAGGGGTCTGTCAAGGTGCCTGGTTGAGATTATGACTGCAGTACACTTAAGAGCCCCAAAGAGGAAGAAACCCAGGTCTGTACTTCGTCATTCTCTGCCCAAGCTGGATCAGACATACAAGCCTGTTTAAAAAGCCAATGTGTGTTCTGATCATGCCTTGTCAGTCTGACTTACACAAGAATTTGCATACCCATCACGCCTTGCTCTGGGGCTGAAGCTTGAGAGTATACGTGTGGTTTGGAGAAATGCTCAAAAACCAAACCACATGGTGTGGTAGTGGTGGCCGTCCCCAGAAGGCACGCTCTGGAGAACATCATCACTTTGCAGCAGCGCATACATTCTGGAGCGGTTCACCACTCACTCAACAGATGATCATGCACTGTACACAGCATAACCAATAGGATACTTGGAAACAGTGACATACAGCAGTAGAAGCGAATAGTAACCAACTGCAGCTACTCGTTTTCTGTCACAAGTCCCGGCCCACCAATGCTTTGCAGTGGCACAGCTGCAAACCCTTCCTGACTTCCATGGCAGTAGGAGTGCAGACCAGCCCTAAAATGGTGGCAGGGAACTGTGACAACAGGAAAGCAGAAGTACTGAAATGCATCTAGCAAGGAGACTGGACAGCTCTCATGTTGTTTAGAGATAATCTGACACTGTTTCATGGCATCAGTTTTGTGTTATTTAAATATCCAACCAAAAAACAAAATTGGGATGGTGTGGCAGTGTGTAAAATTAAACTGTAAATATAGTGTTGCAGAATTTTAGAACTTACTGTGCAGAATTTTAAGATACAGTACAGTAGTCAGCATTTAAAAAAAAATGACACAGAAAACTGGCATGTGAGCTTAAAACCGTTGGACATGCACTTTTTAGAATGCACCAGCTTGTTGTAGACTTCTCAAAAAATTCTAGCACTGTCTCTCAATCTTTTCAGGAACCCTAAAATCTGTTTTTATTTTGTTTATCATACTTAGGAGGAAAGCTTTGGTCTCAGCTGCGAAAATGCCATCATCCCAACTCAGAGAGGGTTAAGGAGTACCCAGAATGCTCCAGTCCTCGGCACAGGACTACGCAACTGAAGACCAGTCATACCAGCCCTGCCCTGCGGCTGCTCGGTGATGAGCAGGAGGTCACCCAGAGTCACAGGAAAGAGGTGAATACTGCAGAATGCTCTGACTGCTCTGCCTGCACATTGCCTTCCAACCGCCCAAGTGACCAAGTATCTGGAGCTGGTAATTGGTTCATAGGTGACCAATCAGGGCACCAGAGAAGCAACACTGACCAGTCGGTTTCTCAGGAAGATGCTACTTGCCCGCCAGGCACTGAACACAGTGCATGCTGCTGTGACACCAGTACCTCGTGCCGTGACACCAGTACCTCATTAGCAACCTGTTCAGGAGGAACTGCCCGTGAGGAGAAGGGCTGCTGCAGTGCACAAACTCTATCAGCCACTGAGGATTTCAAGCCGGATAACCAAAGGGAAACAGGGTGCAAAAGTGGCCTAGTGAATGGGAACAAGAGCTTGCGCTCACATGGCTTTGTGTTTGCCAACAGTTGCAATGGCCTATCTAAGCACGGGCCTAGGTTCCATGACCAAAGCAACCAAGTTGGGTCAACAGGGAATGCGAGAACACTAATGGAAAACACGGGACTTCAGAAATGCTTGGATATAGTTGAAGGCCCCATAATGCAAACTGACTTAAAAGGCTGTTATCAAATTGTGGTCAGCCCGCTTGAAGCAGTGCAGCAGAATATTCAACCCATGAGTGATCTCAAGGAGTCAGGCCTGATTCCGGGCAGTGATTCTGGTGCTATGCCAATAAGAAATATGGCAGACACTGTCTCAGGAAAAGGGCTGTCAGAGCTGAGGACAGCAGCAGTAAACACACTTAGCCCCGCTGACCAGCCCTGTCTTGTTAGGCACCTGCAGCCTGCTTACCCAGGTAGAGAAGGAGCCCAAAGGACATCCCTAGAGGCTGGGACCCAGGAGGAAGTGACTAGTGACATGGGTCTCCAGAGCTCCTTACATGAGGGGATTTCAGTGACCATCCAAAGCAAAAGCCAGCACTGCTGTACAAACAGTGAGGAACCCAGAGTCTCTACAGGAGGTGAGAATGGTTGCAACAGGTCACCAAGCTCTCCGGATGAGGACATGCACATCGAAGTAGATGGCTGGTGTCTGGTGTCCTCATCTCCAGCTCGGAAGAATAAAAAGCCAGTCCATGTTCCAGGTGGGTTCACAGAGGACCAGATCTGCCAGTGGACTGCAGAAATTATCCTAGCACTAGAGAGCATCCACCAGCAAGGGATCATATGCCGAGACCTGAATCCAAGAAACATTCTGCTGGACAGTGCAGGTAGGAGAGCTACTTCGAACAGGGATGCAGTCAAAAAGGAAGAAAGGAAGTGGGCTTATTGTCATTATTGTTGAGTGAAATTTGGTTTTGTATAGCTCCTTCTGCACACAGAGTAACTGCAATGGTTTTATAAAGCAGCAAGTTAAATACTGGTACTGGCAGGGATAGTACACAGTCTCCCGAAAACAAACAGAAAACCACACCAAAACTACAAACAGTGCCGCGCTGGTTAGCCACTATCAAACACGAGCCAGGAAACAAAAGACCACACACAAATGCAGCTAAACCCATTTAGCCAAAACATATTATTGACTTCATTGGTCAAATAAAGGAGTATATTGTGCTTCAGACAGGGTAGCTTATACAAAGACAAGCATGGCAGTCATATACCAGCTGGCAAAATTAGTCAGATACTGGTAGTGCAGGGACTGCATACAGACAAACACTGCTGTCATACACCAATGAGTTAGATACTGGTAGTGCAGGGACTGTGTACAGACAAACACTGCAGTCATTATATGCCAATGAGTTAGATACTGGTAGTGCAGGGACTGTGTACAGACAAACACTGCAGTCATTATACATCAATGAGTTAGATACTGGCAGTGCAGGGACTGTGTACAGACAAACACTGCAGTCATTATACACCAATGAGTTAGATACTAGCAGTGCAGGGACTGTGTACAGACAAACACTGCAGTCATTATACACTAATGAGTTAGATGCCCGTAGTGCAGGGACTGTGTACAAACACTGTAGTCATTATACACCAATGAGTTAGATGCCCGTAGTGCACAGACTGTGTACAGACAAACACTGCAGTCATTATACACCAATGAGTTAGATACTGGCAGTGCAGGGACTGTGTACAGACAAACACTGCAGTCATTATACACCAATGAGTTAGATGCCCGTAGTGCAGGGACTGTGTACAAACACTGCAGTCATTATACACCAATGAGTTAGATGCCCGTAGTGCAGGGACTGTGTACAGACAAACACTGTAGTCATTATACACCAATGAGTTAGATACTGGCAGTGCAGGGACTGTGCACAGACAAACACTGCAGTCATTATACACCAATGAGTTAGATGCCCGTAGTGCACAGACTGTGTACAGACAAACACTGCAGTCATTATACACCAATGAGTTAGATACTGGCAGTGCAGGGACTGTGTACAGACAAACACTGCAGTCATTATACACCAATGAGTTAGATGCCCGTAGTGCAGGGACTGTGTACAAACACTGCAGTCATTATACACCAATGAGTTAGATGCCCGTAGTGCAGGGACTGTGTACAGACAAACACTGTAGTCATTATACACCAATGAGTTAGATACTGGCAGTGCAGGGACTGTGTACAGACAAACACTGCAGTCATTATACACCAATGAGTTAGATGCCCGTAGTGCAGGGACTGTGTACAAACACTGCAGTCATTATACACCAATGAGTTAGATGCCGGTAGTGCAGGGACTGTGTACAGACAAACACAGCAGTCATTATACACCAATGAGTTAGATGCTGGCAGTGCAGGGACTGTGTACAGACAAACACTGCAGTCATTATACACCAATGAGTTAGATGCTGGCAGTGCAGGGACTGTATACGGACAAAATCTGCAGTCATTATACACCAATGAGTGAGATACTGGTAGTGCAGGGACTATATACAGACAAACTCTGCAGTCATTATACACCAATGAGTTAGATACTGGCAGTGCAGGGACTATATACAGATAAAACATGGCAGTTATTATACACCAATGAGTTAGATACTGGTAGTGCAGGGACTGTGTACAGACAAAACACAGCAGTCATTATACACCAATGAGTTAGATACTAGTAGTGCAGGGACTGTACACAGACAAACACGGCAGTCATACGCCAATGAGCTGGATACTGGTAGTGCAGGGACTGTACACAGACACACACGGCAGTCATCATACACAAATGAGTTATATACTGATAGGGCAGGGACTGTATACAGACAAAACATGGCAGTCAATATACACCAGTGAGTTAGATACTGGTAGTACAGGGACTGTGTACAGACAAACTCTGCAGTCATTATACAGCAATGAGTTAGATGCCGGTAATGCAGGGACTGTGTACAGACAAACACTGCTGTCATTATACACCAATGAGTTAGATACTGGCAGTGCAGGGACTGTGTACAGACAAACACAGCAGTCATTATACAGCAATGAGATAGATACTGGTTGTGCAGGGACTGTGTACAGACAAACACTGCAGTCATTATACACCAATGAGTTAGATGCTGGCAGTGCAGGGACTGTATACAGACAAACTCTGCAGTCATTATACACCAATGAGTGAGATACTGGCAGTGCAGGGACTGTATACAGAAAAAACACAGCAGTCATTATACACCAATGAGTTAGATACTGGCAGTGCAGGGACTCTATACAGATAAAACATGGCAGTTATTATACACCAATGAGCTGGATACTGGTAGTGCAGGGACTGTGTACAGACACACACTGCAGTCATTATACACCAATGAGTTAGATACTGGTAGTGCAGGGACTGTGTACAGACAAAACACAGCAGTCATTATACACCAATGAGTTAGATACTAGTAGTGCAGTGACTGTATACAGACAAACACGGCAGTCATTATACGCCAATGAGCTGGATACTGGTAGTGCAGGGACTGTACACAGACACACATGGCCGTCATCATACACAAATGAGTTATATACTGATAGGGCAGGGACTGTATACAGACAAAACATGGCAGTCAATATACACCAGTGAGTTAGATACTGGTAGTGCAGGGACTGTACAGACAAACTCTGCAGTCATTATACAGCAATGAGTTAGATACTGTTAGTGCAGGAACTGTGTGCAGACAAACATTGCAGTCATTATACAGCAATGAGTTAGATGTCGGTAGTGCAGGGACTGTGTACAGACAAACACTGCAGTCATTCTACGCAATGAGTTAGATGCCAGTAGTGCAGGGACTGTGTACAGACAAACACTGCAGTCATTATATACCAATGAGTTAGATGCCGGTAGTGCAGGGACTGTGTACAGACAAACACTGCAGTCATTATACACCAATGAGTTAGATGCCGGCAGTGCAGGGACTGTGTACAGACAAACACTGCAGTCATTATACACCAATGAGTTAGATGCCAACGGTGCAGGGATTGTGTACAGACAAACACTGCAGTCATTATACACCAATGACTTAGATGCCGGCAGTGCAGGGACTGTGTACAGACAAACACTGCAGTCATTATACACCAATGAGTTAGATACTGGCAGTGCAGGGACTGTTTACAGACAAACTGTGCAGTCATTATACACCAATGAGTTAGATACTGGCAGTGCAGGGACTGTATACAGAAAAAACACAGCAGTCATTATACACCAATGAGTTAGATACTGGTAGTGCAGGGACTGTACACAGACACACACAGCAGTCATCATACACAAATGAGTTATATACTGGTAGTGCAGGGACTGTACACAGACACACATGGCAGTCATTATACACTAATGAGTTAGATACTGGTAGTGCAGGGACTGTGTACAGACAAACACTGCAGTCATTATACACCAATGAGTTAGATGCCGGTAGTGCAGGGACTGTGTACAGACAAACACTGCAGTCATTATACACCAATGAGTTAGATACTGGCAGTGCAGGGACTGTGTACAGACAAACACTGCAGTCATTATACACCAATGAGTTAGATGCCGGTAGTGCAGGGACTGTGTACAGACAAACACAGCAGTCATTATACAGCAATGAGTTAGATACTGGTAGTGCAGGGACTGTGTACAGACAAACACTGCAGTCATTATACACCAATGAGTTAGATGCTGGCAGTGCAGGGACTGTGTACAAACTCTGCAGTCATTATACACCAATGAGTGAGATGCTGGTAGTGCAGGACCTGTATACAGACAAACATGGCAGTCATTATACGCCAATGAGCTGGATACTGGTAGTGCAGGGACTGTACACAGACACACACGGCAGTCATCATACACCAATGAGTTATATACTGGTAGGGCAGGGACTGTATACAGACAAAACATGGCAGTCAATATACACCAGTGAGTTAGATACTGGTAGTGCAGGGACTGTGTGCAGACAAACATTGCAGTCATTGTACACTAATGAGTTAGATGCCAGCAGTGCAGGGACTGTGTACAGACAAAACACAGCAGTCATTATACACCAATGAGTTAGATACTAGTAGTGCAGGACCTGTATACAGACAAACATGGCAGTCATTATACGCCAATGAGCTGGATACTGGTAGTGCAGGGACTGTACACAGACACACACGGCAGTCATCATACACCAATGAGTTATATACTGGTAGGGCAGGGACTGTATACAGACAAAACATGGCAGTCAATATACACCAGTGAGTTAGATACTGGTAGTGCAGGGACTGTGTGCAGACAAACATTGCAGTCATTGTACACTAATGAGTTAGAGGCCAGCAGTGCAGGGACTGTGTACAAACACTGCAGTCATTGTACACCAATGAGTTAGATACTGGCAGTGAAGGGACTGTGTACAGACAAACACTGCAGTCATTATACACCAGTGACCCACTCGGAACCCACTCGTGAGGGAGCAATCTTAGACCTCGTACTCTCAAACGGGGGCAGTGAGAGGATCTCAGATCTAGAAGTGGGTTGCCATCTGGGGACAAGTGACCATCAAACAGTGTGGTTCACGTTAAACTCAGCTACAGAGTCAAGCCATACAAAAGTGAGGGTACTGGACTTTAGGAGGCTGACTTTGCAAGATGGGAGAGTGCCTCAGAAAAGCACTAGCAAACAGGCTAGAAGGAGGTGTGAGCAACAATGGGAATCATCAAAACTGCCATCACAGAGGCAACAAGCCTTTGTGTGAAGCAAATAAACAAATCAAAACGAAAGAAAAGCCACTATGGTTCTCAAAAGAGGTGGCTGTGAAAGTCAGGAAGAAAAAGATAGCATTCTGGAAGTATAAGGAAACACAGAAGGAGCAGGACAGAGAGCTGTACCAGTTAAGGCAGAAGGAAGCAGGGAGGGAAGTCAGAATAGCAAAGCCCAAACTGAGAAAAGATAGCCAACTCAGTTAAGAGGGATAAAACCTTTTATAGGTACATCAGCTGAGAGAAAGACAAAGGAGGGATAGTGAGGCTGAATAGAATGAGCGGTGGGTGGGCGAGGGGACAGTGAAAAAGCAGGGATACTGAATGAATATTTCTGCTCAGTATTCACAAAAGAGGAGGTGGAAGTGCCTAATCCAATTAACAGAAGCACTTGATAGGGGTCGATCCCAGTCCTTTCACAGAAGAAAGGGTTCTGCAAGAACTCCTAAAACTGAAGGTGGACAAAGCAATGGGTCCTGATGGAATTCACCCAGAATTCTAAAAGAATTAAGGGAGGAACTAGTGAAACCACTGGCTACTCTTTTAATAAATCATGGGAGGATGGTGTGGTACCGAGGACTGGAGGAAGCGGATGTGATTCCCCTTCACAAAAGTGGGACCAAGACAGAAGCAGAAACTACAGACCTGTCAGTCTGACCTCTGTGGTAGGAAAGTGATGGAGTCACTTCTGAAGGAAAAAATAGTTGAGTACCTAGAGGCCAGTGGAGCACAGGACCCAAGGCAGCATGGGTTCACAGCGGGAAGGTCATGTCAGACGAATCTAATAGATTTCTTTGACTGGGTGACCAAAGTAGTAGACCAGGGAGGGGCTGTGGACATAGCCTAAGTAGACTTTAGCAAGGCATTTGACACAGTCCCACACAAAAGATTAAGTCAAATTAACCAGCCTGGGAGTGGTTCCCAGGGTGGTAGCCTGGGTAAAACATTGGCTGCACAACAGGACACAGAAGTTAATTGTAAATGGAGTCCACTCTGAAGAAAGAGGGGTTATTAGTGGGGTACTGCAGGATTCAGTATTGGGTCCAGTCCTTTTTAATGTCTTCATCAGTGACATTGCAGAGGGACTGGAAGGAAAAGTATGCCTTTTTGCAGATGACACAAAGATCTGCAACAGGGTTGATACACAAGGAGGTGTGGAAAGGATGAAAAGGGACTTGGCAAGGTTGGAGGAATGGTCAGAAGTATGGCAGCTAGGATTCAATGCAAAGAAGTGCAAAATAATGCACCTGGAAACAAGAACCCAGGGAAGAATACACAATGGGTGGGAGGTAGTAACAACAACAAAAGGAAAGGGACCGGGGGTAATCATATCAGATGACCTTAAGGTTAGCAAGCAATGTAGAAGGCAGTAGGGAGGGCTGGGGTATACTGGGATGTATAGGGAGGCATCAGCAGCAGAAAACAGGAAGTTGTTATCCTCAGTACAGACAGTTGGTGAGACCCCATCTGGAGTACTGTGTCCAGTTCTGGAGACCTCATCTACGCAAGGACATAGACAGGATAGAGGTAGTCCAGAGGGCAACTAAAATGGTGCAGGGTCTGCAAGAGAAGCCGTGAGGAGGAGAGCTTAAGGAGCTTAATATGTATACCCTTGAGGAAAGAAAGGGAGAGGGGACATGGAATCAGCAAAGTCAAGAGGTAGCATCTTTCAGAAAAAGAGACTTGCAAGAACAAGGGACACAATTTAAAGATAGAAGGAGGGCGGTTCAGGGCAATGTGAGAAGTATTTCACAGAGAGGGTGGTGGACGCATGGAACAGCCTTCCTGAGGAGGTTGGGGTCTAAAACTGGGAGAATTCAAGAATGCATGGGACAGACATAAGGCAATTCTTGTGGGGGGTAGGAAGAAATAGGCTGTTGGTTAACTAGGATCTGCAGCCTATCCTGTAGGTAGGGAAATGGGCAGACTAGATGGGCCAAGCGGTCCTTCTCTGCCGTCAAAGTCTATGTTTCTATGAGTTAGATGCCGGTAGTGCAGGGACTGTGTACAGACAAACTCTGCAGTCATTATACACCAATGAGTTAGATACTGGTAGTGCAGGAACTGTATACAGACAAACTGTGCAGTCATTACACACCAATGAGTTAGATACTGGCAGTCCAGGGACTGTATACAGAAAAACACAGCAGTCATTATGCACCAATGAGTTAGATACTGGTAGTGCAGGGACTGTGTGCAAACAAAACACAGCAGTCATTATACACCAATGAGCTGGATACTGCTAGTGCAGGGACTGTACACAGACACACACAGCAGTCATCATACACCAATGAGTTATATACTGGTAGTGCAGGGGCTGTACACAGACACACATGGCAGTCATTATACACCAATGAGTTAGATACTGGTAGGACAGGGACTGTATACAGACAAAATATGGCAGTCATTATACACCAATGAGTTAGGTACTGGTAGTGCAGGGACTGTGTACAGAGAAACACTGCTGTCATTATACACCAATGAGTTAGATGCCGGTAGTGCAGGGACTGTGTACAGACAAACACTGCAGTCATTATACACCAATAAGTTAGATGCTGGCAGTGCAGGGACTGTGTACATACAAACACTGCAGTCATTATACACCAATGAGTTAGATGCCAGTAGTGCAGGGACTGTACACAGACAAACTCTGCAGTCATTATACAGCAATGAGTTAGATACTGGTAGTGCAGGGACTGTGTACAGACAAACACTGCTGTCATTATACACCAATGAGTTAGATGCCGGTAGTACAGGGACTGTGTACAGACAAACACTGCAGTCATTATACACCAATGAGTTAGATGCTAGCAGTGCAGGGACTGTGTACAGACAAACACTGCAGTCATTATACACCAATGAGTTAGATGCCAGTAGTGCAGGGACTGTACACAGACAAACTCTGCAGTCATTATACAGCAATGAGTTAGATACTGGTAGTGCAGGGACTGTGTACAGACAAACACTGCTGTCATTATACACCAATGAGTTAGATGCCGGCAGTGCAGGGACTGTGTACAGGCAAACACTGCAGTCATTATACACCAATGAGTTAGATGCTGGCAGTGCAGGGACAGACAAACACTGCAGTCATTATACACCAATGAGTTAGATGCCAGTAGTGCAGGGACTGTACACAGACAAACTCTGCAGTCATTTTACACCAATGATTTAGATACTGGTAGTGCAGGGACTGTACAGACAAGCATGGCAGTTATTGTACACCAGTGAGTTAGATACTGGTAGTGCAGGGACTGTGTACATACAAACACAGCAGTCATTATACACCAATAAGTTAGATATTGGCAGTGCAGGGACTGTGTACAGACAAACACAGCAGTCATTATACACCAATGAGTGAGATACTGGTAGTGCAGGGACTGTATACAGACAAACTCTGCAGTCATTATACACCAATGGGTTAGATACTGGCAGTGCAGGGACTGTATACAGAAAAAACACAGCAGTCATTATACACGAGTGAGTTAGATACTGCTAGTGCTGGGACTGTACAGACAAACATGGCAGTTATTATACACCAATCAGTTAGATACTGGTAGTGCAGGGATTGTATACAGACAAACACAGCAGTCATTATACACCAATGAGTTAGTTACCGGTAGTGCAGTGACTGTTTACAGACAAAACACAGCAGTCATTATACACCAATGAGTTAGATACTGGTAGTGTAGGGACTGTACACAGAGAAACACAGCAGTCAGTATACACCAATGAGTTATATACTGGTAGTGCAGGGACTGTACACAGACCAACTCTGCAGTCATTATACACAGACCAACTCTGCAGTCATTATACACCAATGAGTTAGATACTGGTAGTGCAGGGACTGTACACAGACAAACATGGCAGTTATTATACACCAATGAGTTAGATACTGGTAGTGCAGGGACTGTATACAGACAAACACAGCAGTTATTATACACCAACGAGTTAGATACTGGTAGTGCAGGGACTGTGTACAGAGAAACACTGCTGTCATTATACACCAATGAGTTAGATGCCGGTAGTGCAGGGACTGTGTACAGACAAACACTGCAGTCATTATACACCAATAAGTTAGATGCTGACAGTGCAGGGACTGTGTACATACAAACACTGCAGTCATTATACACCAATGAGTTAGATGCCAGTAGTGCAGGGACTGTACACAGACAAACTCTGCAGTCATTATACAGCAATGAGTTAGATACTGGTAGTGCAGGGACTGTGTACAGACAAACACTGCTGTCATTATACACCAATGAGTTAGATGCCGGTAGTGCAGGGACTGTGTACAGACAAACACTGCAGTCATTATACACCAATGAGTTAGATGCTGGCAGTGCAGGGACTGTGTACAGACAAACACTGCAGTCATTATACACCAATGAGTTAGATGCCAGTAGTGCAGGGACTGTACACAGACAAACTCTGCAGTCATTATACAGCAATGAGTTAGATACTGGTAGTGCAGGGACTGTGTACAGACAAACACTGCTGTCATTATACACCAATGAGTTAGATGCCGGCAGTGCAGGGACTGTGTACAGGCAAACACTGCAGTCATTATACACCAATGAGTTAGATGCTGGCAGTGCAGGGAGAGACAAACACTGCAGTCATTATACACCAATGAGTTAGATGCCAGTAGTGCAGGGACTGTACACAGACAAACTCTGCAGTCATTTTACACCAATGATTTAGATACTGGTAGTGCAGAGACTGTACAGACAAGCATGGCAGTTATTGTACACCAATGAGTTAGATACTGGTAGTGCAGGGACTGTGTACAGACAAACACAGCAGTCATTATACACCAATAAGTTAGATATTGGCAGTGCAGGGACTGTGTACAGACAAACACAGCAGTCATTATACACCAATGAGTGAGATACTGGTAGTGCAGGGACTGTATACAGACAAACTCTGCAGTCATTATACACCAATGGGTTAGATACTGGCAGTGCAGGGACTGTATACAGAAAAAACACAGCAGTCATTATACACGAGTGAGTTAGATACTGCTAGTGCAGGGACTGTACAGACAAACATGGCAGTTATTATACACCAATCAGTTAGATACTGGTAGTGCAGGGATTGTATACAGACAAACACAGCAGTCATTATACACCAATGAGTTAGTTACCGGTAGTGCAGTGACTGTTTACAGACAAAACACAGCAGTCATTATACACCAATGAGTTAGATACTGGTAGTGTAGGGACTGTACACAGAGAAACACAGCAGTCAGTATGCACCAATGAGTTATATACTGGTAGTGCAGGGACTGTACACAGACCAACTCTGCAGTCATTATACACCAATGAGTTAGATACTGGTAGTGCAGGGACTGTACACAGACAAACATGGCAGTTATTATACACCAATGAGTTAGATACTGGTAGTGCAGGGACTGTATACAGACAAACACAGCAGTTATTATACACCAATGAGTTAGATACTGGTAATAGAAATAGGAAATAGAAATAGACTTTGACGGCAGATAAGGACCCCTTGGCCCACCCAGTCTGCCCATTTCCCTACCTATTGGATAAGCTGCAGGTTCTAGTTAACTAACAGCCTACTTCCTGCAACCCCCCACTATAATTGCCTTATGTGTGTCCCATGCGTGTTTGAATTCCCCCACTGTTTTAGACCACACAACCTCCCCAGGAAGGCGGTTCCATGTGTCCACCACTCTCTCTGTGAAAAATAATTTCCTCACGTTACCCCTCAGTCGTCCCCCTCTATCTTTAAATTGTGCCCCTTGTTCTTGCACATCTCTTTTCTGAAAGATGCTGCCCTCCTGGACTTTGTTGATTCCCTTGAGGTACTTGAAAGTTTTTATCATGTCCCCCCGTCCCTCCTTTCATCAAGGGTATACATATTAAGCTCTCTCAGTCTCTCTTCATATGGTTTCTGATGCAGACACTGCACCATTTTAGTTGCCCTCCTCTGGACTGCTTCCATCCTGTCTATGTCCTTGCGTAGATGGGGTCTCCAAAACTGCATGCAGTACTCCAGATGGGGTCTCACCAACTGTCTGTACAGAGGGATAACCACTTCCCTTATTCTACTTGTGATGCCCCTCCCTATGCATCCCAGTATCCCCCCAGCTCTCCTTACTGACTTTTCACATTGCTTACCCACCTTTAGGTCATCTGATATGATTACCCCCAGGTCCCTTTCCATTATTGTTGTTGTTAGCACCTCCCCTGCCATTGTGTACTCTTCTCCTGGGTTTTTGTTTCCCAGGTGCATTACTTTGCACTTCTTTGCATTGAATCTAAGTTGCCATACATCTGACCATTCCTCCAACCTTGCCAAGTCCCTTCTCATCCTTTCTACCCCCTTGTGTATCAACTCTGTTACAGATCTTTGTGTCATCTGCAAAGAGGCATACCTTTCCTTCCAGACCCTCTGCAATGTCACCTATAAAGACGTTAAAGAGGACTGGACCCAGTACTGAGCCCTGAGGTACTCCACTAGTAACCCCCTTTCTTCGGAATGTGTTCCATTCACTATTACCTTCTGTGTCCTGTTGTGCAGCCAGTTTGCTACCCATGCTACCACCCTGGGACCCACTCCCAGGCTGGCTAGCTTAATTATTAATCTTTTATGCGGTACTGTGTCAAATGCCTTGCTAAAGTCTAGGTAGGCTTATCCACAGCCCTCCTGGTCTATTACTTTGGTCACCCAGTCAAAGAAATTAATTAGATTTGTCTGACATGACCTTCCGCTGTGAATCCATGCTGCTTTGGGTCCTGTGCCTGCTGACCTCTAGGTACTCAACAATTCTTTCTTTCAGAAGTGATTCCATCATTTTCCCTACCACTGAGGTCAAACTAACAGGTCTGTAGTTTCCTGCTTCTGCCTTGCTCCCACTTTTGTGAAGGGGAATCGCATCTGCCTCCTCTGGTCCTCAGGTACCACCCCATCCTCCCATGATTTGTTAAAAAGTGTGGTCAGTGGTGTCACTAGGTCCCCCCTTAGTTCTTTTAGGATTCTGGGATGAATCCCGTCAGGCACCATTGTTTTGTCCACCTTGAGTTTTAGGAGTTCTTTCAGGACTCTTTCTTCTGTAAATGGACTGGTGTCAACCCCTCTACCCAGAGTGCTTCTATTGTTAGGTTTAGGTAACTCCTCCTCTTCTTCTTTTGTGAATACTGAGCAAAAGTATTCATTCAGTATCTCTGCCTTTTCACTGTCTCCCTCTGCCCACCTTCCCTCTCCTTTATTAATCTTCACTATCTCTCTCTTAACCTTTCTATGCTCCCTAATGTACCTATAAAAGGTTTTATCCCCCTTCTTAACTGAGTTGGCTATCTTTTCCTCGGTTTGGGCCTTTGCTATTCTGACTGCCTTCCCCACTTCTTTCTGCTTTAATTGATACAGTTCCCTATCATGCTCCTTCTGTGATTTCTTATATTTTTTGAATGCAGCCTTTTTCTCCTTAATCTTCCCTGCCACCTCTTTTGAGAACCATAGTGGTTTTTCACTCCGTTTTGTTTTCTTTATTTGTTTCACAGAAAGGCTTGTTGCCTCCATGATGGCAGTTTTGATTTTTCTCGATTGTTCTTCCACCCCTCCTTCCTGCCCATTTGTTAGTGCATTCCTTAGGCACTCACCCATTTTGCCAAAGTCAACCCTTCTAAAGTACAATATCCTTGTTTTTGTATGGCTTGTCTCCATGGTTGTGCTTATTGTGAACCACACTGTGTGGTGGTCACTTGCTCCCAGATGGCTACTGACTTCTAAATCTGTTATCCTCTCTCCATTTGAGAGTACCAGGTCTAATATTGCTCCCTCCCGAGTGGGTTCCATTACTAGTTGTCTAAGGCATGCCCCCTGTAGGGCATCGAGAATGACCCTGCTCTTGGATGTGGCTGCAATACATGTTGTCCAGTTAACATCTGGCATATTCAGGTCCCTCATCAACAGTATCTCCCCTTTTTCAGCCATTTTGAAATGTCCTCTATCATTTTCTTGTCCATTTCCTCCCCTTGAGATGGGGGTCTGTATAAACCCCTGTGCGGATTGTGATGCCATTTCCTTTCTCCAAGGTGACTCAGAGTGCCTCTTGTCCTCCCCCTTTACTTTTTAGTTCTGTAGCTTTGATCCCTTCCCTTATGTAGAGAGCTACTCCACCTCCTCTTTTACCCTCCCTGTCCCTTCTGTAGATTGTGTACCCTGGTATGTTGACATCCCAGTCATGGTTCTCTGTGTACCATGTTTCCGTGACTGCCACAATATCCAAGTGTTCCTCTTCCATCAGGGCTACTAGCTCAGGAAGCTTGTTTCCCAGACTACAGGCATTGGTACTCATTGCCCTCCATATAATGTTGGCTTTATCCTTTTTTCCCCCATCCCTGCTCTTATATCCTTTGTCTATTTCTCCATTTGCCCCTGTCCAGCCCTCTGTCAACCTCTGTACCTCAGTGTTTGCCTTACTACCTGCCATGTTTTGTGGGGGGAGGCTTGACATTTCCTGCTTCCTATCAGCATCTCCCCCCTTGGCTAGTTTAAAAGCTTGCAAGGAAGCCTTTAAACCTGTCACCTAGGAGTTTGGTTCCCTTCCTGGACAGATGCAGACCATCGTGCCAGTACAGACCTTCATCTCTACGGGTGGACCCCCTCCCCAATAAAGCCAAAGCCCTGTGCTCTGCACCAGTTTTGCAACCATTCATTAAACTGCATGGTGTGCAGTACCCTAGCATCACCCCTGCCAAAGACTGACAGCACGTCTGAGAAGGTTACCATGCTTGCTACCTGTCTGAGGCCCCTCCCCCACTCCACAAATTCATCCTGCACTGCCCTGATCTCATGCCTAGCTAGGTCATTTGTCCCAAGGTGGACAATGATATCTAGTTCCCTCTTTTGTGATGCTGCTTCTGCAATCCTGAGGATTCGCTTCCTGTCCCTCCAAGCCATGGCACCAGGCAGGCACCTTACTTCCCTCTCCCCTCCCTTTTCCAGTTCTACCCCCCCTAACAACTGAGTCCCCTACCAGGAGCTGTTTCCTTCCCTGTGGTGTCCCTTGCCACCCTTTGTGGGTCTCCCTTGTGGATGTCCCCAGCATTCTTCTTGGTCTCCACTGAGGGTGTCATCGTACAGGAACCTTGCTCTGCCATACTGGCATATGATTTGTGAAGAGGTACAACTAGAGGGAATCGTCTGTGTTCCACCACCCTCACCCTCCCAGAACCCACTGTGGTCCAACTGCTCCTCATACTTGGCAACCTCTGTGGCAGTAGTTGTGGCACTGGTGCTCTCTGGGTGGGGGAGACCTCCACAGTCCTTGCCAGTTGAGCCTGGAGATGGGCAACTGCCTCCCTCAGGGCTGATAGTTGCCTGCAAATAGGTAGTGCAGGGACTGTACACAGAGAAACATAGCAGTTATTATACACCAATGAGTTAGATACTGGTAGTGCAGGGACTGTATACAGACAAACACAGCAGTCATCATACACCAATGAGTTAGTTACTGGTAGGGCAGGGACTGTACAGACAAACATGGCAGTTATTATATACCAATGAGTTAGATACTGGTAGTGCAGGAACTGTACACAGCAAACTCCGCAGTCATTATACACCAATGAGTTAGATACTGGTAGTGCAGGGACTGTGCCCTGGCAAACAAAGCAGTTATTATACACCAATGCGTTAGATATTGGTAGTGCAGAGACTGTACCCTGTCAAACAAAGCAGTCATTATACACCACTGAGTTAGATACTGGTAGTGCAGGGACTTTATAGAGACAGACATAGCAGTCATTACATACCAATGACTTAGATACTGGCTGTGCAGGGACTGTATACAGACTAACACAGCAGTCATTATACACCAATGAGTTAGATACTGGCAGTGCAGGGACTGTATACAGACAAACACGGCAGTCATTATACACCAATGAATTTTTACTTGTAGTGCAGTGACTCTGTACAGACAAACACAGCAGTCATTATACATCAGTGAGTTAGATGATGGTAGTGCAAGGACTGTATACAGACAAACACGGCAGTCATTATACACCAATGAGTTAGATCCTGGTAGTGCAGGGAATGTATACAGACAAACGCAGCAGTCATTATACACCAATCAGTTAGATCCTGGTAGTGCAGGGACTGTATACAGACGAACACGGCAGTCATTAAACACCAATGAGTTAGATACTGGTAGTGCAGTGACTGTATACAGACAAACACAGCAGTCATTATACACCAGTGAGTTAGATACTGGTAGTGCAGGGACTGTATACAGACAAACACTGCAATTATTATACACCAGTGAGTTAGATACTCGTAGTGCATGGACTGTATACAGACAAACACTGCAGTCATTATACAACAGTGAGTTAAATACTGGTAGTGCAGGGACTGTATACAGAGAAAGATAGCAGTCATTATACACCAATGAGTCAGATACTGGTAGTGCAGGGACTGTATAGAGACAAACACGGCAGTCATTATACACCAATGAGTTAGATACTGGTAGTGCAGGGACTGTATACAGACAAACACAGCAGTCATCATGCACCAATGAGTTAGTTACTGGTAGGGCAGGGACTGTACAGACAAACATGGCAGTTATTATATACCAATGAGTTATATACTGGTAGTGCAGGAACTGTACACAGACAAACTCCGCAGTCATTATACACCAATGAGTTAGATACTGGTAGTGCAGGGACTGTGCCCTGGCAAACAAAGCAGTTATTATACACCAATGCGTTAGATACTGGTAGTGCAGAGACTGTACCCTGTCAAACAAAGCAGTCATTATACACCACTGAGTTAGATACTGGTAGTGCAGGGACTTTATAGAGACAGACATAGCAGTCATTACATACCAATGACTTAGATACTGGCTGTGCAGGGACTGTATACAGACCAACACAGCAGTCATTATACACCAGTGAGTTAGATACTGGCAGTGCAGGGACTGTATACAGACAAAAACGGCAGTCATTATACACCAATGGATTTTTACTTGTAGTGCAGTGACTCTGTACAGACAAACACAGCAGTCATTATACACCAATGAGTTAGATCCTGGTAGTGCAGGGACTGTATACAGAGAAATGCAGCAGTCATTATACACCAATCAGTTAGATCCTGGTAGTGCAGGGACTGTATACAGACAAACGCGGCAGTCATTAAACACCAATGAGTTAGATACTGGTAGTGCAGGGACTGTATACAGACAAACACGGCAGTCATTATACACCAGTGAGTTAGATACTGGTAGTGCAGGGACTGTATACAGACAAACACTGCAATTATTATACACCAGTGAGTTAGATACTGGTAGTGCATGGACTGTATACAGACAAACACTGCAGTCATTATACACCAGTGAGTTAGATACTGGTAGTGCAGGGACTATATACAGAGAAACATAGCAGTCATTATACACCAATGAGTCAGATACTGGTAGTGCAGGGACTGTATACAGACAAACACAGCAGTCATTATACACCAATGAGTTAGATACTGGTAGTGCAGGGACTGTATACAGACAAACATAGCAGTCATTTTACACCAACGAGTTAGGTATTGGTAGTACAGGGACTGTATATAGACAAAACACAGCAGTCATTATACACCAGTGAGTTAGATACAGGTAGTGCAGGGACTGTATACAGACAAATGTAGCAGTCATTATACACCAATGAGTCAGATACTGGTAGTGCAGGGACTGTACACTGACAAACATGGCAGTTATTATACACCAGTGAGTTAGATACTGATAGTGTGGGGACTTTGTACAGACAGACACAGCAGGCATTACATGACAGTGAGTTAGATACTGGTAGTGCAGGGACTGTGCCCTGGCAAACAAAGCAGTTATTATACACCAATGCGTTAGATACTGGTAGTGCAGAGACTGTACCCTGTCAAACAAAGCAGTCATTATACACCACTGAGTTAGATACTGGTAGTGCAGGGACTTTATAGAGACAGACATAGCAGTCATTACATACCAATGACTTAGATACTGGCTGTGCAGGGACTGTATACAGACCAACACAGCAGTCATTATACACCAGTGAGTTAGATACTGGCAGTGCAGGGACTGTATACACACAAAACGGCAGTCATTATACACCAATGGATTTTACTTGTAGTGCAGTGACTCTGTACAGACAAACACAGCAGTCATTATACACCAATGAGTTAGATCCTGGTAGTGCAGGGACTGTATACAGAGAAATGCAGCAGTCATTATACACCAATCAGTTAGATCCTGGTAGTGCAGGGACTGTATACAGACAAACGCGGCAGTCATTAAACACCAATGAGTTAGATACTGGTAGTGCAGGGACTGTATACAGACAAACACGGCAGTCATTATACACCAGTGAGTTAGATACTGGTAGTGCAGGGACTGTATACAGACAAACACTGCAATTATTATACACCAGTGAGTTAGATACTGGTAGTGCATGGACTGTATACAGACAAACACTGCAGTCATTATACACCAGTGAGTTAGATACTGGTAGTGCAGGGACTGTATACAGAGAAACATAGCAGTCATTATACACCAATGAGTCAGATACTGGTTGTGCAGGGACTGTATACAGACAAACACAGCAGTCATTATTCACCAATGAGTTAGATACTGGTAGTGCAGGGACTGTATACAGACAAACATAGCAGTCATTTTACACCAACGAGTTAGGTATTGATAATACAGGGACTGTATACAGACAAAACACAGCAGTCATTATACACCAGTGAGTTAGATACAGGTAGTGCTGGGACTGTATACAGACAAATGTAGCAGTCATTATACACCAATGAGTCAGATACTGGTAGTGCAGGGACTGTACACTGACAAACATGGCAGTTATTATACACCAGTGAGTTAGTTACTGATAGTGTGGGGACTTTGTACAGACAGACACAGCAGGCATTACATGACAGTGAGTTAGATACTGGTAGTGCAGGGACTGTACACTGACAGACATGGCAGTTATTATACACCAGTGAGTTAAATACTGGTGGTGCAGGGATTCTATACAGACAAAACACAACAGTCATTATAAACCAATGAGTTAGATACTGGTAGTGCAGGGACTGTACGCAGACAAACACAGCAGTCATTATACACCAATGAATTAGATACTGGTAGTGCAGGGACTGTATAGAGACAAACATGGCAGTTATTATACACCATTGAGTTACAGTAGATACTGATAATGTGGGGACTGTGTACAGACAGACACAGCAGGCATTACGTGACAGTGAGTTAGATACTGGTAGTGCAGGGACTGTACACTGACAAACATGGCAGTTATTATACACCAGTGAGTTAAATACTGGTGGTGCAGGGATTCTATACAGACAAAACGCAGCGGTCATTATACACCAATGAGTTAGATACTGGTAGTGCAGGGACTGTATACAGACAAACATGGCGGTTATTATACACCATTGAGTTACAGTAGATACTGATAGTGTGGGGACTTTGTACAGACAGACACAGCAGGCATTACATGACAGTGAGTTAGATACTGGTAGTGCAGGGACTGTACACTGACAAACATGGCAGTTATTATACACCAGTGAGTTAAATACTGGTGGTGCAGGGATTCTATACAGACAAAACACAGCAGTCATTATACACCAATGAGTTAGATACTGGTAGTGCAGGGACTGTATACAGACAAACATGGCAGTTATTATACACCAGTGAGTTAAATACTGGTGGTGCAGGGATTCTATACAGACAAAACACAGCAGTCATTATACACCAATGAGTTAGGTACTGGTTGTGCAGGGACTGTATACAGACAAACATGGCAGTTATTATACACCAATGAGTTAGATACTGGTAGTGCAGGGACCGTACACTGACAAACATGGCAGTTATTATACACCATTGAGTTAGATACTGATAGTGTGGGGACTGTGTACAGACAGACACAGCAGGCATTACATGACAGTGAGTTAGAAACTGGTAGTGCAGGGTCTGTATAGAGACAAGCATAGCAGTCATTATATAAAATTAATCAGAAAATTGCTATGCCTATCGCAGTACTGTATGTTCATAAAGGTCAGAATGGGGAATTGTTCAGGAGAGTGGAAATGTAAGAACCATCACATCCACTTCTTGCTGCCAACCCCGTCCTGCAGGGTTAGGATGATGAAGTATATATAAATATTTTCTCACCTCTACACAGCAGTGAGACATCACACCTGCTGCCTGCCCAGAGGGACTCGCATTTCTGAGCAGGAGTGAACAGAGAGAGGGATCATGGAATGGGGCCCCACAGAAAGCCTATTCTTCCAGCAGCCTTTTTGTTTTTTTCAGGCTAGTGTCCCCCAACCCCACATCCAGCAGCCATGCTTTTTCAGGGATATTCCCACACACACAGAGACCATTCTAAATAAAAGTCTGGTGAACTTTCTGGAGGTAAATGGTCTCCAGGATGATAGACAGCGTGGGTTTGTCATGGAGAGGTCCTGTCAGACCATCATGATAGACTCTTTGACTGAGTCACAAGGTGGTTGGATAAGGGCCAGGCAGTAGATGTCCTGTACCTGGACTTCGGTAAGGCCTTCGACTCCGTGCCACATTGAAGGTTACTGGGCAAGCTGAGTAACCTGGGAGTCAGGGGCAAGCTGCTGGGGTTGGACAAGAGCTGGCTGCAAGATGGGAATCAGTGGGTGATGGTGGTGGTGGGGGGTACTATAGCCTAGACCTGTAACCAGTGGGGTCCCACAGGGCTCAGTACTCAGACCAGAGTTATTCAACATCTTTATTAGTGACATAACGGATGGGGTCAGAAGTAAAATCTGCTTATTCACAAACAATACTAAGCTCTGTGGGAGAGTGGACACAGAGAAGTGGATACAGGAGCTCAGGGAGGATCTAGCTAGGCTTGAGAGCTGGTCTGGAATCTGGCAGTTGGTGTTCAATGCGAAGAAGTGCAAGGTTGTGCACCTGGGAGCTAAGAACCCTGGGGCCAGCTACTGGCTGGGGGGCGTGCAGGTGTCCAGCTCAGAGGAGGAAAAGGATCTAGGGGTTATAGTCAGGGGTGACATGAAACACTCTGTGCAGTGCTGTGAAGCAGCTGCCAAAGCAAATAAAATGCTGGGATGCATTGCCAGAGGAATCACCTCCAGAAGGAAGTCATTCTGCCATTATACAGGTCACTGCCAAGACCACACCTTGAGTACTGTGTGCAGTTCTGGTGCCCTTATTTGAAGAAGGACATCAGACTGCTGGAGGGGGTACAATGCAGGGTGACAAAGATGATCCAGGGCATGGGGGACAAACCACATGACGAGAGATTACGGGAGCTCAATATGTATTCCCTGGAGGGCAGGAGGGAAGGGGGGGGGGATACAATAGAAATCTTCTAGTACCTAAAAGGTATAAACAAGATTGAACGGAGGGCATTTTTAATTTGAAAAGGGAGGGGACCACAAGGGAGCATAGTCTGAAGCTAGTGGGGGTAGATTTAAAAGGGAAATGAGGAGGAACTTTTTCATGGAAAGGGTGGTGTCAAAGTGGAATGAGCTGCCACAGGAGATGGTAGCATTGAAAATGGTGGGAAGTTTTAAAGGGGGGTGGGACAGAGTATAAAGGAGAGTTACAACTGGAGGGAGGAAGGGGAAGGGGAAAAGAGTGTGGGGAGGTTAACGCCGGGGAGAAACAGGAGGGGGGGGCAGCTCCACTAATATAGACTGAGCTGCACATTCAAGCAGACTTGATAGACCTCTACAGCCTGTTTCAACTGGTAATTTTGTATGTAATCAGGGAGGCTATTTGAGCCTTCATAGAGACAACTGGGAGTGTTTTCTGTCCCCTTTTCTCCCCAGTCCCACTCTTCACCACAGTGACATAGGCCATGTCACCATCAGCTTCAATGTCACTGCATCCCTGCGTTGAGAGGCAAGCTCCCTGTCCCCACCATAGGGGTTGCTGTGGTACCAGAACCCATTGGAACCCCTCCCAAGCTGAGGTGCAGTGCCAAACAACAACTGCCTCAGCCAGGTCCGATCCCTGACGTGGTGACCCAGCTCCGCTCCTGTCCCCGGGCAGCCTGTTCAGCAGTGCACTGCGCTGCAACTGGTCCATTGAGGCGTCCCTCTTCTAGCAGCTTTTAATCTCTTTGATCACTGAGGGGTGCCCTCACGGTTGGTTCTCAGATGGGATACATGCCCTGCAAAAATATGCTATGGCCCAGCAGTGTTACAAAGTTACCAGCAGAATGGGGGGGGTGTGGGCTGACTTTTTCTGTTCTGACTGGTCGGGTCAGTCAGATCAGAACCAGAACTAAAATGTAATAGATGTGAAAATAAATGGTGCAATCAATTCAAAAATGCACAGTAATGCTACACCGCTGAACAGGTCGATGTGAGCCAGGGGCTTCATCCTGTCCACCTGTTCCATCCCACCCACCCAGCTCCACTGGTACTTTCACACAGGTGTAATATTTTGGCCTGACCAATTCAGTCCACCTGATTAGTTTCATTTATTTATTTATTTATTTATTTATTTATTTATCAAGTCTAGGATTATAAATACCTTTGAGCCATGGCTCTTTTACAAAGGTTCCACGTCAGAGAAATACAAATTATGGGGAACATCAAGACAGGCATTACAACAATGTGGACATTGCAAACAGAGTACAGATTAATACAGTTCAAGGGTAGCATTGTAACAAGGCAGCCAGCGGCAATTGTGAGAGAAAATAGACAACAGATAAGAAGTGCCAGAGTCATAGGGAGAGGGAAGAGGGTGGGGGGATGAAAGAATGTAGGAAGGGTGGTGAGAGGGTGAAAAGTGCAGCATTGGGTATACCAAGATGTGAGGGTAGAATCCAGTGAGGAGGGGGGGGGACAACTAAAGCAGAAAGGGAAGTGGAGAAACAAGGTTAAGTTGGGCAGTCACAGGAGCTGTTGGTAGTGAGATAGTCCCGGAGCCTAGTTTTAAACATACCAATAGTTGGGGCAGAGGAGATGGTTGGGCTGAGGCCATTGAACCAGAGTGGTGCTCGATAAGCAAAAGAGCGTTGTCCCTATGAAGTGTGACAGTGGGGACTTTCAGTAGCTGTAGCGTGGATCTCCTAAGGCACCATTTGTTAATTCGGTGTTGTAACAGAGTTGAGACCCCAGAAGGTGCAAGGCCAAGGTAGATTTTTTGACCATGGAGCAGGTGAGAAACTTTATGCGGTTTGATAGTTGGAGCCAGCGGTCTGAGTGTACAGGTCACATGTGTGGGTGAGACGGTGAGCACCAGTGATGAGCCGACATGCTTTATTTAAGGCAGTTGAGAGGCATCTAAGGGTTGTGGTTGTGGCCGAGCCATAAATGATGAGACCATAGTCTATTACAGAGATCAGGACTGCAACCTTCAAAGCTTCTGGCGTGAGGTGTGGTCTGTGTTTGTAGAGGAGACCAAGCCGTGTATTAGCAGCTCTAGCTACATTATCTACATGAAGTCCATAGGAGAGATTAGGGTCAAGCTGTATCCCTAAGTATTTGAAGGACACCACCTGATCTAGAGTGTTCCCTGGGTGGTGGAGATAGCCAAGTGGTGTAGCTTGTGTGGGTTATGAGAGCTGCAGAAGAGCATAGATTTGTTTTTCTTGTCATTGAGGACCAGTTTATGATTAAGAAACCATGTCTCTACAGAACTGAAACCAAGTTGAAGGTTGTGTTGAAGAGTTGCAGGATCTTTGTGAGTGGAGAATACAACAGCATCATCGGCATATAGTATGATCTGCTCAGAGCAGTGGTAAGGGAAGGAGTTTAAGAAAAGGCTAAAAAGGAGGGGTCCCAGTATGGATCCCTGTGGGACACCCGAGCGAACAGGCAGGGTGTTAGAAAGAGCGTCCACAATTTTTACTCTCTGTGACCGGTTTTCTAAGTAGCTTTTAATCCAGAGAGAAGAGTCAGGTGATAGCCCGGCATTCAGTAGTTGGTGTATTAGTAGTCCATGGTGTACTGTATCGAAGGCCTTGGAGAGGTCACAAAACGGCCCCTGTGAGAAGGCCGTTGTCAAGGGGTTTGTGCAAAGCTCCAGTGAACTCAAGAAGGGCTGTGGTGGTGCTGTGACCTTTCCGGAAGCTGTGTTGTTGTGGACAAGGTATATTGTATTTATCCAAGTGGTCGGTAAGTTGATCAGTCACGATGCACTCAAGTGCCTTAGAGAGTGGGGGCAGTATGGAGATAGGGCGATAATTTGAGTGAATCGTCTTGTCCCCACTTTTATGGACGGGTGTCACGGTGGCTGTTTTCCATAGGTCTGGGAATTTTCCACAGCTGAGAGAGAGGTTTAGGATTTTTGTTAATGGATGAATTACCTCATCGAGGGTGAACAACAGGAGCTTAAGGTCCAGGGTGTCGCTACTAGATCTAGATTTAGAGATAGCTGCAGTAATATAGCAGCGAGCTTCAATCAGCCTTACCTTCCTGAAGTAGAAGAGGGGATGGTTAGACTGAGGGGCTGAGGTATTTGGGGAGTAGGCCCTGTTTCAAAAAAGTCATGGGGTAGAACAGCACTAAGGTCTGAAAAAGCCGTGTTAAAGATGTTTGCGATCACCTTGGGGTCAAGGGTTGAGGATCCATCAACCATTAACATGGCCTGAGAGGTTTTTGGCTGCTTCCCTGTGACATCCTTGATATTGTCCCAGAAAGCACGACCATTTCCCCATGTATTGGTGAGAGTGTCTTTGTAATAGATGGATTTCATTAGCCGTATGGCTTTTGTGCAGGCATTTCGTGCTTGTTTGTAATTTTGGATGTCCAGTTGTTTGCCAGTGGCCCTGGCAACTGCCCAGAGGTGATCCCTTAGTTTCTGCTGTGAAAGAAGAGCTGTGGTGACCCATGGGTTAGAGAGAGATTTTGTTTTGCGCCTTTTAACAGGGGCAAAGAGGTCGCAGGCTTTGTTGAAAATTGAGATGAAGTGATCAAGAGCCAAGTTAACATCTGTTGCTTCATAGATGGGTAGCCAGTCTTGTAGAAGCAGGTGTTGTTTGAGATGTGGAAGTTTTCACGAGGAAGGACTCTGCTAGCGATAATTTTGGGAGGGGCTTAAGGAATTTGTTAGACCATGCACACATGACTGGGGAGTGGTCACTGAGTGAGTCTGGGAGAATGGTCGTGACGAAATCCTTGTGGGGTGAGTGGTGAGGACCCAATCCAAGAGGTACTGGTGCCAGTCTTGTAGTTAATCCTAGTAGGGAGTTTACCATTTGCGTGAGGTTAGCAGCTGAGATGGAGTCTTTATAGGCACTGGCACTGATGCTAACCAGTTTATGTTGAAATCCCTAGTAGAATAAGTTCAGCTCGGGAGGATGAGAGTTGATAAAGTTTAGGACGTCGTTGAATCCATGTTTAGGGTCCCTGGGCGGGATGTATACGGAGACAATAGTCAGGGCTTTATGGTTGGGACCTAGGACGATTTTTATTGGCAGAATCTGTGCTGAGGCAGAAAGTGATGGAGTTGCTACAGGGTGCCAAGACAGGGAGTCTTTGATATAGATTGTGCAACCACCGCCTTTTTTGGATATCCGGTCCAGCCTGTGGACATTGTAGCCCTGTATTGTTACTGCTGAGTCAGGAGCTGTAGGTGTCAGCCAAGTTTCCACCACTGCAAGGATGTCAGGGTTGTGTTGGCATATGAAGGCTTGGAGTGCATCCAGCTTTGGTAGTAGGCTGCAGATATTAATGGTTGCAAGGATAAGGGCACCTGGAGTTTGTGTGGCCTGAGCTTCTAGGGCCAGGATTGGGATGGACGCTGCCTGAGATGAGAAGGAGGAGGAGTAGGAGTTTTAAGGAGCAGAGTCGCAGCGCTTTGAGAGATAGTTTTGATTGTTGTTTCCTGGAGTAGAGGTTGCACGGTTCCAGGCGGTGTCCCATATGGACTGCAAGGTGGTACAGTGTAGAGAGGTGGCCACACTTGTTGAGAGTAATGGTCGGGTTAAGTAACCAGGAATATCCAAACGGTGCGCCAAGCACAAGTCTTGAGTGGAAGTGGAGAGTTCCCTTGGAGTAGCAGTGGAAACCAGAGTAGAGGGTGGCAGGGGTGGGGTGGGGGTGGGGTGGCTAGGACCAGGGGAGAGAGAAGAGGGGGGCCAGGGCAAGGAGGAGGAGAGGCGAGAGAAAGGCAGAGAGAGCCCACATGGCTTTCTTACTAGATAAAGAGATAGAGATATAGCCCTCTAGTGGTGAGAGGATATAATCTGCTAAAAAAAAAAAAAAAAGCTCCAAATTCACTTCTAATATCAACTCAGATCTTAAAATGACTGTAAGGATTAAACAAATTATTAAACCCTAGCACATAAATTCAACTAGAAACACAGAGGGAGATACAGTAGTTAGAGGTATGTTCAGCAGGAGATAGTGTGGGCCACTTGGAAATCAGCTTCCACTGGTACCAAATCCAAAAGTCAGGGCTAGTACCTTGCAGTACAGAGGATTTCTGAAAAACTGTTTAGGTTCCAGAAATTGAAGGGTCCGTGGCCTGGTCAAGGCACGCTGGATCCCTTGCAGTACAGAGGATTTCTGAAAAACTGTTTAGGTTCCAGAAATTGAGGGGTCTGTGGCCTGGTCAAGGCACGCTGGATCCCTTGCAGTACAGAGGATTTCTGAAAAACTGTTTAGGTTCCAGAAATTGAGGGTCCGTGGCCTGGTCAAGGCACGCTGGATCCCTTGCAGTACAGAGGATTTCTGAAAAACTGATTAGGTTCCAGAAATTGAGGGGTCCGTGGCCTGGTCAAGGCACGCTGGATCCCTTGCAGTACAGAGGATTTCTGAAAAACTGTTTAGGTTCCAGAAATTGAGGGGTCCGTGGCCTGGTCAAGGCACGCTGGATCCCTTGCAGTACAGAGGATTTCTGAAAAACTGATTAGGTTCCAGAAATTGAGGGGTCCGTGGCCTGGTCAAGGCACGCGTGATCCCTTGCAGTACAGAGGATTTCTGAAAAACTGTTTAGGTTCCAGAAATTGAGGGGTCCGTGGCCTGGTCAAGGTTAAGGAAGAATGGAAGAGTTGTATAGAGCAGGCACAAGCAATATGTTTCTCTCTTTATAACAAAAGGGCAACTCTTATGAGTGGTGATCTTGGTGTAAACAGCCTTCCACCACCACTTTGTACCATGAGGCCATGTTCCTCTTAATCTATAATGTTTTGTGACTGGTGGAGCAAAGGGGGTAAGTCTCCTTTAAATCTTAGGAACTGTGAGTGATCTTGGTGCATTTACGTAGCAGTGAATATTCTGACCTACAGTAATTTGGAATACTCAGTATTCTGAAATAAGTATTCCAGCCATGTAAACCTATAGAATAATTAACCCCTCTGTGTTAAGAATCAGCAGATTCATCAGCCCAGTGATGTGGAGGGCTAAGATGCTGGCACCTTACCTCCAGCCACGCTGATGACCCAGGTTGCTCACGGCCAGCCAGGTATTGAGTGTCCTAAGACAACTGTCCTCTCTTGGAGAGGGAAGAGTCTGAGTCCCACCACTTGCCTTCCACCTAGAGGAGGCTGCGTGGCAACAGGTGCAACAAGCAGACTTGGGGGTGACGCAGAGATGCAGCATGCATGCATGTGCGTCAATACGCATGCGTATGTGTGCATCACTCACAGATGCCCCAGGGAGAAAATGGTCACTCAGGGTCATGCGGTGCCTGCGGGGGATACTATTTGGCTGGCCACCTGCCAATATTGCTGTGTGCAAGTGGTGGTTAACCCAAAGTCCATGAGATGGGTCGTGACAGTGCTGGGGAGATGCCACCAGGACCTTGGACAACAGGAGGAGAAACAAATGAAGAAAAAAAAATTAGCAGATTTTCAACTCCACGTTCGATCGATCTAATGAGGTGTTGAGAATCTGCATGTTCTTAACCCAGAGGGGTTTTCTTATTTTATATAATACAATGTAAGTATGTTTTACAATACATCCACATCATTCAGTGATAGACTAGTAATGTTAATGTTTTCTGTCATGAACCATATACATGTGAATAGCTATGATTTTAACTGCCGATTTTGAATCTGGGTTAGGGATTGCTCAGCTTACGCTGCTGTGACGCTCCATAGCAAGAGCGCGATTCTGATTGGTACTGCCGTGAAAACTTATTTTTCATGTTCCGAAGTGTTAAGAACAATTGATTCTATCTGTCTCAACATTCTGAAGTGTGAAGAATAAGTTTTCAAAACCACTGGTAAAACATGTTTACAGTATATTATAGCAGTATTCTAACTGCTGAGTGGGTATTCTGAATACTATTATTTTTTTATTTTATTTTAGTCTGTGGTAACCGGGCAAGGCCCACTAGGCACAAGTGCCTGTTTTCAGGGGCGACCTGGGAGCACTGGGCAGTTAAGTGACTTGCTCAGAGTCACACAGTATGCAAGTGGAGGTTGTGAGAATCAAACTCAGGTCTGGTCTGCTGGATGTATCAAGCTCGTTCACACCTTGTTCCTCTAACCTCTAGGCTATATTGCCAGAATCTGCTCACGTAATTTGGAATATAACTATGGGCAGAAGCTGTTAAACTCTGTTATACATGGGTGATTATACACAGCCATGTATAACGGAGTTTGAGTATACACATATGTGTATAATCACCCGTGAATAACAGAATTGGATTATACACATACAGTGGTGTCCCCAGGATGAAACACAATTCTGCAGCATTTTGCAGCACTCTGCAGAATGCTGCAGAAGACTTACTGAATAAAGCAATGTAATTTCAATGGTAATTAGTCCCCTTTGTCATTCAGGAAAATGTGACACTGCCAGGATGAAGTGAATGCCACAGTTTCCTGCATGACAAAGAGGACTAATTGCCATTGAAATTACATTGCTTTATTCAGTAGGTCTGCTGCAGCAGACTGCAGAGTACGTTCAAAGTGCGTTTAATCCTGGGGGACGCCACTGTATGTGTATAATCACCTGTGTATAACGGAGTTTGATTAGACACATAAAGGTATAATCACTGTGTAAAACAAAGTTTGATTAAGCACCTTTTGCAAAAACATTTTTCTTTAATTTTATTTATTTATTAAGGTCTTGGAGAAACACCTGTGAGCAGATGCTCTTTTGTAGGTTCCATGTCAGTTAACAAAATATAGAGCAGATACAAAACATTACATTTACAAGCAAGGTGCTCAACAAAACAGTGCGTTTACAAGGTTGATACAGTATTTTGCTAGAGGTGTCATGTTTAGATACAGCTGCGACAATGATTAATGGATGCCTGCATCAGAGGGTTAGACATACTTGGAGGTGAAAAGAAACAGTGAGTATAACAGTCACAGCTGCAGCATTGTACAATGTATGCCTGTGTAAGAGGTTAGAACAGAATTAGAGAAGACTGGAGGCAATGAAGCTAGCAGATGAGCAGAACAGAGAGGAGTCGTGTGGGTGGGGGCAGGGTGGGGGTGCCCTTTGGGGAGGTGAGGAGGGTAGACAGAGGGGAACATAGGAGTGCTGTATGGGTAGGTGCCCCTTGGGAAGGAGGTTTACTAAGTGCTGTGGATTTAGTGTGGTCCAAGCGTAGGAAAATTGTGATAGCCATCATGGTTGGCCGAAGCAGTCACAGTTGTCTTCGACAGCGAGGTGCTGCTTGAGATTATGCTTGAATGCACCAATGGTTGTGATACTGGAGATGGTTGATGATAGGGCGTTGGTCCAGTGTGGTGCGTGGTAGTAGAACGCACGTTGAGCCTGTGTAGTGCAGCATCTAGGTTCACTGAATATTTGGCTGCGGGTGCTTCTTGTCAGTCTGGCACTCACATGGTGTGTGAGCAGGTTCTGGACTCCTAGTGGCATCAGAATTAGTGTGCTTTTTTTGGCCAGTAGGCAGGTTTGGTACTTAATTCTGTTCTTCAGCTGGGGCCACCCTGCCCGGGCATAGAGCTCACATGTGTGCGTGAGCTTTGCAGCACCTGTGAGGAGTCAGCAGGCCTTATTTAGGGCTAGGGAGCTGAGTCTGGAGCTGATCCATATACTGCCAGGCCATAGTCAACAAGGGTGACAACTGAGCTGGTGATGGCCATGTTAAGTGCTTCATATGTAAGGCTGTGCTTGTGGCAGTAGCGTATCCTGATTCTGGAATTGACGACCTTAGCTGTGTTGTCTATGTGCTTGCATAGGACAAGGTGGAGTCAAGTGTGATACCCAGGTACTTGGAAGTGCTACATGAGGTCCAGCACATTGCCACTGTTGTTCAAGATGGATAGTGAGAAGGTCTTATGTTTGCTATGGGTACCAGAGTAGATCATAATCTTAGTTTTCTTGTGCTCGTTGAACCATATTTCAGCAGTTGTGAATCTTGTTGGAGGTCATTTTGTAGTAGCTTAGGGTTGGAGTTGCAGGTGAAAATAATGGCGTCATCAGTGTACAATAGCATATGACTGGTGCAGAAACCTGGAAGTTTGTTTAGGAAGATGAGGGGCCCCAGTATTGACCCCTAGGGGACCCCTGAATGGATAGGTTTGCTATCAGAGATGATGTCCCCAGTCTTGACCAACTGTGAGCGATTGCTGAGATAACTTTTAAACTATGGAACTGTATCTGGAGAGAGACTGGTGTCAGCTAGCTGTTCGAGGAGGAGTGTGTGGTGAACTGTATCAAAAGCTTTTGATAGATCAATGAAAGTAGCCCCAACTAGCTGTCCTTAATCAAGGGCTTGGTGGATATATCCAGTGAATTCCAGCAGGGCCGTGATGGTGCTGTGCCCCGCTTGGTACCCATGCTGTTCCGGACATGGGAGTTGATGCATGTCCAGGTATTCCACGAGCTGATCTGCCACTATCCGTTCAAGTGCTTTGGAGAGTGGCGGGAGTATGGAGATTGGTCTACAGTCATTCTGTAGGGCTCGATCACTACTTTTGTGGACTGGCATTACAGTAGCTGATTTCCAAAGTTGAGGGAATTGAGAGTGGCAGAGGGACAGGTTGATTATGGTGGTCATGGGGCTTAGGACTTCAAGTGCCAGAGCAACAAATTTAAGGTCCAGGGTGTCTCCACTGTGCCTCGATCTGCCCAGTACCTTCTCAAGGAATTTTCTAGCCTCAGCAGTGGTGACTTCTTTAAAGTAAAAAGTGGACGGTTCCCTGCAGGGGATTGTTCACCTTCTTGGTCTTTCTGGATGGGAGGGTTGAAGTAGTCCGCCGGGAGCACTCCACTTAGGTCTGTGAAAGCATTATTTAGAGCGTTCGCTATTTGGAGTGGTTCCACGGTGGGTAAATCGTCGACCAGGAGCATGGAGGGGGCCATTTTTGGGTCCTTGCCAGTTATATCACTGAGGTTGGCCCAGAAAGACTTGCTGCAGTTCTAGGAGTTGGAGAGAGCTTCTTTATAGTAGGAGCATTTGGCAAGGTGGACAGCCTTTGTGCACTCATTTCTAGCTTTTTTATATAGTTGGATTTTGGCAGCTGTACCATGTCCTTGCGCCTTTAGCCAGAGTTGGTCTCGAGCATTGAGTTGAAGCAGGAGGTCTAATGTTATCCAGGGGTTGCAGGGATCTTTGATTTTTCTTGTTTTCAAGGGGGCATGTTTATCGCAGGCAGCGTTGAATTTCATGATGAAGTGGTCGAGGGCAACGTCTATGTTGTCTCTTTCATGCAGGTCAGACCAGTCTAGGCTGTTTAGGTCTACTTTGAGTTGTGGTAGGTGCCCTTTGAGAAGTACGTGGCTGGTTATGGATCTGGTCAGGGGCTTGCTAAAGTTGTTTTGCCAGGTGCAAATCACGGGTGAGTGATCACTCAGGGAGTCAGGGAGAACGGTGATGCTGGTGATGTGAGTGGGTCGGTTGGAGAGGATCCAGTCCAATAATGTGCTAGTTAAGGGAGGCAGTATAGTGCAGTGGTTTAAGGCTCTGAGCTGCAAATCTGGTGACATCCAGCAGACCAGACCTGGGTTTAAATCCCACAGCTTCCACTTGCATACTGTGTGACCCTGAGCAAGTCACTTAACTTCCCTGTGCTCCCAGGTCACACCTGTAAAAAAGATTTCGGCTTAGTGTGCTACTCCTGGTTAAACAACTAAAACTAAAACTACCTGTTTTGTAGTTGACCCTTGTTGGGGTTGCCACCATTTGGTAAAAGCGGATAGCAGGTAGTGCGTCTCTCGCCATGGCAGCAGCAGGGAAGGGCCAAAGGCAGGACAAGAGGACACAGCATGAGATTAGAGGGAAGCCGATTAAGGGGTAATGTGAGGAAGTTCTTTTTCACAGAAAGGGTGGTGGATGCATGGAACAGCCTACCACAGGAAGTGGTGGATATGAATACAGTGCAGGGCTTCAAACAGGCATGGGATGGGCATACTGGAGCAATACAGATGAGTATGAATAGATAGGCCATTGACAGAGCAAAGGCCAATGGCACATTCATAAGGTAGAAAAAGAAATGGGCAGATTGGATGGGTCTTGCGGTCCTTATCTGCCATCAACTTCTGTGTTTCTATGTAATTGATGTTGAAGTCCCCAAGTAGAATAATCTCGGAGTTTAGACGCAGGGTGCTGATAAAGTCCATTATGTCGCTAGCTCCCGATAATGTTGTTTTGGGTGGAATGTAGACTGTGAGGATTGTAAGCGCCTTGTTGTGAGCACCCAGCAGGAGTTTGATGGACAGGATTTGCAGGTTGGCACTGCGGCTGGGGAGGAGAAGGATATGCCCCTGGAGAGAATCCTTTATGTACACTATGCAATCCCCGCTTTTCTTCGAGATTCAGTCCTGCCTGAAAAGGGTGTAACCAGGCAGTGCAATGGCAGAGTCCGGTATCTTAGGTGATAGCCATGTTTCCATGACCGAGAGGATATCCTGGATGTTTGGTAACCCATACTTTCAGGTTGTCCAATTAGGGCAGCAGGCTGCAGATGTTTTAAGTGGCCAGAGAGAGCCCTGTTTTTTTTTGGGTTTTTTTGCGGTGGCCTATTCTGAGTGCGAAATGGGCCAGGGTTGGGGTGAATATTACCCGATAGCAGTAGTAGTAGCAGTAGCAGGCAAGTAATGTGATTCAGAAAGAGTTTGTAGCTTCTTGATTGTCGTCTTTTCCCAGATGCAAGTTTTTTTTTTTTTTTGTGGGTGTTGTTTCTCCTGGGGCCACCAGTCTGCCAATCCTTCTTCGCTTCCTTTTCTCCAGCTGCCGTCTGACTTATACCGGCCTCCTTGGAGGGTGACCACCTAGTTGCCCCACAGCTTACCCCCTGTGGCAGGGGGCAGCCAACTCCCCCCCACCTAGTATGGATCCACGCATGGTGATCCCCTCCTGGATCCGGCACAGGTGCTCACAGACAGCCATCAAGCTGCTGCGACTGGATGTTTCCTTTTTCCGCTTTTCTCCCCTGCGGGCTCACGGCATGCAATGACGCCAGCGACTGGGTGCCAGCATGCTCCTGTGCATGCCCCTATCAAGCATCTGCTGCTTCCCGCCCCCATGGTGTGCGGCTCCATGCCACCGAGCCCCAGCCTCCGCTAGGGTTCAGGTGAGCACCGGCCACAGGAAACCCCCCTCCCTGGAGATGGAGAGCAGTCCATCGGATGCTCAATCCATCTGCTCCCTGCCGACCCACGGCAACCCGTGCTCGTTCCCAAACACGGGTCGCCGGCATGCGCGAGGTGTGGCATCCAGTGCCTCAACCCTCAGCGTCACTGGGCCGGCAAGATGCAAGTATTTTGGAGGAGCTGTAGTGGGCAAAGAATCCAGGGATGTGCAAGAGCAAGGAGGGATATTTGGACTGCAGGTCCTGGGGTGCCCATGGGAAGAGTATGAGTCTGTCCAAGAGTCGGGAGAAGTGATCATGCTATATGCATTGAGGACTGTCACCTTTTGGGATGTTTGGGTGGCAGGTGGCAGCTTGCAGTTTGGGGGCTCTGTTGATGATATCAGTGCGAGTATGACAAGGCACAAAAAATCCCAGGTTTCCAGGGTGTCGTTGTAGGTCCCATTACTGGTTCGTGCACAGACTAAATAAATGAGTCGTGCCCAAGCTAGTACAAGAATTGCCACTCTAGAGGATGATAGTACCACTCACTAGTAGCGATTACGCTCAGTCTTTCAGATTCCCTCTAGCGGCAGGACCGTATAAGGAGCAGATGAGAAAGCAGGCACTTAGTATATTTCGCCTCTAGTCATGTGATCCCAGGATGCTATATAAGAAAGAGTTCAGATAGGGCAGGTGGGGAGCTGGCGCACAGCGCCGGCAGGAACAATAGACTGGTAGTCCTTGTCTAGGGTAGCCGAGTCAGGGCTTCCACGTGAGCTGGCGGGAGGCAGCGGCAGGCGCTGAGGGCAGCCATGCTACAGGAGCACCCGGTTGGCTTCTTGGAGCTGGTGGCATAGTCCAGCAGGGGAGCCAGTTCAAGGCTTCCTTTCTTCAAGGTGGACGACAGTAGCGGGGTGGCCGCACCGCAGTAGCGCTCTAGGTGGGCCTACTAGATCTGGGGAGGTAAGTGAGAAGGGGAAGAAATAAATAGCTGGTACCTAAGAGTGGGTTGGGAGCAGCTCGGCATGGGCTGGCAGTAGACAGGCAGCGGGGGTCTGGGGATTACAGAACAAAAGCGGGATTAAGCTAAGTGGGTGGGAGGTCTGTAGGAGAAGTGAAGGGAGGGGGTTAGGATGGGGCTGATTTTCAGGCAGCGATGCTTTCTGTAGGCAGAGGCCTGATTAGTAGGGTAGAAGGCAGGGAGTGGAGAGGAGAGGCTCAGGCTCAGGTAGTAGGGGCATAGAACTGAGCCAGCTGAGGCAGAGGCAAGTCACGCCATGTGCCGTTAAGCTGCTGTCAGCGGGCTGGTACAGTTATAGGCAGAATAGGGGCTGTTTAGAAGAGAAGTTAGAGGTGGAGCTGCTGGGCGGCTGCTGGTGGTTAGAAAGTGAGACAAAATCAGCAAAGATAGAACAGCAGATTAAAGTTTCACCACACGGCTGCCGCAAGGTGAGCTAGCTTTAAGCAGGGCACAGGGTAACATAATATAGCAATATCTTAGTAATTAATTGCAAGCAGACATTTAACTCTGAGTCATCTTAGTAAATTAATTGCAAGCAGATATTTAACTCTAGTAGTCTAAGCGAAGATGCACAGAAAACTTTCAGGCTAGCAAGCTATGGTCTAGTAGAGGATTGCAGCAGAGACCAATCAGGAGCGGCCATGGAACCAATCAGTTCAGTCCAGGCAGACAAGCCTGCCAATCAGCAGCCACAGGTGGGAAGCGCCCAAAAGTCCAAGAAATTTAAAAAAAGGCACTGAGAGGTCGTTACCTGGGGTGCAGCACTGGTAGTCCTTGTCCAGGGTAGCCGAGCCAGGGCTTCCCCATGAGCTGGCGGGAGGTGGCAGCCGGCGCTGAGGGCAGCCGCACCACAGAGTGCCTAGTCAGCTTCTTGGAGCTAGCGGCATAGTCCTGCACGGGGAGCCAGTTCAAGGCTTCCCTTCGTCAAGGTGGACGGCAGCAGTAGCGGGGTGCCCGCACCACAGTAGCACCCTAAGTTGGGCCTAATAGATTCTGGAAGTCTGATGAAGACCACTTGATGTGCTGGCAGATCTGGGGCTATGACAAAAAACACTGGATGGACTTGTAGGTATTGTCTTTTGTGGAACAATCTTTTTTAATGTAAATGATTTCTTTTCAATTGGAAGGCTTTTGCCTGAGGTTCTATGGGGGGACTAGCTCCTTCCCCATCTTCTACATAAATCCTCGGGCTATGCCCGCTCCACTTAGAGCGAGTTGCACTCGCTCCTCAGCTTTGTGGCTGGTCGGGCTCTCTCCCTGGGCTTTTCTCCTCCCACTCCCCATCTCTTCTGTTCTTCCTCCTCTGCCCTCATCTTCTGCCTTCTGGCGCATTGCCTTGCTTGTTTCCATCCCCCTCTTCTTGTGGGCTTTGCCCCCCCCCCTTTTTTGTGCCTGTACCTTGCTTGTTTTCTCTTTTCCTTTTCTGGGCCTTTTGTTTTTCTCCGCTGTCTCGCCTCAGTGCCGCCATCGCTTCGCGGTCTGCCCCCGCTGGATCAGTCATGCTCACCGACCGTTCCTGCTCGCAGTGTTCTGCCGCTTTACTCACTCTGTATTATCGGACCTCTGAGCTGCGGACATCATATTGTACTACCTCTCCTGGGCGTCTCATCTGTGCGCATTCCTACGGTCCTGTGGGCTGCACCGATTCAGCTGCTTCAAGTGCTCCTCAGCTCCTACCGGACTCCTTCGCACCGTGGGTACAAACTGTGCTTTCCCCCGTTTCACACCGCTTGATGCCTACAGCATCCCAGCTTTTCAGTCCTTTAGGAGTCACTGTTGCCTGTCTTCTGGTGTAGCGTCCAGACATTGCCATACTCTCTACCTTACATTTCTAGAAGGACGCTGCTTCCTCACATTTACAGCCTGACCGATACTTGCTTGCCCAGAGAACTACCATAACTGACTCACAAGGCAATGTTCAGGACAATTCAGTAAGAATTACTCCCAGTTCCAGAATATTATAAACAGCTCTACCTCGGAGCTAATCCAATATCCCAGTGCAACCCAGCAATTCCTACAGCAGCGTTAGTTTGCCCAGTATACCTTTGCACAGAATATGGCTCACTGCCTATGTGGCTCATACACACGATCATACCTCGTATTTCTGCAAGCTCAGAGCATTATCCTGTTCTGCAGCGACCTCTTCAGTGGCTTCCAGCAGCATGTTATCTTGCAGTTCGCCTATTCAGTACATCTCTACCTGTGGCATTGCTGGCCTACTAATCCAATGTAGCACCTACCTGACCTGAGATATTCTGGCTTGCTAAATCCCTTCGGGACTCGATGTGGGATCCTTCCTCCACAGTAAAGTGCACATAGCCTTGCATACTCCATTTTTTTTCCATCACTGTTGCAGTTCAGTTCCCAACGATGGACTAGCACTTTGGATATATTTCGCACTAGGACCTACGCTGCTTCTTCCTTTCCTATGGCCATTCTTAATTGCTCAGTGACCCTAATGTTCTCGTATGTATCAGAGGATCTCTATACCCATCAGCTTTGTTTTCCTGGGGTGATCAAATATACACCCTCTCCTTAAATGTAACGTGCCCCTTCAGGCAGCTAGGATGTCTCCCTCATGTTCCTAGCTTTAACCCTGCAGTTTTATGGTTGGACATCCTCTCACACTACTGAACAGTCCATCACATCTTTGGATCCGCTCCTGCAGCTTCTTTCCTGCATCCAGCCTAGCCAGAGGCCATTCGTCATCCTTATTTGCCGGTCGGCCGGTTGATGTGACAGCTGGCTCGACTCCCTCATATACTCATCAGACGGACCCTGCTAACCAACATGGAGGTCCAGCTGGTTCTGCTAGCCTATGTAGAGGCCTAGCTCTACTTAATCTTACTACTCCTACCTCGGCTGACCTATGTGGCGGTACAGCCAGTCCTGCTACCCTACATGGAGGCCTAGCTCTACTCACACTCGCTACTCCTACCTCAGGCTAACCTACGTGAAGATCCAGCCAGTCTTGCTGGCCTGCTTGGAGGCCCAGCTTGAATCAGTTCTACACTATTCAGGCAGACCTCTGTGGTGGTCCTGTCTTCTTGCTAGCCCAAGTGGGGGCTTAGCTCACCATTCATTTGCTACTTCCCAGCAGCAGCCGCAGACTGCTTGGGCTCCTGCTCCAGCTGGCCTTCACCCAGGCCTACTCTACTGCATCATCTCTTATGTTGCTGCAATCCCAGCCGTCCTCTAGTTCCTTCAGCCTGTGTTTCTCTGCCAGGATGTCCAGGGAGTGTACCTCAATTCTTGGAGTTTTGGGTTAATTCCTTCCCTGCAGCTTCGTTGGTTTACCTGTACCACTGGATTTCCAGCTCCTTGCAAACCTCCATTTCACTGCCATCGCTCGCAGCTCCCCAGTTTGGATTAACCTTCCTCCCTCATCCTTCGTCACTACCTGGATCTCTCCGTATGCCAAACCCTCTTATACAGTATTGTCTACCTGCTCATCCTCATCTGGACTTGGAACTTCCTCAAGAGCATCTGCTTCCTCCAGTACTGGGCATTGCCAGCCACCTATCTTCCACCTGCTTGCAACTGACCTGCATTCGTCAAAAGCGTCCTTACTTGCTTGGCTGTGGACCTTACCTCTGCTTCGATTTACGACATCACAGGACATTCATAATCAGTTCCACTTGATGTTCTCACGATGCTTCTCATTTCAGCTTGTTCTGGGACTTTCTGCTGCTGCCTTATTCTGCCTGGACGTCCTAGCTGTTCTATTCCATTATGCCATTTCCGATCTCTCAGGTTTCCACCTTGGACATCTAACCTACTCCAGTGCTTTGTGGGTTTACCGTATCTGGGCGAGTTACCAATTCATCTGACTCTGTCTCCTCTTCACCAAATTCTTCTGCCATGCCTTGACCATCGGGGACTCAACATTACTGGATCTTGTCATGCCTAATCTCATAAAGTCCGCCTTTGCAGCTTCGCTGTCTGGCCCAGGCTCATGCTCAAGTGTACATCTGTTCTGCCCTCTACAAAGCTATATTGCTCAGCAAAACAAGAGGCTTCCTCTGCTTACCTGCTTTACTCTACACACCGCAACAGTTTTAACTGTCTACTATACACAAACCTGCCTCACACCGCAAGGGGGCATGGAGGTTTCTGATGTTTACTCTACAAACCTGCCTCACCCCACAAAGGGGGCATGGACGTTCTGTTTACTCTACAAACCTGCTTTGCCCAGCAAAGGGGGCATAGCAGTTTCTAACATTTACTCTACAAACCTGCCTCGCCCTGAAAGGGTTCATGGAGGTTTCTATCCACCTTGCCCATAATAGCTGGCTTCTGCTCGACTTAGTCCTACTTGCCCACAACAGGCTCATTTGTTTATTTCTTAGAAACCTGCCTCGCCACACCAGGGGGCATGGAGGTTTCTATCCGCGTCACCTCAAATTACCTGGGTTTTGTCCAATTCACCCTCATCGGACTTGTATTGCCTATGTTACACTTACCTGCTTTGCCTCACACGGGGCCTGGAGGTTCATCGGGCTTTATTGCCTATTTTACACTTACCTGCTTCAACCCTACCAGGCCTGGAGGTTCATACGGCTTATAGTGAGGGTACTGGACTTCAAGAGGGCTGACTTTGTCAAAATGGGAGAGTGCCTTAGAAAAGCACTAGCAAACAGGCAAGAAGGAGGGGTGAAGCAACAATGGGGAAACATGAAAACTGCCATCACAGAGGCAACACGCCTTTGTGTGAAGCAAATAAACAAATCAAAATGAAAGAAAAAGCCACTGTGGTTCTCAAAAGAGGTGGCGGGGAATGTTAGGGAGAAAAAGATAGCATTTAGGAAGCGTAAGGAAACACAGAAGGAGCAGGACAGAGAACTGTACCAGTTAAGGCAGAAGGAATCAGGGAAGGCAGTCAGAATAGCAAAGGCCCAAACTGAGGAAAAGATAGCCAACTCAGTTAAGAAGGGGGATAAAACCTTTTATAGGTACATTAGGGAGCATAGAAAGACAAAGGGAGGGATAGTGAGGCTGAATAGAATGGACGGTGGGTGGGCAGAGAGGGACAGTGAAAAAGCAGGGATACTGAACAAATACTTCTGCTCAGTATTCACAAAAGAGGAGGAGGGGAGGTACCTAATCCAATTAACAGAAGCACTCTGGATAGGGGGGTTGATCCCAGTCCTTTAACAGAAGAAAGGGTTCTGAAAGAACTCCAAGACTGAAGATGGACAAAGCAATGGGGCCTGACAGGATTTCCCAGAATTCTGAAAGAATTAAGGGGAGAACTAGTGACACCACTGACTACCCTTTTTAACAAATCATGGGAGGATGGTGTGGTACCTGAGGACTGGAGGAGGGTGGATGTGATTCCCCTTCACAAAAGTGGGAGCAAGATAGAGGCAGGAAACTACTGACCTGTCAGTTTGACCTCTGTGGTAGGGAAAATGATGGAATCACTTCTGAAGGAAAGAATTGTTGAGTACATAGAGGCCAGTGGGGTACAGGACCCAAAGCAGCATGGATTCACAGTGGGAAGGTCATGTCAGACAAATCTAATAGATTTCTTTGACTCGGTGACCAAAGTAGTAGACCAGGGAGGGGCTGTGGACATGGCCTACCTAGACTTTAGCAAGGCATTTGACACAGTCCCACAGAAAATATTAATATACAAATTAGCCAGCGTGGGAGTGGGTCCCAGGGTGGTAGCCTGGGTAAAACTTTGGCTGGACAACAGGACACAGAAGGTAATAGTAAACGGTGTCCGCTCTGAAGAAAGGGGGGGTTACTAGTAGGGTACCGCAGGGTTCAGTACTTGGGCCAGTCCTTTTTTTAATGTCTTTATAAGTGACATTGCAGAAGGACCGGAAGGAAAAGTATGCCTCTTTGCAGATGACACAAAGATCTGTGTAACCCCCCTGCAAATGGGGGTTCCCAAAAGACTTCCAGGAGCTTGCTTGAATGCTCCAAGCCTGAATGGTGTTTGGCATTTAAGCCATTTATCAGTGAGTGTTTTAGAGCCTCTGGTACTGTCTCTTTAAGAGCTGTCTGCTTGCAGACATAATTAGTTTGTATGGGGGGACTGTGTGCTTCTCTGAGTACCACTCGAGCTGCTGCCAATTCACTTCATTTTTGCAGTCACTAGGAGTGCAAAGGGAACCTATCTGAAAGATGTAACTGTTTGCCAGAAATTATTTAGAGTAATAATGAAATTACAGTTTGTCTAACCTGCTTTCTTTGCAGTCAGAACTGTGTCTGCTAGTTCCCCATTCTAGTTTTGAACTGCTGAACTGGACCAATCAGTGTGGGGTAAGCTAGCTCTAAAATAGTGCCTTGGACGAATCAGAACTTGGACTCATAATCTGAGCCAGCCACAAGAGGATTGTATGGGCAGTGACTCTGGGAGATGTAGTTTAGACTTCAGTGCCTTTTTGGACCAACAGCAGCAGTCTATTGTGAGTGACAGCCAATCCAGTCAAGAACTGGGAGGAACTCAAAGGAAGTGCCTGGTTTTGTCGGTTGGAGTTTCAGTTGAGCTTTGGCAGTGAAGAAGGAAGGAGCCCTGTGCTTTTCAGTGTGCAGTTTTAGTCAAAAGCGTGTGTAAGGCCCAGAGTTCCGGTCTGCAGCTTGTGTAACAGCTTGTTAGGACTAGATCCGTCCTGTGAAAAGAATCAAAGGATCTCTGAAGAGTAGAAACCAGGCTCACCCTGTAGAAGACTGGAGGAATTGCTGAAATTGCACTCGGTCTGTCAGGAACTGAATCTGCTGTGTGTTCTCCGGGTATTGTGCAGTAATTGCGATCGGATACAGATGCAGCCTGCCTGGTATAGTGCTTTCTTTATATGGATGTGTGAAGAGGTTTGTGTACCTCAAGTGAGCCCTGCTGACATTGAAGGACCCTATCTTATTTGGAGGTCGTGGAGTACTAATTCAGGGTCGCTCCCTGTTGAATTGCCACATTAAATCCAAATGGAATTACTGTACTGCTGACTGTTTAATTCTCCTTTTCTCTGTGTGAAAGGGCCCTATCAGCTGCCACGGTTTGGACTAGCCACTAGGGCTTGGGTACCAGGGACAGTAACTGATAGGGATAGGCCTGTGCACAGAGCCATAGGTAGATTATTAGAATGATAGCTAATTAACCTTACTTGTCCTTGTTATATCCCCTAAATAAATCAGAGCTGCTTGTTTCAGCAAAGTTATACTGCCTGAGGTATTTGTCTATGTTAAAGTACTGTACTGTGATTGTTGCACTGTATCTCATTTCACAGGAGGTCCCAGTGCCGGAACCAGACCTGGGGGTAAGTGTATACTGTGAAGGTAATTTGATATATTGTGTGGGCCACTAGTGGGAAGAAAGGGGTTGCAGTGTCCCAGAGGGCTGTGACCAAGTTAGTTTAACTATTGCAAACCCTGACCTCTGGGTGGAGGCACCCGACATTGGATCCAGGCCCCTCAACCTGTTAGTGGCAAATCAGGCAGGGGTAGTAGCCCCTGGGATAGCGCCATCTAGGGGTTACACCTGCTTGCCATCGAATTCAAGATCTTCAATCAATTGGGTGTCGGACTAGCCGACAACTTAATATTTGTTAATTTAAGATTACTCTCCTTTAGTATGCCCAGAGGACCGGCGGGTCAGTAGCCATGAGGTTTCCCCCAAAGTGGGGTGGTTTAGTCTCCTGCATGCTACTGACCATACTTTCTGGAGTTGGAGGAGGTAATCGCACCAGTAATTACATTTCTTTTGGGGTCTTCAGTCCTACTTAACTAAACATCTTGCCAAAGGTGGGATACAGAGAAAGGCCAAAACATCAAGTTCTAACAAGTTGCTCTATCATCTGTTCAAGTATGTAAGCACCATTCATATCCAATCCAGTTCTTATGTACTACAACCACTGACCTATGTTCATATCCATGCTGACGTATCCAAGCACTTACCATATCATCCAACTCATACATTCTGCAGGCATTGTCCTACCTACTGGTCTAGCTCCAATGTATCCGAGCATGACCTATATCATTTAACTCTATTGTATGTAGTACAAGCACTGAGCCATGAACCACACATAGAATTGGAAGGCTGTAGCCTGAGGTTCTGTGGGGGGAATAGCTCCTCCCCCATCTTCTACATAAATCCTCGGGCTATGCCTACATCTGCTGGGAGTTACCTGCCGGCTGCCTTCCACGGGGCTTGCCCCCCCATGGAGATGGTGGGTTTTGCAAGCCACGCTGCAGAACAGATCCAGTTCGGGTCAGCATGCCCAATTGGCTGGGTGCAGGAATTGTGGACACTTTTCACCATCCTCCCACCAGGCAGTTCTGCTTTTTTGTTCCCAGAGAGGCGTGGAGTGCAGTGATGTCATAGTGCCTGCCAGGCACTCCCGTGCGACATGCGCCAACATCTGCCACACCTCCTGACTCTTGGCCCAGGCTGCCTTTCCACCAGCTTCCACCAGGGTTCAGGCGAGCACAGGGCTCTGCCCACCCTCCCCCACAGCTTTCACGGACAGCTGAAAGCATCTTGTGATGATTCAAACTCAACCTTTTAAACTGCACTCACTCATTGTTGTTTTACCAACATCAGTAGCACCATTTTTACACTGAACAAAATTGTGGATAATAAACAAAAAGGCACCAGCCTCTCAATATGAAACTGTAACAGGAAATGTTAAAAACAGACTTACATTGTCTACATAATAACATAACTCCCCTTCGGTTGAGAACTCACTGATTCTCAACAACCATGTCAGTGATCTAAGTCGGTGTTGAGAATCAGCTCGTTCTTAACAAAGGGGGCTTAATTATTCTATATAACCCAGGGGGGATTTTCCTCTTGCATTCCAAATACTAGTAGAATACATGTGCCAAGTAAACAAAGAATGCATAGTATTCAGAATATGCCCCAGCCTAAATGCACTGAGCATGTGCATGACCTCTGACACATTGTACTTAGGTGCCACTTAAACACTAGGCAGTGTACTGAGCATTAGCAGATCCAAGTATGTAGTGAAGTAGCACCCACTACCCCTTAGGCCAGCAAAGCGTAGCTGTTTTAACCTAATCTGACCTTAAAAAGGTAGCATTTTAGCTGGCTCCATGGTGCCGAGCGAAGAGGTTTGCTCCGCACACTGGCGACCCGGGTTCATGCCCCGAGCCTGGGTGTCAGGAGCGGAGACCAGCAGGGAGGGATGCCGGAGCATCCATTGGATGCTTCCGTCCTGGGGTGGGATGGGCCTCAGCACCTGGAGGTGGATTGGGGGACATGCAAGGCAGCGTGAAGCCTCGACACACCCTCACACATCCCCGCCTCAGGTCACCACGTAGTTCAGACCCAGTCAGGGTCAGTGTGGGTGGGCAGAAAAAACAGAGAAATGGCCACCCAAGCCGGCCGGAAGGTGGCAGCCCGCCTCCCCCGCCACAGAGCCGGGACAACCCCCGAACTGCAGTCTTGCTGCCCAGCGTAGATGCGAGGAAGTGCCTATGGGCACTTCGATTTCCCCTCCCAGTTGCCCCCACGGGTAAGGGGGGCCCTCCAACGAAGGGATACGTCAGGTCAGTCGGATGGCAGAGACAGCAGAACGGGAGAGCGATAGGATGGAATGGCCACCCAAAGGAGTGGGCGGCTGGGTGGTAGAGGATAAAAAACACATGCAAAAAAAAAAAGGTAAGGCCAGCCCGGTGGCGCTGAGGGTTGAGGCGCTGGAGGCCACACCTCGCTCCACGTCGGCAGCCCGGGTTCGGGAACGAGCTTGGGCCACCAGGGGTTGGTCGGGAGGAGATAGGCTGGAGCGTCCGATGACAGCTCACCTTCTCTGGGGGGTTGGAGAGCCCTACAGTCCGGCAAGCGATGACCCCCCGGTGGAGGCTGGGGGCGCGACAGCAAGCTGGAGCCACCGGGGCACAATTGGTCACAGGCGTAGGTCTGGGACCTATCGGCTCCAGGGGCAGCTCCTTCGTAGAAGGAGGAGGAGGGACGTTGCAGATGTTGGCGTGCACGCATTGACGTATGGGCACGCAATGTCCCACAGAAAAAGGAAAAAAAAAACCTCTAGAGCTGGGAAGACGGAGCGTCGAGCTGGGTCCCATTGTACTAGTGCCTGCCTGCAGTCCCGGACCCTGACAAGTACCACAAGACTCGGGGGTTGGCTTCTACCCTGGCCCTGCCCGGGGGGTTTCCGAGGCAGGATGGAGGGACCGGAGGTTGTCAGGTAAGACAATAGGCAGGGACAGGCTTAACTGGCGTATCCTGATGATGCGGCTCTGAGGGAAGTAGGAGAAGAAAAACAGAAATTTAAAAAGAAAAATAAGGTAGCATTTTACATTTTGGAGGAAAAGTGCCCCCCCCAACAAAATTACTACCCCCTTAAAAAAACTTAGATCCTCCCCTGACACTGAGCATACTCTTTAGTGCTCCTTAATTCTGAATACTGCAACTTACATGTAAACTGAGAATACAAATGTAATATATATCTCAGTGCCATGTAAATAAAATGCAGTGTTCAGAATACTCAGTATTCCAAGTACTGCAGTATTCATAATACTAAGGCCACGTAACTGCACTAGGTGACGGGTTCAGTTCATTTATTTTTAGTGGAAGTTTTAAACGTCTGTGAATCAAAATCTGGAAGTCATTCTAATTATTTGGAAGTCAAAATACCGCCCACATTTTAGAAGTCAGTGACCTAGGAAGGACTAATTTATGGATGTTAATATAAATATTAGTGGTAAAATGCAATTTCTTTCAGAAAAGTCAATTTCTGACTTCCATGCCTGCAAATTTAGAAGCAATCTAATTTTTATGTTTGCTTGCACACATGTGCAAGAAACATATTGTGGCAGCTTGCTGCAGTAGCGAGTTGTGGAGACGCAGCAGTGTTGTTGCCAATGCCAGCAGCCCATTTTGGGGCTGGTCTGTGTGGCACCAATAGAAAATGAAGCTGTCCATGACAGCAGTAGTATAGCTTGCCACCAACTTGAAACAAACTGGCCGCTGCAATCAGGGAGCATCCCGTCATCAACAATCAGCTGATCTTACTTCGAGAAACAGCTCTTGCAGCAGGTTACACCATTAGGACTGAAGCCGGCAGGTGCCAGGACCCCATGGAAAAATTCTAGCTAGCAGTATCAAGCGGGGGACCGCCCCTGACATCGGCCCCTCCCCGACGTCAGGCATCACATAAAAGGGGGCGGTCCCACAGCATCCCCAGTTCTTTTCCCGCTGTCGACTCTCCAGCAACGACCTCATGGATGCCTGCATCAACAATACGATGCGCGAAATCTTTACAAAATAATCACAAATCCATGTCTACTTCTCCAACTCCTTCTCTCGAAGGACACTCTCGAAGGACACCCCTCAAAGTGCACCTGCGGCAAGCAGATCCCCTTTGCCGACGATCATTCGGCTTGTATGAGGTGCCTAGGCCCGGAGCACGACACCCAGGCCTGCTCCATCCGCCAACAATTTAATAGCAGGACCAGGATCCGCCGACGAAAGGCCCTTCAGGGGTTCCTTCTTGAAGAGAAACTTCTCAAAAAAAGACCTTCCTCCAAAGGGGATTCTTCCCATAAGATCAGGAAGCACCGGGACAAGCACCAGGACTCGGGTAGGTCGGGATCCCCCAGCAGGGCCTCTGAATCCAGGGCTAGCGCCAGCTCTATGTGGTCCGACCGTTCTCCTTCCCGGGCCCACTCCCAACCTCCCCCAGTTAAGGTAAGGTCTTCAGGGGGTTCTTCAGCCTCCTTGCACCCGCTTAAGACCCACCTGGCACCCAACTCTTCATCCAGGCCTGACTCTTCAGAAAAACATAGGAAGTCTTCCTCAAAATCTAGCGGGGCGTCAGGCCGACACCGGGACACTGACCTCAGGTCCGTCTCCCAGCCTCCCAAAGCCCTGGAAAGGAAAACCAAGGATCTGACGCCTCTTAATTGGATGTCACAAAATAAAAAGGTGCCTGACCCAACGCCCGAAAACTGGACTCCTGACCCGACAGCAGTTGTACTGACGCCGGGTGACACTGGACGTCAGGGGTCCTCAGGAGAGGAGGCTGCCGGGCTGCCGGATGACCAGATGGGCAGCAAGGAGGACCCCGGCTCACACGGGGAGCCGTCGATGGATCCAGTGGTTCCCCAGGACCCGACGCCCGACCCCGGCGACAGACCCACACCGACGCCGGGCCCGTCGTCGGGCATGAACATTCAGGAGGTGAAGGAATTGTTCACCTTCTGGTGGGAGACCATCAGAAAGGACGTGGTCCCCAGTAAGCCTCTGCCACCTCCACCACCTACACTCCCTCCTTGGGAGGGTGAAGGCTCAAGACCCCCGACCCCTAAGGAGCCAACTCCACCTCCTAGGGCAGATCTAGAGAGAGAAAAAGATGCCCATCATGGTCTCCCTCTGGGTCTCCGAGCCCTAAATGACCCAGGGATAGATGACACCCACCGGGGGATGACCCCAGACTGGATACATCCGATACCTCCAGGTCTCCATCCCCCTATAGTCCCCCATCACCAGACCCACGAGACCAGCCAAGGTCACCACCGGATGATCCTTCTTTCTCCAAAATCATGAGGCACATCCAGGAGAATATGGGATGGGAGACTGAAGACTTGGACCTCAAGAGACAACGCTTTGCCCGTTACCTTCGGCAAAAGAACCCAAAGCCTGTGGTAGTCCCACCTCTAGTGGACACCTTCACAGACGTCACCAAGGCAGCTTGGAGGCGTCTGCACTCGACACTGGCTGTTCCTAAGAAGGCTGACTGCCTCTACAGAGCTCTTATGGAGGACCTGTATCTGGCGCAGCAACCCCAGGCAGACTCACTGGTCATTACAGCGTCTCATGATCAGTCTCAACAACCACAACACTTGAGTACCCAGCCTCTGGACCAAGAATCTAAGCAATTAGATTCTATGGGAAGATGCATGTACGCGGCTGCTACATGCTCGATAAGGTCTTTGAATTACCTCACGCACGTGGTGCAATTTCAAAATGCCCTCTGCGAGCAAGGCCAAGACCTTTTGAAGGACTTTCCGGATGGCAAAAAGAAGGAGGAGCTGCTCAACCTCCTTCATACTGGGTCGGACGTGGGGACCCATGTTCTCCGAGCTGCTTACAATTCAGCAGACTCGGCTGCCAGGGGAGTAGCTACTGGCGTTTGTCTTCGGAGACACTCTTGGTTGACAGTCTCCGGTTTCACCCCAGACATTCAGAAGAATATCCTGGACGTCCCTTATAACAGTGCTGTCCTGTTCAGTGAGGAATCCGAGAAGGTCACTGCCAAGCTACAGGATGCCGGGAAGGCAGTTCGGACTGTACAGGCTATGCACTGGCCCAAATCTGGTTCCTCTCAGAGGAACCAGAACCATTTCTTTTTTTTTTTATACTTCATCTTTATTGACACAAGCATGCTCCATATAGATCCATAGAATGAACATATGCCAATGTAGATATCCACAATAATGATACAGCAAACAGTACCTGAGCGAGGCCCATTACCAATACAGGGGCCACTCTCAATGGATCTTAAAATCTGTTAATCATATTATTCAGATTAAAGAAATACCAAAAACAGATATCCTACAATACTACTACTGCTTTGTCCAAGATATTAAAAAGAACATACATAGTGTAAACTACTGCTCCCCCCCCAATGGTATAGACTCAACATCCTCTCCCAGAAAGGATAGAATGGAGAGAAAAGGAAAAAAAAAACAAAAAACCTTCACTTTATACAGGTAACTAAGTGATGGGGGATAAGGACAACAAGCTAAGGGGGATCACTCAAGACCTAAATACCCTTAATAAGGGCTTTATTATATAAAGTGATTTAATTCTATGTATATACAGATATAGTAAATTCACATTGTATTGAGTTAATAATCAGTAACCACTGCACTTTACCAACAGGATTCTACCCGGGACAAAGGGGGGCGGAGGGGGAGTAGGGAAGTGGGGAGGGACGAACAGCAGCCTCCCCAACCCCGCTTTCGTCAGAAGCCCGCTAACCAAGTAACTCCCACCTAGTCCACCTGTTTACGAATTGTGGGGTCCTCAGAGTTAAGGAGAAAGTAATTCTCTCATATGTTTTAATATTGTTTACCAGTTCCTTCCATTTCAACTCAGTGGGCAGCAGGGGGGAAGCCATCTCCTAGAAATCGCCTTACATGTGGCTCCAACCAAAATGTTCCACAGATATTTAGCTTCCTGACCTCTTATCACCAAAGGATACAGACCCAAAATGACATGCTCCGTTCCCAATGGGAACGCAATATTGAACATTTCCTGAAGTCGCCTAAGTATGCTGCTCCAGTATTGATTAAGTAGAGGACATAGCCAGAAAATATGGGCCTGTGATGCGGGGGAGGCACCACATTCTCGACAACAAGAGGGCAGAGTCTGCAGATTCCACCTAGCTACTTGTTCTGGTACTCAAAAGTACCTACTTCTTAGCTTCCACAGAAACTCATGCCATCCCGGAGACGAGGAAGGTCCCCAAGTATTTCTAATAGACTGCAGCCACTTCTCATCGTTTAATCTTCTCTCCAACTCCTTCTCCCACTTCACCTTAATATACTTTGTCAAATGATTTAGGTCAGTGATATAATTCCTATAGAGAACAGAGATCGCCCTACCTCCCTCCCCCATCCTCCAAATCTCCTCAAACACTACTGGTTGTGGGATCTCCCCGGAGATCCCAGCGGTGTCACGTAGATGTTTCATTATGTAATCTCTAATCTGGTAGTAGAAGAGAAGATCTCCTTGTGTCCAATTAAACTTATCCACCACCTCATCAAAGGTTAGGATATGATCTCCTTTTAAAAATTGCCAGGGGGCCCTGCACCCACGTTTCTCTTGGCGTCTATACCAGGGATCCCTATGGGCCAATGTGGGGGGTGCTTTGCGACCAGCACTGATACTTCCATAGATAGGCCCTTGTGGCACCCCTCCCACATCCCTGCCTGCATCCCTCTAAAGCAGCGGCAGTACCATAAAACAGTGGGGGCGCAATGTGCGTTGTTGCTACTTGAGCAAATATCTGGGACAACAAAGGGGGGCCAGGAGCTGCCAAATCAATTGTCTTCCAACTAGACTGATAAGTGGGATGTAACAGTAGCAAGGCAATCTTCATCTGGGTTGCTACCCAATACCCCTCTAGACGTGGTACTCCATAGCCCCCCTCTTCCTTAGGGAGAAAGAGTGTTTGTTTTCTTATTCTGGGGCGTTTAGCCAACCATATGAATTTTATCAGAAGCCTCTGCCAAGCATCCAGTCTTTCCTTTGTAACTGTACAAGGTACACATTGAAACAAAAATAAAAATCCAGGGAGCAGGTTCATCTTAACTGTCTGTATTCTTGAATAGAGTGGAAGAGGAAGCACTGACCACCTTTCAATGTCCGTTTGTATTTGCCTAACTAAAGGGGGAAAATTCAAGTCATAAAGTTGGGAGTTGTTAGAAGACAAATTTATCCCTAAATATTTCATAGTGAGAAGATCCCACTTCAGAGGGTAAACCTCTCTTAGAGCCTGGGACGGGTCATAATTAAGGGTAATGGCCTCCGTTTTATGGGTGTTTAGGGTGTACCCAGAAAGTTCAGAAAATTCATTTAGATGTCGAAATAAGTGGGGAATAGAGGACTCCTGCTCCGTAATATATAGCAGAATGTCATCTGCATATAGAGCGAGCTTATGCTCCTCCCCACCTATATAAACCCCCTTTATATCCGAGTTCTCTCTAATACTCTGTGCAAGAGGCTCCAGGTATAAGGCAAAGAGAATAGGTGATATGCGGTACCCCTGTCGTGTACCCCTACACAATGCAAAGGAAGTGGAAACATGACCATTAGCCCTAATAAATCCCTAAGGTGTGTTGTATATTTTAAAGATGGCCTTAATGAAAAGTTCGGGGAAGCCAAATTTATCCAGTACTGCCCGAAGAAAGGGCCAAGAGACTTTATCGAAAGCCTTTTCGGCATCGAGGCTTAAAAAAATAGCAGGGGTTTGGGTGTGATTTACATGGTCAATTAAATGGGCTGTCCTACGCAGGTTATCCTGCGCCTGTCGGTTCGGGATGAAACCGGTCTGATCAAGGTTAATCAGCTGAGTTATGAATACCTGCATACGCCGGGCAAGAATTGACATGAACTGTAGATTTTATTGTAACCCCTAGATGGCGCTATCCCAGGGGCTACTACCCCTGCCTGATTTGCCACTAACAGGTTGAGGGGCCTGGATCCAATGGCGGGTGCCTCCACCCAGAGGTCAGGGTTTGCAATAGTTAAACTTACTTGGTCACAGCCCTCTGGGACACTGCAACCCCCCTTTCTTCCCACTAGTGGCCCACACAATATATCAGAATTACCTTCACAGTATACACTTACCCCAGGGCTGGTTCAGGCACTGGGACCTCCTGTAAAATAAGATACAGTGCAACAATCACAGTACAATACTTTAACATAGACAAATACCTCAGGCAGTATAACTTTGCTGAAACAAGCAGCTCGGATTTATTTAGGGGAATATAACAAGGACAGGGGGAAATCAGGTTAATTAGCTTATCACTTTACTCATCTACCTATGGCTCTGTGCAGAGGCCTATCCCTACCAGTTACTGTCCCTGGGTACCCAAGCCCTAGTGGCTGGTCCAAACCGTGCAGCTGGTAGGGCCCTTTCCCACAGAGAAAAGAAAATTAGTTTAAACAGTCAGCAGTACAGTGATTCCATTTGGATTCAATGTGGCAATTCAACAGGGAGCGACCCTGAATTAGTACTCACGACCTCCAAACAAGATAGGGTCCTTCAATATCAGCAGGGCTACTCTTGAGCTCCACGAGACTCCTCACACATTTATATGCAATGCAACAGGCAAAAGATGCATTTAATGGCAGCAGGATTCACTTGAGCTAACCAAGCCTCCTCACACATTTATATGGTGAACAGTAACAGGCAAAAAGTCCTTAATGGCAGCAGGATTCACTTGAGGTACACAAGCCTCTTCACACATTTATATGGTAAAACAGAAAGTACTATACCAGGCAGGCTGTCTTCTATCCCGATCATAATTACTGCACAATACCGGGAGAACACACAGCAGATTCAGTTCCTGACAGACCGAGTGCAATTCAGCAATTTCTCCAGTCTTCTGCAGAGTGAGCCTGGTTTCTACTCTTCAGATATCCTTTGATTCTTCTTCACAGGACGGATTCAGTCCTAACAAGCAGTTACACAAGCTGCAGACCGGAACTCTGGGCCTTACACACGTTTCCGACTAAACTGCACACTGAAAAGCACAGGGCTCCTTCCTTCTTCACTGCCAGAGCTCAACTGAAATTCCAACAGACAAAACCGGCACTTCCTTTGAGTTCCTCCCAGTTCTTGACTGGATTGGCTGTCACTCACAATAGACTGCTCCTGTTGGTCCAAAAGGCGCAAGTCTAAACTACATCTCCCAGAGTCACTGCCCATACAATCCTCTTGTGGCTGGCTCAGATTATGAGTCCAAGTTCTGATTCGTCCAAGGCACCATTTTAGAGCTAGCTTACCCCACACTGATTGGTCCAATTCAGCAGTTCAAAACCAGAATGGGGAACTAGGCAGACACAGTTCTGACTGCAAAGAAAGCAGGTTAGACAAACTGTAATTTCATTATTACTCTAAATGATTTCTGGCAAACAGTTACATCTTTCAGATAGGTTCCCTTTGCACTCCTAGTGACTGCAAAAATGGAGTGAATTGGCAGCAGCTCGAGTGGTACTCAATCAAAGAAACACACAGTCCCCCATACAAACTAATTATGTCTGCAAGCAGACAGCTCTTAAAGAGACAGTACCAGAGGTTCTAAAAACACTCACTGATAAATGGCTTAAACGCGAAACACCATTCAGGCTTGGAGCATTCAAGCAAGCTCCTGGAAGTCTTTTGGGAACCCCCATTTGCAGGGGGGTTACACTCTTCCTGGCCTGGGAAAGCTTGACGTCCGCATCAAGCAAGTACTCCCATAAGTTTCAACTGCAACCATATACATTTGCATTAGGCTCGCACATGTAATCATCAGTCAATATATCATTTTACCAAGAACACATTTCTGAAACATTGCAGTACGTCACTCTTTACACAGTATTACATACACATTGTACCATAATTCAAGTTATTACCTCTTGTACATGAAACCTGAAGAGAGGGCCCTTCCCTATCAGTTACCTTGGGGCTGGATGGGGCAAGGGCACCATACTTAGAGGGCAACACAAGTAACTTGGAGTTAGCACTGATGCTCAGTTTGGGCAATGAGCTCGGGACACATACACCTTTATGGACAACATTGAGAGGCAGATCCACTGGCCGCCCAGGAATCATAACTGAGGTGCACCACAGGCTTCTACAGCTCGACCAGTCTTTCTAGGGGAACTGTTACAGTCTCTGCACTCTGATCCTCATTTTCAGCATTGTCCTCACTTGGCAGGAGTCTCCATGGGGGTAGAGGCTAGAACTTGGGGCACTTTCAGCTCCAGGAGTTACAGTTTCTGAGTCCACAACATTTGGCTCGCATGGAGCTTTCGGACACTGGCAGTGGACTGTCAGGGCACTCAAAATACTCTTCTTGTTCTGGTGTATCACCAGTCTGACCCAATCCATCATTTCCTCCCTGAAAGCTCAAACAGTTCAACCATGCACAATGATTCCATTTAATCTGATCTGATGCTTTGCACTTCACTTTCTGGGAGCATTGGCTCCAGGGACGAAGCTGGGGCCTTGGACAGTCCAGAAGGCCCAGCTTCATCTCCAGTATTGACTAGGGGATTGCCCCGAAACAATTGACTCAGTTCATAAGAAGGATAGTATTCAAAGTCACTCTCACTTTCTTCCGATATGGACTGACAGTCATGCTCAACTGGGACTTGTGGAGGGGAACACTTTAACTTTGCTTCTGTAGGTGCAGACTTTCTTGATCTTTTCTTAGCAGCAGCTCTAGTCACTGGTCCAGAGGGGGCATCTTCTAGGGGCTCAGACTCAATTAAGATTTGTCAATGGGCAGTAAATGATTTCTATGCATTGTTTTTACATCTTTGAATTATTCTCAGGCCTTACTTTTGTACACTGGCAGATCATCTAGTTTGCCCACTACAATGTGAGGAGATGGTGCCATCTGTCAGCAATCTTGTGCTTGCCATGCAGTCCCAGATTTCTTAGCAATACCTGATCTCCTCCTGGAGTTCCTGTGCTTTCACCTTTTTATCATACCTTTCTTTGTTTGCAGATTTCTTTTTGGCAGCCATGGTTTGAGCCAGTTGGTACGCATGAGTTAGCTGGGCCTTTAACTTTTGCACATACTGTAAATAATTGTCAGCTTGAACCCCATCAGAGAGACCCCAAAACACACATCTACGGTAGTGCAGCTTCTCTTCCAAACATCAGGCGGTAGGGGGAGAACCCAGTGGCATCACTTTTGTGCAGTTATAAGCATGACCAGGGTGCTAATTTGTTGGCTCCATCTAGTCTTGTCCTTTGGGTGCAGGGTGCCTAGCATATCTAGCAAAGTGCGGTTGAAACGTTCAGGCTGTGGGTCCCCTGAGGGTGGTAAGGAGTGGTTCTGGACTTTCTCCTCCCCACAGAGAAAGCATCTCTTTGATCAGGCGACTCTCAAAGTCTCTCCTTGATCAGAATGGATTCTTTGTTGGAGCCCCATAGTGAACAAAAAGTTTTCTACAAGTACTTTGGCTACAGTGGATGCTTTCTGGTCTTTGGTGGGAAGCTTGGGCATATCTCGTGAAATGGTCAGTGACCACCAGCACATTACTGATATTTCTTTGCTCTGACTCCAAACTCAGAAAATCAATACAGACCAGCTCCATGGGTGCACTGGTGGTTATGTTAACAAGGGGCAGCCCTCTGGGGCAAAAGCTTTCTCTGTAAGCTCTAGCGCTACAAGTTCGAATGTGTTGCTCCACATCAGCCTCCATCTTAGGCCAATAGAATCTGGATCTCACCAAGTCAAGTGTTCTGTCTATACCAAAGGTGCCCCATGTGGTTGTGCAAGGACCTCAATACTGAGTCTCGAAGGAGTGGACAGCACCAGTTGTTGTTTGTCTACTTGTCCCCTCTGTCTACTGTTTTTCTGTATAACAGTTTATTGATCAGTTTCAACTTAGGACCTTCTTTGTATAACAGTGCAGTTCTCAAATCAGTGGGCGTAATTTGGACACATCTTTTCTGCATAGAGGCTTCTAAAGCTGATTTGATCATAGGATCGCGGGATTGAGCCCACGAATACTGTCATTGTCCAGCTGAGGCAGTGCACCAATGTCTATTGCAGAAAAGTGGCAACAAGCAGCAGGTATGCAATTCCTCAGAGGGTCCCAAGCAATCCACCATGCAGTCCACTGCGTCCGTGGACATTTGTTCTCCCTGTCAAACTTCCGGCAGAGTGCCCGAATGTCGAGTTCTGCTAATCGGACCCAATCATTCTGGGGAACAGGCCTCCGGGAGAGAGCATCAGCATCTATGTGGTTCAGACCTGCTCGGTATTCGAGAGCATAGTCATATGTAAATAATGCAGAAAGCCACCTGTGGCCAGTGGCATCCAACTTAGCTGAGGTCTGCACATAAGTCAAAGGATTATTGTCAGTTTTACTAGTATTTTAGCCCCATACAAGTACTCATGGAATTGGTCAACAATAGCCCACTTCAAAGCTAGGAACTCTAACTTATGTACAGGATAGTTCTTTTCGGATGGGGTCAGGCTTCTACTGGCAAAGGCCACTGGTCTCAGGCCATTCTCGTGCTCTTGGTACAACACAGCCCAACCCTTGGAAGCTAGCATCAGTGTGCAGGACATAAGGTTTTCTTGGATCGCATAGGCCAGCACTGGAGCATGGGTAAGTTGATATATGATCTCATGAAAGCAGTCTCATTAATCAGGAGTCCAGCGGGCCCCAAATACTTCACTCGGATGAAAATACACTCTTTCAGTCTTGAGGGACGCTGACTTTTGGTATTTTTGTGGGTTGGGGATACCCTGAGTAAGGTTAAGTAAAGGCGGATCACTCTTGAATAGTCCTTGATGAAGCGCCGATAATAACGACAGAATCCCAGGAATCTTTGCAGTTCTTTAGATTTTGGGCTGTGGCCAGGTGGTCAAGGCCTCAACTTTACTTGGGTCGGTCTCCTATTCCTCGGTGGATACTATGTGTCCTACATATCTACTGATGTTTGAAAGAATTGACACTTATCAATAGACAGTTTAAGGCCAAGTCCTCCAGTCGGTCCAATACCTTAAATAATCTGCTCTCATGTTCCTCCAGTGAGCTGCCAAACACAATAACATCATCTAGGTATACCAGGCACTCTAGTAAGTTCATGTCCCCCACTGCACGCTCCATCAATGGTTGAAAAGTGGCTGGGGCACCTGAAATCCTTGAGGCATCCTCATGAATTCATAGAAGCTAAGCGGACAGATAAAGGCTGTCTTCTCACGGTCCTCTGGGGCCATCGGGATCTGGTAGTACCCCTCGGAGATCCAACACAGAGAACCACTTGCTTCCGTATAGGCAGTCCAAAGCATCCTGAATGCGGGCATTGTGTACTGATCAGGGATAGTCCACGGTTTGGGTGTGATAAACCACACACATCCTTACTGTCCCATTCTTTTTCCTCACTACCACAATGGGGGAAGCATAAGGGCTTCTGGATTCTTGTATTACACCAGCAGCTAACATCTCTTGCAAATGCCGTCCTCACATCATCTTGTGCCAGCAGGTGCCAGGCGTCGAGACTCTCTCACTTAAATGGTCTTTCGTCATGCAGCCGGATATTGTGCTCAGCTCCCTGCACGCATCCCACGTCCCATTCCCTTTAAAGAAAACACCTGGTCTCTCTGGGCAAGCTTCTCACTGATCCTCACTTTCCATTCAGCTGGCAATGGGAGTCGCCAAAATCAAACAGTAGTCAGTTACTCTGTCATTCTTCCTTGAACTCTTGCTGCTGGGTCACTGCAGTGTCTGCACAATGCACATTACCCAGGATGCAACCTCTATTTACTCGAATATCTCTTTCAGACACATTATGAACTTGGACCATTACCCTTCTGGCATAAAACATGGGCTCTACGGGCAAAATACTAGGCTTGACCAGCAGTCCCTCTGGCAATTTCCATCGCCTGGTGCATCCAACATTAATATTTTATTCTTAACATCCTTTCTGATACGGACCTCTCCTGTAAGGTACACTGGGCATTTTGGCGCCAGGATCAGAGACTCAGGATCCTTCTTCCATACAATTCGACCGGTTCCTCTGGTTCTATTTTTTCAGCATCTCTCTGGCCTCATAGGCCTTCTTAATTAAAGCCGGAACTCTTAAGCTCTACTAGTCTTTGACCCTGTTTTTCATAACGAACTGTGCCAGCCTTCCTAACATATGAGCATTTGTTCCAATCAACAAAGGGACACCATCATACAGTCCGTGGGGGGACACACTAAGGCTAGGGTCTCTACTTGTTCGGCCACTCCAGCCACGGAGGTGGGGAAAGACAGCCAAATTCGGATGTACCCGAATAGGGTAGGCCTTCTCACTTAACCCCCATACATGTCCTTCTTAATGGTTGTAAGGGTACGCCTGACAAATGCTTCTGATACCAATCTTGGAACATAATTGTCACTTGGGAGCCACTGTCTAATACAGCTCTTGCAGACTCCATTCACCTTTACAGTGGTCTCCATGGAGGGACCCACTATTCTGGACCAGTCTGAGAGGCGGTAGTGGGGGCCTGGGCAACTGACCTTCCACAAAAAGACGTGAGTTAGCATTTTGGTGCCCTCACTGGGATCATTTGTGCACCTCTTAACCACTGATTTGTTCTCTGAAGCTCTCCTTGTAGCCTATATGCAACTTTGTCAGTGTCTTTGGGGACCAGCATTCCCTCTTCATGTGCCCATCCTTCCCGCAATTATAGCAAAACATACTTTCTGGAGTTTGAGCTGGCTGAGGCGCCACACTGGGAACCAGGGCGGGGGTACTACTAACTGGAAACCTTGGTGCCATCTCTGTCTGCGGCGTGATAAGCATTTGGAGACATCTCGTCAGTTTCTCCACTTCCATGGTCAAGGAATTGAGTTTGGAGCTGTTATCAGCAGGAGATACATGGGTGGGTACCCCACCCCCATAGCAGATGCAGTCGGATATAGGTCAGGGCCGTGACTTGCAGGCGTGGCGTCTCATAAAGGACTGTTTTTGAATTCTCGATCTCTCTCAACAGTTCGCCCCATTGTGGCATATCTTTTCCTTGTCAGAGCACTCATTGACTGTCAACCTCTGCCCCTGAACTTCACTTGATGGGTCACCCTCAGTCACTCGGGTCGTAGCCGCAGCTATTGGTGCAGGTCCTCCAGTCGCCTTTTCTCAACTCCTCGAATTTCTCTCATTAACTCATCATAGGAGGTGGGATTCCAGTCGATTGCCAGGCGTAACTGAAGCAGCAGCAGTTCTGAGAAGGGGGCAGACTTAAGGATCCTGTCCAGCCTGGTTCGGTCCAGTTCAATCTCTGGCAAACTACCCTTTCTGAGGCATTCTTGCAACAATTTTTCCAGCCAAGATACATACACAGACAACAACTCCCTTGGTACTGTTGTCGCATTTTACTCTCCACCATAGATCCTCATCAGAATCTGGGCTCCCATATACATTCTCCAAGGCCTCAAGATGAGGCCTGTGCAGTCACTTCAGGGTTGCTGGCCCGTTTAGCACGGATGGTAGCCAGGGCAGGACCTCGAGGCTCTCACTAACCCTCTTTCGCTTTTCGCTTCCGGAGCATTGCCATTCTAGCACTTGGGGCAACATAGTCTATCCAGGTCTCTCCCAGTCATCCTCCCTTGGTGGTGGGAGGTGCTAGAGAAGATCCTCAACCTTGGTAAGAGTCGTGACTAATGGCAGGTGCAGAAATAGGAGTCTGCATTGGTTCAGCCACCATTACGGGCACTGGAGCGGGAGAGGGTGTTGGGGGAGGAACACCCCCAGTTGGCAAGAATAGTTTCTTCAAGTCCTCCACAGTTTTCCCTTCTCCCAGCAACCATTTAGCAAATTTCTCCTCAAAAGTTTCAGATAGTGGTGGGGGCTGATTCCCCCGGTCTTTACTGTCCTTAGTTATCACTCTCCAAGCAGTGAGGGCTCCTCTGGGGTAATGGTCTGTGGCACTTTGGAGCTATCTATGGGATCCTTAAACTCTACTAGGGCCAGAAAAGTGTGGGTGAGCAGATTAGCATGTACCCACCACCACAGGGTTTGTAAACCTTCCACCTTGGAAAGTACTCCTGTACAATGTCCTTATTGATACCCAGGGGATGTCCAGTATAAGCATAGCATTTTGGGGTTCGATCTCCTCCCTAGTACACCACTCCACCAGCCGGTGCACAGCCACTTCTGTCGGGTACCCATTTTTCTTAACAGTGGTTCGTAGAATATGGCCACTAGAGGACACACAATCCCAGCGTGAGCCTCAAGATGTAACCCCTAGATGGCGCTATCCCAGGGCTACTAACCCTGCCTGATTTGCCACTAACAGGTTGAGGGGCCTGGATCCAATGGCGGGTGCCTCCACCCAGGGGTCAGGGTTTGCAATAGTTAAACTTACTTGGTCACAGCCCTCTGGGACACTGCAACCCCCCTTTCTTCCCACTAGTGGCCCACACAATATATCAGAATTACCTTCACAGTATACACTTACCCCCAGGGCTGGTTCAGGCACTGGGACCTCCTGTAAAATAAGATACAGTGCAACAATCACAGTACAATACTTTAACATAGACAAATACCTCAGGCAGTATAACTTTGCTGAAACAAGCAGCTCGGATTTATTTAGGGGGAATATAACAAGGACAGGGGGAAATCAGGTTAATTAGCTTATCACTTTACTCATCTACCTATGGCTCTGTGCACAGGCCTATCCCTACCAGTTACTGTCCCTGGGTACCCAAGCCCTAGTGGCTAGTCCAAACCGTGGCAGCTGGTAGGGGCCCTTTCCCACAGAGAAAAGAAAAAATTAGTTTAAACAGTCAGCAGTACAGTGATTCCATTTGGATTCAATGTGGCAATTCAACAGGGAGCGACCTGAATTAGTACTCACGACTTCCAAACAAGATAGGGTCCTTCAATATCAGCAGGGCTACTCTTGAGCTCCACGAGACTCCTCACACATTTATATGGCAAACTGCAACAGGCAAAAGTCCTTTAATGGCAGCAGGATTCACTTGAGCTAACCAAGCCTCTCACACATTTATATGGTGAACAGTAACAGGCAAAAGTCCTTTAATGGCAGCAGGATTCACTTGAGGTACACAAGCCTCTTCACACATTTATATGGTAAAACAGAAAGTACTATACCGGGCAGGCTGCTTCTCTATCCCGATCGCAATTACTGCACAATACCCGGGAGAACACACAGCAGATTCAGTTCCTGACAGACCGAGTGCAATTCAGCAATTTCTCCAGTCTTCTACAGAGTGAGCCTGGTTTCTACTCTTCAGATATCCTTTGATTCTCTCTCACAGGACTGATTCAGTCCTAACAAGCAGTTACACAAGCTGCAGACCGGAACTCTGGGCCTTACACGTTTCCGACTAAAACTGCACACTGAAAAGCACAGGCTCCTTCCTCCTTCACTGCCAGAGCTCAACTGAAATTCCAACAGACAAAACCAGGCACTTCCTTTAAGTTCCTCCCAGTTCTTGACTGGATTGGCTGTCACTCACAATAGACTGCTCCTGTTGGTCCAAAAAGGCGCAAGTCTAAACTACATCTCCAGAGTCACTGCCCATACAATCCTCTTGTGGCTGGCTCAGATTATGAGTCCAAGTTCTGATTCGTCCAAGGCACCATTTTAGAGCTAGCTTACCCCACTGATTGGTCCAATTCAGCAGTTCAAAACCAGAATGGGAAGTAGGCAGACACAGTTCTGACTGCAAAGAAAGCAGGTTAGACAAACTGTAATTTCATTATTACTTAAATGATTTCTGGCAAACAGTTACATCTTTCAGATAGGTTCCCTTTGCACTCCTAGTGACTGCAAAATGGAGTGAATTGGCAGCAGCTCAGGTGGTACTCAATCAAAGAACACACAGTCCCCCATACAAACTAATTATGTCTGCAAGCAGACAGCTCTTAAAGAGACAGTACCAGAGGTTCTAAAAACACTCACTGATAAATGGCTTAAATGCGAAACACCATTCAGGCTTGGAGCATTCAAGCAAGCTCCTGGAAGTCTTTTGGGAACCCCCATTTGCAGGGGGGTTACATTATAATCGGTGTTCAAGATTGAAATAGGATGATATGAGGGGCAAAGTGTCGGATTTTTTCCTGGCTTGGGAATTACTGAAATAATGGCCTGCTCCCACGAGGCTGGAGGGGTTTCATCAGTCTTTATTATCGTGTTGTACACCTTGTGTAACAGGGATAACACCTGTCCCTTAAAATGTTTATAAAACTCTCCGGGAAGTCCATCTGTGCACGGGCACTTCGAAGCCTTCGGTCTAGAAATTTCAGCACGAAGTTCCAGCTCTGAGATAAGAGCCATCAGGCTCATTTTAGCCTGTTTAGACAAAGAGGGGAGGGAGATCTTTTTAAGATATTCTATTATTTTATTCTCCCATATGTGGGGGGAGGGAGGGGCATATAGAGAAGTGTAGAAGTCTCTAAAGGCTTCTACTATTTCCGACGTCTGGTGTGTTTTTCGCCTGGTGATAGGGTGTATTAAAGTTGGTATCACTGCTCTCGCTCTCTGGGACCTCAAACGGGCCGCCAATGGGCGAACAGCCCTTGGGCCGCCCTCGTAATATTTTTGTTTAAGGAACATGGCCTTCTGTCCTACCTGATAGTCCAATAAGTTATTTAATTCAACTTTAAGTTTGCCCATCTTTTTATAGATCACTGCCTCGTATTTCATTTTGAGCTGTGATTCACAGGACTCAGTCTCCCCTTTCAATCTTAATTTCTGGGCTTCTCGCCGCTTTTTCTTATAAGCCGAGATGGAAATAAATTACCCTTATTATAGCCTTAATAGTGTCCCAGAGAAGTGGGGCTGATATCTCCGTAGTCTCATTATCGGCCATAGCCTGCTTAATTGTTTCCACAATTGCCACCTTCACCTCAGGATCCTGAAGTAGGGACTTATTAAGTCTCCAGAAAGTATCTTTGAAAAATCTCCTGGGTGAAGCAGACAAAACACAGGAGCATGGTCCGACAATGTTCTGTCTCCAGTCCAGCTATCTTTTATCTGCCCAACATGTTCTGTGGGAAGTAGAATATGGTCCAGTCGAGAATGCGACTGATGGGGTGCAGAAAAAAAGGTATAGTTTCTCTGCCTGGCAAGGGTAGTATGCCATACATCAGCATATCCCAACTCCCCAAGCAACCTCACAACCTTTCTCATACACCCTTGATTATCCAGGGAACCACGGAGGAGGAGTCCAATGTTGGATTTAGAACTAGGTTTAGATCACCCCAATAATTATCTCTCCGCCCATTCCTGCAATCTTAGAAAATTCTGCGATAGTCTTGAAAGTCTGATCCAGGTGGCACATAAATGGAAGCCAATGTTAGAGTTTGTTCCAGGAATCGTCCCTTAAAAAGGCGTAGCATCCCTCCCCATCAACCAGTCGTCGGTTTGCTCGAAGGCGTCCCAGTTGGAACTAGGACCGCCACCCCTTCGCCTTCCCTCCCATATGTAGCATGTCGCGACAAACCCAAATTTGCCCAGCTTCTGGTGCTCTTTTATAGAAAGATGCGTTTCCTGTAGAAACAAAAAATCAGCGCCGGTCTTTCTGAGAAAGGACAAAATTTTGCTGCGCTTTACAGGGTTAGTCAGGCCGTTTACATTAAATGAACAAAAAGTCGTAGCTTTAACAGCCATTCTAAAGGAAGAAAAAACTTAGGACTCCTCCTCTGCCGTAATCCCAATACTATCTAACCCACCTTCCCTTTCCTCCAGCAGCCCACACCGTCTTTATAAACTCCTTCTCCTTACTCACTCAAATCGAGCTTACAGTGTAGAGATGCTCGACAAGTGAGCAGACAGCAGGCGCCTCAGCTACTTAGGGGATAAGTGAGAACCAATGCAGAAGGAGACACAAATTAATATAGAAAACAGAAGGAAATAAAAAAAGGGGAGTGAGGAGAATTATCTCGTAGTATAAAACAGTAGTTTCTTACAGTAATATTAACCTATCAACACTATCCAATAAGCCAATGATATGAACAATATTTTAGGCAATAGTGACTTCCAAGGTAGGGGATCCAAAACCCTGGATCCCTTGCCCTAACCTCTGAGGTGAACCGATGAAATCGGGCTGAGAGGTACGGGTTGAAGAGCGGGTATGCCCTGAGTTAACAGAGTCTCTTCAACAAAACTGTTCACAAGGAGTGGTTTTTATAAATGACTCACTCCACCACGGATTCGCTCGGGTCAGGTCAAATATTTTAAAAACGAAAGAATAAACTCACAGCTTGACTCTAGAGCACCCCAGGAACTCAGAATATCTATCATCTCTATTATTCTAGTAAGTTGAAAAAATCCTATTCCTTATAACAACATGCAGTCCAGAAGGTTAACTTAAAGTGCGCTATTTAGTGAGGTAATTCTTTAGCGCATTCGCGTCCAGCTCTTCCACCGGAGTAGGCCTAAATAGTCACAGAGGAGCCTCCCCGTACAAGGGATACTTCGCCCTCACGGACATCCAAGCCCCAGACTCAGATACCCTCTAAACTCGCCACCTCCCAAGCACCCATTTACCAGATTGAACAGTTGTCCCACATTGTCTCAAAAAGCCTTGCAGCCCAAAGATGATAGTCCCTTAGTCCGATTTCCTTCCTCCTCAAGTGTCAGCCGCAACAGGACCACTCGTATTCCTCAGGCATTCCCCACGAACTAGCAGATCTAAGGTTTCTTTCGCTTTTCTCAATGGCCCCAGCCTCCCACGCCCATATATAATCTGGGGCGTCACAAGGGCCAGGAATCTTATCTTCTGCAATCGATCTGCATCTGCTGGGGATATAGAGATTCCTTTCTTCTGCAGATCCTCCAAGGCCTTTCACGGGGTAAGATATAGCTGTGGGCCCTCCTCCCAAAACACTTGGAGCTTCGCTGGGAACGGGGTTTGGAATTTAATGCCCTTTGCCCTCAAAGCTTTCAAAATTGGCATGTACAGCTGCCTGGCTTGCTGGACTTCTGGGGCATAATCATGATCAAGAGAGATCTTCGATGTTAGGTAGGATAAGTCTTTTTGCTCCATGCCCTCCGAAGGATATCTTCCTTAGTTTTAAAACTACTCAGCTTGAAAATTATAGAGCGAGGGCGGGCCACGTCACCCATCGGCTTCTGTCCCAGTGAGCGATGCGCTCTTTCAATGTTAATAACGTAATTAATTGGGAGGCAAGTCCAACACATCTCTTAATAGATTTTCCAGAAATGCAGTCATGGGAGGCTCTTCAGCCCCCTCAGGAAGACCATATAGTCTGAGATTGCTTCATCTAGATCTCCCCTCGAGGTCGATGCATTTACTTTGCAAAGCTTGCGCATGCTGAAATAGGGCCTCTATTGCTGTGCCAAGATGGTTGTTATTTTCTCCATTACTTTAATTCTATCCTCTGCGCTGACCTTGGCATCTATAGTGGAGAATTGCTGAGCCAATGCTTGAAATTCCTTCCTAGACTCCGCTCAGGAGTCACGGATTTCCCTCAAAATGTTTTCTTATCTGGTGCGTGATAGTAGGTCCGCCTCGGCCTCCGTGTCATAGCTCGAGCCCCTCGTGCTGCTATGAGAGCGGCTTCTACTGTGATCAAAACTACTCAGAGGTATTTCTTCTTCACCAAACACCTTCCTCGGGGTTCTGTTTGTTGCAAGTAAGCCCCGATCTCTTTTACGACCTTGTTTTGCCATTATCACTAATTAACTCAGGTTAAGAATAGGAAATATTTATCCCTGTGGCGCAGAGGATCTTCCTTAGGCTGCTGTCTGCTCCATGGTGAAACCGGAAGTCCAGAACCGTTTTCGCAGCAGGCAACAACGGCAACAGCCACGTTTCCGCCAACAACCCTGAGGCAATTTTGGTCGCAAAGGTCAAGCCAGATTCCCCACGGGCCAGGGCTCAAAGCATCCCAAGGCAGCCCAGCCCACGGGACAAAATGCCACCACAGCATGACTCCTTTCCGGCCCTCACCCCTCCTCTGGATCAAAGGATAGAGGTCGGGGGTCGCATCTCTCATTACCTTCTGGGATGGCAGAGGATCACCTCCGAACGGTGGGTGTTACAGTTGGTACAGCGAGAAAACTCTATAGAGTTCCTCGGCCACCCACCGTCCAGACCTCCCCTGCTCTCCTGTTACTCAGGTCAACATGCTGTGCTCATCCAGCAGGAGATCTTGGCACTGCTGGACAAGGAGGCCATAGAGTGCGTTCCACTGGACCAGAAAGGAAAAGGTTATTCTAGGGACATGGATATGTTGTTCATCCACACTTATTGGCAGGTTCCTTGCCGCTTTAAATCTTGCCAGAAGGTCTTCAAGCTGGCTCCTCCCACCCACCCGGGTGGTAAAACTCTCGGCCCCGCCCCATGACGCCAGATCTTCCTTACCGCTTGGAAGCTCAGCTTCCCTCCTTAATGCTCTGCGATTAAGACTGGTTCCTAATTCAAAGTTCAAATCAAAAGTTTTTACAAAATACTTTGGTCTTCTTCTCGCAGCTATGCATGGACCGTCGACTCCCAGTTTTCGGAGGTGCCCTTATGGCAGAAGATGTCTAGGACGGATCCGCACTCCATGTGCGCTCACTGCCTGGGCCTTGAGCACGCACCCGCAGGCCTCGCGACTTGTGCTCTTCCTTTGGCCTACGTCCTTGAAGACTGTGCTGCCAGATTACAACTGGGGTGCCCCGAGAAAAGAATTCCACCGGTGAAATCTAAAGAGGCCTGATTGGCGGTGTCCGCGGCGGCGGGCTCGGCGGATCAGCTCGAGCAGATGATCGCCCTCGAAGAGGAGGCAGTGCGGGCCGCTTCTACCTCGGCTGAGCATTTGTCCCGCCTCTCTCTCTCGTGCCTCGTATCGCTTCTTTTAAGGAGCTTTGTCTGACCCTCTCGACGAAAGGTGAGGGTCCAACTTTCGGACCTTTTCCAGGTCCAAAAGAGCAAAGTAAGTCTTCCACGATGCTCTTGGGAGAAGGAAAGATCCCTCCCTTGTCGACAGTCGACTTCGTCGACCTCAGCTTTGGCCACTGGCTTCACGGTGTCCCCGCCAGGCCAGTTGATCGAGACTCCGTCGACGCGGTCGAGATTTTCTCGACCCGCAGACGGGTTGTCGGCTGAGAAGCTGAGAACTCCTCTCCCAGTTCCCCGTGTGGGAGTTGAGGATCCGCCGCTCGCCTGTGCCTCCGGTTCCGAGCCTTTGGTGGGATCGTCCGAGCCGAGGAGAGTGCCGATTTCCGACACTTCTCCTCGCCTTCCTCGGCCCAGTCGAGACTCTCGGTCTCGGTCTCGGACATCCTCGCGGTCCAACCGATCCTGCCGCCATAGGCGGTCTCGGTCTCGGCACCGCGGCAAGCGGCGCCGCCGCTCTTCCTCTTCCTCAGACGAGGGGAGGCTTCGGCGCAAGTTGCGCCGGAAGTACGAGAACTCATGTGGCAATAGTTTCTTTTGACCGAATAAGCCGACCCAGTCGCTTTCCCCGCCATTATGGTTGTCACCGAGCAGCGAAACAACCCTCGTTGTAGTCGAGGAGCCTGTTCTCAGGCGGTTGTTCGACAATTCCAGCTGCCCACCGATTCTGGTGGAACCTCCGCTCCACAGCCATTAGTTGGGGCTCCGACCAAAATTCCTCGGTCGCGCTTTGGGTTTGCCCCATAGGCTGTCTGTCACCCCACTCCCGATGAACCCAGGCAGGTGGAGGGTGGCTCAGGCCCGAGGCAGCTCTTGAGGACTCTTCTGAGTCCGATGATGGTTCTCCTCTTCTCCAAGCGCATGGACTTGAGTCCTCGGGGAGCAGTCAATGGACGATAGCCCTTCGTCCTTCTTAGGGTTGCTTCGACTCATCTCGGAGTCCACCGGATGAAGCTCGAACCCGTTTCTAAACGGGCCAGGTATACCCTCACGGAGATTCTGGACCCAGGGATTCTCCTACGGAGGTCTTTCCGTGGCAGGGCCATAGTGGGCCCGGCCTTGGAACTTGGTAGCGTCCTCAGCTTCCTGCCCCACGCCCGCCAGGTTGGCCAGGAAGTATGCGTCCTACCGTTCCCTGTCCGTTTTTGAACACCCCTCGCCGAGGGGTTGGTTATCAACAGCATTTTCCAGCATGCCGGGAATGCCAGGATGGGATAAACCTCCCGACAAGGAATCCAATAAATTGGATTATGCCGGGTGAAAAGTCTATGCTGCGTCCTCTCTCGGCCTTCGTCAGGCCAGTTCGGCCGTCCTCATGGCACATTTTTCTCACGCCCTGTTGGGCTCCCTGGATGAGGTTGTCCCTCATCTTCCCGCAGATCTGCAGACTACGGTCAGGCAGGTGCGGGACCAGGGCAGGGCAGTGGCTAAACAGCAGCTCCAGACTGCGTTAGACATCGGGGACTCATGTGCCAGGTCTGTGGCGGCCGCAGTGGCCATGCGTCGTCGGGCTTGGCTGAGGATATCCACCTTTACCTCGGATACCCAGCACAAGTTGGCGGATGTTCCCTTTTTGGGGACTGACCTCTTCGGCCCTGGGGTGGAAGGTCACCTGCAGAGGATCGAGAAGTCCAATGCTACCTTGGACTCGGTCTCTTCCGCTCAGAAGGACAAAGGCCGCAAGCCACAGCCTAAGCCCTCGTCTCTGCGCCTGCTGGGGCGCACCCGCCCAGCAACGCCAGGGCAGCAGGCTTGGAGCTTGGTATCCCAAACCCAAGCCGCTGGGCTTCCTCCAACAGGAAGCAGGGAGGAAGGCCCAGGAGGTCCCTCGCTGGTCCCTCCTCCAAGCCTGCCCAGTGACGGGCTGAGGGGTGTCGCCCATCCCTGTCACCACCCCTGTTTCTCCGTGGGGACGGCTCAGACACTTCCTTTCCGCCTGGTCGCTGTTACCACGGACAGGTGGGTACTGGAAGGTGGTGGGAAAAGGCCACCTCTAGAATTCGAGCAGGCCCCGCCCTTCTAGATTGTCGCAGACTGGGGCCTCGGGTCCTAAGAGTTCACCATGCTCGTCGAGTCTATATCGCCTCTCCTCCAAAAGGAGGTGATCATGGAGGTAGAGGACCCCCTTTAGACCCGGTTCATGTCCAGGTATTTCCTGGTTCCGAACGGACGGGGCTGGCGCCCCATTCTCACTCCACACCACCTGAACAAGTTCCTAAGGTCTCAGACCTTCAGAATGGTCACTCTGGTGCAGATAATACATCTCTGAACACGGCGTGGTGGTTCTGCTCTCTGGACCTGCAGGACGCGTTTTTTCACGTCCCTATCCGCTCCATCACATCAGAGATTCCTCCGCTTTGAGCGGAAGGATCCCTCTTGAGTTCCAAGCCATGCCCTTCGGCTTATCTCCAGCTCCCAGGGTCTTCACCAAATGCATGGCAGTGGTGACAGCATTTCTCGTGGCCGAGGGGTCCAGGTGTACCCTTACCTGGACGATTGGCTGATAGCAGCCCCCTCCAGACGGGAGGTGGAGCGGTCCAGAGATCTGGCCCTCCAGGTTTGCTCTCAAGTCGGCCTTCTCATCAACAAGGCCAAGTTGGAACTCGAGCCAAAGCAGGTGATCCTGTTCATCGGGGCAGAGCTCGACTCTCTTCGAGCCAGAGCACGGCTCCCGGTGGACAGGGCCGAGGTTCTTACCTCCTTTGCCCAATCATTTCTGGTTGGGCAATCGCGCCCTGCCCGGGACTTCCTGCGCCTCCTGGGTCTCATGGCGGCCTGTACCAGCATGGTCCGTTGGGCACGCTGGCACATGCGCCCTTCAGTGGGATGGCCTAGCCGGTGGTCACAACGCTGCGATCCATTGGACCAGCTAGTGACAGTGACCCAGGAGATATGGAACGCCTCCAGTGGTGGACCATTCCATCCTATCTGCAGGAGGGCATCCCGTTTGTCCGCCCTGAGCCAACGGTGTCTCTATCGACCGATGCCTCTCTGATGGGTTGGGGTACCCATCTGGGGAACACCGAGTGCACGGCCTCTGGTCCCCGCGGGAGTCCCGATGCCACATCAACCTGCTGGAGCTCCCAAGCGGTCTGCCTAGCCTCACCGCCTTTGCCCGCTCCTCCGGGTCAAGTGGTCCGAGTCCAGACGGACAATACCACGACCATGTACTACCTGAACTGCGCCAGGGAGGGACGTGCTCCATGCTTCTATGCAAGGAAGCTCTCCGCATTTGGTCACTGCAGCAGCCTGGAGGTGGATCTCTCAGCCATTCATGTGGCAGGAGCCTCAACACTTGGCCGATGCCCTGAGCCGGATAGGGGCTGCATCTCACGAGTGGTCTCTCCTGCCGGAGGTAGTACAAGATCTGTTCTCCACTGGGCACACCTCAGGTGGACCTGTTTGCCTCCAGGAGAATGCGGTTGAGGCTGTTTCATGCCCGCCCCTCAGCAGGGCTCGCTGCAGGGGATGCCTTCTCAAGGCTGTGGACCCTGGCTTCTTTTACGCCTCTTCCCCATTTCCTTGATCTCACAAGGTGCTTCTCAAGACAAGGAGGGACAAGGCGCAGGTGATTCTGATAGCCCCAGACTGGCCCCGCCAGTTCTGTTACCCAGATCTCCTCAACCTCAGCTACAGGCTCCCGAGGCAGCTTCCAGCTCGCCTGGACCTGCTCTCAATCAATCAGGGGAAGGTGTTCCATCTGGACCTTCAATCCCTGCACCTGACGGCCTGGTTCCTGAGCGGCTAGAGTTCCAGGCCTTGGGTCTTTCCGACGAGGTCCTCAATGTTGTTGAGGCGTCCTGTAAGGAGTCGACCAGGAAATGCTATGCCTTCAAATGGAAGAGGTTTTCCATTTGGTGTCAGAGTAAGGGCTTGGACCCTTCCTCCTGTTCCTTGGCAAGCATTTTGGACTATTTATGGTCCCTTTCTAGTCAAGGGCTTAGGTCGACGATCCTAAAGGTGCACCTGGCAGCCATCTCTGCTTACCGGGCGTGGGCCGGGGAGCAGTCGGTGGCGCAGGAGAAGGTGGTCTGGCGCTTTTTCAAAGGCCTTGATCACATTTCCCCTCCGGTGCGAGAACCTCCACCTCCGTGGGATTTACTGCTGGTACTGGCAAAGCTCATGGGCAAGCCATTCGAACCAATGCACAGGTGTGAACTCTCTCACCTGTCGTGGAAGACCGCCTTCTTGGTGGCTATCTACATCAGCCAGAAGGATGGGAGAACTCCAGGCGCTCTGCATTAAGTCTCCTTACCTGGTCTTCCACAGGGACAAGGTTGTCCTGCGCCCCCACCCGAAATTCCTTCCGAAGGTGGTGTCGGAGTTTCACCTTAACCAGGTGTTGACTCTGCCGGTGTTCTACCCCAATCACACCTCAGAGGCCGAATACAGGCTCCATACTTTGGACCCTAGAAGGGCGCTCGCTTATTATAAGGAGCGCACGGCTGAAATTCGGGGAGAGGTTCGCCAGCTGTTTGTCACCTATGCTGAAGCCACACCTGGCAGACCTGCAGCCATGCGGACAATAAGCAGGTGGGTCACCTCCGCATAGATCTCTCTATAGGTTGCGGCATGGAGCCTCCAGAGGATAAGAGCTCATTCTCACCGTCATACTGCTGCATCGGTGGCTGCTTCCAGGGACGCCCCTATCCAGGAAATCTGCAGGGCTGCTACCTGGAAGTCAGCACACCTTTATTACCCATTACCACATCGACCTTTGAGTCACGCTTGGGATGCTGGTTTTGGGGCCTCGGTTCTCCAGTCTTATTCCCTAAGTAGGGGGTGTGCGCTTTGCCTCCCTCCTCCCGGAGAACTGCTAGGAGTCTGCCATAAGTGTGGATGAACAACATATCCATGTCCCTAGAAATACAGGTTACTCACCTGTAACAGGAGTTCTAGGAATGGTATATGTTGTTCATCCACACGACCCACCCGACCTCCCCGGCTTCGACGCACAACCTGAGCTTCCAGCGGGCCAGATCTGGCGTCATGGGGCGGAGCCGAGAGTTTTACCACCCGGGTGGGTGGGAGGAGCCAGCTTGAAGACCTTCCGGCAAGATTTAAAGCGGCAAGGAACCTGCCAATAAGTGTGGATGAACAACATATACCATTCCTAAAACTCCTGTTACAGGTGAGTAACCTGTATTTATTCCCACTTCTTCCTGGTCCCAAAGAAAACAGGGGACTTGTGCCCAATCTTAGATCTCAGCGATCTCAACACGTTTGTGTTATACAAATGCTTCCGCATGGTGACCCTACCAGGTCTCATCCCCATGCTCAAAGAAGGCGATGGCTAGCATCGCTGGACATGCAGGATGCTTACCAACATCTCCCGATTGCCGAGCGCATCAAAGGTTTCTGCGCTTGAGTTTCTGGGACGCCACTACCAGTTCCGAGCCGTTCCGCTCGGACTGTCTTCCGCACCTTGGGTGTTTACGGCGCATGGCAGTCAGGCAGCAACTCTCAGGAGGCAGGGCCACTATGTTTTTCCATACCTGGACGATAGGCTCCCTCATGGCACCCTCTTGGGAGGCCCTGATGTCTGATACAGGATACCCATTCTCTTTTCCAATCGTTGGGCATCATCATCAACCAGGAGAAGTCGCACCTTGTCCCGTCTCAGACTCTGCAATTTATTGGAGTAGTTCTGGACACCACTCAAGGGAGAGCATTTCTTCCTTTGGACAGGGCGGAACACATCAGATCCCTCATACGGGACACAATGACTTAAGACAACGGTGCCCACCAGAACCGCTCTTTGCCTGCTTTCGGACACATGGCGGCCAAGCATTGGTAACGGTTCCCCTAGCCCGACTCCATATGCGGGTTACCCAATGGATGTTGCGCTCAATGGGACCAGAAGCAAGTTCATAGCAGCCTCCAGTCCGGATCACGAATGCCGCATCCGAGACTGGCAGTGGTGACTCATCCTGGACCATCTCTCAAAGGAGTTCCTTCATGGCGCCACCTCCTTTAGTGACACTCTCCACGGATGCCTCGGATCCGGATGGGGAGCGCACTCTCAACGGGTCAGGACTCAAGGCTTATGGTCATCTCTAGAGTCCCATCTGCACATAAATATTCTGGAGATGAGAGCCGCTCCTATGCCCTACAAGCATTCCAGATGGACATTCCACCGGTACTGCCTGATTCAAACAGACAATACTCGGTGATGTACTATCTCAACAAACAAGGAGGCACTCATTCCTACTCCCTTTGCAGGGAGGCTCAAAGAGTTTGGAATTGAGTACTGCAGCACGGTGCAGATATTATTGCAGTGCATGTTCCCGGAGTGGACAACACAATCGCTGACAGTCTCAGACGATCACAGGCCAGAGTCCACGAATGGGAACTGCTTCAGGAAGTCACAGAGGATCTGTTTCGCAGATGGGGGACACCAGAATTAGACCTTTTCGTGTCCCCATCCAACGCAAAACTGCCCAGTTTTTGCTCGCTAGATCCAGGGCCTGGTGTTTTCTGGTGAGACGCGTTGTCCCTCTCTTGGATGGGCAGATTCCTCTATGCTTTCCCGCCCTTCCCTTTGATCCAGAGGGTTTTGCTGAAGCTCTGACAAGAGCGGGCGTCACTGATTCTGGTAGCGCCCTTTTGGCCCAGGCAAATTTGGTTCCCTCTATTACATCAGCTGACCCAAGAACCTCCAGTGCCTCTGCCATTCAGCTCTCAACTTCTGTCCCAGGAGGTAGGCTTTAGTCTATCCGGTCTTCGGTCGCTGAACCTGCATGCCTGGCTCCTAAAGACATAGCAGTCCTGAGATACGGGTCTCGGAAGTTGAGATGTTCTGGCAGCAGCCAGAAAACCTCCACTCATGCCACTTATGCCATGAAGTGGCACAGATTTTGCATCTGGGCTCAAGCTTGCGGATTGACCCCATTGGATTGTTCAGAGAGGTCAGTGTTAGACTACCTTCTAACCCTGTACGAGGCAGGCCTTGCCTACTCTTCCATTAAGGTTCACCTGTGCGCCATTTCGACGTATCATTCACCAATAGGCCATAGCTCTCTAGCTCAACTAGAGGTTTCACATGCTTTTTTGTGTGGCATCCTGCACCTGAGACCTCCTATCAGAGACCCGGTTCCACCTTGGGATCTCCCCTTTGTTTTAGAGCAGTTTACTCTACCTCCTTTTGAACCAGATGCGGATTGCGAGCTGCATCTCCTCGCTTGGAAGACGCTCCCTTTAGTTGCTGTTACTTCTGCCAGAAGAGTTTGAGCTTCATGCACTCATGTGCAAGGATCCTTATTTGGTTTTTCATAAGGATAGGGTGTCCTAAGAACAAATCCTAAGTTCCTTTCCCAAAGTGGTCTCAGGGCGTCACACTCAACCAGGATATAGACCTACCGTGTATACCCAAATTACGGTAACGGGAGGCCCTGTTGCACACTCTAGATGTGCATAGATGTCTCAGACATTATCTGACCAAAGCCCATCGTAAGTCGGACCAGCTTTTTGTTTCCTACGCACAGTTGATGCTTGGTGCTCCTGTTTCAAAACAGTCGCTTCAGAAGGTTGGTCAAGTGCATTATGTTCTGTTATCAGAGCGCACAAACCCCACCGAACCGTGAAGGGTCATTCCCAAGGGGTATACCTCTTTTCTGCTTCAAAATGTCTCCACTTCAGCCGTCTGTGCGGCAGCGCCTTGGAGCACTGTGCACACTTTCATCAGACACTACAGTTTGGACATTGCCTCTGGGCGTGGAGCTGGTTTACGCTTGGTCCTTCAAGGACTCTTTTCCTGAAGTCTGAGTCATCTCTCCACCCTCCTCCCGATAGCAAATTGTTCCCTTACTGCTTGGAAATGAGTCCTATTGAGGATTCTGCTGCAAGAGCTGCTTTTCGAAGTAAGATAGTAGTTACATAAGAACTTACGTAACAGTAGATCTTCGAGAACAGCTCTTGCAGCAGGTAGTTTCCCTCCCACCTTCCCCTCTGGAGGTTGAGTCTTCTGACCTAGTTTTTAGGCTACAGAGTCCTTTGATGCCTTTTTTTTTCCTAACCTTTCTTTGGAAGCGGATCCTCGGTCTCCCCTTCAGATGTCACACTTGAGCCGGGAGTCTCCAGCGGGAGAACTGGGGATGCTGGGGGACCGCCCCCTTTTATGTGATGCCTGACGTCGGGAAGGGGCCGACGTCAGGGGCGGTCCCCCGCTGGATACTGCTAGCTAGAATTTTTCCGTGGGGTCCTGGCGCCTGCCGGCTTCAGTCCTAATGGTGTAACCTGCTGCAAGAGCTGTTCTCGAAGATCTGCTGTTACGTTAAGTTCTTACGTAACTGTACTTTTTTGCTAGGCAGTCCCTGACTGCAGCAGCCAATTACAGCTGCATTTTCTGGTATTCCCTTTCAATAAACATTGCGATGGCTTCTGCACCAGCCTCCTCACCATCCCCACAAAGCCGGTGGACAGGCCTCCGCCTCTCACAGTCTCTGGTAAAGCTGACAGGGTAGCCCAACTCCCTGTCAGCTTCCCCTTCCCAGCTCATTTGCGACAGGGTAGCCAATTCCTGTCGGCATGATGCACCCCATTTGTTGTGTGCTGAGGGGTGCCCAATCCCCTCAGCTCATGCCTACCCCTCCAAGTACACTGCAGGCCGTCGGGTGCCCAATCCCTCGTTGGCTCCAACCCCCAAACAACACCCAGGTAGCACGCTGGGAGCCCACCCCAGCATGCTCATGCACTCCCCGCATACTGTATGGCCGACGGGTGCCCAATCCCCATCGACTCCACTCCCCACCCCAATAAACATGCAGGTAGCGCGCTGGGAGCTCACCCCAGTGTGCCAAAAGTCAGGTCATCTTTTTTTTTTTTAAACCCTGTAAAAGAAGAAGTGTTCCTTGAGTCTCTTTGCTGCCTCCCAACCCAGCACTCACCCTCTGCGCACCCCACCTCCCCACACACACAGCCTCACCCCATACTTACCTCCACAGCCCAGCACAACAATCTTCAGTGGACTGGGAACACGCCTGCACTCTTCAAAGCCGATCGCGAACCAAGAAATGCCGGTAAGCTGTATAATGGCATAAATGTTTTTTTTCAACTTATATGGATATCTCGGCCATTTTTTTTTACTTTTGGCACCAAATTTTGAACATGGGGTTCTTGGGACCCCTCCTCATGAATTCAGTCACTGTCATGGCGTTATTCGGTCCCGAAAGGTGATTTTATGGTCACTGTGCGGAATTACCTTTTGGGACTAATTAACAAAATGACAGTGTCACTGTTCATGAGGTGGGCTCTCAAAAAGCCTATGTTGCAAATTTGATGAAAAATTTCCAAAAATGACTGTGTTACGAGTGTGCATTGCGCAGTTTCCACACACACTTGTAACTTAGCGAATTTGTAATATTTTCACTCCAGATTTTCAACATTGGTATTTTTTTACACCTGCTTATGAACAGTACAGCTGTCATTTTTCACATCATGGCACAAATGTGTTTTCGTACTTCGAAGCCAGAATAGCGCAGTCGCTGTGGGAAATTAGTGTTTGGGACAGATTAAGAAAATCACAGTGACACTGTTCATGAGCAGAGGTCCTAAAATGCCTATGTTGAAAATTTGGTGACTAAAGTCCATAAAATGACTGTGTTACGAGCAGTTTCATGCACCATCGTAACTTCACTGAATTTGTAATATTTTCACTCCAGATTTTCAACATTGGCATTTTCCACATCTCCTTCTGAACAGTACAGCTGTCATTTTCACATCCTGGCCGAAATGTGTTTTCGCACTTCTGGCACAGAATAGTGTGGTCGCTGTGGGAAATCAGTGTTTGGGACAGATTGAGAAAACCAGTGACACTGTCCATGAGCAGAGGTCCTAAAATGCCTATGTTGAAAATTTGGTGACAAAAGTCCATAAAATGACTGTTATGAGCGTGCATTGCACAGTTTCCACGCACACTCGTAACTTTAAAAACTTGTAATATTTCCACTCAAAATGATCAACATTGCCCATTTTGCACACCTCCTTATGAACAGTACAGCTGTCATTTTTCTTATTTTGCCCAAAATGTGTGTTTGCACATCTGGCGCACAATGGCGCAGTTGCTGTGGGAAATCAATGTTCTGGACAGATTAAGAAAATCATATGACAGTGTTCATGAGCAGAGGTCACAAAATGCCTATGTTGAAAATTTAGTGAAATAATTCCACTAAATGACTGTGTTACAAGCATGTGTTGCGCAGTTTTCACGTATGCTCGAAAGTTCGAGCATTTTTAATATTTTCACTCCAGATTTTCCACACTGCCATCTCTTCACACCTCCCTATGAATGGTACAGCTGTTATTTTTCACATCCTGCCTGATCTGTGTTTTCGCACATCTGGCGCAGAATGGTACGGTCGCTGTGGGAAATCAAAGTTCAGGACACATTAACAAAATCACAGTGCCACTGTTCATGAGCAGAGGTCCCAAATGCTTTCATGAGGTGGGGGGGGTCACAAAGAGGCCATGCTGAAAATCCGTAGTGCAAATATCAACAAAAGCCTGGGGCGTTAGGGTTTCTAACCATAACGTCCCACCCTGTACAGACTGACAGGCATCAGGGGTGTGCCTTTGGATTGCCAGCTGTAATGCTCACTCCATTTATTTAATACCTCTTTAATACCTCTTTCTCTGATCTTAGTAGTGTTCTCCCCCCCAATTTCTTCTCCCCCAACCCCCTAACACCTCCCACCTCTCCCACAGACCCCTTGTTCCACTTTAAAACAATATCGCAGCATGAAGCTGTCCCCTTCTCCTGAAGGCCCTCAGCAAGTCATGATTCAGCAGTGACACACTAGATCTTAAGCTGCTTAGGCTCGCCTTTAATGAAGTTCTTCTCCCACTCACCATGCTCCTGCACCACTCCCTATCACTGGGCCAGTTCCCCTCTAAATGGAAATCAACTCTCATTACACCCATCCTTAAGAGCGGTGACTGCACCCAGCCTGGGAACTACCGCCCCATCTCAATCCTGCCCCCCCCCCCAAAGCTTTGGAGAAAATTGTGGCCACCCAGCTTACGGACTACCTCTCCAAATACAGCCTTCTGTGTCCTGAGCAGCATGGCTTCTGGCACAACCACAGTACTACCACAGCTCTCCTGGAGTTCACTAATACCCTCCACACATCTTTGGACACAGGCCACATTGCTGGTGCTGTTTTTATAGACCTTTCCAAGGCGTTTGATATGGTGCACCACACACTACTCCTGAATTCCCTCACACAAATTGGCCTGTCCTCTGAGACCACTGGCTGGTTTGCCAGCTATCTGTCAGAGAGAACTCAGACAGTCAGACTTACCCAACTCCAGTCCTCCCCCCTCCAAGTCAGGTCAGGAGTCCCTCAGGGCTCTATCTTTGGCCCCCTACTTTTCTCCCTGTTCAACTCCCTACCCAAGAATTGCTCTGGGAAACTACTCCTGTATGCAGACGATGCTGTCCTCTACAGCTCCCACACTGATCCCACTGCTCTCTGTAATGCACTCCAAAAATCTTTTATGGAAGCAGAATCCTGGTTTGTTCGGCATAGGCTAGTTCTAAACTACACAAAAATGAAGTCTATGGTGTTTTCGCACTCCCAAAGCAGGAACAATTGGCTACTCCTGTGCATACTGAACTCCCTCAATGACTCCCTTGAGCAGGTTACCTCTTCAAGTACCTGGGTATCACCCTAAACTCAGGGCTCACTTACCATGACCACATCTGAAAACTGAGCACCGCCATAATAATGCGATTAGTTTACTGCACCGTACAAGCACTGCCTCCCACCTGAAGCCCCTCCACCTAGCTGTCTCAGCTTCAGTACTGTCACTCATAGATTATAGTATCATAATCTATGGGGCAGCTGACAACACACACCTAAACAAAATCAGGCTGGCTCTTAATAAGGCGTGTAGACTAGCCTCCGTTGCACCAAATGCACACACACCTGCACCCTGTATGCCTCCACCAACTGGCTTAACTTCAGCGGGAGGCTCAAATATCAGACATGCCTCTTTGCTAAAAAGATAACTGCAGGTCTACTCCCACCTGCCCTTACCCCCTACTCCAGGCACCCTTGTCCTCCCGCCACACCCGGCAATCTACAACAACCCACTTTTGGGTACCCCCTGCAAGACCTCCTCGGGTCAAAGAACATTTAGGCACCTGGCCCCTAGCTGGCTTAACTCCCTCCCTAGCTCCCTTCTCTCAGAACCCAGACTCGGGCGGTTCAAGTCCCAACTACGTGACCCTATCTGTCAAGGCTCAGCCTGCGACTGGCCTTGATTTTTTGCTCTGCCCATGTCCCCCCTCATACTTGGACCTCACCCTTGTCCTGCCACCCCAGGGCATGCTTATACCTGGACAATGGACACCCCCAGTCCAGCCTAGACTACTAAATAATGACCAGGGCATGGCTGGTGCCACCATCCTGCAGTGTATGTACCCTGTTAACTGATTACCGTCTCTACTCTGTAACTGTTTTTGCAACTTTCTGTAACCACTTTAGCTAATGTCCAAGCTTCTTTGTAACTATTGTGTCTTATTTGTTGCCATTGTATCTGATGTCTCTGTATATAATGACGTGGAACCTTTGTAAGGAGTCTTTGACTCAAAGGTATGTTATCTGATATCTTCAATAAATAAAAATAAATTCCACCCCCACCCTGAAGCCAGTGACAGGCATCGAGGTGTGCCTTGGACTCTTTGGCCCCAGACTTCACCCATTCTCCCATACTGCACCCATTTCAGTGTATGTCCTTATGAAATGGTGTGACTGTGAAGTCGAACACCTCAAGGCACACCTCAACACTTGTCGGTGTCTACAGGATAGGGTGAGGTAAAATGCCTTGAGCATTATGGGCGATGACCCAAAGGCACATCCCAATGCCTGCCCATCCCTGCAGGGTGGAGGTGGGGTTGACGTGAGTTTAGTACTTTACTGCCATTCCTATTCTGCATCTGTCTTAACTCCTGCACGTCCAATGCTAATATCAGCAAGCAAACATTCAGCATTGACAAATACTTGTTTGTTTTAGATTCGGAAGTCAGTGACTTCCTCTCCCTTTATTTTGTAAGTTTTTGCCTTATTTTTGGAAGTCAAATACTCCCTGCTAGCTGAGTAACTCCCTCCCCCTCATAGAAACAGGGAGTGATAGATGAACATGATGTGAAGTGAGTCAGCAGTCTGTGCAGAGAGGGAGAGCTGATGAATCTTCCAGAGTTGCTGTGTTCCTGATGCAAATTGTCCACACAGACATTGCTGTGTTAAAAGTGGTGGTGCAAACCATTGATACCAGTCGAGTGACTGACCTCTGAAGTTCTGCAGGATCCTCCATGTGAGTGAGAGAAAGAGCAAATCTGAGAGACTGTGAGTAAGGCCTCAGGCCACTTGAACTGCAAAGGAGGGAGATCCCTTAGAACAAAACAGTGTCAGAGCTTGTATAACCACCGGGTCAGTGTGGGCTGCAGCGGGGACCACAGATCCATGGTTCAAAAGAGAAGTTTGAGATCTTGCATAATAGCAAGAATCCAAGGCTTTCCTCCCCTACTTAGAATTAAGGAGCGGGCTTCAAGTTCAAATTTGTTTATCAGGAAAGCTCCCTTGAGCAGGCTCATTTACAAGGAGGTCTTGTTACAGGCAAAACACTACAACAGTGAATAATACAAGACTGAGAACACAAAATTGACGTACCATGGAACAAAGTGTCAGACGGATACTCAGTGGCATGAAATGGTGAAACAATTGTACAATAAGACAGTCGATCATGGATAGTAGATAAGAAGCAATAACACATATGATATAAAACAGTCATTAATAATCAACATAACAGGGAGTGATGAAGGATAAGTGCATAAAAATAGAAAGGAGGTGGGTAAAGAGGTCACTGCATTTAGCGATAAAATGCTGAAAGCCCAGAGAGGTAGTGGGATAGAACTTGAAGACAAGCTAGAGAACTTAAGAGCAAGCTAGTTGACATGACTGGTTCTCTTTTCTTTGAGGCGCTATTTATAAGTGATTTGGCAGCATTCAGGAGGACATAGTTGGAGAGCTTAATGGTGGTCTGAAGTTTATTCCAGGCAAATGGCAGGGCATAGGTGATGGTGGCTTTTCTGAAATGGGTGCATATCTTGGGTGTGTCTAATAGAATAAAAGAGTTTTTCCTGAGTGAGTAGCAGCTAAGAGAGCAGTGGAATAGGGAAGAAATATATACAGGGAGTTTGTTTAGCATAGCTTAATAAGCCCAAATACAGCTATGTATCATCCTTCTAATGGTAAGGGACGTCCAACCCACTGCAGAATAAAGTAAGCAGTGGTGAGTCCTTGAGGGAGCATTTAGTATAAAGAGAATGGCTCTGTGGTAAAGAACGTCCAATTTATGGAGATGGGAAGCTGAGCAGCTGGTATATAAAATGCCCACCTAGTCCAAGAGAGGGAGAAAAGTGGCTTGGACTGTCCTTTTCCTAACATCGATAAGGAATAGGGATCTATTCTGTAAAAGAATCCCAGTCTAGCTTTTTGTTTTTTGGTAAGTGCTTCAATATGAACATTAATATGAACATTAAAGGAGAGGTGGTTATCCAACCATATGCCCAGGTATTTAAATTTGTCTACGACCTCAAGGGAATCAGCTAGCAGGGTTGAGATTGACAGAGTGTCCTGCCTTGTGGATGAGGGTGTAGAGAAGAATTAGATGCAAGCACATTACTTTTTGTTTTCTTTGCATTTAGCAGGAGTTTGACCTTATGAGATTAATTTGTAATTGGATGGCGTGAGCTTGGAGATTCAACGCCAACATCTTCTAAGGAAGATTTTGATATATAAGGGATGGTGTCATCTGTGAAGAAGTGCAATTTGGCCATGTGGATGTTGGCACTCAGGGTATGTATATTGAAGAAAAGAAGGGGACCTAATATTGATCCCTGCGGCACACCTCTTAATAGTGGTAAGGGAGAGGATAGGAATTCATCAGCTTTGATGCATTGTACTTTAGGGGAAGCTGTCAAGCCATTTTACAGAAGTATTAGGCCATGTGCCTTAAGTTTCAGTAGTAGTAGGTTATGATCAACCATGTCAAATGCATTGCTCAGGTCCAAGAAGACAGCTCCAGTGAAAAGTTTGCAGTCGAGGGCAGTGAGCCAGTCATCTGTCACTTTCATCAAAGCTGAGACTGTGCTATGATTTTGCCTGCAGCCTGATTGTAACAGGTTGATTAACTTCATTTCTTCTAAATAATCCCTTAACTGCTGATTAATTCGTTTTCTAAAAGTTTGGAAAGTACAGGTAGTATAGAGATGGGGCCTATAATAGTTTAAGTCACAGGGTCACCGATTTGAACAAGGGCAGAAGGAGGGATGTTTTTCAGAAGGGAGGACAGTATCAGAGGCTATCGATAAGTTAAAGAGGTGTGTTATAGGGGCAGTTAGGAAGTAGAAACCGTCATGTAGGAAAATGGGCCAATTCCATCTCACCAGCAGTCTTTTTAGTGTCTAGCTTTGATAGCATATCCTCAACCTGCTTATAGGTTACCGGGAAAGGCAAAAGGGTTTCAGATGTAGAGGGCTGGCAGGGGTGTTCTCCGATGGGGAGTTGTTTACTGTCTTTGGAGCCAGAGAAGAATTGAAAGCTAATCCAGCAGTGGTGAAGTGGGCATTCAGTTTTTCAAACATTATGGTTTGGTTAGAAATCACATTTCATTGGGAAGTAATTTTAGATGGGATTGATGGAGGCATTCTGTGACAGTGAAAAAGCAGGGATACTGAACAAATATTTCTGCTTAGCATTCTACAAAGGAAGAGGAGGGGGTTACCTAAACCAAACAAGAGAAACACTCCGAAGATGGGGGTCGATACCAGTCCATTTACAGAAGAAAAGGTTCTGAAAGAACTAATAAAATTGAAGGTGGACAAAGCAATGGGGCCTGATGGGATTCACCCAAGAATTCTAAAAGAACTAAGGGTAGAACTAGTGACACCGCTGACTACTCTCTTTAACAAATCATGGGAGGATGGGGTGGTACCCAAGGACTGGAGGAGGGCAGATGTGATTCCTCTTCACAAAAGTGGGAGCAGGACAGAAGCAGGAAACTACAGACCAGTTAGTTTGACCTCAGTGGTAGGGAAAATGATGGAATCACTTCTGAAGGAAAGAATTGTTGAGTACCTAGAGGCCAGTGGAGCACAGGACCCAAGGCAGCATGGATTCATGATGGGAAGGTCGTGTCAGGCAGATCTAATAGATTTCTTTGACTGGGTGACCAAAGTAGTAGACCAGGAGGGAGGGCTGTGGACATGGCCTACCTAGATTTTAGCAAGGCATTTGATACAGTCCCACACAAAAGATTAATTCACAAGATAGCCAGCCTTGGAGTGGGTCCCAAGGTGAGTAGCCTGAATAAAAAATTTGGCTGAACAACAGGACACAAAGGGTAGTAGTAAATGGAATACACAGTGAAGAAAGGAGGGTTACTAGTGGGTACCGCAGGGTTCAGTACTGGGACCGGTCCTTTTTAATGTCTTTATAAGTGACATTGCAGAGGAACTGGAAGGAAAAGTATGTCTCTTTGCAGATGACGAAAGATCTGCAACAGGGTTGATGCACAAGATGGAGTGGAAAGGATGAGAAGGGACTTGGCAAGGTTGGAGGAATGGTCAAATGTATGGCAGCTCAGATTCAATGCAAAAGAGTGCAAGGTAATGCACAGGAAACAAAACCCAGGGAAGTGTACACAATGGGGGGTGAGATACTGACAACAGTAAAATTGAAAGGACCTGGGGGTAATTATATCAGATGACCTAAAGGTGGGCAAGCAATGTGAGAGGCAGTAAGGAAGGCAGGGGGATACTGGGATGCATAGGAAGAGGCATCAATAGTAGAAAACAGGAAGTTGTTATCCCTCTGTACAGACAGTTGGTGAGACCCCATCTGGAGTACTGTGTGCAGTTCTGGAGACCCCATCTCCGCAAAGACATAGACAGAGTGGAAGCTGTCCAGAGGAGGGCAACCAAAATGGTGCAGGGTCTGCACCAGAAGACATACGAAGAAAGACTAAAGGAGCTTAATATGTATACCCTACAGGAAAGGAGGGAGAGAGGGGACATGATAGAAACTTTCAAGTACCTCAAGGGAATTAACAAAGTCCAAGAGGGTAGCATCTTCCAGAAAAAGAGATGTGCAAGAACAAGGGGGCACAATTTGAAGATAGAGGGGGGACAGCTCAGAGGTAATGTGAGGAAGTATTTTTTCACTGAGAGGGTTGTGAATGCATGGAACAGCCTCCCTGAGGAGATCGTGGAGTCAAGAACAGTGGGGGACTTCAAGAATGCATGGGACAGGCATAAGGCAGTCCTAGTGGGGGGTAGGAGGAAGTAAGCTGTTGGTTAACTAGGATTTGCAGCTTTTCTGTTAGGTAGGAAAATGGGCAGACTAGGTGGGCCAAGCGGTCCTTATCTGCCATCAAATTCTATGTTTCTATGTTTCAACAGGTTTAATAGTTCTCCACATTTTAGACGGATTGCCTTTTGCCTCTTCTAGTGCATTTACATGATAGTTTATTTTGGCTGCTCTAAACATTTTTGTGCCGGTGTTTTTGGCCCATTTAAAGGCCAGCTAGTCCAAGGGTGCTTTAGTGAGTCTGGCCATGGCCCAAAGTTTATCCTGTGCAGCTGGAGCTTTTTTCAAGTCAGCGGTATACCATGACTGAAAAGCCTTTTTGACTCTCAACCTTATAAAAGGGGCATACTTATTTATTACTTTTAGCGGCGTAGTGTTAAGAATATTGACCGCCTTGTCTACTGAGGGAGTTAAATAAAAGTGTTGCCAGTTAAATATATTTCCAGTTTAAATTTGCTGGGTCAGAGCAGACTAGGACTCATACCTTCAGTATGAACTGAGCAGGGCAAAGCTATCTGGGTCCCAGGGACACATCTGAAGGAAGAGGTGAGAGTTTTGCATCCCCTTTGTAGTTGGAGGTGGCAGCTCCAAGGTTCCCTATGTGCAGCTGGAAGTGAGAATCCTAGTATCCTGACCGAGGGTGGCCCCTGTGGATAGTGACTCCCATTAACGTGTCCACATTTCCAAAGGTTCAGGAGGGTAGAAGGAGTATTTTGCTGAAGATGGATCTTGGGCCCTCAGTGTAGTGGGTCCTTCTTTATCCAGATGGTTCTGCATAAGTAATTCTAATGGTTCTGAATGAGCCCAGTGAAGTCCTAAGACTGTTTTGAGTGTCCCTCAAGAGTAAAATGGGTGTTCACAATGACGTGGACATGAATAATTGTGGTGTTTGTGGATCTACACAGTCTATCCCACATTTTCTGTGAAATATAAACTTAAGCATCAGTACCTACCTCTCAGGAGGGAGCAGTAAGGGTGGAAACCCCAAAGACCATCACATAAATGTAAATGCTGCTCGACTCTGATCGCTGTGTGAGTGAACAATGGACTTTGTGCTATAAATATGTTTGAGTGCATCCCTGTCAGGTTTGAAACCCTTTACTGTCATTTATTTGTCCTAGGTTTAACAAAAGAACCCAGACTACACTTCGTCATTTTGAGAATCCCCGGGCCCAGGTGCCACACTGTTATGTCTTTCAATGACAGTGACAATGAGATTGAAGTGGTGTGGGCAGTGCTGTGGCACCAATAGACTGATGAAGACTAGGCACATAAGGAAGAATAGAACATGTGTACATAACAAAACCAACAGAAGGTAGTCCAACTGATCAAAAGGAAATTGGAAGGCTATGCCTAGGGTTTGGTGGGCATGCATGCACCCCTCTCAAGCACAAAATAAGTGCGCATTCCTCAAGCATCCTTTGTTTGCTGGTTTGTTTGCTCTGGCTGCCAGGTGGTCATCAGTCCACCTTCCTACCTCACCTCCTGCCTTCCCTGCCATGTCACCGTGGCTGTTTTGCATCCTGGCTGCCCCTCGCTTCTGGTGCAGGTGTTTGGATTGGCAGCGGCTTTCTTTTGTAACTGTTACTTTGTCCATGTTTTCTTTCTTTTCTTTTGAGCTTCCTCCTCCTTTGCTCTGTACTTCCTGGTTCCACTTGTCTGTGTTTTCCCTGCTGTCTACATCAGCGTCTGCCTGCTGGCCCTGCTTTAAGTCTCTTGCTCTGCTGCTGGACTTCACATTGTGCTGTACCATATGCCTAGCTCTTGTCTCCAGCTCCTTTCTGCTGCCCGTGCTCCTCACTCTATACCTGCACTGTTGCAGACATCTATGTAGCCTTTGCTTATTATCTTCTGGAGTCCTCTGGGGACCTAATGAAATAAACAAAAAGGTAGCTAAGGAGCCAGATACTGGGAGTCACAACTTAAAAAAGGCTGTACAACTATAGAAGGAAGGGCTAACTGGTAAAAATGCTAATAACCACTATGGTACAGGTTATATAAATCTCTATTATAGAAATACATACCACAGTAGCAGAGATCCCGACCCGCCAATGTTTTGCACCAATACTCATGCTTTATCAAAGCGAATTAGACCTGCTTTCAGTTGTGCTACCTACTGAAAATGCAACATCCACCCTGTACAGGGCTGTGTTCTTGCCATTCAACCTTCATTATTACCCTATGATGCTCCCTCTCCTGCTGTTGCTCAGGGACTTGCTGGGACCTTGTCTCAGCCCTGCTGAACGCTGTCCTGACTGTGCTCCTGCCTGCCCCTTCTGCTCGTTCCCTGTAGCCCAACTAGTTGTCCAGTACCTCAACTTTGAATCTTTTCAACCTACTACCTTACCTGTGTCAGAACTGTAGGCTAGAAAATTGCTTATTTCTTATGACGACTCAGCTAGGTCTAAAACCTACTTTATGGATCATGCACAACAGTGGAAAATTGGCTCAGGTTTTTCTTTTTAACCTACTGTATATATATATATATGGTTCTTATAATTTATAAATGAACATGGCATGTGGCAATCTCAGAGTGATATAAAGATAGATTTCATTATGTCTGTACAATATACGCTAATAAACTAATAAAAAATATTGCATAGATTTATCCAATCTGGTAAATATTGCACAAGGCAAAATAAACAAAAGGTAAACAAAGCAACACAACTTTCAAAAACAAACAAAAGTAGGCAGATACAATATATGCAGTCTTAGTAAACCTTTGAAAATAGCAACATGACTCTTGCTTAGACATTTTCTTAAGTAGTTACTTTTATACCCATATATACTTATATATGTTATAAAAATCCACTCTTTGCAACCACCCCTTTCTTAAGCTGCACTAAAGATATATAAGTATTAAAGTGATGCTTAGACACTTGGAATTGGTACAAAATATGGGTTTTTCTTCATGATGCAAAAGTCAATGTAGAGTCTTCCTCTCTGCTGTTAATTGTCACACTGGTTGCTGGCTCTTCACTGTGACAGCTCCTCTCCACACTTTGGCACCTTAGACCTCTGGTGCAGGCAAACCTCTGGTATCTGGCGGACAGGCTTGGGCTCTTGGCAGGAAGGCTTATTAGCTGGAAGACAACAATCTGGACCGACATGGGCTTGCACAGCATCTGGCTTGAAGAAGTTCTAAAAAATTTCAAAATGTCCGGGTTTTATAAGTCAATCATATTTACATAATTATGACATCATATATTCTGATCTGTCCACTCTGATTGGACATTGAACATGGGGAAATGGCAAATTCCTCTCCTTGGTACCTCGCCTTTCTGCACAGTACTTACTTATAAAAGGAAATATAAAATCAAAGTTATTTTTCCTTTTTGTACCAGGAAACTACCAGATGGATGTATCAACATGCACATATCTTTGAATTCAGCACATTATTTGACACATTTTGATGCGAGTCCCATGTCTAGAAAATCCATAGTTCACAAGATAGTCCATAAATGCTGTTTCCAGGTAAATATCTTTATAAAAAATATACCTGCTTGATCCACACTTCTTGTGCTTTGAAATGAGGTATTCTTACTTCAGATAAACCTTCAAGAAGTAAGTTAAAAGACCCAAAATATCTTTTGAGTAAGATTTCCTTTGCTCAAAATCTCCAGTGCAGAGCAGATCATAAATTTCAGTAGTCGTAGGACTTTTCAAACTGTTAAAGCAGAACTGTGAAACAACATAACTTGTTTCTGCGACCACTCAGACACATAAAGGTTACTCATTTGAATGTTTTGTGTCATAGGCAGGAGACCAAGCATGAGTATTTAGACTTTAAACTGTTAGCACAGGACATATTTGCAAATAACTCTTTTATATAACAGCTGCATGTACTGTATGAATATTGATTCTCCAGCAGATAAAACACACCTGCTATCAGATGATTTTATATCCACATCTTTAGCATTTTTAGTTTTGTGGCAGTAAACAAAAAGCATATCCAGTATTAGACTATTGAGTTTTCTTTCTTCTCAAAGCAGCGAGGCAGGATCTTACCAGTCCTTCAACAGGCTGCCATGGAGATCTTCACACTTGACCTCAATACCAGCCTACATTCAGCTCGCTCTGAAATATGTGAGGCCCACTTTCTGTTACATGGACATTTTGTAGTACTTAAAAAACTCAGCTTGTCCTCGTGCCTTGACTTGTTAGTTCATTCAGATAAATAACATTATTTGGAGTTATAAACAAATCTGATGTCTTAGTATCACATGACACCCAAATAACCATATTCTATATCAAATATAAAAAATAAATGTATATTTTTATAACTGGCAATTTGCTATGACACCTATCATTCCTTTTTTACCTTTTAATATCGGGCACATGCCCAGTGACAATCAGGCACACACCCCAATGACAGTTGGACCCTACCAATCATCTGGCTCCTGTCCTAATAACTGCTCCTCAAGGGCTCAGTATGCTTTTGCCCCAGTGGCTTCATACTGCAGTAGAACAGAATGGGAGCTGCACACTCAAACAGACTTGATAGACCTGCATTGCCTGTATCTGCTGGCATTTTCGTATGTTTGTATTGCAACCAACTGAGCTTCTCAAGGGCTTGGCTTCTTATTTCTTGAGCTTTGTTCCTTAGATGGCAGTATTAGGGCCACCAGGCCTGAAGTGGCTGTTTCATGACTTCTCCTTTTCCTTGGTGTTCTTCTGTAACCCCAGTGTTCATTTAGCACTCAGTCTCAGTCCGTGTACACATAAGAAGGTCAGAGCCTAGTCTTCAAGGACTACTTTGCTTGCAGGGCCATCCTCTGCAGCACTTTCATGTGAGAGGAAATCTCTGCAGACAGAAGGAGAAGCTCATTTATTATTTAGCTTCGCAGCAGAGTGCTGCAGGTTTAACTTCACAGTTGGGGCTTAATAGTATTGCATTACACCTAGGGATGGCAACCTAAAAACTGATTCCAGACGTTTCTCCACAAGGGTGTTTTACCTCCCTCCTGAAGGTCATAAAGTAGTTAATTATATTTCTTGGATAGTTCCATTCCACCTGGTGAGTTGGGACTCGTGATGGTGGCATTCTCTCCTCTTCTAAGCTAGTTATTCATCATTGTGGCCCTTACTCTCTCCTGAGCAGAAGATGATGTTCTTCTGATGGTTCTATCTATGCCTATAGCCCTGACTTCAGATCTTTTTCAATAATGTGACTTTAGCTAAAGGACTCATGGTCCTGAGGGACCTCTAGGGTTGAACCCTCCTTGAAAGGGTAGCTGTGACACCAGTACCCCAAAGAAGATGGTAGTTCCTTTGGGAACAAAGGGTGCAAGAGGTCACATGTATTCTACACATCCTACCAACTAGCAGTCCTCAACAATTCAGATGCATAAGTACCATATTATGTTGCACACGATCCACTGAGTAACTAATCAAGCAGTCATCAGTAGCAGCTTCTCCTTACTTAGTTGTCCACTAAAGCAGTGAACCTATTTTATGTACCTGAGTCACTGAACCAGCACATCGTTCAGTGACTGTAACAGTGTAGAAAAGAATCATAATGAATCCAGGACCAGTAGTGGGACTTTAAATTTATACAGTTAAAAAGAGACAATAGTGCATTTTCTCCTTCTCTTCCCACGATGAAAGACAAGAGTAATAGGGAAGCATGAATTTTATCATCGGCTCTCATTTTGATATTGGCCTTATTTTCATCCTGTTTTCCCTATACTGGTCATAACTGTATTCAGAGTGAGCAAGATGACTTGTAAACATGCAAATTGTTCAACACATTAAGAGAGAAATGTAGCTCTGGTTGAAGATACTATGTCAGCAGCGGTGCAGAGTATGCTTTTTGATGGCACACTGTTGGGTAGACATTACATCCAAGGTAGTATTGTAGCAGCCATTTGAGCAAGAGGTTTCCAAAGGGATATCATAGACCTCCAGTACAACCTAGAATTTGCCTCAGGGTTGGGATCTCTTGAGTTAATGTAGGAATACAGTGAGCATTTGTTCGACACTGAAGTCTTCATCACACTGGCTTGTTAATTTCCAGTCTGACTTAAAGCAGTAATACTAGTTAAATCACTGTACATTTCCCCTTATGTAAAAGCTCTCAAGTACAGAAGTACTGACCTGCCTTTTTTTGACTGCAAAGTCCATTTTCCTGTTAAACTATGTTATTATTCAACCCCGATGGTTTGTTTACAAATGGTCATCACGTCCCACGTTTCACCATCAGAATGCCATTGTGCAGCATTCTGGGTAGCACAATGCCAGTACATGTCCCTCCTCTTCCTGCTGAAGCACCAGGAGGCTCATGCATGCCTCCCTCATCCCCGTTCAGCTAAACATATATTTTAAGATTTTGCACAATTCTGAACTGGAGAAAGTGTTTCTTTATTAATAACAAGGGCTAAATGTTACAGAAATCATGGCCAAAAAGCCAGGCCGTGATACTGGGCATGCATCTATGCATATGCATGACAATGGAACATGCAGCACAAGGTCAAAGGAAGTAAACAAAGACGCGCGCGATGTAGGGAGGCGGGCTGTAATTCAGGCACCAGCCATATTTGCTGTGGATCAACAGCAAATCAAATAAGTGTTAAATATCTAAAAAGAAAACATCAATAGTAAAATACAATTTCAGATATGAGAAACCGGAACTATGGCTGCATGCTTCCACCAAAAATCAAATTCTGATAATCACTTCCTGATTATCCAGTACTACTAGCTTTAAATGAATTCAGATATTGGCACTGATACTGTGTCACTCATCATTTTTGCTGCAGTACACCACTGGCATGATCCTGCTATTTTTCATATTTAAAGGGAAAGTCCTCTCAACCTATTTTCTGTATACCTGTGTAGTTTGTAGGCATGAACAATGATTTCCTCTCTTGCATCTCCCTAATTTCATTCTAATTTAAATATAAATGAGGTTGCTTCACTCTGTTTTGCCCTGGTGTGAAAACCTGTTTGTCTCCATTGCAAAGGTTATGACCCCCACTCAAGCAAGGCATCATGGGAGTTGATGCATACCTGCATAAGCCAGCAGAAGTTATACACTTATTCAGTTCTGTTACATGTCTTGTGAAGTCCCTGTATTCTCTAAACGCATTTTTTCCTAACTCAGATACACTTTACAGAAAACAGCAGGGCACTTATTATGCTTTGAAAAGTTCAATGTCCAGTAAAATACAAAAACATTGAGACTGCAGAGGACAGTAACAGCACTGACTAATACAGTATAACTATGGCAGGCTTTGGCACTAAAACATCATAAAATTCCAGGATGCCTTACATGAGTAGGGTCATGACCCTTGCAATGGAGTCAAGTAGGTTTTCACACCAGACTTAAGTACCTTCATGTACATTAAAATCCTGATGAAATTAGGAGGATGCAATAGAGGCAATCATTGTTCATGCCGAAAAACTATACAGTTAAGCAGAATAAAAGGCTAAGGGAACCCTCCCTTTAAACTGCTGCCCACTGGCCCAGTGGCATTGAGGGTTGAAGCACTGGGTGCCACACCTCATACCATGCTGGCAACTCAGGTTCAGATGTGGACTCGGGTCCTTGGGGGTTGGCCAGGGAGGGAGAGGACTGAGCATCTGGAGGACTGCTCTCCTCTCCCGGGGAAGGAAGGTTTCAGTACCTGGCTCTCGTCTAGCCCCTAGCATTGACTGGGGGGAGGCAAGGTGAGACTGCACATTGGTAGAAGGAGTGGCAGCTGCTGACTCTTCATGCATGGAAGCATGCATGGAGGCATCCAAGTGGCATTGCATGCCACCCTGCAAGGGAGAACATAGAAAAATGCATGACTGAGCTTCGCTGACTCTGTCACCCGGAGCCCTGCCACTTATCAAGCACCCACATCACACTGCCTGATCTGTGAAGGTAAGACCCAGAGGAAAATGGAGGAGTGGGTCTGGGGCAGTTGGTATCCAGAGAGCAGCTTGGACACCATGAGAGTATAAAGCACTACCTGCAGAAGGGTTGTGGATACATGAAATTACCTTCCTGAGGAGGTAGTGGAGTCAAAAACAGTGGGTGAATTTAAGAATGCAAGGGACAGACATAAGGCAATTCTAGTGGGGGTAGGAGGAAGTAAGCTATTGGTTAACTAGGATCTGCAGCTTATCCATTAGGTAGGGAAATGGGCAGACTAGGTGGGCCAAGCGGTCCTTATCTGCCATCAAATTCAAATTCTATATTTATATGCAAAAATATTTTAACTGTCTCCCGCACCTGGTGCTTGTGGATAGTTTCTCTATAGTGCTGGAGGCGAAGCATAAAGAGGCTCTAGGGCCGGGCCACTTTTGTCTCTTTTAATAATGTGCATTTTATATTCTTGCAAAGCAGCATGATCTTGTACAAACAAGGAAGTCATCCTTGAAAATAAGATCTAAGATTGTTGCTATGACTTATTTTTTGTCTTTTAAGGCTATGTTAAACCATCTGTGGAGCTCTTCATTCAGTGACCATGCCAGTGCTATTAAATGAGAAGAGTGTGCCAGCCCTGTGATGCCAGGTGATGGGGGGATCGTCTGGCACGCTGACGACCCGGGTTCACACCTCGAACCCAGAGCAACGGGAGCATAGGCCAGTAGGGAGGGCTGAAGGGCGTCTTCCAGATGCTCTTCTCTTGGTGGGAGGTCATGGATGCACCACCCTTTGGTGGCTCCTGGTGGCCAGGCACGGCATCACGCATTGCGACATGGGTGACCACACATCGCATGCACAATTGGCCAGGACATCATGGTATGTGGCCGAAGTGGGTGGGGGGGGGCACCAGAAAAAGGATAATGGACTTTTAGCCACTGGATGACAACGGCCCATCCTCCTGTCGTCACGTTAGCTCAGGTATGCCCCATGCTGCACCCTCGCCGCCCTGGTGAGGATTGAAGATGGTGCCTACCAGTACTTGAAAGTCTTCCTCCCGGTTGCACCTTATGGGCGGGAAGCCCCCCCCCCCCGGAGAAGGGATACGTCGGGTCTGTCAGAGCGGCAAAGATGAGGGACAGCAGACGGCAGATGGAAGGATCGTAGTGGCGGGGGCTGTCTGCCTGAAGGAGAGGTGAGCTAGGTTGGCACGGAGGAAGGTGGTGAAAAAGATAATACAAAAAAAATGAGAAGAGCAGTTATTTTGGTAATGAGTTTCAGTGGTGTAGCTGAGGAGAGAAGGCGTCATGGGTATGATCTCACTGTTACTGCCGCGATCATGGGTAGAACTGTCAAAAGGTGGAAAAGCCACGCTGTGGGAGCTGAGCCTTGGGGGGGGGGCAGAACAAGAAGGAGGTTAGTCCCTGAGAAAACAGGTGTTGAGGCTAGGGAGGGAGGGGAAAGGGGGCAGGCCAGCTTGAAGGTGACATGAACGGAAAGTTGAAGAAAAAAAATTGTTCCACACTTTAGTATGACTTTTTTAACATTTTTTTAATAATTTTCTAAGTGTTACAGTAAATTTTAACTCCTGAAGGAGATATTCATAGCAACACAAACAAGAGTAATTTGGCACAGTGCATACTGTATGTTGCCTCATATAGTGAAAAAGAAGACATTCTATCAGACTTACAGCTCCAATGTTGTCAATGGGAATTACTTACAGTAAGAGTACTGTAATATGCACTCTGAACAGGGTCTCACTTGTACAGCTATAGCTTCAAGATCTTTACCTAGCAGCATAGAATGCTGGTGTCCTGAGTGTTCCAGTGCCTTATTTCTCTCTACAGGAACTACAGTAGCCTCCTGCTACCTGTGAGATGCGAAATTGTGCAGAAAATGATATTACCTACCTTCAACTACTGTGATGTAGTCTACAGTGCCGCTCCCAAGTCTACCCTATCCAGACTGGACCCCCTCTTCAGTGCTTTCTGTCATTTTGCCCTCAATGCCCCCCCTCGCACCCACCGCTGCAAGCTTTACCATTCGCTGGCCTTCTCCTCCCTTGACAGCCGGTGCCTGCTCCATTGTGCTAAATTTGCTTCTAACCTCTGGCTCAGGTCCCTTCCACCCTACCTCGCCTCCTCTCTATCATCTCCTTCAACCCCCTCTCATGCCCTCAGGTCTACCGACTCCCGGCTGTTGGTAATCCCTCATCGCCGGACCACTGCAGGCCAATCGGCCTTCTCCTACCATCTCCGAAATTCTGGAATGACCTGCTGGTCCAAATCCGTCACTCCTCCTATAGGCATCCTATCCTCTGCCCTGACAAGCTATGCAGCGTAAATTGTTCATGTATCTGACCTCCTGCTCCCCCCTCCACTTGTCCTTACCCCCCACTGCCCCTCCTAGATCCTATGTGGCCTGACCTGCAGCTTTAGCTGCGGCTTAAATCTCTGGCATATATTCACCAACTTCGCACTTACCCTCTACTGCACTTCTAGCCTTGTCTCTTTCTCATGTCTCTCTGTCACATATTCCCATAGATTAGTGGCTGTCAATATTGTATTGTGTAACATAATCCAGGTTGTAACCTAATTCCATGTTCTATCATAGCTGACAACATAGCATTGTGTTACCCTAATCCATGTTGTATCACTTTTGATGTAGCTTCCCCTTGAATGAACCCACTTTACCCTCATGTCATTGTAAATCCTTATACAATATTACTCTCACTCCATGTACCAATGTGTAACTCAAATCCCACGTGCAATGCATGCAATGTTACTCTTATTGCTTGTTCCAATATGTATCTCAATTCCATGTATCAATGTTCTCATCTGCTCTCCTCTGTAACCCCCTCCCTGGTTGCACCGTGAAACAAGCATCTTTTTGCTCAGTGTGCCTTTCCTGGTGAAACATTTTAATAATTAAATAAATAAATTTCAGACAGTCCACAAAATTGCCATGTAGTAAATTATAGTCTCGGGAACACCCTCAACAACCAACTTACAGTGAATTTGCAACATACTTGCTATAAGTTATTGGGCTTCATAGCCCAATACCTTATAGCAACGTGAGTTCACCCCTGCAGACATTTTCATTTTGAAGGTCATAATTTTAGCAGGGGAAGGGATCGTAACTGGCGCTGAACCCTCAGCCAGCTAATCCTTTCCAGCTTCCTGGTGCCCCCACTCCGCCCCAACTCTGCTCCCACTCTTTCTGAAACTGTGACGTGTGGCCAGGGAGAGTGCGGGGGTGAGCCCCATACAAGTCTATGGGGCTATTTTTAAAACCGTTTTTAGTAATTTTCCCAGTCCTAGAGTAAAATTAAGCAGTCTAACTACTAGGGACCCCTACTAGTTAGAAGTGACTGCTTTGGTCTTCTCTAGGACTGGTAAATGCTAAAAATAACTAAAAATAACCCCATGAACAATAGAACTCCTGCCTCTCAATCACAATCACAATTTCAGAAAGAGCGTCAGGGGTGGAAGTTAAGAGTGACAAACAGGAAGCTGAAGAATCGACTGGCCAAGGGTTGGCGCCAGTTTACATCCTTTCCCCTGCTAAATGTGAACTTTAAAATTAAAAATTTTGCAAGGTGAGCTCAGGACGATATAAGGTATTGGACTATGAAGCCCAATACCTTATATCGGAAACTTCCTTTAACTGACTTGCATAGATATAGATATTACCAAAAATAATTTTACAGTAACCTGCTTGAAGAAACCAGAACTCAGATTCATGTGCCCTCTGATTTGGAAATATTTATCCCAATCCATACTCCCTTCCAAACATACTGAGTTCAATGTGTGGGTGGGCACCCACCAGAAGAAAGCGTTGTGTAGAAAATAACAAACACTCTTAAAACTTTTGAAACTGGAAGAAGAAACTGTGTGATTCTATAGAGCAACAAGAAATGATTTTCAAGTACTTATTATAAGCCAGTGAATAAATCAGAATATAGAATTGTTAGTGTGAAATTCAGAGTGATGTCTGTATAAACTGGACAATATTCTCCATGAGAGTGACAAAAACAGCTCATAGAAACATAGAATTTGTCAGCAGAAAAGGACCATTTTGCCCACCCTGTCTGCCCAGATGTTTCCTGCCTAATCTGTCCCTGCAGACCCTAACTGATCTCCAGTGACCCTCCCTCCTCCTGGCCTATTTTTGAATACACACCTATGTCTATCCCATGCACACTTGAAGCCCCCACTGTTTTTGCCCCCACTTCTTCTGCTGGCAGTCTGTTCCAGTTGTCTACTACCCTTTAAGTGAAGCAATATTTCCTCGCATCTCTCTTAAAGCTCCCCCTCTCCAGCTTCATCACATGCCCCCCTGGTCCTGGTGCACCTTCTCATTTAAAAGAGACTTCCCTTCTGTACCCCGTCTGTTCACCTCCCCCCCCGAAGTATTTGTAAGTCTCTATTATGTCACTTCTAGCTCTCTTCTCTTCCACAATGTACATGCTGAGATCCTCAGTCTCTCCTCGTGGGGCTTCTCTTGCAACCCCAGTACTATTTTAGTTGCCCTCCTCTGGACTACCTCCACCCTGTCTGTCTGTTTTGAGGTGCGGCCTCCAAACTGGATGTAGTACTCCATGTTGGGTCTCCTGGCCGGTGTCTGGTGGCAACACTCTCCTCATTCTGCTGGATATATCCTCTTTATGCACCCAGCATCCCACTATCCCTACCACTGCTTTGTCATACTGCTCTGCCACCTTGACATCACCAGATATGATAACCCCAAGGTCCCGTTTCTGTTCAGTGACTGTCAGTACCTCTCCCATCCTGTACTCAGTGCCTGGGTTTCCATGCCCTAGGTGCATGATCTTGCCCATTTTGCCATTGAACCTCAACTGCCATGACCACTCCTCGAGTTTCCCTAGATCACTGCTCATTCTCTCCACCCTCTCCTGAGTGTCCATCATTTTGAAGATCTTGGTATCATCTGCAAAAAGGCATACCTTTCCTTCCAGTTTCTCAGCAGTGTCACTTATGAAGACATTGAAGAGGACCAGTCCGAAAACTGAGCCCTTTGGTACCCTGCTGGTCACTCCTCCATCATTCAAGTGAGTGCCATTTACTACCACCTTCTGCCTCCTCTCCACTAACCAGTTTCTAACCCAGTTCACCATTTTGAATCTGCCCCCCAGGCTGCTCATTTTATCAGCCTCCTGTGCAGCACAGTGTTGAAGGCCTTGCTGAAGTCCAGAAGGGCCACATCCACTGTCTTCCCTGATCTATTTCCCTGGTCACCCAGTCAAAGAAATCCATCATATTAGTTTTATATGACCCCCCCACACACACACACACACACATGCACATACGCGTACACACACACACACACAAATCCATGCTGCCTGTGGTCTTGCAGCCCACTGGATTCAAGATAGTGAACCAGTCTTTCTTTTAGCAGGGTTTCCATTAATTTCCCCACCACTGAAGTAAGACTGACCAGCCTGTACTTCCTAGCCTCCTCCCTGCCGCTGCTCTTATGTAGAGGGACCAAGTCAGCTCTCCAGTCCTCCAGAACAATACCTGCTTCCACTGAGCTGTTGAACAAGGCTGCAGTGGGGCAGCTAGCACCTCCTTGAGTTCCTTTAGAACCCTTGGAGGTATCCCATCCAGTCCCATAACTTTGTGCACCTTCAGAGCTGCAAGTTCCTTCCGGACCCTTTCTTCTGAAAATGGACCTGAGTCCTCCTACCACCACTGGTTCCTGCAACTCCTTGGTGGTTTGTTCCCCCTTCGTCCAGCTCACGGGTGTGGCCCCATTGACAACGTAGGAGCTAACAAAAAGAAATTACAGAAAGTCTGCTAGAATTTCTTCTTTCTGTATCCCTGCATGTTGTTGATTGGAGTTACTTAAAACACATGTTCTAAGATGCAGTACCCATTCAGAAACGGGGAGTATTTTACCATAAATGTCCCTAAAGGGAAATTTAGATTACCTTTGATAACCACCTGCAGCTTCTTGCTTGGAAAGGCTGTATCCTCTAACTTTGAATATCAAGTGTAATGTTTGGTGAAGGTCTGGGGAGAATCACTTATCTGCCTCCACAGTTCCAAGCATGAAGCTTCTGGTCCTCTCAGCCTAGAAGGCTGCCTTAGCCCTGGGAGAATCTGCTGTGATCAATGCTGATGACCTCAATTTTGTCACTACATAAGTATGTGCTATAACAAGATCTGATCCATCTTGTCAAGGTTGCTTAGGAAACTTCTTGACCCTTTGTTTCTGCTCCAAAAAGCATGAAAAAAAGTGTCTGACTTAACAGAGTTTCACCAATCCCTTGAGATAAGGTTTACCACTCTGTGAATGCCAAGCTTGTGTAGCTCAGTTTCTTTTGGATTAGCCGGCTTTGGAGAACAGGAAGGAAAGCACACCTCTTTGTTAATGTGAAAGGCAGCAGAACTTTTGTATGAAAGGTTGGAACTGTCAGGAGTATTACCTTGTCCTTATGCATATTATGATATGGTTCATTACAAGAGAGAGCATGAAGCTCCCAGTTCATCTGGTGTAATAGACTGCTATCAAACAACAAACTTTGTTGGAGAGCATATCCTTGGGAACAGAGGATAAGGGTTCAAAAAAGCACCTGGGGGCGCCAATGAGCAGCTAAACAGATTGGCCGAACTACTCCAGAGCTCCGTGCCAAAAGGACGTAAAATTGCATAAAACTTAATTTCCAAATTTTAAAAATACTGTAAAAAGTACCTGAGCAGCAGCGGAGATGGATGAATACATCACCTCGGGCAAATCGGCCCGACAATCTGCTAAAATTACTAAGAGAAGCACCATTCAAGAGGGAGGCACATTCGATGGACATGGCCCAATATCCCTGTCAGCAGCAGAGGTTACCGCAATCAGTAGAGTGGTCTCAGAGCAGATTCTCGCCGAGTTCAAGCTGCGCTGGGACAGCCTAGACCAAACACTTAAGGGGCTGGCTCAAGAGTTGGAGCAGCACACGCGGTCACTGAATGAAGTGGAACAAAGAGTGTCGGACCTCGAGAACCAGAATAGCAAGGTCCCAACAAAAATGCAGTGACTGGAGAAAGAGGTAGAAGAGCTTAAGGAGGCTCTGGACTACCAAAAAAATTATAGCAGGAGGAACAATCTTCATATTAGAGGCTTGCTGGAGGGAGCAGAGGGCGGGAATCTAATGAAGTTTGTGCTGAGACCCTGCCAAAATTACTGGACATGGAAATGGAAAAGTCAAAAATTAAAATGGAAAGGGCACATAGGGCTCTGGCCCCGAGACCACCAAATGGCCAGCCCCCCCACAGGTGATTTTTCGCATGCACAATTATCAAGATAGGCAAGCCTTGATGACGGCGTTCAGAAGTAAGAAGGAGCTAACATATGATGGTTAGACGGTACCTCTGCATCAAGATATGTCCTTAAGGGTGCAAAAAAAGAGGCAACAGTTTAATCCCAAGATGGATGGCCTGCGAAGCAGAGGATTAGATTTCTTCATGGTATACCTGGCTACGGTAAAGGTGGAGGGGGCCACTTTTTCTTTTTGGGACCCAGAGAAACTACAAGCCTTCATAGACGATTGGGACAGGAAAAATAAGAAAACCTGAACCTGACCGCGAGGTATATAAAATACTGCACGGAGACCGGAGGGTCAGTGGCTAGTATTCACTGAAGGAACAGACTATATTTTTAGGAAAAGGGGACAAATAAAATAAAGGTAGGCTGAGTCCTTTAAACCTCTATCTCCCATCCCTCTCCCCCGTATGATTACGTGGTACTGTGGAGACTAAGCTGTAATGGAACACCACTGCTGACCTGGTGGATCTGTACTTGCTTTGCATGGCTGGCTTTTGCCCTGCATGGAGTGAACAAGTCACATACTGGCATACAATACTCATGAACCCCATTGGTGTGGACTAGAGACAGAACTTTTTTCCCCTGGAGGGCATATTGCACCGGAAGTTGGATGGATTTGAAAGGCCAGGATGGGTTTCAGCAAGCCACAAGGAAGTGTTTGAACATTCCTAGTTCGAGTTCTCACGTTGGTGGTAACGGGAGCTGCAGGCTGAGGCAGCTATACCAGAGGGGGGTGCTATGTGAACTTCCGTTGCAGTGGATTGCGACCTTTGACACTTAAAGTGCGGATAGTCAACAAAGCTATAGGGCTTGGACTCTCAGGAAATGTGAGGAGGGAGTACCAGTGGCTATGGGACATATGACTGGGATAGAGGTAATGGGGGGTGGAAAGAAAAAAGGGGTGAAAAAAACCCGAAGGGACACAATACGAAATAAGGGAGAAATGGGGGGAAATTAAATTAAAATGAATAGAGAATATTGCAGGGAGGAGATAATGAAGACTGTGGTGATAAAGGTGATTGTTTAAGGGTGCAAACAGGCACTATATAAAACATAACTGTTAGAAATTAGGAAAATTAACAGAAAAAGGAATATAAGATGCATATCGCTTTGTAAGAATGAAGGGGCAGAGCAGGAATATGGCGAGGGAGGTTTGTTTTTCATACTGATACTAAAGGTATGTTCAAAATGGGGAGCATGATTGGCGTTAGGGAAGGGAGGGAGTCAAAGTGGTATGGATTTAAAGGGTTCATCACTTTTTAACAGTTTCAAAGGAGGGAGTGGAGTTGGGAAGGGTTATACAATATCGAATGTTGTTGTTTATACTTATTGTTTTAAAATGGTCTGTGTTCCAAATATCTCTAGTTTGGGTACTGTCCATGCCATGACCCGGGCTTTAGCAGGATCAGAAATCTGGGAGGATGGCTAGCACACTACAAAACTCTATCCAGGGGACTAAGATAGTCTCATGGAATGTAAAGGGGTTCACGTCTCCTACTAAGAGAGCAAAAAGTTTAGTGGCTCTTAGGAGAAAAAAGGTATCAGTGGCTATGTTACAAGAGACACATCTGTCCAACTGTGAACACAAAAAGTTGGTGCGAGGGTGGGTCAGAACCTGCCACGCAGCAGCTTATAATGCTCATAAAAGAGGGGTGGCAATCCTCATTAACAAGCATCTTCCCTTTACAGTCCATAGAGTAGTCAAAGATCCCACAAAGGAGCGATACGTATTTGTAGTGGGAGAGCAGTGGGGTAAGCAACTCACTTTTGAAAATATACATGCCCCGGCAGACCAAGACAAGTCCTTCTACCAGAAAATACCTGATGTGCTCGTTGAAGAGCAGTTCCCAAATCTTGTCCTTGGAGGCAATTTTAATTGCGTGGCGGATCCCAGTATGGATTATTTGGGGAACAGGGATAGGGCAGACAGAGCAATTCAACAATGGCTTTCTGGGTTAGCAGAGCTGGACCTCACTGATGGATGGAGAATGGCTAACCCAGGGCTAAAAGAATACACTTTCTACTCCAGTCCACATAGCTCCTGGTCACGGCTGGACTATATATATACCTGTATATATGTCCAAAGAGAACTGTATCAACACACAAGGGCATTGGTTCATAGCCCAATATTTCTGTCGGACCATGCCATGGTTGAGATGGAGCTAGAATTGTCTCAGACAGAACGTCAGAGGGGTTGATGGCGATTCTCTACGTATATGTTGCTTAAAGAAAAATTCAGGGAATTCATTAAAGAGCAATTTCAACTTTATGAGGAAGAAAATAAAGGTACAGTGGAAAACGAGGAAGTATACTGGAAAGCCAGTAAAGCATATATGCGAGGAGTCATAATAGGTTATGTAGCCAAACAGAAAAGGGACAGGCAACAGAAACAGAGGGAACTAGAGGTTAGAATAGGGGATCTAAAGAAAGAGATTCTCAGGGGCAGAGGAGAAGAGAAACAGCAGGAATTGAGACAGGCAAGGGAGATGTTGAATGCTAATCTAGATAAGGTGGTAAATACTAGAATCCTCTTTGCGAAACAGAGGCTATATGAGTGGGGCAACAAACCAGGTCCCCTTCTGGTCAGGCTTATGAAAGGGGGGAAGCAGCCACAGAATAATTCAAGTCAGAGATAAAGTGGGGAGACTAATACAAGAAGAAAAAGAAATAAGAAACAGATTTAAGGAATATTATGAAGACCTGTACCGGGCGGAGGGGCAGGGGAAAAGTATGGAGAGAGATATATTTCTTAAGGACCTTAATATTCCCAGGCTAGATGAGGAACAAATGAAAAAGTTGGGGGCAAAAATTACCATAGCTGAAATTAGGAAAGCCATATCTCAGTTAAAAAATGGTAAAGCGGCTGGGCCAGACAGGTTCGGAGCGGAATATTATAAATTACTAAAAGAAGAAGTAGCCGGTACTCTCTGTCAGGTAATGGAAGAAATTAGAGAGGATGGGGTAATTCCGCGGACATGTTGCCAAGCGCTTATTACAGTCCTTCCAAAGCCAAGAAAGAATCTGGATGAATGTGGGTCATTTCGACCGATATCCCTCCTGAACCAAGACTGTAAAATAATGACAAAAGTGCTTGCTGGGAGATTGGAAGAACTACTCCCCCTGCTGGTCAGTCCGGATCAAACCGGATTTGTGCAAGGGAGGCACTCCTATCATAATGTGAGAAAGCTGTTAAATGTCATCTGGTGAGGAACCTGGCACCCGGGCGAGGCCTGTGTCCTCTATATGGACGTTGAAAAAGTGTTTGATAGAATCGAATGGGAATATCTCTTGCAAATTTTGCAGAGTTATGGTCTAGGGGAGGATTTTGTGAAAATGGTGGGAGCATTCTACAAAACCCCAAAGGCTCAGGTCTTAGTTAATGGCAATCCATCCACAGAGTTTGGGCTGCATCGGGGACGAGACAGGGATGTCTTATCTGCCCCTGTTATTTGCCCTACAATAGAACCTTTAGCAATAAAAATTAGAAATGATCTGGAAATAAAAGGTATTGTGAGGAAGCATGGGTGGGAAGCATGTTATAACCTTATATACGCGGATGACATTCTTTTGTTCCTCACTGAGCCAGAGAAGTCGACCTCAAGAGTATTATTAGTGATAGAACAATTCGCTGAGTTCTCAGGCTACAAAATCAATCTGCAAAAATCTGAAATTATGTTTTTTGGGGGGTTTGGGGGAGGCAGAGGAAGCATGGGGTCTGAAGATAGTCCATAAAACAATAACATATTTGGGCATTAAAATAGGAAAACATCTGGGAGCCTTATATGAGGAGAATTATAAACCACTGATTAAAGAAATATTACAGGACTGTAAGTAGGGACGGAGTTACCAATATCATGGATGGGAAGAATCAGACCTTCTTAAAATGAATATACTCCCCAGATTACTGTATAGTATGCAGATGCTTCCACTCAGCCCAGTGATGCAGGGCGTACAAAAGTTGGAGAAAGCCTTTTCAGATTTCATCTAGAGGGCAAACATCCCAGAATCAGTTTAAAAAGATTAGAACATAAATTGCCCAAGGGGACTTAACTTCCCAGATGTGGTGGGCTATTTCCTGGCAACACAACACAGATATATTCCAGAACTGGGCAAATAAGAATGAGGTAGCTAGTTGGCTGGAGTTGAAAAAGAAGGGAAACCAGGGAGGGTCTCGGGGTATTTAAAAAGGGGCCTTTAAAGATACAGCAGACTGAAATCACCTAACCCTATATGGTAATGTAAGCGAGCTAACAGCATGGGGAAATTAGGAAGAGACAGGGAATGGACAACATCCACACACTTTTGGTCCCAGTGGCACAGAATCCAGAATTTCTACCAGGTCTGGAAGATGAGGATTTAAACAGTGGCAAACTAAGATGGTGACATGTATGGCAAAATTAACTATAGGAGGGGGAATGTGTACCTTTTAGGAACTAAAAGAGGGACTGAACCTACCAGCCTCTCATCTGTATAGATACTTCCAAGCAAGAGACTATTACAAGCAGCTAACTGGAACTCAGGGAAACTCAGGTCCGACTTCTGAAACCGAAAGGGAGATACTGGGGGCCCACAAATGTGAAAAAGGACTTGTAGGAAGAGCAGTGAAAATAGACAGAAAATTATTTCAGGAACCAGCTCAGCTGGCTAAAACATGGTGGGAAACGGACATAGGGGAAGAAACAAATGAAGCTAACTGGCAGATACTGTTAGAATCTCACCAGGGCGTGCTGGTATGCAATAAATATAAGGAAGCACAGTTTAAGTTCATACAAAGAGTATACTATCCTCCAGCCATGGTGCACAGATTCTGTTCAGGGGTAACCCCAAATTGTAGTAAATGTAAGGTAGCAAGGGGTACATTCAGACATTACTATTGGGAATGCCCATTGATTGCCCCTTATTGGAGGGGGATCGTACGGGAAATTTCAAATATGAAAAGGCAACCCATTGAATTTTCCCAAAAGTCGTTGCTGTTGGGAGTGGAGGGGGAGGAAAATGGGAAATGGATTTTGCATCCTAGGTGGATTAGAGTCCTGTTAGTGGTAGCCAGACAGGGACTACAAAATGTCTGGACAACAGTCTTGGGACCCACGGTGGAACAATGGAAAGAGCTCATGCTCAAAGTTCAGGCAATAGATAAACTTGCATATTGTTTGAAGGGGGCGGAAAATAGATTTTAACGAGCCTGGGCTGCATACCTAGGTACCCTAAGTACTGGGGAAAGGATAATACTGGTAGGCAGTGGAATAGTCCACTGAATGGTATATTTAAGGGGTTATAAGCTGAAGGGGGACTGGGGGACACTCAATATGGGAGCCCAAACGTATTTAAGATGTAAAGAACAAAATGAAAAATGGACACAGACCAGTTCAGTTGCTGGAATTTACCAGCTTAGTTATCTTCATTATTTTTCATTTTTGTTTTTAAATCTTAGGTTAGGTGGGATAAATAAAATGACAGTAGTGGATAAATAATGTCTATATACTGAAAGATCTATAACATGACAAGTATGGATGTCTATGGTATTACTGTATGTACAACAACTCCCTTGGTACTGTTGTGCATTTCTTACTCTCCACCATAGATCCTCATCAGAATCTGGGCTCCCATATACATTCTCCAAGGCCTCAAGATGAAGCCTGTGCAGTCACTTAGGGTTACTGGCCCGTTTAGCACGGATGGTAGCCAGGGCAGGACCTCGAGGCTCTCACTAACCCTCTTTCGCTTTTCGGCTTCCGAGCATTGCCATTCTAGCACTTGGGGGCAACATAGTCTATCCAGGTCTCCCAGTCATCCTCCCTTGGGGGTGGGAGAGTGTGAGAGAAGATCCTCAACCTTGGTAGAGTCGTGACTAATGGCAGGTGCAAAAATAGGAGTCTGCATTGGTTCCAGCCACCATTACGGGCACTGGAGCGGGAGAGGGTGTTGGGGGAGAACACCCCAGGTGGCAAGAATAGTTTCTTCAAGTCCTCCACAGTTTTCCCTTCTCCCAGCAACCATTTAGCAAATTCTCCTCAAAAGTTTCAGATAGTGGTGGGGCTGATTCCCCGGGTCTTTACTGTCCTTAGTTATCACTCTCCAAGCAGTGAGGGCTCCTCTGGGGAATGGTCTGTGGCACTTTGGAGCTATCTATGGGATCCTTAAACTCTACTAGGGCCAGAAAAGTGTGGGTGAGCAGATTAGCATGCCGACCCACCACCACAGGGTTTTGTAAACCTTCCACCTTGGAAAGTACTCCTGTACAATGTCCATTATTGATACCCAGGGGATGTCCAGTATAAGCATAGCATTTTGGGTCGATCTCCTCCCAGTACACCACTCCACCAGCCGGTGCACAGCCACTTCTGTCGGGTACCCATTTTTCTTAACAGTGGTTCGTGAATATGGCCACTAGAGGACACACAATCCCAGCGTGAGCCTCAAGATGTAACCCCTAGATGGCGCTATCCCAGGGGCTACTAACCCTGCCTGATTTGCCACTAACAGGTTGAGGGCCTGGATCCAATGAGGGTGCCTCCACCCAGGGGTCAGGGTTTGCAATGGTTAAACTTACTTGGTCACAGCCCTCTGGGACACTGCAGCCCCTTTCTTCCCACTAGTGGCCCACACAATATATCAGAATTACCTTCACAGTATACACTTACCCCAGGGCTGGTTCAGGCACTGGGACCTCCTGTAAAATAAGATACAGTGCAACAATCACAGTACAATACTTTAACATAGACAAATACCTCAGGCAGTATAACTTTGCTGAAACAAGCAGCTCGGATTTATTTAGGGGAATATAACAAGGACAGGGAAATCAGGTTAATTAGCTTATCACTACTCTCATCTACCTATGGCTCTGTGCACAGGCCTATCCCTACCAGTTACTGTCCTGGGTACCCAAGCCCTAGTGGCTAGTCCAAACCGTGCAGCTGGTAGGGCCCTTTCCCACAGAGAAAAGAAAAATTAGTTTAAACAGTCAGCAGTACAGTGATTCCATTTGGATTCAATGTGGCAATTCAACAGGGCGCGACCTGAATTAGTACTCACGACCTCCAAACAAGATAGGGTCCTTCAATATCAGCAGGGCTACTCTTGAGCTCACGAGACTCCTCCACACATTTATATGGCAAACTGCAACAGGCAAAAGTCCTTTAATGGCAGCAGGATTCACTTGAGCTAACAAAGCCTCCTCACACATTTATATAGTGAACAGTAACAGGCAAAAGTCCTTTAATGGCAGCAGGATTCACTTGAGGTACAAGCCTCTTCACACATTTATATGGTAAAACAGAAAGTACTATACCGGGCAGGCTGCTTCTCTCTCGATACTTAATTACTGCACAATACCGGGAGAACACACAGCAGATTCAGTTCCTGACAGACGGAGTGCAATTCAGCAATTTCTCCAGTCTTCTACAGAGTGAGCCTGGTTTCTACTCTTCAGATATCCTTTGATTCTCTCTCACAGGACGGATTCAGTCCTAACAAGCAGTTACACAAGCTGCAGACCGAACTCTGGGCCTTACACACGTTCCCACTAAAACTGCACACTGAAAAGCACAGGGCTCCTTCCTCCTTCACTGCAGAGCTCAACTGAAATTCCAACAGACAAAACCAGGCACTTCCTTTAAGTTCCTCCCAGTTCTTGACTGGATTGGCTGTCACTCACAATAGACTGCTCCTGTTGGTCCAAAAGGCGCGAAGTCTAAACTACATCTCCCAGAGTCACTGCCCATACAATCCTCTTGTGGCTGGCTCAGATTATGAGTCAAGTTCTGATTCGTCAAGGCACCATTTTAGAGCTAGCTTACCCACACTGATTGGTCCAATTCAGCAGTTCAAAACCAGAATGGGGAAGTAGGCAGACACAGTTCTGACTGCAAAAAAGCAGGTTAGACAAACTGTAATTTCATTATTACTCTAAATGATTTCTGGCAAACAGTTACATCTTTCAGATAGGTTCCTTTGCACTCCTAGTGACTGCAAAAATGGAGTGAATTGGCAGCAGCTCGGTGGTACTCAATCAAAAAAACACACAGTCCCCATACAAACTAATTATGTCTGCAAGCAGACAGCTCTTAAAAGACAGTACCAGAGGTTCTAAAACACTCACTGATAAATGGCTTAAGCATGAAACACCATTCAGGCTTGGAGCATTCAAGCAAGCTCCTGGAAGTCTTTTGGGAACCCCCATTTGCAGGGGTTACATTATAATCGGTGTTCAAGATTGAAATAGGATGATATGAGGGGCAAAGTGTCGGATTTTTCCTGGCTTAGGAATTACTGAAATAATGGCCTGCTCCACGAGGCTGGAGGGTTTCATCAGTCTTTATTATCGTGTTGTACACCTTGTGTAACAGGGATAACACCTGTCCCTTAAAATGTTTATAAAACTCTCCGGGAAGTCCATCTGTGCACGGGCACTTCGAAGCCTTCGGTCTAGAAATTTCAGCACGAAGTTCCAGCTCTGAGATAAGAGCCATCAGGCTCATTTTAGCCTGTTTAGACAAAGAGGGGAGGGAGATCTTTTTAAGATATTCTATTATTTTATTCTCCCATATGTGGGGGGAGGGAGGGGCATATAGAGAAGTGTAGAAGTCTCTAAAGGCTTCTACTATTTCAGACGTCTGGTGTGTTTTTCGCCTGGTAATAGGGTGTATTAAAGTTGGTATCACTGCTCTCGCTCTCTGGGACCACAAGCGGGCCGCCATGGGCTGAACAGCCCTGGCACTGAATAATATTTTGTTTAAGGAACATGGCCTTCTGTCCTACCTGATAGTCCAATAAGTTATTTAATTCAACTTTAAGTTTGCCCATCTTTTTATAGATCACTGCCTCGTATTTCATTTTGAGCTGTGATTCACAGGACTCAGTCTCCCCTTTCAATCTTAATTTCTGGGCTTCTCGCCGCTTTTTCTTATAAGCCGAGATGGAAATAAATTAACCCCTTATTATAGCCTTAATAGTGTCCCAGAGAAGTGGGGCTGATATCTCCGTAGTCTCATTATCGGCCATAGCCTGCTTAATTGTTTCCACAATTGCCACCTTCACCTCAGGATCCTGAAGTAGGGACGTATTAAGTCTCCAGAAAGTATCTTTGAAAAAATCTCCCAGGTGAAGCAGACAAAACACAGGAGCATGGTCCGACAATGTTCTGTCTCCAGTCCAGCTATCTTTTATCTGCCCAACATGTTCTGTGGGAAGTAGAATATGGTCCAGTCGAGAATGCGACTGATGGGGTGCAGAAAAAAAGGTATAGTTTCTCTGCCTGGCAAGGGTAGTATGCCATACATCAGCATATCCCAACTCCCCAAGCAACCTCACAACCTTTCTCATACACCCTTGATTACTCCAGGGAACCACGGAGGAGGAGTCCAATGTTGGATTTAGAACTAGGTTTAGATCACCCCCAATAATTATCTCCCCCTCCGCCCATTCCTGCAATCTTAGAAAAATTCTGCGATAGTCTTGAAAGTCTGATCCAGGTGGCACATAAATGGAAGCCAATGTTAGAGTTTGTTCCAGGAATCGTCCCTTTAAAAAGGCGTAGCATCCCTCCCCATCAACCAGTGCGTCGGTTTGCTCGAAGGGCGTCCCAGTTGGAACTAGGACCGCCACTCCCCTTCGCCTTCCCCTCCCATATGTAGCACAAGCCGTGGCACCAAACCCAAATTTGCCCAGCTTCTGGTGCTCTTTTATAGAAAGATGCGTTTCCTGTAGAAACAAAAAATCAGCGCCGGTCTTTCTGAGAAAGGACAAAATTTTGCTGCGCTTTACAGGGTTAGTCAGGCCGTTTACATTAAATGAACAAAAAGTCGTAGCTTTAACAGCCATTCTAAAAAAGAAAAAACTTAGGACTCCTCCTCTGCCGTAATCCCAATACTATCTAACCCACCTTCCCTCCACAGCCCACACCGTCTTTATAAACTCCTTCTCTTACTCACTCCAAATCGAGCTTACAGTGTAGAGATGCTCGACAAGTGAGCAGACAGCAGGCGCCTCAGCTACTTAGGGGATAAGTGAGAACCAATGCAGAAGGAGACACAAATTAATATAGAAAAAGAAGGAAATAAAAAAGGGGGTGAGGAGAATATCTCGTAGTATAAAACAGTAGTTTCTTACAGTAATATTAACCTATCAACACTATCCAATAAGCCAATGATATGAACAATATTTTAGGCAATAGTGACTTCCAAGGTAGGGGATCCAAACCCTGGATCCCTGCCCCTAACCTCTGAGGTGAACCGATGAAATCGGGCTGAGAGGTCAGGGTTGAAGGCCCGGGTATGCCCTGAGTTAACAGAGTCTCTTCAACAAAACTGTTCCAGAGAGTGGTTTTTATAAATGACTCACTCCACCACGGATTCGCTCGGGTCAGGTCAAATATTTTAAAAACGAAAAGAATAAACTCACAGCTTGACTCTAGAGCACCCCAGGAACTCAGAATATCTATCATCTCTATTATTCTAGTAAGTTGAAAAAATCCTATTCCTTATAACAACATGCAGTCCAGAAGGTTAACTTAAAGTGCGCTATTTAGTGAGGTAATTCTTTAGCGCATTCGCGCCCAGCTCTTCCACCGGAGTAGGCCTAAATAGTCACAGAGGAGCCTCCCCGTACAAGGGATACCTGCCCTCACGGACATCCAAGCCCCAGACTCAGATACCCTCTAAACTCCACCTCCCAAGCACCCATTTACCAGATTGAACAGTTGTCCCACATTGTCTCAAAAGCCTTGCAGCCCAAAGATGATAGTCCCTTAGTCCGATTTCCTTCCTCCTCAAGTGTCAGCCGCAACAGGACCACTGTATTCCTCAGGCATTCCCCACGAACTAGCAGATCTAAGGTTTCTTCGCTTTTCTCAATGGCCCCAGCCCCCACGCCCATATATAATCTAGCGTCCACAAGGCAGGAATCTTATCTTCTGCAATCGATCTGCATCTGCTGGGGATATAGAGATTCCTTTCTTCTGCAGATCCTCCAAGGCCTTTCACGGGGTAAGATATAGCTGTGGCCCTCCTCCCAAAACACTTGGAGCTTCGCTGGGAGCACGGGTTTGGAATTTAATGCCCTTCCCTCAAAGCTTTCAAAATTGGCATGTACAGCTGCCTGGCTTGCTGGACTTCTGGGCATAATCATGATCAAGAGAGATCTTGATGTTAGGTAGGATAAGTCTTTTTGCTCCATGCCCTCCAAGGATATCTTCCTTAGTTTTAAAACTACTCAGCTTGAAAATTATAAGAGCGAGGGCGGGCCACGTCACCCATCGGCTTCTGTCCCAGTGAGCGATGCTCTTTCAATGTTAATAATAAATTAATTGGGAGGCAAGTCCAACACATCTCTTAATAGATTTTCCAGAAATGCAGTCATGGGAGGCTCTTCAGCCCCCTCAGGAAGACCATATAGTCTGAGATTGCTTCATCTAGATCTCCCCTCGAGGTCGATGCATTTACTTTGCAAAGCTTGCGCATGCTGAAATAGGGCCTCTATTGCTGTGCCAAGATGGTTGTTATTTTCCTCCATTACTTTAATTCTATCCTCTGCTGCGCTGACCTTGGCATCTATAGTGGAGAATTGCTGAGCCAATGCTTGAAATTCCTTCCTAGACTCCGCTCAGGAGTCACGGATTTCCCTCAAAATGTTTTCTTATCTGGTGCGTGATAGTAGGTCCGCCTCGGCCTCCGTGTCATAGCTCGAGCCCCTCGTGCTGCTATGAGAGCGGCTTCTACTGTGATCAAAACTACTCAGAGGTATTTCTTCTTCACCAAACACCTTCCTCGGGGTTCTGTTTGTTGCAAGTAAGCCCGATCTCTTTACGACCTTGTTTTGCCATTATCACTAATTAACTCAGGTTAAGAATAGGAAATATTTATCCATGGGGCGCAGAGGATCTTCCTTAGGCTGCTGTCTGCTCCATGGTGAAACCGGAAGTCCAGAACCGTTTTCGCAGCAGGCAACAACGGCAACAGCCACGTTTCGGCCAACAACCCTGAGGCAATTTTGGTCGCAAAGGTCAAGCCAGATTCCCCACGGGCCAGGGCTCAAAGCATCCCAAGGCAGCCCAGCCCACGGGACAAAATGCCACCACAGCATGACTCCTTTCCGGCCCTCACCCCTCCTCTGGATCAAAGGATAGAGGTCGGGGGTCGCATCTCTCATTACCTTCTGGGATGGCAGAGGATCACCTCCGAACGGTGGGTGTTACAGTTGGTACAGCGAGAAAACTCTATAGAGTTCCTCGGCCACCCACCGTCCAGACCTCCCCTGCTCTCCTGTTACTCAGGTCAACATGCTGTGCTCATCCAGCAGGAGATCTTGGCACTGCTGGACAAGGAGGCCATAGAGTGCGTTCCACTGGACCAGAAAGGAAAAGGTTATTCTAGGGACATGGATATGTTGTTCATCCACACTTATTGGCAGGTTCCTTGCTTTAAATCTTGCCAGAAGGTCTTCAAGCTGGCTCCTCCCACCCACCCGGGTGGTAAAACTCTCGGCTCCGCCCCATGACGCCAGATCTTCCTTACCGCTTGGAAGCTCAGCTTCCCTCCTTAATGCTCTGCGATTAAGACTGGTTCCTAATTCTTCGAAAGTTCGAAATCAAAAAGTTTTTTTGCTAAAAATACTTTGGTCTTCTTCTCGCAGCTGCGATGGACAAATCGACTCCCAGTTTTCGGAGGTGCCCTTGCGGGCAGAAGATGTCTAGGACGGATCCGCACTCCATGTGCGTCTACTGCCTGGGCCTTGAGCACGACCCGCAGGCCTGCGACTTGTGCTCTTCCTTTCCGGCCTACGTCCTTGAAGACTGTGCTGCCAGATTACAACTGGGGTGCCCCGAGAAAAGAATTCCACCGGTGAAATCTAAAGAGGCCTGATTGGCGGTGTCCTCGGCGGCGGGCTCGGCGGATCAGCTCGAGCAGATGATCGCCCTCGAAGAGGAGGCAGTGCGGGCCGCTTCTACCTCGGCTGCGGCATTTGTCCGCTCTCTCTCTCGGTGCCTCGTACTCGGCTTCTTTTAAGGAGCTTTGTCTGACCCTCTCGACGAAAGGTGAGGGTCCAACTACTTCGGACCTTTTCCAGGTCCAAAAGAGCAAAGTAAGTCTCTCACGATGCTCTTGGAGAAGGAAAGATCCCTCCCTTGTCGACAGTCGACTCCGACCCCTCAGCTTTGGCCACTGGCTTCACGGTGTCCCCTGCCAGGCCAGTTGATCGAGACTCCGTCGACGCGGTCGAGATTTTTCTCGACCCGTAGACGGGTTGTCGGCTGGAGAAGCTGAGAATCCCCTCTCCCCAGTTCCCCCGGTGGGAGTTGAGGATCCCGTCGGCTCGTCTGTGCCTCCGGTTCCGGAGTCTTTGGTGGGATCGTCCGAGCCGAGGAGAGTGCCGATTTCCGACACTTCTCCTCGCCTTCCTCGGCCCAGTCGAGACTCTCGGTCTCGGTCTCGGACATCCTCGCGGTCCAACCGATCCCGCCGCCATAGGCGGTCTCGGTCTCGGCACCGCGGCAAGCGGCGCCGCCGCTCTTCCTCTTCCTCGGACGAGGGGAGGCTTCGGCGCAAGTTGCGTCGGAAGTACGAGGAACTCATGTGGCAACAGCTCTCTTTTGACCGGAATAAGCCGACCCAGTCGTCTTCCCGCCATTAAGTGGCTGTCACCGAGCAGCGAAACAACCCTCGTTGTAGTCGGGGAGCCTGTTCTCAGGCGGTTGTTGACCAATTCCAGCTGCCCACCGATTCTGGTGGAACCTCCCTCCACAGCCATTAGTTGGGGCTCCGACCAAAATTCTCGGTCGGCCTTGGGTTTGCCCATAGGCTGTCTGTCACCCTCACTCCCGATGAACCTAGGCAGGTGGAGGGTGGCTCAGGCCCGAGGCAGCTCTTTGAGGACTCTTCTGAGTCCGATGATGGTTCCTCCCTCTTCTCCAAGCGCATGGACTTGGAGTCCTCGGGAGGGCAGTCAATGGACGATAGCCCTTCGTCCTTCTTAGGGTTGCTTCGACTCATCTCGGAGTCCACCGGGATGAAGCTCGAACCCGTTTCTAAACGGGCCAGGTATCCCCTCACGGAGATTCTGGACCGAGGGGATTCTCCTACGGAGGTCTTTCCAGTGGCCGAAGCCATAGTGGGCCCGGCCTTGGAACTTTGGCAGCGTCCTGCTTCCTGCCCTGCGCCTTCGGCCAGGTTGGCCAGGAAGTATGCGGTCCCTACCGGTTCCCTGTCCGGTTTTTCGGAACACCCCTCGGCCGAGGGGTTGGTTACCAACAGCATTTTCCAGCATGCCGGGAATGCCAGGGATGTGGACAAACCTCCCGACAAAGGAATCAATAAATGGATTATGCGGGTGAAAAGTCTATGCTGCGTCCTCTCTCGGCCTTCGTCAGGCCAGTTCGGCCGTCCTCATTGCACATTTTTCTCACGCCCTGTTGGGCTCCCTGGATGAGGTTGTCCCTCATCTTCCCGCAGATCTGCAGACTACGGTCAGGCAGGTGCGGGACCAGGGCAGGGCAGTGGCTAAACAGCAGCTCCAGACTGCGTTAGACATCGGGGACTCATGTGCCAGGTCTGTGGCGGCCGCAGTGGCCATGCGTCGTCGGGCTTGGCTGAGGATATCCACCTTTACCTCGGATACCCAGCACAAGTTGGCGGATGTTCCCTTTTTGGGGACTGACCTCTTTGGCCCTGGGGTGGAAGGTCACCTGCAGAGGATCGAGAAGTCCAATGCTACCTTGGACTCGGTCTCTTCCGCTCAGAAGGACAAAGGCCGCAAGCCACAGCCTAAGCCCTCGTCTCTGCGCCTGCTGGGCCGCACCCGCCCAGCAACGCCAGGAGCCAGCAGGCTTGCAGCTTGGTATCCCAAACCCAAGCCGCTGGCTTCCTCCAACAGGAAGCAGGGAGGTAAAGGCCCAGGAGGTCCCTCGCTGGTCCCTCCTCCAAGCCTGCCCAGTGACGGGCTGAGGTGTCTTCCCCATCCCTGTCACCTCACCCTATTTCCCATTGGAGGACGGCTCAGACACTTCCTTTCCGCCTGGTCGCTGTTACCACGGACAGGTGGGTACTGGAAGGTGGTGGGAAAAGGCCTACCTCTAGAATTCGAGCAGGCCCGCCCTTCAGGCTGTCGCACTGGGGCCTCGAGGTCGCAGCCTCACTGGCGGCTCGTCGAGCCTACATCGCCCCTCCTCCAAAGGAGGTGATCATGGAGGTAGAGGACCCCCTTTAGACCCGGGTTCATGTCCAGGTATTTCCTGGTTCCGAAACGGACGGGGGGCTGGCGCCCCATTCTCGACCTACACCACCTGAACAAGTTCCTAAGGTCTCAGACCTTCAGAATGGTCACTCTGGTGCAGATAATACCATCTCTGGAACACGGCGTGTGGTTCTGCTCTCTGGACCTGCAGGACGCGTTCTTTCACGTCCCTATCCGTCCATCACATCAGAGATTCCTCCGCTTTTGAGCGGAAGGATCCCTCTTCGAGTTCCAAGCCATGCCCTTCGGCTTATCTCCAGCTCCCAGGGTCTTCACCAAATGCATGGCAGTGGTGACAGCATTCCTGACGGCGAGGGGTCCGGGTGTACCCTTACCTGGACAATTGGCTGATAACAGCCCCCTCCAGACGGGAGGTGGAGCGGTCCAGAGATCTGGCCCTCCAGGTTTGCTCTCAAGTCGGCCTTCTCATCAACGAGGCCAAGTTGGAACTCGAGCCAAAGCAGGTGATCCTGTTCATCGGGGCAGAGCTCGACTCTCTTCGAGCCAGAGCACGGCTCCCGGTGGACAGGGCCGAGATTCTTACCTCCTTTGCCCAATCATTTCTGGTTGGGCAATCGCGCCCTGCCCGGGACTTCCTGCGCCTCCTGGGTCTCATGGCGGCCTGTACCAGCATGGTCCGTTGGGCACGCTGGCACATGCGCCCCCTTCAGTGGGGACTGGCCAGCCGGTGGTCACAACGCTGCGATCCATTGGACCAGCTAGTGACAGTGACCCAGGAGATATGGAACGCTCTCCAGTGGTGGACCATTCCATCCTATCTGCAGGAGGGCATCCCGTTTGTCCGCCCTGAGCCAACGGTCTCTCTATCGACCGATGCCTCTCTGATGGGTTGGGGTACCCATCTGGGGGAACACCGAGTGCACGGCCTCTGGTCCCCGCGGGAGTCCCGATGCCACATCAACCTGCTGGAGCTCCAAGCGGTCTGCCTAGCTCTCACCGCCTTTGCTCCGTTCCTCCGGGGTCAAGTGGTCCGAGTCCAGACGGACAATACCACGACCATGTACTACCTGAACCGCCAGGGCGGGACGTGCTCCATGCTTCTATGCAAGGAAGCTCTCCGCATTTGGTCACTCGTGCGAGCCTGGAGGTGGATCTCCTGGCCATTCATGTGGCAGGAGCCTCACACTCTGGCCGATGCCCTGAGCGGATAGAGGCTGCATCTCACGAGTGGTCTCTCCCGCGGAGGTAGTACAAGATCTGTTCTCCCACTGGGCACACCTCAGGTGGACCTGTTTGCCTCCAGGGAGAATGCGAAGCTGAGGCTGTTTCATGCCCCCCCCTCAGCAGGGCTCGCTGCAGGGATGCCTTCTCAAGGCTGTGGACCCCGGGCCTCTTTTACGCCTTTCCCCCATTTCCCTTGATTCACAAGGTGCTTCTCAAGACAAGGAGGGACAAGGCGCAGGTGATTCTGATAGCCCCAGACTGGCCCCGCCAGTTCTGTTACCCAGATCTCCTCAACCTCAGCTACAGGCTCCCGAGGCAGCTTCCAGCTCGCCTGGACCTGCTCTCAATCAATCAGGGAAGGTGTTCCATCTGGACCTTCAATCCCTGCACCTGACGCCTGGTTCCTGGCGGCTAGAGTTCCAGGCCTTGGGTCTTTCAGACGAGGTCCTCAATGTTGTTGAGCGTCCTGTAGAAGTCGACCAGGAAATGCTATGCCTTCAAATGGAAGAGGTTTTCCATTTGGTGTCAAATAAGGGCTTGGACCCTTCCTCCTGTTCTTGGCAAGCATTTGGACTATTTATGGTCCCTTTCTAGTCAAGGGCTTAGGTCAGCACGATCCTAAAGGTGCACCTGGCAGCCATCTCTGCTTACAGGCGTGGGCCGAGGAGCAGTCGGTGGCGCAGGAGAAGGTGGTCTGAAGCTTTTCAAAGGCCTTGATCCATTCCCCTCCGGTGCGAGAACCTCCACCTCCGTGGGATTTACTGCTGGTACTGGCAAAGCTCATGGGCAAGCCATTCGAACCAATGCACAGGTGTGAACTCTCTCACCTGTCCGTGGAAGACAGCCTGTTGGTGGCTATCACATCAGCCAGAAGGATGGGAGAACTCCAGGCGCCTGCATTAAGTCTCCTTACCTGGTCTTCCACAGGGACAAGGTTGTCTCTGCTCCCACCGAAATTCCTTCGAAGGTGGTGTCGGAGTTTCACCTTAACCAGGTGTTGACTCTGCCGGTGTTCTACCCCAATCACACCTCAGAGGCCGCAATACAGGCTCCATACTTTGGACCCTAGAAGGGCGCTCGCTTATTATAAGGAGCGCATGGCTGAAATTCGGGGAGAGGTTCGCCAGCTGTTTGTCACCTATGCTGAAGCCGCACCTGGCAGACCTGCAGCCAAGCGGACAATAAGCAGGTGGGTCACCTCCTGCATAGATCTCTGCTATAAGTTGGCGGGCATGGAGCCTCCCAGAGGGATAAGAGCTCATTCTACCCGTCATACTGCTGCATCGGTGGCTGCTTCCAGGGACGTCCCTATCCAGGAAATCTGCAGGGCTGCTACCTGGAAGCACACACCTTTATTACCATTACCACATCGACCTTGAGTCACGCTGGGATGCTGGTTTTGGGGCCTCGGTTCTCCAGTCTTTATTCCCTAAGTAGGGGTGTGCACTTGCCTCCCTCCTCCCGGAGAACTGCTAGGAGTCTGCCAATAAGGTGTGGATGAACAACATATCCATGTCCCTAAAATACAGGTTACTCACCTGTAACAGAGTTCTAGGAATGGTATATGTTGTTCATCCACGACACCATTCTCCGGCTTGACGCACAACCTGAGCTTCCAGCGGGCCAGATCTGGCGTCATGGGAGCGAGCCGAGGTTTTACCACCGGGTGGGTGGGAGGAGCCAGCGAAGACCTTCCGGCAAGATTTAAAGCGGCAAGGAACCTGCCAATAAGTGTGGATGAACAACATATACCATTCCTAAAACTCCTGTTACAGGTGAGTAACCTGTATTTATTCCCACTTCTTCCTGGTCCCAAAGAAAACAGGGGACTTGTGCCCAATCTTAGATCTCAGCGATCTCAACACGTTTGTGTTATACAAATGCTTCCGCATGGTGACCCTACCAGGTCTCATCCCCATGCTCAAAGAAGGCGCATGGCTAGCATCGCTGGACATGCAGGATGCTTACCAACATCTCCCGATTGCTCGAACGCATCAAAGGTTTCTGCGCTTTGAGTTTCTGGGACGCCACTACCAGTTCCGAGCCGTCCCGTTCGGACTGTCTTCCGCACCTTGGGTGTTTTCGAAGTGCATGGCAGTCGTGGCAGCAACTCTCAGGAGGCAGGGCCACTATGTTTTTCCATACCTGGACGACAGGCTCCTCATGGCACCCTCTTGGGAGGCCCTGATGTCCGCGATACAGGATACCCATTCTCTTTTCCAATCGTTGGGCATCATCATCAACCAGGAGAAGTCGCACCTTGTCCCGTCTCAGACTCTGCAATTTATTGGAGTAGTTCTGGACACCACTCAAGGGAGAGCATTTCTTCCTTTGGACAGGGCGGAACACATCAGATCCCTCATACGGGACACAATGACGAAGACAACGGTGCCCACCAGAACCCGTTCTTTTGCCTGCTTTCGGACACATGGCGGCTGCCATTGTAGCAGTTCCCCTAGCCCGACTCCATATGCGGGTTACCCAATGGATATTCGCGAGCTCAATGGGACCAAGCAAGTTCATATGCAGCCTCCAGTCCGGATCACGAATGCCGTCATCCGAGACTGGCAGTGGTGACTCATCTCGGACCATCTCTCAAAAGGAGTTCCCTTCATGGCGCCACCTCCTTTAGTGACACTCTCCACGGATGCCTCGGGATCCGGATGGGGAGCGCACCTCACCGGGGTCAGGACTCAAGGCTTATGGTCATCTCTAGAGTCCCATCTGCACATAAATATTCTGGAGATGAGAGCCGTCCTCTATGCCCTACAAGCATTCCAGATGGACATTCCACCGGGTACTCGTCTGATTCAAACAGACAATACTGCGGTGATGTACTATCTCAACAAACAAGGAGGCACTCATTCCTACTCCCTTTGCAGGGAGGCTCAAAGAGTTTGGAATTGAGTACTGCAGCACGGTGCAGATATTATTGCAGTGCATGTTCCCGGAGTGGACAACACAATCGCGGACAGTCTCAGACGATCACAGGCCAGAGTCCACGAATGGGAACTGCTTCCAGGAGTCACAGAGGATCTGTTTCGCAGATGGGGGACACCAGAATTAGACCTTTTCGTGTCCCCATCCAACTCAAAACTGCCCAGTTTTTGCTCGCTAGATCCAGGGCCTGGTGTTTTCTGGTGAGACGCGTTGTCCCTCTCTTGGATGGGCAGATTCCTCTATGCTTTCCCGCCCTTCCCTTTGATCCAGAGGGTTTTGCTGAAGCTCTGACAAGAGCGGGCGTCACTGATTCTGGTAGCGCCCTTTTGGCCCAGGCAAATTTGGTTCCCTCTATTACATCAGCTGACCCAAGAACCTCCAGTGCCTCTGCCATTCAGCTCTCAACTTCTGTCCCAGGAGGTAGGCTTCTTAGTCTATCCGGGTCTTCGGTCGCTGAACCTGCATGCCTGGCTCCTAAAGACATAGCAGTCCTGAGATACGGGGTCTCTCGGGAAGTTGCAGATGTTCTGGCAGCAGCCAGAAAACCCTCCACTCATGCCACTTATGCCATGAAGTGGCACAGATTTTCCATCTGGGCTCAAGCTTGGATTGACCCCATTGGATTGTTCAGAGAGGTCAGTGTTAGACACCTTCTAACCCTGTCCGAGGCAGGCCTTGCCTACTCTTCCATTAAGGTTCACCTGTGCGCCATTTCTCGACGTATCATTCACCAATAGGCCATAGCCTCTAGCTCAACCAGAGGTTTCACATGCTTTTTGGTGGCATCCTGCCTGAGACCTCCTATCAGAGACCCGGTTCCACCTTGGGATCTCCCCTTTGTTTTAGAGCAGTTTACTCTACCTCCTTTTGAACCAGATGCGGATTGCGAGCTGCATCTCCTCGCTTGGAAGACGCTCCCTTTAGTTGCTGTTACTTCTGCCAGAAGAGTTTCTGAGCTTCATGCACTCATGTGCAAGGATCCTTATTTGGTTTTTCATAAGGATAGGGTGTCCTTAAGAACAAATCCTAAGTTCCTTCCCAAAGTGGTCTCGGCGGTCACACTCAACCAGGATATAGACCTACCGCTGTATTACCCAAATTACGGTAACGGGGGAGGCCCTGTTGCACACTCTAGATGTGCATAGATGTCTCAGACATTATCTGACCAAAGCCCATCGTAAGTCGGACCAGCTCTTTGTTTCCTACGCACAGCTGATGCTTGGTGCTCCTGTTTCAAAACAGTCGCTTTCCAGAAGGTTGGTCAAGTGCATTATGTTCTGTTATCAGAAGCGCAACAAACCCTTACCGGAACCGGTGAAGGGTCATTCTACAAGGGGGGGTGGCTACCTCTTTTGCTACGCTCAAAAATGTCTCCACTTCAGCCGTCTGTGCGGCAGCGTCTTGGAGCACTGTGCACACTTTCATCAGACACTACAGTTTGGACATTGCCTCTAGGCGTAGAGCTGGTTTCAGCTTGGCAGTCCTTCAAGGACTCTTTTCCTGAAGTCTGAGTCATCTCTCCTACCCTCCTCCCGATAGCAAATTGTTCCCTTACTGCTTGGAAATGAGTCCTAATGGTGTAACCTGCTGCAAGAGCTGTTTTTCGAAGTAAGATAGTAGTTACATAAGAACTTACGTAACAGTAGATCTTCGAGAACAGCTCTTGCAGCAGGTAGTTTCCCTCCCACCTTCCCCTCTGGAGGTTGAGTCTTCTGACCTAGTTTTTAGGCTACAGAGTCCTTTGATGCCTTTTTTTTTCCTAACCTTTCTTTGGAAGCGGATCCTCGGTCTCCCCTTCAGATGTCACACTTGAGCCGGGAGTCTCCAGCGGGAGAACTGGGGATGCTGGGGAACCGCCCCTTTTATGTGATGCCTGACGTCGGGAAGGGGCCGACGCCAGGGGCGGTCCCCCGCTGGATACTGCTAGCTAGAATTTTTCCGTGGGGTCCTGGCGCCTGCCGGCTTCAGTCCTAATGGTGTAACCTGCTGCAAGAGCTGTTCTCGAAGATCTGCTGTTACGTTAAGTTCTTACGTAACTGTACTTTTTTGCTAGGCAGTCCCTGACTGCAGCAGCCAATTACAGCTGCATTTTCTGGTATTCCCTTTCAATAAACATTGCGATGGCTTCTGCACCAGCCTCTCACCATCCCCACAAAGCCGATGGACAGCCTCCGCCTCTCACAGTCTCTGGTAAAGCTGACAGGGTAGCCCAACTCCCCTGTCAGCTTCCCCCTTCCCCAGCTCATTTGCAGACAGGGTAGCCCAATTCCTGTCGGCATGATGAACCCCCCCCCATTTGTTGTGTGCTGGGGGTGCCCAATCCCCTCAGCTCATGCACTCCCCCTCCAAGTACACTGTATGGCCGTGAGGGGTGCCCAATCCCGTTGGCTCCAACCCCCAAACAAACACCCAGGTAGCACGCTGGGAGCCCACCCAGCATGCTCATGCACTCCCCAGCATACTGTATGGCCGCGGGTGCCCAATCCCCATCGACTCCACTCCCCACCCCCAATAAACATGCAGGTAGCGCGCTGGGAGCTCACCCCAGTGTGCCAAAAGTCCAGGTCATCTTTTTTTTTTTTTTAAACCCTGTAAAAGAAAACGGTTCCTCGTGAGTCTCTTTGCTGCCTCCCAACCCAGCACCCACCCTCTGCGCACCCCACCTCCCCACACAGCCTCACCCCATACTTACCTCCACAGCCCAGCACAACAATCTTCAGTGGACTGGGAACCGTCTGCACTCTTCAAAGCCGATCGCGAACGAAGAAATGCGGTAGCTGTATAATGGCATAAATGTTTTTTTAACTTATATGGATATCGGCCATTTTTTTACTTTTGGCACCAAATTTTGAACATGGGGTTCTTGGGACCCCTCCTCATGAATTCAGTCACTGTCATGGCGTTATTCGGTCCCGAAAGGTGATTTTATGGTCACTGTGCGGAATTACCTTTTGGGACTAATTAACAAAATGACAGTGTCACTGTTCATGAGGTGGGCTCTCAAAAGCCTATGTTGCAAATTTGATGAAAAATTCCAAAATGACTGTGTTACGAGTGTGCATTGCGCAGTTTCCACACACACTTGTAACCTACTGAATTTGTAATATTTTCACTCCAGATTTTCAACATTGGTATTTTTTTACACCTGCTTATGAACAGTACAGCTGTCATTTTTCACATCATGGCCAAAATGTGTTTTCGTACTTCCGGCGCAGAATAGCGCAGTCGCTGTGGGAAATTAGTGTTTGGGACAGATTAAGAAAATCACAGTGACACTGTTCATGAGCAGAGGTCCTAAAATGCCTATGTTGAAAATTTGGTGACTAAAGTCCATAAAATGACTGTGTTACGAGCAGTTTCCATGCACCATCGTAACTTCACGAATTTGTAATATTTTCACTCCAGATTTTCAACATTGGCATTTTTCCACATCTCCTTCTGAACAGTACAGCTGTCATTTTTCACATCCTGGCCGAAATGTGTTTTCGCACTTCTGGCACAGAATAGTGTGGTCGCTGTGGGAAATCAGTGTTTGGGACAGATTGAGAAAACCAGTGACACTGTCCATGAGCAGAGGTCCTAAAATGCCTATGTTGAAAATTTGGTGACAAAAGTCCATAAAATGACTGTTATGAGCGTGCATTGCACAGTTTCCACGCACTCGTAACTTTAAAAACTTGTAATATTTCCACTCAAATGATCAACATTGCCCATTTGCACCTCCTTATGAACAGTACAGCTGTCATTTTTCTTATTTTGCCCAAAATGTGTGTTTGCACATCTGGCGCACAATTGGCGCAGTTGCTGGGAAATCAATGTTCTGGACAGATTAAGAAAATCATATGACAGTGTTCATGAGCAGAGGTCACAAAATGCCTATGTTGAAAATTTAGTGAAATAATTCCACTAAATGACTGTGTTACAAGCATGTGTTGCGCAGTTTTCACGTATGCTCGAAAGTTCGAGCATTTTTAATATTTTCACTCCAGATTTTCCACACTGCCATCTCTTCACACCTCCCTATGAATGGTACAGCTGTTATTTTTCACATCCTGCCTGATCTGTGTTTTCGCACATCTGGCGCAGAATGGTACGGTCGCTGTGGGAAATCAAAGTTCAGGACACATTAACAAAATCACAGTGCCACTGTTCATGAGCAGAGGTCCCAAATGCTTTCATGAGGTGGGGGGTGTCACAAAGAGGCCATGCTGAAAATCCGTAGTGCAAATATCAACAAAAGCCTGGGGCGTTAGGGTTTCTAACCATAACGTCCCACCCTGTACAGACTGACAGGCATCAGGGGTGTGCCTTTGGATTGCCAGCTGTAATGCTCACTCCATTTATTTAATACCTCTTTAATACCTCTTTCTCTGATCTTAGTAGTGTTCTCCCCAATTTCTTCTCCCCAACCCCCCTAACACCTCCCACCTCTCCCACAGACCCCTTGTTCCACTTTAAAACAATATCGCAGCATGAAGCTGTCCCCCTTCTCCTGAAGGCCCTCAGCAAGTCATGATTCAGCAGTGACACACTAGATCTTAAGCTGCTTAGGCTCGCCTTTAATGAAGTTCTTCTCCCACTCACCATGCTCCTGCACCACTCCCTATCACTGGGCCAGTTCCCCTCTAAATGGAAATCAACTCTCATTACACCCATCCTTAAGAGCGGTGACTGCACCCAGCCTGGGAACTACCGCCCCATCTCAATCCTGCCCCCCAAAGCTTTGGAGAAAATTGTGGCCACCCAGCTTACGGACTACCTCTCCAAATACAGCCTTCTGTGTCCTGAGCAGCATGGCTTCTGGCACAACCACAGTACTACCACAGCTCTCCTGGAGTTCACTAATACCCTCCACACATCTTTGGACACAGGCCACATTGCTGGTGCTGTTTTTATAGACCTTTCCAAGGCGTTTGATATGGTGCACCACACACTACTCCTGAATTCCCTCACACAAATTGGCCTGTCCTCTGAGACCACTGGCTGGTTTGCCAGCTATCTGTCAGAGAGAACTCAGACAGTCAGACTTACCCAACTCCAGTCCTCCCCCCTCCAAGTCAGGTCAGGAGTCCCTCAGGGCTCTATCTTTGGCCCCCTACTTTTCTCCCTGTTCAACTCCCTACAAGAATTGCTCTGGGAAACTACTCCTGTATGCAGGCGATGCTGTCCTCTACAGCTCCCACACTGATCCCTGCTCTCTGTAATGCACTCCAAAAATCTTTTATGGAAGCAGAATCCTGGTTTGTTCGGCATAGGCTAGTTCTAAACTACAAAAAAATGAAGTCTATGGTGTTTTCGCACTCCCAAAGCAGGAACAATTGGCTACTCCTGTGCATACTGAACTCCCTCAATGACTCCCTTGAGCAGGTTACCTCTTTCAAGTACCTGGGTATCACCCTAAACTCAGGGCTCACTTACCATGACCACATCTGAAAACTGAGCACCGCCAATAATGTGCGTATTAGTTTACTGCACCGGTACAAGCACTGCCTCCCACCTGAAGCCCTCCACCTAGCTGTCTCAGCTTCAGTACTGTCACTCATAGATTATAGTATCATAATCTATGGGGCAGCTGACAACACACACCTAAACAAAATCAGGCTGGCTCTTAATAAGGCGTGTAGACTAGCCTCCGGTTGCACCAAATGCACACACACCTGCACCCTGTATGCCTCCACCAACTGGCTTAACTTCAACGGGGGGCTCAAATATCAGACATGCCTCTTTGCTAAAAAAAATAACTGCAGGTCTACTCCCACCTGCCCTTACCCCCCTACTCCAGGCACCCTTGTCCTCCCGCCACACCCGGCAATCTACAACAACCCACTTTTGGGTACCCCCTGCAAGACCTCCTCGGGTCAAAGAACATTTAGGCACCTGGCCCCTAGCTGGCTTAACTCCCTCCCTAGCTCCCTTCTCTCAGAACCCAGACTCGGCCGGTTCAAGTCCCAACTACGTGACCTAATCTGTCAAGGCTCAGCCTGCGACTGGCCTTGATTTTTTGCTCTGCCCATGTCCCCCCTCATACTTGGACCTCACCCTTGTCCTGCCACCCCAGGGCATGCTTATACCTGGACAATGGACACCCCCAGTCCAGCCTAGACTACTAAATAATGACCAGGGCATGGCTGGTGCCACCATCCTGCAGTGTATGTACCCTGTTAACTGATTACCGTCTCTACTCTGTAACTGTTTTTGCAACTTTCTGTAACCACTTTAGCTAATGTCCAAGCTTCTTTGTAACTATTGTGTCTTATTTGTTGCCATTGTATCTGATGTCTCTGTATATAATGACGTGGAACCTTTGTAAGGAGTCTTTGACTCAAAGGTATGTTATCTGATATCTTCAATAAATAAAAATAAATTCCACCCCCACCCTGAAGCCAGTGACAGGCATCGAGGTGTGCCTTGGACTCTTTGGCCCCAGACTTCACCCATTCTCCCATACTGCACCCATTTCAGTGTATGTCCTTATGAAATGGTGTGACTGTGAAGTCGAACACCTCAAGAGCACACCTCAACACTTGTCGGTGTCTACAGGATAGGGTGAGTAAATGCCTTGAGCATTATGGGCGATGACCCAAAGGCACATCCCAATGCCTGCCCATCCCTGCAGGGTGGAGGTGGGGTTAGCGTGAGTTTAGTACTTTACTGCCATTCCTATTCTGCATCTGTCTTAACTCCTGCCGTCCAATGCTAATATCAGCAAGCAAACATTCAGCATTGACAAATACTTGTTTGTTTTAGATTCGGAAGTCATGACTTCCTCTCCTTTATTTGTAAGTTTTGCCTTATTTTGGAAGTCAAATACTCCCTGCTAGCTGAGTAACTCCCTCCCCTCATAGAAACAGGGAGTGATAGATGAACATGATGTGAAGTGAGTCAGCAGTCTGTGCAGAGAGGAGAGCTGATGAATCTTCCAGAGTTGCTGTGTTCTGATGCAAATTGTCCACACAGACATTGCTGTGTTAAAGTGGTGGTGCACAAACCATTGATACCAGTCGGTGACTGACCTCTGAAGTTCTGCAGGATCCTCCATGTGAGTGAGAGAAAGAGCAAATCTGAGAGACTGTGAGTAAGGCCTCAGGCCACTTGAACTGCAAAGGAGGGAGATCCCTTAGAACAAAACAGTGTCAGAGCTTGTATAACCACCGGGTCAGTGTGGGCTGCAGCGGGGACCACAGATCCATGGTTCAAAAGAGAAGTTTGAGATCTTGCATAATAGCAAGAATCCAAGGCTTTCCTCCCCTACTTAGAATTAAGGAGCGGGCTTCAAGTTCAAATTTGTTTATCAGGAAAGCTCCCTTGAGCAGGCTCATTTACAAGGAGGTCTTGTTACAGGCAAAAACACTACAACAGTGAATAATACAAGACTGAGAACACAAAATTGACGTACCATGGACAAAGTGTCAGACGGGATACTCAGTGGCATGAAATGGTGAAACAATTGTACAATAAGACAGTCGATCATGGATAGTAGATAAGAAGCAATAACACATATGATATAAAACAGTCATTAATAATCAACATAACAGGGAGTGATGAAGGATAAGTGCATAAAAATAGAAAGGAGGTGGGTAAAGAGGTCACTGCATTTAGCGATAAAATGCTGAAAGCCCAGAGAGGTAGTGGGATAGAACTTGAAGACAAGCTAGAGAACTTAAGAGCAAGCTAGTTGACATGACTGGTTCTCTTTTCTTTGAGGGCGCTACTTATAAGTGATTTGGCAGCATTCAGGAGGACATAGTTGGAGAGCTTAATGGTGGTCTGAAGTTTATTCCAGGCAAATGGCAGGGCATAGGTGATGGTGGCTTTTCTGAAATGGGTGCATATCTTGGGTGTGTCTAATAGAATAAAGAGTTTTTCCTGAGTGAGTAGCAGCTAAGAGAGCAGTGGAATAGGGAAGAAATATATACAGGGAGTTTGTTTAGCATAGCTTATAAGCCCAAATACAGCTATGTATCATCCTTCTAATGGTAAGGGACGTCCAACCCACTGCAGAATAAAGTAAGCAGTGGTGAGTCCTTGAGGGAGCATTTAGTATAAAGAGAATGGCTCTGTGGTAAAGAACGTCCAATTTATGGAGATGGGAAGCTGAGCAGCTGGTATATAAAATGCCCACCTAGTCCAAGAGAGGGAGAAAAGTGGCTTGGACTGTCCTTTTCCTAACATCGATAAGGAATAGGGATCTATTCTGTAAAGAATCCAGTCTAGCTTTTTGTTTTTGCAAGTGCTCAATATGAACATTAATATGAACATTAAAGGAGAGGTGGTTATCCAACCATATGCCCAGGTATTTAAATTTGTCTACGACCTCAAGGGAATCAGCTAGCAGGGTTGAGATTGACAGAGTGTCCTGCCTTGTGGATGAGGGTGTAGAAAGGGTGGGTACGAAGCACATTACTTTTGTTTTCTTTGCATTTAGCAGGAGTTTGACCTTATGAGATTAATTTGTAATTGGATGACGTGAGCTTGGATATCGACGCCAACATCTTCTAAGGAAGGTTTTGATATATAAAGGACGGTGTTGTCTGCAAAGAAGTGCAATTTGGCTATGTGGATGTTGGCACTCAGGGTGTTTATGTATATTGAAAAAAGAAGTGGCCCTAATATTGATCCTTGCGGCACAGCTCTCAATAGTGGTAAGGGAGAGGATAGGAATTCATCAGCTTTGATGCATTGTACTTTGTGGGGAAGCTGTCAAGCCATTTTACAGAAGTATTAGGCCATGTGCCTTAAGTTTCAGTAGTAGTAGGTTATGATCAACCATGTCAAATGCATTGCTCAGGTCCAAGAAGACAGCTCCAGTGAAAAGTTTGCAGTCGAGGGCAGTGAGCCAGTCATCTGTCACTTTCGTCAAAGCTGAGACTGTGCTATGATTTTGCCTGCAGCCTGATTGTAACAGGTTGATTAACTTCATTTCTTCTAAATAATCCCTTAACTGCTGATTAATTCGTTTTTCTAAAAGTTTGGAAAGTACAGGTAGTATAGAGATGGGGCCTATAATAGTTTAAGTCACAGGGGTCACCCGATTTGAACAAGGGCAGAAGGAGGGATGTTTTCAGAAGGGAGGGGACAGTATCAGAGGCTATCGATAAGTTAAAGAGGTGTGTTATAGGGGCAGTTAGGAAGTAGAAACCGTCATGTAGGAAAAATGGGCCAATTCCATCTGCACCAGCGGTCTTTTTAGTGTCTAGCCTCGATAGCATATCCTCAACTTGCTTATAGGTTACCAGGGAAAGGCAAAAAGGTTTTGGATGTTGAGAGCCAGCAGGGGTGTCCTCTGATAGGGAGTTGTTCACTATCTTTACAGCTGGAGAAGAATCGAAATCTAATCCAGCAGTGGCAAAGTGGGCATTCAGTTTTTCAAGGATTATGGCTTAGTCAGAAATCACATTTCCTTGGGAAGTAATTTTAGATGGGATTGATGGAGGCATTCTGTGACAGTGAAAAAGCAGGGATACTGAACAAATATTTCTGCTTAGCATTCACAAAGGAAGAGGAGGGGGAGTTACCTAAACCAAACAAGAGAAACACTCCGAAGATGGGGGTCGATACCAGTCCATTTACAGAAGAAAAGGTTCTGAAAGAACTAATAAAATTGAAGGTGGACAAAGCAATGGGGCCTGATGGGATTCACCCAAGAATTCTAAAAGAACTAAGGGTAGAACTAGTGACACCGCTGACTACTCTCTTTAACAAATCATGGGAGGATGGGGTGGTACCCAAGGACTGGAGGAGGGCAGATGTGATTCCTCTTCACAAAAGTGGGAGCAGGACAGAAGCAGGAAACTACAGACCAGTTAGTTTGACCTCAGTGGTAGGGAAAATGATGGAATCACTTCTGAAGGAAAGAATTGTTGAGTACCTAGAGGCCAGTGGAGCACAGGACCCAAGGCAGCATGGATTCACGATGGGAAGGTGTGTCAGACTAATCTAATAGATTTCTTTGACTGGGTGACCAAAGTAGTAGACCAGGGAGGGGCTGTGGACATGGCCTACCTAGATTTTAGCAAGGCATTTGATACAGTCCCACACAAAAGATTAATTCACAAGATAGCCAGCCTTGGAGTGGGTCCCAAGGTGGTAGCCTGGATAAAAAATTTGGCTGGACAACAGGACACAAAGGGTAGTAGTAAATGGAATACACAGTGAAGAAAGGAGGGTTACTAGTGGGGTACCGCAGGGTTCAGTACTGGGACCGGTCCTTTTTAATGTCTTTATAAGTGACATTGCAGAGGAACTGGAAGGAAAAGTATGTCTCTTTGCAGATGACGCAAAGATCTGCAACAGGGTTGATGCACAAGATGGAGTGGAAAGGATGAGAAGGGACTTGGCAAGGTTGGAGGAATGGTCAAATGTATGGCAGCTCAGATTCAATGCAAAGAAGTGCAAGGTAATGCACATGGGAAACAAAAACCCAGGGGAAGTGTACACAATGGGGGGTGAGATACTGACAACAGTAAAATTGAAAGGGACCTGGGGGTAATTATATCAGATGACCTAAAGGTGGGCAAGCAATGTGAGAAGGCAGTAAGGAAGGCAGGGGGATACTGGGATGCATAGGAAGAGGCATCAATAGTAGAAAACAGGAAGTTGTTATCCCTCTGTACAGACAGTTGGTGAGACCCCATCTGGAGTACTGTGTGCAGTTCTGGAGACCCCATCTCCACAAAGACATAGACAGAGTGGAAGCTGTCCAGAGGAGGGCAACCAAAATGGTGCAGGGTCTGCACCAGAAGACATATGAAGAAAGACTAAAGGAGCTTAATATGTATACCCTACAGGAAAGGAGGGAGAGAGGGGACATGATAGAAACTTTCAAGTACCTCAAGGGAATTAACAAAGTCCAAGAGGGTAGCATCTTCCAGAAAAAGAGATGTGCAAGAACAAGGGGGCACAATTTGAAGATAGAGGGGGGACAGCTCAGAGGTAATGTGAGGAAGTATTTTTTCACTGAGAGGGTTGTGGATGCATGGAACAGCCTCCCTGAGGAGATCGTGGAGTCAAGAACAGTGGGGGACTTCAAGAATGCATGGGACAGGCATAAGGCAGTCCTAGTGGGGGGTAGGAGGAAGTAAGCTGTTGGTTAACTAGGATTTGCAGCTTTTCTGTTAGGTAGGAAAATGGGCAGACTAGGTGGGCCAAGCGGTCCTTATCTGCCATCAAATTCTATGTTTCTATGTTTCAACAGGTTTAATAGTTCTCCACATTTTAAGGCGGATTGCCTTTTGCCTCTTCTAGTGCATTTACATGATAGTTTATTTTGGCTGCTCTAAACATTTTGTGCGGTGTTTTTGGCCCATTTAAAGGCCAGCTAGTCCAAGGGCTTTAGTGAGTCTGGCCATGGCCCAAAGTTTATCCTGTGCAGCTGGAGCTTTTTTCAAGTCAGCGGTATACCATGACTGAAAAGCCTTTTTGACTCTCAACCTTATAAAAGGGGCATACTTATTTATTACTTTTAGCGGCGTAGTGTTAAGAATATTGACCGCCTTGTCTACTGAGGGAGTTAAATAAAAGTGTTGCCAGTTAAATATATTTCCAGTTTAAATTTGCTGGGTCAGAGCAGACTAGGACTCATACCTTCAGTATGAACTGAGCAGGGCAAAGCTATCTGGGTCCCAGGGACACATCTGAAGGAAGAGGTGAGAGTTTTGCATCCCCTTTGTAGTTGGAGGTGGCAGCTCCAAGGTTCCCTATGTGCAGCTGGAAGTGAGAATCCTAGTATCCTGACGAGGGGGCCCTGTGGATAGTGACTCCATTAACGTGTCCACATTTCCAAGGTTCAGGAGGGTAGAAGGAGTATTTTGCTGAAGATGGATCTTGGGCCCTCAGTGTAGTGGGTCCTTCTTTATCCAGATGGTTCTGCATAAGTAATTCTAATGGTTCTGAATGAGCCCAGTGAAGTCCTAAGACTGTTTTGAGTGTCCCTCAAGAGTAAAATGGGTGTTCACAATGAGCGTGGACATGAATAATTGTGGTGTTTGTGGATCTACACAGTCTATCCCACATTTTCTGTGAAATATAAACTTAAGCATCAGTACCTACCTCTCAGGAGGGAGCAGTAAGGGTGGAAACCCCAAAGACCATCACATAAATGTAAATGCTGCTCGACTCTGATCGCTGTGTGAGTGAACAATGGACTTTGTGCTATAAATATGTTTGAGTGCATCCCTGTCAGGTTTGAAACCCTTTACTGTCATTTATTTTGTCCCTGAGTTTAACAAAAGAACCCAGACTGCCACTCGTCATTTAGGGAATCCCCGGGCCCAGGTGCCACACTGTTATGTCTTTCAATGACAGTGACAATGAGATTGAAAGTGGTGTGGGCAGTGCTGTGGCACCAATAGACTGATGAAGACTAGGCACATAAGGAAGAATAGAACATGTGACACATAACAAAACCAACAGAAGGTAGTCCAACTGATCAAAAAGGAAATTGGAAGGCTATGCCTAGGGTTTGGTGGGGCATGCATGCACCCCCTCTCCAAGCACAAAATAAGTGCGCATTCCTCAAGCATCCTTTGTTTGCTGGTTTGTTTGCTCTGGCTGCCAGGTGGTCATCAGTCCACCTTCCTACCTCACCTCCTGCCTTCCCTGCCATGTCACCGTGGCTGTTTTGCATCCCTGGCTGCCCCCTCGCTTCTGGTGCAGGTGTTTGGATTGGCTTGGCGGCTTTCTTTTGTAACTGTTACTTTGTCCATGTTTTCTTTCTTTTCTTTTGAGCTTCCTCCTCCTTTGCTCTGTACTTCCTGGTTCCACTTGTCTGTGTTTTCCCTGCTGTCTACATCAGCGTCTGCCTGCTGGCCCTGCTTTAAGTCTCTTGCTCTGCTGCTGGACTTCACATTGTGCTGTACCATATGCCTAGCTCTTGTCTCCAGCTCCTTTCTGCTGCCCGTGCTCCTCACTCTATACCTGCACTGTTGCAGACATCTATGTAGCCTTTGCTTATTATCTTCTGGAGTCCTCTGGGGACCTAATGAAATAAACAAAAGGTAGCTAAGGAGCCAGATACTGGGAGTCACAACTTAAAAAAGGCTGTACAACTATAGAAGGAAGGGCTAACTGGTAAAAATGCTAATAACCACTATGGTACAGGTTATATAAATCTCTATTATAGAAATACATACCACAGTAGCAGAGATCCCGACCCGCCAATGTTTTGCACCAATACTCATGCTTTATCAAAGCGAATTAGACCTGCTTTCAGTTGTGCTACCTACTGAAAATGCAACATCCACCCTGTACAGGGCTGTGTTCTTGCCATTCAACCTTCATTATTACCCTATGATGCTCCTCTCCTGCTGTTGCTCAGGGACTTGCTGGGACCTTGTCTCAGCCCTGCGCCGCTGTCCTGACTGTGCTCCTGCCTGCCCTTCTTCTCGTTCCTGTAGCCCAACTAGTTGTCCAGTACCTCAACTTTGAATCTTTTCAACCTACTACCTTACCTGTGTCAGAACTGTAGGCTAGAAAATTGCTTATTTCTTATGACGACTCAGCTAGGTCTAAAACCTACTTTATGGATCATGCACAACAGTGGAAAATTGGCTCAGGTTTTCTTTTTAACCTACTGTATATATATATATGGTTCTTATAATTTATAAATGAACATGGCATGTGGCAATCTCAGAGTGATATAAAGATAGATTTCATTATGTCTGTACAATATACGCTAATAAACTAATAAAAATATTGCATAGATTTATCCAATCTGGTAAATATTGCACAAGGCAAAATAAACAAAAGGTAAACAAAGCAACACAACTTTCAAAAACAAACAAAAGTGAGCAGATACAATATATGCAGTCTTAGTAAACCTTTGAAAATAGCAACATGACTCTTGCTTAGACATTTTCTTAAGTAGTTACTTTTATACCCATATATACTTATATATGTTATAAAAATCCACTCTTTGCAACCACCCTTTCTTAAGCTGCACTAAAGATATATAAGTATTAAAGTGATGCTTAGACACTTGGAATTGGTACAAAATATGGGTTTTTCTTCATGATGCAAAAGTCAATGTAGAGTCTTCCTCTCTGCTGTTAATTGTCACACTGGTTGCTGGCTCTTCACTGTGACAGCTCCTCTCCACACTTTGGCACCTTAGACCTCTGGTGCAGGCAAACCTCTGGTATCTGGCGGACAGGCTTGGGCTCTTAGCAGGAAGGCTTATTAGCTGGAAGACAACAATCTGGACCGACATGGGCTTGCACAGCATCTGGCTGAAGAAGTTCTAAAAATTTCAAAATGTCCGGTTTTATAAGTCAATCATATTTACATAATTATGACATCATATATTCTGATCTGTCCACTCTGATTGGACATTGAACATGGGGAAATGGCAAATTCCTCTCCTTGGTACCCGCCTTTCTGCACAGTACTTACTTATAAAAGGAAATATAAAATCAAAGTTATTTTTCCTTTTTGTACAAGGAAACTACCAGATGGATGTATCAACATGCACATATCTTTGAATTCAGCACATTATTTGACACATTTTGATGCGAGTCCCATGTCTAGAAAATCCATAGTTCACAAGATAGTCCATAAATGCTGTTTCCAGGTAAATATCTTTATAAAAAATATACCTGCTTGATCCACACTTCTTGTGCTTTGAAATGAGGTATTCTTACTTCAGATAAACCTTCAAGAAGTAAGTTAAAAGACCCAAAATATCTTTTGAGTAAGATTTCCTTTGCTCAAAATCTCCAGTGCAGAGCAGATCATAAATTTCAGTAGTCGTAGGACTTTTCAAACTGTTAAAGCAGAACTGTGAAACAACATAACTTGTTTCTGCGACCACTCAGACACATAAAGGTTACTCATTTGAATGTTTTGTGTCATAGGCAGGGAGACCAAGCATGAGTATTTAGACTTTTAAACTGTTAGCACAGGACATATTTGCAAATAACTTCTTTTATATAACAGCTGCATGTACTGTATGAATATTGATTCTCCCGCAGATAAAAACACACCTGCTATCAGATGATTTTATATCCACATCTTTAGCATTTTTAGTTTTGTGGCAGTAAACAAAAAAAGCATATCCAGTATTAGACTATTGAGTTTTCTTTCTTCTCAAAGCAGCGAGGCAGGATCTTACCAGTCCTTCAACAGGCTGCCATGGAGATCTTCACACACTTGACCTCAATACCAGCCTACATTCAGCTCGCTCTGAAATATGTGAGGCCCACTTTCTGTTACATGGACATTTTGTAGTACTTAAAAAACTCAGCTTGTCCTCGTGCCTTGACTTGTTAGTTCATTCAGATAAATAACATTATTTGGAGTTATAAACAAATCTGATGTCTTAGTATCACATGACACCCAAATAACCATATTCTATATCAAATATAAAAAATAAATGTATATTTTTATAACTGGCAATTTGCTATGACACCTATCATTCCTTTTTTACCTTTTAATATCGGGCACATGCCCAGTGACAATCAGGCACACACCCCAATGACAGTTGGACCCTACCAATCATCTGGCTCCTGTCCTAATAACTGCTCCTCAAGGGCTCAGTATGCTTTTGCCCCAGTGGCTTCATACTGCAGTAGAACAGAATGGGAGCTGCACACTCAAACAGACTTGATAGACCTGCATTGCCTGTATCTGCTGGCATTTTCGTATGTTTGTATTGCAACCAACTGAGCTTCTCAAGGGCTTGGCTTCTTATTTCTTGAGCTTTGTTCCTTAGATGGCAGTATTAGGGCCACCAGGCCTGAAGTGGCTGTTTCATGACTTCTCCTTTTCCTTGGTGTTCTTCTGTAACCCCAGTGTTCATTTAGCACTCAGTCTCAGTCCGTGTACACATAAGAAGGTCAGAGCCTAGTCTTCAAGGACTACTTTGCTTGCAGGGCCATCCTCTGCAGCACTTTCATGTGAGAGGAAATCTCTGCAGACAGAAGGAGAAGCTCATTTATTATTTAGCTTCGCAGCAGAGTGCTGCAGGTTTAACTTCACAGTTGGGGCTTAATAGTATTGCATTACACCTAGGGGATGGCAACCTAAAAACTGGGATTCCCAGACGTTTCCTCCACAAGGGTGTTTTACCTCGCCTCCTGAAGGTCATAAAGTAGTTAATTATATTTCTTCGGATAGTTCCATTCCACCTGGTGAGTTGGGACTCGTATGGTGGCATTCTCTCCTCTTCTAAGCTAGTTATTCATCATTGTGGCCCTTACTCTCTCCTGAGCAGAAGATGATGTTCTTCTGATGGTTCTATCTATGCCTATAGCCCTGACTTCAGATCTTTTTCAATAATGTGACTTTAGCTAAAGGACTCATGGTCCTGAGGGACCTCTAGGGGTTGAACCCTCCTTGAAAGGGTAGCTGTGACACCAGTACCCCAAAGAAGATGGTAGTTCCCTTGGGAACAAAGGGTGCAAGAGGTCACATGTATTCTACACATCCTACCAACTAGCAGTCCTCAACAATTCAGATGCATAAGTACCATATTATGTTGCACACGCATCCACTGAGTAACTAATCAAGCAGTCATCAGTAGCAGCTTCTCCTTACTTAGTTGTCCACTAAAGCAGTGAACCTATTTTATGTACCTGAGTCACTGAACCAGCACATCGTTCAGTGACTGTAACAGTGTAGAAAAGAATCATAATGAATCCAGGACCAGTAGTGGGACTTTAAATTTATACAGTTAAAAAGAGACAATAGTGCATTTTCTCCTTCTCTTCCCACGATGAAAGACAAGAGTAATAGGGAAGCATGAATTTTATCATCGGCTCTCATTTTGATATTGGCCTTATTTTCATCCTGTTTTCCTATACATACTGGTCATAACTGTATTCAGAGTGAGCAAGATGACTTGTAAACATGCAAATTGTTCAACACATTAAGAGAGAAATGTAGCTCTGGTTGAAGATACTATGTCAGCAGCGGTGCAGAGTATGCTTTTTGATGGCACACTGTTGGGTAGACATTACATCCAAGGTAGTATTGTAGCAGCCATTTGAGCAAGAGGTTTCCAAAGGGATATCATAGACCTCCAGTACAACCTAGAATTTGCCTCAGGGTTGGGATCTCTTGAGTTAATGTAGGAATACAGTGAGCATTTGTTCGACACTGAAGTCTTCATCACACTGGCTTGTTAATTTCCAGTCTGACTTAAAGCAGTAATACTAGTTAAATCACTGTACATTTCCCCTTATGTAAAAGCTCTCAAGTACAGAAGTACTGACCTGCCTTTTTTTGACTGCAAAGTCCATTTTCCTGTTAAACTATGTTATTATTCAACCCCGATGGTTTGTTTACAAATGGTCATCACGTCCCACGTTTCACCATCAGAATGCCATTGTGCAGCATTCTGGGTAGCACAATGCCAGTACATGTCCCTCCTCTTCCTGCTGAAGCACCAGGAGGCTCATGCATGCCTCCCTCATCCCCGTTCAGCTAAACATATATTTTAAGATTTTGCACAATTCTGAACTGGAGAAAGTGTTTCTTTATTAATAACAAGGGCTAAATGTTACAGAAATCATGGCCAAAAAGCCAGGCCGTGATACTGGGCATGCATCTATGCATATGCATGACAGCGGAACATGCAGCACAAGGTCCAAAGGAAGTAAACAAAAGACGTGCTGCGATGTGAGGGAGGAGCGGGGCTGTAATTCAGGCACCAGCCATATTTGCTGTGGATCAACAGCAAATCAAATAAGTGTTAAATATCTAAAAAAGAAAACATCAATAGTAAAATACAATTTCAGATATGAAAACCGGAACTATGGCTGCATGCTTCCACCAAAAATCAGAATTCTGATAATCACTTCCTGATTATCCAGTACTACTGCTTTAAATGAATTCAGATATTGGCACTGATACTGTGTCACTCATCATTTTTGCTGCAGTACACCACTGGCATGATCCTGCTATTTTTCATATTTAAAGGGAAAGTCCTCTCAACCTATTTTCTGTATACCTGTGTAGTTTGTAGGCATGAACAATGATTTCCTCTCTTGCATCTCCTAATTTCATTCTAATTTAAATATAAATGAGGGTTCTTCACTCTGTTTTGCCCTGGTGTGAAAACCTGTTTGTCTCCATTGCAAAGGTTATGACCCCACTCAAGCAAGGCATCATGGGAGTTGATGCATACCTGCTCAAGCCAGCAGAAGTTATACACTTATTCAGTTCTGTTACATGTCTTGTGAAGTCCCTGTATTCTCTAAACCATTTTTCCTAACTCAGATACACTTTACAGAAAACAGCAGGGCACTTATTATGCTTTGAAAAGTTCAATGTCCAGTAAAATACAAAACATTGAGACTGCAGAGGACAGTAACAGCACTGACTAATACAGTATAACTATGGCAGGCTTTGGCACTAAAACATCATAAAATTCCAGGATGCCTTACATGAGTAGGGTCATGACCCTTGCAATGGAGTCAAGTAGGTTTTCACACCAGACTTAAGTACCTTCATGTACATTAAATCCTGATGAAAATTAGGAGGATGCAATAGAGGCAATCATTGTTCATGCCCGAAAACTATACAGTTAAGCAGAATAAAAGGCTAAGAGACCCTCCCTTTAAACTGCTGCCCACTGGCCCAGTGGCATTGAGGGTTGAAGCACTGGGTGCCACACCTCATACCATGCTGGCAACTCAGGTTCAGATGTGGGACTCGGGTCCTTGGGGGTTGGCCAGGGAGGGAGAGGACTGAGCATCTGGAGGACTGCTCTCCTCTCCCGGGGAAGGAAGGTTTCAGTACCTGGCTCTCGTCTAGCCCCTAGCATTGACTGGGGGGAGGCAAGGTGAGACTGCACACATTGGTAGAAGGAGTGGCAGCTGCTGACTCTTCATGCATGGAAGCATGCATGGAGGCATCCAAGTGGCATTGCATGCCACCCTGCAAGGGAGAACATAGAAAAATGCATGACTGAGCTTCCGCTGACTCTGTCCACCCGGAGCCCTGCCACTTATCAAGCACCCACATCACACTGCCTGATCTGTGAAGGTAAGACCCAGAGGAAAATGGAGGAGTGGGTCTGGGGCAGTTGGTATCCAGAGAGCAGCTTGGACACCATGAGAGTATAAAGCACTACCTGCAGAAGGGTTGTGGATACATGAAATTACCTTCCTGAGGAGGTAGTGGAGTCAAAAACAGTGGGTGAATTTAAGAATGCAAGGACAGACATAAGGCAATTCTAGTGGGGGTAGGAAGAAGTAACTATTGGTTAACTAGGATCTGCAGCTTATCCATTAGGTAGGAAATGGGCAGACTAGGTGGGCCAAGCGGTCCTTATCTGCCATCAAATTCAAATTCTATATTTATATGCAAAATATTTTAACTGTCTCCCGCACCTGGTGCTTGTGGATAGTTTCTCTATAGTGCTGAGGCGAAGCATAAAAGAGGCTCTAGGGCAGACCACTTTTGTCTCTTTTAATAATGTGCATTTTATATTCTTGCAAAGCAGCATGATCTTGTACAAACAAGGAAGTCATCCTTGAAAATAAGATCTAAGATTGTTGCTATGACTTATTTTGTCTTTTAAGGCTATGTTAAACCATCTGTGGAGCTCTTCATTCAGTGACCATGCCAGTGCTATTAAATGAGAAGAGTGTGCCAGCCCTGTGATGCCAGGTGATGGGGATCGTCTGGCACGCTGGCGACCGGTTCACCTCGAACCCAGGCCAGCAGGGAGCATAGGCAGTAGGGAGGGCTGACGTCTTCCAGATGCTCTTCTCTTGGGGAGGTCATGGATGCACCACCTTTGGTGGCTCCTGGTGGCCAGGCACCGGTATCACGCATGCTACATGGGTGACCACACTCGCATGCACAATTGGCCAGGACATCATGGTATGTGGCCAAGTGGGTGGGGCACCAGAAAAGGATAATGGACTTTAGCCACTGGATGACAACGCCCATCCTCCTGTCGTCACGTTAGCTCAGGTATGCCCCATGCTGCACCCGCCGCCCTGGTGAGGATTGAAGATGGTGCCTACCAGTACTTGAAAGTCTTCTCCCGGTTGCACCTTGCGGGCGGGAAGCCCCCGGAGAAGGACACGCCGGGTCTGTCAGAGCGGCAAAGATGAGGGACAGCAGACGGCAGATGGAAGGATCGTAGGGCGGGGGCTGTCTGCCTGAAGGAGAGGTGAGCTAGGTTGGCACGGAGGAAGGTGGTGAAAAGATAATAAAAAAAAATGAGAAGAGCAGTTATTTTGGTAATGAGTTTCAGTGGTGTAGCTGAGGAGAGAAGGCGTCATGGGTATGATCTCACTGTTGCCAGGATCATGGGTAGAACTGTCAAAGGTGGAAAAGCACGCTGTGGGAGCTGAGCCTTGGGGGGCAGAACAAGAAGGAGGTTAGTCCCTGAGAAAACAGGTGTTGAGGCTAGGAGGAGGGGAAAGGGGGCAGGCCAGCTTGAAGGTGACATGAACGGAAAGTTGAAGAAAAAAAATTGTTCCACACTTTAGTATGACTTTTTTAACATTTTTTTAATAATTTTCTAAGTGTTACAGTAAATTTTAACTCCTGAAGGAGATATTCATAGCAACACAAACAAGAGTAATTTGGCACAGTGCATACTGTATGTTGCCTCATATAGTGAAAAAGAAGACATTCTATCAGACTTACAGCTCCAATGTTGTCAATAGGAATTACTTACAGTAAAGTACTGTAATATGCACTCTGAACAGGGTCTCACTTGTACAGCTATAGCTTCAAGATCTTTACCTAGCAGCATAGAATGCTGGTGTCCTGAGTGTTCCAGTGCCTTATTTCTCTCTACAGGAACTACAGTAGCCTCCTGCTACCTGTGAGATGCGAAATTGTGCAGAAAATGATATTACCTACCTTCAACTACTGTGATGTAGTCTACAGTGCCGCTCCCAAGTCTACCCTATCCAGACTGGACCCCCTCTTCAGTGCTTTCTGTCATTTTGCCCTCAATGCCCCCTCGCACCCACAGCTGCAAGCTTTACCATTCATGGCCTTCTCCTCCTTGACAGCGGTGCCTGCTCCATTGTGCTAAATTTGCTTCTAACCTCTGGCTCAGGTCCCTTCCACCCTACTTCGCCTCCTCTCTATCATCTCCTTCAACCCCCTCTCATGCCCTCAGGTCTACCGACTCCCGGCTGTTGGTAATCCCTCATCGCCGGACCACTGCAGGCCAATCGGCCTTCTCCTACCATCTCCCGAAATTCTGGAATGACCTGCTGGTCCAAATCCGTCACTCCTCCTATAGGCACTCCCTATCCTCTGCCCTGACAAGCTTGTACGCGGTAAATTGTTCATGTATCTGACCTCCTGCTCCCCCCTCCACTTGTCCTTACCCCCCCACTGCCCCTCCTAGATCCTATGTGGCCTGACCTGCAGCTTTAGCTGCGGCTTAAATGCTGGCATATATTCACCAACTTCGGCACTTACCCTCTACTGCACTTCTAGCCTTGTCTCTTTCTCATGTCTCTCTGTCTAACATATTCCCATAGATTAGTGGCTGTCAATATTGTATTGTGTAACATAATCCAGGTTGTAACCTAATTCCATGTTCTATCATAGCTGACAACATAGCATTGTGTTACCCTAATCCATGTTGTATCACTTTTGATGTAGCTTCCCCCCTTGAATGTAACCCACTTTACCCTCATGTCATTGTAAATCCTTATACAATATTACTCTCACTCCATGTACCAATGTGTAACTCAAATCCCACGTGCAATGCATGCAATGTTACTCTTATTGCTTGTTCCAATATGTATCTCAATTCCATGTATCAATGTTCTCATCTGCTCTCCTCTGTAACCCCCCCTCCCTGGTTGCACCGTGAAACAAGCATCTTTTTGCTCAGTGTGCCTTTCCTGGTGAAACATTTTAATAATTAAATAAATAAATTTCAGACAGTCCACAAAATTGCCATGTGGTAAATTATAGTCTCAGGGAACACCCTCAACAACCAACTTACAGTGAATTTGCAACATACTTGCTATAAGTTATTGGGCTTCATAGCCCAATACCTTATAGCAACGTGAGTTCACCCCTGCAGACATTTTCATTTTGAAGGTCATAATTTTAGCAGGGGAAGGGATCGTAACTGGCGCTGAACCCTCAGCCAGCTAATCCTTTCCAGCTTCCTGGTGCCCCCACTCCGCCCCAACTCTGCTCCCACTCTTTCTGAAACTGTGACGTGTGGCCAGGGAGAGTGCGGGGGTGAGCCCCATACAAGTCTATGGGGCTATTTTTAAACACCGTTTTTAGTAATTTTCCCAGTCCTAGAGTAAAATTAAAGCAGTCTAACTACTAGGGACCCTACTAGTTAGTGACTGCTGGTCTTCTCTAGGACTGGTAAAATGCTAGCAACAAAACCCATAGACTAATGCAACCTCAGGCTGCAGTCCGTGAGGGGTGGGTGGGGCGGCCAGGAAGCTTCGACTGGCCAGGATTCCGAGCGCAGTTCTGCTAAGGTGTGAACACAAAATTAAAATTTTGCAGAGTGACTCAAGACGATAAGGTATTGGACTATGAAGCCCAATACCTTATATCGGAAACTTCCTTTAACTGACTTGCATAGATATAGATATTACAAAAATAATTTTACAGTAACCTGCTTGAAGAAACCAGAACTCAGATTCATGTGCCCTCTGATTTGGAAATATTTATCCCAATCCATACCCCTTCCAAACATACTGAGTTCAATGTGTGGTGGGCACCCACCAGAAGAAAGCGTTGTGTGAAAATAACAAACACTCTTAAAACTTTTGAAACTGGAAGAAGAAACTGTGTGATTCTATAGAGCAACAAGAAATGATTTTCAAAGTACTTATTATAAGCCAGTGAATAAATCAGAATATAGAATTGTTAGTGTGAAATTCAGAGTGATGTCTGTATAAACTGGACAATATTCTCCATGAGAGTGACAAAAACAGCTCATAGAAACATAGAATTTGTCAGCGAAAAGGACCATTTTGCCCACCCTGTCTGCCCAGATGTTTCCTGCCTAATCTGTCCCTGCAGACCTAACTGATCTCCAGTGACCCTCCTCCTCCTGGCCTATTTTGAATACACACCTATGTCTATCCCATGCACACTTGAAGCCCCACTGTTTTGCTTCACTTCTTCTGCTGGCAGTCTGTTCCAGTTGTCTACTACCCTTTAAGTGAAGCAATATTTCCTCGCATCTCTTAAAGCTCCCTCTCCAGCTTCATCACATGCCCCCTGGTCCTGGTGCACCTTCTCATTTAAAAGAGACTTCCCTTCTGTACCCCGTCTGTTCACCTCCCCCCCCGAAGTATTTGTAAGTCTCTATTATGTCACTTCTAGCTCTCTTCTCTTCCACAATGTACATGCTGAGATCCCTCAGTCTCTCCTCGTAGGGCTTCTCGTGCAACCCCAGTACTATTTTAGTTGCCCTCCTCTGGACTACCTCCACCCTGTCTGTCTGTTTTGAGGTGCGGCCTCCAAAACTGGATGTAGTACTCCATGTTGGGTCTCACCAGCCGGTGATACGGTAGCAACACTACCTCCTCATTCTGCTGGATATATCCCTCTTTATGCACCCCAGCATCCCACTATCCCTACCCACTGCTTTGTCATACTGCTCTGCCACCTTGACATCACCAGATATGATAACCCCAAGGTCCCGTTTCTGTTCAGTGACTGTCAGTACCTCTCCCATCCTGTACTCAGTGCCTGGGTTTCCATGCCCTAGGTGCATGATCTTGCCCATTTTGCCATTGAACCTCAACTGCCATGACCACTCCTCGAGTTTCCCTAGATCACTGCTCATTCTCTCCACCTCTCCTGAGTGTCCATCATTTTGAAGATCTTGGTATCATCTGCAAAAGGCATACCTTTCCTTCCAGTTTCTCAGCAGTGTCACTTATGAAGACATTGAAGAGGACCAGTCCGAAAACTGGAGCCCTTTGGTACCCTGCTGGTCACTCCTCCATCATTCAAGTGAGTGCCATTTACTACCACCTTCTGCCTCCTCTCCACTAACCAGTTTCTAACCCAGTTCACCATTTTGAATCTGCCCCCAGGCTGCTCATTTTATCAGCCTCCTGTGCAGCACAGTGTTGAAGGCCTTGCTGAAGTCCAGAAGGCCACATCCACTGTCTTCCTGATCTATTTCCTGGTCACCCAGTCAAAGAAATCCATCATATTAGTTTATATGACCCCACACACACACACACACACATGCACATGCGTACACACACACACACAAATCCATGCTGCCTGTGTCTTGCAGCCCACTGGATTCAAGATAGTGAACCAGTCTTTCTTTAGCAGGGTTTCCATTAATTTCCCCACCACTGAAGTAAGACTGACCAGCCTGTATCCTAGCCTCCTCCCTGCCGCTGCTCTTATGTAGAGGGACCAAGTCAGCTCTCCAGTCCTCCAGAACAATACCTGCTTCCACTGAGCTGTTGAACAAGGCTGCAGTGGGGCAGCTAGCACCTCCTTGAGTTCCTTTAGAACCCTTGAGGTATCCCATCCAGTCCCATAACTTTGTGCACCTTCAGAGCTGCAAGTTCCTTCCGGACCTTTCTTCTGAAAATGGACCTGAGTCTCCTACCACCACTGGTTCTGCAACTCCTTGGTGGTTTGTTCCCTTCGTCCAGCTCACGGGTGGCCCCATTGACAACGAGGAGCTAACAAAAGAAATTACAGAAAGTCTGCTAGAATTTCTTCTTTCTGTATCCCTGCATGTTGTTGATTGGAGTTACTTAAAACACATGTTCTAAGATGCAGTACCCATTCAGAAACGGGGGGGGGGGGAGTATTTTACCATAAATGTCCCTAAAGGGAAATTTAGATTACCTTTTGATAACCACCTGCAGCTTCTTGCTTGGAAAGGCTGTATCCTCCTAACTTTGAATATCAAGTGTAATGTTTGGTGAAGGTCTAGGGGGAGAATCACTTATCTGCCCTCCACAGTTCCAACGCAGAAGCTTCTGGTCTCTCAGCCTAGAAGGCTGCCTTAGCCCTGGGAGAATCTGCTGTGATCAATGCTGATGACCTCAATTTTGTCACTACATAAGTATGTGCTATACAAGATCTGATCCATCTTGTCAAGGTTGCTTAGGAAACTTCTTGACCCTTTGTTTCTGCTCCAAAAAGCATGAAAAAAAGTGTCTGACTTAACAGAGTTTCACCAATCCCTTGAGATAAGGTTTACCACTCTGTGAATGCCAAGCTTGTGTAGCTCAGTTTCTTTTGGATTAGCCGGCTTTGGAGAACAGGAAGGAAAGCACACCTCTTTGTTAATGTGAAAGCAGCAGAACTTTTGTATGAAAGGTTGGAACTGTCAGGAGTATTACCTTGTCCTTATGCATATTATGATATGGTTCATTACAGAGAGAGCATGAAGCTCCCAGTTCATCTGGTGTAATAGACTGCTATCAAACAACAAACTTTGTTGGAGAGCATATCCTTGAGAACAGAGGATAAGGGTTCAAAAAGCACCTGGGGCGCCAATGAGCAGCTAAACAGATTGGCACTACTTCGAGCTCCGTGCAAAAGGACGTAAAATTGCATAAAACTTAATTTAATTTTAAAAATACTGTAAAAGTACCTGAGCAGCAGCGGAGATGGATGAATACATCACCTCGGCAACTCGTCCGACAATCTGCTAAAATTACTAAGAGAAGCACCATTCAAGAGGGAGGCACATTATGGACATGGCCCAATATCCCTGTCAGCAGCAGAGGTTACCGCAATCAGTAGAGTGGTCTCAGAGCAGATTCTCGACGAGTTCAAGCTGCGCTGGGACAGCCTAGACCAAACACTTAAGGGGCTGGCTCAAGAGTTGGAGCAGCACACGCGGTGACTGAATGAAGTGGAACAAAGAGTGTCGGACCTCGAGAACCAGAATAGCAAGGTCCCAACAAAAATGCAGTGACTGGAGAAAGAGGTAGAAGAGCTTAAGGAGGCTCTGGACTACCAAAAAAATTATAGCAGGAGGAACAATCTTCATATTAGAGGCTTGCTGGAGGGAGCAGAGGGCGGGAATCTAATGAAGTTTTGCGCTGAGACCCTGCCAAAATTACTGGACATGGAAATGGAAAAGTCAAAAATTAAAATGGAAAGGGCACATAGGGCTCTGGCCCCGAGACCACCAAATGGCCAGCCCCCCCACAGGTGATTTTTCGCATGCACAATTATCAAGATAGGCAAGCCTTGATGACGGCGTTCAGAAGTAAGAAGGAGCTAACATATGATGGTTAGCAGTAACTCTGCATCAAGATATGTCCTTAAGGGTGCAAAAAAACAACAGTTTAATCCCAAGATGGATGGCCTGCGAAGCAGAGGATTAGATTTCTTCATGGTATACCTGGCTACGGTAAAGGTGGAGGGGGCCACTTTTTCTTTTTGGGACCCAGAGAAACTACAAGCCTTCATAGACGATTGGGACAGGAAAAATAAGAAAACCTGAACCTGACCGCGAGGTATATAAAATACTGCACGGAGACCGGAGGGTCAGTGGCTAGTATTCACTGAAGGAACAGACTATATTTTTAGGAAAAGGGGACAAATAAAATAAAGGTAGGCTGAGTCCTTTAACCTCTATCTCCCATCCTCTCCCGTATGATTACGTGGTACTGTGGAGACTAAGCTGTAATGGAACACCACTGCTGACCTGGTGGATCTGTACTTGCTTTGCATGGCTGGCTTTTGCCCTGCATGGAGTGAACAAGTCACATACTGGCATACAATACTCATGAACCCCATTGGTGTGGACTAGAGACAGAACTTTTTTCCCCTGGAGGGGCATATTGCACCGGAAGTTGGATGGATTTGAAAGGCCAGGATGGGTTTCAGCAAGCCACAAGGAAGTGTTTGAACATTCCTAGTTCGAGAGTTCTCACGTTGGTGGTAACGGGAGCTGCAGGCTGAGGCAGCTATACCAGAGGGGGGTGCTATGTGAACTTCCGTTGCAGTGGATTGCGACCTTTGACACTTAAAGTGCGGATAGTCAACAAAGCTATAGGGCTTGGACTCTCAGGAAATGTGAGGAGGGAGTACCAGTGGCTATGGGACATATGACTGGGATAGAGGTAATGGGGGGTGGAAAGAAAAAAGGGGTGAAAAAAACCCGAAGGGACACAATACGAAATAAGGGAGAAATGGGGGGAAATTAAATTAAAATGAATAGAGAATATTGCAGGGAGGAGATAACGAAGACTGTGGTGATAAAGGTGATTGTTTAAGGGGTGCAAACAGGCACTATATAAAACATAACTGTTAGGAAATTAAGGAAAAGTAACAGAAAAAAGGAATATAAGACGCACGTATCGCTTTGTAAGAATGATGGGGCGGAGCAGGAATATGGCGTAGGGAGGGTTTGTTTTTCATACTGATACTAAAGGTATGTTCAAAATGGGGAACGCAGTTGGCGTTAGGGAAGGGGAAGGGGAGTCAAAGGTGGTATGGATTTAAAGGGTTCATCACTTTTTAACAGTTTCAAAGGGAGGGGGGAGTGGAGTTGGGAAGGGTTATACAATATCGAATGTTGTTGTTTATACTTATGGTTTTAAAATGGTCTGTGTTCCAAATATCTCTAGTTTGGGTACTGTCCATGCCATGACCCGGGCTTTAGCAGGATCAGAAATCTGGGAGGATGGCTAGCACACTACAAAACTCTATCCAGGGGACTAAGATAGTCTCATGGAATGTAAAGGTTCCGTCTCCTACTAAGAGAGCAAAAAGTTTAGTGGCTCTTAGGAGAAAAAAAGGTATCAGTGGCTATGTTACAAGAGACATCTGTCCAACTGTGAACACAAAAGTTGGTGCGGTGGGTCAGAACCTGCCTTGCAGCTATAATGCTCATAAAAGAGGTGGCAATCCTCATTAACAAGCATCTTCCCTTTACAGTCCATGAGTAGTCAAAGATCCCACAAAGGAGCGATACGTATTTGTAGTGGGAGAGCAGTGGGGTAAGCAACTCACTTTGAAAATATACATGCCCGGCAGACCAAGACAAGTCCTTCTACCAGAAAATACCAGTGTGCTCGTTGAAGAGCAGTTTCCCAAATCTTGTCCTTGGAGCAATTTTAATTGCGGCGGATCCCAGTATGGATTATTTGGGGAACAGGGATAGGGCAGACAGAGCAATTCAACAATGGCTTTCTGGGTTAGCAGAGCTGGACCTCACTGATGGATGGAGAATGGCTAACCCAGGGCTAAAAGAATACACTTTCTACTCCAGTCCACATAGCTCCTGGTCACGGCTGGACTATATATATACCTGTATATATGTCCAAAGAGAACTGTATCAACACACAAGGGCATTGGTTCATAGCCCAATATTTCTGTCGGACCATGCCATGGTTGAGATGGACTAGAATTGTCTCAGACAGAGCGTCAGAGAGGTTGATGGCGATTCTCTACGTATATGTAGCAAGAAAAATTCAGGAATTCATTAAAAAGCAATTTCAACTTTATGAGGAAGAAAATAAAGGTACAGTGGAAAGCAGTATACTGGAAAGAGTAAAGCATATATCACAGTCATAATAGGTTATGTAGCCAAACAGAAAAGGGACAGGCGACAGAAACAGAGGAACTAGAGGTTAGAATAGGGATCTAAAGAAAGAGATTCTCAGGGCAGAAGAAGAGAAACAGCAGGAATTGAGACAGGCAAGGGAGATGTTGGATGCTAATCTAGATAAGGTGGTAAATACTAGAATCCTCTTTGCGAAACAGAGGCTATATGGTGGGGCAACAAACCAGGTCCCTTCTGGTCAGGCTTATGAAAGGGAAGCAGCCACAGAATAATTCAAGTCAGAGATAAAGTGGGAGACTAATACAAGAAGAAAAAGAAATAAGAAACAGATTTAAGGAATATTATGAAGACCTGTACCGGCGGAGGGCAGGGAAAAGTATGGAGAGATATATTTCTTAAGGACCTTAATATTCCAGGCTAGATGAGGAACAAATGAAAAAGTTGGGGCAAAAATTACCATAGCTGAAATTAGGAAAGCCATATCTCAGTTAAAAAATGGTAAAGCGGCTGGGCCAGACAGGTTCGACGGAATATTATAAATTACTAAAGAAGAAGTAGCGGTACTTCTGTCAGGTAATGGAAGAAATTAGAGGATGGGGTAATTCCTGGACATATTTATAGCACTTATTACAGTCCTTCCAAAGCCAAGAAAGAATCTGGATGAATGTGGGTCATTTCGACCGATATCCCTCCTGAACCAAGACTGTAAAATAATGACAAAAGCTGCTTGCTGGGAGATTGAAGAACTCCCCCTGCTGGTCAGTCCGGATCAAACCGGATTGTGCAAGGGAGGCACTCCTATCATAATGTGAGAAAAGCTTTGTTAAATGTCATCTGGTGAGAACCTGGCACCCGAGCGAGGCCTGTGTCCTCTATATGGACGTTGAAAAAGTGTTTGATAGAATCGAATGGGAATATCTCTTGCAAATTTTGCAGAGTTATGGTCTAGGGGAGGATTTTGTGAAAATGGTGGGAGCATTCTACAAAACCCCAAAGGCTCAGGTCTTAGTTAATGGCAATCCATCCACAGAGTTTGGGCTGCATCGGGGGACGAGACAGGGATGTCCTTTATCACCCCTGTTATTTGCCCTAGCAATAGAGCCTTTAGCAATAAAAATTGGGTATCGTGGGGAAGCAGGGTGGAAAGCATGTCATAACCTTATATGCGGATGACATTCTTTTGTTCCTCACTGAGCCAGAGAAGTCGACCCCAAGAGTATTATTAGTGATAGAACAATTCGCTGAATTCTCAGGCTACAAAATCAGTCTGCAAAAATCTGAAATTATGTTTTTGTTTTGGGGGTAGGCAGAGGGAAGCATGGGGTCTGAAGATAGTCCGTAAAACAATAACATATTTGGGCATTAAAATAGGAAAACATCTGGGGATCTTATGTGAGGAGAATTATAAACCACTGATTAAAGAAATATTACAGGACGTAAGTAGGCGGACGGAGTTACCAATATCATGGATGGGAAGAATCAGCCTTCTTGAAATGAATACACTCCCCAGATTACTGTATAGTGTGCAGATGCTTCCACTCAGCCCAGTGATGCAGGGCGTACAAAAGTTGGAGAAAGCCTTTTCAGATTTCATCTAGAGGGGCAAACATCCCAGAATCAGTTTTAAAAGATTAGAACCGCAAATTGCCCAAGGGGGACTTAATTTCCCAGATGTGGTGGGTTATTTCCTGGCAACACAACACAGATATATTCAGAACTGGGCAAATAAGAATGAGGTAGCTAGTTGGCTGGAGTTCGAAAAAGAAGGGAAACCAGGGAGGGTCTCGGGGGTATTTAAAAAAGGAGGCCTTTAAAAGATACAGCAGACTGAAATCACCTAACCCTATGGTAATGGCGAGCTTAACAGCATGGGGAAATTAGGAAGAGACAGGGAATGGACAACACCCACACACTTTTGGTCCCAGTGGCACAGAATCCAGAATTTCTACCAGGTCTGGAAGATGAGGGATTTAAACAGTGGCAAACTAAGATGGTGACATGTATGGCAAAATTAACTATAGGAGGGGGAATGTGTACCTTTTAGGAACTAAAAGAGGGACTGAACCTACCAGCCTCTCATCTGTATAGATACTTCCAAGCAAGAGACTATTACAAGCAGCTAACTGGAACTCAGAAACTCAGGTCCGACTTCAAACCGAAGGAGATACTGAGGGCCCAAGTAATGTAAAAAGGACTTGTAGGAAGAGCAGTGAAAATAGACAGAAAATTATTTCAGGAACCAGCTCAGCTGGCTAAAACATGGTGGAAACGGACATAGGGGAAGAAACAAATGAAGCTAACTGGCAGATACTGTTAGAATCTCACCAGAGGCGTGCTGGTATGCAATAAATATAAGGAAGCACAGTTTAAGTTCATACAAAGAGTATACTATCCTCCAGCCATGGTGCACAGATTCTGTTCAGGGTAACCCCAAATTGTAGTAAATGTAAGGTAGCAAGGGTACATTCAGACATTACTATTAGGAATGCCCATTGATTGCCCCTTATTGGAGGGATCGTGCGGAAATTTCAAATATGAAAAGGCAACCCATTGAATTTTCCCAAAAGTCGTTGCTGTTGGGAGTGGAGGGGGAGGAAAATGGGAAATGGATTTTGCATCCTAGGTGGATTAGAGTCCTGTTAGTGGTAGCCAGACAGGGACTACAAAATGTCTGGACAACAGTCTTGGGACCCACGGTGGAACAATGGAAAGAGCTCATGCTCAAAGTTCAGGCAATAGATAAACTTGCATATTGTTTGAAGGGACGGAAAATAGATTTTAACGAGCCTGGGCTGCATACCTAGTGCACTAAGTACTGGGAAAGGATAATACTGGTAGGCAGTGGAATAGTCCACTGAATGGTATATTTAAGGGGTTATAAGCTGAAGGGGGACTGGGGGACACTCAATATGGGAGCCCAAACGTATTTAAGATGTAAAGAACAAAATGAAAAATGGACACAGACCAGTTCAGTTGCTGGAATTTACCAGCTTAGTTATCTTCATTATTTTTCATTTTTGTTTTTAAATCTTAGGTTAGGTGGGATAAATAAAATGACAGTAGTGGATAAATAATGTCTATATACTGAAAGATCTATAACATGACAAGTATGGATGTCTATGGTATTACTGTATGTACACATGGGAATGTCTTGTCGCAAAATGAAGACTTGTAATGTTATATGAGAACTGTCACTCAATAAACATATTAAAAAAAAAAGGCACCTTACAAGGAGCTGTAAGGACCACATTCAGGTCCCATGGAGAAACCGGGAGAGGTGTAAAGGTCTAGAAAGCCTAACTGCTTGACGAAAATGAATGTTGTCAGGGTAAATACCTAGAGAGAACTGCTCCAAAAGACGCATTATAGCTCCTGGAGCCGAGACAGACCCCAGAGGGTATAAGCCCTTGTAATAATCACGCAGACACTAACGTGGAGTACTCTGGTAACTTTACTGTACTGTACAGCACTGAGATCAAACTGCAAAAGTGCAGGCTACTGCCCACCAGATAAGGGTTTTTATATAAATGTTAACGCATGCGCAGTAACAAAGCATACGCAATTCACTTCCTTACAGCTCCCCTCTCAAACTGAACTTCCCCCCAAACATAAAATGTTTAAAATTCTATGTAGCTCAAAGTTTTTATGAGTCTATGTAGTCATGATGCCAGGCAGGCCTTCGGATCTCTCGTCCACTGACTCAGCTGCTTCTCAGGCTGGAGCTGGTACCAGTAGGTTGGTCCTGACTGGTCAGGGACGGGGCCAACCCCACAGGCTCACTTTGTGACTGCCCCGGCGTCACTTGTGGTGGGTCCGCCATTGCAGGCACCTCTGGGATCACATCATCCTCCATCATGTCGTCCTGCTCTCTTCTCTCTTCTTCTCCTCGGATGTGCGAGTTTTGTGGGCCACAGAAGTGGCGCGGATCAGGGGTTAACAAAAGATCTCTCCTGTTTCTTCTATACAATTTACCATTTGCTTGGATTACATAAGAGCGTGGCTCTATAGCATGGTGTTCCACAATTGCAGGGGTCCAGGTATTCTCAGGTGTTCGCAAATTAACAGGCTGTCCCGGCTGTAAGGCTGGGAGTGGTCGGGCGTGCAAACTGTAATGAGATTGTTGTTTTTCTTGAGTTCCTCGCAGTGTAGCTTGCACATCAACTTCTGGCACTTTTGGTATAAGTAGTTCAGATCTGGTAGGCATCAAGGTTCTGGTTCTGTGGCCCATAAGCAGCTGTGCTGGGGATCCTAGCCCCTCCAGTGGGGTATTTCTCAACTCTAAGAGAGCTAAGTAAGGGTCTTGGTGGTCCACGTGTGCTTTCTTTAACAGTCTCTTTATTGTTTGAATGGCTTGCTCTATCATGCCATTACTCTGGGGATATCTTGGCGAAGACGTTACATGTTAAACTCATATTTTCTTTGAAAGTTTCTGAATTCGATGCAGGCAAATTGCAGGCCATTATCTGTCACAAGTATTCTGGAATACCATGTCTTACACATTGTGATTTAATATGGTTAATCACCATTTTGCTTGTTGCGTTTTACAACTTGGATATCTTGATGTATTTGGAGTGGTAATCAACCATTGCTAGATAAGTTTCACCTTCAAATTCAAACAAATGAGCCCTAACCTTTTGCCAAAGCCTGTCTGGTATCTCATGTGGCTGCATCGGCTTTCTAGATTGTGCTGTCCTGAATTGGTTGCAGATACCACACTTGGCCACCATGTCACTAATCTGACTGTTCATCCCTGGCCAGAATAAGAGATCTCTGGTCCTGTGCTTGCATCTTTCAATGCCCAAGTGGCTGCAGTGTAATCTGGTTAACATGTCCGATCTCAGTGATGTGGGGACTATCAGTCTCTTCCCCTTCAGCAAAAGTCTATTTTCTGTCGAGATCTCATCTCTGAACAGCCAATACTGCTTTATCTTGAGGTGCACTGATGTATTCTCATGGGGCCACCCATTCAAAACAGTATCTCTCAATTTGACCAGTGCTGAATCTTTGTCAGTCTTTTGCTGAAACTATTTCAGTTTTTCATCACTGATAGGCAGGTAGTCCACCGTGTGAACCTCATACTTGTCTAGTTCAGCTTCTGGCACAGAATTTTCTCCCACAGCCCTGCTCAGGGCATCTGCTATGTGAAGTTCTTTACCCGCTTTGTATTGTACACGCAAATCATACCTTTGCAGTTTCAGCATCATGCGTTGAATTCTTGGTGGGGCTGTGGCCAGTGGATTTTTTGAATAGGTTTTCTAGGGGCTTGTGGTCCAGTTCAACATGGTCCCTTGGTCTACCATAGATACAGTATATTGGTGGAATTTTGAACAGCCAAACACAATAGCTAGCATTTCTTTCTCAATTTGTGCATAATTTCTCTCAGCTTTATTAAGTGATCTGGAAGCAAAAGCAACAGGCTTGCCTTCCTGCAGCAAACATGCACCCAGCCCTTCTGAAGATGCATCAACAGATAACTCAGCAGGTTTTCTTAGATCATAGTAAGCCAGCACCGGTGGGGTAGTAACTGTTTTCAGCTCTTGAAAGGCCTCTTGGTGGCGCCCCTCCCAGTGCCATGCTGTTTCTTTCTCTAGTAACTCTCTCAATGGCTTATTTATAGTTGATAGGTTTGGAACAAACTTTGCCGGGTAGTTTACCATGCCCATAAATCCCTGTAAGTCAGTCTTATTTTGAGGAACAGGCATCTGGGTAATTGCTTTTATCTTCTCGGAGTCTGCCAACAGCCCGTCTTTACTTAACTTGTGTCCTATATATTGGACCTCTGACATTTTGATTTTGGATTTTTTAGGTTTAAAGACAAATGCTTATCTCTGGCTGTTTGTGGAACATTCCATAACCTCTCATTGTGCGCTTGTACATTTGCTCCCCATGTTAGGATGTCATCCATAATGACCTCTGTGCCCTCGAGCCCCTCAAAAATATGTCAGATCTTTTGAAAGACCTGTGATGTTGAGCAAATCCCAAAGGGGAGCCGCTTAAACTTGTACCTCCTAAAGGGTATATTAAAAGTCACTAGATCAGAGCTGGGCCCATCCAATTTAATCTGCCAGAAGGCATGCCCAGCATCTCACACTGTGAATACTTTGGTCTCTGCTAGCTTGGCTGCAACCTCTTTAACTGTTTTCATCGGGTGAAGTTCCCTTTTACAGGTAATTGCTTTATTAAGATCTCTGGGATCTGTGCAAATTCGTACTTTGTTTGGTTTCTCTACAACCACCATTGAGTTGACCCAGCTCGTGGGTTTCTCCATCTTTTCAATAACCCCCATTCATTTCATGTTCTCTAGTTCAATTTTTACTCTGTCTTGTAATGCTAAAGGTATTTTTCTGGGGGGGGGGATGTGGATCACAGGACTGACTGTCTTTATCTATTTTAATGTGGTATTCACCCTCTAAGCATCTCAATTCCTTAAATACATCAGCAAATTCAGCCAGTATTCCTTCTGTGGTTTCCCCTGCACTTCCACTTGCAGCATCTACTGAAAATAGCTTCATCAGCTTCATTTCCAAACAAGTAGACAGGCCCAACACTGAGGTCACGGTTGCATTAACCACTTGAAATGGCAACAGTTAATACTTTTGCTTAAAACATGTTAGCAACATCACTTTGCCTTTCACATCAAGTTTATGCCCAGAATAGGAAACCAGTCTAGCTGACAACCTTTGAACAGCTTCTCCAGACGGTGTCTTATACATCTGCAAAGGTAACACATTACACTGTGCTTCAGTGTCTAGTTTGAATGTCACCATTTTCCCATTTATATTCAGATTTACTTTCCAATCAGTCTCTGGCTTATAGTTAGTCACAGTCTCAATGCTAAAAGTACTTTCATTCTCCTGGGCATCTTCTCTAATAACATGGATCTCACTGCGTTTGCCCACATGACATGCTCTAGCAAAGTGATTTTTCCTGTGGTACAATCTACAAAACTGTCCATATGCTGGACGTTTATTTAGCTCATGCTCACGACCACACTTTTCACATTTGACTTTATTTGCTTGAGATACATAACTCCCTTTGCTCCCATTGGCACCTGCTTTTACTCTTTCTTCCTGCACAGCTGCTGTTTGCACTGATCTTTCATCCTGAGCATTCTCACTTAAACGTTTAATCTGCGTTTCACTCAGTTTGGCAGCTCTGCATATACAGTATGTATGGCCTTACTTTATATTAAGTCCATGTCTCTCAACAGTCTGCATCTCACATGCTCGCTCTGTATACCGCATACAATTCTATCTCTGATCAACGATTCAGTTAAATCTCCAAAATCACAAGATTTAGCCTTTATCCTCAGTTCAGTTGCATATGAATCAATTGACTTGCCCAGATTCTGGTTCCTAGTATTGAACAAGTGTCTCTCATAAGTCACAGTCTTTCTCAAGATACAGTACCTCTCAGATTCTCTCATAATTTTGTCCAGTTGCTCCTTCTCTTCCTCTCTTTCCCAAACAAATGTGTCGTATACCTCCAATGCATCAGGGACTGCCACATGCAAGAGGGTCATAGCCTGGATTTTTGGGACTTTTCAATGATTCCACTGGCAAACAAGAAAATTTCAAATTGCTGCTTGAATCTTCTCCAGTTTTCAGCAACATTTCCTTGCAGACTGAGAGCTGTGGGAGGCTGCAGGTGTTCCATTCTGACACCATGTAATAATCATGCAGACACCAACATGGAGTACTCTGGTAACCTTGCTGTACTATATAACACTGAGATCAAACTGCAAAAGTGCGGGCTACTGCCTGCCAGATAAGGGCTTTTATATAAATGTTAACACATGCGCAGTAACAAAGCATATGCAAATTGCATATGCTAATTCACTTCCTTACAGTCCTAGTCCACTACCCCTGACTGCAAAAAATCTACATAATCTGTGAGATGGTAGCCTTAATGGGCTTTGAACCCCTGTCCTTTGGCCCAGGAGGCAAAAATGTTCCAGACCATGTCATACACTGAGGAAGCTGAAAATGTTCTAGCCAACATAAAAATGTCCATGACCTTAGCTGAAACACCTTGTTTAAAATGCCTTTTCCTCTCGGGAGCCAAGCTGCCAACTGAAGTGACCCTGGGTTCAGATGAAGAATTGGTCTCTGATCTAGCAGATCCCTGTGGTAAGGGAGCTGAAATGGCTTCTGAATTGTGAGAGTTATCAAATTCGAGAACCATAGCCTTCTTGACCACTCTGGAGCTATCAGAAGGATGCTTTCTCTTGATTGCTGAATCTTCTGAATAGTCCTTGGGATCAGAGGAATTGGAGGAAACAGGTAGGCCTTTTTGAAGTCCTACCTGAGTTTCTATAAAGTGGTGGGAGTAGACTTCAAGAAAGTGTTTTTGGTATGAAATATCTTCAGGAGCTGGGCGGGAGGGATATCGTGAGGATAACTGATGAAAACTTCCAGGAGGTTGGAAACCTGTGGGCACAGCAGGTGATATGCGAGGTGGGTACCTGGATAATTATTCTCCTCATGAAGAGCAGTCAGGAGGTGGGCCTGAGTAAGCTACCCAGCAGAGTTGCCTTAGATAGAGCAGAGGACACATTGCCATTACTTAGCTGGGGGATCATCCTGGACAGTAAGATGGCAAAGGAATTAAAGGAACTGTTGGACCTCACGGGTTAGACGTGGCCCCTGAGGAGACATTGTTGGATGCTGTGGGATGAGTGATGGAGAAGATGCCCCACCCTTCCAGCAAGTACAGAGTATAGAAGGTTCAGGCCCTTTTCTGGAATCAGGTCTGCACCCTCGGGGAAGAGGATTTCGACATCTGGAGCAAGCAAGCTACTGTGATGGACTAGAAGTGTTCTGATCATGAGAAGAGGTTTAAGGGGTCCTGTTCTGGGCTCTGTTGGCATCAAAGGTAGATGCCACTGCAGAGGACTGCCTGGCCACACTGGAAGTCATACATGGAAGTGTGGAAAAGCCCAGAAAGATTTTGATGCAGCTTACCCTCCTCTGGCAGATGGAAAGTGGACGCTTTCAGATTATTTGGTGAGGCTAGATAAGGTCATTCAACATGCCCACAGGAAGGGAAGTCTAGCTGCAACAGACCTAGATCAGACCCAGTTGACGCAGGTGATTGAGTGAGCAGTCTATGCCAATCAGATACTCACTAACCTATGTCTGAACAATCATCTAGACAGGCCACCCCTGTTTGGTGGGAGAAGTATGGGAGTAGGAAGAGTGGCCAATAGTAGTGAACTCCACTTGAACCAGAGCCATGATGGGAAGTGCCCAGTGCCTGTGCAAGAGATACCTGGAATGTTGGAGCTAATAACCTGGATAGAGAACCTGACCACGATGGTAATGGAGCAACAGAAGGATAGATGCTTAGATGGTGGAAGACCACCGGAACCAAAGATGAGCCACCTCACAGGGATGTTACCCCTCAGAAAGAAGAGAAGAGGAGTGAAACAAGGTTAGCCCCCAGACCCCAAGAAGCTATTCAAGATAAAATTGGTATCAGATGCAGAGGGATTGGACACAGACACCAGGATTGCTGCAGTGCAGAAATCTACAGAGGGTTATTGACCAGCTCATTAGGAAATTCCTGCAGCAGGGAAATGCAAGCAGGGCCCAGTGGGGTAGTGCACTGGGACCCCGGCCACAACATGCTCATCTTCAAATCTTGCCGAGTCCACAGTTAAGACTGACAAGTGCCAGACTATTCCAATGGATAAGTTGCCTGGACCCTCATCCAAGATACTGTTTAAGGTCAAAAGGCAGTTGCCCATGCTGTATTAGACACTGGGTCAAAGGTTACACGGATATTTAAGGATTTCTATGACAAATATTTGAGACACCTTCAACGGTTGCTTCTACAGGTGGTGGACATGTTGGGCCTAAGTGACAAAGCTTACCCCTACTTGGGATGCATAGCCGTAGACATTGATTTTTCTGCTAAAGTGGTTGGTGTTAGAGGACCCATAGTGACCTGGTTTTAGTCTACCCAGAGTCTAGGATGTAAGACCACATCCCCATGATCATCAGCAGTAATGACCACATGTCTGGGAGGTTAAAGCATCACTGCAGCATGTGGGAAGCTCAATAACTGGGTCGGGCATTACCAGTCCACCATGGCCTAGTGAGACAAGCTTATTAGAGGCATGGCCAGCATGTATCTGAAGAGGATCATGAGGTTGGGGTAGTGTGGCATAATGATGAGGAGAAGATCACACTGCCCCCCTCCCCCACCATTGCTGAATGTGCTGTTAACTGTGTTGCCCACTTGAGGAAGAAGGTGAATAACAAGATACTAAGGGTTGAAGCCCCAGAGGAGCATAGATTACTCAATGGTCTGCTGCTTGTTTTTGCTACATGTTCACATGTCATGGTGTATCAGATTGCCATTCGAGTCAAGAATGTAACTGAGAGGACTTTCACTGTATGAAAGGGAAGGATCCTGACCCAGGTATACTGTGCCAGCACTACTGTACAGCCCATACCAGGTATACACAGGTCTAACACTAAACTGGATCCTGCTGCATTCGATTTTGGAGAATCACTTCTACCCACAGAGTGGAGAGTGTGGCTCAGCCTGAGACTGGCTGCCAAAACCAGGTGTTCTCAGTAAGTAATTGTGACGTGGTGTCTGTCACTGGAGAAGAACATCGTATTAGATTGCACGACCATTTCCCTATCAGAGAAGGATCAATACACTTGGTGTCCACTGATATTGATGATGAAGGCTAGTACTTGCACAAACTGCTTGCCACAGGGGTTATACAGGAGTCCGGAAGTCCTTATGCATCACCTAGTGTTGTGGTTTGCAAACTGAATGGAACTGTATGCATGTGTGTAGATTATCAGACCCTCAACAAGCACAGTATACCTGACAAATACACCATGCCCTGCATTCAGGATGCTTTGGACTGTCTTAATGTAAGTTGCTGGTTTCAGTGTTGGACTTAAGAGTGGTTTTTTTCAGATCCCCATAGCCTGTGCCAATCCGAAAATATAGCGTTTCTCTGCTTGTTAGGGTTCTACAAGTTACTGTGCTTGCCCCAAGATATTTCTGACACACCGAACTCCTTTCAGTGCTTCTTGGAAAGAGCAGTGGGCATTATGCACCTGTTGGAGTGCTTTGGTCTGTTTGGATGATATGATTGTGCTTTGCAAGACCATGGGAGAACAAGAGACTCAGCTGTTCAAGGTACTCGACCGGCTTGTGGAGTTTGGGCTCAAGTTTTCAATGTACAATTGACAGTTCTTCCAAGCTTCTATAAAGTACGTAGGTCATTGGCATGGACCACCTACAATTACTGTGTGGAATATCATTCTGGGTAAATCATGTGGATGCAGACACCTTGTGAAGACACCTGAGTGCCAACACTGCTAACTATTCCGAATGGACCAAGATCCACAAAACAGCTGTGAAAGCTTTATGCAAAAGGTTTGAAACAGATGAACAACCCTCTCATACCAATGTACTCTGATTTGTGGATAACCTGGGAGCCTCTAGAAAATGTCTTCCCCGTCCATACTGCAGTTCTGCTGCTCTCCAGTGAACATCCTTACCACAACTGAGATAATTTGACCTTCAGTGAAAGTGAAGACATGACCCTGAGCTCAGAGACATTGTGAGTGTCCTTCAGTAGAGAGGGAATGTGACCAATGTTGTGCCTCGGAATAGGGACGCCAGACTTTTGTCCAATCTGTGGCTAAAGGGAAATTTGCTCAATTAAGAGACCCAGGGGCCCCATGGGTTCCCTTGATAACAATTGCTGCTGCCCACCAGATTCCAACAGGTGGTACTTTGAGCTCTGCATAATGAGATGGGGCATTTGGGAGGTGAACAGAGAGAGGACTGGCACAGGCTAGGTTCTATTGACCGCGAATGTAGAGTGACGTAGCAGACTACTGCAAGAAATACGATCATTGTGTGCAATGAAAGACTGTCCCTCTTGCCAGTATTAAGATCGGTGCCCCAGTGGGACTTCCTCAGTCTGGAACAGGACTCCAAAAATGCTGCCAATATACTGGTGGCCATGGACCATGTTTCAAGATAAACACAGGCATACCTGACCAAGGACCAATAGGATTTGACTGTTGATTGCATTAAGATGGATAAATCCATTGTACACTATGGTGACCCCCAATGGATCCATTTAGATCAAGGATGGGAATTTGAAAGTTGCCCGGTTAAGGAACTGTTGTCCCTCTGAGGAAATCAGAAGTCTCGTATGACCTCATATCACCCTCAAGGTGATCCACAGCCAGACCGCTTCAGTCATGCCTTGCTCAATATGCTGGGCACCCTGGATTATAAGGACAAAGCAGAGTGGAGCCAGCAAGTCAGTGCACTGGTACACATATACAATTCTACAAAGAGTGGCGCCACTGGGTTTTGACCATGCTACTATTTTGTTTGTTTTCTTGTTTTTTTCAAGACAGCTGCTGTCTGCCATCTTTGTAGATTCAGTTTTTGTTCTTTTTCATTTGCTTTTGCCTGAATTACTTTCACCATTTTTACACATAGTATCTGGGAAAGCTTCCAGTACAGAACTGCTTCAAAATTGCTATCATCAGTTGTCTGCTTTTTGTATAAAATCAGTTTGAAAACAGTTTTGGACTATGTCTTGGAAAAACATCATTCTACACGTTGGACTATTGAAATTTCAGCTACAGTAAGAGCAATGAACACTCTGCTGCTGGAGGTGGGCAAGCCAGGAATTTTTCACCTAGAGCCAAGCCAGGGTCTGACTTGACTCTAAGAGCCAAAACATGAGACAAGCCCTGGCTACTGCGGGCTGTTCTCTACATAGGAGTTAAACAGAAATGCTTACTTTGACCATAACTGACACGGCTTGACCTTGGCTCTCAGTTTCTTATAGAGGTCGAGTCAAACCTAGCCAGGCACCAAGCTCGAGCCAGGCTCGAGCCTACTCTGGCTTGCCCGCCTCTATCTGCTGCTGGTAACTTCAAAGAACTTTGGATAAAAAATCTTGATTCTCCCATCCCAAAGCAGTAATTAGCTCCCCCTTGACACTCAAAATGGCTCCTTGCTGCATAGAAAATTATCTGCTGCTCCTTCTGGTTTTCACATGAATCCCTGTCCTTGGATTAGTACCTCATCTTATCTAATTGATGTTGATGATAAGAAGAAAGAGTGCAGATGGGGCTACTGGGATTAAAAGTGGACAAGTCAGCGATCCTGCAGCCCCACCTCCCTCCCCCAGTGATAAAGGAACTGGCTAGAACACTGTCAGAGCTAAAGGCAAATCTGCTTAACTGTTCCCTGGATACAGGAAGGTCCCTGATGACTGGATGGTGACACACATTATCCCACTCCATAGGAGCAGTGATAATGGGGACTCGGGGAAGTATAGTCCTGTAAGCCTAAATCCATCCTGGGTAAGTTACTGAAGCACATAGTGAAAGAGCAGCTGGTGGAAGTCCTGGAGGCACAGTAGCTCCAAGACCCAGGATAGCATGTGTTCGTGAGAGGAAGGTCTTGTCGTTGTTGGACAAACCTCATTAAATTTTTGAGTGGGAGTTCACAGGATCTGGACAAGGTACTTGAACTTCAGTAAGGTTTTAAACGTGGTGCCCCACAAACTGTAGGTGAATAAACTGAGATTTGTAGGTGCTGGTGACACAGTGACTTCGTGGGTGGGCAACTGGCTTAGGGCCAGGACTCACAGGGTGGTTATTAATGGGGTTAGGTCAGGAGTGAGGAGGATGACAAGTGGCATGATGGGTCAGTCCTGGGCCCTGTGCTTTCCAATGTTTTTATTTGCAACATCTGGAAAGCCATATGGGCCGGATGTCACCGTTTGTCAATAACACCAAAATATACAGCAGGGTGAACAATAAGGAAGGCATCCTGGAACTGAAGGAAGATCTTGCCAAGTTGGAAAATGTCCAGGGGGTCTGGCAGCTAAGATTCCATGCAAAAAAGTGTAAGGTCATTCATTTGGAAAAAAAAAAGACTGAATCCTGGATGATGGGAGTGCACCTGGAACACACAACAGAGGAGAGAGACCTGGGAGTCTTAATCAGGGTCAACCTGAAAAGTTGCACAGTGGTCACCAATCTGCATCCCACCAACTGTGAACTGGACCCAGGTCCAACATGGGTCATTGTTGGTTGAGTTGAGTTCTGGATCCTGTTTTCGCTGAGATCATTAATGGGTCCTTGAAGGAGGGTATCTTTCCCTGTGCCCTAAAAGAGGCAGTGGTGAGGCCCCTCCTAAAGAAATCATCCTTGGATCCTGAAATTCTCGTGAATTACAGGCTGGTCTCTAATCTTCCCTTTTTAAGGAAGGTTATTGAGAAGGTGGTGGCTGAACAGCTGTTATACCGCTTGGAGGGTCTTTCCAACTTTGAACCTCTCCAATCGGGTTTCTGGCCTCGGCACAGCACTGAGATAGCTTTGGTCAGGGTGATATATGATCTCATGGCGAGGGACCGAGGACAACACACTATCTTGGTGCTGTTGGACCTTTCTTCGGCATTCGACATGGTGGATCATGGAATGCTGATTGATTGAGGAACTATCTGGGCATTACTGGCGCAGTATTTTGCTGGTGTAGGTCATATTTGTCTGGGAGGATGCAATGTGTGGGTCCACCAATGGTATAGAGAACCCCTGTGCACGAAGACCATCACAGCAACAGGAATCAGCTGATAGCCGCACGGCACTATGATGGTCTCTGCTGCTGCTGGGACTGCCTCGCCAGTGTATCGCCCCCTCCCCTGAGACAACCCCGACCTGGAGTTAGTAATCCATAGTCAGGTGGGTGTGATGGGTAAAGCCCCCCACATGGGGTGTTCGGGGGGGCACAGCCCCCCGATAAAACAATGACACATCCCCGACAGTGCAGTGCTGACACTCGGCACTGCAGATGTCGCAGAGCCATAGTAAAACCCAATGTGTGGTCCTGAGGAATTCTACCTTGGGACCATCTGTGTTGCCTTGTGGTGTTCCTCAGGGATCAAGCCTTGCTTCCATTCTGTTCTCCATATGCATGCTGCTGCTTGGTGAGATCATAAGACGGTACAGTGTAGGGTTTCACTGCTACACAGATTATACCCAGTTGTACCTGTCTTGTGCTTCTGATGACATCTTGGCATCTTCAGTGCCAGACCCTTGCTTGGCAGAGATGAATGATTGAATGGCTGCCAACTGGTGATGTCTCAACCCAGGCAAGACAGAACTCATGGTTATCGAACCAGGGTGCTGGGGCTCACCTGCTAGTGGAGATGTTGCCCTCACTGTATTGGGTGGTCAACAGCTCTCCGCAGTGAGTACAGTCAGTGATCTGGGGGTCATACTGGATGACAGATTGACCTTCAAACAACAGATATCGTCTGTTGTAGGGTCTGGCTTCTTCCATCTCCTGAACATCGTTATAATCTAACCTATCTTAGCCACAATGACCTGGCAATGATTATCCGTGCTTTTGTCACCACGAGGTTGGACTACTGTAACCCTCTATATCTGGGGCTATCTGGCGGTCTGATGCATCAACTGCAAATTGTGCAAAATGGCGGCAGCCCATATGTTGGTGGGCTCCTCATTGAGGGATCACATCACGCCGGTACTACACGCTTTGCACTGGCTGCCTCTACATTTGTGCACCACCTTCAAGATCGGCTTGTTAACCTACAAGGCCCTACATGGATTGGGACCAGTCTACTTAAAAGAACTCCTGATTCCTTATCAACCACTGTGCCCTGTCTGCTTCACCAAAGCTTGACTGCTAGTAGTCCCCACCTCAAGGCTCAGGATATCATGCAATAGAGCCTTTGAAGTGGTGGCACCTATCATTTCGAACTCGATTCCCCATCACATCCATGCAGCCAACTCTGTGGTGGCCTTCAAAGCCTCTTTTAAAACATTTTTTATTTGAATAAGTGTTTAGTGGAACCTGAGGCATTTTAGTTTTAATCTCTGGGTAGATTCTATTGTTTACATTTTGAACTGGTATGTAAAGCATTTAGAGCCCTTGATGTATTAAGCACTATATAAATAAAATTTGTCTTGCCTATAGTTTCTAGCATTATAGAATATATAAGATTAGTTTTGGAAATGGTTGGAAGATACTTGTGGTTGTTCTGTCGAAGAATAACCACATTCTTTTCTAGTTCTTTTAAGATACTACGTAGTCATATTTGATGCATAGTACTGTCTAACATATCATATTGTGTATGTATTGCATTGGTATTGTCTGTAATAATTTCTGTTATTTGTCCGGGTCCTCCATGAAAATGAGCATTTTATGCTCTAAGAGTTACCTAGTTACCAAATTTTAAAATAAAGTAAAACATTATCCAGGAATTCCTTACTGGTATTGGGAGCATACCACTATCACAGCTCATAGGAGACAAATGATATGTCATTACTATGCTACAGCCCTGTTTAACTGCACAAATGTTTATCATTGGTTTGCTGTGTATATTCAGAAATACCCCTATAACTGTACAAATGTTTGTCATCAACTGGCTGTGTTTAGTCAGCAGTGCCCCCTCTCATTGTACTGATCTCTGCCATTGGCTGTATGTATAGTCAGTAACACCCCCTCCAACTACACTTCTGTCATTGGCTGGCTGTATACTCAGCAATGCAATTTCTAACGGTACAATTTTCTGTTATCTTGTGTGTGTATATTCAGTAATAATAATAACAATTTTTTTCATGAGAAGCAGATACACCATTAACTCAAATATACATTTACATGGTTTCCAGTAGCAGTTCAAAGTAAAGCAGCATCTGGTTACAATTAGAAGATACAGGTTAAACAGTATAATTTAAGTACATAATACACAGTTTCAGCACAATTATGTTCCACATATATCTCACATAGAGAGATAATCAGTATGCCTTAGGCGGTTGACAGGACACAGCAACAGCATGGACTAGACTTCAAGCAATGCAGATTGTGACATCTAAGTATGGAGCCAAATTGGGGGGGGAGGTGGAGCCAGACACTGGACGCAATAGGCAGATTATTCCAAACCAGAGACCAGGATGAGAGAAGCAACTTGAACCTGCTCTGGTTTTCATTGTGGGGACATGCAATTCCAATCATATAGCAGATCTGAGCCTCTAGTCTGGCACCTTTCTTGCCCTGTATTTGTACATGAGGTGTAGCAGATAAAATTACCTGCAGTTACTTTGGTCCAGCCAGTTCGATTTTCTATATAGCATGCAATGGTGGCTATCACGAGGTACATTTGATACAAAGCAAGCAAGTCTCCTGTAAAAGACAGTTAGGTAATGCTCCCTCTAACTGTAATGTTCCATCTAAGTGTCACGATCCATCTAACTGTAATGCTCCCTCTAACTCTGTCACTCCATCTAACTGTATTGCTCCCTCTAACTGTAATACTAATTCACACTGTGTCGCTGCCTCTTACTCTGTCGTTCCATTTAGCTGTGATGCTCCCTCTAACTATATCGATCCCTCTAACTGTATCAGTCCCTCTAACTGTATCGCTCCCTCTAACTGCATCACTCCCTCCAACCATAATGCTCCTTCTAACAGTATTGCTTCCTCTAACTATAGCACTCCCTCTAACTGTATCACTCCCTTTAACTGTAATACTCCCTCTAACTGTAATGCTTCCCCTAACTGTATTGCTTCCTCTAACTATAGCGCTGCTTCTAACTGTATTGTTCCCCCTCTAACTGTAATGTTCCCTTTAACTGTAATGCTCCGTTTAACTGTAATGCTTCCTCTAACTGCATTTCTTCTTCTAACCCTGTCGCTCCATTTAACTCTGTCACTCCCTTTAACTGTAATGCTTCCTCCAACTGTATTGCTTCCACTAACTCTGTTGCTCCATTTAACTGTATCGCTCCCTTTAACTGTAATGCTTTGTCTAACTGTAATGCTCCCGCTAACTGTATTGCTCCCTCTAATCGTAATGCTTCTTCCCACTGTAATGTTCCCTCTAACTGCAATGCTCCCTCTAACTGTAATGTTCCCCTGTCTGTGTTTCTCCCTCTTACTGTAATGCTCCTGCTAACCGTGATGTTTCTTGTAACGGTATCGCTCCTTTTAACTGGGTATCACTCCCTCTAACTGTATCACTCTCTCGGCAGTGTTTCCTCTTACTGTATTGCTCACGCTAACTGTAATGTTCCCTCTGATTGTATCATTTCCTCTAACCGTAATGCTCCCTCTAACTGTACTCCCAGATGCCTTCAGTGACCACACCCCAGTCTTGTTTCATTGGTCAAACAAATTCTCTAAACCACCCGCTAGAAGAGTTACCACCAGGGTACTCATCTGTGGGCATCTTGACTCACTGAAAGCTGACCTGCATAATCAGGACTGGTCAATGGTTTACACTACTAACAATGTTGACATTGCCCTCGACCAATTCATTCTTCAGTTCAACGCTATATGTGATGGGCAGGCCCCCCCCATAAAAAGCGTAAAATCAAAGGCAGCTGTGATCCCTGGTTTTCTTCTGACCTCCTTGAGCTTCTGAATGCCAGGGACCATCTATGGTACAGGTCTAGGTCCCTGTGTAATCAGACCGACATCCAGAGGTACAAAGCGGCTAGAAACAACTGCATGAGGGCTACTCGTGAACCTAAAAATCAATATTATAAGGAAGTCCTCTCTTGGACCTGGAATGATGGCAGAAAAGTTTGGACTAACTTTAAAGAGGTCACTGGGAGAGACCTCAGATCTGCCCCTACCATGCTTAACATTGATGGTGTACCCTCACTCAACCCTAGACTTATTGCTAACACTTTTAATAATGCTTTCATAGACCTGAGTGGTGTCCTGCCACCTGGCTACTTCTCTCACCCCCTCACAAGTGACTACTCTGGGAAAGAGACTCAGCACCCTTCTCATCCTTCTTTCTACTTCAGTACCCTCTCAGCCCATGAAGGCAGGAATTACCTACTAAAGGTACTAGGGAAATCAAGATTTAGTGGTGACACACTGGATCTTAAGTTTGTAGCCCTTACACTGGATGAAATTCTGTCACCTCTAAAACATATTATTAACATGTCACTTAGTTACTCTCAGTTCCTTCAGAAATGGAAATCTGCCACTATGACACCAGTTCATATGTCTGGGGATCGCACAACTACTGGGAACTACAGGCCTATCTCTATCCTGCCCCCACTCTCGAAAGCGCTTGAGCGTATAGTGGCTGACCAAATGGTCGAATACTTAGAAAAATATCAGCTACAATGCCCGCAACAACACGGGCTCAGAAATGGTCATAATACCACTACCGCCCTTCTGGAGTTCACAGGCTTTATTCATCACTCCTTAGATCAAGGACATCTAGTCGGTGCTGCTTTCATTGATTTAACCAAACCTTTCGACACAGTGAATCATGCCCTCCTGGTCGAACAGCTTGCCACCATTGGCCTAGCTCATGACAGCGTAGCCTGGTTTGAAAGCTGCCTGCACAACTGTACACAGCAGGTGAAGATTGGTAACACCCTTTCGGATAGCAGACCTATCCTATCTGGAGTTCCTCAAGGGTCCATCTTGGGCCCTCTTTTGTTTAGCGTTTTCCTCAACAACCTTCCCTACTGCTGTCAGGGTCATATCCTTTTATATGCTGACACTGCTGTCCTGTTTACCAGTGATCCAGACCCTAAGGTTCTTGAATCCAGGCTACAGAGTAATTTCGTAGTTGTAGAAAGATGGTTCCATGAGCACAAGTTAGTTATAAATTACAGCAAGACTAAAACTATGCTGTTCTCCAGCTCCCAAAATAGGCACAGAACTGACCCTCTTTCTATCACCAACGAAGAGGGCTCTCCCCTGGAGCTAGTTCAGCTCTTTAAATATCTGGGGATTACAATTGATAGTACGATGACCTATGCCTATCACATTGACAACATTGCTAAGGCTGTTAACACCTGCATTGGGCTACTTTACAGGCATAAGCAATGTTTGACCCCAGAGGCCCTTAACCTGGCCATTCATAGCTCTCTTGTCTTGCTTATTGATTACGGCTTACCAATCTATGGATCAACTACTGAAACAACTCTTCACCGCATCATAGTTGCACTCAACAAAGCATGCCGGCTCCTTACCGGCTCAGCCTGTCTGTCCCATACCTGCGACATGTACGCTCAGGCTAACTGGCTCCAGTTCAAAGGTAGACTCATGTACCAAACATGTTTGCTGTCCAAAAATGTAAGCTTAGGCAAAATGCACCCTAGTGTGCAAAAGCTTATTACCCCCACTATCAATCGTTGTTACACCAGAAGCTCTACTAGCCAGATTTTTAATATACCCCGCTGTCGCACTTCTCTGGAACAAAGGTCTTTTGCCTACCGTGCCCCGCTATGGATGAACTCTCTGCACCATGACATCACTTCAGCATCCACCTTGGGCTCTTTCAAGGTTAAACTTAAGCAACAGCTAGTTGCTGATGCCAGTTGTGACTGCTTCCAATAACCTTCCTTCTTCTGACCAGCACTTATCCTAACCTTATGCTATCCTGACCTTATGCATAACTGTTCTCAGCATGTAAATAACTGTTCTAATTTGCTAATCATTCTCCTTTCACATTTCCTCTTGATCCCTTCCACTCTTTCCACCCCTCTATGGCTTTCCCCATCTCCCCCTCCCCCCGTTATACCTCCTGAGCCCCCTTGCTCACTTTAAAATGCTTTGTCCCATACCTTCGCACCTCTGATGAGGCCCCTGGGCTGATGCCATCCTTTGCCTTGTTGATTATTAGACAATAGGTTGAGTCTCTTCTCATTTTCCTGTAAAGGGTCGTTTCATAAGACCCCACCCCCTCTAATATGACCCTTTGAATTCCAGGTTTTAATTAAATACACACCTTGGCATACATTGTACAATGCCACATGTATTGGAACTTCTCTAGTTATATACTATTGTAATGTTTTGTATAATTCCTTGTTTTGTTTGTTCTCCATCTCATACTTTTCCAATATGTATTGTCGTCTGATGTGGAACCTATGAAATGAGCTTGCTGCCAAAGGTGTTATCTGAAATTTCAATAAATAAAATAAAAAATTATACACACAGTCTCCCTAATGTGGGGGCACTTCTCTTTACTGTACAGTTAAAAAAGCTGTATGGTTAATAGGGTGTCCCACAGTAGCTGGAACAGGGAGCCTCATGGAACCAATAGCCCAATGTATTGATGCACATATTTGTGAATTAGTGAAGCATATCCCCTCCTACCTCAGGGACACTACAGATGTTTAAAACATCTTTTCGGGAGACTTCCGGTGACGCAGCAAGCGGGAATGGCTGCTTAGTTCCCTGCTCCAGTTGCCAGCATCACTTTTTCGGAGAGAATCCGGGTTTATCGATTGATTCCTACGTCAGTAGATCGATATAAGTGTGCAGGAAGGAACTTAGGATGGTCTGCACAAAAAAAAGGGGTTCCCAAATGGCAAATATGTCGACGAAGAACACCCCGAGCAAACAGCCAGTAGGCCTCAGCCCAGCGCCCTCGCGTTCATCAATGCTGTCTATGTCGGGCACGGAAGATTCATGTTCAGACTCTGGCTCGACGAACACAAGAGCCGAATCCAGGAAGATCATTAAGCTTTTGCAAAAAATTGACACCAAAGTGTCCAATATACAAAAGGACTTTAAAAAGTTAGAATCTAGAACTACGGCAATTGAGCAGCATGTAGATGGGCTTCAGACAGAACACATGGCATTCGGCAGATCACTGGCATTTCTATACGGAAGGGAGAAAGCACTAACAGCCAAAGCCGAGGATGCTGAGGCCCGCTGTAGACGTAACAACATTCGGGTCGTGGGAATCCCAGAAGGATCCGAACAGGCTGATATGAGTGCCTTCATGGAATGTTGGTTAAGAACGAATTACAGATCGAGGAAGACACCCTTTGGAGATTGAGAGGCACACAGATCCCTTGCTCCTAAGCCCAAACAAAGGAGCACCCGAGAACAATCTTAGTCAGGTTCTCAGATACACCCACGAAGGAAAAGGTTCTACGTCTGGCCTGGGAAAGAAAGATCTGAACTTCACGGAATGAAGGTATATGTAGACCAGAATTTCCCTCCCGGCCCAGCCAAGAAAAGTGTTCGGGGTGGTGAAACAGCTTAAGGAGAGCAGTTTCAGGGCTCAACTACGCTATCCAGCCAGACTCTGGGTAGACCTACCAGATGGTCAGAGACTGTTTGATACACTTCTTATGGCTAAAGAGTTTTTAAGCTCGAATGATATCCAAATCCCAGACATAAAAGAAGAGATAGCAGAAATGGAAGTTGAGAAGCTGCTTTGGGCAACAGCGCCAGGAGCTAAGAGCAATATTCGGTCACATTTGAGAGTCAATTCCGTTGTGCCTTTACATGCGGACCTTGCTAGATGGATTTCAAGAGAGAAGCTCGCAAAGTAAAAAGGGTGAACTTTTACGAAGTGACAATGTTATAAACTCCACTATGGATCGAAGGGGGACTTTGGAGTGTTATGACTTTTTCTGCTTCCAGAAGTGAGACTTTGCGTGCCTACAGGTTCTCAGGATTAACTACAGGCCCATTGCCAAGGGACTGATTACTAGTTATAAATTACAGAATCCTCTTCAGAGGAGCAAAGGGGCTGTGTATCGGTCATTTATGGTCGTATTTTAGGAGGGAATTCCCCCCGCTTTTGCTTTTTTTTTTTTGACCTGACTCCTTGTGGGACTCCCCGTTTCCCTCAGAGTGTGCCCGGAATGGAGACAGGCACTGCAGAGGATATTTAGAGCGGCCCATTATGTTTTAGGCCCTCAGGGGAGATGGGTATTATTTTAAGGTGACACCTTCCGGAGTCCTGTAAATTTAAGGTCCCCCTGTTCGACTTGGGCCTTAATGATTTCTGGTTATTGCTTCCATTTTTTCCAGTAGGCTCGGTGCAGAATGAGAGAGAGCTGAATTTCAGCTCGGATGAAGAATCTGTAGGTGGAGTTCACTATGCCCATGGCTGGGCTTGGGAGGAGGTTTTTTTTCCTCTCTCCTCTTTTCCCTTCGGTTATTTCCTGTGCTTTTGGTCTCCGTATCAGTAAAATGGTTTCTCTTATCATGGATCGGGTTAATTTTGCAAGGATGTTGGTACCATGAGGGTAAAATGGGTTTTCAGCCCATCCCGAAAGTTCCACATTTGAGACTTATAGAGGCACAGGTGGTATTACCTCAGGTTTCTGGGGTTATTCCAGCCTTTCACTCTTTATAGAGTGTTGTTCCTTAAGGAAGCTTGCTACATCTTTTCCCCTTACCTCCATGCCCGGTGCTCCTGCCAAACTGTAGAAGGACGTTGGGCAGGGCACTTCGCTGTCAGTTCTAGTTTTGGCAGCGACCAGTTGTCATTGCCCCCATTTGGGAGCCATATTTGGGTCTCCTCTTTGGGAAACTTTAGATTACCAGAACAAAATTTTGGTTTTAAAAGTCATGTTTATCTTGAGTCTATATGCTGTCTACTTTATCTTTTCTTTCTCTTACTTTCGGTACTGGGGAGGTTGCCTCGTGGCGCTTATATACGCCATGGCTATACAATTTAATATAGGATACATAACAAGTAGTTATAACAACTATGGATTAATAATATGTGTGACATGATAATTGGTTCTTTGAATGTCAAGGCATTAACAATGTTATTAAGAGGCGAAGATATTAACTGAATTTAAAAAGAGAAGTGCGACATTTGCCTACAGAAGACAAGGTTAACTCGGGAGAACACATGAAATTGCGAAGGACTGGTGGTACGTGTGTTCGGATGAACATCCCCAATCTAAAAAAGCGGAGTAGCCATTTTATTCAAGAGGGTCTCCATTTCAGATTAAATCAGTACACCAATCAGGTACAGGACACCAACTGATAGTCACAGGGAATTACAGAGATCAAATTATACATCTAGTTGGGGTGTACGCCTCTACTCCACCCTCTGGTGAGTTTTTACGCTCCCTATTTGATTCTGTTGCGAAGTTACCACCGGGACAAACTATTCTAATGGGGGATTGGAATTGCGTGGAGGATGTTAATTTAGATAGGAGTTCAACTAAAGCCCCTAATTCCAAATCTTGCTCTAAATTGCTTAGCAGCTTATTTGCAGAGGCTGGATTAACAGATCCCTGGAGGCGATTTAACCCCTCGGTAAAAAACTTTACTTCCTATTCGCTAGCCTCAAAAATGTACTCCAGGCTGGACAGATTTTATACACATATAAGTGATCTACATACATTTAAGGACATTTCTATTCTCCCGATCACGATTTCAGATCATGCTAGGGTCAAAGCTAAACTATACTGGGGTATAAAGAAGGGGAGGGGTCTTTGGAGATTTGATCCCGGACTTCTCAATGATAAACAATATATGAACTCCACTAAAAAAATCATTCAACGTTATTTAGAGGAAAACACAGAGGTGCTATCTAGGCCCAAGTATATATGGGATGCTCTGAAAGCAGTGGTGAGGGTCATACAATTTCATACTCCTCCCACAAGTATAAACAGCATCAAGCCGTGATAGTGAAGTTCTTACCGAAATTACTACCCTTGAAGCATCACACAGATGTTCAGGGTCCAACCACCTTTAAAAAGCTGATAGAGACTAGGAACGCTTATAATGCTCTGTTGCAGAGGCGGGTGGAAACTCTCTGAGATATACCGAACAGCTTATTATGAGAGGGAGAGAGGGCAGGCAAACTACTTGCCTTGAGGCTTCAAACAAGCAGCTGATAGATATGTAGCTAAAGTTAGTAAAGACTCCTCTATATCAGATTACTAGAGCACCCCAGGAGAGATTGCACAAGAATTTGCAGAATTTTATAGACAACTTTATTCTAAAGAGGAAACGCAAGAACACAGAGAAAGAATCCAGAACTTTTTACAGGGTTTAGAAATGCCTGTCTTGTCAGAAGCCCAGAAGGAATTATTAGAAGCCCCTTTTACTGTGGAAGAGATTGGAGTGATTATAAAAGCACTAAAGTCCGGTAAGGCCCCCGGCCCAGATGGGTTTACCTCGGAATTCTATAAAGATTCCTAGATATTCTGTCTCCACTTCACCAGAGTTTGTAATTTGGCACAGGAACCAGAAGCCCTGCCAGATACATGGGGGAGGCCTTATCTCAGTATTACCCAAGCCTGGAAAAGATCATTCATCTTGTGCTGGATACACTTCATTTCATTACTCAACCATGGCTAAAATCTTCGCTAAGATAATTAGTGAACGATTACAAAAATAGTTCCCATCCTGGTTCATCCTGACCAAATGGGGTTTATACCCGGAGACACATACAAGACAACATAAGATTACTATTGAATGTGATTACCTCAGCCCAACACCCCTTAAATTCGCCACTTTCAGCAGTATTAACACTAGACGCTGAAAAGCTTTTTGATCGCTTGACCATAATATCTTGATTTAGTAATGGAGGGCTTCGGGTTTGGAGATAAATTTCATAGATGGATTTCCAATTTATATTCCAGGCCTAGAGCCAAGGTCCAGGTTAATGGGACGGTTTCCTCTCAATTTGAGATCGAGAGGGGAACCAGGCAGGGCTGCCCCCTCTCTCCCCTCTTATTTGCCCTGAGTTTGGAGCCATTGGCTATGTACATCAGACAATACATCAGACAATCAGATCTATATACAGGTCTCCAAATTAGAGGGGTGGAGGTAAAGATTTCCTTATATGCAGATTATATTTTGTTATATGTTTCAGATCCATTAAACAAGGTTCCAAGAATTCTTGCCTTTCTTAGGGAATTTGGATCCTTCTCTGGTTACAAAGTTAATCCGGACAAATCAGAATTATTCCCATTGGGGGGTGTCCGGGGCCACTCCTTGCCTAAGGTACAGCAAGTTAATTGGTGCAGGTCGGGGTTCAGATATTTGGGGGTGTGGATTCCCAGGGACTTTCAAACCTTATATTCCACAAATCATTGTAAAGTGCTTCAGAAGATTAGAGAGGACTGTAACAGATGGAAGGAGCTTCCCCTCTCTGTGTCTGGCAGGGGGGAGACCATACGTATGAATATATTACCTCGTTTATTGTTCATACTGGGCACTATCCCATATAAACCCCTAGAAAATTTTGGCAGGACTTGAGAACTACCCTTTCTAAGTTTCTGTGGCTGGGGAAAAGACCACGTGTGAGGTGGGGAACTATGGTGGCCCCGAAGGAGAATGGCGGCTTTGGGATACCCAATATTCAGAAATACTTCTGAGCCTCTCAGTTACAAGCTCTGGTGGTGTGGGCCAAAGATCCCCCTCCAAAATGGGTCCTGATTGAGGAAGCTGACCTTCCTTTACGGAGGGTGGTAGACTTAATTCACTTGGACTCTCCTAGAATAAGACAACTGGAGTTTAAGAACCCTTTTACGAGGGTCCTCTCCCAAACCTGGTGGGACATGAACCGTAAGCTGGGCATTACTTTAAAGCAACCCGAATACAACCATATTAAGTTGTTCTGATATTGAACCACTCAGATGGGACTTGGTCAACAGGTGGGAAAAAATGGGAAGCAACCAGCTTAGGCCAATTTTTGAGCAAAACTTGATTAAATCTTTTCAGCGATTGAAGACCGAATTCAATTTACAACAAAAGAATTTTTTTCAGTACCTTCAGTTAAGACACTTCATTCAAGTAAATGTTAAAGCCATTGAATCTAGTTCGGAGCCCATATCAAACCCTGTGCGTTCACTTTTATTATCCATGGTCGGTTCCCCATATCAGAAACATCTAACTTCTAAACTAGTTAAGGCAATTTACAATACAGAGACAGATCCAGTCTCGAGCATCAAAGAGGCTTGGCATAGAGATTGTAATTATTGCTTATCTGAGATGGAATGGTCACAAATTTGGAAAGCTGTGCAGACTACTACCTCATCCCTTAACTGGCGGGAATTCCGCTGGAAAATTATTCTGAGATTTTTTAGGGTCCCGGTGGTGACTAAGCATTATGGGTTATATCAATCCGATCTATGTTGGAGGAATTGCCAGTTAGTTGGTACATATTTTCATATCTATTGGGAATGTAATATTGTGCGGGAATATTGGAGGGAAATAAAGGGTGTTTTTGAGTTGATTTTTGAGACCGATGTGCCGGATCTACCACAACACTGGTTGTTGGGATTATATCCTCCCACCTTGCTTTCAAGACCTTCCCATGTTTTATTTGGAATATTGATAAAGGCAGCACATAAAGCCATTAATTTGCAATGGTTGACACCCGACAAGCCCACCACCTCCTCCTGGTTTGGAATCTGTACTAGAATTTTAGACATGGAGTATTTAACGGCCAAGCTCAGGCTTTCCTTGGAAAAATTCAAAGAAAGATGGTTCCCTTTTATGCAATTCATGGCTTCCTGGGAAAAGAGACCCATATTAGAAATATTAGCTAGATATTCATGATGTGGCCTCCTAGCTTTGGTTCGACAGGATTGAGTGGCGGGCTTGGACGGGAGTCCTCAGTATGTTAAAGTGACATTTTACCTACAGCAATAATTTCTGGGTCTTATTCACCCTCTGGAGTGTCGATGATGTTATTGCATAATTAAGTGCATGGAGTTTGTGAGGGTCCACTTAATACTAGTCATGGATCCTATTTTTCTTTTATTCTTTTATTAATTATTGAGTGTATAAAGTAATAATAGAGTGTAGATAGGCATGATTCATAAATGTCTGATTCACTGGTTATCTTCTTCGCTTTCCGTATCCCTCTTGTTTTCTTCTTGATAGATTTCAAGGCATTTTCCTCCCCAGGACTCCTTTCTTTCATCTCTTTCTTTTTTCTCTTTCCTTTCCTTCTCGTACTCTCTACTCTTTTCTGAATTCCTTCATTTTCTCTTGGTTGTTTTCTTTTTTTTTTCTCTTTTCTGATTTGAAATATTAACCTATGTACTTGAGTAAGAACGGATTTAATGTCTGTTTGTTGACGTATGGATTCAATTGGAAAGGTTGAAAAAAATGCTTTTCAATAAATTTTAATTTCCCAAAAAAAAAAAAAAAACCATCTTTTCGGATTTTAGCAATGGAACAACACTGGTGGTTAGTTTCTCTTGATGTAGAAGCCTTATACACTAATATCCCGCATGATGGAGGTATTGAGGCGTTGCGTCATTGGCTGGAGAATGGCACCGACTTTGAGGCCAATGCTTCCTCTAACTGTAATGTTCCCACTAACTGTAATGTTTTTCTAACTGTAATGTTCCCTCTAACTGTAATGTTCCCTCTAACTGTAACGTTCCCTCTAACTGTACCCGAACTTCCTTCCCTTTCCTTCCCTAAAGCCACCCTTTGGAGGAGGCAGTATAGCGCAGTGGGTTAAGGCTCTGAGCTGCAGATATGGAGACCTGGGTTTGAATCCCACAGCCACCTAGGTGCGTACTGTGTGATCCTGAGCAAGTCACTTAACTTCCTTGTGCTCCCAGGCCGCATCTGGAAACAAGCTTCAGCTTAGTGTGCTACTCCTGATTAAACAATGTTCCCTTCCCTCCCTGTATCATTCCCTCTAACTCCAATGTTCCCTGTAACTGTAATGTTCCCTCTAACTGCAGTGTTGCCTCTAACTGTAGTGTTCCCTCTAACTCACATCATTCCCTCTAACTGTATCATTCCCTCTAACTCTGATGTTCCCTGTAACTGTAATGTTCCCTCTAACTGTGTCATTCCCTGTAACTGTATTGTTCCCTCTAACTGTATTGTTCCAACTGTGTCACTCCCTCTAACTGTAATGTTCCCTCTAACTGTATCATTGGCTCCAAATCTAAAGTTCCCGCTAACTGTATCACTCCCTCTAACTGTAGCATTCCCTGTAACTGTAACGTTCCCTCTAACTATAATGCTTCCAATAGCTGTAATGTTCCCTCTAACTGTATTGCTCCCTCTAACTGCAATGTTACCTTTAACTGTAACGTTCCCTCTAACAGTATCATTCCCTGTAACTGTAATGCTCCCTCTAACTGTATCATTGGCTCTAACTGTTATGTTCCCTCTAACTGTAATTTCCCTCTAACTGTACCATTCCTTGTAACTATAATGTTCCCTCTAACTGTATTCTTCCTTCTAACTACAATATTCCCTGTAATGTATCGTTTCCTCTAACTGTAATGTTCCCTCTAACTGTATTCTTCCTTCTAACTACAATATTCCCTGTAATGTATAATTTCCTCTAACTGTAATGTTCCCTCTAACTGTAAAGTTTCCTCTAACTGTAAAGTTTCCTCTGACTGTATCACTCCCTCTAACTGTATCATTCCCTGTAACTGTAATGTTCCCTCTAACTGTATCGTTCCAACTGTAATGTTCCCTGTAACTGTATCATTTCCTCTCACTGTAAAGTTCCCTCTTACTGTATTGCTCTAATTGCAATGTTGCCTTTAACTGTAATGTTCCCTCTAACTGTATCATTCACTCTAACTGTAATGCTCCCTCTAACTGTATCATTCCTTCTAACTGTAATGTTCCCACCAAATGTATCATTTCCTCTAACTGTAATGTTCCCTCTAACTGTAACGTTCCCTCTAACTGTACCCAAACTTCCTTCCCTTTCCTTCCCTAATGCCACCCCTTGGAGGAGGCAGTATAGCGCAGTGGGTTAAGGCTCTAAGCTGCAGATCTGGAGACCTGGGTTTGAATTCCACAGCCGCCTAGGTGCATACTGTGTAATCCTGAGCAGGTCACTTAACTTTCTTGTGCTCCCAGGTCGCATCTGGAAACAAGCTTCCGCTTAGTGTGCTACTCCTGAATAAACAATGTTCAATTCCTTCCCTGTATGATTCCCTCTAACTCTAATGTTCCCTGTAACTGTAATGTTCCCTCTAACTGTAGTGTTGCCTCTAGCTGTATCGTTCCCTCTAACTCAGTATCATTCCCTCTAACTCTGATGTTCCCTGTAACTGTAATGTTCCCTCTAACTGTGTCATTCCCTCTAACTGTATTGTTCCCCCTAACTGTACTATTCCCTCTAACTGTATTGTTCCCTCTAACTGCATCACTCCCTCTAACTGTATTGTTCCCCCTAACTGTACTATTCCCTCTAACTGTATTGTTCCCTCTAACTGTATCACTCCCTCTAACTGTATCATTCCCTATAACTGTAACGTTCCCTCTATCTATAATGTTTCCTCTAACTGTAAAGTTCCCTCTAACTGTATTGCTCCCTCTAACTGCAGTGTTGCCTTTTACTGTAACCTTCCCTCTAACTGTGTCATTCCCTCTAACTGTAATGCTCCCTCTAACTGTATCATTGGCTGTAACTGTTATGTTCCCTCTAACTGTAATTTCCCTCTAACTGTACCATTCCCTGTAACTATAATGTTCCCTCTAACTGTATCACTCCTTCTAACTACAATATTCCCTGTAATGTATCGTTTCCTCTAACTGTAATGTTCCCTCTAACTGTATCAATGGCTCTAACTGTAAAGTTCCCTCTAACTGTATCACTCCCTCTAACTGCAATGTTGCCTATAACTGTAGTGTTCCCTCTAACTGTATCTTTCCCTCTAATTGTAATGTTCCCTCTAACTGTACTATTCCCTCTAACTGTAATGTTCCCTTTAACTGTATCACTCCTTCTAACTACAATGTTCCTGCTAAGTGTATAATTTCCTCTAACTGTAATGTTCCCTCTAACTGTATCATTGACTCTAACTGTAATGTTCCCTCTAACTGTATCATTGACTCTAACTGTAAAGTTCCCTCTAACTGTATCACTCCCTGTAACTGTAATGTTCCTTCTAACTGTATCATTCCAACTGCAATGTTCCCTGTAACTGTATCATTTCCTCTCACTGTAAAGTTCAATCTTACTGTATTGCTCCCTCTAATTGCAATGTTGCCTTTAACTGTAATGTTCCCTCTAAGTGTATAATTCCCTGTAACTGTAATGCTCCCTCTAACGATATCATTCCTTAGATACATAGATACATAGACAGTGTCGGCAGATAAGGGCCTATGGCCCACCCAGTCTGCCCATTTGAGCTTGTAAGTTCAGTTTATGTTTTCCTAGAAGTCTGTTGCCCCTTACCCCTGACCTCCAGAATTCCTTTATGTCTATCCCATGCATTCTTAAATCCCGTAATTGTTTCAGCCCCCACCACTTCCTCTGGCGGGGTGTTTCACTTGTCCACCACCCATTCTGTGAAGAAATTCTTCCTCACGTTTCCTCTGAATCATCCTCCCTCCAACTTCATCCCATGCCCTCTAGTCCTGGAACATCTTTTTCGCTTAAAAATAGTGTATTCCTCACCCTGTTCCTCCCTGTAAGATCCTTCTAACTGTAATGTTCACTCCAATTGTATCATTTCCTCTAACTGTAATTTACTTATTTATTTAGTTAGCTTTTGTTTACCAGGTAAGCACGCTAGACAGTCAGGTGCCTATTTTCAGGTGCGACCTGGGAGAATTGCAAAAGGTACAGGCAAATAACATTACAGAGGCAAGGTACAGGCAATAACATTATACAGACAAGGTAACAGTAATTTACAGGGTACAGTCAGGTACAGACAGTAGACCTCAGGCAATAACAGATTCAGAGACATGGTAAACAGCTATCACATAAGGTATTTCCGGGAAGGGCAGAGAGCCAGGTACAATCAGGTAGCTAATTAAAGGCAGTGCTGTGTTAGGGCATGTCAGCTGAGGAAGGTGGTCAGGGAAGTCGGCTGGTAGGAACAGAACATTGTCGAGAGGTGTTCTATAGACATCTGCACTCTGGCAGTCAGTAATGTTCCCTCTAACTGTATCATTCCCTGTAACTGTAGCATTCCCTCTAACTGTAAAGTTCCCTCTAACTGCATTGCTCCCTCTAACTTCAATATTGCTGTTAACTGTAACGTTCCCACTAACTATCATTCCCTCTACCTGTAATGCTCACTCTAACTGTATCATTGGCTCTAAACTGAAAGTTCCCTCTAACTGTATCACTCCCTTTAACAGTATCGCTCCCTCTCACTGCAGTGAAACATAGAAACATAGAAGTTGATGGCAGATAAGGCCCGCAAGGCCCATCCAGTCTGCTCATTTTTTCTACCTTATGAATGTGCCATGGGCCTGTACTCTGTCAACAGCCTATCTATTCATACTCATCTATATTGCTCCCTTATGCCTATCCCATGCCTGTTTGAAGCCCTACACTGTATTCATATCTGCCTATTCCTACGGTAGGCTGTTCCATGCATCCACCACTTTTTCTGTGAAAAAGAACTTCCTCGCATTACCCCTTAAGCGGCCTCCCTCTAATCTCATGCTGTGTCCTCTTGTCCTGCTATTTTTCTTATACTGAAACATGTTAGACCCTTTCACCTTGTTAATGCCCTTAAGATGTTTGAATGTTTCTATCATATCACCTCTCTCCCTCCTTTGGTGTGTTCTTGCTGTATTCCTCCCACTAACTGTAATGTTCCCTCAAACTGTATCATTCCCTCTAATTGTAATGCTGCCTTTAACTGTATCATTCCCTCTAACTGTAATGCTTCCTCTAACTATAGCATTCCCTTTAACTGCAGTGTTTCTCTAGCTGTATTGCTCCCACTAACTGTAATGCTCCCTCAAACTGTGATGCTCCCTCTAACTGTAATGTTCCCTCTAACTGTACCATTCCAACTATAATGTTCCCTCTAACTGTATCACTCCTTCTAACTACAATGCTCCCTGTAAGTGTATCATTTCCCCTAGCTGTATCAATGGCTCTAACTGTAAAGTTCCCTCTAACTGTATCATTCCTTCTAACTGTAAGGGTCCCTTTAACTGTAATGCTCCTTCTACCTGTATCACTCCCTCTAACTGTAACGTTGCGTCTAACTGTAATGCTTCCTACCCTTACTACATTGTTTCCTCTAACTATATTGTTCCCTCTGACTGTATCACTTCTTTGACTGTATCAATCCCTCTGACTGTATCATTCCCTCTAACTGTATCGTTCCCTTTAACTGTAATTCTCCCTGCAACTGTAGGAATGTCTTTCATCGACTGGTTGCATATATCAATGCCCTCGCTAACTGTATGGATGTTGCTCACTGATTGTCTTAAGCTATTCAGTAACGTCCCCCTCTACAGTAACTGTACAAATGTCTGACTTTATATCAGGGATGCTCATAATTTTCAGAACTAAAATGATGTTAGCATTGAGGATTGTTAGCATTGAGGATATAGGATTTCAAATCTGAGTCCATGGTCATTTTCGGAATTGGAAATAAAAAGGATTCAGAACTGAAAATTCCTAAATTCCTGTGAAAACCTATTCAGTCAGAATCGTCCAGTCTTGCATATCTCTACAGTATATTCAGCATGCACACTCTTAACTACGTGATTTTCTGTTCCCGTCTTGCTGTGTGTATATTAAGTATCACCCCTCTAACTGTATGAATGTCTTTCTCTGGTTATCTGTAGGTCACGTGTGCCTGACCTACTTTGGTCAGTGGGGAGAGATCGAGCCTCAATGCAGCTCCAGGGCAATGGAAGATCTCTTCTGTGCCCCAGGTAAGAGCTAAACGCAGAAAATGTGATGCAGAAGCTTTAGGGTTAAAGTTTTTTTTTAATACTATACAGCTGTTTGTCCACCATGTCTGCCCAGTCTGTGGAACTAGGGCGTACCTCCATGGTGACCACCCCAGCCTGGTCCTCCCTTAACCTTCACCCACCCAGCTGATTATACAAGATCCATGGTGCAGGGTCTGAGACTGTCACTGGCTATCATCACAATGCTGGTGTGAGTTTTTCCTCCCTCCTCCTCCCCTAATGGTTGGCCATGCCATATGCTGGCTTTGCATATCACTGCATACTTAGCGTAAACACCACACCTTGCAAGGGAGCAGAGTCTCCAGACAGCCATGAAGCACCGCTGTGGTGGTGGAGCCTGACCGTATCCCTCCTGAGGCTGGCTTGCACTGTGATTAACAACACTCCCCGGTCCTGGCTGCCATGATCCCAGGTACCCAACTGTCCTCCCAAACCCCGGTTGCTAGCATAGAAGTGTCTTGCACTTCCGTAGGCCATTGAGTGTCCCCGTGTTTTGGGGTAAAAGTTGAGCACAAAACCCGTTGGCTGTAATGCTAAGGTTTGGAAACCTAGAATTGTACTGCTTTCATGAAAGTTTGTATTTGTAATTGGGTCGCCATGGATGTTGTGCTTACTACCCTGCCCTGTGGGAGCAAACAAGGTTGAGGGTTCTGGATGATTAACTCCAGACTAGGGGTTTGTATCTAAGCTTCAAGTTATTTGCAAGGTGCCTCCACACAGACAAAGGTTTAAGTGGGCCTGCTATCAGTATAGTACAACCCCCTGGGATGTAGTACCTTCCCACAGGATCACCCCACCTATGAAACCATGCAGTGCAATGTCAGTTACCCAAATGAACATGCAGTTTGTACTTTACAGAACAGGAAGTTCTCAGACAAAGATTTCAACCAAAAGAACAGTCAATTTTATTTAGGACCACAGAGTCCTAAGTGGAAGAAAAGGATTTAAGTTAAAAAATGAGGATGTGCAGTATATGCAGTCTGGCAGGCTCTTCAGTGCCCTTCCAGGCCCAGCCTATATGCATAGGGGCTACTCCTTAGTTGCCCTGCGCAGCCAGCTATTGCTCCTCCCTGGGCCATGGTTATGTGCCCCTCCCTCTAATGGTAGCCTTCCCCAAACCACATGCACAGTACTAATGCTTCGACTGACCACCAGTAATGGGGGGGTGCTACCCTCTCCGACTGGGACCAGTGTACAGTATATCCCTTTAAATCTACCTAGCGCACTTCGGGTGCTAAACTGGCTACCCCGCCGTGAAAATGGTGTAGGTCTAATGATGTAGCACGTGGCTGGCTGGCAGTGGTGCACTTAAACACATTAAAGCACTGCTTTAAACTTCAAAGTCAAAAGCTTTTAAATCCAGATTGGGTATTTGTAAGTCCTGAACAGATGGCCTAGTCCATTAACCGAATTCCAGAAACTATAATACACAAAGGTGGTTGTGGCATAACAAGCCCTGATTTACTCCCAGTTCTCCCAGACCAGGGGATCTCCCTCGATGTAGAGGGTTGATTGCGCAGTTTGTAGTGAGGACCTCTCTTGCTGGTTTCACTCTCTTTCCCATCTGTGATGGTGTTCAGTGTTTCAAGGCTTCGGCTGTCCCTCTGATGCAGGAAGTCCAAAAAGTAGGAGACCCGAGTGACACCACTTTTTGGACTTTGGTTTATTATTACTAGCTGGCCACTCGTTGTGGTGAGCACCAATTCGACCGTGCATTGTCGCAGCATTTCTTTGTTTTTCCTCCAGTGCAGGTCAGGCCTCTCCTGGCTCCAGCAGTCAGCAGATGAGCTTCCTTCTCTTCATAGGGCAGCTGTGCCATTTAAATCTGATTATAAACTGCCTAGCTCAGCATGTCCTGGCATTTAGTCCCCAAGGGGTGGCAATAAACAGTACCTGACTGTGGCAGGTGGTTTCAGTCTCACTCTCTGGCTACAGCATAGCAGAAGTCTCTATTGCTGCAGCCTTCAGATACACTTTTCTGTGATGCTTAGCATGCGATTACTTCCTTTTAGAAGCAGGAGCTCTGCTGCTCACATTTCACTATGTTTCTTCAGGCGGATACGCAACCTGCCACTGCAGCAGCTCCACCAATCTGCTTCTCACTACAGTCACACACAGACTGAAGGAGGTCCTGGAACAGCCTATGCTGTTCACTGGGGAATGTCAGCTCACCATTTGTCCTCTAGGCTATCAGTCACTCTAGGACCAGGCTGGAGGACTGTCAAATAGTAGGTGATTGGCCAGATATTCACACCAGCAATCATGCAGTCCTCCAGTGTCCCAGAACTCCTTGTGGCTCCTCTTTTAGCTCTGCAGCCTGACTGACTCATGATGTGAACCCTGACCCCTGCTGCCATGCTGATGGGGTCAGGTTGCACAAAGATAGAAGTGCCCTTCTTGCAGGGCAGACCCCTTTAGGGTTCCCACTCTTCCATGGCTCATGCCCCCTAGCTGGAGCCCCCTTTCCCACAAATGCTGGACATTGCCTCCTCCTCCTCCTGGTGTGATTCCAGGAGAGGGTCTGCTTCCATCAATGGTTAAAATTTGTAAGAGGTAGGTACACCTTGCACCTCTGGTGCCACTTCCCACCTCACTGTACTCCATTTGCCTATTAGGCCTTTGTGCACTGACCCTGGCTCTCAAGAGATGGATTTCCTCCATTGCAGCTTCAAGTTCAGTATGCAGCTTCCGCATCCATCTACAGTTCAAGCACTGACTGTGGACTCATAGCACACTCCATGTCATGACAACCCTGCAGCCTCTACACTCCACCCAGTCCCCGTAGTGGTATCCCACCTGCATGGCGATGTGTGCTGTAATTATTGATGTACAGATACCACTGATGATCTGCTTTATTTGTATGAAGCCTCAGTTAGTCATGAGCTAGGTAAACCCTGCTTCACAGAGACTCAGGAGCACCATGTTCTGTCTGTTAGACGCGACCGCACCTGGAGTGCAAGTTCCCCGTAGTTCCGCCAACTCCAGCACCTATGGAGCTTAGGCTGAGGCCTAACTCCGTAGTTAGCCTGGAGGGGCGGCAGACAGTAGCAGTGAAGCCCAGAACTGCTAAGTGGAATGACGCAACCTGTGGCAAGTAACTTAAGCCCAGGAGGTCTTTCCTTTTTAAAAGAAAAAGCCAGAGGGGCTTAGTGAGGTCCCAAAGAGGGAGCACAGTCAGGTGACAAGGACCACCAAGTAGAGACCACACCTGTGGCCTGGGAGGAAAGCCCAAAGGAGCTTTTGTTTGAAATGGAAGCCCAGCGGGGCTTAGTTTAGCTCCAGAAATGGAGGCAGTAGCAGGCAGCAAGGCTGCAAGAGAGAGATAGAGAGACCGCAACTGCGGTCAGGTTTTATTGAGCTCAGGAGGGCTTGTTTGAAAGATCCTCATAAGGCTTTTGATCTGTGTTCAAGGAAGAGGGGGAGCAAAGGTGGTGTGGTGGCCAAGATCACCTTGCAGAATGCCGTTCCGACGGTATGGGTGTCAACCTAAGCAGTCATACATAAATAACCTAAAAAGCTGCCACTGAGGATGCAGACTCCTGGGTGGAGAGATTTAATAAAACTAAGCAGCCACTCTGGAGGAGTGAGCTAAAGGGGGAGAGAGAGGTTTCTGAGTTCCTCAGGGAGACGTAAGGCAAGCACTTAGGCATTTTTTGTTTAAAATAAATGTTGTTAATAACTGGGAAAAAGGCAAAGCCTCATATAGGTAATAAAGGCTGCAAGCAGGCAGCCAGGCCTGCTGGATTACAGGAGGAGGAGTCAGGAGGCATAACCTCTGAAGGCAGCCTGCTTCTGCCGCTGACAAGCAGTTTAGCCCAGAGGAGGTGCCCTCGGGCTCGGGGAAATGGCTACCATCACCCCCTATGGAGTTAGGGCTCTGGAACCTACCTAGAGGAGTCTTACTACTTAGAACAGGTTTTAGACAGGATTTTGCAGTTTAAGGTGGTCTACTAGGTGATATTTATGAGATGAATAGTGAATAGGGTGTTTTAAGGCGTTTGTGAGTTTTGAATAGACTTATCAGTCAGAGGAGGTTAGTTAGGGTAGTTCTGGGGGAGGCACTAGTTTCTAGCCTCTGCAGCTGGGTGTATAATGGTCCCAGTCTAGCAGGAATAGGCAGGCATAAAGTTGAGAGTCAGGGCTTTTTCAGAAGGTAAGAGGTTATATGTTGTATACTTAAATACATAGTTTAAAAACTGGGAAAATGTGTTTAAATTTATGCAGTTTAAATTTCAGTTTTGGGTTGGGAAAAACAGAGCAGCGTTCAAATTCTGAACATTCCGTGGTGGCCTGCTGTGCTGCGAGAGTTCCAGAGGAGAGGGAATAGGTAATTCTAGGTGCTGGATTGGCGGATCAAGAGGTTTTAATCTCTTTTGGACCAATCAGCAGGGGTTTGAGTGGCTGTGAAAAGGGTGGAACAAGTAGCCAGGGTGGTTGAGAGACAGGAGTCAAGGAATGCAGTGCTGAGAAACTAGTATGAGAAGGAATTGGAGCAGAAATTAAAATCAAGCAAGAGGGTAGCAATGTAGAAACGGGACTGACGTAGACTCTTACCAAAACCCTCTCCCCAGTGAACCAGTCAGAGTGGCCAGGCAGTGCCAGGATAAAAATCCTGTAGGTCAGTTTGTTTTAAACTTCAGAGGACTAAGAAAGGTTTTGAGTACGACAGCCTATACAGTGAAGACTTATTTCAAGCCATTTCGTGTCCAAGAGACTGCTACTTTTAAGAACACCCTTTTCCAGTTTGATCCAGTTTGTCAGTCATCTTCTGGCTGGCAAATTAGCTGTCCACCATAGTGGAGAATCGCTTTTTGGAAAGGGTAACTTCATCTCGCTGTCCTCACCGTCCAGCTCAGCATCCACAGAGCATCTTGACTAAGGTTCATCGAAAGACCAAACTAGTGGACATCAGGGGCCAGATATTCAAACCCCGTTTCGACCCACATGCAGAAAAACCTTGCAGGTCTGCAAGGTTTTTATACATGCACTGTATTTTCCATCACAGATCCGTTTGTGACTGGCTCCACAGTTTATGGCAGCTTGCAGCCATTTTTGGTGCCACTGTGCCAAAGTGCCACACCTGGTAGTCCCAGGCATAGCATCTACCACAAAACAGGAGAAGTTTCTGGTGGTACTGCCATCCCCCTCCAGTCCAAGCCCTCAATGGCCTGGAAGGGCCCTCTACTTATCCAAGTGGCTAACTCTTGCATGTTTCACACAGCGTGCCATTGGGACACACACAGGACTGCCCAACTCGGGCTAGTTGGAGCCCCCACAGCTGTGCAGCTGCCCATGTGGTAAATAAGAAATGCTGCCAGTACGGAGATTTTTTTCTGCTCAAGTGGCTGCAGCGTGGGACTTAGTCCCAAAATGTCTTGAAAATCTGGCCCCAAGTATTTCATTACTGGAGGGACTGTGGCCTCTCTCAATGACTGGCTTTGAGACTGTTGGGGGGGGAATGAACTGTACTGGTTGAAGTTGAACTCTGGAAAGACTGAGGTGATGGTGGTGGATCCTGGTCACCGGACAGAGGGGTTGGGGGCTGGCCAACCCACTGGACTTTGTCTAGGGGGTGTCCAGCTTCCTTCCTTCCTCTGAATGGGTGCAAGACCTGGGGGTGATTCTTGACAATGGGCTGACACTGCGTTTGCAGGTGTCGGCAGTCATCAAATCCTCTTTCTACCATCTGAGGAACATCGCCAGGGTCACGCACCTTGTTTCATCCGGCAACCTTCCAACATTGATCCACGCCTTTGTGACCTCGCACCTCGACTACTGCAACTCCCTTTATCTAGGGCTTCTGGGGGTCGATATCCACCACTTGCAGCTAGTGCTGAATGCTGCAGCCTGACTGTTGATGGGGACTCCTCGTTCGAGTCACATAACACCGGTGCTGCGCAGACTGCACTGGCTGCCTAGTCAGTGGCAGATCACCTTCAAGGTCGGGCTTCTGACCTATAAGGCCCTACAAGGACTGGGCCCAGACTATCTGCAAGAGCTCCTGTGACCCTACTGCCCCAGGCGACCTCTCACTCAGCTGACGAGGGGTTGCTAGAGATTCCCAGGGTGAGCTTGAAGTCATCTGGGGCCCGTGCATTTATGTATGCAGCCACAGCCCTGTGGAATTCTCTACCCCATCAGATATGTGAGTGCACGACCGTGGAGGGCTTTAAGAAGGCCTTGAAGACACATCTATGGCTGATTGCCTACCCAGACTGATTTTTTTAGCCTTGTTATTCATTCTGTTCTTTGGTTACATTATTAGTATTTTATTGCTTTTATCTGTTTATTTATTCTTCAGTGCCTTGGTGCCTGAAAGGCGCTTTACAAATAAAGTTTATTATTATTTTACAATATGCATGAAATATTATGTGAAATATCTTAGTAGTTTGAGCATCAGGTCACCAGAGTTGTTTGTGAAAAGCGTGCTAGTGAACGAATAGTGGGAAAATCAATAAATGTTTTTATGGTTTATTGCAGTTGTTAAAATGGGTATGGGAAATAAAGTCAGCTGACTGGTCAAAATTGGGTTGTTTTCCTGCCTCTTATTTATACTGTACCACCCTATAAAACAAGGTTCTGTACCCAGTGTACAAAAGATATCAGTGTGCCACCCTAAAACCAAGTTTTATTTCGTCATCCTTAATTTCCTTGCTAAGTCACATGAACTCATCGTAAAGTAGACGTGAATATGTCCGACTATACCAGTTCATTTTGACATCTTTTCCTATCCAGAAATCCAAAGTCTCCTCACAGAGGATTAAAACATTCTTGAAACACCTGTTGTTAAAAGCAAGAAAAAAAAATAGGGAGCCCACCCAGGCGGTGAGTAACTGGCACCTGACCCTCTCTCAAGTCCCCACAAATGAGCTGGAAAAACAAGAGAAAGATACTAAAAAGACCACAGGGTGGGCAGTGGCTGTCTTTTATAGGAACATATGAAGAACCCAGCAGAAGAAGGCCATTTGGTCCATCAAGTCTGTTCGTGTTGCAGGGTCCACAGCTTGAGCTAATGTCCCTGCCCTCCCTCCCCACTCCTCCCATCCTCCCTACCCATGGTTCTTACCTTCCCCCTATGCCTATCCCAGCCCCTCTTAAAGTTGCCCACTGTCTTCAATGAGATGACCTCTTCTGGCAGCGCATTCCAAGTGTCCACCACCCTCTCTGTGAAGAAGTGCTTCCTGACCTCCCTCCTAAACCTCCCACCCTCCAGCTTAAGACTGTGCCCCCTTGTGATATGGTTGCCACCCCACACTTTTCTTAAGCCTAACAATCCCTTCCTTCTTGTCCCTTTTCTCACTTATATAGTGAAAGAAAGCCTTCTCCCCCTTCTTAATTCCTTCAGCTATTTGAAGCTTCTTCTGTGCCTTAGCTCGCCAGACTTCCTTACTTGCCTCACTAGCCAACCTTGGGTAATTTTCCCTATCCACCTCTCTGTTGGTCTTCCTGAAGTTTCTATAGGCCAACCTCTTTTCCCTTACTGCTTGGCAACCCTGGAACTGAACCAGCTGGGCGCTTTGGCCCTTGTGTTCTTCCCCCTGAGCCTAACACACTCATCTGTGGCAACCAGTATTCCTTCCTTAATGATGGACCACTTTAGGTCCACCCCCATATCTGCTCTGATGCCCACCAGATGGCTCCTTAGAACCTCACCCATTTTCCTGAAGTCCGCCTTCCTGAAATCCAAGATTTTGGTCTTAGTCGGGATGCTTTCCCTGCCCATATCAAAATGGAACCACACTTTGCAATGGTCACTTCCCCCCAGTGGCTCCCTGACCATTATTTCCTGTACATGCTCCCCATTTGTGAGCACCAGATCAACAACTGCCTCAGCGCTTGTTGGTTCAGTGATGCCCTGAGGTTGAAGTCCCTCCACAATTACCACCTCTCCTTTCCCTGCAGCTTACAGTATTTGTGAGATCAGTTCCCTGTCTCTCTCCTCATCTTGATTGGGTGGTCTGTAAACCACCCCCAACCTCACCTTTCTCCCTCCAGTGGACCTTAATTGAACCCATAATGCCTCCACCTCCCCTTCCTCTGACTCCTCCCTCATGCAAGTTATTCCTTCCCTGATATAAACTGCCACCCTTCCCCCCTTCCCGACTACTCTGTCCCTCCTGTATAGTTTATATCCAGGGACAGCAAGGTCCCTGTCATGGTGTGATGTTGCCCAAGTCTCGGTTACTGCAGCTATGTCCACCCTCCTGTCTGCTAATAGTGCCTGCAGGTCATCCATCTTGTTTCCAAGACTCCGCACATTCAGAGACACCACCCTCCAGCTAGAGTCTGACCTTCCTTCTCTTCCCTCCCTTCCCCTCTTTTCTTCTAGTCACATTTATCCCCTCTGTGTGCACCCCTCCACATACCCTTGTTATGTGTTCCTCACCCTCTACACCCTTTGCTGTGTATTTGCCCCTTCCACCTCCTCCCTCCAGACCTCTTTCATCACTGTGGGGGGGGGTTACTGCCCACCTCCTCTCAGAGTCTGTGGGCCTGCACACCCACTGCCCCCCCCCCAGTAGTTTAAATTAAGTGTAGTGGTTATGTATTCCCCCAGCTTGTCCCTGAGTACACTAGAACCCTCCCTACTGAGGTGTAGCCTGTCTGGTGAAAAGGGTGCTTTGTTTGACCAGGTCTGCTCCCAGTCCCCAGTACAGATGAACCTCTCCTCCCTGCACAATTTCCTCAGCCAGTCATTAAAATCCTCTATTCGTCTTTTCCTAGCTGTGCTGGCCCTTGATACTGGTATCACCTCTGAGAAGGCCAGTGAACTTTCTTCCTCCCTGCAGATATTCCCTAACTCCCTGAACCTACTTTGCACTATTTCAACCTCCTCTCCAGCTAGGTCATTGGTTCCCAAATGTATAACTAAATGAGGCTTTCTTCCAACCTCCCTTACTATTTCCCTTATTCTTGGGCCCACCTTCCCCTCTGTCATCCCCGGCATACAAACCACCCTCCTGCTTGCATTTGAGTCCCTTTTCCTTCCCCAGTGAATACCCCTAATTATGGAGTCCCCTATGATTGCCACCCTTCCATCCCCTGCATCCTTGTTCCCCATCCTTCCTTTCTTACCTTCAGTGTACTAGCTGATTCCCTACCTAACTGCTCCCCCTGCACCCTGGCAAACTTATCTACACATCCACAGTTTATCCCCATAGATGTTTTTCCATCTCCCAATTTGACCCTTCCCTTATTACTACCTGTATCTGCTTTCAGTTTTCCCTCCCCTAGAGCATTCCTTTTCTCCACCCCCCATCCGCCACTCCATTTTGCCTGCATACTCTTCCCTGCCCAGCCTGATTAGTTCCCTTCCCCTCCCCGGTACTACTGCTCTCAGCCCTGGCTCAGCCTGACCTCCTACCTCACCTCCTGCTGACCTCTTCCTCCTTCCAGACAGTGGTGCAAATCTGTTCAATAAAGGCACCCCTTTAGAAATTCCCACCCCTGATGCTGCTCTCACATTCCACCCTTCCCTTACTACTTGCCATTCCTCCACCCTGGGCTCCCTAATGATGGTACAGAAAAAAAAGGACATCAGTCTGTCTCTTGATTGAGTACAGCGCTTCTGGGCTTCTATGTCCAAGTGCGTACCACGGCCAGCTTGGAGTACTTGATCACAAGTTTTAGTGTACTCCAAGTCACACTTAATAAGCACACAAACTCACCTAATGTAGATAGAGGAATGAACATAATCACAATGACCCTGCATTTGCTTCAAGCAATAACATGTTTGTATCTGTACTCAATAAGCACAGAAAGACTGTGCAACATATCACCCAGCCTTTACAGAATCTGATGTAAACAAATTACATTCCTCACTAGCACTGTCAACTTCAACAGTGGCAGGGCTCATCAGGTGGGTGTGGGTGGAGGTGCAACTGAATTTTGCCCACTGAGGTCGGGAAGGTCTATTGGATCTCAAACCACAGTCTTTCCAGTGGTGCAGTAATGAAACAGGGTGGCGATACATCACACTGTGCTATAAATATGCACACTAAAAATCATAATGACTTTCAGGAACAAAACAGATCTGAACATCGTGGCTACTGTACATGTTGGAAATACCTGATAATCCTGACTCCCCGTTAAAGCATTCCTCAAATACATCTCCATACTGCCTGCAGTCACTCCAGCTCTCTACTGCTGCCCCAAAAGGCTCCCACAGCACTTCCTTGATATCATTACCACCTGGTACTCGAGCCATAGGTGCCGGAACTGGGGGGACCGGGGAAAATTTACCGCTTACGTCCCTGGCCCTACCACTTCTCAAACCGTTCCGGCACCGGTGACTCGAGCGAGCTAATGGGGATTAACTCTATCCAACGTGATGTTGGGGCTGAGTGCAAAAGTGTAGCTCTATTAAAGGTACACAACCACTCATTAAGATCTACAGTAGTACAGCTGCTATCCCAGCCTGGATTAGAAACTAGAGAAATCATGGCATTTACCGGCCACTAGTGCGAAGCCAGTCTCTGTAGTTATTGGTCCGTAAGCACTTCGGACAGATGAGCATGGAGCGAAATACTTTCCGGAGCAAAAAACTTAGTCACACCACAAAAACTACAACCTGCCACTGAAGAAAAACTCTTGCTCAAACAGTAAGCACTGTCACCACTTCAAACAAGCCTGCCACCACCTAGATAAAGTGACATCACAACAGAGAAAAAAATGCAATCTTCAGTTGCCACCATCGACTTCATCAACTTCAAACCGACCAAAAAAAAAAAACTTGTTATCTAATGACGTGAAAAAAATACAGCACAACATAAGATATAAACTTTGTTTTTTTGTTTTACCCACCCAACAGTTATTCAAGTTAAGAACTATTTTGTCCTGTGTAGGAATACCCTCAACAAATTTATACTTTTTGTGTTGTGTCTTCATTTTTCTCAATATATACCCATTTTATAAGTGTAGTAACACACGCTGGGGTGTGGTTTAATCTGGATAAATGCACTTCTAGAGCCTTGTGCCTCACCACACCCTAAGTGTGCGTTTATCCAGGCTAAACCCCACCCCGTCATGTCTTACTTCATGCCCATATGGTGTGGGTGTCTGGTTTGCTCAAGAAAGTGTATACTTCAGCAATAAGGCACAACAGGGTGTGGGTTATTGGGGATTTACCGACGCCTTGTGTGGTGTGTCATGAGGTGCAGCCGAGTGACTTAGCCACACAAGAAGTGGGTAAATCACCCAATAACTCACACCCTGGAGTGCCTTATTGCGATTATACAATGGACCCATGTGTAAAATAAATTAAACATGTATTTAAATATGTTTTTTATAAATGCCATTCCTCAGCTGTAGGTTATGCAGGATTTACCCATAGTCATGTGACATGTTTTGACCAATAAGGTTGCAGGATTTTCACACACCATTGTATAATGAAAGTTAATGGTTGCTGGTCCCACATCTAACCAACAACCCATCACTGTTGTCTGTTGTCCTGAAAAGTGCTCAGCTGTTGGCATTTGTGGCATCCAGCACCACATCCTGGGCTGTGATCGGTAAAATCTAGCCGGGATTAGATCTTCTCATTAGATCATAGTAAGTGTATGGCAGCATATTTCATGGTGTAAAGTGCAGGGTTATTACAGATTCCATCACGGGATTCTAATAACATCACAAACCACTCCAAGCACCTAGTAACTGAGTGCCTCACCTCTTCCACACTACTAGCCACCAGACAGCCACCTCATCAGATTCCAGTGCTCCAATGCAAACCCCTGTCTATGAGGTGTCAGTATATTATGCAGCGGCCATACCACTGCATCATCCATGCACCACACCTGATCCTTTCTGCTGCTTCTTAGTGTCCCTAGTGCAGTGGTCACCCAGGTAGCAGTATCGTGGAGAGAGGCACTGCGAGAAGAGCACCCTCTGGGATGCATGGCCCTCCTACTGCCAACATGCGCTGGTACTTAGGGTGCAAACTTGGGTCACCAGAGAGCATGGCAAGCAACTTCTCCTACTGCTGTGTTATTGGACCGCTGCTCGCTGCTCCGTACCCCCGCTGGTACCATGCCAGTGACAACATGCAGACATACAAGAAAGTCCTAGTTTTTGTGCACATAACCACTGTTTTTTCTTTTTCCTAGAGGTGGGTGGAATTTCTGAAGTGACGGAGGCCTGTGATTGGTGGAGTCTTGGAGCCTTGCTGTACGAGTTACTCACTGGCATGGCAAGTGTTTTTTTTATTTTTATGATCTGAAAATGTACACCTGCAGTTCTGTTTTGAGCAGGTTGAGCAAAGACTACAATCGTAAATCATCAGGCACATTGATTTGATTAATTGTTTGACAGGGTTATCTCACTAGGGACAGTCTCATGAGATGCAGCACCTTGTTTTCATGAGGCTGGGGGTGGTAGATGAAAGAAATAACACCTAAAGAGGTGTCTGGTCATGCTGTAAAATAAGAACATCTTGGGTGTGTTGTAATGCCTTATGCATGTTTCATGATTGGTTAGTTGGGATGTATTAAGCTTTTTGTGTTGATCCACATTGTCACTGGGCACTCATTTACTGCTGGGTTACACATGCTGACCAACACACCTCCAAAACTGTGACATCATCATAGAACCGTGGGTCCTCCCCCGTTCTGCAGCAGTTGGCTTAGAATCCTCAATTCTTGTGTGCTGATCAGAGAGTCTGGCAGCATATCTGTGGGCTCTCCTACCGGAAGACTTTCTTTGAAACATATTTTTTTGCCACTGTAGTACCTCTTTGCAGCAAATCCCGTTTGTTTTAACAGACAATTTGTAAGTTAAAATCCTTTCTGTTGTTTGTTTGCTTAATTGGTTTCTGCTTAACCCCAAATTCCTGTTGGAGAAGGGTGTTCTGCAGTTCTGCCTGAAGTCCTCAAAGGTTGTCAGACAAGTAGTGGGTAAGTTCTTTTCTAAAAAGAAAAAAAAAAGATTTTTCTACTTTTCATACTCAAGACAGTTTTCCCTCCCTGCTCTGCGCTGTCTACGTGGGTTTCTTCCTCAGCATCGGCTTGTTCAGAGATCCCTTTTTTCACCCAGAGTGCTTCTCTGCATCTTCCAAGGGTTTATTTTTTTGAAGTTCTTTGACATTTTTCTCCTTCCAGTCATCTTCATTTCATTTTGACACAACGGTATCATTTTTATTCTGCTGTTGCATCATTTTTTCAGTGAGTGTAGGATCATTTTTGCAAAAATTGATGCAACTGCACAAAAACTGACAATATTGCACAAACATTGACACAAGCGTGCAAAATTGATGCAGCTGCATAAAACCTGACGCTATTGCTCAAACATTGACACAAGCATGCAAAAATTGATGCAGGTGCACAAAAGTGACACAAGTGAGTGAGAGATCTGACACAGACCCTAATTTTTTTAAAGTTTTTTCTCTCTAGAGACAGAAATGCAGCATAGTGTTCCGTAGGCCGTTTTCCATTATTAAGAAATGCACATCATGTTTATTAAGAAATGCATATCATGTTATAAGACCTTGAAACAGGCTCTGTATGGTACAGTATGTTCTGTCCGTTCTACACTGCAAGACATAGAAACATATATTTTGACAGCAGATAAGGACAGCTTGGCCCACCCAGTCTGCCCATTTCCCTACCTAATGGATAAGCTACAGATCCTAGTTAACCAGCAGCCTACTTCTTCCTACCCCAACCCCCTAGAATTGCCTTATGACTGTCCCATGCATGCTTGAATTCCACCACTGTTTTTGACTCCACAACCTCCTCCAGAAGGCCGTTCCGTGCATCCACAACCCTCTCTGTGAAAAATACTTTCTTAAATTACCTCTGAGCCTCCCCTCTTCTATCTTCAAATTGTGCTCCTTGTTCTTGCACACTCTTTTTGAAAGATGCTACCCTCTTGGACTTTGTTGATTCCCTTGAGATACTTGAAAGTTTCTATCATGTCCCCTCTCCCTCCTTTCCTCGGGGCTATACATATTCAGCTCCTTAAGTCTCTCTTCATCGTCTTCGGTGCAGACCCTGCACCATTTAGTTGCCCTCCTCTGGACAGCCTCCATCCTGTCTATGTCCTTGCGAGATGGATCTCTAGAACTGCACACAGTACTCCAGATGGGGTCTCACCAACTGTCTGTACAGAGGGATAATAACTTCCTGTTTTCTACTGGTGATGCCTCTCCCTGGCATCCCAGTATCCCCCAACCCTCCTTGCTGCCCTCTCACATTGCTTGCCCACCTTTAGGTCATCTGATATGACTACCCCCAGGTCCCTTTCCATTTTGTTGTTGTTAGTATCTCACCCCATTGTGCACTCTTCCCTGGGTTTTGTTTCCCAGGTGCATTACCTTGCACTTCTTAGCATTGAATCTAAGCTGCCATACATTTGACCATTCCTCTAACCTTGCCAAGTCCTTCTCATCCTTTTCACCCCACCTTGTGCATCAACTCTGTTGCAGATCTTTGTGTCATCTGCAAAGAGACATACTTTCTCTTCCAGTCCTCTGCAATGTCACGCTTATAAAGACATTGAAGAGGACCGGTCCTAATACTGAACCCTGCGGAACCCCACTAGTAACCCCCCTTTCTTCAGAGTGGACTCCATTTACTATTATTCTCTGTGTCCTATTCTCCAGCCAATTCTTTACCCAGGCTGTCATCTTGGGACCCACTCCCAGGCTGGCTAACTTGTATATTAATCTTTTGTGTGGGACTGTGTCAAATGCCTTGCTAAAGTCTAGGTAGGCCATGTCCACAGCCCCTCCCAGACCAGTGCTAATTTCTTGGCACCTGGTCCCCAGACTGGTGGTGGCCCTAGTGAAGTTACATCTGGTTTTACATTTGGTAGTGGCAATAGAGAATTGCACAGATCCCTGCTTTATTAGCTCAACAAGATCTTTTTTTTTTTTTTTAGCTCAGATACATTTTATTAGTCAGATATAAATCATACTGCATATTTATCTGTCAATCGAAAAAGAAATACAATCATCTACTGATTTGTACACAAAGCTATAACCAGAAAAAAATGTCCAACATATGTCCATCTCCATGAGAGGAGGCCCAAGTTAAGCACTGGTCCGGCAAATAAGTAAGCTCTCCGGCAATGGTGTGATAAACCCACCTATATAATCAATATGTCCCTGTAAATAATGGTTAAACATTGCCATCCTCAGTGGTATTTGGGCCAAAAATCAACAACTAATAGGTTTCTGTGCTTTCTGACTGGAAAATATTCTCCAGCATCGAGGCTCTTGAAATAAGCCTTGTGAGATCAAAGATTGTTTTCTTTGTCAACTGGTAGTCATGTTAGTCCACAACAGATTAAAAAACAGAAAAAGTCAAAAAAGGACAACAGTATGACATTACAAACATAGAAAAACCCTCTCCAGGCATGCCCCCCCCCCCCGTACTTTGATATACCAACCTCCTAAAGATTGATCTTCTTCTGCAGATGACCTCAGTTTGTCAGGAAAACAAAGTCTATGTTGTAACTCATTTTCTTGTTAAGTATCAGACTCAGAGGAATCACCCAGTCCAGAGTGTTCCACCTGCCTACCATTGTGGTGCGATGACTCCCATTCAGATATTTCCAGTTGGTGCCAACGACACCATAACTCTACAGATGTATCTGTCTCAAGTCTAAGTGCACTGGTTATCCGTCCCATCCTCTTTGTTTCTGCCACTCTGCTGTGCCATTGTTCTAGTGAGGGAGGCTGGGAGGAGAGCCAGTTAAAGGTGATACATTTTACTGCTGCCACCCACGGGATCTGTTCCAGCTTCCTTGTAGTTGTATTAGGAGATAACAGAGCAGGGAATCCCAACACTAATTTACTAAAGGTGAAAGGGAAATCCTTCCCAATAATCCTTTGTATTTCATGGTGTATGGACCTCCAAAAAGTTACTAGTTTGGGGTATGCCATGAAAATATGGTAATGGATGCCACGGGCTCCCCCATACTGTCTCCAGCACTGTTCAGTGCAGCTAGAATTAAAATGCTTTGTGATCGTGGGTGCTCTAAAAATCTTACTAATATTTTCCAGTGATATTCTCTCCAGGAGGGCAAGGCCATGACCCTCCACCCTTTTTGAATGCGCTGAGACCTCTGGGCTGGGTCTGTCAGGGCTATACTCTCTTGCTCCCATTTTAGCTTTATAGCATTTAAAGGAGGGGCATCTGAAGATGATAGGACTTTATAAAGTTGTGACACATAGCAGAACCTCTCTCTGAGGGTAATAGTATCATAGAAAAAAATATTCTAATTTTGTGCATCCTCTATCGATCTGGGATACGACCTCAGGGGGCATAAGAAAGTATAGGAGCTGTAAATAACAGAAATGATCAGCTCTACAGAAGGACTACAAGCTCAACAAGATCTTTCATCGAGACAGTCAAATGACCGGGACTCAGAACGGGTCCTGTCTCTTACACCCAATTCACAGGCGACCCCTCTCTTCATGGGGTTGGGACAGCCATGTCCAGATGTATCAGGGAATCCTTTTCAGAACTTGTGTAACAAGGATGCTCTTCCAGATCTGACTTTTTCCCCAAGCCTGTCTGAGCAAGGGGGCCACCCTCAGTGGCCTGGAAGTCTTCCAAGGCAGTAAAAATCTTAATGACTCTCAGAATCCAGAGGACTCTTAGAATTCTGAAGGCAGTGAAAAGGAAGGTGAATGGGTAGAGGGACCACAGTGTTCCTTGATCCCATCTCTGTTCGATCCAAAGCATATTTCCTTCCTGGTCGAGGAGATCTGCAGGATTCTTCAGCTACCAGAAACCCAGTCTGCTTAATTCCATCCCATCTTCCACTGTGGGTTCACCTAAATCCTTCCCTAATTCAGAACACTTTTTACCAAAAGTTAAAGTAGGATGAGATAATGAGAACAAGCAAAAGCAATTTCTAAGTCACGGGCAAAGCCTTACCTGTTTCTAGACTCTTTAATTAAGAACTGGGAGATTCCTCCTGTCACGGAAGCAGTCATCTCTTTTGTGGTCAAGCAAACCATTACTCTAGTGAATGGCGCAGCTACCTTTCTGGTCCTAACGATAAGCACATGGAAGCAGCCTGCAAGCATGCATTTGCAGCTTCAGGTTTTATTTTGCATTTCACGTCTGCCTCGGCTGTAGTGGCCTGAGTGCTGTGGGAATGGTCAATGGCGACAGTGGATGAGGTCCCTTAAGATTCTCCAGTCAGAGATCTCCTTTCTCTAGTGACTATAGCAGCCTCCTTTTCAGGTGATTCCAGGGGGTATGGTCTCTGGAGGTGCAAAGACTACAAATAAACATTCTGGAGACAAGAGCTGTCTTACTGGCACTGAGCCACTTCAAGGACAGCATTCAACAGAAGTCAGTAACGGTTCAGTCTGACTATGCGTTGGCAGTCACTTATGTAAACAAACAAGACAGCACAAGAAGTATGATGACGCTGACAGGACAAACTGTGCCTTATTGTCTGCACTGGGCAGAAGCTAGTCTGGAGTCCCTGTAAGCGGTTCATCTGGTGGGCAAGTCACCTTCCAGGCAGACTGCTTCAGTCGCTAATGAGTTCATCCTGGAAAGTGGTCCCTAAACCATGAGGTGTTTGAGTATCTGTGTCATAAATTTGGGTCCCCAGAGATGGACCTTTTTGCCACCAGAAACAATGCCCAGATGACAAGATTTTATAGTTGGTGCACATGTCCAGTGGTGGAAGGACTGAACGCTCTGTCTCAGCTGTGGTCCTTCAGAAGGGCATATCAGTTCCCTCAGTTTCCCTTGCTTCTGGCAGCCCCAAAAAGATCTGTCAAACACATGTCTGGTTCATCCGCGTGATGGTGCAGTGGACAAGAAGACCATGGTTCTTGGAACTGACCAGTGCCTCAGTTCAGGAATCCTTTTGGCTCTCTCAGCAGCATAATCTGCTGCATCAAGGTCTGATCTAACACCCCATTCCAGCTCGGCTCCAGCTGACAGTTTGGCTCTTGAGAAGCAGAGGACTATCAGGCTAGGATATTTGGAAAAAAGTTGTGGATAACCTTATGTCTTCGAGGAAACAGTCTACATTTGTGACGTATGATAGAGTTTGAGCAGCCTTTTCACATTTGGCCAAACCAGTAGGAATTAGGCCAAGGAAAACATCTGTTCTCCAGAGTTCAGATGTACTTCAGGACCTGACAGGCAAAGGTCTAGCCCTCAGTACTTTGCAGGTGCATGTCTCAGAATTGGAAGCAGTGTTTCGTCCTTGTGAGAGGCACTCTTTTGGTTTGCATACTGACATTTACCAGTTCTTTAGAGCAAGCAGCTGAACCAAGTTGGTTTGTAGATCCCCAGTCTCACCTTGGAACCTCAGTGCAGTGCTTAATGCACTTGGTGAGCCTCCATTTAAAGCCTCCATCGCAAGTATCATAACACATCCTTTCCATCAAGACATGTTTCCTGGTCCCATTTTGGTCAGCTAGGTGAATAGGAGAGCCGCATACGCTCTTATGCAAGGATCCATGCCCGGTTTTCTCCCAGAATAAGGTAGTGTTACATACAGAGCCTTTTTCCTCCCGAAGATACCTACAGAGTTCCATGTTAACCAAAAAATGAGCCAGACTTCCTTTTGTACTAAGCCAGTGAATGATAAGGAGAAGCAGTTGCACAGGACAGGTGTTCCTTGAGTGGTTAAGACCTGCCTTACATGAACGCAGTCTTTCCAAAAGTAGATAGCCTTTTTATTCTGTTCAGCACCACTAAAAGGAGACAGAAAGTTTTCAAGGTGACCTTGACTAGATGAGTCAGAAAGCAAAGGTCTGTGTTGCAGCAAAATTGAGGCTGCCAGCTTTGAGCAAAGGGCATTCTACCAGCTCTATGGAAGTCTCCTGGACAGAAAGGGCATCGGCCATGGAAATCAACCTGTGTAAGACAGGTAAATTGTCTTTCTTGCACACAGTTACAAAACATTACAGATTGGACACTCAGCATTCCGCTTATGTGGACTTCAGTTGAAAAGTGTATCACATGGCTGTGAAATGATAGACAGTTCAAACTGACAGAATATTCTCTTTCTCATGAATACTGTTTTGGGAGGTATTGCACATTAAACCCCAGCAGTAAATGAATGCCCAGTGGCAACATGAAAAGACACAGGAAGAAGAAATTCTGTTAGACTTACCATCATTTATTTTTCTGTTATTTCCAGTGTTGTCACCTGGACCCACCCGAGAGTATGTACTCTATAGACATGAAAGACACCTTTAAATACTCGTGAACATGAAACCATTACTTGAAAATGATTGACACTGTGTTCGGTGGAGCGATCATCCAGCTATATTAATAAAACAGTGATCATTAAAAAGGGCAATACTTTATTTACAGAAGTTGTTAAAACTCAGCATTTATTCATTCAGTACTCTATCAGTTCAGTGCATGCAGTGCACGGAAGAGAGATTGCTGATGTCGTACACTGTCATAGTCCAGTTTCAGTGGCTGGTATACTCCACTTTCAGTGGTATCTGTGGGATCTAAAAAGAAAACAAAGTAAGAACTTGTTTACAAAGATTTACAAACATTACTTTATAGCAGACTGTATAACAAAGTGGGTTTACCAGGTCAAGGCACGTCATGTGGGTGTCAGCGATCACTGACCAACTTGCAAACTCAGACTGGTGGGAGAAAGGTGAAAATCGAGTCCAAGTGGCAGCTCTTTTCTACTGTCCCAGGCAAGCAATCAAGGGGATTAGTGAGGGACTGGCAGAGCAGTCAATCACAGTAATCAGCAGTCTCTGATAGGCTGTATCATGGTTGATCAGCTGTGTGAAATTGGAGACTTCAGAACATAGAATTTGTTTGTGTACCTGAGTCAGCAGGGGTGCTATTGCTAAATTAAACAGGTGCATCAATTACATGGTTTGCAGTACCTCACAGGGGTAAATAAGGTACAGGGAGGAAGCTGGAGGGGGGGTAGATTGAGGAGAGATGTGCGAAAGTACTTCTTCGCAGAAAGAGTGGTGGATGTCTGGAACAGCCTTCCAATGGAGGTTATGGGGGCAAAGACAGTGGTGAGGTTCAAGAATGCATGGGATAGGCATAAGGATAGCTTAGCGGAAAGGAAGGGGTCTGTCAGAGACCGATAAGGGTCTGTGGTGATACTTGAGGTAGGGAAAATATGGACAGACTAGATGAGCCAGGCGGTCCTTCTCTGCCATCAAATTCTATGTTTCTATGTCTATGTTATGTTTCCCAGTTGGTGTGTAGTGAGGGTGAGCATCGAGTCAGTGGGTGGGTGATTGTTGCCAGCGGACTTGTCATCTCACGCTTGATCGCATTTACACATTGATGGCAGCAGCATGTTCTATAAGTACAGCATAGCGTGGCAGCAGCCAGTGGCCCAGTGCAGCTCAACTGGTGTCATGTGACACAGCTCTTGCAAGGTTTGCTTGTCTGAGTTGGGGGAAGGGAACTGTTGTCTGTGCTGTTAGCTAGGTAAAGAGAAAAGCTGTAAATTAGGGGGTGTGGCTTAGGCAACAGAAAGCCAGGTGTCTGTATTTAAAACTTCCCTAGTTAGCTTTTGATAGAGAGCAGCGAGAGGAATGTGGCAGCTACTATAACTCTTCTACTGGGACTAAAGAACTAGAACTCTACTACTGGGACCTTCAATTAGGGTAAAAAAAAAACACACAAGCGTTAGTGTGCTTGTCTGAGTTGGGGGAAGGGAACTGTTATCTGTGCTGTTAGCTAGGTGAAGAGAAGAGCTGTAAATTAGGGGGTGTGGTTTAGGCAACAGAAAGCCGGGTGTCTGTATTTAAAATTTCCCTAGTTAGGTTTTGGCAGAGAGCAGCAAGAGGAAGGAGGCAGCTGCTAGAACTCCTCTACTGGGACTATATAGCCCTACCTCCCTTCCCCTCCACCCCTAGCCAGTTCCACTTTTATAGGCACTGGATTTGACTGACAACAGGAACTTCCTGTTTGGGAGAAGGAAGGTAGTGATCATAGAGGCACAAAAGACTCACCATCCTAGAAGGAAAAGAATAGCTCTCCCTCAGCCCCTAGCTGATGGACATCTGTCTCTGAACAAGTAAGAAGGAAACTACTGGGAATACAGGAACTTCCTGTCCCAGAAAAGAAGGTGGTAGGAAAGTAGGGAGAAACAAAAAAAAAGCAAACAGAGAGTGGAAAGAGTAAGCATACAAAACAACAGTCGAGGGGCCACAAATAAGACATGATGAGAGTGATGTAGTGCAGTGGCTGTGGAGCGGCAGTCTTCTGGGAGACATTCTGGAGGATGCAGTGTTGTCCCATCTGCAGATACCTCTCTGGGCTGAGGGAGGAGGTTGCTCGTCTCCCGGCTGAGTTGACCAGAATTCGGGGGACCTCCTCTCCCAGCCAGGGACCACCAGGGCTGACACCGCTGCCTCAGAGGTTGCCAAGAAAGAGGAGCAGTTGGACCATGGTGGGCTCAGGGAGGGTAAGGGTGTAGGAACAGAGGTGTATCCCTCCAGTTGTACATCTCCACACTTCGTACACTGGTCTGGCAGAGCGCAGTTCCTCTATGGAGTCAACTGCAGTAGAGACCAAGGAGGATGCTGGGAACCTCCACAAAGGAGACCCACAGGAGGGTGGCACAGGACCCCACAAGGGAAGGAAACAACTCCTGATGGGGGACTCAGTTGTTAGGGGGGTAGAACTGGGGAAGGGAGGGGAGAGGGAGGTGAGGTGCCTGTCTGGCGCCGTGGCTTGGAGGGACAGGGAGCGAATCCTCAGGATTGCAGGAGTAGCTGCACGGGGTAGGGAGCTGGACATCATTGTTCACGTAGGGACAAATGACCTGGCTGAGAATGGGATCAGAGCAGTGCAGGAGGAGTTTGTGGAGTTGGGAAGGGGCCTTAGACAAGTAGCATGCACGGTAACCTTCTTGGAGGTGCAGCCGGTCTATGGCAAGGGTGAGGCTAGGGTGTTCTGCACCATGGGATTCAATCAATGGTTGAAAAACTGGTGTAGAGCTCAGGGTTTTGGCTTCATTGGGGACTGGGGGTCCACCTGGAGGGATACAGGCCTATACTGGCGCAATGGTCTGCATCTGTCCAGGAGGGGAACCAGGAACCTAGGTGATAGGTTTAAAGGTTTAATTGGAAAGCATTTAAACTAGCCAGGGGGAGACACTGAAAAGGAGCAGGAAAATCCCAGCCCCCCCAAATAAAAACAGGATAGTTAGTGAGGTAAACGCCAAGATGGAGAAGTCGATAGGGAGAAGGGCAGAGGTAAATGGAGAAATAGGCAAAGGCAGTAAGGACAGGGATGACGCTAAAAGGGGTGAGGCCATCAAAAAAAGGAGGGTAATGAGTACCAATGCCCATAGTCTGGGTAACAAGCTCCCTGAACTATTGGCCTTGTTGGGAGAGGGATGCCTGGATATTGCGGCAGTCACTGAAACATGGTACACAGAGAACCATGACTGGGATGTCAACATACCAGGTTACATAGTCTGCAGGGGGAACAGGGAGGGCAGAAGAGGTGGAGGAGTAGTTGTCTACATAAGGGAAGGGATCAAAGCAACAGAACTAAAGGGTAAACAAGGAGGAAAGGAGGCACTGTGGGTCACCCTGGAGACAGGGAATGACACCGCAATCAGCACGGGTGTTGTATACAGACATCCATCTCTGGGAGAAACTGGACAAGGAAATGACAGAAGACATCCTTAGGATGGCAGAAAAAGGGGAGATATTGTTGATGGGGGACCTGAATATGTCAGATGTTAACTGGAGCACCTTTGCTGCAGCCACATCCAAGAGCAGAGTAATTCTCTATGCCCTACAGGGGGCATGCCACAGACAGCTAGTGTTGGAACCCACTTGGGAGGGAGCAATCTTAGACCTGGTACTCTCAAATGGGGATGGAGAGAGGATCTCAAATTTAGAAGTGGGTAGCCATCTGGGAACAAGTGACCACCAAACAGTGTGATTCATGATAAACACAGCCATAGAGTCAAGCCATACAAAAGTGAGGGTACTGGACTTTAGGAGGGCTCACTTTGTCAAAATGGGAGAGTGTCTCAGAAAAAGCACTAGCAAATGGGCAAGAAGGAGGGGTGGAGGAACAATGGGGAAGCATCAAAACTGCCATCACAGAGGCAACAAGCCTTTGTGTGAAGTAAATAAACAAACCAAAATGAAGGAAAAAAAACACTATGGTTCTCAAAAGAGGTGGCGGGGAAGGTTAGGGAGAAAAAGATAGCATTCAGGAAGTATAAGGAAACACAAAAGGAGCAGGACAGAGAACTGTACCAGTTAAAGCAGAAGGAAGCGGGGGAAGACAGTCAGAATAGTAAAGGCCTCAACCAAGGAAAAGATAGCCAACTCAGTTGAGAGGGGGATAAAACCTTTTATAGGTACATCAGGGAGCGAAGAAAGACCAAGGAAGGGATAGTCAGGCTTAATAAAGGGAGGGAGGAGGCGGGCAGCGGGTGACAGTGAAAAAGCAGGGATACTGAACGAATACTTCTGCTCAGTATTCACAAAAGAAGAGGAGGGGAGGTACCTAATCCAATCATAGAAGCACTCTGGATAGGGGGGTCCATACCAGTCCATTCATAGAAGAAAGGGTTCTGAAAGAACTCCTAAAACTGAAGGTGGACAAAGCAATGGGCCCTGTTGGGACTCACTCCAGAATTCTAAAAGAACTAAGGGGAGAACTAGTGAGACCACTGACTACCCTTTTTAATAAATCATGGGAGGATGGTGTGGTACCAAAGGACTGGAGGAGGGCGGATGTGATTCCCCTTCATAAATGTGGGAGCAAAGCAGAGGTAAGAAACTACAGACCTGTTAGTTTGACCTCAGTGGTAGGGAATATTATGGAATCACTTCTGAAAGAAAAAAATGTTGAGTACCTTGAGGCCAGCAGGGCACAGGACCCAAGGCAGCATGGATTCACAGTGGGAAGGTCATGTCAGATGAATCTAATAGATTTCTTTGACTGGGTGACCAAAGTAGTAGACCAGGGAGGGGCTGTTGACATGGCCTACATAGACTTTAGCAAGGCATTTGACACAGTCCCACACAAAAGATTAATAAACAAATTAGCCATCCTGGGAGTGGGTCCCAGGATGGTAGCCTGGGTAAAAAAAATGGCTGGACAACAGGACACAGAGGGTAATAGTAAACAGAGTCCACTCTGAAGAAAGGTAGGTTACTAGTGGGGTACCACAAGGTTCAGTACTGGATCCAGTCCTTTCTAATGTCTTTATAAGTGACATTGTGGAGGGGCTGGAAGGAAAGGTATGCCTCTTTGCAGACGACAGAAATATCTGCAACAGGGTTGATACACAGGGGGGTGGAAAGGATGGGAAGGGACTTGACAAGGTTGGAGGAATGGTCAAAAGTATGGCAGCTTAAATTCAATGCAAAGAAGTGCAAAGTAATGCACCTGGGAAACAAAAACCCAGGGGAAGAGTACACAGTTGGGTGGGGGATGTACTAACAACAACAAAAATGGAAAGAGGGGTAGTCATATCAGATGACCTAAAGGTAAGCAAGCAATGTGAGGAGGCAGTAAGGAGGGCTGGGGGATACTGGGATGTATAGGAAGAGGCATAACCAGTAGAAAACAGGAAGTTGTTATCCCTCTGTACAGACAGTTGATGAGACCCCATCTGGAGTACTGCGTGCAGTTCGGAGACCCCATCTCTGCAAGGACATAGACAGAATGGAGGCAGTCCAGAGGAGGGCAACTAAAATGGTGCAGGGTCTGCACCAGAAGCCATACGAAGAGAGACTAAATGAGCTTAGTATGTATACCCTTGAGGAAAGGAGGAAGAGGGGGGACATGATTGAAACTTTCAAGTACCTCAGGGAATCAGCAAAGTCCAGGAGGGTAGCATCTTTCAGAAAAAGAGTTGTGCAAGAACAAGGAGGCATAATTTGAAGATAGAGGGGGGGAAGGCTCAAGGGCAACATGAGGAAGTATTTTTTCACAGAGAGGGTGGCGGATGCATGGAATAGCCTTCCTGAGGAGGCTGTGGGGTCAAAAACAGTGGGGGAATTCAAGAATGCATGGGACAGACATAAGGCAGTTCTGGTGGGGGGGTAGGAAGAAGTAGGCCGTTGGTTAACTAGGATCTGCAGTTTATCCAATAGGTAGGGAAATGGGCAGACTGGGTGGGCCAAGCGGTCCTTATCTGCCATCAAAGTCTGTGTTTGTATGTTTATAACCCCACTACTTCTGTTCAGTGTGATACAGAAAGACAGCATGAGCAGCAGGACAGGAGGGAGTGCTTTGAGAGGAGAGAGAGAGAGAGAGAGAGAAAGAGAGATGAGATGGGCATGAAAAAGACCAAGAAAAAGGAAAAATTGACCTATACAAACAGAACCCCTTTACTAAACAAAAAAAAGGGTGCTTGGCTTCAGGAATCTTGGAATTTAATGGTTGTTTTTTGTATAGCAGACAGTGCTGCTGGGGGAAGGGGAAACCGGAATGCATCAAAGTAGTCTGCCTGACTGTGCTGGTGCACCAGAAATCAGTAATTATAAGTATGCCAGGCAGTATAAAAAGAATTTAATAAAAAATGTAAAAAGTAGATTTTAGAGAGAGAGAGAGAGAGTGAGTGAGTCAGTAAAAGAAAAAGAGAAATCAGGTTAGTTAGTGTGTGGTGGCTGCCTGTGTCTACTGCAAGGAAGAACAACAAAAATAATGGCAGCAAAAGGGATTGAAGAACAATCAGATTAGAGAGAGACTAAGTGTTAGAAGATAAAGAAAGATCAGAGAAAGACTGAATGTGAGAGGATAAAGAAAGATCAGATTAGAGAGAGACTGAGTGTGAGAGGATAAAGAAAGATCAGATTAGAGAAACTGAGTGTGAGAGGATGAAGAAAGGTCGGATTGGAAAGACATGAGTGTGAGAGGATAAAGGAAGATCAGACCAGAGAGAGACTGAGTGTGAGAGGCTAAAGATCAGAGCAGATTAGAGAGACTGAGTGTGACAGGATAAAGAAAGGTCAGATTAGAGAGACACTAAATGTGAGAGGATAAAGATCTGAGAGACTGAGTGAAAAAGAATAAAGATCAGATTAGAGAGAGGCAGTGAGAGGATAAAGAAATATCATATTAGAGAGACTGAGTAAGAGGATAAAGAAAGATCAGATTAGAGAGAAACTGAGAGTGGATAAAGATTAGATTAGGGAGACTGAGTATGAGAGGCTAAAGAAAGGTCAGAGAGACTGAAAGAGAAAGAAATATCATATTAGAGAGACTGAGTAAGAGGATAAAGAAAGATCAGATTAGAGAGAAACTGAGAGTGGATAAAGATTAGATTAGGGAGACTGAGTATGAGAGGCTAAAGAAAGGTCAGAGAGACTGAGTGAGAGAAAGATAAAGAAAGATCAGATTAGAGAGACTGAGTGTGAGAGGATAAAGAAAGGTAACATTAGAGAGAGACTGAGTGTGAGAGGATAAAAAGAACAGAATAGAGAGAGATTGAGTGTGAGTGGATAAATAAATATCAGATTAGAGAAATTGAATGTAAGAAGACAAAGAAACATTAGATTAGAGAGTGACTGAGTGTGAGAGGATAAAGAAAAATCATATTAGCAAGAGACTGAGTGTGGGAGGATAAAGATCAGATTAGAGAGAGGTACTGAATGTGAGAAGATAAAGAAAGATCAGATTAGAGAGATTGAATGTGAGAGGATAAATAAACAGTAGATTAGAGAGAGAGACTGAGTATGAGTGAATAAAGGAATACCAGATTAGAGAGAGATTGAGTGTGAGAGGAGAAAGATCAGATTGGAGAAACTGAATGTAAGAAGATAAACATTAGATTAGAGACTGAGTGTGAGAGGATAAAGAAAAATCAGATTAAAGAGAAATTGAGTGTGAGAGGATAAAGATAAGATTAGAGAGAGATACTGAATGTGAGGATAAAGAAAGATCAGATTGGAGAGACTGAATGTGAAAGGAAAAGAAACATTAGATTAGAGAGAGACAGTGTGAGAGGATAAAGAAGCATCAGATGGTGTTGGCTGAATGTGACTGGTTTGAATAAAAAAATATACAGCTTCAGAAGCACAGTGGTGCCTGTGTCTGCTTGCAGGCTCACAAAAAATAAAATGTAGGCACCAAAATGAAAACGTAGTCTGGCAGCAAACGTGTTCAAAAATAAACAAATTAGAGAGAGACTGAGAAAGAAAAAAAACATCAGACAGTGAGGGTGGGTTGCTGTGCTGGATGACTGTGCAGAATATGTGCCAAAAAAAACAAACTAGCAACGAGCACAGTGGTGCTGCCTTGTGCCTACCTACAGGATGCAAAAAAATAAAAAATACAGACGTGGCAGCAAAAGTGATTAAAAAATAAAGGAACTTGCTGGCTCCACGGTGCCAAGCAACATGGGATGGCTCCAACACTCTTGCAACTCGGGTTTGCACTCTGAGCCAGGGACATTAAGAACAGAGGCCAGCAGAATGGAGTGGATGGGTTGACACTGCATTGCTGTGTAGCAGTACCAGCTGGTGGCATGTGGAGATGTCGTTGATGGCATGGGTGACTAGACACTCCTCCAGGTCAGCCACAATGTGTGCATCATTGTGGATGGGTGGGGAGAAACATTAGGAGAACTGCCCCATGGGTGTGCCGGATGATACCCTTGTAGTCCCTTCCATGCCAGCTGACCCTCTGCATGCCAGCGAAGGAGCCCGTCAGCTTCCGCACAGCACAATTTTCACTCTTCTACACTGCAGGGAGGCCCCCATCAGGGACGAGCTTGCCAGTTGGAACAAGTAAGGTGGTTCCAGCTGCCTTTCCCCTCCACGATGGTCAGAGGGGGGCCCCAAGCAGAGACAAGCTGGCCCCAGGGGTAAGATGGCTGAGGTCTGGTTCAGATTCCAGGACTGGAAATGTGAGGGTGAGTCTGGTGGGTAGAGTGGTGGAATCTGTGGCCTGAAGGAGTGGGTGCCAGTGGCATCAGGGCGAGAATAAAGATATAAGAGTATACAGATATAAGGGTGCTGTGACGGATGCCTGTGTGCTGCACAGGGTGCCAAAAAACAGACATAGTGGTGCTGCCCTGTGCTTGCCTGCAGGCTGCAATAAACAAAAAACTGATTTGGCAGCAAAAGTGATTAAAGAAGAAAATTAGAGAGAGCTAGATTAGTGAGTTTAGTACCACTCATCCTGACTCTTAGCAATTTTAATTTTTTTTACAGCAGAGAAAGAAGAGGAAACAAGCTATCCCTGTGTTTTGGCATTCTTTAATGAGAGGCTAGTGCAAATGAACTAGATAACACTAGTGCCTGCTTAAAAATATATAAAAGACGGGCCATCATCAATCATCATCTCTATCCTTTAATCATTCATCATCACCCCAATACCAGTGTGCTCTGGATAAATTAAAAACGTCTGCATCACTAGTTTAAATTCCCAGTGCTGAAGTAGCATAACATTGCTGAGCTGCTGAAGACAGCAACGAAACGTTAACACTAGGAGTCACTCCGTGCTGAGCTTGGAAGGGAGTGGTGGTCATCTTTGTGTGTTGTGTACTACTGAGCCCTGTAGGGACTGGGAGTCAGAACTCTAGGGACTTGGGAAGGATATTTTAATATAATAGAAAATTAAATGAACACACTAAAAACTACAAAAAAAAAATATATGGTTCAAAATAGTGTTCAGACTAATTCTGAATATCAGGTAGGCAATACAGCTTAGGGCAAACAAAAGGGAGGGTCAGACTCAAGGGCCAAGTAAATCATTCCTCCTCCTACACAGGGCCAACAAAATCGAACCCAAATAAGTGTTTCCGGTAATTCTGCAGCTTCAGCTTCCACTCAGTCCCAAATTAAAAAAAGAAAACAGGTTCTTTAGTTAAAACTAAAGGGTTGGTGGGTACCACCTGCAGAGGTACTCCCACATATAGAACGGCTGCATACTGTACTGCTGTTAGTCCCTCACAGACAGCATATGATTCCTCTGGGGCCCGATGTGGGCAAACATGATGAAGACAATGACTGGGCATAAGTAGTGCTGGAAGATAAGGGGATGGAAATTACAAATGAGGAAAAAGTGGAAGCAAATGTTTCTGTGGTGGTGGAGCAGGAGGAAGGTGGGTCAGAGGAAGGGAACAGGCAAAACGTGAACAGGCCCAAGAAAAATCCAGTTAAAAAAAGCTCTTATAAACGAGACTGATCTGCAATACCTACCATCAAGAAAATACTACTCAACAGGAATTTCAGATCTCTACAATGCTGTATGCTAATCTGGGATGAGTTTTGGACAGTGCTTTTGGGAGGGTGGTGCATTTCACAACAGATAACTGAACAAGCTGTCTGCCTGAACCCTTCATGTCTGTCACGGCACATTGGGCATGTTTTGCTGTTGATTCTAGGGGCAGTGAAACAAAGTTTGCTGTTCTGAGAATGTTTTATTTCCCATCTGAACACAACTCATACAACATCAGTGAGGAGCTGAAACAACCAGTACAGCAATGGCTCACATCATAGGGACTGTCAGCTGGTTTTATAGTTGCAGATAATGGGGCAAAGGAAGGCCCAAGTCGTGTCTCAAACTCATGTTGGCACTGCTTTTGGGCCATTGGGATGACACCTGACTTTCTTTTTTCCCTAAAGGGAATCTTAATACTTCACCCTTCTCTATTTTTGGAAGTTTATACCTTATTTTTGGTAGTCTGATACTTCCAAAATGAAATTAACTGAAGCCCATCTCAGAATCTGTAATTTTTTTCGAGGATTGGTACTGTGTATTCATGTTCCATTTGTTTTTATCTCCTGTTTCTGTGTGTCTGTCTGTCCTGGGAACCCAGTCTCTGTCTCAGCACTACCCCTCGGGAATCAATGCCTCCACTCAACTCCAGATCCCCAAGAACCTCAGCACAGCGGCCGCTTCTCTGCTTACTGAGGTAAGATTATGTGCCTTTCTCTGCTGTCCTGCATGGAGCTGACGCAACCTCCGATGGTGACAGGCTTTACTACTTTGCTACATCTTGTTTGGCTCCCTTTCAGGTCTTTAGAGTACCAATCCATGATTTTGTTTTGTAGCAAATAAAGAAAATCAGTCACTGTGTATGTTTAGCACTATACACTTTCTCTAACGTAAAAAAAAAGAAAGGCCGGCTCGTCGGCGTGGCAGTAGTGCTACCGCCTGTGACGCTGGCGACCCAGGTTCAGTAGAGAGCCTTGATCGTCAGTGGGCCGACCAGGGGAGAACAACTGAGTGCCCACTGGGCCACTCTCCTTCTCCGGAAGGGGTGGGCAGATCTCCTCACTGCAATACCGTCACCATCTGGGTGACCACGGGTGGTGCTGGTGCAGCAGAGTAGGCTGATGGCAAGAGAGGGGCAGCGTTCGCCGAGGACCAGAGCAGAGGTGTGTCTCTGCGCGCCTCTAACTCATTGATCCTCCCTGTGCGCTGACGTCAGCAGGGGGTGGGGAGAACAAGGAAAAATATCCTCGTGTCCGCACCAGGAGACGGGCCTCGCATCAATGACTAGAGGGACCAGGGGACATGGTTCCGGTTGCCTGCTCTCCCTGAAGTATCAGGGGAGTCACTCAGGACTACGCCGCCCCACCCAGGGGGTCATACAGAAATCATGTACTTGGGAGTGGGGCACTTATAGGAGCCAGTCCTCTCGGTCCTGCCAACATAGCTGTGAGTCGCATTGAGGACCCTGATGATAGGTGCGGATGTGAGCGAGAAGGGGAGTATAAAGACTAAGTTAAAAAAAAAAAAGAAAGAAAAACATTTACAAAGCAATGGGCTAAGACATTTCTAAGGTAGCAGGCCAGGCCAGAATAGTGAACATGGGTGGCTTCAATCTCCCGGACATAGACTGGCGAAACAATGCAATGAGCATGCAAAATACCCAGAAATGTATTGAAATGGAAATGGTGCAAGATGGTTTCCTTACCCTGTGAGTGCACAGTCTAACTAGAGGTGAGCGAATACCTGACTTAATTATGAGTAATCAAAATATAATCAAGAACATTAAACGAGAAGTGCCAGTATGACTTAGTGATCACAGCTGCAGTACGGCAGCAGTATCTGTTAGTCAGCAAAAACTGTCGTCATATCGTTTTTTAGCAAAAATGTATTTCTGACCTCCTAAGATTCATAATCAGCATTTTTTTAAATTTCCTTAGATATTTAAAACATATCTGTTTTAACGCTTTTTGTAACTAATGACTGAAATCATTAAAGATGGCAGCCACTTTCAATATTTAAAAATCTCTTCCACTGAGGGTATTTTTTGACTGTAAATACTTGGTTTATACCGTGGAAGTATTATGATGGGGCAAGCACATGTTTCTGATGGGAAGTAGCACTGCATCCCACCAAAATGCTTAATTTTTTTTCATGGTAGACACTGCAAGGGTGCAAGTACTTTTTCAGTTCAAGAATATAAGAAAATCTGGATCCAGTCCTGTCGGGTCAAGGGGATTACCTGCCACCCTGCCATGGAGCCAAAGCCGTGGAGGACTATGGGAGAGGTAAGCCCTGGGGGATGTCAGGGTGACAGGGCTGGGAGGACCGGTGAGAGTGATGGCCAACCAGACAGGGAGCAAAAATAGAAGAAGGAAAAAAAAAAAAGAATACAGGAAAATGAGAAGACAAACTGATATAATAATGCTTTTCCCAGAAATACATTATTACTTCAAAAAAACACATCATGACTAACAAATATTGTTGATTTACTGTTACTTTGAAATAATGGTTGAAAATGAACATAACAAAACCACTTCCATGGTGTCAGACTTTAGGAAGGTTGACTAAAAAAATGGGATTTGTATAAATCGGCTAGAAGACTAGGACAAGGGGGAAGGGTAAAAAAAAAAAAAAAAGTGGGACGGGGTAAAAAAGTGATGAAAGGCCGCTAGACATTGCGTGAGGTGTGAAAGGAAGGCCAAACAACATAAGAAACCACTATGAGTCAATATTAAGGTGGGAATGGCAGTAAATAACCAGAACATGGTGTTCAGGGAGTACAAGAAGGCCCAAATGGAGATTAGAAGACCACACACAAGCAGAAACTGATCACTAGCAAGGACACCATTACAAGGGCTAAACCGGGGGGCGGGGGGCTTAAGCAGACACAGAACTAAGGATTGTAGCGGGAACTGAGAGTAATGACAAGACTTTTTTGGACACATAAGAGAAAGAAGAGAAAGAGGCTTGAAAAGACGGGATATGCTTTGAGGAGGATGGGGTCCAAGCTAATCTGAATGATTCTTTAATCTCTGTACTCACTCGAAAAGGACGGGCCAATTTACCTGAGAGGAAAAATATATAACAAGGGAACGCGGACAATACAATGGCCATCAGGAACATTACTGTGGAAAGGGTCCTGTAAGGACTTCAGGAACTAAAAGTGACCAAATTCCCAGGATGAGACGAAATAAACCCTGAGTGCTAAAGTTCAGCAGGTCACTTGCTGCACCTGTAGCAGGCCTTTTCAGAGCCAGTCCCTATGGAGAAGTACCAGCAGACTGAACGACTGCAAATGTGGTCCCCTTGCACAAGAGTGGGGATAGGGGCAACCCTGGCAACTATCGGCCAGCACGTCTAACATCAGTTGCAAGGAAAGGAGAGGATAAAGGACTTTTGGAAGAAAACAGACTTGTACGCTGACCTAGTAGTGCAGTGGTAGCAGTACCACTCAGCACATCGGTGAGCCAAGTTTGGGAGAGGACTCGTGTCCGGGGGGTCGGCCAGGGGAGGGAGGATTGAGTATCTTATGAACAGCTGTCTTCCCTTGGGGGAGGGTGGTTAAGGCATCCCACTACCATCCTGTGACCTGGTAGAAGCCAGGTGGCAGTACAGGAGGAGCTGACCCACCCTCAAATGCTGACATGCATACACATGCCTCTGCATACACATGTGGTGTAGCCTGGCTCATACGAATATACAAAAATTGCCAGCAGAAACAATCAATGGTCTATCTAGTCTGCTTGAGTGCGCAGCCCAGTCTATTTTACTGGAGCTGCCATCCCCCCCACTTTCCCCCTACCCATCCTCCCTCCCCTTGCAACCTTCTTTTTTACCCTATCCCACCCTTTTTAAAACTTCCCACTGTGTTCAAGGATATCACCTCCTCTGGTAGCTCATTCCATTTTGACACCACTCTCTCTGTGAAAAGTGCCTCCTCATTTCCCTTTTAAAGCTACCCCAACAAGTTTCAGACTGTGCCCCCTTGTATTCCCTTCCCTTTTCAAATTGAAGATGCCCTTCACTTCAGCCTTGCTTATACTTTAAGGTACTTGAAGGTTTCTGTCATATCCCCCTCTCCCTTCTGTCCTCCAGGGAGTACATATTGAGATCCTTCAACCTCTCCTCATATGGTTTTTCCCCCAGGCCCTAGATCATTTCGGTTGCCCTTCACTGGACCCCTTCCAACGGTTGGATATCCCTCTTCAAATAAGGGCACCAGTACTGCACACAGTACTCCAGGTGTAGCCTCACCAATGACCTGTATAAAGGCAGAATGACTTCTTCCTTCCTAGAGATGATTCCTCTGGCAATGCATCCCAGCATTTTATTTGCTTTGGCTGCTGCTTTACGGCAATGCGCAGAGTGTTTCATGTCTCCCCAGATCTTTTTCCTCCTCCGTGCTGGACACCTGCTCCCCCCCTTCAGATAGTAGCTAGCCCTGGGGTGAACTTGCATTTCTTGGCATTGAACCCCAGCTGCCACATACCAGACCCTCTCTCTAGCCTGGCCAGGTCCTCCCTGAGCTCCTCTCCCCGACTCTGTGTCCACCCTCCCACAGAGTTTAGTATCATCTGCAAACAGGCAGATTTTGTTACTGACCCCCTCTGCTATGTCTCCAATAATGATGTTGAACAGCAATTGTCCAAGTACTGAGCCCTGTGGAACCCCGCTAGTTACAAGCCTAGGCTTGGCTAACTCTCCCCTACTATCACCATCTGGTTTCTGTCTTGCAGCCAGCTTCTTACCCATCCCCGCAGCTTGTCCCCCACTCCCAGGTTACCCAGCTTGCTGAGCAGCCTTCCATCTGGCACAGAGTCGAAGGCTTTACTGAACTCCAGGACATCCACCGCTTCACCTTTGTCCACTGACCTAGTGACCCAGTTGAAGAAGTCTATCAAGTTCTTCTGACAGGATCTCCCCGAGACAAACCCATGCTACCTAGTGTCTTGGAGACCGTTAACCTCCAGAAAGTTCACCAGCCTTTCTTTTAGAATGGTCTCCATTAACATGCCTGCGATGGAGGTTAGGCTGACTGGCCTGTAGTTACCAGGTTCATCTCTGGGCCTCGTCTTGTGGAGTGGCACCACATGCGCCGTTCTCCAGTCCTGAGGCATGCACCCCATCACCAGCGAGGTGTTAAACAGGTCTGCTGGGGGGGGCCAGCAGTACCTCTGCCAGTTCCCTTAGGACCCTCGGGTGTACGCCATCCAGGCTAGGTGCCTTGTCCACCCTAAGGGTCCCGAGTCCTTCTAAGACCCTGTCCTCATTAATTACCTTATCTATCTCATCTCTCCCATGCTTACCTCAGTCTTTCCTAGCAGCACTGGTCCATCCTTTTTCCTAGTGAAGACAGAGCTGAAGTACTCATTCAGCGCGTCTGCCTGCTCTTCACTGTTTTCCACCCATCCCTCCTCCTTCTTAATTCTACCAATCCTCTCCTTACTGCCACTTCTCTCCTTTATACATCTAAATAAGTCCTTTTCACCTTCCCTGTTCCCTTGTGCTAATCTTAGTTCCTTTGCAGCTTTAGTTGCCCTGACCCCTCTCCCTGCCTCCCTGGATTTCCCTGTATAAATGTCCCTGCTCTGGGACTCTCAAGTCCCACCTTGTAGGGAAATTCATGAGGGACTCTCCCAGAAGCAAGGTAAGCCCTAGGGAAAGCGGGAGGCAGGACTGGGAGGGCCAGGAATGAAGGGGCCAGCCGGCAGTCAGGACGCATACACAATGGGTGAAAAAAAAAATGACTGGAAGACATCTAGCATGGGTTTACAAGGAGAAGATCACGTCAAACTAATCTGATATAGTTCTTCAAAATGATGATACAGATGTTATTTATTTATTGAAAACTGGTAATGGGAAAAGGCACACTGAGCCAAGGCTCGTTTCCAGGTGCGACCCAGGGGAAAGGGACTGGGAAGAAAAAGTACATTTAAAAGGTAAAATGTAATCAGTTTTAACACAGTATACTGGCATATGTAAATTAACAAGTTTATTAAGCAGCAGTACATAAGCTATAGGTTACTGATGGTGGACAATAATCAGGCAGTGGACATCCTTTATCTAAACATTCTTGTTTTTGTTTCTTAAATTCAGCTTTTTCTCTCCACACCCCCCCCCTCCCAGCTTGCCCTTTTGTCAACCCCACAGCCCTGTCACCAACCTTATCATGGATTCACTATTTATCTACCACCTACCCAGGACCACAGTAGTGGTGGGTGGCCTGCCACGTCGATCATGAGTGGGCATGCAGGGGGTGCCGGTGCAATGGCGAATCAGAGCTTTTTTCTCCAGCTTCTGGTTCTCTCCCTGAGGGTGCCAACATGTAATTACATGCACACGCGCATTCCATGGCATGCATGTATACCGGGGGCCCGATTTTAAAATGATCCAGACTGATGCAAGGGGCTTGCATCAAGGAGAAATGGCACAAAGTGCTCATTGCGCTGCACCTTGTGCCAGTCCCAATTTTGTACGGCAACCTGTGCCACTGGAGGGACTGCCTGCACCAACCGGACTTGCACTATCCTTGCAACGACTACACCCGTGCACTGTGGTGGAAGGGGGCTTGCGTTGGGGCAGTGCTGCAATATCTCCTAATGTGGGATTTTGCATGCCCCCCCCCCCAATGGGCACACAGTCCTTGCTGTTAAACCAGCCTGGAGCTGGTCTAACATGCCATGCTTCACTGCTGGAGACCTTGCTGGGTGGAGGGATAACCCTGTGCCCCCACCAAGGAAAGTGCCCATACAGCCGTGACACCTGCCAGACCACCGCTGGAGTGGCTGGTGGTCCGTGGCAGGTACAACCCCACTCCCCTCCCCCATGGTAGCGCTGCTGCGTCGGCCCCCTCCCCCACATGGACCCACACTGACAGTGCACTTGCCCAGTCGCGGCCAGTTGCCTCCCCACAGCCCAACCCCTCCCCACGATCTAGGGCATGCCCAGGAGGACCTGCCAGCCATCAAGGTAACTGGCTGGCAGGTCTCCTGCCGCAAGTCCATCCTGCGGCTTGTGGCATTCCCCTCCGGTGCACCATTTCTTGGGTGCAGCTGTCAGCTTGTGGCAAACCCAGAAACTTTGGCGCTGGGATCCCACTTTTCTAAAATTAGGCACAGGGTCCCCAGCGCACCCAGGTTTGCCACAGGCAGTGGTTTGGCACGCCATGTGCTGCTCTAATGGCACTTTATAAAACTGAGCCCCAGGTGTCAAGCAGCTGCCCCCCCATTCTATGTGCTCCTGCTGTACTGCCCCTGGCCTCTACCAGGTGTCAAAAAGACAGCGTGATATAGGTTCCCCCCCTCCCCAAGGAAGAAGACCTGTCCTTAGGAAACTCAATCCTTTCTCCCCCGTCTGGCCCCCAAGTGACCTGAGTCCATTCACAAGCTCGGTTTGCCAGTGTGTGAAACATAGAAACAGAATCTGACAGCAGATAAGGACCATGTGGCCCCTCACAGGCTGCCCATTTTCCCCTTCTTATCCTGGCACTGCAGCTCCAGCTCCCCCCCACTTCCCAAATAAGATTCCTTTGTGCCTTTCCCATACATTCTTGAAGACCACCACTGTTTTCATCCCCACACCTCTGCTAGAAGACTGTTCCAGGCATCCACCACTCTTCTAGTGAAGAAGTACTTCCTCCCATTTCTCTTAAATTTCCCCCCTTCAGCTTCATTGCATGTCTCCTTGTTGTCGTGCATCTTTTCCTCTGAGAAATAGCCCCCTCTTGTACCTTGTTTAACCCCGTGAGGAATTTATAACTCTCTATCATGTCCTCTCTCTCTCCGTTCTCTCTTCCAGGGTGTACATATTGTGGTCCTTCAGTCTCTCCTTGTAGGGCCCAATAGCACTACCAGGCTCACTCTTCACCTAAACTTTAGCAAGGCTTTCAACTCCGTGCCACACAAGAGGCTTATCCAGGAAACAGGACAAATGGTGCTAGGGGAGAAATTAAGAAAATGGATAGGACTTGGTATTAGGCAAGACTCACAGGGCGCAATGCTGGGACCTGTCTTGTTCTGTCTATTCACCAGTGACATAGGGAACAGACAGATCAGCATGGTAAGTCTGTTAGCAGATGACACAAAGCCATGCAAGTAGATGGACACAGAAAAATCTGTACAGCCTTGAACAGCGGTCGGGTACCTGGCAGCTAGAATTCAGTATAAAAAATGTAAAGCTATGCAGCACCCACTGGAAACATGTAGTGTTGAAGGAGTCACTGTAGAACTGTCGTATGAGGAAAGAGGGCATAATGATAAACAGCAACCTGAAAAGTTCCAGTCCGTGTGAAAAAGCGCATAGAAACATGGAATTTGTTGACTGAAAAGGACCTCAGGGCCCATCCAATAGGACAGAAGAGGACTGCAAGGTCCATCCAGTCTGCCTCAACCCTACCTATGCTTTGTGGTGGCACGGGGCCCTATGCAGCCCCCAGCTTCCCCACCCTCTCCCCATGATTCTTCCTTTTAATGATCCCCATGTGCCTGCCTCATGTATTCTTGAATTGTAGCACTGTATCTGTCCCCACCACCTCCCTAGGCAACTTAGGCAACCTTTTCCATTTATCCACCACCCTTTCTGTAAAGAAATGCTTCCTCACCTCCCTCTTGTAACTTCTCACTAACTTCACTGTGTCCCCTCTTGTAACCATGTTTGTGCTCAGCATAAACAGCTCCCCACTCTCCACCCTGGTTATCCCCCAGAGGTAACTTAAGGTCTCGGCCATGTCTGCTCTGGCTCCCCTGTCCTCTAAGGAGCAGACATTAAAGCTGTTCAGCCTTTTCTTGTAGGGCTTCCCCTGCTGCTCTGTATCATCTTGTTTGCCGCCTTCTACATAACCTCCACCTGGGATGTCCTTTCTAACATGAGGACTCTAGAACTGCACAGTATACTTAAAGTGGGGGGGGGGGCGTGACTTGTACAAGTGGAGTATAACCTCCCTCCTGTTTGCTATCCCATGCAGCCCATCATCCTATTCGCGCTTCCCATCACCTTTGAACACTGGGCTGCTACTTCCAGGTTGTCCTCCAAGGTACATGCCATGACCTCCCCTCCCATTCTGTATGTGGCCCCGAGAATTTTGTGTCTGATGTGCATGACTTTGCATTTTTTGGAAATGAATCCCAGCTGCCAAATTCTGGACCACTCTTGCAGCCTTTCCAGGTCCCCTCATCATGGCCTTCACTCCCTCCACTGTGTCCACTCATTTGTGGATCTTGGTGTCATCTGCAAATCAACAGTCTTTCCCTTCTGGTTCCAGCCCTATGTGTCCTATGAATATAGTAAAAGGGCCCAACAATGACCCCCTGGGGTACTCCACTAGTGACCCCCATCTTTTCCGAGAATTCTTCAGTTGGCACTAACCTCTGGGTTCTGTTTCATGGGAAAGCTAACCGGCTACCAAGATGCATCTGATGTGGATTCCCGAGCCACAGTGAACAACTAATTATGCTACCGTATTGGTCACTGGTCAGACTACATCTGAGGTACCATGTGCAGTTCTGGAACCCACATCTAAAAAACGATTAAGTGGAAATTTGAAAGACTACATCAGGGCAAATAAAATGATACACAAGCAACAGAGTGGGAACTACCAGGAGAGGCTGACAAACCTCAGCATGTACCTGTCAGAGGAGGGAGAGGAAACACGATGGAGACCTGCAAAAGCATGGGGTAGGTAATATAGTTGACGTCAGTGAGTTAATCAGATGTACAGGACAGTCAAACACCAAGGGGTCACAACCTTTAACTAGCAGGAGGACAGATCAGAATGGAGGAGTGGACATTTTTCTTTACTGAGAGGGCGGTGGACCAGTGGAACAGAATACCCTGGGAGATGGTGAATGCTTAATCTAGACTTCATGATCAAATGGGACAGACACAATGGGTATCTTAATTTTTTGTTTGTTTTACAACAAACTGTGCTAAGACATGGTACAAAGTCATACCATTAAACTTTTTTTTAGAAAATGGGTTGAAAAAAATCCTGAAACCTGATTGGCTGACAGCAATCATAAGGCATAACTTTACCAGCCAACAGGACCCCTCTTTTAAAAAATAAAAGATAAGACCCTCCACCTGCGGCACCAAGCCTCACTATGCCCTCAATGTGCGGGTATCCCCCAATACCCCACACCCAGTTGGGTCTTACCGTTTGCATACTAGCAGTACTGAGAAAAAGCTTTTTTTTTAGAAATCACAGTCAGTAGTTACAACACACAAAAAATCAGTATATCCATTTTTAGTACCCAGTTTGTCAGGACAGCGGCAGCGCTACCGCCCGTGACACCGATTCCCCAGGTTCACGAACAAGCCTGGATCGTCGAGGGCCAGCTAGGGAGAGAAGGATCGAGCATTCTACTGGACGCTGTCCTTCTCTAGGGAGTGTGGGTTCCCATCCCCCACCGTAGTACTGCCACCTGGGGGAATACAGTTGGCAGTGCAGCTAGAGGGAGATGCAGCCGCACTGAGTGCGGACACGTGTCCTATGATGTCAGTGCACATCAGAATCCAGAAAAACAGAAAATGGTCCTGGTCCTCGTGAATGAAACTGACTGGATGCATGCCACCCGATGAGGTACAGTGTGTTTGGGGGTAAATCCCCCACCCCAACCCTACCTGAGGAATATTCTGAGGCAGCATGGAGGAGGCAGCGCCACAGCATGGTATGAGTGCGATGTGGGTGCTACCATGGGGTCTGGAAAGCATCATGGTCCAGAGATGTGAAGGGGGGCATAAAGATAGAGTAAAAAAATATATATATTTCCATTTGTCTTTCTGTTTCATTTCACTGCTGAACTGTTGGGTTTTAAAGAGCTACATACGCCTCAAAGAAAACTTTAAAAAGCATAATAATTAGGTACAATTCTGCCTGCATTCCATTTATATTTTATATATTTCTCCTCTTTGTTATTTATTGCTAAGGAAATTTGCATGAATATTTGATCTTTATCCCGTAGAGTTCCTTTAGAGTCCATCTGTCTCTATAGGTCACTTCCTACTTCCAGTCATAATCCTCTGTTGTGACATCACAATCTGTTGCCATGGGAGTAACTGTGATGTCACAAGCAGTGCTCTGTGACTTCAGGTAGGGAGAAAGCAGCAGAAATAGACAAACTCTTCAGGAGCAAAGATCCTGTTTTCATACAGATGACCTCAGTAATAAATAATGGGGAGGAGGAATACAGCACTAATGGGAAATACATGCTGGAATGTGTCTAAATATTAGGTTTTGTTAAAGTTCTCCTAAACGTGTCACCAGCTCTTTAAAGTTTTTAAAGGTGCCTCTCCCTTACTACATCCACCATGTTACAACTAAACATCTTGGTGTGGTCCTCTGTGGTTTACCCTTAGAAATGTGAGTTAACAACATCCTGCTAGCATGCACCTAGATTGTGCAGTTGAAAAGTAACCTCAGGCAAAGAGATTTTTAAAAACTGCTGGTGGAGGCCATGTTTATTGTCGAGAGTCATTGGTTGCATGCATGTAATTTCTGAGATAATTAAAAAGGAACACTGGTTATGAATCTAGGGACGTCAGAAATGACTTCTTGCTAAATAACTACATAATGACAGTTTTGCTGACTAACAGATATTGGTGTGTGAAATAACAGAGTAGCCAGATTGGGCCAGAAATGCCACCCCCCCCCCCCCCACCTCCTCTGAAAAATCAAATGTGCCTGTTTCAGTGCAGTGCTGGGAATTTCACTGAAATCTTTCAGTATCCCTGCCAGCAATAGGAAAAACAGAGAGAAAGTACCCAGTTCAGGTCTGGCACAGCAGCAGGCTGCCTGGAATGCTGGTGACCAGGGATTGGTTCCCATAACTGGAGGAGGGTGGAGCATCCAGCCATAGCCACACCTCCTGTGGAGGATGGTAGGGGTCCTCTGATTCTTCTACCTTACTGCTCCTTGGGGCTGGGGAGTCAGCATGGAGCACAGCATTTAGGGAGGGAGTGTCATTGAGATGCCCTCATGTCTGGAGTGACGTTTGGATGTCACTAATCAGTGGTGCTTGGCAGGGACAGAGAATGTTGTGGAAGCAGCAGGCTTTTGTTTGGGCTAATGAAATCCCCCTCACACACCACACCTTGATGGGCCATTGCTCCCCAGCCAGTCCTGTCGCATGCTCGTCTGTTGTTGGATTTGGTCCCCTGGCTAGGATCCCCACCACCTTGGGTCAAGCCACAGGGACTCGAGCAAAGTGGGCAGCATTGGTTGTTTGGATAAGGGGCACCAGTGTTAGTTGTCAGGATGTGCAGGGAGAATATGTCAGGCCTAGAGAGGTCATCCCCTGGCTGCAGGGTTGGAACCAAAATAGATAGAAAAAGTACCCAGTTTCACAAGGGACTGCTAAGCCACAATCCTCCTTAATAAATAATTTGGATCGGTCACACTCCGACTACTTAGCCCAGAGAAGAGAAGACTGAGAGGGGTCAAAATCACTATTCCATATACTGTGGATTGACGAGGGGGTATACACAGATGTTTTTATTTTCTTCATCTAGCTGTTAGCTCCCTAAACCACCACCTCTGCCTGTCATCAGGCCAGAATCCAGCAATCTCCCAGCCCACCAGCCCCTCCCACCACTGCCAGGCTAGTGGGGATCCACGCGAAGCGGGGCCCGACAGTACTGGTGGCCATCATGCAGTTATCCCATAAGCTATACAGGCTTTTCTTGTTTTTTGTCCCCATCCCCTAGTCCCTCCTACCTCACACTGATGCCAGACAAAGCCCTGCCAGGCCCTGCACACATGCAGCATCGCACCTGTGGAGGAGGCAAGCTCTCCAACTGACCAGAGAGGTCACTGGAGCTGTAGAAATATTGGTTTATCCCACCATGGCTGGGAGCACGGCTGCACGGCAGCACCACCACAGCCACCCGACCCAGCCCCCTAAATCCACTCCGGAACCTTGGTCGCCGCTGTGGAAGCATGACCAGCTCTCTGCAGGCCATCGGGTGTGTACGCACGTTTCACCTGGATAGTGCAAGCAGAACTAGTGGACAGTGAACTCTAACTAGGGTAAGAACAGGATAAGAGAAATATTAGAAAGCATTGTTTCACACAGAGCTTGGCTAATATGTGGAATAGCTTACCCTGCGAGGTGGAGGCTAATATTGTTCAAGCTTTTAAAGCAAACGAACATACAAAATACCAGCAGAAACAGACCTGATGGTCTATTGAGTCTGCTTGATTGTGCAGCTAACCCCTCAACTTGCAGCTGCCCCACCTTCCCCTCCTGTTAACTACCTCCCATCACTCTGTCCCACCCTCTCTTAAATCCTCCTACCATTCTACACAATACCACCTCCTCGGGCAGAGTGTTCCACTAATCTACCACCCTTTCTGTGAAGAAGTGTCTCCTGATTTCCCTCCTGAATCTTCCCTCCCTCCAATCTCAGCTGATGCCCTGTCGTGTCCCTCCCCGTCTGATCTAAAGAATCCCTTCTGTATTAATCCTGTTAATACCCATTAGGTACTTAAAGATTTCGATCATATCCCCCCCATCCCTCCTCTCTTCCAGGGAATACATTTGCAGCTCTTCCAGCCTCTCCTCGTAGGATTTACCCTCAAGTCCCTGTATCATCTTGGCTGCTGTACCCTGACCAGTGACCTGTACAGGGGTAGGATCACTTCTCTGTGCCTGGAGGAGATTCCCCTTGCTATGCACCCCAGCATCTTGTTTGCCATTGCAGCCGCGTTCCTGCACTGAGCTGAGTGGTTCATACTTCCCATTATTAGTACCCCTAGATTCTTTTCCTCCACTGTGCTTACCAACTGTACCCCTCCCAACTGATATTTCTTCCCCTGGTTCTTTTCTCCGAAGTGCAGTACCTTGTACTTTTTGGCATTGAATCCCAACTGCCATGTCTCTGACCATTCCTGTGGTTTGGTCAAGTCTTCCTGCAGCCCCCTCCACCCTTCTATGTCATCTACTACTGCACTGATCTCAGTATCATCTGTGAACAGACTGATCCTACTCTGGATCCTGTTTGAGATATCAGATATGAATATACCAAACAGCACCGGTCCCAGTACTGAACCCTGGGGCACCCCACTTGTCACAACCCTTGATGATGAGAGTTCCCCCACCACCACCACCCTTTGCTGCCTTTTCTTCAGCCAGTTGGTGACCCAGTTGACCATTTTTGTCCCCACCCCAATGTATTCTAGTTTTCCTCCCAGCCTCCCACGTGGCACTGAGTCAAAGGCCTTGCTGAAGTCCAAATAGAGGACCTCCACTGCATGGCCCCTGTCCAGTTCCCTGGTAACCCAATCATAGTACTTGACTAGGTTTATCTGGCAGGATCTTCCCAATACAAAACCGTGCTGATGGCCGTCTTGGAGCCCACTGTCCTCCAGAAAGTTCACCAGTCTGTACTTTAGTATTGACTCCATGAGTTTCCCCACAATTGAAGTGAGACTCACTGGTCTGTAGTTGCCTGGATCATCCTTCAGGCCACTTTTACGAATGGGCACCATATGGGCCATTCTCCAGTTCTGTGTCACGCATCCTGTGTCCAGTGATGTACTGAACAGGTCTGCCAGTGGTCCCGCCAGGATCTCCACTAGCTCCCTAAGTACCCTAGAATGAATTCCATCCAGCCCTGGAGCCTTGTCCACCCTCAGTGCCCTTAGTCCCTCCAGCACCCTGTCCTCCGTAATTCTGATATTAGTCGCCCCACCCCCCCTGCACGCTCCCTCCTTCCCATGGGGTATCTGCCCCCCTCTTTCCTTCATGAACACAGAGCAGAAGTACTCATTCAGTGTCTCTGCCTTGTCCTCCCCCTTCTCCACCCACCCCCCATCTTTCATAATCTTCACAATCTGATCTTTGTTTCTTCTTCTCTCGCCAATGTATCTGAAGAAGTCCTTTTCCCCATTCTAGATTCCCTGTGCCAGTCTCCTCTCTCTGGAAGCCTTGGCTCTGACAAGCCTGGTTACCTCCCTGGACTTCTTTGTATACTCATTTTTGTCCCCTTGCCCTCCTGATTTCCTAAGCCTCTGGAATGCTTTTCTCTTGTCCTTCACCCCTTCCATTACCTCCCGAGTCAGCCAGCTCGGCTTCTGTGCTCTCCCCTTCTTGCTCCGTGTCCTGGTGGAGGTCTCAGTAGCCTCTGCCAGCCCTTTCTTAATGATATTCCATTTTTGGCTGGCACTCATGCATGTCTGAATTCCCACCAGATGCACAACCAGAATTTCCCCCATCCTTTTAAAGTCCGCTCCCTTAAAATTGATCACCCTGGTACCTGTTCCTCCTGTTATCCTTCCCATATTGAGTGTGAACCACACCATATTATGGTTGCTCCCAGCCAGGGGGTCCTCTACTCCCAGATCCCTTACAGCCTCCCTGTTTATTAATACCAGGTCCAGAGTCCTACCCTCCCTAGTAGGCCCATGGACCAATTGCACCAGGAAGCTGTCCTCAAATGCATCTAGTAATCTCTGCTCCTTTACACACGTGGTGGTAGGGGTGTTTCAGTCCATCCCAGGGAGGTTAAAGTCCCCCACCACTACGGTGTCCCCCTTCCTACAGACTCTCTTAATCTGCTCGGCCAACTCCCTATCCAGGTCATCCCTCTGAGCTGGTGGCCTGTACACTACCCCCATCCTCAGTGTCTTTTATAGTCTTGAAACTGCATTCATAGGGCCTCTGTCCTGCCCTCCACCCCCTCCTCTCTCGTACACCTTATCCTCTCCCTTACGTAGATTGCCACACCTCCCCTTTACCCCTAGACCTGTCCTTCCTGAATATCCTTTACCCTGGGATCATCATATCCCAGTCCTGGTTCCAGGTGGACAGCCAAGAGAGCCTGTAGTTCAGCTGATTTGTTACCTAAGCTTCTCGCATTCAGTGAGACCACCCTCCAACCTGTGTCTTTCTCCCCCCCACCCCAGTTCCCCCCTCCTAATCTCTCCTTGTGCCCCCATCTCAAATACCTCTCCAATAGCTTGGGAGTAGGCACACTTGGCTCCCCTCTCTGGGATCCCTGCCTACTAGCTGTCCTCCCGCCACCCCCCACCTAGTTTAAATCAGCACTAGACAGATACCTGAGGGAGAATGGCATTGATGGTTACACAGCATGAGCTGGGTAACGTTCCTGCTGAAAAGCTTGGATGTGTTTCTGTACTCAGATTGGGTATAGTCACTGCTGTGCATCAGCCAGGGTAAACAAGCTGGGACCCTAAGTCCCTCCTGCATCCACAGTACTTTTTTTGTCTGATGTCTTCATTCTCTGCCTGGTGCCCACCAGTACCTCAGTTCTTTGGGCCTCAGAATGCCGACCTGCGATACCCCCCAGACTGGCTCCTCATTCTACGTTTGGACTCCTGTTCCAGACTTGCAGCCTTTCTCATCCTGGTGCTGGCTTGTCCCTGCCAGGGTCTTCTTCTGGTTGTCATGGAGGAGTTTCACCTGGTTCGGCTGCTCCTACCATCACAATTGCCAGCTTGCCCCTGTTGGGGGCCTCCCTTTGACCTAGAGGAGGAACAAATGCACACTGGACAGAGGCTGAGGGGCTCCTTAGCTGGCACTCTGGGGGTCCATTGGCACTGGGGGGGGGACTGTGAGGCCATCTTCTGGCATACCAGTGTGACACTTTGCCTTTTCTCCCCCCACCCACTAACATTCTTACGCACTCTGTGGCTGGTATGGGGGGGTGCCTGATAGCATATGGTCATCCACACTATTAAAGGCACCTCCACATGCTACTAGCAGGGGCTGCTACAGAGCGATCCTGTGAACCCCCCCCCAAAGAGGAGAGTGTCCAAAGGATGCTCTGAACACTCCATGCCAGCCTCCACTCCTGAAGTCCCAGGCTCGGAGTAGGCACCTAGATCACTGGCATGCTAGAGCAATCCCCCATCGCACTATGTCATGGAGCTGGCATCTGCAGTACAGTACTTTGTTACTGTGTCAAGTGCTGCTTTGTTAATAATGGGATCAGGTCGGCAAGGAAGTTGGGGAACTGCTGCCACTACCAAATGTCTTGTACCTTCTTTCTTCGGGGGCTGCATCAGAAGAGAATGAGGCAAAATGGAGAATCTGAATGTACTAACAACTTTGATGTCCATTCTAGCTTTTACAGTATGATGCTGCCTGCCGACTGGGTGCCGGTGTGGATGGCGTTAAGAAGATCAAAGCCCACCCTTTTTTCAGCTCTGTGCAGTGGAGCAAGCTGAGTGGTTAGCGAGCGGATAAAGACAAGGCATGCTGCATCAACCAGTCATTTGAAGAACAGCGCTGACGGGGGACCAATGAAAAGAAGCTAAAATGGATTTTGATTGCTGTTTTTTTTATTTGCACTGTACAAACTGAAAATGCAAAAGGCATGAGAATGAAGAGATGTCCTGGAGGTTGATAGGAGCAGAAAACAAGAGACTGGATCTGGAGATTTAAGTTCTAGGTAACGCTGCTAGGGTCTGCAGCATGCAGAATGCAGCAATCGGCCTGTCAGTAGGATGACAAAGGGGGGTTGGGGGGTCTTGAAACAAATGAGCTCTGTAAACAAAACAAAAAAGCACTGCTAGAAATGCCTTCAGAGAGAATCAGATTTGGCAGGTGTTGCATCTCATTAGAGCTTCTACTGTCTTCGTTACAGTGGTCTTCCACATACTGTCTGTCCTGGGTACCTTGACACAGTCACCTTACTGTGTAGCATATTGGATCTCAGTTTAGCAATCTCCTACTACTAGCTCAGCTAGCAGAGGTGCTCTTTTAGTTCAAATAGACAAAATACGTACAAGTGCAAAAGCAAATAGGATGGTTATAGCGGACCAGTCAGCACTAACAACCTCACACCCAAGTGTGGGGCTGGTCTCAATTTGCTCATGTAGTAGATTGTATCAGACTGATTCTGCTTACATGCAGGCTGGCATTTTCTCTAACTACAAATCCCAGCATCCCCTGCAGCTGACATAAGAGGAGGGCTGCTGCAGTGGGAGAGTCAGTAGCCTGCAGCGCATGGGTTTTTATAAGCTCTGATCTTGTGATTGCTGGTCCCGCTGTCCTCCCTGGGCCAAGTACAGTCACAGAGGGCTGTACGTAGGCCCAGGAGAACAGTGGGATCAGCAAACATCTGATCAGAGCTGATTAACGTTCATGTAGGTAAAAAAAAATGTTTTTGCACACAAAGTGCAAACTAGGACGAGCCCCATACTTGGGTGTGGGGCTCTTAGTGCTGACCATTCCACTTTAAGTGGAGGCCACTACGTACAGTAACTAAGTTTACACTTTATTTTTTTCACTTTGGTAACTGGGTCAGACCCACTGGGCACAAGGCCTGTTTGCAGAGGTGACTTGTTTCTGCACCTATGCTTTTGTACTGGGCGGGAGGAATAATAAAGGTTTACATCAGCAGATCATTGGTTGTGTCTGCCCTTTGCTTATCCTGGGGAGTGCAAGTTTATTTTTGTTCGTTTGTGCTGTTTGGATTAGCTGCCCAGAGCCCTGCATCCCCTCCCTGCACTGAGCATGCTTCTGGGTTATTGCTCCTTTAGTTCCCCTCAAACATTTGGACTTTGGTTTTATATACGGCACCTTTGTTACGCTATCCCAAAGTGCTTTACAAGCTATGAACAGCTGCAACTGTTACGGGAGCACAAGTAGATTAAAGTGATTTTTTTTTTTAGTATCAGGGAAGGAGTTTTAAATTATGAAAATGGGTAGGAAGAATGCTGGATCCTGATTGGCCGTGAGGTACTTTCAGCCAGATGGTTATCCTGGCACAACAGCCAGGCTGAAAGAAGCTCCACAGAATCAGGACACAATACTTAAAAATATAACTGTACAGTGTTCATTCACAGCAAATTGCCCTGAATAAACACAGCTGCTCTCATGTGTGTTTTTCCCACACAGGCTTCTACCAGATCCAGCCATCCAGTAGTCCTTGCTCCAGCCTCCCACCCCCCTCATTTGTACTGATACCAATCTCCATAATGTATAACAAAATGTAGATATCTTTCAAAAAAAATTCCTCTCTGACCACTCCTGCTGGCCTCTGCCTTGATCAGGCACAATGCCTGAAGCCGCAGCCTGTCCTCCCTTTACCTTACTTATGCCATTACTTAAACAGGTGCTTATATGTAGCATTGGCACCACCTACTGGCAAGGTGCTAACAATACAATGTCCAATTTGAACTTTTTTTGTTTTTATACTTTTATTTTACTTTTCCAGTGATAAATTTAGTAGTGCTAAAATAATTTTTAAAAGTGCCCTGTTTACTTAAAGGGACCCATTTCATAATCGCTGTGAGGCACTCCAGGGGGCGTGTTGTGGTGGGAGCTCTCTGCTCCACCTCATGCTTCAACCCACCCGAGGTGGACCATTATCCCAGCACAGCGCACACTTCCTGTCATGCCTTATTGCTTACATATGACATTGAGACACAATCCAGCTTATTCTGTACTTTACATCTCTCAGTCTTTATTCCTCCTGCTCTTCCCTTTACTGATGTGACATTGGTGAGGGCCACAATGGGCAACATTTTCCTATTTGAGGAAGATACCATGCTGTGTGGCAGAGTTTTCACAGAAGAGGGAATCGGAGGCATGAGAGAAGATCTGGAATGGCTAGAGAGGGGTGGTCTGGGATGTGGCAGCTGGGCTTCAGGGCCAAGACATGCAGGGTCATACAAGTGGAGAAGAAGAACCCAGGGGCTGAATATAGGTTAGGGGAAGGGGTGGCTGTCACAGTGTCAGAGGAAGAGAAAGATCTAGCGGTTGCAATTACTAACAGCCTGAAACCCTCTGCACTATACAGTAAGGCAGTGGGTAAGGTTAAGAGGATGCTAGATTGCATAGGCAGGGGGTTCAGTAGCAGGAGGGAGGAGATTATACTACCCCTGTACAGACAGTACTGTTTCCAGTTTTGGAATGCCTACCTCAGGAAGATCATAAATCAGTTGAAGGTAATGCAGAGAAGGGCCACCAAGATGACCCGGTGCAGAAGGGGTACTTGTACGCTCAGAGGTTGGAGAATCTGAATATGTACTCATTGGAGAATATGAGAGAGAGAGAAGAGAAATGATAGAGACCTTAAATTATGTAAAATAGCCAGCCCAGTAGCATGGAGAGCTACGGCGTTTAATGCCTTTCCTCCTGCCATGCCAGCAACCCGTGTTCCGGAACGAGCACGGGTTACCTAGGGTTGGCAGAGTGGGAGAGGATTTTTTTTTTTTTTTAACTATTCTTTATCTCCTCCCCTTGTCTGCCACCTCCGACCCTTCGGGGGAGACAGGTGGACATCCCACTGCCTAGAACCCTACCCAGACAGCCCCTCCAGCCCCATGGAGCTGTGGTTTAACCCCAGGCGGGGACGAGGCGGGGGCCCTATCACCCCAATACTTACGTTTCGTCGGTCGAGGGCTGCTGGGCGGGTTCAGGCAAATCGTGGGCACGGCCTCGGTCTCCCCATCTTCCTGGCTGAGGCAGGCATTTTCACGCTTTTCTTCCTTCCCCGAGCAGCGAGTGGCTCCCTGACATCAAGACGCTAACGCCGACATCCTTGCTGTTCATTGACCACCCTTTTCTGCTCCAATTGGAGCTTGCATTTCCTTGAGCCTCCGCTCGGGATCATGCAAGTGTCGGGCATCGGACAGATCCCTCCCCGGAGATGGTGAGCTGTCATTGGACGCACAAGCCGGTCTCCCCCCTGGCTGACCCACCGACAAATTAAGTCCACTTTCGAACCCGGGTCACCGGTGTGGAGTGAGGTGTGGCGTCCAGCGCCTCAACCCTCAGCGCCACCGGGCCGGCTAGAGTGGGAGAGGATTGAGCATCCCAGGGATTGCTTTCCTCTCCCAGGGCGGGATTTTCAGTCGACTCAACCTTTGACTGCCACTGGATGGAGGCCTGGTGGTAGTGCAGGCAGTGAGAGGCTCGAAAGGGAAAGGCCGCGGTTCTGCCGGACATCTACTGTGGCAGGGGCACACGGGAGAAGAGCAGAAGAAGGGATTCAAGGGTGAGTCACTGCCCCTGTGCACCTCTCCAGACCCGCAGCACTACCTAGACACCTAGAGAAATTCTGGATACAAACTCGAAGGGGGGGCAGCCTCCCCCTCCAACTCTGCCACAGAGGACAATCTATTTGGGACTCACTCCAGGTAGGTCCAGGGGAGGTGGGTGCCAGCTGGAGGGAGGTGGAGACAGGTGCAGGGCTTCGCCTGCGAAGTAAAAAGCCAGACAAAAAAATTAAAATAGTAGTAGTAGTTTTTATTTATTAGGCGCTCAATCTCACAGGCTCTGTGTGCCTTACAAACATATATAACAGTTTACAACAGCACAATAAATGTAGGATATTAGACCATTTCTTCCTAATAATAATAAATACTAATTGTCATTGGGGTAGGCAACTGAAAAAACACGACACTTTAACCCCCCACTTAAATGCCTCAACTGAAGGGGCTTCCCTAAGTTCGAAGAGCAGCTGATTACAGAGAAGTGGAGCACCACGGCAAAAATCTAATCCCCATATAGCTCGAAACGAGATCTGCAAACCTTCAGGAGGCCCACCTGAGAGGAATGAGTGGTATCAACAGGGTGAGTGAGAACAAGAGGGAATGACTGCATGTTGGCTGGGGAGTGTAAATTCAGGAGGGATGACATGAGGTATTATCTCACAGAGAGGGTGGTAAAAGGGTGAACTAGGCTGCCGGAGGAGGTTGTTAGTGCAGAAATGCTGGGGCGCTGCAAGGGGGATGAGGTCAGGGGACAAGTAATGGTGGCTGGCGAGGGGGAGTGGACAAACATGTAACCCTAAGGTACATGTATTCCTTCAGGGGAAGACCAGATAGACCACAGTGCTGCCCTCTGCTGGTGAATTTCTATGTTTCTGTGAAGTCATGATTCTGTTTGTCTCAACACAGTCTGTCATGGATTTGATTGTGCTCTTACAAACAGAACTGTGGAAAGGCAGGATGAGGAGATGGAGTCTGAGGCACAGAGATCCTGCTTTCAGGCAGATATATAATTAAGCATTGGGGGAGACAAACACTGAACATGTTGGAACCCAAAGCTGAACTGTTTCTAAAATGTGTTTCGAAATGTTTTCCTCGCTACTGAACTTCACTTTCAGTGAGACTGAGGGAGGTTATTGAGGGAGGTTAAGTGACTTATTTACTTGTCCCAAGTCACACACTGACGGTCGTGGGATTCAAATGTAGTCTCCAAGTGCACAGTTGGTGGCACTTAAAGCAGTAATGCAATGAAAAATGTATTTTCAAAAAGCTAGTTTAAGCTACAGTTAATAAAAAGTTTGGCACACCTGTCAAATCAAATTTTCTAGGTACTGCTATGATGCGCACTATGATTTTATTTTTTATTTTCTTAGTCCTAACGTATGACAGGTCTACAGTGCTATTTCTAAGTCAAGTGTGGCAGTCGTCTTTTTTCCTTGAGACAAAACTAAATTTAAAAAATGTTCAGTGCAACCCCCACCATCCGAAAGGTGTGAGACTATGCTTGTCTGATAATACCTGGGCACAATCTATAAGGTTTTCAGGTGAATGGTGGTTGGGCTCCGTTGCTATTGGAGGTAATTAAAAAGTGGTGCAGTGCCTCCACCTATGGGGATCCTTTGACAGATAGTTGCCAAAGTACTGTCCCAAAGGAAATTAATGCAACCCCAACCTTCGTGACAGGAAACCTTTACGATTATACACAACCCCCAACTTATGCATGCAGACACAACAATATGCAAATTACAATACATTGCAGTTTAAACACCAGGGATAATTATTAGGGGGACAGGAACAGGCTTTGGATGGGGGACTGGAATGGATTAAAATGTAGTGAAACAGTTCAGAGGTCACTCCCCAAATCCCACCACCCTCTGGTGAGTATCCACACAGTATTTACTGTTCTCCCTACTGGTGTACCAGTACCTCGAAGTCCCTTGGGAGCTCCCAATGTAGTCCATTAATTGTGTGCACACAGTGGGCAGTTGGAGTCTTGACATTGGACCACAGTACGGTACTGATCTAAACAAATTATTTCAACATGAACGTTAGTTGCTCCTGGCTGTTGCAGTTCTATAAATGGGCTTTGAATAATAATCATGCAGAAATGCCCAGCAGTTACTGTTATCTGTTCCTGACTAGCAGAATAATTGGAGGGGTACTGACCCAGTACTCATGACTTTAGCAGACTCTGCAGGGTGGCTCTGCTGGGAGGTCTCCCTTAGGGTTGCAGATGCAGGCGATGGTACAGTTACGATGGACCCAACATGTTTCCTGGTGGCATGGTGTGTGGCCCATGCTGGTCTCCGATGTCCTCTTCACCCCACAAGGGACTTGTCTTCACTCACCCCAAGGAGTAGGCACTCATTCAGGGTCTCAGGTGACTCAGAACCTCTGTCAGACGAAGTTCTGATAGCTCACAAAGCCCAGGGCAGGAGCTTTGTTGGTGTTCCTGGAGGACACAGAAATCTTTTTGCAAAGATTCTTTAAGCAGCTTTTTTCCAACCTTGTGACTGACTGCTCACTCTACTCCCACATTTTTCGCCTTGTGTCTCCCAGACAAATGTACTCTGTTACTTGTCTCTCTTGTACAGAAATCCAGGGATCAGATATCAGTGGCTAGCATTTCTTGTAACATGGGTCCAAAGATAGCAGTGAAATAGAGAGATCGCATTGGAGGAAACGTACCAGCTGACCGAAAATGAACGGTGATTAATCCACCAATAGAGCCCGCTTCTGCACTACCACTGTCAGCCATAGCACAAAGCAAATGTCCAGACTCAGAATAATAGTTAGAGCTGTTATCGGCGCACAAGCCAAATATACTATAATATGGCGAAGCGCCTAACAATGACAATGACTGTATAGGCAACCACACACACATATGCTAATAGCACGAACCTGCTCCGAGCTGGAGCTGACGTAAAGCACTACGACTCAGCATGTCTAACATAGCGTCTGACGGCTGCACCGCCAAAAACCAGTGAAATAAAGCGCTCACCATGCAATGTCTTGTAGATCTTCCACATAACTGTAATGTTCCCAGTAGCATTGAACAATACACAGCAACTACAATATTACTCCCATGATTCACTGCTCTCACCAATGTCCCCAATCTAGCAACGAGCACGAATACCGGAAAACCGTCGGCCAAATGAAAAAGAAAAGTTACAAGTTAAACTTCTGTGACACTCCCATGTAATCTAACCACCTGTGCAAAATCTGTTCACACTACCTAAAACATGTCACCCCTGGAATGTGAATGCGCATGGTCTTGCACCGTCAGTGTAAGAAAACGAGCAACCCACAGCATGTGTTATGCAGAGCAGTAAGCGATCACCAGAATATGTAAGTAATTCTCCATATTATCTGACACCAGCACTACTTTCCTGCCACTTGCCATGTTACAAGTGCATTAATCACCTCCAGTGTCGGGCTCTACCTGTGGATTAATGCCCGGTGGGTGATTGGAAGCACTCGGCTTGCGGTCTCGTGCACCAACCCCCCCCAGGCATTAATCCACTGGTAGAGCCCTCCTCTGTCGGTGATTAATGCTTACATGTATTATGCTAAACCCCTGACTCTTAGTGGCTGTCAGTTCCAGGGGAAAGCATGCATACATGTCCTGAGCCAGTTTGCAATTTAGCTGTTTTGCAGAGCTGAGCTAGCCTCCAAATTGATGTCAGTTTCACAGGAACAGAATGTACTGAACCCTGAGCTAGTCTGCTGCTGCCTGGCTCTGCAAAGCTAAACATAGGAATACCCAACATTCCCAACCAGGTCGTGTGTCCTCTGACCCCCTTTTGTAGTCCTGGGGCTGGAGAAACTACAAACATGGCTGATTTTGTAGTCTTTTACTTTATCTTCTATTTTAACATGTTTCTGTCCCTCGGTGAGGCTTCTGACCATCAGAAGCAATATCTCCCTGTCCCAGCTGCCATTTGGTGGGACTGGAAGGTGAACTGGTGACAGGAGAGTGCTGCTGAGTGTCCACAAAGCTCGTATTCCCAGGGAGGAGCGGTCTAGAATTTTGTGCAGCTTTGAGAGCTGCTTGAAACTGAGCAACCTCCTTGATATGGACTTCCCAACCCTGAAGGCAGTCCAGGGGATGGTTGCACAAGGAGAGCAGGCAGTATGCTGGCCACGGTGAGAAGGGTGCAGAACAAGCCTGCAGAACAAACGACTGTGTCCAGTCCAGCCCCAGGTCCTGCAGCTTCAGTGTGGACCAGGGCCGAGGTGCAGAGAAATGTGGCAGCAGTGCTACAGAGAGAGCCAAAGGGTAAGCCTCCTTTTAGAAGGTGAGTTATATCACATTTTGGTGGAAACAGAACATTTTACCACCAAATAAAACTAGGAGATGCACAGCATCTTTTATAGTGAAAAAAGCGTAAATTTTTTTGCCCAGTTTTGTTGCACTGATGCTTTTTTTCATATTCTATTTATTCTCCTGCTCGCCCTGGCTACCCATTTCTGACTGACCCCCCAATCCCTATCACCTGGCTTCTCCAGAACTTATCTTACCACTGTCGTCCTCTGCCACAGGACTGTGGCAGGTGCCCAGTTATCAGTGCAGGACCTGTGAGGGATCGGCGGTCATCCTGTTGCTGGGGAGTTTTTCCTCCAGTTTTCTCCCCAGGGCCTCAGCAAACATGGTCGTACATGCAGGTGGAGGCATGTATGCATGCCGGAACTGACAGTGGCCCTGCTCCTTCCACCCGGCCTAGCGCCAGCCTCCCATCTGCCCAGCACTACCATCGAGCCTCCACTTGGTGGCAGCCAAGGGCTGGGAAGGCTTACCTCCCCAATCCAGGAGAGGAGAGCTGCCTGGTGGTCACTCAATCTTCTCCCAGCCTCCCCCCCCCCCCAGCCAACCTCCAGCACCCCGAGCTCACGCCCGAACTCGGGTCGCCAGCATGGGAGAGGAGAGACGCATGGCACCTCTGCACCACTGGGTCTGCTGATGAACTGCTGCTTTAATGTCATTTACAGGTGCTCATGTGTTAAGAATAGGAGGGTTGTGAATGATTATTTTGCCTGCAAATTGTGGTGAATTTGCTGTATGTAATGCGTAGCATTTGTGTAGTCTACACCACTCAATTTGCCACAGTTGAAGTGAATTCAACTACGTTAGAGTGACACAATTTGCACTTTGTGGAGAATTTCTGCCATGAGTTGTGTAGTAGAAATTTACCAGAACTGCAGAATGTGGGCATAGTGCGGCAGTGTGCGTAGTAAAATTCACGTAATTATGCAGATTTCACTATGCAAATTGTGGAACTGTGCTCCGCTATGTGAATTGTAGAGTTTTTTAAATTTGTATGGAGCTATAGTTAGCAACAGCCCTTGCATTAAACTTCCGCTTCTATTGTACTGCTCCAAATTTTGCCCACATTGCCCTTTAGCTGCTGTATTGTGTACTTGGGTAGAATGAAATGTCTGAAGCCACAGCTGGTCCTTTACACTTGGAATGACAACGTCAGCCCTGAGCAGGCCCAAAAATGGAGGTACTGTAACTTGCACACTGGTCCAATAAAAACGCACTGCATCACTGGCTTTCTCTATCAGTCTGTAGTTTGATAGAGTATGAATCTGAAATGCCATTCCGAGAAAATCAGGGGCAGACCTGGGAATTTTTTCAAGGGGGTAGCAGTTTTGTCAAAGGGCTAGCATTATTGTTTTGAGGCCTAAGGGGATAGCGGCTACTACTTCCTGCACAGCTGGATCAGCTAATGCTGACAGTACCTGTTACCTCTCCACCCCTTGACAAACCGGCTATTGAGGTCAATTGGGAAAAAATGCCTTTCTGTAGTAGAACCAAACTACCATTTGATGTTGCCAGATTTAACACATTTCTTTTTGGGGAGGCGGTAGGAGACTGGTGGCCTTTTTCCACATTTCCAGTTTCAAAGCAGTAGTTCATGTTACATTTTTTATACTTTCTTCTGCCCCTTTTTTTTTTTCAGAGCAGCGACAGTTCATCTCTCACAAAAATGGCAACTGTAGCTAATCAATCAATCTTTATTTTTAAAAAGCGCAATTCCAATAGATCAAAGTGCTTGTACAAATATCATACATTAAAACAATAACATAACACATACAAACAAAATTTAAAATTCAGCAATTCTAATATAACACATACAAACAAAATTTAAAATTCAGCAATTCTTAAAACAAACAATTATTAAACAGGATTTGGGAAAGCCAGTCTGAATAAATATGTCTTAAGAGCAGATTTAAAGCTCTCAACGGTCGTGCACTCTCTTACCCAACCAGATAGAGAGTTCCACAGGGTAGGTGCCATAAAAGCAAAGGTACAGGCACCTGAGGTCTGAATTCAGACCCTGGGAACCTCTAGCAAGCCCTCATCACAGAAGCGTGGTAGGGGTGAAGGAGATCTTGCAAGTACCGCAGTCCCTGTCCTTGTAGGGCGTTATAGATCAGTAAACTGACCTTGAAGGTGATCTGCCACTGTACTGGGAGCCAGTGCAAATCGTGGAGCACAGGTGTGACATGGCAAGATCTTGGTAAGCCAGTCAACAACCTGGCCACTGCATTCTGCACCAGCTGCAAGCGGTGGATATCAACCTCCAATAGCCCTAGGTAAAGGGCATTGCAGTAGTCAAAGCGGGAGGTCACAAAGGCATGGACCAAGGTTGGAAGGTCATAAGGAGAAACCAGGTGCTTAATCCGGGCAATATTCCTTAGATGGTAAAAGGAAGTCTTGAACACGGACGACACCTGAAACTTAAATGTCAGACCGTCATCAAAGACTACGCCAAGATTTCACACCCAGTCAAAGGTCAACTGGTTGCCTCCAAGCCAAAGCCAAGAAGGCTGCTCAGTCGGTGAACCCACACCCTGATAACCTGGGTCCATCACCAATACTTCAGTTTTATTCTGGTTCAACCTCAACCAATTGGTACTCATCCAGTCCTGAATCTCGGAGAGGCAGCTATTAAAAACCGATATAGCGCCATCCTGCTCGGGCACAAAGGACATGTATAGCTGAGTATTATCTGCATAGCAGTGAAAACTCAGTCCATACCACCTTATAATGTCTCCTAATGGCAGCATATACACAGCGAATAACGGGTGACAATAGGGAGTCCTGTGGAACCCCACAGGACAGAGAAAGGGACAGAGGAATAAATTCCAGATACCACTCTCTGAGTCCTGTCCATGAGGAAACATCGAAACCACATGAGGACTGTACCAAACAGTCCACAAATCAACCGCAGGTGCTCCAATAGCACGTCATGGTCCATGGTGTAAAATGCTGCAGAGAGATCAAAGAGAACCAAGATCGAACGGGTCCTCCGATCTCTCGCTAAAGTATGCTTAAACAATAAACACAATAAAATGTAAAGGAAACAAATCAAAAGAGGGGTAACAAGGGCATTTTTACAAAACCAGAATAAAAGGGCGATTTTACATGGAACAGAAAAGTACAGGTACACAGTTGACACCCTAATGTAAACTGCTGCTTTAATTAACACTCTTGCAAAAGTTTGTACAGGGGCAATCATGCTGACGTAATCTTCATTGGAAATGCTCAAGTCCCTTTGCTGGTTGACAAAACCAAAAACTTGTCCTACTCTCTCGGCACTGTCGCTTCTTTCTGTCAACTAGCTGTCCACGTGGATATCTTCACACAGCTCCGTTGGAGACCACACAAAATTAGGTACCAGATGCAGCACAGACTTGGGAACAGTATAACATATCCTATGGAACTGTGCCAAAGCACAGCCCTTCTGGCAATCAGTACAAAATACTTTAGATTTCATGTTGGGATTTGAGGATGCCTTCATCCCTGAAAACTATCTTCTGGGTCTGGGGTGGAATCCCTCATGGGGCCAGTATCCCTTTTTCCTTATCACTGCAACAGTAAAAATATTTTACTCTGCCACTGGCTAGACCAGGAAACTCCCATGATAACAGAATGGCATCAAGAGGTAATGCAGACTTTGTGCATGGAAATGATGCTGGCCTCCATGAGGAACAATTACAGATCGTTTTAAGAAACAATGGGAGAGTATGTTTGCAATAGCAGAAATTGTCTTGTCAATACAAGGGGTGATCACACTGACGTAATATTCATTGTAAATGCTGAAGTCCCTTCGCTGGTTGACAAAAAAAAAAAAACTTGTCCCACTCTGCAGGTACTATTGGTTCTTTTCACCAACTAGCTTTCCACATGGGCATCTAAATGACTCACTGTTTGCAGTCCATAAATGCTCCTACTGATTGAAATTGTGCTTCCTAGGATAAGTCCCCTGAGATGCAGCATCTTGTTTACATAGGGGTCCTGGTGGGGAGTGACAGATAGCTGCTGCATAAGTTATCGAGAGTACACATTATGCATAGAACATTCATTACAAACCAAATAGAATTCTAGACAATACGACGATTGATACAAACATATGAAGAAGTCAACAGAAGACGGCCATTTGGTCTATCTAGTCTGCTCATATTGCAGGGTCCACAGCTTTAGCAACTGTCCCTGCCCCCCCCCCAAACACACACACACACGCATCCCATTGATACTCCTTGGGCAGATAGATGCATGATAATTATTTTTTTTTATACTTTATTATTTTTAGATGTATATCATGGATTATGCATACCATTACATCTTTCATGTCTTACAGTAATTGACAGTTTCTCTTTTTGTTTGTACAATTATAGCACAATCACACTTATACAAAATATCATATCATCTGATCTTTCAGGTTCAGATTACATCCATGTAAGTCCTTTAGACAAGCTATTATTATCTAGAGAACTAACAAAAACAATAAAACAAAAAGAAAAGGAAAAAGAAAAAAAAAAGTAAACTTATTTAACCTAACTCAAAGCCACCAGCACTTTTACCTTTTTTTTACACTCTATTTACGTTTGTATTTACTGCGTTAGTTTATATTGCATTCTTTTTGTTTCAGTTGATATGAGTAGTTCATCTCTTATTTACAGTACCTTAAGCTGATTCAATCTTCACTTTACTTCATGCTCATAATCTTTATTTTATTCTAAGTGGACATCTCTCTTATGTACCCTTATATTTTTTCCCCCTCTATCTTTTAGTTATCTGGGAGGATAGATAATTCCCATCTGTTCCATATGTTATTAAATTGTTCTTTTCTTTGGTTAATTGCTCATGTTATTTTCTCTGTTAATTGTATTTGTTGTACAATCTCTAGCCAGTCTGTTCCCTCTGGAGGGGCCTCTTGCAGCCATTTTCTTGTTATGGCTTTCAGTGCCACTGCTGTCAATACATTCCAGAGGTGTATTTCGTCTCGCCCCTTCATTTCTGTGGGACACAGTCCCATTACCCGGTGTTCCAAACTTAATTCTGTATGAAACATAAATAATATCTTTAATTTGGCGCTCAAATGATCCCAAAAAGGTCTCAACTTGGTGCAGTGCCAAAAGACATGTGCCAATGTAGATCTATCTACTCCGCATCTCCTCCAACAGGCTGCACTAGATCGCCTATCCTAGTGGGCCATTTGAATAGGAGCTAAAAAGTACCTAATTCTCACTTTCCAGCAAAATTGTCTCCAAGAGGGTGAGGAGGTGGTAGACCATATATGTCTCCATAGTCTCTTCCATTCCCTCTCTGTGAGGGTGATGTCTAATTCTTTCTCCCACTTTTTCATAACAGGTTTAGTGGAGACAGAATTTTCTGTATTATATACATTGTATAACAGGGTAATTGCTTTTTTACCATATAGTGAATTCCATATCTCTCTGAATGGTATTTGTATCATTCCCAGTCCCTCTGTCTTAGATCCCTGTTCCTGTAGTTCTCTAATGTAATGTCTAAGTTGGTAGAACCTTAATCTGTCTAGGTGTGTCCATCCATATATACTTTGTACCTGTTCAAAAGATACAATCTGTGTACCCTGTATTAATTGATATGGTGATGTAATTCCCCTGTTAGCTTGTTTTAGGAACCACTTGTCCTGTATTGCAGGCGGAAACCCTGGATCATATATCCACCAACGGAAAAGCCACACAGCCTTTTGTATCTTTCCACCTCTTATACCCCTTCCCCATCCCTCCAAAACCATCCTAATACCTGTGAAATATGTTTGGCAAATAAATTTAATTTTGGGTTGGAAAATCACTGCTCTTAGTGGGGGGTCAGTTTGATTCACAGTGTCTATTCTTTTCCACAGTGCATCGTAGTTTTTGTTTCCCCAAAGCAGAGCTATTTTCATTTGAGATGCTATCCAGTACCCTACTAAATCTGGAAAAGCTAGACCTCCTTCTCTTTTTGGTAAATATAATATTTTTCTCTTAATTCTGGGATGTGTTTTTCCCCCATGCAAAAGAGAACAATAATTGTTGCCAGTTTGCCAACCTAAGTTGTGAGACCTCACAGGGGACACATTGAAATAAGTATAGGAATTGTTGTAGTGCGTTCATTTTCAAGGCCTGTACCTTGTCTCCAAATGATAAAGGTAAGAGTTTCCAGCACAGGATAGCTGCCTTTAATTGAGTAATCAAGGGTGGATAGTTTAAATTATACAATTCTCCTGAAGTCCTACCTACAACAATTCCCAGACACCTCATGCTGGAAAGTTCCCACTTCATGGGATATTGTTCCTTATTTTTACAGTAGGTATATGATGGAGACTTAGTGTCTCCGTCTTATCCTTATTTAGAATATAGCCTGAAATTGTTGAGAATCTGTCCAATTGCTTCATCAGCTGAGGCAAAGATTCTTCAGGTTTGGACATATAGACCAGAATATCATCAGCATACAGTGCCACTTTATTCTCCCTATCTTTCATCTGTATCCCATGTATTTGATCATTCTGCCTTATACTTTCCGCCAAAGGCTCAATGTACAGGGCAAAAAGTAATGGGGAGAGGGGGCACTCTTGTCGTGTTCCTCTCCCAAGAGCAAATCCCATAGAAATATGTCCATTTGCTCTTACATATCCCATGGGACTTTTGTAGAGTTTAAATAAATTTTTAGTGAAGTCTTCCAAGATCCCAAACCTGGAAAGGACCCTCTTCAGAAAATTCCATGAGACTTTATCAAAAGCCTTTTCAGCATCAAGATTCATTAGTAATGATGGAATTTTATAGTGGTTTATATGGTCTACTATATGTACAGTTCTTCTCAGGTTATCCTGGACCTGTCTGCCTGGGACAAATCCTGTCTGATCCAAGTGGATCAAAGCAGGCAGGACTTCTTGAAATCTACAACCAATCATAGATGTATGTAGTTTATAGTCATTGTTCAATAAGGAAATGGGTCGATAAGCAACGCATTTTGAGGGGTCCTTTCTGGGCTTGAGAATCACCGAGATGACAGCCTGTGCCCACGATGGTGGTGGTTCTCCCTTTCCATTAAATACTGCCTGCATAGTCTGGAACAAAAGGGGCTGTATTATTTCCGCAAAAGTTTTGTAACACTCAGCTGCTAAGCCGTCATGTCCCGGGCATTTTCCAGTCTTTAATCTCCCCATCTCCCTTTTAAACTCTTGGTATGTGAAGGGTTTAGTGAGTTGTAATTTTTGTTGTTCCGTAATTTTAGGGAGTGTTATTTTTCCCATAAATTCTTCTGTAAGATTATCTGGTACAGGGGGGGCTGGCTCCATACAGCTCTGCATAATATTCTCTAAAGGTTTCTGATATATCCTTTATTTTCATCACCCTCTGTCCCGTACGTGGATGTTGCAATTGACTAATTACTGCCTTCACTCTTTGCACTCTCAGTCTAGTTGCTAATAATTTTAATGATCGGGAACCCCCTTCATAAAATCTCTGCCTTAGAAAGATCAGTTTATGTTCCACCTGGTAATCCAGAAGATTTCCCAGCAGTTTTTTTAAAACCTAGTAATTCTTTATGTCTATCTTTTTTATATTGCTGTTTTTGTCCATCTTCTAATACTTTTATTTTCTTCTGAAGGTCTAGTCTGGTCATTTCCCTCTCTCTTTTCTTTTTTGCTGATATTTCCATAAACTTTCCTCTCAAAATCGCCTTTGCCGTATCCCATAATATGTTTGCTGTAATGTCTGGGGTATTATTTTCCTCTAGGTATTTCTCATACGCATCTTTTATAGCCTTCTGTACCTTCTCATCTTTGAGAAGTGATACAGTAAGCCTCCAGATTGTATTTTTAAGAAAATCGCCTATGTCCATTGAAAACACAGGAGCATCATCTGATAAGACCATGTCTCCAAACCAAGTTGAGTGCACTCTTTGCATCTCTTCTTTATATAAAAAAAATAATCTACCCTTGAATATGTCCTATGAGGATTTGAAAAAAAAGTATAGTCCCTCTTAGTTTTGTTAATCTGGCGCTATATGTCTATCATCCCCATTTCCATCAAAAGCTTATTTAGTTGTTTGGCAATTCTGTTTGTTTGTCTCAGTACCTTAGAAGTAGTGTCCAGTATAGGATTAAGAGCGAGGTTAAAATCACCCCCACATATCATTGTCCCCTCCACCCAGGTCTGTAGCTGTAAAAAAAACTCTATAAATTTTATATTCAGAACCTGGGGGGAAGTACACTGAAATCAGGGTAATCCTCTGTCCCCTATATAGTCCCTTTAGTGCTACAAACTTGCCCTCTTTATCAATCCAAGCGTCTTCTTTTTGGAATTGAGCCCCCTTTGAAATCAATATTGCCGTTCCTCTCCTCCTTCCCTTCCCATATGTGGAGGCATATACTCCCTCGAATCCCATCTTGGACAACTTCTCATGCTCATTTTTTGAGAGATGTGTCTCCTGCATAAGCATAAAGTCTGCTTTTGTTTTTTTAATATATGTCAAAATTTTGCTTCTCTTAACCCGGGTTAGTTAACCCGTGTACATTGTTCCATTTTCTGAGTGATCCACTTTCCCAAAACTGATCCATTAATTTCTATTAACGGTCAGATAGTTTCATCTTTCTCACATTTGGTGGCTATTAACATATAAACCAACAAAACTTTAACATAACAATCATATATAATTCTAGTAGCCAACTGGGCCATTTAGAATTTTAAACTGTTTAGTAACTCCCAAGGTAGGAAACCCTGCTTTCTGGGTTTCTGTGCTTAGTGATAGCCCCCCTCTCTTCTTTCCTTCCAAGGGGTGTCACTAAGTAGGGGTATGAGTATTCTTCCCTCTAACTGAGGTTCTCTCCCCCCCAATCTGCTCGTTCTCACTGTAATCAGCTTGTGTAAATAATATTCTGTCACTGACCTTATATTGCTCTTAACGTTATCACTCTCTCCTTTTGGGCTCTCCACTCCCCCCGACCCTAATATTTGGTACAATAAATTCCATGTACAAATTCCCCAACATATATATGTGTATTTCCCACATCTTGTCCCATTGTTCTTTTCCCCACTGTCTCTGACAACGATGAGACCGTGCTCTGCATAGGTGAAATTAACAGTCCATAGACCGGTAGTCTCCCTTATATTTATTATTTGAAAGAGTACTTTATTTCTCCTTGTATTGAAACAGATACCATCTCTTGGCAGTAAGTCTCATAAGTCTCCACAATTTGACCACTCAAGTTGTATTTTTATTTCCACTTCTGCCATTTCAGGGTCTATGAGTCTCTGCACTTCTTTCATTCTCCACCCCGAGATCAGGGCCTCGCACAGCCACTCAAGCATAAGCTCAATATGAGGCCTATCTCTGGGAAACGATTTTACTAAGTACCTGAAGACTCTGGACTACAGTCACCCTTCTTCCTCCATGGGAATAGAGGATTCCTCTTTCTTTTCTGCCTGCTGAATCAACGCTGCTACACATCTCGCCGCCTCCCTTGCATTCAGTCATGTGTTATTCTTGTTGCGCTGATATGCCACCACCTGCCAGTCCAGATGGAAACACTGTCCTATGGATTTTCTTTCTTGTGATAGGTCTGGGACTCGCATTCCTCTTTTTATCAAATCTTGTTTCACCTCCTGAGCAGATCCGTAAAAACAGCTCCAGTGTTCCACATAACTCTAAGGCGTGCAGGAAATGGGGTCTGAAATTTGACGTTTTGTTCTCTGAGCACTTTTAAGATAGGTGCATATCTTTGTTTAGCATTCTGTATCTCCAGTGGATAGTTATGATCAAGTGCAAGTTTAGAATCTAAATACTTCAGGTATTTTTGAGACCAGGCTCGGTGTAATATGTCTTCTTTCACCTTGTAACTAGCATATTTGATCACTATTGATCTGGGTCGAGCCTCTGGATCAGTCGTTTTTTTCCCAAGGATCTGTGAGCCCTCTCGATTCTTAAAGTATATCCGGTGGGAAGATTCAGTACATCAGTGAGTAGATTTTCCATAAATTCTGCCCTTGGATACGTCTCCACTCCTTCTTTCAGCCCATAGACTCTCAAATTATCTCTCCGAGATCTGCTTTCTAAGTCCAATGTTTTGGCATGTAATTCAGCAGTTTGATGGAGAAGAAGGTCTATCACTTTACTTAACTGCTGTGTATGGTCTTCTGTAGTTTCAACTCATTCCTCTAGTGTATCCATTCGAGCTTCTACTTTAGTGAGTTTGTCAGATAAGTTTTTAAATTCTTTACGATTTTCCTTTCTGGATTCCTGAAGCTAATTTAGGAGAGTTTCAAATCGGTTACGCATTAACTGTTCTAATTCCCCATCTGTCTCCTGTTCTGAGCCTCTGGTGCTGGATGGAGATCTACTTCTATCTCGAGGCTCTCTGGCCGTATTTGCATGGTCTTCATCTCCAAACAATAAGTTTTTTCGGGGAGTTATTTTCAAACTTCTCCTGCCTTTAGATCCTCCGTTTGACATTTTCTGTGTTTCGGTCTTGGTTTGAGCATTTTGCAAGGGGATTTGTGTAGTTTATCGAGTCAGGTGGTGGAGAGCCATTTTTCTCAAGTCTCTACAGGTCCGTGCTGGAACCAGAAGTCCCAGGTTCTCATGATAATTATTTAATATAATTTATAAATTTCAGTACAGGTGTTTGCAGCTTTATCCTCATTGAGTGCCTGTATCCAATGAAGTGGAAACTCATTGATTATAAGGTTGTAAATGGTTAGCCCCTGCATCACTGCTGCCTTGTGCACCACAAGTGAAAGTAAAACACCGCAGACTGGCATTGGAGCAGGTAAAGCCAGACTGGGAACTGAAAAAATTGTAACCAGTAAACTACACCAAAAGTGTACAAGTAATGTTGTAATGGCATCTCGGGGTCCTGTTGGCAAATGTGAACCATTCGTGCTCTGCACTTGTGGTTATGAATGTCCCCAGAGGCCGGCCCACCGATGCAGCAACAAGGTGTCCACTTGTGGCACTGACATCCCAGGTTCAGGGATGGATTCAAGAGTCTGGGAGGGAGGATTAAGCATCTCAGGGACTGCTGTCCTCTGGGTGGAGGAGGGTTGAGTATCTGGTGCATTGCAGACCTCTAGCGGAGACCAGAGGTACCACCGTACCCGATGCCACACATCAGGACGACGGGGTAGATGCTGGTCGTCATTGCACATCCCCAGCCCTGGGATCTTTACAGCACAAAAAAAAACCACACTGGCCCCTGCGCATGATGCCAGCTTCACCACCATCCCTGCTGCCTACACATGTCCATTGGGGGGTGTCCTGTTCCCATAGCCCTAACCAGGGGGGTAAGCCGGGTCTCGCCTACCCAGCGTCTATTGGGGGGTGCCTGCCCGGCGGGGTAAGCCTGGCCATGAGGGGACAGTGGATGGAGCTGGGCTGAGCTTCCAGGGGGCCAGGCAAAAAAATAAAATAAATGTCCCCAGAACCCCTCAATACCATTACAGCCTTGTTATGTACACTTGGGTACACTTTATTCCTTCTGTAACACATTCAGAATATTAGACTGGATTACAGGGGCAGTAACGGAGTCCTTGTTACCAAGGGCACTCTCTTCTGTCAGGAGACCAAAAACACTGCTGAATGTACCTTGTCTTCTGGACTGTGATGCACTTTCCCTCTGATGCAGGGACCCGGATTCAATCATGGAACTGTGACACCCCCCCCAACGCTCATCTTGGGACTGCCCAGGTCCTGTAGCACCGGGTAGCCCAAGAAAGGCTAAAGCCAGGGAAAATGATGTGCTGAGTATGATAAGAATTTAAATTCCCCTTACATTAAATGGTTTGGAACTGGCAGTGAACCGTGCTGGCCAGTAGTGGAGAGAGTAACTTAAAATAAGTACATCATATGGGCTAGTTAAATGTATGTGGGACCAATAGATTTTCCCTGAACTTAGCCCTGTTGGCCAGAAGCTTCAAAACATAATTTTGACCCCCCCCCCGACTTGTGTTGTTTGCAGCTCCTTGAAACTGTCCCTGTGGGTTTCCGTCTATTGACTGTGGATGGCATTGTCAGTAGGCTAATGTACATACTGAGGACCAACCCACTGCTGACTGGAGATGACATTGCCAGTGGGCTAGTGTACGCACAGAGGAACAACTGACTGCTCATTAGGGATGGCATTGCCAGTGGGCTAGCAGAAGCACTAAGGAACAACCCTCTGCTGACTGGAGATGGCATTGCCAGTGGGCTAGCAGAAGCACTGAGGAACAACCAACTGCTGACTGGGGATGGCATTGCCAGTGGCTAGCAGAAGCACTGAGGAACAACTCACTGCTCACTGGAGATGGCATTGCCAGTGGGCTAGCAGAAGCACTGAGGAACAACTCACTGCTGACTGGGAATAGCATTGCCAGTGGGCTAGCAGAAACACTATAGAACACCTCATTGCTGACTTGCGATGGCATTGTCAGTGGGCTAGTGTAATCACTGAGGAGCAACCCACTGCTGACTGGAGATGGCATTACCAGTGGGCTAGCAGAAGCACTGAGGAACAGCTAACTGCTGACTGGGGATGGCATTGCCAGTGGGCTAGCAGAAGCACTGAGGAACAACCCACTGCTGACTGGGGATGGCATTACCAGTGGGCTAGTGTAAGCACTGAGGAACAACCCACTGCTGACTGGGGATGGCATTGCCAGTCGGCTAGTGTAAGCACTGAGGAATAACCCACTGCTGACTTGGGGTGGCATTGTCAGTGAGCTAGCAGAAGCACTGAGGAACAACCCACTGCTGACTGGGGATGGCATTGCCAGTGGGCTAGCAGAAGCACTGAGGAACCACTCACTGCTGACTGGGGATGGCATTGCCAGTGGGCTAGCAGAAGCACCGAGGAACAACCCACTGCTGACTGGGAATGGCATTGCCTGTGAGCTAGCAGAAACACTGCGTGAACAACCCACTGCTGACTGGAGATGGCATTGCCAGTGGGCTAGCAGAAAAACTGAGGAACAACCCACTGCTGACTGGAGATGGCATTGCCAGTGGGCTAGCAGAAGCACTGTGGAACAACCAACTGTTGACTGTGGATGGCATTGCCAGTGGGTTAGTGCAAGCACTGAGGAACAACCCACTGCTGACTGGGGATGGCATTGCCAGTGGGCTAGCAGAAGCACTGAGGAACCACTCACTGCTGACTGGGGATGGCATTGCCAGTGGGCTAGCAGAAGCACTGAGGAACAACCCACTGCTGACTGGGGATGGCATTGCCAGTGGGCTAGCAGAAGCACTGAGGAACAACCCACTGCTGACTGGGTATGGCATTGCCAGTGGGCTAGCAGAAGCACTGAGGAACAGCTCACTGCTGACTGGGGATGGCATTGCCAGTGAACTAGCAGAAGTACTGAGGAATAACCCACTGCTGATGGGATGGTGTTGCCAGTGGGCTAACAAACGCACTGAGGAACAACTCACTGGGGATGGCATTGCCAGTGGGCTAGCAGAAGCACTGAGGACCAACCCACTGCTGACTGGAGATGGCATTGCCAGTGAGCTAGCAGAAGCACTGAGGAATAACCCACTGCTGACTGCGGATGGCATTACCAGTGGGCTAGCAGAAGCACTGAGGAACAACCCACTGCTGACTGGGAATGGCATTGCCAGTGGGCTAGCAGAAGCACTGAGGAACAACCCACTGATGACTGGAGATAGCATTGCCCGTGGGCTAGCAGAAGCACTGAGGAACAACCCACTGCTGACTGGAGATGGCATTGCCAGTAGACTAGCAGAAGCACTGAGGAGCAGCTGACTGGGGATATCATTGCCAGTGGGCTAGCAGAAGCACTAAGGAACACCTCACTGCTGACTCGGGATGACATGGTCAGTGGGCTAGTGTAAGCACTGAGGAGCAACCCACTGCTGACTGGAGATGGCATTGCCAGTGGGCTAGCAGAAGCACTGAGGAACAACTCACTGCTGACTGGGGATGGCATTGCCAGTGGGCTAGCCGAAGCATCGAGGAACAGCTCACTGCTGACTGGGGATGGCATTGCCAGTGGGCTAGCAGAAGCACTGAGGAGCAACCCACTGCTGACTGGGGATGGCATTGCCAGTAGGCTAGCAGAAGCACTGAGGAACCGCTCACTGCTGACAGGGGATGGCATTGCCAGTGGGCTAGCAGAAGCACTGAGGAACAACTCACTGCTGACTGGGGATGGCATTGCCAGTGGGCTAGAAGAAGCACTGAGGAAGGACCCACTGCTGACTGGGGATGGCATTGCCAGTGGGCTATCAGTAGCACTGAGGAACAATTCACTGCTGACTGTGGATGGCATTGCCAGTGGGCTTGCAGTAGCACTGAGGAACAACCTGCTACTAACTGGTTCCTGAATGCCTCAGCTATTACATTGCCTGATGCAATAAAATATGACAGTTATGTCAGTTACGTTGCCTGATGCTATGAAATGTGATAGTCAAACAGCAAGTTTGGACTTAACATGTACTGTATACAACTGTCAGGAACGTGGTTCTGTTGAAGCTTCTAATGTTGTTTGAATGGCGATTGAATAAAGCCCAAAAGGATAGAATTGGAAGGCTTTTAGCCTGAAGTTCAATTGGGGGGGGGGGTAATAGCTTCTCCCACATCCCCTTCTTAAACTTGAGGTTTCCACTTGCTCAGCTTCGAGCGTTTCAACTACACTTGTGTCCCTGCCTGACTGCTGCGGGGTTCTGCGGCTGTTCCCTCCTTCTGGTTTCCCTCCACTCTGTATTGTCTTCTGTTCTCTTTCTGCCTCTCTCTTGGCTGATGCCACTGCCCCCCCCCCATGTTGTGTACCCCCTTCTTTGCTTTCCGCTTCTTCTGCCCCCCCATACCTCTCGTTGTCTCCGTTGTCCTCCATTCCTGTTTTTTCCACCCTGTTCTTCTTGGGCTTTCTGGAGCAACCGCTCTGTTCCCCACTGCCTTCTGGGTCTGTTGCTCCTGCTCATTCCCAGCTGCTACCCGGGCTACTCTGCCTCAGCTTCACTCCACCCTCCGTCACTTTGCTGCCTAGGCCTACCTCCTCCTGCACATCCTATGGCTCTGTTGCACCCTTCCAGCATTGTTGCAGGCTCACTCATCCTCCTGGTCCAGAGTCGGAAACTTCATTGCACCATTTTGCCTCTGGACGACATGACTTCGGCAGCCACTCACCCTTGACATTTATCTCCATCATCAAGTGGACGCATTTCAAATGCAGGAGGAACTGAGGTCCCACATTTTTCCTACATAGCCTTTCTTTGCTGATTTAAACTTGTACTGGACACTGCCTCTCTTATGGGCACCACATTCCCAACCCCATGATACCAGTTCAGCACACTGCAGTAATCATTTCTTTCTTCCTCGTTGACATTTTCTTACAACATTAAGACTTGCTGCTTGAAGTTTGACTTGGGGTACTTCTCTGTGCATGCAGCTCTTGTTCTTGAGGAACCATGGAGAGTCAAGGCAACTTGGGGGCATAATGTGATTTGTCCTTTATACTATGGAACACTCTGAGGAACATGCGTCCTGCCATCCCTTTCAAACATGCTCGGGCCATGAGGGACATTGCTTATCCATGCCCCACGAGGGGGCTTTATTCGTCCATCCAAAATTTGGGGTCCATTCATCTACTTACTAACTCGCTTTATATTTTGGGGGTCCCATCACTGAGGGGGAGGGGGAGCTGCAGAACACAATATGAATGAAGGCAAGACTCTCAGTACTATGCATTGCCTTTATCAGTGGAATCACAAGACAGCCTATCAAAGGGCCAGCTGAGAGGGTGCAGCGAGCCAGCTGGATATCATGGTACAGCTGTGCTTTCTCTAAAGATGTGGATATTCATTGACCTCAGATCCTTTACCTTAACCTCACCTCTTGGGTGGCTGAAGGCCCTTGGCGTGCCTCGTCCCACTGGACCTTGCAATACTTTGATGATTATGCTTACCTTGGACCACGCAACAATATGGCGATGGCGGACCACGTGGTGTCCCGCCATCCCAACCAAACTAGCCCCATGATGAGGCATTACTCTTGCTCAAACAAGCTGGCACGGTGGTGCTGAGGGTTGAGGCACTGGACGCCACACTCACATGCCGCAACGTGTTCAGGAATGAGCCTGGGTCAGCAGGGGAGGACTAGGATCGAGCGTCCTTAGACAGTTCTCCTAGTCCTGGGGTGGGCTGGAGAAGTCACACCATGCTGTGGCAGCCCCTGGGGATGCCCAGAGGCACTGCAAGCATGGTGTTACTGGAGGGGGGAGCGTGGCAGACGTCTGCACGTAGTGCATGGACGTCATTGCGTGTCCATGCTCCAATGGGGAAAAAACAGGAGGAAAAAATGGCTGGGAGCAACCGAGCAACTTGATGGCCGCGCCCTGTGATGCCAGGAAGACTGTCGTGGAATCACACTGGGGGGTCCAGGGCCAGCCCAGCTGGGCAGAGAAAAGGGAGCCCTCCAGTGGGTCAGCAACAGCTGTACCTGTACCCCCCCATCATGTGAGTGAGCCTGCTGCTCTCACAGCAGGCAGGGCCAGCGGCTGGATGTCCCTGCTGGTAAGATGCTGCAGCAGGCATAAAATAGTGATGTGATAAAAAAACTCTTGCTCAAACATTATTCCATATCTTCTACAGGCCGACTCATGTGGGAGTCACCCTCCCAATCTCAGACTACTCTATGAAACAGCAATGGGAGACCACGTAGGGTCCCGCCATCCCAAACTTACATGCCCCACGAGGGGGCCCTACTCATAGTTCAAACATATTTCCTACTCACTACAGGCAGACCCAAGTGGGGGTCTCATCATCCTTTCCTTGGACCATCCATCAACTTGGTAATGGCGGACAACATGGGGTCCCGCCATCCCAACCTACCATGCCAATGAGGGGGCATCTACTCAGTGCTCAATCTCATTCCATTTACTGCAGGTGGACTCACCTGAGGTTGTCCTCCTTACTTGGAACTTACACTAATACTGCGATGATGGACCACAGGGGTCCTGTCATCCTTATTTTACACAGGCACTACTACGGTGATGGCAGACCTTGTGGGATCCCGCCATCCCAAACATACACGCCCCATGAACGGCCCTAATCATAGCTCATTCATATTCCAATTCACTACAGACAGACTCATGTGGGAGTCTTGCCCTCCTTACCTTGGACTATTCATTATTATGGCAATGGCAGACCACGTGGGGGTCCCACCATCCAAAGCATGCATGCCCCACGAAGGAGCCTTACTCGTATTTCCATGTCATTACAGGCAGACTCACGTGAGAGTCTTGTCCTCCTTACCTGGACTGTTCAAGACTCCAGCGATGGTGGACCACGTGGGGTCCCACCATTCCAACAATGGTCTCACCATTCTTATCTTGGATTATATCATAATACAGCGATGGCGGACCAATGGGAGGGTCCCGCCATCCCAACACAGACATGCCCACATGGGCATTACTTACTGCTCAAATGTATCTCTCTATCAGCAACAGGCAGTCTCAGGCGGGGGATTTCGCCTCCTTACTCCGGATCATACCATACTGTGGCGATGGTGAACCTGCGTGGGGGTCTCACCATCCCGAATCTATTGTGCCTCATGAGGGGGCATTTCTCATTACCCAAACATATTTCATCTTCACTAAGGCAGACCTATGTGGGGGATTTGCTTTCCTTAATCTGACCACCTGAGATCTACTCTATCGCTCAAGCATTCGAACATGCAGACACTGGACCTACATGAGGATCTCATGCTCCAGCTAGCCGCGTCCCAGGCCTACCTTACTTTATCAAATCATTAACTTCTTCTACTGCAGTTCCAGCCTAGTTTCTATGCCAGACATCTCTGGGAAGTACACCTCAATTCCTTGGACATCCAAGGACAATTTCTCCTTTCTAACAAGGTACTCGATTGTACCCTAATGTTTCAGTGGATGTACAACAGCCTTGCAAGCCTCCCAAATGTGCATAGACTCATCATAATTTCCAGCTGGGCTACACTCCTACCTTATCTTTGTTCCCAGCCACGTAATGCTCCCATCCACTTCATCTATGACCTTCAAATTTGCAACCTTGGTACACATTTCCCCAGCCATCCTGACTGTATATGTACATTTTGCATTTGCTTCACTTACAGCTACCTTGGACATGGATTAACCATCATCTCTCATCCGGACATCATTCCAATTTGGACCTCTTTTTATCATTCAGAGCCTTCATCTTCGGCGTTGAGCTTCCTGCTCATTGTCATTATCAGAAACTGGACTATTCGACCAGCAAGATTCAGACTTAATTCCTGGACATAAACACAATTAAAACCTCAGTCTACATTTAGGATTATTCTCCTCTTAGTATGCCCAGAGGACGGGCAGGTCAGTAGCCATGGGTCCTCGGAGGTTCCCCCAAAGGGGGATTTTTCTGTCCTGCATGCTACTGCTCACACTCTCTGGAGTTGGAGGAGGTAATCATTATGCTAATTCTCTTTTTGGTCCTTAAATCATACATCTACCCAGTATCCTACAGAGGTTGGGATATAGAGAAACGCCAAAGCTCAAGTTATAAACATCAAGCATATACCATTCAGCTCATAAGTATACACAAGCACTGAGCTATGTATCACACATTGAATTGGAAGGCTTTTAGCCTGAAGTTCAATGGGGGGGAGTAGCTCCTCCCATAGCTTAATCTGGTTCAAGGTCAGTTGGCATTCATCTGTATCCCCCTCCCCCGGGTCGTGCCTGAAAATAGGCAGGATTTGTCCAGTGCACTTACCTGGTCAACAAAAACTAAATAAATAAAATAAAATAAATATCCTTGTCTTAAACTTCAGGCTTCTGCTCACTGAGCTTCGAGCGTTTTGACAGCACCCTCCATCCTCCTCTGCCTCCTCTTCCTTCTCGTCTGGCACTCTTGTCTCACCCTCTTCACTGGGTCTTAAATCTTACACCTACCCAGTATCCTACAGAGGGTGAGATATAGAGAAACATCAAAGCTCAAGTTATAAACATCAAGCATATACCATTCAGCTCATGAGTATACACAAGCACTGAGCTATGTACCACACATTGAATTGGTGGCTATTGTGGTGGTGTTCTCTTTTTCCAAAATCTACTCTTGGTAAACAAAGTTAGTACTGCAAAAGGCTTTACAAACAATCAGTTGGATGCTGGTGGAGCAGGACTGTTTGTAGGCACACACAGCAGTCATTATAGAATATTCAGTTTATTTATTTACTTATTTGAAATTACCTCAACCAGGGTAACCCCACAAGATGCAACATCTCGTTTTCATGGGGGTCCTGAGGTGAACAGCAGCAGTCAACAGGTTAACATAGTCCAGCAGGAATATTTATTTATTTAGCTTTTGTTGACCAGGTAAGTACACTAGACAAGACAATTGCCTATTTTCAGGTATGACCCGGGAAAGTACAGGAATTACAGATTTAAGTACATAGTACAACATGATACAGATTGAGACAGATTACAGGTCAGGTAAGGCATATCACATGCAGTATATACACAACAGAATAACACATGTAGAAACTAAGAGCAGTACAATAAGAACAAATTGAGGTGCAGCAGATACAACACTATATGCAACTTAAGGCCCCAGGAAGTGTAGCCTCGGTTAGAGCAACACCTCGAAACATGGGTTATGGTACATTAAATACACAGCAAACAACTCATACTTGTCCAGAACACATCCAAGAGAAAGAAGTGCAGCGAAGGATCAGGCGAGATCATGGGGGTTTGGGACAACCACACGCCGAAGAGAGTTTGAGATGGTTCCATAGGGAGGATCGAAGGCGCACATGTGAGTGGGAGGAGCGAACCTGGGCAGGAAATGAGTTCCACAGTTTGGGAGCACACGCATCAAAATCTCTATCCCCCATTAGAGTCCAAGTAGCAGGGATCTTAAGGATGGCGGGACCCAGAGACCTGAGGGAATAGGATGAGGAGGCAGCCGGGACAAGGAATTTTGCCAGCCCAGGAGGGGTGCCAGTACCAAGGACCTTGCCCATGAAACACCCCAGGACAAAGTCTAGGTGATTTGATGGGGAGAGCCAATTCAGCTTGCTATATAGGTCACAATGATGGGTGAGATGAGGGGCAGCCAGAGCAAAACGGCAGACATTATTGTAGGCAGTAGACCACTTAGAAAGGTGAGCTTTGTAGGAGCGAGCAAACAAAAGGAGCCCATAGCAAAGCGAAGGGAGGAACACACCTCTGGCAAGAGCAAGATGGGCAGCAGGAGTAAATTTGCTCTTAGCTCTGTAGGCCAGACCCAGTTTGCAGTTGACAGTCTTACATACATGCTGAATATGGTAGCCAAGGTCAAGCTGCGGGTCATGTGTCACCCCAAGGTATTTAAAGTTGTCAGTAACAAGGATCGGAACACCATCAGTACCAGTAGCGCATAAAGGAGTAGGAGAGGCCTTAATCTTGGCCTGGAAACTAAAGAGCATGGCCTGGGTTTTCTTAAGATTAAGAACCAATTTATGGGGCGAAATCCAGGACTGAATGTTCCCAAAGTCCTCACTCAGGTGGCAATTAATGACCCCTATATCCACAGAATGAGTGAGGATGACCAGGTCATCTGCATAGAGGATGGGCCTACAATGGACAGAGGTGGAGGGGAGATTGTTAACAAAAATGGAGAAGAGCAGGGGCCCCAGGACAGAGCCTTGGGGGACACCCATGGTTACAGAAGTAGAGCCCGAGAGCTCCTTGCCATATTTGACAAGCTGCTTTCTGCCATGTAGATAGTTGGAGAACCAACGGAGCACACCAGGTGATAGACCATAGGACCTAAGCTGAGTGCAGAGCATGGCATGATCAACAAGATCAAAGGCCTTGGAGAGATCTATAAAGATAGCCCCAGAGGGTTTGCCCTACATACATAGTTACATACAGGCTGAAATATACAAGGCAAAAAACAAACTCTGAAGGTGAATATATCCAAACAGTAATTGGAGCTAGCCAGTAAAGTGGGGTTGAAACAAATAAAGATCATGAAGTTTGTTATGTAACAGGATCTGATCAGGAAGAGGGGGCCACTGGATCAAAACAAATACATGGGGCTCTAAGGTGGCTGGAAAGAACACTTCCAAACTAAAGGCATTCCTCAGCAGGAGAGGTAAATTTGTTCCAAGTGTCTGGTGCTGAAAATGTAAAGGCCTCTCTATCAAAGTGACATATCATCCAGGGAATTGAGAAGGTAAGTGCTTCTACTGAATGGCATGAGTACGCATGACTCGAGTGCTCTTTGTTGGCCAGGAGGTAATCGGGGGGCATTCTTTGTGCACAGCTGTACAACAAAGAGAGCCAGTGGTAGTCACATCTGTTTGGAGTACTTAGCCAGTTTAACTGGTCATACAGCAATAATGGGTAGGCATCCAGAGAGAGGTTGAACCTGCACAGCTGGTTGTACAAATGATCCAGAGGCAGCAGAGGGGTTTTGTTTGCACAGCTCTATATGATGTCTCCATAGTCAGTTGAAGGGAGCAAGAAGTGGAATACCAGCTTCTTCCTCATGTCAGCACTGAGACAGCCTTTTGACCTGTAGAGAAAGCTGAGGTTGGGCACTACAGTTGTGAACATGTGATTGGTATGCCTACTGTATATAAGTGATACATTACGTCATATTCCCAGATATCTGAATATGTTGACTTGCTTGGTAGTGTTGCTGTCTGGGGCTATGATTTCAAGTGACCAGCTAACTGAGTTAGCAAGTTCTGGGATCCAAACACCATTGACTTAGTTTTGATTGCATAAAGGATCAGGAGGGTTGCTGACAACCCAAAAGGAGATTGTCTTAAAATCAGATTGTAGTGCTGAATTACCCTCCAGTGCACTCTGTTAAGAGTATGGTGTTGTGGTAGATGACACCTCCCACAGCGCAAGAACAGCAGAGCGCCAAAGACTGAGCCTTAAGGAACCCCAAGATTTAAGACTGCAAGATCTAAACTAATGTTTTGTATTGACACTAGCTGGGTTCAGTTACTTAGGTAGTTTTTAAACTGTATGATGGCTGTGTAGCTGAGACCTATGGGCTTAAGATGTGGCAAGAGTGATTTATGATCCACCAAGTTGAAGGCCATGGAGAGGTCCATGAAGACAGCCCCAATGATGAGACCATTATCCATGACTATTTGAAGATCACTGGTGACTTTGAACAACACAGTTATGGTGGAATTTCCCTTCCGGAAGCCAGATTGCATGGGATAAAATGCTTGCAGCGCAGGGACTATATGCAAGCAACTACAGATGTCATTATACACCGCTGAATTGGATACTGGTGGTGCAGGGTCTGTAAACAGACAAACACAGCAGTCATTATTTATTTATTTATTTATACAGTCATTCATTAATTTGTTAACCAGGTTGGTGCACTGATCTGAAGACCTTTTTCAGGCATGGCACGGGCCAGGGACTGGCAAATACAAAGGTAGAAAACAACCTTCAGTACGAAAACAAAAGTCAAACAGGAATCATAACAGGCATAACAACAATTAGGCAGATCAAACCATGGTGAGGGAATATAGAAGAGCCAGGTATAATTAATCAAAGAGCATTAGAATGAATCTTTACAAACAACAGTTCGGGAAAATGCAGCAACATAGGCAGCAGAAAACTACCTGATGGCAAAACCCAGGTATACCACAGTGTACATGAGGGACTTGGTTCTGAATAGGTAATCAACTGCTAGCCAGAGGAGAAAGGCAGTTTAGGGGACCTGTACTCTGGGCAGAGGGGAGGGGCTTTTGTGGGGGAGGAGGTGGGGGGTCTGTGTAGGAGGAACAACTCGGGTAGTTGTTGGAGGACAGGAAATTAGCTCTAATCAGAGCATTTAGGTTTAGAGGGGGGTCAGGGGAACATAGGGGTGGTGGGAGGTCATTCCAAAGTGAGGAGTCAGCCATAGAGAAAGTTCTTCGGCCCATATTGATGGTAATGTTAGGGCGTTCAAGTTGGAGGTAGGATGAGTGATGCAGGTTGCGTCTGAATGTTCTGGGCTTGATCAGAATTGATAAAGGAGAGTAGGAGGGATTATGCAAGGCATCCCCAGCTGTGCAGGCCAGAGGCGGTAAGAGCGTTGTGCTTGGGGGGAGGAGCCAGTTTAGGGACTGGTAGAGTGAACAGTGATGGGTAGCGAGATGGGGCATGGAGGGCAAAGTGGCATATACGATTATAGGTAGAGTTCAGCTGGTTTAGGTTGGCAGCCATGGTATGGGAGTAGACTGGCACCCATAGTCTAGGAGAAGGAGTAGGTTGCCATGGGCAGTGGCTAGGCAGGCTTCGGGAGAGAGGTGATCAATGAGTCAATAGCAAAGCCCAATCTTCTGGTTTATGCGCTTGATTAATGAGGCTGTGTATTCGGTGTGGGTAAGGGAAGGGTCCAGGATAACCCCCAGATATTTGAAGGCAAGAACACAGGGGCATAGCTAGGGGGGTTTCCTGGGTGCTCAGAAACCCCCCCCTGCCGACCGCGCAACCCACCCCCACTTCCCCACTGTGCAACCCGGCGCCCCCCCCTCACTTGCCCACAGCCGTCAGATCATCTTGTTCCTCCTCTCTCTCCCCCCCCATCTGACCCTGAGGGACTCACCGGCATCTCTTTTCCAGGGGAGCGATGGACTCGGACCTCAGCAGGTGTCTTACTGGCACGAAACAGTTAAAGCCCCTCATCGGACTGGCGCAAGGCATGCGGGGAAGTCGGGCACCCTCAGTCGGCGACGCTCGGTTTGTAGGCATCAGGCCTCAGCCCGCCTCGGCTCTGCATCACGTGTGAGTGCAGCTTGGCAGTCACATGATACAGAGCCACTGTGTAGAAGCACCAAAGGGCGTGACTTGAGCTCACTCATTGGGAGATGGTCCGTTACAGTGTGAGGAGCGAGGCAGCTTTCCCGCGGCGCCGTGTGCTAAAATAAATTAAAATCACACACTCAGACTGCACAGTCTGTAGTTCCAAACCTGTGAATTACGCCACTTGACTGGGCATTGGGGGGATCTTGATTCGGAGGAGGATTTTTCACAAATTTTATATTTGGAGCTACTTAGGGCGGCCTTAGCATCGCGGAAGGGCAGCAGACTCGCCTGAAAGGACCAATTGCACACAGTGAAGTCAGGGACTACTCGGAGGACAAATAATAAATTGAAAATAAATTATCATGTTTGCTGCAACCGTCTCTGGGCAAAATAAACAAATCAATGGGGAAGCAAGGGTGTCTGGAATGATGATGAAAAAATAATTACCGAGACACACTGGGATTAATTTAGGTCTTGTGCAGCAGCTGCTGTGACCAGTGAATTTGAAATGGTATGGGGTAAAATTCAGGAGGGATACACTGTTAGTAACATGGCAGGTTAGGGTTGGAAGGTAACCAGGATCTTTCAGGTAACATACTAGTGCCCTCAGCTGCGGTGAAGTGGCCGGGGAAAGGTACAGAGTAACTTATTTCCCTCCTGAATTTAAAATAAGTGACTCTGTCATGGCTATGATTGGAATTAAGGTACCTCAGGAGGATATTTTTGATGTAACATCATGGCAGTGCTGCAGGTCCTGTGAGGTGAAATGGGATGGGACAAACAGATTCAGAAGGCGTAAGTAAACTGACATGGGCCAGGAATTAAGGAAAAAAAATACCTCCGTCAGCCAGGGAAGATATTTCCATGACTGCAGCTCCGTTACTGAAGTGAAAATGGAGCAAATAAACAGGGGAATAAAATAGCTAGGAAATAAAGGTAAAAATTACCTCAGCCAGAGAGATATTTTGTGCACTGCAAGCAGTTTCATGAGTGAGGAGAAATGGGGTAAATAAACGGATTCAGGGGAAAACTTCAGGAAAGACTGATGTAGGAATTAAGGTGGATATTTCAGGTAGCATGTCCAACTCCGTGACTGAGGTGAAATGTGGTAGGCTGTTCAATGCATCCACCACCCTTTCTGTGAAAAAGAACTTCATCACATTACCCCTTAATCGGCCTCCATCTAATCTCATGCTGTGTCCTGTCCTGCAGTTTTTCTTATATTGAAACAAGTTACACTCTTTCACCTTGTTAATACCCTTTAGGTGTTTGAATGTTTCAATCATGTCACCTCTCTTCTCTCCTTTGCTGTAGGGTAATCTGCCCCCTCATATATTTTCTGATGCAGATGATCCTACACCATTTTGGTTGCCCTTCTCTGGACTGCCTCAGTTTGGTTAATGTCCTTGTGAAGGTGTGAGCTGCAGTACTCCAGATGGACCAGTGTCTTGTAAAGAGGGATTATTACCTCCCTCGTCCGACTTATGATACCCCTACTGATACACCCTAACACCCCCTAGCCTTACCTACTGATTTAGTGGACTGCTTGGATGATTTCAGGTCATCTGTGATGATGATGCACAAGCCAGGCAGTCACAAGGGAAGAAACAGACTTGTGCATATCAACTCCCCTCTCAGCCTATAGGTGGCTTCAGGGTTTCTCTTCCCTATGTGCATGATCTTGCACATCTTTGCATTAAACCCCAGTTGCCATTCTTCAAACCATTTTACTAATTTATCCATATCTCTGTTCATTCTGCCCACCCCATCTGGATCATACTGTGTTGCAGGTGTCATCTGCAAACGGACAAACTTTGCCTGCCAGTCCATCTGCAATGTCTGTGATTGAGGGACTGGGTGAATAGGAAATAAAAGTGTGGCTGGCTTATGAATTAGCACAGCTAACTGGACACAGAATGCAATGAGATTACTTAATTTGCTGGTCACATCACACACAAGTCAAAAAATGTAAAGGGGTTCTATCTGTGAGCTGTGTGTATTACTGTCATGAGACTGCATATTAAAATACAGTCAGGGTGGTGGGCTGATCTGTGAGCTGCCTGTGTAATCCAGCTCATTCATGGAGTACTGATTAAAATTACACAGGCCCATAAGATTAATGGTGATTTGAATTAAATTATTCCACAACATGCTGGGTGTGAGAGTAGTAAAAATAGCACACAAAGATTATAATTTCACAATACTTTATTCTGTCAGATAAAGACCACTTGGTCCGCCCACCATTTCCAGTGGCTAAGCTGGCAGATCAGTTCTAACAGCATACACTTTCCCTCCGTACTAGAACTGTCTTGCGCCTGTGTCCCTACGTTCATTTTCACACCTGAACCTCAGGAAGGCCATTCCATGCATCCACCACTCCCTCTATGAAAAAATACTTCCTCATGTTGCCCTCAGTCACCCTTCTCTATCTCGAAATTGTGACCCTTTTTCACATTTTGTTCAGAAAGATGCTACCCTGTTGGACTTTGTTCCTTTTAGGCACAAAAGTTTCTCTCATGTTTCCTAGTCAGGCTTCTCACACCTAGAGGGTATATTCAGGTCCTAAAGTCTCTCTCTCTTCATATTTTGCTGCAAACCATGCACCATGTTAGTTGCCCTCTGGGCTGCCTTCATCCTGTCTTTATGTCCTTGCAGAGAGATCCCTAAAACTGCACGCAGTACTCAGGATGGGTCTCACCAGCTTTCTGTACATGGATAACAACTTCCTGTTTTTTATTGGTGAAGACACTGACTATCTCAAGATCCCCCTGGTCTCCTTACCTTTCCCATTGCCTTAGTCTCAGCATCCAGTTGTCTCCATGCTTGAACATATTGCTGTCAGTTACTAAGCACATAAATATAAATAGAAAATCCCTGTAAGATGCTGGGTTACGGATGTCTGTAACTGTATCACAACACCCTGCTTTCTTACTTAAGTTCTTATCTTGTTCTTGCCATCAGTTTTTAAGAAGTACGAACACTAAATAACAGAACAGTACTTCTCCGTAGAATAAAGGATACCCTTCCCATTGCCTTAGTCTTAGCATCCAGTTGTCTCCATGCTTATCAACATATTGCTGTCAGTTACTGAGCACATGAATATAAATAGAAAGAAAATCCCTGTAAGATGCTGGGTTACAGATGTCTTTATTACAACACCCTGCTTTCTTACTTAAGTTCTTATCTTGTCTTGCCATCAGTTGACAGGCATAGCTAATTGGACTTGGCTGGAGCCTTTTGGCAGGGGTTACAGTTAATATTGTGAAGTTTGTTCTGTTTGCAAGGCAAATATATTTAAAGTAATGTGATTGATATTGAAACCATGCATTAAGTAAAACTCTGCTCCTCCATTTCAAAAAGGGACATTGACTTGGATCAGTCTCTGAGATGGCAGCTACTAAGAAGCGAGAATTTACCAATCAGGCAACTCTTTCTTCATTTGGATTTGGAACAAAATGACCATTAAGCCCATCAGAAAGTGGGAGCTCTCAAGGTGTGTCTCTTGTATATTGGAAACGCACTGTTGAATCTTTATTATCAGTCTTTTGTAAAACAACTGAATTATAGTCAGAAAACAGACTCATGATTCTTATTTGCATAAGAATGATTGTCTTTCTATCTTGTATTGTGCCTCCCACCACTCCATGTTTTCATATTATCATAGGTAGTTTGCACTTGTCATTAATGACGTTAGTCTCAGCAATAAATACATTCAAGCATTGAATGCACTTACTGCTACAATTATTTCATGGCAGGAAATGAAAGGTTCATGTTTCTGCACAGACTTAATCCTGCTGGTCATATGATCTTTCTCACTAAAATATTCCCATTACCACCTACACTTCACCGTTTGCATGTCCCCATTGTCTCAATCTCTCCCCCCCCCACCCCCACCAGCAGTTTTGCAATATTGTTATTTGGGAAACAGCATTTGAGCAACACATAAAAAAACACTTGTCTCATCTCTGCTTTCATTTTCCCATATGCATGAAGAACTTAACAATGTCTTTTGTATTTTTAGATTCAGGCATTGCAGCAGGCAGTGACAACAGAAGCACTGTTCAAGAAAGATTCTCCAATGAAAACAGCAATAATAGCATACTAGTGCAAAATGTGCAAAATGAGAGTAGCAGTATGCCAGAGGAGGGACCTTATGATATTGGTAGAATCATTGGCACCTCACTCAATGATTCTGAGAAGTATAAATACCTCACTCAGCACTTCAGTCCATCAGCTACTTATATGTTTCCAAAGACAGTGATGCATGGTAAACAACGATCCTTCCAACACAAATGGTGTGTTGAATACCCTTGGCTAGTTTACAGTGAATCGTTGAGGGTGGCTTGTGTGTTTTGTAGCTTGTTTGGCTACAGTGATAGCTTGGGCACTCTTATCACTAAACCATTAACTAACTGGACAAAAGCAAAGGAGATTCTAAAAGAACACTGCAAGAAACAATATCACATGAATGCATTGAAAAGGTCAGAATTTTAAAATAACTATGGAAACCCCAGAAAAATCAGTGAGGAGCAAACTTGATGCTAGGTGTGCTGCAAGAATTGAACAAAACAGGAAAATATTAGGATCAATAATAGAAACTATACTTGTCTGTGGTCACCAGAATATAGCTTTACTTGGCCATATTGAGAAAATAGATGATGATACCCACAATCCAGGAAACTTTATCTCCCTGTTAAAATTCAGGGTAAATGCTGGAGATACAAGTTTAGCTGAACATTTACAGTTCGATGGGAGAAATGCACAGTATCACTCGCCGGATATTCAAAATGAGTTGATAGAGATTATTGGGGATCAGATTCTAGACAATATAATTAAAGACATAAAAGATGCTGAGTACTACTCTATTCTTGGTGCTGAAGTTACAGATGTAAGTAACAGAGAGGTTTTGTCTCTGGTACTGCATTATATTGACAAAACTCAGAATATAAGAGAGGACTTCCTAGACTTTGTACCTTGTGAGAGAATAACTGGTGAGGCACTTGCAAAGAACATATTACATAAATTGGTACAATGGAGTCTTGACCTTCAAGCATGCCGAGGCCAAGGATATGATGGGGCCTCAAACATGTCCTCAAATGTTCAAGGCACACAAGGTTTAATTTGCCAGTAGAATGAATCCGCTGTTTACGTGCACTGTAATGTGCATTGCCTCAATTTGTGCATAGTGAGCTCTTGTCAACACCCTGAAATCCAGAACATGCATGATGTGCTTAACCAGTGTTGTAACTTCTTCAGTTTCTCACCCAAAAGAAATGAGCTTCTGTTGAAAGTAATAGGGCGTAATTATCCTGAAGCTAAACAAGTGACATTGCAATCTCTTTGCAGAACAAGATGGGCAATGAGGCATACAGCATATGAGATATTTTATTTTCTTTTTTCATGTATTCTCATTGCACTGCGCGTCATCAGTAATGGACAGCAATATGCTGAGGAGTATGGAGAATGGAATTGGGATGCTGAGACTAAGACATTAGCAAATGGGATCCTTTATTCTATGGAGAATTTCCGTTACATTATTTGCTTCATCACAGTCATGAAGGTATTGAAGTTTGTGCAACCACTGAGTGTAAAACTGCAAAACAGTGCAATTGATAATTAATGCTTACAACATGATTACCACAGTAGAGGACAGTATAAAGGTAGCTGACAAGAAATTGAGACTCTTCCACAGCTGGTACACTGAGGCATGTAGTGTTTCAGAAAAGGTCAACGCTCAACCTGAAATACCACGCACTGTTGGGAGACAGACTCACTGAAGCAATACTCCTGCAAGTGATCCTGAAGAGTATTGCAGGAGGGTGATTGCAATTCCAATGCTTGATTATCTCCTTGAGGCACTGGCTGTGAAATTTCAAGAACACAGCAAGTTGTGGCTAAGCTAATGGGCCTTATTCCATCAGCAATTAAATGCAATGGTGGAAACATCAACCTAGATGAAGTTATCGATTTCTATGAAAAAGATATTCCTTCTCCTGAGGTTACAGATGTGGAACTGCTAGCATGGAAAACTAAATGGAAAAACAATCAAAACCCACTTGATACTGCTGTAGAAGCATTCAGAGCCTGTGATGCATCCTTTTTCCCAAATATTTACACTTTACTCAAGATACTCTGCATAATTCCAGTCAGTAGTGCACAATGTGAGCGCTCTTTCAGTGCTCTTCGCAGGCTCAAAACTTATGTGAGAAGCACAATGGGGAATGAGAGAATGTCAGGCCTTGCCTTAATGCAGACTCATTATGGAGCTAAAGTAGACACTGATAAAATGATTGACAGGTTTGCAGCAAAACTTCCAAGACGGATGTTGCTTGTGAATGTGATGGCACAGCAACAAAATGAGAATTAGAGTAAGAAAGCAGGGGGTCCATTTAAGTAATTTCTTCCTACCAGGCATCTTAAAATACTTTAGTATATTTGCCATTTTGAAGCTGGGAATCCTTATTTTGCATCAGTCCAGACTTTAAATACAGAACTAGATTAGAGAACATAAATCTGATAAAGAAACAAGATAGCCTGGCAAAAAACTATATGAAGTTGTGGGTTAGTTGTAGTGTGCATGTTACTTGTTATTCTTACACTCTGATGACACCCAGTTGTCAAATAATTCAATCTACCATCTGTTTCTGTTCTACTGGTTTGATAATTTTAATCACATTGATAATTACAGAAAGCCAGCCTTGTCTTAATGCACATTCATGTGCAGAAAAAGTGTAAATTGAGGAAGTTGAAAGGTTTGCAACAAAACATCCAAAGCAGTGGTGGTTCTGTGATGGCAGTAACAAAATTAGAACTAGAGTAATAAAGCAGCCTGTGATCCATTAATTTCTTCCAACCCAGCATGATTTTTCTGTTTATTTCCATACTACATGTTGTTATTTTGAAGCTGGGACCTCTTATTTTGTGTCATTCACAGACTGAAAAAAACTCAACTTGAGTACAGAAGATAACCTGATAAACAACCGAGTTCTAGGAAAATAACTATATGTGTTTAATGTGAAAAGTAGTTAATGTAATGTTTGTAGTTAACATTTAAAAACACTCTTAACACCCAGTTGTCAAATGTGTCATTCACTGGTTACATACTACTTTGATGGGAAAAGCTGTGTATCCCATGTGTATCAATATGCGGCGTACATTATAGACAGGTACTTTATATATGTTTTAAATATTTTTAATGCATTACTGTTTAATATGTGAGCTGCACACAAACAATAAACATTTAAAATAAAAAGTACCTGAGTATTATTTGTTTTCCTTAAGAGTGGGGTTCATGCATGTAAAAGAGGCAAAGGGAGGAAAACAATTAACAGAAACCATACAAACTACGGGCAGCTTTTAAAAGGGGAATACATGCAGTGGGAAAGGTGGAACATAAAGGGTAAGGCAATAGTTGAACAAATAAATTAAATTTGGGGAAATGAAAATTACTCTTCCCCCCCCAAAAAAAAAGTTTAGAAGGATCACCTGGCTGAAATACTTGAGATTGCAGGGCTGGATAAGAATGATGATTCGAATTTTGAAAATTTTGTGACTCAACAATTATTGCCTAAAATGCACGAAAATGCACCATTTAACACCTACATTTTCAAAATTTTCTGGGGGGCATGCCCTCAGACCCCCCTAGAATTGTCTGGGAAACCCCCACCACCAAATCCTGGCTACGCCCCTGGAACAGTGTCGAGCAGGGAACCTTCTGGGGACAGGACAGAGAGAGAGAGAGCAGCCAGAGCGGGTAAGTGCTGAGAATATTGGTTTGCAACCAAATAGCATGGCCTTCATTTTGGTAGCATTGGCTAGTAGATTGTTGTTAGAGAACCAACTATGGGCCTTACAGAAATCAGTGGTGCATGAGTTGGACAGAAAGGTGAGGGATGTGTCACTCTGGAATAGTATTAGATTATCCGCATAGAGAAGTGTTTTACAGGAGAGGCCCTCCGACGGGAGAGTTCATGAAGAGGGAAAAGAGGAGTGGGCCAAGGACAGAACCCTGGGGGACACCCACTGTGACAGGCAGGAAGGGGGAAGAGGCAAATACTCATTATACATGTAGCCCTGGTGCCATCCTATATGAGGGCTACTACCCCTGCTTGGGTGGCCACCACCAGGTTAAGGGGCCTGGGTTCCCATACAGCTGTAACGGGGGGTCCTTTCCCAAGTTAGAAAATACAATGGCGGTGCCTCATCCCAGAGTGCAATTTAAGTGGGTAAGATTTTCTACCAGTACAAACCCCCGGGATGTTGTACCAATCCACCTCCCCATACAGTCGCCCCAGACATGGACACAGCATTAACCAATATCCCCACATTCAATACTTGGCATTTCTATCTTCAGGTAATAACATTCTGACTAAATCAAGCTCGAGTCAGATCTTTTCCAAAACAGTAACATCTCATTTATTTACAGGGGGAGGGTTAGGAAGGGGAGATTTGAATAGAAGTCAAATGGAACAGTTTTCAGATTTGCTTTTAAAGATTTGGCATTTTCAAATAATCATTTCCTCTTTTGATTCAAACCCACATTTTAGTTAGTGCAGCTACCAACTATCTGTCTAGCTAACTGCCAACAACTATCTGTCTAACTAACTGCTGCATGTATTAAACAGGCACAGACTCCCAACTGGTATCAGTTCAGAACGAAGCCCCAAATTCTGTCTCTGGATATGCAGCCTTGTAGTTGCAGGCTTGTGGTGCAGCTGGTCAGCTGGTGTTGGCACGCTTGATGAATCAACTTAATTTTTTACATTTCTCTCCTGATTGGTTTTAAACCTTCTTACACCAGTGGGAATATTTGAGCATAAAATTATATACAACCCTCAGGGGCAGGGCAATTCCTGCTTTTACTCATGGTTCTGTGACATCAGTCCTCTGGTGGCACATGTGACTGAAGTCTTGGGGTTGGTGGATTAGCAGAAGCAGAACCTGGGATCCGATGCTTGAACACACATGAAGAAGGGGAAACAGGATGCTGCAGCTTGGATCTTTGACTTGATTGAAGGTCTCACAGCTTGTCCCCTTCAGCCTACTGAGACCCGTTGCACAGCACAGGCGCAAGGCCCACCAACTACAGAGGACCCAGACCTAGGAGTGACCCCACTGCCCAGCTCCCTCACAGGTCAGAGTGCCCTAGCACTTGAGTATAAACCTGTGATCCCCTGTGGTCAGCAGGCCACATTTGGTGGGGATTAGTAAGTTCTCCACCTGGCTCTGGGTTAGCTGGAAATCTCTGAATCTCACTCCTCTCTTTAACACACTGGCTCCGTTGTGCAGCCAAAGCAGATTCTCTATCTTTCTTACTTTTCAGACCCCCGAACAGTAGAGTCCAAAACTCCAGCTTCACAACAACAGTCTCTTTTTCTCAGCTGTGTCTCAAAGGCAGACAACAGGTACCTGGCCCAGAATGCACCTGCCCATCTCTCTGCTAGGACAGTCTCTCAACTTCAACACAGCCACTCTTGCTCTGACTTGCACACAGTTCCAGAAAATCTCAGTCTCTCTGTCTCTGTCTCTGTCTCTCTCCCTCCCTCCCCCTCCCTTCCTCCCTCCCTTCCTCTCTCACAGGGTCTCCCAGCCCCTCTGCCACAAAACAAATATTTCTCTTGCCATGCAGATGAACACTGGAGAGGCTCTCTCTTCAACCAAAACCAGTCCATTTTCCATAATTCATTTTCCAACAACCAGTGCTTAAGCCTTTTGTCCTTCTCTTTCCTCTTCAGACGCTTTGTCTTTCCCATGGTTGGACAAAACCTTTTTTCCTTTTTTCTTAATTCTCTCAGTCAAATCTCAATTCACCAGTGTCTCACCAATGCGGTGCAGATGAAGACAGAAGAGGCTCTCTCTCTCTCTCTCTCTCTCTCTCTCCATCTTGTTTGACACAAGACCATTTTTCCAGTCAACCTTTTCTCTGAACACATTCACCGCTGTGGTGTGACTTCTTACCACAGCAACATGTAGGAGGACCCTGCATCTCTCTCTGTCTCTCTCTTTTTTTCTGCAGAGCTGACTAAACCACCTTCCTCCTCTTTACTCTCCAGATGGGGAAAGGCATGACCAGACCTGGGGGACAATTTGCTGGCAGCCCCCAGGCAGACCCTTTCCCAGCCTTGCAGCCCCATTCTCTGCTTAGGGGTTGGAGCCCCCTCCCTGTGGAGGGGCTCCCACCAAACTGACCCAGAATTCAAAAGTTTTTTTCTTTTTGGGAGCTCTCTGGCAGTTCCCCATTGGCTGGAGCCACCGTCCTTTCAGAAAATTAATATGTATGAGGCTCCCTCGATGCCTCGCTAGCTATTGAAAAAGGCGCCCAAACGTTCCCCAGTATTTTCCCCCCAAGAGTCTTTTCAGCAGTCCCACAGTCCTCCTAGCAATTCCTGGCCTCTTGATTGGTTATGCAGTGATCACATGGAAACATGTATGGCTGCTGGCACAACAGTTTAACTGCAGTCCTCACAAAGTCCCAAATTCCCAATGTCCCTGCAGCTGGAATAAACATTTTTAACCAGCCATTCCCCAACCATTTTGTAGCAGCTTCCTTTGTCTATGAAGCGACCACTCACATGACCTTTTTCATTTAACCCTTCTCTTGTTGCTGCAGCTATTAGGCATTGCCTCTAGGCAGCCCATACATTGTCCCAATACAGTGCATGCACTGCCCCAACTTTATGTCTTTGCTGCAGCCAAACATATACTTATTTATTTACTTACTCCCCCAAAGACTTGTACTTTCCCTTCTTTCCTTGTGTACCTTGCAGCTTTTAATTATTTTTATATAACTCCCTGCCTGTCACTAGCACTAAAAACCATTCCCACAATGCTAAACAGGTTTAGCTTATTAATATTCATGAGGCGGCTCCCCATATCTCAAGCGTGATTGGCGCTCAAAAAGACACTCTTTCTGCTCCTCTTGTTGCCTCACCAGACCCCCCTCCTGAGGTCTCCTGTCCCTCTTTTGTTTTACCTAGGGACCGGGACCACCGTAGAGACAGTTGAAGCAGCTGCCGAATGGCTGAAACAAAAATGCACGTTTCGCATGCATGGAGCACTGGGTAGCACACGCAGTGCATAAAACAACCAGCGGCTCTGTGCTACAGCTCCTCTGGCCCCGTTCTAAAGACAAAAACTATGCAGGTGCCAGAGGGAGGAACCAGGACACACAGGGGACTGGCCAGGATGCAGGGGACAAACCGGGGGAAAATGGGAGAAACCGGGGCACCAGACCAGGGACACAGCAGCCCCAAAGGGGCAAACAGGGAGGTTACATACACAAATTAATTAGATAGTGGTAGTGCAGAGACTGTAAACAGATCAAAACAGCAGTCATAGGGACTTCCAGTGCTGTATCTGATGGTGGCGATCACTCTCTGAACAGCTCCGTGGAAGAGCACACAAAATTATGTACCAGACGTGGGACACTCGTAAACAATAAAACATATTCTGTGGGACTGTGCCAAAGCACAACCCTTCTGGCAATCAGCACAAGACACCCTATATCTCATGTTAGGACTTGAGGATGCCTTCACCCCAGAAAAATATCTCCTGGGTCTGGGGGTGGAATCCCTCATGGGGCCAAGGAAATATCAGTTTTTTCTAATCACTATAACAGTAAAAAATACCTTACTCCACTACTGGCTAGACCAGCAGAGTTCATTCTGGAAAATGTTTGAACCAGGACAATGTCCCACAGGTCCCACAAAATAGGGGACAAATTGAGAAAATCAGGGGACGTGTCTCGAAATGATGGGGACAAACAATGAATTTAGTTTGCTTATTGTGTTGACTCGATTAATTTAAAAAAAATCTTATAAGTTTTTCATTAGGTTGAGCCTGTTCTGTTATTATACAGTAGGCACTGCTGAGGTAGCTGTAATTGATCCTGCTGCTGTTTCCAAAAATTATACCAATGGCAGGCATTGATGAAGAAGATGGGAGAGGTGCAGCAGCTCTAACTGAGCCTGCTGCAGTTTCCAAAAATTGTACCTATGCAGGCACTGATCTTGAAGTGGAAGGCAGGTTGGGATGCAGCTGCTGTGATTGTCAGATCATGCTGCTGTTTTCAAAAATTATGAGTTTTTTTCACTGTCTCTTAGTCCTTTTTTTTTTTTAAGTTACATGGAAATGATACCCCGCCACTGGCTTGGGTAATCAAAATTAAGTTAGGTCGGTCTCGCATTATCACTGTTTTGGATGCCAGCAGAGTGAGTGACTATTATTTACACTTTTTTATCTTCTTATTTAGGTCCATTAATCACCCAGCAATTGCAGTCAATGCAGATAAGAAGTCAAAGTGAAATGGTGCTGCTTGAGGAATGCTTCATGAATTCAGGAGGAGACAGAGACAGACAGAGAAAGCCCAGTTCCCCCATTTGCAGGAAGTATGCTTCAGGAGGAGAAACAGAGAGAGAGAGACACAGACAGACAAATGTTCCATTTGCATTTCAGGAAAGTGAGAAGGCTCTTTCACACTGCACCTTGCCCCAGTGGCTCCTTTTGCAATTGTTTAAAATAATTTTAATAAATGTTCCAGAGCCGCGTTCACATGGTATAGGTTTTGCTGCTGCCCTTTTTCTTTCCAGCAATTTGACTGTTGCTCCGGTCACGGTTTGGTGAGGAATGTTTAGTGGTGCAGGTGGTTTGGCTGTTCAGACGGTACAGAAAACCACTTACACCACTCCACAAACCCAGGGAAAGAGAGACTTTGGAGGCAACACCACGAAATGAAAAAGCGCCCAAACAGTAGCGTTCAAACGTGGGTAGGAGCACTGATCTGGCTGCTGTGAGCCACTGACAATGGCTCACAGCCATGTGAATGAGCCTAGAGAGAGACAGAATGTCCTTCCCCATTAGAATGAGATTCAATTAAATATAAAAGAAAAAATGAACTGCACAATTGACTCAGACCTGTGTTGTCAAGAAAATGATAATAAAACAAAAACGTCTATTTTGAGTCTGTTATTTCTTGTCTTTCCTTTCGTATTTTTTTCTTGTCACAGATGAGATAGATTCCGATCTCTGCACTCAGATTTTTTTTTTATTATATTTTTCCAAGTCCAGAAGGTCTAAGTCTCTTATGTGTCTCCTCCTACAAAGTATATATGTAAAACAGAAGACTGGTGTTGGTACTTAAATGTACACCACCCCCAGGCACCGCCACACTTCGCTCAGCATCAGAGTAATTTCAGTTTAGTCAGATCAGCAGGAAGAAAATATTATCTCCTCAAGAAATTAATTTTGTCCTATCACAGGGTGGTCTCACAGTATCTGTTGCGTACATGGTTTTAATATTTTTTCTAGTTGAGAACTGTCAGTCTCAGGGTTAAGTCTGTCTCTCCCTCCTGAAAAGGTTGTAATATATTATAAAGCAGAAGCAAGCCTGTTTCTGCTAATATAAATACCACAACGTGTGTGTGCCATAATTATAATCTATGGGGAGTCCTTATTATCAATGGCATGCTGCTGTCTAACAATCTTGTAATCTCACCGATCTGATGTCAGCGCTATAAACCTTGCTCGTCTTCATCACATCGGTGAGATTACAGAATCGAATCCAGTCAGGTGCGCTGAATTCTAGCACCCGAATGTTGGTCGCACTACCGCGATCGGTTCAAACTGTTCAACCGCAGCCCACAAGCAACAAGTAAGCGCCTTTCCCGTTCTGACCTGAAAGTATTTACCGTTGCGACCCCGTACACTATAAAAGACAATGGCTGGGGTTATGATGTTTACCACGTTGAAAACCCCACTTCCAGTTGCCATGTCGACGGTAAACATCTCGAGCTTTGCTCTCGAGGTTTACAAGGTCGGCCTGGCAACTGCTCGAGGGGTTTACAACGTGGTAAATTTCATAACCCTAGCCATTATCCTCTATATTATTTAACAACAGCAGGAAAAGCTAATATTAGTCAGTCAGTATGACTATTTTTTTTCTCTTTCACAGTTTTATATATTTTTCAAGTCCAGAAGCCTGGTTTTAGTCTAGTATCTTAATGCCTCTCCCCCAAAGTGAAACAGCAGAGAAGCCTCTGTTAGCTGTAAACTAGATACAGGACCAGGCACCACACTTTCGTGAAAGTATTTCACAGCAGCAAGAGAAGTAAAATAAAAGTAGCCTGTCTCAGTAGTTGTACTTTTTGTGCCACATGGAGGGTCTCACTTAGTATATACATTGTATAGAGATTTTTTTGTAATTCTTCACAGAATTATCAAACAGTTAAATCCCCTAGCCTAGGCAGACTGAAGCCTGATCACACCAAGCTGCCTGTGTGCCTAGAACAAACTGCCAGCCAGAGCACAAACGGAGGGAGAGGCTTCGGTAACTGTGGGCCCTGAAAAGTGAAGTCAAAGCCCCTTCAAATTAATCTGCTGCAAACTATAGGTTTTAATTGCAGCCAGCCACTAAATTTGCATCTGTATATGAGGAATCACCGAAACAATCTGAGACTGTGCCAGTTCAAGTGTAAATTAAGAGAGATAGATATATAGAGGAGAACAGCAGCAGTGAGGGGCACCCAGGAGGAAAAAGAGGATAGAGTCTTAATAGTGGGGGACTATTATAAAAGGAGTTACATGGGGGAGAAGGGGAGAGAGAGAGGGGAGAAAATATGGGTGGAGTGCCTGCCAGGTATGACGGCAGCCAAAGTTATGCATTGGATCGCCTCGGGGGAGGGAAATAGATGAGAAAACTCATCTGATCTTCCACCTAGGCACAAACAACCTTGCAAGGAGCAGCGTGATGGAGGTGTGGGCAAGGTTTATGGCACTGGCCTAGATTCTGCAGTGGCTTGGACTTTAAATCCCTGTCCTTCTCGGAGGTGCTACCAGTACCAAGGGCCAGCATGGAGGTGAGGCAAAATATTAACGAGTTCAATGATTGGCTTGCAAGTTGGTGTGCCCAAAAGGGGCATGGTGTGATAGGAGATTGGGGTTCAACATGGAGTGACAAGAGTTTATATGCCCCAGATAGGCTGCACCTAAATGGGGAAGTGAAAGCAGTGCTCAAATGCAAACTGGATGTTTATGTCGACAGATGCTGCCATTTAAACTAAACGGGGGGGGGGCAGGGGGAAGCCCTGTTGATGAGGCAAGAGGCAGGGGGGAGCAAAAAGCCCTACCCACACAGCCAGAGGGTAAGGGGGCAAAACATATAGGACAGGAGGAAAGAGGGGAGTGGAGGGTCATGTGCAAACGCCAGAAGTCTGGGAAGAAAGATCCCAGATCTAACAGCAAAAATGGTGGAGGAGGATCTTGACATAGTGGGGGTAACGGAAACATGGTGCCACCAGGAACAGGGATGGGAAATGGAGATACCAGGGTACAAATTGTTCAGGAGGGACAGGGAGGAAAAGGGGGGGGGTTGCACTCTACATAAAAGAGAGTATCAGGGCATCAGAATTGCAGGGTAAGTGGGGAGATGCTGAAGGACTCTGGGTCTCGTTGTCCGTGGGGAAGGGGGAGTCAGTGTGTATGGGGGGTGGTGTACAGACCCCCGGCACAGCAAGAATCAGTGGATAGAAGCATGGCTGATGAGTTCGTGAGAATGGCAGCAAGGGGGGAAGTGGTGCTGATGGGGGACCTGAACCTACCGGACGTAGACTGGAGCACCCTTTCAGCTGCTTCCACAAGCAGCAGGGAAATATTGTACTCCCTGCAATTGGCCCTCCTAAATCAACTGGTCAGGGAGCCAACCAGGGCAGGAGCTACTCTTGATCTAGTCCTGACAAATGGGGATAGGGTAGGAGATGCATCGGTGGCGGAACATCTTGGTACGAATGACCACAACGCGGTCAGGTTTAGAATAAGGAACACTGCAGAGGTTCACCGGTCTAGGTTAAAGGTGCTGGATTTCAAGATGGCAAACTTCAGGAAAATGGGGGAAATAGTGGAGAGGGCTTTGCAAGGGGTGGAGGATTTGACAGAGGTGGAGGCAATGTGGGGGAGGATAAAAGAAGCTATTGGAGGGGCCACTGACATCGGTGCCAAGAGAGTGAGTAAAAACAAGAGGAGGAGGAAATCTCTGTGGTATACTAGGGAAGTAGCAAAAAAGGTAAGGACAAAAAGGAAAGCATTCAGGAAGTTCAAGAAAACACAGGCGGAAGTGGACCGGGTAAAATACCAGGCGAGCCAGAGAGAAGCCGGGGTAAAGGTAAGGAGGGCAAAGGCACAGACAGAGGAGCGAATAGCTAGAGGGGGTCAAAAAGGGGATAAGACTTTCTTTTGGTATGTAAATGAAAAGAGAAAGAGAAATCCCTCCTTAATCATCTTACCTCCTTGCCCCCCAAGATGGAGCAAATCTTACTTGGCGACCTAAACATTATCTGGCTTGCCGACTCAACCTCCCAGGCTAGGGATGCAGCTGCCACCCTGCACCATACTCAACTTGTTACTCTGACCACCAGATCTAACCTGGTCACTGGTACCTCTACCTTACTGGATCTTGTTCTATCCCACAAACCCCACAAGATCTCCAACCTCGCTGTGCTCCCTGATGTGCTCAGTGATCACTCCCCTATCACTTTCTCCTGGTCGTGCATGAGGCCTAAGCATCCACCCAAACTGTTCACTCATTGTCTCTTATGCCCTGGTAAATTTGCCCAACTAAAACAGTACCTTGCTAGTTGTGATTGGTCCCCCATTGCTCATGCCCCTGACATTGACTCCTCCATTCTCTATTTTATCCAAGTTTTCAACAAGGCGTGTGACACCTTTGCTCCCCTTTCCAAAGTTGTTTCTAAGGACCGTGAATCTCCCTGGGTCACTCCATCTCTGCTTGGTCTCATGCACCACAGAGACAACCTTTGGCACAGGGCTGTTGAATCTGGTAGGACTGTGGACGGGCAAGCATACCGTGCCACTAGAAATAAATGTACCTGGGCTATCCATAAAGCCAAGGCTGAACACTACAGGTTTACCCTTGCCCCCTCCTGGGGCTCGTCTCGTAATATCTGGAACAATATCAAGGAACTTAATGGCAAGGCTGTGCCCCCCTCCCCCACCCATCTCTTTGTTTTTTTTTTGTTTTTTTTGTTAATATCGTTTTTATTGATGTTTTCATATATTTGGGGGGGAGGGGGAAGGCAGTCACAAGTACATCATGTTATATTTTGTTTCACGTAGACAGGTTTAAAAACAAGTACAGTTTCAGTTTATACATAGTACATAGGACATAGCATTTTATTATTTCATGCCCATTTGAGATTTTCTTAATGGGTATAGGACCATACATTAATGATACACCTCTCCCCCGATCAGCCCCAACCAATTAATCCACTCTGATTCTCTTCTTTTTCTTAGAAGTGGCCCCTGTTGTAGTTTAAATTAATTGTGTGATGGTTCTTTTTAAGGGTACAAATCCAGGATCCCTTGCCATTATGTAAATTATCCATTTAGTCCATTTCAACAAGCCCAGGTCTGTGCGGTCATTCAAAGAGAAGGATATCCTTTCTGTTTTGTATATTTGTGTTATCATTTCCCTCCATTCAGGTATTGTAGGTAGCTGGGATGAAAGCCAGTGTTTAGTCAGTACTTTTTTTGCAGCTAGGAGGGCTATCCCCAGTAAACAAAGTGTGTGGGAGTCCCTTAGATCATGCAGGAAGATTTGCTTTATAAATAACTCTGGTGTTAAGGTAATAGGAGATCCTATGAGTTCCATTAATTCTGCCTGAAGGGAGGTCAGGAAGGGTTGTATAATGGGGCATGACCAGAAAATATGGGTATGATGTGCCTGAGGTTCATCACATTGGCGCCAACATTCTGATGTGCCTTTCATTGAATGATGAGCAGTTATTGCTGGGGTTTGGAAGTATCTTACTATTAATTGCCAAGAGAAGAGACGCCAGCTATGTGAGAACGTGAGTTTAGTGGTTAGGAGACAGCCTCTTTCCCATTTTTGTGAGGTAATCTCTGTGCCCATTTCCTGGTTCCATTTCCCCATTATTTCAAGTGTATTTGCTCCTAAGGTCTCGTTAAGTGCCGTATATGTATATGAAATAATGTGTGGGGTTTCAGTAGTGGTAATGGTATTCTGTAGGAAGGTTATTAAGGGTGGAAGGTCCTCTAGCATTCGCACTCTCAGTTGGAGAGAGTAGAAAAAGTGTCTCAATTGCAAGTACCTGAAGAAGTCATCTTGCCTCAGGCTATATGACCTCCTTATTTCTTGGAATGCAGCAAAATCATTCCCATTTAGTAATTGTGATATAAAGGTAAGATGGAGGCGGTCCCACTGTCTGAATGTGTGGTCTATCTGAGAAGGAGGAAAGTGCTCTAATAAATATAGAGGGCATAGATAGATTAAATTTGGGGTCAAAGTGAGCTGTTTACAGACCAATTTCCAACTTTGACCTGGTATGAAATCCACTGGCCTGGATTCAATTGCGGATTGACATGTTGTGTCTGGTGGAAAATGGCCCTGTTCAGGTCCATAAATGGGAGCAGTCCCTCTTCAATCTCTCTCCAGATTGCTGGGTAAGTACGTTTAAGTCGCAGGACAATAAATAAAAGGTGTGAGGCCCAGTTATACAGTGTGAGATTCGGCAGGGCGAGGCCTCCCATCTGTCTGGGGAGGAAAATGGTCGAGGCCCTAATTCTGGGGCATTTACCTGCCCATATAAAGCTCATTATGGCTTTGTTCCATGCTTGGAATGTTTTAATTGGAATATATATATAGGGACATTTTGAAAAAGGTATAGTGCCCGAGGGAGGACCACCATCCTAATGACCTCTACCCTCTGGAGCAGATTAAGTGGGATAACACTCCACCTGGCTAGGTCAGTTTGGAGTTGGGAGAAGAATGGGGCGTAGTTGTTTTGTACTACCTTCCTTACATCATGTGATAGGTATATACCCAAATGTTTTAGCTTTTCTAGGTCCCATCGGAAAGAATAGGTCTGTTTAAACTGTAGGGGTGGATTAAAGTCAAATGTTAATACATCTGTTTTTGAGGTGTTTAATTTGTATCCTGAACATTGCCCGTAGTCTTCCAATATTTTAAATGTAGCTGGTACTGGATGTGTGGGATCTGAGAGGAAGAGCAGGACATCGTCCGCATAAAGCTCAATGCGGTGTTCTCTGCCCTCCAAACTGATCCCTTTGATTCGGGTGGACTGCCTAATGGCCTGGGCCAATGGTTCAATAAAAATAGCAAAAAGTCCCGGAGATAAAGGGCAGCCCTGGCGGGTGCCCCGGTGTAGGGGGAAATAGGCTGAGTGGTGGCCAGAAACTTTTACACAGGCTCGGGGTGAAGCACACAGAGTCCTAATCAGGGAAACTAAGGGGTTGGGGGAATCCCATCTTTGACATAGCCGAGAACAGGAAAGGCCAAGAGACCCTGTCAAAGGCCTTCTCAGCGTCTAGGCCGAGGAGGACTGAGGGAGCTTTAGATGTTTGCATCCTCTGGACCAAATGCAGGGCTCTCCTAGTATTATCTGTTGTGGATCTAGAGCTAACAAAGCCCGTTTGATCTAAGCCGATCAGGAAGGGGAGAATCGCATCTATTCTCTTGGCCATTATAGACATAAATATTTTATAATCTACATTTAGTACTGATATGGGGCGGTAAGAGGAACATATTTGAGGGTCTTTGTCAGGTTTTGGGAATGACTGAGATCACTGCATAGGACCAGCTTGGGGGAGGTCCATCTGTTCCCTGCAGTGACCCCTCATAGACCCGTTCTAGTAGAGGGCTGAGTAAGGACTCCGTATGCTTATAGAACTCCGTACCATATCCATCCGGGTCTGGGGCCTTCATTGTTTTTAAATGTGAAATGGTTGCATGCAGTTCTATCTGGGTTATGGGGGAGATTAATCCCTCTGGTTGGTCTCTACTGAGCTTAGGGAGGTCGAGGGGGGATAGGAAGGTTGCTATGTTATTATGATCCGACAGATGATCGAGGATATATAATTTCCTATAGTAATCACTAAAAACTTGTGTGATGCCTCTCACCTTTATTATTTGGGCTTTGATTGCTGGTCCCTAATACTAGCTATAGTGGCTAGTCATCTCTGTTTACGGAGGCGGAAAGCGAATAGGCGTGATGCCCGGGGTCCTATTTCTCCATAGCACTGCCTCAAAAAAGCCAGGGCTATTTCTGTTTGCTGTAAACACAGCCTATCAAGTTCTTGTTTGGTCTGTTTTAGCCGCATCAGCACTGACCAATCTTCTTGTTGATGGGCCATTTGGAGGAAACCCAGGGTCTGCTCTAGGTGCAATTGTTTTTCCCTGCGTTGTCGCACTAAATAGACAGTACATTGTACTAAGTGGCCCCTAAGGACCACCTTCAATGTATCCCATCTAATTCCTGGGGATGTCTCCCCTTCAGGATTGTATTTGAGAATATCTTGTATTTTATCTCTTAAAAATTCCCTAAATTGTTCATTTTTATGGTGAATTGGGTTGAGTCGCCACAGGGTGTCTCGCTTCTCAAGCCCCATTCCCCATGTTGTAGTTATTGGGGCGTGATCAGAATGTGCAATATCCCCTATAGTAACATCCTGAAGGAGTTCTAAGCTTTCTTTTTGTGTATAACAGTGATCTATTCTGGTGTACGTTCCATGGACTGCTGAATGAAATGTGTACCTCCTGTCTCTAGGGTGGAGGGTGCACCATACATCCAACCAGCCAACTTCCTGTGTAAATCTTTAAAAAAAAACTTATGTGGGGTGGGTTGTTTACCCCTAGTGACACTTGTGGAGTCCAAATGAGGGGTTGGAGCAATATTAAAGTCTCCCGTGAGGATTAGGGTCCCCTTAGTCAGTTCCAACACCTTCCTCAATAGGTACCTTATTGTCTGTGTTTTTGACCTGGAGGGAAGTAGGCATTGGCTAAGGTCACCTCATTGTCCTGTAGTTTACCTTGGACAATTACCAGGTGGCCCTCCACGTCTGCCCACTCCATCGTGGCCTGGAAGGAGGTATGGCCCGTTATCAGTATGGCGAACCCTCTCTTTCTACCACCTCCATGCGAGGATGACAAAACCTGTGTGACACCCTTCCCTAACAGCTTTTTATGTTCGTTCGCATTCATATGTGTCTCTTGTACATAGATAATCCCTGCATGACACTTCCTAAATAGAGTAAGCATTCTTGTACGTTTGATCGGGCTGCCTAAGCTATTAACATTTAATGACATTATCTGTAAAGGTGTATCAGTCATTTAAGTCTCTCTGATATTGGAGAGCTTTAACTGGGCCCTTTTGCTCTGTCTGGATCCTATGACATTGTTATTTTTGTTACTTGCTTTATAGGTTGGTGACTGCCTGTAAGGTAGTGAGGGAATTAAACCATCCTCAAACTTTGAACTTTCTAAGAACTTGGTCGAATTAACAACTTGGGTAAACAACTGAAAGCAGCGGCTTACCAACTGGGCTTGCCCTGCCAAACTATGAACAGCTTCCATAGGGACTGAGAGCTAAAAGCGCCCAGATCCCCTAATGTGCCAAGTATGGCTTGGTCCTGGTTACCTTAGGACCAGACGTGATACGTCATGGGAAAGGGGGGGATAATAATCATGCCAGATCATCCCCCGGGTTGTTAAAATGTAGTGTTTCCATATAATTGTTTCCCAGTTAATTATATTCTCCCATTTGTGTTGCCTAGGGGGGCAGAGCTCATTTCACAATGCGGGGAGCCCCTTCGTAGTGTAGAACTCCGCACATGGGAGGCAATTCAACTGCCCTGAGGGTCCAGTCAGAGGTGGAAGCCTTCACCCAGCCCCAGCTCCCTCGTACAGCATTGAGGGAGTAATTGGGGGGGCCCCCTGAGAGGATCCACTCCCCAGTCAAAGACCTGTTGATGTGTTTAAGAGGCAGGGCAATTGGGTCTCTCCCTCCGTCTCGCAACCCAGCCCTTCCATTCTGTAATTGTGCCTTCCCCACAATATGGAGGGCTCTCAGTGCTCCCCAGGTATCCACATGAGCAAACAGTTTAACGTTAAACATTGTTAAAGTCCAACACAAAGTCCCAGTGTACATCTGGGTTAATTAGGTGCCACTGGCTGTAGCGTTGCATGAGTCCTCATATTTAAAATGGACCACGAGGTGGCCGGATGACAGGCCTGTCCCCCCTCTCAACTCCAAGCCATCAACTCGTGCCCCTTCCCCTTTCCTTTGCCTCTACCCTTTCTCTCAACTCCCGATTTTGGGGTGTCACTGCAAGGGAGCCCTCTTAGCCTGATTCCCCAGGTTCCAATGTTATAGGGCGCCTCAGCTCAGTGGAGGCCTCTGGGCAGGCTTATTGGTACAACTACATCAGGAGGAGGTACTCGGGGAAGGGGTGAGGTACACAGAGGCTGACAAGGAGTTCAGTGAACGAGAGGAGAGGGGAGGGGCATGGCCCGCCTACCTGTTAGTAGGTAAAGATAGTATTGCCAGTCCACTTCATGTGGTGTTCTGTTTAGTTGCTTTACTCTCTGATTCAGGTGTTGCTTGCTGTCTCAAACTTGCTGCGATTTGCTGAATCGCGGATTCTCCTTCTCTCCAGCGTTGTTCCCGCGACGATCCTCTGCTCCATGCCTTTTGTGCTAATTTGGCTGCTATCGATGGGATATTGGTATTTTGGTGTGTCGGAACCTCGATTCCCAGCTTAATTAGTTCTCGAGATGCTTCTTCTGCAGTTTCATAGCTTTTGGGGCCTTCTTCAAGGTAAACTACCAATTTTGCAGGGTATGACGTACGAAACTTTATCCCTGATTCCTTCAGCTTCCTCATTATTGGGCCATAAGCTCTACGATTCATGGCTATTGTTAGAGGATAGTCATTGTCAACATAAATTCTATGGTCTTGGCAGGTTAAATTGCCTTTCTGCCAGGATTTATGCAGTATCATCTCTTTCTCTTGGTACCTCAGAAAGCGCACTAAAATTGCATCTGGGCGGTTCGGTATCTGAGGCCCTAATGTAAGGTGAGCCTGGTCTATTTCCAGGGAGCAGTCCTCCGGTATGTCCAGCTGGGTTTTGAAATATTTTTGCAAGAAGGGGATAGGGTGACTTCCCTCTACTCCCTCAGGAAAGCCTGCGAGTCTTAAATTATTTCTCCTACTTCGTGCCTCCGTATTGTCCATTCTGTCTCTGAGGTTTTTCACCTCTTGGTTCAGTTGGAGGATTGCCCTTTCAGTTTGATCTACCAGTAGGTCAGTGTATACGGCCTGTTCTTCGAGATCATCAAGTTGCTTTCCAATTTTCCCCACGTCAGTTCGTAGTGCTGCAAATATGGATTTCATTTCTTTCTGAAAGTCCCTTAGTTCTCTGAGAACTAAGTCAATTTGCCTGGTGATATTATTTGAATTGAGGATTTTGGGCCTCGAGGGATCGCCGCAACCAGATATCTGTGAGCTGTCACTGTCAGAGGGTATCCCATCTAGATCTGAAGGGTCTGGCATTAGATTTTGATTTTCTGGCTTTCATTAGGGCATCTTTGCACTTTTAAAGTTGCTTTTGCCCAGTTTTACTTTCTTAATCAGCTGGGAATTAGTGATTTATACCCCGGGGGAGACAGAGCTACGCGATCAGGCTGCAGCTGCTGGCATGACGTCATTGGAAGTCCTCACCTATCTTTTTGTTAACGGTGCCTTGTCTACTGATACTGTGGCTATTGCTGACTGCTTAAATAGTTCCTTCTCTGACCTCTCGGCTGTCCTCCCTCAAAATTTTTTCTACACAGTCCCAATCCCCTCCTCCAATCCAGTTGCTCATCCCCCGTTCTACTTCAAGGCCCTTTCCCCCCATGAAGCAAGGCCCTACCTGCTCAGATCACTTAAGGGCACGAGTCATAGCAGGGACTCCCTCGACACCAAACTGCTTAAAAGGGTCCTAGATGCTGTCCTCAGCCCACTCCCTCTGCCTCAGTCAATTACCCCTTGCCTGGAAAACAGCAGTGATCAACCACTCTTCATAAATCTGGGACCGACCTCCACCAACAACTATCACTCAATCTCCAACCCCCAAGGCTCTGGAAAAATTTTGGCCGATCAGCTCTCTAACTACCTCTCCACCCGTAACCTCCTCTGCCATGAATAACACGGTTTTCGTCATGCATACAGCTGTTTGTTGGTAGCCCTCATTAGCATAACCTTTGTGGCGGAAGTCACCCGAGGTGCGTGAGATGTCCGCCTGTGGGTCTGTCGCCATGATGGAGCGAGCAGATCTTTTTTAATTAAAATTCCAGGGCACCAGGTAGTAAAAAAAATTTATTTTATGTTGAAAGCCCTAATCGGGCATTTCTGCAGCTGCTGCTGCACTAAGGGACTCAATCGGAGTTTCCCTTTAAAGAAAACTAAAACCATGCTTTTTGCACATAACCAGAGTAAACATACAGATTATCCACTCCGAGTTTAATCTAGTACCCTTTTCCCCCTTGAACAAACCTCCTCCTTCAAATATCTCGGCGTTCTCTTTGATCCCTCCCTATCCTTTCACGACCACATCCTCTCCCTTTGCTCCACCATCAACTCTAGGATAGGCCTACTGTATCGCCAGCATGACTGTCTCCCCACTGAAGCACTAAGGCTGTCCATCTCATCCTTGGTACTGTCCCTCGTGGACTATGGTCTGCTTATTTATGGTGCCGCTGACAACACTGCTCTGTACAAAATTAAGCTATCCCTCAATAAGGCCCGCCAGCTGCTTACAGGTTCTCCACGTCTTACCCATACTTGCACAATGTATTCCCTCTCTAATTTCCTTAATCTGGAGGAAAGGCTTATCTATCAGTCTTGCCTCTTGACCAACAAAATCACTGCAGGTTTGACTCCCCCTGGTCTGTCTTCTGTTATAAGCCTATCTACCCCCTCCTTCTCTACCTGCAGCGCTGTCTGCTCTCCTCTGCAAGCCCCCAGAGTTAGGACCTCTCTTGCACAGAGGTCATTCCATTACTGTGCCCCATCCTGGTACAGTTCCCTGCCTGTAGCTATCGCCTCCCTACGAAGGTGGGACAAATCACTTTTTGACCCGGTGGCCAGTTTGGCCACCATACCTCAAAATCTGGTGGCCAAAAATATTTTTAGGTGGCCAATTGTTTTACGGCTGCTAGCCTATAAAATATGGTAGCCATTTTTTTAACTTGCCTTTCAGATGAGGAATTGTCTATTAACCTACATTTTGGAATGTGTTTACCAGAGATTCTGATGAGAATTAGCCTGCCAGAACAGCATCAAGTATACACAGGAGGGAGAATTTATAAAGTACAAATTGAAAGTCCTGCCTGTCTAATGCAAAAAGGAAAGCAAGGTGGCACTCACAACTATGAGAAATGAAAATGAAATCACCAGTCACTACAGAGGAACTACTGAAGATGGGACCATCGGAGAAACACCTCCGTGACCGAATCAGAAAAGGGAAGAGCAGCGCAATTATGAGAAAATGAGATGAAAATCAACAACTGAAGATGGGACCAGTGGAGAAACACTATGACTGGACTGGGGGCTGTCTGACTCTGACTGACCAGAACCTGCTGATTTACAAGTGAAAACAAGTCCTCTCCTAGTGCTTAGTGTACACTGTTTGTTTTTTTGTTGTTGTTAAATAAACCAGTAAAACCTTTCAGATGTTGTGATTCTCTTATTGTCTTCTGTGTTCTTTTTTTGGGGCGGTACTTTTTTTGTGACTTTTTTTTTCATGACATGGCCAGACATGTGCTGCTGCTATGCTGTTACCATCCCCAATCCACCACTGTAGGGTCATCATCATTAAAATTAGATTTTGAGGGCAAGGGCAGAAAATAAGTTTTAAATGCTTCCTAAAAACTATGGCTGACAGATTGCTAACAGTATTCATATTGCTGTTACTGTTTTCTTCAAAATCGGTCCACCTCCCACGTCCCACTCCAACGCAACCACTGTCTGTGTCCTTCGAACTCAACTCCTCGAGTCTGACTCCGACTTCTCATCTATTTCTGCTTCCAAGTCCATTACATCTGATTCTGGATGTGTGACTTTATGCCCAGAAAGATGCCGATATCCTGGTGTTGATGAGTACCAGTGATCAATTGATGGGTCTGGATTAAAGTCTGCTATTGTTGGTCCATTTAAACTGATCACCAGCAAATCGTCCATAGTGCTATCAATAAGATTGCTATGAGATATTGTTTTAATCCTTTTATGAGCACTAAATCCCCTTTCGCAAGCAGCTGTACTCACTGCCATTACCTGAAAAACTGTGATCAACAACAGTAACAGACCAAATCTCTCTAAATTTTGGTGAACCTTTCTTAATACATGCTCTGTATTTTGATTTTTTACAGCATTTTTGAAATCTTGCCACTCTTCCAGAAGTTTTTGTGTAATTTCTCTTTCAAGTTCAGCATCCTCCAGCTCTGGATCAGATAAAAGTTGTCCTGAACTGTATTGCTTTTTCAGGAATGGCATGTACATCTGGCAAAGCCCTGTGATGGATTCCTGACCAAAATTTAGAAAGAGAGGGTCATCAGGAGAAGGCCAAACAGTTGTGTCAAATACTGAAAATCGTTTGTAGTCTTCCGACTGCCACATGGGCTCAAATCTGTCACATAAGAATCCAACCACACACTTGCATATTTTCTCCTTGATCAGTGTGTGGGCATTTTCACTGGAAACAATCTCCTTGGCTGCTTGGTCTGAAGCAGTGGCCTGCCTGGTTCTTTTGCCTTTTATTCCTATTTTTCTGTACTACATCACTAGCATTTTCAGTCATGCCTGGTGGAGGAGCTAGGAGGAGTGCTGCCATCCATACCACCAGTAAGGAGACTGCCCTCCGAACTGGCATACTCTAAAAACTGTGCCTCAGCAGGGCCTGCATTGGTCTTCAACTTGATGAGCTCCGAAATGCAGCTCTCCACTCGTGGCTGTACCTGAGTAAGAAGAAGACCCTCTTTTTGGAAATTTTGAGAAAGCCTTCCAAGAATAGATAGATAATCTTGTTGAAAGGCCAAGAACCACATTTTTTTTTTTTTTTACAAAGTTCAAATGTCCTTTAGCACTGTCTGCATCAGGAGTCCCACTGTGCTGTGTTGCAGTACTCTCTAAGTGTGCAATTATTGCCGGCAGGTTGTGGAGAAGAGCTGACACAGCACTGTGGTGTGAACTGACCCAGCACACTGTGAAAATGCTGACCAGTTTTTTCAATTCAATGAAAAGGGTGTTAGCAGCCTCCTCCAAGGCTCTCATTCTTCGGTGAGAAGAATGATAAAATAAATACAGGGCTCGCAAGCCATTTTCCTTTTCGTGAACTTCTGGCATATGTTTTGGGCATCCAGAATGGCAGTTGTAAAAGATGCGATGCAGTGTGTAGCAATTAACCAAGGCAGGCCACTGTTTTGTAACTTTGCTGTGGACTCGCCATCGCTGACCTCGCGTGACTGGATGCACCATCAGTGGCCATCCCAGAAATCCATGGAAGAGTTTTCCACAAGGGGATGTTAAGTTTGTTAAAGAGTGAATCTAATGCTGCAATGTATCCATCGGCATCTGCTTTCCCTAGTAGCTCGGTACCAATAAAGGAGGTATTTGGAGTACCATCTTCACCAACATGACTGATGAACACATTCACAAATTCCCTCACACTTCTGTCAGTGCTTCCGTCTATTATAAAAAGGGTCTGAGAAATGGATCTTTCTGATTGGCTGCAAACATTCTAACAACCTTATGTTAATCTTTGATTAACATACATGTAGAGCTTAATCATATGCTGAGCAAGGTTTAGCACTGTTTAAAAATATTTTTATTATATTATAATACAGCACTTAGGATTATGTTAATGATCAGTTAATCACCCTCTAGTGCGTGGTACCTGCCACACCTCGTGCCACAGTACACCCCTAGAAGGTGATTAACAGACCATTAACATAACCCTTGGTCATGCCTTATTGCTTAATTAACAGTCCAACAGCAGGAGATTTTTTATCTCTTCAGTTGTATTTGTGCGGATTACTGCTGCAATATGATGCACAGACTCGCTGCACCTCTTGTGATTTGTGTATTGTTCAATCACTTTTATATTACATTTGCATAACAGTGAGGTATGAAACGGAAAGTCCCGAAATGGCCTATCCCTTGATGCCAGAAAGTAGGCAACACTAAAAAGACACTGCATGGATTCTCTCATTGCAACATTCATATTTTGAAAACAAAAAGCCATAGGTGTGGATTCAGGTGCCCTTTGAGCCCTTTCAGCCAGAATGCATTGTACATGGGAACTGCTTGCATCATGAATTTTTATAGACTCCATTTTAAAAGTACTGCTACCAACAAAAACACAGATGTATGATCTGCCAGATGGGGTTGCTTCCTACACACCTTGCAGCTCATAGTGTTGCTTTGTTTCTCATACTGAAGCCAGTCAAATTCCTGTGACCATTCAACCCTGAATTTGCGTTTCACTGAATCTTTTTTCCTGTTGGTAGGATTCATTCTGGGCAGAGAGCTTGAGGAAGATGAACTATCTGCAACGGAAACACTACTAGAAGTAGCAGGAAACACTAGGAACCTGAACAATATCAGTAACCATTACTGATGGTTTGTCAATATGGTCGGACTCACGGCCATCACCCTGGCTGCCCCTTCCTCCAGAAATAGAAGAAGAAACAGCAGCAGCAGCGTTACCAACTGGAGGATTTAATTTCACATGTTCCTCCTCATCAGCAACATCGACAATGTTACTGTCAGTGTCACTGATGACTTGAATGGTTTTGTTACGTAATTCTTCCACAGCACATAGACTGGGTTTAATAAAGCCAAAGGAAAACAAATTAGGTTGTTGTTTTTGTTTTTTTTTTCCAGACATTTTTATTACTCCAATCCCAAAACAGTATGAAAAACGACGAGTGGTTGCCGGTGATGGCAGCAGCACAGCAGCAGACAGTTTTTGGATGCCTGCCTGAGCCTGACACAACCAGGAGGACTGGCTGTAGCCGTGACTGTGAGTGAGACTGATGGACTTGTCTTGGATGGACTGATATTTGTAGTACACAACCAGAGGCTGTCACTATATGCTTGCACACAGGTTATAACAGCTATGCCTTTTTCATTAATTGTGGCAAGCTTTAATTGTTTTTTGTTTTAAATTGGTCCCCTCAAAAAAGCCTGACACAACCTCAAGAAGACTGGACGAGACAGGTGGATAGCCAAACAACAAAAGACGCAGTCAATAATATGCACACAGGTAGTACTAGTATGGGCGTTTCATTAATTGTGGCAAGCTTTAATTGTTTTTTGTTTTAAATTGGTCCCCCCAAAAAAGCCTGACACAACCTCAAGAGCACTGGACGAGACAGGTGGATAGCCAAACAACAAAAGACGCAGTCAGTAATATGCACACAGTTAGTACTAGTATAGGCATTTCATTAATTGTGGCAAGCTTTAATTTTTTTTGTTTTAAATTGGTCCCTTCAAAAAAGTCTGACACAACCTCAAGAGGACTGGACGAGACAGGTGGATAGCCAAACAACAAGAGACACAGTCATTAATATGCACACAGTTAGTACTAGTATGGGCGTTTCATTAATTGTGGCAAGCTTTAATTTTTTTGTTTTAAATTGGTCCCCTCAAAAAAGTCTGACACAACCTCAAGAGGACTGGACGAGACAGGTGGACAGCCAAACAACAAGAGACACGGTCACTAATATGCACACAGGTAGCACTAGTATGGACTTTTCATTAATTGTGGCAAGATCTAATTTTTTTTTTATTTGGCCCCCCCAAAAAAACCTGACACAAGCAACCACTAATATGCACACAAGTGGTAGTCCGGACTCCGGACTTTAAATTATTGTAGCTTGTATTTTTTTTTTGTCAGTTTTGGGCCCAAGCCCCAATCCCACCCAAAAAAGACTGACAAGCAAAATCAGATACAGCTCCCTCGTACCACCACGTCCACAAAGCAGGGTCTCTGTCATCCCCCTCCCTTCCCCCACTCATCAGACTCACTCAGCACAGTGACTAATGTGCTAGCAGCTGAGCTGCAGCAATTGCAAACACAAATTCAGAAAGAATATTTATTTACCCACCCAATTTGCCCCTTTGCAGTAATTCAGAGCTTACTTCCCCAATCCCCACAACAGGACCACCAAGCACCGGCGCCTCCCCCCAGTCAGCACGTCATCCCCAAATTGAGAAGTAAGCTGCTCTTTTTAAGTATACAGATTAGGAGTCAAGTCGGACAGGCGCCTAAAAAAAACAGTACTGGTAGTTTTTATTCACTGAGCCCTTAAAAGGGCTGTTGAACTTGTAGTAACTTCACGGCAAAGTTATGCTCTGAGAGAGAGCTCACACCAAGTCTCCCTCACCCGCTCACCGCCTGAAATCAATGGCGACTGCAAGGCGAGAGCAAATCCTTTCCCTATCTGTGCTGTGGCTCCTGACTCCCCCCCACCCATGTGAGCACCCAACTGCTCACCTCGTGATGAGGATACTGCTGGTGTCCTACTGCTGCACAGACTCGCTGATGGTCTCCCGAGTCCCGACTCCTCCTCTGGCTCCCAGACATGTCCCTCCTGCCCTCTCTTGGCCACGCAGCTGTAAAAGACAATCCCACGCATGTATGATGATGGCAGCTCAGCTCAATTCATTGACAGGGATGCTGAGCTATCGCATGCTGCCAGCCAGAGATGCGGGAAAGCATTACCGCCAGAATGGCGAGTTTTTAGAGAAATCTGGTGGCCAAAATGATTAGCCAGGTGGCATTTGGTGACCTGGCGACCCTATTTGTCCCACCCTGCTCCCTACCAAGATTGGGGCCTTTTAAAACTGCTCTGAAGAACCACCTCCTCTCCTCCCACCGATGTGACTGCCCTGGCTGAGTTTTCCCTGCCTTTACTCCTCTCAGTCTGCCTATTTTTGACTCTGCCCTTCATTTGACTCATTATAGCCCACATTATTGTTTATGTCTGTTTATTATTCTAATTTACCTTGACGTGGGACCTTTGTAACCAGCCCTTAATTTTGACCATTTGCTTTTATTTGAGCTCATTTATTTTGTTTTCTGTTGCTTGCTATTAATGTATTTGTCTTCCTGACGAGAAGCCTTTGTAAATGAGTCCCTGATTCAAAGGGTTGTAATTCTGATTACTTCTTAAAATAAAAATAAAATAAATACCACACACTACTCCCCTATTTATAGCTGGCTCCTACTGCTCCCCTGACACCCTTACACCATCCATCCTGGACCACCTGGGTGCCTTGAAAACTAGTGCCACAGGGGGCGAGCTCCATATCCTGGGGGATTTCAACTTAAATTGGCTCTCCAGTGCCACATCCAAATTCTGCAATCAGGTGACCGCTCTAAACCTGTCACAGCTGATTACAGAACCCACACGTCCAAACCCAAAAACACAGAACCACTCTCTCCTGTACTAGGCACTTACCTCCCACCAACACCAGATAGCTGCCTCTGGTCTGTTACCTGACTCCATAAGTGACCACCACATGATTTACGTGGTTCAAAAAATATTTAGACCTAAGGCGACCCTCACAGAACCATTCTTACCCACTCCTACAGTTCCCTGGATCTTGGCTCACTCCTTGGAGACCTGGTAGCCACAGACTAGTCCTTCATCCACAGGTCAACCTCTATTGACTCTGCCCTCAACTACTTTAAGGTCAGGTTCCTGGCCGTCTGAGATTACTATGTCCCACTGAAATGGACTCGAGTGAGGGTCTCTCATCTGCTGTGGATCACAGCTGACATTATATCCTACATCAGAGCCAGAGACCAAGCTTGGAAGGTTCACAAAGCATCCGGCTCCCATGCTGACCACTCAAAATATCACTCCTTGCGCAACACCTGCACTAGACTCATTAGACAGGACAAAGCTAATTATTTCAAAGCCTCCTTCCAATCCAGTGTTAACCATCTGGCTAAATTCTGGAGGGTAGTCAAATCCCTCTTCTCCCAACCTCCCCTTCCCTATGCTAAACATAGGTGGTACCACTGTATCAGACCCTCTGGCAGTAGCCTCTGAATTTAATTCCTTTTTTACAAGCTGCACCTCAGCTCTGCTAGCCACTCTCCCCCCGCAGCAAAGCAACTCCCCCTTTGCCCCCTCAGCACAGGCCCCTCCTACTGCCCCTTCCTTCTCCTTCCTGACGGTCACCCTGTCAGAAGTTTACAACGCCTTGTCTTCCCTAAACCCGATCAAGGGCAAATGCCCCACCGGGCTCAACTCCACGATGCTATACCTGGCTGCTCCTGCCATGCCACCCCCTGGCTGCACTCTTCAACCTCTCTTTCTCCCTAGCTTCAATACCTTTGGAATGGAAGCACGCAACTGTTATCCCACTTCCAAAGGGCGGTGACCCCTCCATCCCCGGTAACTACCGCCCAGTCTCCCTCCTCCCTATACTGGCTAAACTCCAGGAGCACCTTGTCCTCTCCCAACTCTCTCCCTTTCTCAACTCCTCCTCCTCCTTCTCTCCCTACCAGTCTTACTTCAGGAAGGCCCACTCCACCACCAATTCACTTCTGCAGTTCACAGACTCCGTCCTTGAGGGTATGGATAAAGATCACATCACCTCAGCAATTTTCGTCAACCTGGCAAAGGCTTTCGACACTGTCTCCCATGCTGTCCTTCTGGACAAGCTCTCCCTTGCAGGGCTCTCTACCACAGCCACCAACTGGTTCCACTCCTACCTGGTAGGCAGGTTGCAATCTGTTAGAATCGGAGTCTCCACCTCCTCCACCCTTTCTGTCACTACAGGAGTCCCCCAAAGCTCGGTCCTCAGCCCGCTCTTATTCTCCATTTTCCTAAATTACCTGCCTGCACACATCCATACAATGTATGCGGATGACACAGTACTGTATATATCAGGCCCCTCAGCCGCTGATGTGACAACCAGGTTACAGCAGGACTTCAATGATGTTCAGCTCCGGTTCCGTACAAACCAGCTTTTTCTTAACACCAAGACGACACTCTCACTGACTTTTGGCATGAAGTAGAGACTCTCTCGGCTCCCTACCACCACCTCCCTCACCACCCTGGATGGGACCACTCTGGATGCCTGCTCCTCCTTTAGATACCCCGGGGTATGGCTCGACTAGCACCTCGACTTTTCTGTACATGTTGATGCTATCCACAAGATGTTCCACCTCAGGTTGGGTGCCCTATATCGTAACCATGGATGCATTCCACTGCCAACCCGCCGTGCACTAGAACAGAAAATGATTTTTCCCATTTTCAACTACGGGGACGTAGTCTACAGTGCCGCTCCAAAGTCCACCGTTGCCAGACTGGACCCCCTCTTTCATTCATTCTGCCATTTCACCCTGGATTGCCCGCCCTCCACTCACCACTGTGTCCTTTACTGATCTCTCAACCTTACCTCGCTCGAGGATCATAGGAAATCCCATTGTGCCAGACTCAAAACCAAATTCTGGTCCCAGTCCTTGACAATGTATCTCACTCCTGTCCTAATAGCATAGGCTCTTCCTGCGTACTCACTCAGGAATTTCGACACCCATCTCCTGGTGGTGCCACACATGTCCTCCTCAGCTGGCCAGTCAGCCTTCAGACATCACTTGCCCAAATTGTGGAACTCCATCCCCATGGAGGACAAGAGGCACTGTGGGTCACCTTAAAGACTGCAAATGGCACCACAATCCTCACAGGGGTTGTATACAGACCCCCATCTCAGGGGGAGGGAATGGATAAGGGTATGATATAAGGCATCCTTAGGATGGCAGAGAAAGGGGAGATATTGCTGATGAGGGACCTGAATATGCCAGATGTTAACTGGAGCACCTTTACTACAGCCACATCAAAGAGCAGGGCCATTCTCGATGCCCTACAGGGGGCATGCCTCAGACAGCTAGTGCTGGAACCAACTTGGGAGGGAGCAATCTTAGACCTCATACTCTCAAATGGGGACAGTGAGAGGATCTCAGATCTAGAAGTGGGTAGCCATCTGGGAACAAGTGACCACCAAACAGTGTGGTTCACGATAAACTCAGCTGCAGAGTTAAGCCATAACAAAAGTGAGGGTACTGGACTTCAGGAGGGCTGACTTTGGAAAAATGGGAGAGTGTCTTAGAAAACCACTAGCAAACAGGCAAGAAGGAGGGGTGGAGCAACAATGGGGAAAATCAAAAACTGCCATCACAGAGGCAACAAGCCTTTGTGTGAAGCAAATAAACAAATCAAAATGAAAAAAAAAGCCACTATGGTTCTCAAAAGAGGTGGCAGGGAAAAAAAGATAGCATTTAGGAAGTATAAGGAAGCACAGAAAGAGCAGGACAGAGAACTGTACCGGTTAAGGCAGAAGGAAGCAGGAAAGGCAGTCAGAATAGCAAAGGCCCAAACTGAGGAAAAGATAGCCAACTCAGTTAAGAAGGGGGATAAAAACTTTCATAGGTACATTAGGGAGCATAGAAAGACAAAGGGAGGGATAGTGAGGCTGAATAGAAAGGACAGTGGGTGGGCAGAGAGGGACAGTGAAACAGTAGGGATACTGAATGAATATTTCTGCTCAGTAGTCACAGAAGAGGAGGAGAAGGAGGTACCTAATCCAATTAACAGAAGCACTCTGGATAGGGGAGTCGATCCCAGTCCTTTAACAGAAGAAAGGGGTCTGAAAGAACTCCTAAAACTGAAGGTGGACAAAGCAATGAGGCCTGATGGGATTCACCCCAGAATTCTAAAAGAACTAAGGGGAGAACTAGTGACACCACTGACTACCCTTTTTAACAAATCATGGGAGGATGGTGTGGTACCGGAAGACTGGAGGAGAGCAGATGTGATTCCCCTTCACAAAAGTGGGAGCAAGACAGAGGCAGGAAACTACAGACCTGTCAGTTTGACCTCTGTGGTAGGGAAAATGATGGAATCACTTCTGAAGGAAAGAATTGCTGAGTACCTAGAGGCCAGTGGGGCACAGGACCCAAGGCAGCATGGATTCACAGCGGGAAGGTCATGTCAAATGAATCTAATCAATTTCTTTGACTGGGTGACCAAAGTAGTAGACCAGGGGAGGGGCTATGGACATGGCCTACCTAGACTTTAGCAAGGCATTTGACACAATCCTGCACTAAAGATTAATCATTAAGTCAGCCAGCCTGAGAGTGGGTCCCAGGGTAGTAGCCTGGGTTTAAAATTAGCTGGACAACAGGACTCTGAAGAGAGGGGGGGTTACTAGTGAGGTACCACAGGGTTCAGAACTGGGTCCAGTCCCTTTTAACGTCTTTATAAGTGACATTGTAGTAGGACTGAAAGGAAAAGTATGCCTCTTTGCAGATGACACAAAGATCTGCAACAGGGTTGATATACAAGGAGGCGTGGAAAGGATGAGAAGGGACTTGGCAAGGTTGGAGGAATGGTCAGAAGTATGGCAGCTTAGATTCAATGCAAAGAAGTGCAAAATAATGCACCTGGAAAACAAAAACTCAGGGGAAGAGTACGCAATGGAGGGGAGATAGTAACAACAACAAAAATGGAAAGGGACCTGGGGGTAATCATATCAGATGACCTTAAGGTTGGCAAGCAATGTGAGAAGGCAGTAGGGAGGGCTGGGGGGATACTGAGATGTATAGGGAGAGGTATCACCAGCAGAAAACAGGAAGTTGTTATCCTTTTGTACAGACACTTGGTGAGACCCCACCTGGAGTACTGCGTCCAGTTCTGGAGACCCCATCTCCGCAAGGACACAGACAGGATGGAGGCTGTCCAGAAGAGGGCAACTAAAATGGTGCAGGGTCTGCAAGAGAAGCCATATGAGGAGAGACTAAAGGAGCTTAATATGTATACCCTTGAGGAAAGGAGGGAGAGGGAGGACATGATAGAAACTTTTAAGTACCTCAGTGGAATCAACAAAGTCCAGGAAGGTAGCATCTTTCAGAAAAAGAGATGTGCAAGAACAAGGGGACACAATTTGAATATAATGGGGGGATGGCTCAGGGGCAAAGTGAGGAAGTATTTTTTCACAGAGAGGGTGGTGGATGCATGGAACTTCCTTCCTGAGGAGATTGTGGGGTCCAAAACTCTGGGAGAATTCAAGAATGCATGGGACAGACATAAGGCAATTCTTGTGGGAGGTAGGAAGAAATAGGCTGTTGGTTAACTAGGATCTGCAGCTTATCCAGTAGGTAGAGAAATGGGCAGACTAGGTGGGCCAAGTGGTCCTTATCTGCCGTCAAAGTCTATGTTTCTATTTTTCTTCCCTCGCAACTGTACTGGACGTGTTGTTATGTATTCTCAATTGTACCTGCCATTCCTAACTGCCAATCCAGTATAAACTCATTGCTAGGACAAATTGTAATTATTGTGTAGATGTTATCCTTTTTGTTAGCACTAATTGTACTCTGTACACATGTCAAGTCTGTTCTCCACAGTCCCCTTCCCCCAGGACACACTTGGAATCGAGCAGTACTCTGCTCAGCGTGCCTTCCTGGTAAAATCTTTAAATAAATAAATAAAGGATAGGGAAGGGGGTTTGAGAATTGAGGTATTGGTTTAGGATAAGGCCCAAGGGGTGGTGGGGGTGATACTGGTTGAGATGGTTCATGTTGTGATGTTGGTGGCACCAGGGGATGTGATAATGGTTTGGGTGGATGAGGGTCAAGGAATGGCAGGGGGTAATACTATAATAATACCTACCTGTATATCAGCTATAGAAAATAAAGTGGTGTTGCCGGCAAGGATATAGCCACTAGATGGCACTGATTACTTGCAGCTGAGACTTCTTCACCACTCAAATACATGTCTCCTGTCCCAAATGTGTATTAGTTTCCCTGCTAAGTCATTCATAGGATGCGTTCTGTGCATGCTTTCTGTTTAGCTAACTGTTTTTTGCCCTTCATTCTGTTACACATTCCCCACAGAGGAGGTGGACATTTTGAAGAGCATGAATGTCAAATAAATTTAGCCACAGAATCCCCGCCCCCCACACCCATAACAGCTATGTACAATATTTAGTGCTAGATCTACCTTCATATGAAATAGGTCCAGCTTCTTTAAAGCAGCAACATAACTGGCAGTAATAATTAACTAGCTGAATACCAGTGAAAAATATTTCAAGATCCCCAATCCCTAAAATAACCCCCATCCCCAAAATATTTATTTGCATGCTGCTCCCCACCCAGACCCCTAATCCAGGATTTCAGAAGGAGGGGCAGATACAGATCCAGATTATCTATCTAGCCTTGTTGCCCCATACCACAGCATGCCTGCTCCGTTATATGAATTGTGTGAGACAGGAGCGAGTGGGCATGCAGCCAGGCAGGAGGGGCACAGCAGTTGTGTCATCAATGAGGCTCAGCAGATTGCTTGTTCAGGTTGCCTGGAATCTTCAATGCAAACTGCTCTGCCCCTCTCTCCCAGTCACATGCATGCTTGCTTCTGTCTCTTACGATCTTTACAATGGAGCGGGTGAGGGGCTACTGGGCTATCTGGATTATTTGGAGCTACTACTGCCCCCCCCCAACATTTTGGGGGGACGGAGCCCTAGAGAGGGGGAATTGCATTGTCAAGGTTTGCGTGTGTGCCTAGAAGGTTTATGTTTGAATAACGCAGCCACCATGGACGGACACACACACACAACAAACACACAACACAGACAACACACAGACACACACACACACACAAAATTAGGGTAATGTTAGATAAAACCCTGAATGTACAGAGCTTGAAGGTCTGACTTAATGTTAGGTTTAGTTTAGGTTACATTAATTTTATTTTTTTGTGTCAAGAAGCCCTTCCAAAGCTCAGAGCGCCTGTACAGCACCATACAAAAATTCATACAGTAAAAAAATTCAGCCATAAAACCGACAAATAACACTGCAAACAATGAATTATTTACATATATAAATTACATATAACAGACACACAATTCTAGTTTCCTTCCTGTAACAACCTTCTCCTGCCAGTAGGGGAAGGGGGCTGGTTTACTAAAATGCTAGACCACTAAGCCTACTGATTGGTGAAGTCTCTGACAGCCAGTGTGTGTGGAGCTAGAGCGGCAGTTATTCGGTGCGGGCAGATGTCTGTCAGGATGGCATAGTAATTGGAGGGTACAGTTGTGTTTCCAGGGCAACCCTGCTTCAGGTCACTTGCACTGGTGCCTGAGGAGGCAGGGGGGAGTCCCCCTCACTAGTAGTAGCAGTCTGTTGATCCAGTGCATGTGAGAGCAGCAGAACTCATCATCTGGTAGCCTCCAGAGACAGACACCAGGACAGTGGTGAAGACTCTGGGGATTACGGAGTCTGAGGCCAGCTAGTGTAGATCACCATTAATTGTGGTGGGAGAGTGATTATCCAAAGGGACTGCCCCTCAAGGGAAGTCCTTGGTGACCCTATGGCACATGGAGAACCTCACCAAAGTAGGTGTTACCCTTCTGAGGAGCAATATTGGTCCTGTTCCTGTGAGAAAAAAGAATAGATGCCAGCAATGCTGAGGATGGTGAGCTCTGGTGACAGATGCTGAGCTGCAGATGCAGGTTTCTATTGGGATAGTGAATCCCTCCTGAGGGTGAGACATAAATCAGAGAATTGGCCTCTTGCAGAAGGTCTGGGAAGATTGCCAGCTACTGCCAGAGAGCAGGTGGAGGTATGCATCGCTGCACAGATGCCAGCACACTGCCCAGTAAGAGTAACAGTCCGATTGAGGAGCGGTGCCTACAGAATGGGTGGCCCTTAGCCAGTCATGTCGGAGTGAAATTTCCTATAGCAGTGCTGCCTCCTGCACACCAGCTGACTTGACACTAAGGTGTCATTAGTATGTTTGAAATGAATGTAACCCAAAGTGTACAGCAAGATGGGAGAGCTGGTAAATTCAGAAAGCAGAGCAGGCAGACTCTGACCTGAGGTGCAACCTCACCCGCCAGTGAATTATGAGGGAGAACCAGAATCATGGGCTCCATGAGAGTGCAAAAAAAGGATACAACCTTTATGTAAGAGACCCTGAGGTTTTGACTTACTGTATGCCCAGGGTCAGAATCTAGCCTCCCTTAGTAGTGCTGACAAGGAGGGTATTTCGGGGACTGTGTTTGCTGACAGCGTAACTATAAATACGTTGGGAAACATGACAACACCACTGACTGCATCCAAAGTGCTTATTCCTGCACTTACAGAGCTAATCTAAGTAAAGATTTGTAACCCCCCTGCAAATGGGGGTTCCCAAAAGACTTCCAGGAGCTTGCTTGAATGCTCCAAGCCTGAATGGTGTTTGGCGTTTAAGCCATTTATCAGTGAGTGTTTTTAGAACCTCTGGTACTGTCTCTTTAAGAGCTGTCTGCTTGCAGACATAATTAGTTTGTATGGGGGACTGTGTGTTTCTTTGATTGAGTACCACCAAGCTGCTGCCAATTCACTCCATTTTGCAGTCACTAGGAGTGCAAAGGGAACCTATCTGAAAGATGTAACTGTTTGCCAGAAATCATTTACAGTAATAATGAAATTACAGTTTGTCTAACCTGCTTTCTTTTGCAGTCAGAACAGTGTCTGCCTAGTTCCCCATTCTGGTTTTGAACTGCTGAACTGGACCAATCAGTGTGGGGTAAGCTAGCTCTAAAATGGTTCCTTGACAATCAGAACTTGGACTCATAATCTGAGCCAGCCACTAAGAGGATTGTATGAGCAGTGACTCTAGGCGATGTAGTTTAGACTTCAGCACCTTTTGGACCAACAGCAGCAGTCTATTGTGAGTGACAGCCAATCCAGTCAAGAACTGGGAGGAACTCAAAGGAAGTGCCCGGTTTTGTCGGGTTGGAGTTTCAGTTGAGCTTTGGCAGGGAAGAAGGAAGGAGCCCTGTGCTTTTTCGTGTGCAGTTTTAGTCAAAAACGTGTGTAAGGCCCAGAGTTCCGGTCTGCAGCTTGTGTAACAGCTTGTTAGGACTGAATCCGTCCTGTGAAGAGAATCAAAGGATATCTGAAGTAGAAACCAGGCTCACCCTGTAGAAGACTGGAGGAATTGCTGAAAATTGCACTTCGGTCTGTCAGGAACTGAATCTGCTGTGTGTTCTCCCGGTATTGTGCAGTAATTGCATCGGGATACAGATGCAGCCTGCCTGGTATAGTGCTTTCTTTTATATAAATGTGTGAAGAGGTTTGTGTACCTCAAGTGAGCCCTGCTGACATTGAAGGACCCTATCTTATTTGGAGGTCGTGAGTACTAATTCAGGGTCGCTCCCTGTTGAATTGCCACATTAAATCCAAATGGAATTACTGTACTGCTGACTGTTTAATTCTCCTTTTCTCTGTGTGAAAGGGCCCTACCAGCTGCCATGGTTTGGACTAGCCACTAGGGCTTGGGTACCCAGGGACAGTAACTGATAGGGATAGGCGTGCACAGAGCCATAGGATAGATGAGTAGAGTGATAAGCTAATTAACCTGATTTCCCCTGTCCTTGTTATATCCCCTAAATAAATCAGAGCTGCTTGTTTCAGCAAAGTTATACTGCCTGAGGTATTTGTCTATGTTAAAGTACTGTACTGTGATTGTTGCACTGTATCTTATTTCACAGGAGGTCCCAGTGCCGGAACCAGTCCTGGGGTAAGTGTATACTGTAAAGGTAATTCTGATGTATTGTGTGGGCCACTAGTGGGAAGAAAGGGGTAGCAGTGTCCCAGAGGGCTGTGACCAAGTTAGTTTAACTATTGTAAACCCTGACCTCTGGGTGGAGGCACCCGCCATTGGATCCAGGCCCCTCAACCTGTTAGTGGCAAATCAGGCAGGGGTAGTAGCCCCTGGGATAGCGCCATCTAGGGGTTACATCTTGGAGGCTCACCGTTGGGATTGTGTGTCCTCTAGTGGCCATATTTACGAACCACTGTTAAGAAAAAAATGGGTACCCCGACAGAAGTGGCTGTGCACCGGCTGGTGGAGTGGTGTACTGGGGAGGAGATCGACCCCCAAAATGCTATGCTTATCCTGGACATCCCCCTGGGTATCAATACGGACACTGTGCAGGGAGTACTTTCCAAGGTGGAAGGTTTAAAAACCCTGTGGTGGTGGGTCGGCATGCTAATCTACTCACCCACACTTTCCTGGCCCTAGTAGAGTTTAAGGATCCCATAGATAGCTCCAAAGTGCCACAGACCATTACCCCAGAGGAGCCCTCACTGCTTGGAGAGTGATAACTAAGGACAGTAAAGACCGGGGAATGAGCCCCCACCACTATCTGAAACTTTTGAGGAGAAATTTGCTAAATGGTTGCTGGGGGAAGGGAAAACTGTGGAGGACTTGAAGAAACTATTCTTGCCACCTGGGGGTGTTCCTCCCCCAACACCTTCTCCCGCTCCAGTGCCCGTAATGGTGGCTGAACCAATGCAGACTCCAATTTCTGCACCTGCCATTAGTCACGACTCTTACCGAAGGTTGAGGATCTTCTCTGGCACCCTCCCCACCCCCAAAGGGGAGGATGACTGGGAGACCTGGATAGACTATGTTGCCCCCCAAGTGCTAGAATGGCAATGCTCGGAAGCCAAAAAGCGAAAGAGGGTTAGTGAGAGCCTCCGAGGTCCTGCCCTGGCTACCATTCATGCCAAACGGGCCAGTAACCCTGAAGTGACTGCACAGGCCTATCTTGAGGCCCTGGAGAATGTGTATGGAGCCCAGATTCTGATGAGGACCCATGGTGGAGAGTAAGAGATGCACAACAGTACCAAGGAGTTGTTGTCTGTGTATGTATCTCGGCTGGAAAAATTGTTGCAAGAATGCCTCAGAAAAGGTAGTTTGCCAGCGATTGAACTGGACCGAACCAGGCTGGACAGGATCCTTAAGTCTGCCCCTTCTCAGAACTGCTGTTGCTTCAGTTACGCCTGGCAGATCGACTGGAATCCCCACCCTCCTATGATGAGTTAATGAGAGAAATCTGAGGAGTTGAGAAAGACGACCTCGGGAGGACCTGCACCAATAGCTGCGGCTACGACCCGAGTGACTGAGGTGACCCATCAAGTGAAGTTCAGGGGCAGAGGTTGGCAGTCAATGAGTGCTCTGACAAGGAAAAAGATATGCCACAATGGGGCGAACTGTTAGAGAGATCCGGGAATTCAAAACAGTCCCTTTATGAAGGCCACGCCTGCAAGTACAGGCCCTGACCTATATCCGACTGCATCTGCTATGGGGTGGGGGTACCCACCCATGTATCTCCTGCTGATAACAGCTCCAAACTCAATTCCTTGACCATGGAAGTGGAGAAACTGACAGATGTCTCCAAATGCTTATCACGCGAGACAGAGATGGCACCCAGGTTTCCAGTTAGTAATACCCCCGCCTGGCTCCCAGTGTGGCGCCCGCCAGCTCAAACTCCAGAAAGTATGTTTTGCTATAATTGTGGGAAAGATGGGCACATGAAAGGGAATGCCAGTCCCCAAAAGACACTGACAAAGTTGCATATAGGCTACAAGGAGAGCTTCGGAGAACAAATCAGTGGTTAAGAGGTGCACAAATGATCCCAGTGAGGGCACCAAAATGCTAACTCACGTCCCTTTGTGGCAAGGTCAGTTGCCCAGGCCCCCACTATCGCTCTCCAGACTGGTCCAGAATAGTGGGTCCCTCCATGGAGACCACTGTAAAGGTGAATGGAGTGTCTACAAGAGCTGTATTAGACAGTGGCTCCCAAGTGACAATTATGTTCCAAGATTGGTATCAGAAGCATTTGTCAGACGTACCCTTACAGCCATTAGAAGGACTGCATGTATGGGGGTTAAGTGAGAAGGCCTACCCCTATTCCGGGTATATCCGAATTTGGCTGTCTTTCCCCACCTCCGTGGCTGGAGTGGCCGAACAAGTAGAGACCCTAGCCTTAGTGTGTCCCCCCACTGGACTGTATGATGGTGTCCCTTTGTTGATTGGAACAAATGCTCATATGTTCGGAAGGCTGGCACAGTTGTGTTATGAAAACAGGGGTCAAAGACTAGTAGAGCTTTAAGAGTTCCGCTTTAATTAAGAAGGCCTATGAGGCACAGAGAGATGCTGAAAAATAGAACCAGAGGAACCGGTCGGAATTGTATGGAAGAAGGATCCTGAGTCTCTGATCCTGGCGCCAAATGCCCAGTGTACCTTGCAGGGAGAGGTCCGTGATCAGAAAGGATGTTAAGAATAAAATATTAATGTTGGATGCACCAGGCGATGGAAAATTGCCAGAGGGACTGCTGGTCAAGCCTAGTATTTTGCCCGCTAGAGCCCATGCTTATGCCAGAAGGGTAATGGTCCAAGTTCATAATGTGTCTGAAAGAGACATTCGAGTAAATAGAGGTTGCATCCTGGCTAATGTGCATTGTGCAGACACTGCAGTGCTACCCAGCAGCAAGAGTTCAAGGAAGAATGACAGAGTAACGCACTACTTGTTTGATTTCCGACTCCTGCTGCCAGCTGAATGGAAAGTGAGGATCAGTGAGAAGCTTGCCCAGAGAGACCAGGTGTTTTCTTTAAAGGAATGGGACAGGATGCGTGCAAGGAGCTGAGCACAATATCCGCTGCATGACGAAAAGACCATTTCGTGAGAGGTCTCGACCTAGCACCTGCTGACATAGATGATGTGAGACGGCATCTGCAAGAGATGTTAGCTGCTGGTGTAATACAAGAATCCAGAAGCCCTTATGCTTCCCCATTGTGGTAGTGAGGAAAAGAATGGAACAGTAAGGATGTGTGTGGATTATCGCACCTAAACCGTGGACTATCCTGATCAGTACACAATGCCCCGCATTCAGGATGCTTTGGACTGCCTAAACGGGAGCAAGTGGTTCTCTGTGCTGGATCTCCGCAGTGGGTACTATCAGATCCCGATGGCCCCAGAGGACCATGAAAAGACAGCCTTTATCTGTCCGCTTGGCTTCTATGAATTCAATGAGGATGCCTCAAGATTTCAGGTGCCCCAGCCACTTTCTGCACCCATTGATGAGCGCGGCAGTGGGGACATGAACTTACTAGGAGTGCCTGGTATACCTAGATGATGTTATTGTGTTTGGCAGCTCACTGGAGGAACATGAGAGCAGATTATTTAAGGTATTGGACCGACTGGAGGACTTTGGCCTTAAACTGTCCATTGATAAGTGTCAATTTTCAAACATCAGTAAAGTATGTGGTACAATAGTATCCACCGAGGAATAGAGACCGTAATTTAAGTAAGTTGAGGCCTTGACCACCTGGCCGCAGCCCAAAAATCTAAAAGAACTGCAAAGATTCCTGGGATTCTGTGGTTATTATCGGCGTTTCATCAAGGACTATTCAAGAGTGATCCGCCCTTTACTTAACCTTACTCAAGGGTATCCCCCAACCCACAAAAAATACCAAAAGTCAGCGTCCCTCAAGACTGAAAGAGTGTATTTTCATCCGAGTGAAGTATTTGGGGCCCGCTGGACTCCTGATTGTGAGACTGCTTTTCATGAGATCATTTATCAACTTACCCATGCTCCAGTGCTGGCCTATGCCGATCCAAGAAAACCTTATGTCCTGCACACTGATGCTAGCTTGCAAGGGTTGGGGCTGTGTTGTACCAAGAGCACGAGAATGGCCTGAGACCAGTGGCCTTTGCCAGTAGAAGTCTGACCCATCTGAAAGAACTATCCTGTACATAAGTTAGAGTTTCTAGCTTTGAAGTGGGCTATTGTTGACCAATTCCATGAGTACTTGTATGGGCTAAAATACTAGTAAAACTGACAATAATCCTTTAACCTATGTGCAGACCTCAGCTAAGTTGGATGCCACTGGCCATAGGTGGTTTCTGCATTATCTACATAACGACTATGCTCTCGAATACCGAGGGTCTGAAACCACATAGATGCTGATGCTCTCTCCAGGAGGCCTGTTCCCCAGAATGATTGGGTCCGATTGGCAGAACCTGACATTCGGGCATTCTGCCGAAGTTTGACAGGGAGGAACAAATGTCCACGGACGAGTGGACTGCATGGTGGATTGCTTGGGACCCTCTGAGAATTGCATACCTGCCGCTTATTGCCACTTTTCTGCAATAGACATTGGTGCACTGCCTCAGCTGGACAATGACAGTATTCAGTGGGCTCAACTCTCGCATCCCATGATCAAAGCAGCTTTAGAAGCCCTCTATGCAGGAAAAGATGTGTCCAAATTACGCTCCACTGATTTGAGAACTGCACTGTTATACAAAGAAGGTCCTAAATTGAAACTGATCAATAAACTGTTATACAGAGAAACAGTAGACAGAGGGGACAAGTAGACAAACAACAACTAGTGCTGCCCACTGCCTTCGAGACTCAGTATTGAGGTCCTTGCACAACCACATGGGGCACCTTGGTATAGACAGAACACTTGACTTGGTGAGATCCAGATTCTATTGGCCTAAGATGGGGGCTGATGTGGAGCAACACATTTGAACTTGTAGTCGCTGCTTACAGAGGAAAGCTTTGCCCCAGAGGCTGCTCCCTTGTTAACATAACCACCAGTGCACCCATGGAGCTGGTCTGTATTGATTTTCTAAGTTTGGAGTCAGATCAAAGAAATATCAGTAATGTGCTGGTGGTCACTGACCATTTCACGAGATATGCCCAAGCTTTCCCCACCAAAGACCAGAAAGCATCCACTGTAGCCAAAGTACTTGTAGAAAACTTTTTGTTCACTATGGGCTCCACAAAGAATCCATTCTGATCAAGGGAGAGACTTTGAGAGTCGTCTGATCAAAGAGATGCTTTCTCTGTGGGGAGTGCGAAAGTCCAGAACCACTCCTTACCACCCCCAGGGGGACCCACAGCCTGAATGTTTCAACCGCACTTTGCTAGATATGCTACGCACCCTGCACCCAAAGGACAAGCCTAGATGGAGCCAACAAATTAGCACCCTGGTCAGTGCTTAATTTGTAAAGAAAGAGTTGCCAGGGCTCTGAGTCCAAACACTAAAGCCAGGGGGTCTGGGGCCTCTGGTCCCTACTAGTGGGTTTTAAGATGCTCTGTGGTGAGTTTTGGGGGTTATATTGCAGATAAAACACATTTCTATATCAGGCTCCTGCCCCTGAATCCAGGGAAGAATTTTTTTTTGGGATGGAGTCAGGTTGGAGTGCCTGGCTGACCGGGCACTGATAAAGGATCATGGCTGGGCATGTAGTATAGTCAATGGCAAGATGCTGTGAATTGGCTCCAATGCCAGGGTCTGGGGTCGTAAGCCCCCAGAAGCTCTTTTGGTTTTAGATGCTCTGTAATGAATTTGGGGGGTTATATTTATATTCCAGATAAAACACATTTCTGTGTCTGGTTCCCTACCCTGAATCTGGGTAAGAATTGTTTTGGGGGTAGAGTCAATTATTGTAGAGTCTGGCTGACCACTGGTAAGGACTGTGGGCTTGTATAAAGGGCAAGATGTTGTGAATTGAACCAAAGGCCAGGAATCTGGGGCGGTAGGGCCCTAAAGCTCTTTAGTTTTAGATGCTCTTGTGGTGAGTTTTGAATGGGTTATATTGCAGATAAAACACATTTCTATTCTGTGCCAGGTTCCCTATCCCTGAATCAAGGGAAGAATTTTTTGAGGGGGACAAAGAATAGAAATGTGTTTTATGTTTCAATATATAACCCAGCCAACACTCACTGCAGAGCATCTGAAACCTAAGAGCTTCTGGGTGCCTACTGGTCTCCAGACCCCTGACCTTTGGCTTTGGAGTCAATTCACAGCATCTTGCCCTTCATACTCGGAGTTATGGTACTGGAGACTGTGGCTGACCTTACTAAGCAACAAAATGTACTCATAACATCTAGCATGGTATAAGTAATAGAAGAACCAATTAAAACTGAAGTTGAAAAGGTTTTATAGCTAAAGGATCATGGGCATGTAGAAGCTTATGGCAAGGTACTGTGATCCAAAGGCCAGGGGTGTGGGTTACGGAAGGTCTCAGAAGCTCTTGGATTTTAGAAGTGCTGTGGTGAGCTTTGGGGCTTTAATTGAAGATAAATACACTTCTGTTATATGTTCTTTCGATTGAAGATAAAGATGATTTTGTTACAGGTTCCTCATTAGGGCACCTGTTACATGAAGTGTGCTTTATTTCAATAAAAGCCCCCAAACTCACCACAGAGCATCCAAAACCCAAGGGCTTCTGCCTACCTATAACATTAATTATGCTCCTGCAATTCATTTATTGAATGAGGTTAGCTGTTGAAGTGTAAGAATATTTTATAATATGACATTGACATGGTCTATTACTTATCGAACCCCAGGCCACCGTGGCACACTATACAATACAGGCATTGGGCAAAGTTGTACCCCTCTAGATGCCATGGTATATGTTGTTGTTTCATTAAGTAAGGGAGTTCTTCTATGTTCTGACTGGTCCAGATGAAAAAACTGTTCCCTATAAGTCAAGGGATGCTCTCTTGACCCTAGGGGAACATTTTTATCATCTGGATGGAGTCAGATATTGAGACTCGTCACCTTTATTAAGCAACAACATGGAGGTACTAGGAACCTGTAATAGAAGTGTGTTCTATCTTCAATAAAAGCCACAATACTCAAAACAGACCATCTAAAACCCAGGAGTTTCTGGGGTCCTCATCAGTATTAGGATATTAAAATGTCAGCATTGCACCATCTGTCTTTTTAAAAAAATATTTTCTAGAAGATTTGTTAGTTACCTCTTTTTATTTTACAGGTCTTGACATGTCTTAGTTATCTTATCAGATAAGTATAAAACTTTTTAATTTGATGATTTAAGGTGGTTTTAAATCCAACCCTTTGTTTCTTTGTGTCCTGTTTAAATTTCTTGTTTTCCTTTGCAGGAATTCCTCAGGAACAGACTCAGTTTTGATGAATAGCTAATCCCCAGCTTGGATTGACCAGGTAAGAGACACTAATGTTCCTTAACTAAAGTTATATATTTTGTGCAAGTATCCATCATGATGTATGGATGGTGGTGGTAGCTAGGCCACCATTACTTGATTCTGGATGCTTGCACAAAATACACAGTAATTCGATGTGTGTGTGGTAATGCATGGTGGAAGTGTAGCACAAAGAAAAGAGTATATAACGCACTGTTTCAGTTGCTGCCTGCTAGCCAAAAACAGTTTCTGTATTCGGTTACAAATACCATTAAGTAAGCAGCCATGTTGTTACACCAGTTTTGTAGGTTGCAGAAAGAAATTTGAGTTTGGTTTGGTTTGTTCTTCATATATCGAGAAAAGACCATGAATTTCCATATTCTCTGGCTATCCCTCATGTTTTCTTTCCCTACTTTGTGTATCATTGGCTGATTTATGCCCTTTGGCGAATCCATGAGCTTAACATAAGGGATGGGATTGAATTTCTTCAATGGTGGAATGGCTTAGATTGAGGAATAGTAATGATGAAATAGTTTCAATAAGCATTGGTGAAATTAAACCCAGCTACATGATCCGCACCACATGATCCTCTGCCTGTATTAGCCTTTTTTTCAAGCCCCAGACCAGAAGACAAAGACAGTTACTGTCACACGTGTCACAGCATTAATGTGCTATATGTAAGTGGAACTTGGCATGAGAATTAAACCCAGCTACTTGATCCACACAAGTGCTCCTCTACCTTAAATTTTGCTCTGCCTCTAGTCTCTGGCTTGCTTGAAATTGTGCTTAATAAGGTGGTGAGAGTCTCTAATATCCAGCTCCGTCCAGGTGACAAAAAAATGTTTTTCCAAAAAGTCAGGAAGGCAGGAAGGAGTTATTTTACTTGACTTGTGGAGAACTAGGAAAACCTTTAAGTAAAAATAATAGTCAAATCCAGACAGACAGACTGCTGGCTGAATTTGCCAAGATTCAATAAATACACACAACTAACTAAGATGATTAAAGCCTCTCCAGCTTGTCTTGAGCCAGCTCAGGCTCCAAAACCTATCAACTTTAATGCAGTTTGTCTGCTTCTTCACTTTACTGTTTTTTTTTTTTTTTTTTGTGGTTTACTACTTATTTATTTCTATTTATTAGGTAGAGTAAGTAAGTCTCAAGTCTTTTGCCTGAAGCAGGCTGCTTCTTCTATTCTGCCCTGCAAATGCACTGTGCACTTCTCTTGAATCCCAAGTTAAGTTGCCTTAATGCCACCTTCCTGGCCCTTCTGATTGTTCTTCCTAAATTGCTTCAGCTCTAAGCTGCCTTCTTCAACACTCCATTTTAGCACCCGAATCAAATTTTGCTGCCTCAGTCAGCCTGGCTTCAGGATTCCTTGAACCTCCTCACCTCTCTCCCTCAGGCTCCAGCCCAAAGCCAGCAGCTGCTTTCCCACCACCCGCATGACTGCAGTTTTACCTCGGTAAGGGGTGCTCGGTCCGGCCCACTGGAATTCTATTCCAGCCGCACCCCACCACCCCACCCGTGATGCCCGACTTTGATCCTTTTTAGCAGCCAGCAGCAACCAACCACTATTCCCTAACTTCAGTTCTCCCTGCCTTCAAGAACATTTTTGCTTGAAGAATATGTGAGACTGAGGCAGGCCCGTATATTAAGCGTAGCAGCTTGGCCTGCTACCTTAACACAACGACCAGCAAAGGCGCCAACTGCCAATCACTCTGACTCCTCCCGTCCATCCCCACTACATTTCGCTGCCTGTATGCAAGAGACAGACAGATGCACCACCTGACCACAGAACAAGTTGATCAGGTGATGCATGTCTGAATAGGCGTGCTGCAGCGCGGCATCCGGAACTCACTCCCGCCCCTCGGCAAGTAGCGAGGGCGAGCACAAGTGAAGCACTGACAAGAGGATTCCCCACAACAGAAGAACTGAGTTGTCATTTTTCATATACCTTTATGTATAAACTCCGTCCATAAACATTCTCAAGCTGATCTATTTGAGAATTCCTCTGCCTATTTGAGGAATTCACTCTGCAATAGAGGCTGTTGTCTGACTTCAGTGAGGTGGGGATCAGGAAAAAAAAAATATGAATACTCTTGAGAAATGGAGTGTTGTTGGGGAGGCTGCTTGGGATAAAGGCAGCATGGGGTTGTATCACCAAGTGCCATGGCAAGGGACCCATATGATTAGCCACTATTTGTAAGAATCTGAAGATACTTTAATCATTTGCACAAGTTTGTACTTAAAGGCATTAACTTAGGGATTGGGTCTTATATGTGTTCTGTGGGATTGCAGCAGCATACCTGTAAGGGAATGCAGAAGATGCCACAAGGCAGTTGTTTCAGCGTCAGCTAAGAAAATAATTTTTAAACATTGGTTGGACCAGAAAATGCCTACCTACATAGAATGGTATCAAGATCTTTTGTTCAGCCTGAGAATTGAACAAATGACTGCCAAATTCAGTAATGGACATAAATCTTTTGAGAAGAGATTGGGAAAATTGCTCATCGTGTTTTCAGTTACCTAAGCTGGGGAATAAAAAAAAAAAACAAAACTCCACATTTGGTGCACAATAGTCTCTCTGTTTTTTTGGGGAAACTGGTAATCTGCATTGTCACTGCTCAAGGCTGAGACAGTTACCACCCGTTAAAGTATTATCACTACTGTCTCTTACTTATTCTTTTAAATGAATTGCCTAGATGTATATAGTTGATGTGAGGTTGGGATGTCGTATTGTTGCTTGGTGGTAACTGTCTCAGCAGGCAGTGACAATACGAATTACCAATTCCCAAAAAACAGAGAGACTATTGTGCGCAAATGTGGAGGGTTTTTTTATTCCCAGCTCAGGTAACTGAAAACACGATGAGCAATTTTTCCAATCTCTTCTCAAAAGATTTATGTCCATTACTAGATTTGGCAGTCATTTGTTCAATTCTCAGGCTGAATAAAAGATCTTGATACCATTTTATGTAAGTAGGCATTTTCTGGTCCAATAGTGTTTAAAATTATTTTTCTTAGCTGACGCTGAAACAACTGCTCTTCTCGCGTTCCCTTACAGGTATGATGTGATCCCACAAGAACCACATGTTCGGGGAATACAAAGTTATCCTAAGCCTAACAAAGGAGTCACTTTTGCTTTGATGGTGTCCCAAAGAAATCATGCTTTGTCACAATCCCACAAGACACGAGCAAGGAGCCCTTGTTTACTACACCTGGTGCAAACATCAGTCTGTAGTTTCCCCATTTTCTGTAACTTCACTGGTATATAACAAAGATTAAGAATGTTAAACTGCAGAAGTCTTGAGTTGTGATTTTCATATACCTTTATGTATAAGCGTCCGTCCATAAACATTCTCAGCTGATCTATTTGGGAATTCACTCTGCCTATTTAGAATTCACTCTGCCAATAAGGAAGCTGTTGTCTGACTTCAGTGGGGAATCGGGATCAGGAAAAAAATAATTGAATACTCTTGAGAAATGGAGTGTTGTTGGAGGCTGCTTGGGATAAAGACAGCATGAGTTGCTATCCTGATAGTGCCATGGCAAGGGACCCATATGATTAGCCACTATTTGTAAGAATCTGAAGATACTTTAATCATTTACTGAGTTTGTATTAAAGGCATTAAAGGGTTAGGTCTTACCTCTAAGGTTAAATAAACTATATTACAAATGTAACCAGACCAAAAAGCAAGTTTAACAGCGGCCTCATCAATTTTAAAATTAGGATCCACAAAAACAAAGGTTGGTTGGGGTCCCTAGTGTAAGAGATATTTAAGAATTTAAGGAGTTGTTGTTGCACACAGAGGGATATGCATTCCTTTGTCTGAGGGATGTGTTTGGGGACACATAAAGAACTGCACTAAATCTACTCCTACTTGCTTAGCCATGTTGTTCAGTTCTGAGCCACTGCGGTTGGTAACCTCACTGTCATCCAGATTACTCATGATGATCGACCAGTCTGAGAGCCAGCGAGTTCAGAGGAAGACAAGTGTATATTAATAAAACTCAGTTATGCACAATAAGCACATTCAGGGTTAATAATTATATCTAGAAAATCACCCACACTCACAGAGCCATGTAAGAGCATGATCAATCGCCCAGCATGCAGTTCTACTACTGCAATAAATACTGACGTATGTGTCATAAATTTGAGATATTGAAAAGTGAGTTGTTTTTTTTGCAAAGACATACTTTATTTGTAATGCTGCATACTGCTTTTTGGATAAGTGATCGCATCGATTCACTAGCTGTCTTCCTGACTCAAGAGTTTCAAGTTATTGATTCCGTTGTCACTCAGACCACAGTTACTATGTGATACGATGTGATTCCAAAATATTAATTTCTAGCATGTGTGTCTTGAGAAAAAAACAAGCAAAACAAATAAATCAAAAACATTAAAAAATAACCACATAAATAAAATACATAAATTAAAAATTCACTAGTAGCAATCTGTTGCCTGTTGGTGATGGGGAGTTTCAGGTGCCTACGCCTTCTACTGTAGTTTACATTGTACACCAGCTACTGTACTACAGCGAGTCTGCAGAGACATTGCCGCGATTACAGGCTCTTGGGGAGGAACATGACACAGACTACAGTGGGTCTTTTTTGTTGTTTTATTGGATAGGCTATTATTTTTTTATTTGCCACAGCAATGGAGGAATCTGGTAGACGTTGACCTGAGTGCTAAGCGAACTCGTTAGTAGTAGCTGGTTTACTTTCGAGACTATTTGGGGCTATTGACAAAAGCGCACACCTTATTTTATATTCACTTTCAGTCGATCACGTCCACTTAATGTCTGTGTGACGAGCAGCCTTCAGAGTTAGCACTGCTTTTTTGTGCTTGTGTCAAACTTATAAGAAGAACTTGTTTGTAGTAGCTTTTGTCAATAGCCCAAATAGTCTAGAAAGTAAACCAGGCACCAACTACTACTAACGAGTTAAGCTTAGCACTCAGGTCAGCGTCTACTAGATTCCTCCGTTGCTGTGGCAAATAAAAAAATAATAGCCTATCCAATAAAACAACAAAAAAGACCCACTGCAGTCTGTGTCATGTTCCTCCCCAAGAACCTGTAATCGCGGCAATGTCTCTGCAGACTCGCTCTGGGCGGGGGGTCGTATTTTACCTTTTCAACTGGGCCAGGTTATAAAGCCTGAACTGGGTAGAGCGGCGGCAGCAAAGTACACTGTGAGTACTGTCTTTCTGCTACTAGACGCATTTAAAGGGCAGCTGCGAGCTGCCAGTGTCACAGTGTGAGTCGGCTCAGTCGGAGAACTTAGAGGTGCCGGGGCTCAGCCCCGGAATGAAAAGAGGTGCCGGGGCTGAGCCCCGGCTAGCACCGGTACAAATTAAGCACTGACCCTGGTACATGCTTATAACTGCACCAAAAGTGATGCCACTGGGTTCTCCCCCTACCGCCTGATGTTTGGAAGAGAAGCTCGACTACCAGTAGATGTGTGTTTTGGGGTCTCTCTGATGGGGTTCAAGCTGACAACTATTTACAGTATATGTAAAAGTTAAAGGCCAGCTAACTCATCGTACCAACTGGCTCAAACCATGGCTGCCAAAAGAAATCCAACAAAGAAAGGTATGATAAAAGGTGAAAGCACAGGAACTCCAGGAGGGAGATCGGTGTACTAAGAAATCTGGGACTGCATGGCAAGCACAAGATTGCTGACAGATGTCACCATCTCCCTCAGATTGTAGTGGGCAAACTAGATGATCTTCCAGTGTACAAAGTAAGGCCTGAGAATAATTCAAAGATGTAAAAACAATGCATAGAAATCATTTACTGCCCATTGGACAAATCCTGATTGAGTCTGAGCCCCAGAAGATGCCCCTCTGGACCAGTGACTAGAGCTGCTGCTAAGAAAAGATCAAGGAAGTCTGCACCTACAGAAGCAGAGTTAAAGTGTTCCCTGCACAAGTCCCAGTTGAGCATGACTGTCAGTCCATATCAGAAGAAAGTAGAGTGACTTTGAATACTATCCTTCTTCGAACTGAGTCAATTGTTTGAGGCAATCCCTAGTCAATACTGGAGACAAAGCTGGGCCTTCTGGACTGTCCAAGCCCCAGCTTCATCCCTGGAGCCATTGCTCCCAGAAAGTGAAGTGCAAAGCATCAGATCAGATGAAATGGAATCATTGTGCATGGTTGAACTGTTTGAGTTTTCAGGGAGAAAATGATAGATTAGGGCAGACTGGTGATACACCCGAACAAGAAGAGTATTTTGAGTGCCCTGACAGTCCACTGCCAGTGTCAGAAAGCTCTCCATGCGAGCCAAATGTTGTGGACTCAGAAACTGTAACTCCTGGAGCTGAAAGTGCCCCAAGTTCTAGCCTCTCTATCCCCAGGAGACTCCCTGACAAGTGAGGACAATGCTGAAAATGAGGCTCAGAGTGCAGAGACTGTAACAGTTCCCCTAGAAAGACTGGTCGAGCTGTAAAGCCTGTGGTGCACCTCAGTTATGATTCCCTTAGGAGGCCTGTGGATTTGCCTCTCAATGTTGTCCATAAAGGAGTGTATGTATCCCGAGCTCATTGCCCAAACTGAGCGTCAGTGCTAACTCAAGTTACTTGTGTTGCCCTCTAAGTATGGTGCCCTTGTCCCGTCCAGCCCCAAGGTAACTGATGGAAGGGCCCCTCTCTTCAGGTTTCATGTACAAGAGGTAATAACTTGAGTTATGGTTACAATGTGTGTTAATACTGTGTAAAGAGTGGCGTACTGCAATGTTTCAGAAATGTGTTCTTGGTAAAATGATATATTGACTGATGATTACATGTGTGAGCCTAATGCAAATGTATCACAGTTGCAAGTTAAAACTTATAAGGGTACTTGCTTGGCCGGACGTCAAGCTTTCCCAAACCAGGAAAGGTGTAACCCCCTGCAAATGGGGGTTCCCAAAAGACTTCAGGAGCTTGCTTGAATGCTCCAAGCCTGAATAGTGTTTGGCGTTTAAGCCATTTATCAGTGAGTGTTTTTAGAACCTCTGGTACTGTCTCTTTAAGAGCTGTCTGCTTGCAGACATAATTAGTTGTATGGGGACTGTGTGTTTCTTTGATTGAGTACCACTCAGCTGCTGCCAATTCACTCCATTTTTGCAGTCACTAGAGTGCAAAGGGAACCTATCTGAAAGATGTAACTGTTTGCCAGAAATCATTTACAGTAATAATGAAATTACAGTTTGTCTAACCTGCTTTCTTTTGCAGTCAGAACAGTGTCTGCCTAGTTCCCATTCTGGTTTTGAACTGCTGAACTGGACCAATCAGTGTGGGGTAAGCTAGCTCTAAAATGGTCCCTTGGACGAATCAGAACTTGGACTCATAATCTGAGCCAGCCACAAGAGGATTGTATGAGCAGTGACTCTGGGAGATGTAGTTTAGACTTCAGCACCTTTTGGACCAACAGCAGCAGTCTATTGTAAGTGACAGCCAATCCAGTCAAGAACTGGGAGGAACTCAAAGGAAGTGCCGGTTTTGTCGGTTGGAGTTTCAGTTGAGCTTTGGCAGTGAAGAAGGAAGGAGCCCTGTGCTTTTTCAGTGTGCAGTTTTAGTCAAAAAACGTGTGTAAGGCCCAGAGTTCCGGTCTGCAGCTTGTGTAACAGCTTGTTAGGACTGAATCCGTCCTGTGAAGAGAATCAAAGGATATCTGAAGAGTAGAAACCAGGCTCACCCTGTAGAAGACTGGAGGAATTGCTGAAAATTGCACTCGGTCTGTCAGGAACTGAATCTGCTGTGTGTTCTCCCGGGTATTGTGCAGTAATTGCGATCGGGATACAGATGCAGCCTGCCTGGTATAGTGCTTTCTTTTATATAAATGTGTGAAGAGGTTTGTGTACCTCAAGTGAGCCCTGCTGACATTGAAGGACCCTATCTTATTTGGAGGTCGTGAGTACTAATTCAGGGTCGCTCCCTGTTGAATTGCCACATTAAATCCAAATGGAATTACTGTACTGCTGACTGTTTAATTCTCCTTTTCTCTGTGTGAAAGGGCCCCTACCAGCTGCCACGGTTTGGACTAGCCACTAGGGCTTGGGTACCCAGGGACAGTAACTGATAGGGATAGGCCTGTGCACAGAGCCATAGGTAGATGAGTAGAGTGATAAGCTAATTAACCTGATTTCCCCCTGTCCTTGTTATATCCCCCTAAATAAATCAGAGCTGCTTGTTTCAGCAAAGTTATACTGCCTGAGGTATTTGTCTATGTTAAAGTACTGTACTGTGATTGTTGCACTGTATCTTATTTCACAGGAGGTCCCAGTGCCGGAACCAATCCTGGGGGTAAGTGTATACTGTAAAAGTAATTCTGATGTATTGTGTGGGCCACTAGTGGGAAGAAAGGGGGGTTGCAGTGTCCCAGAGGGCTGTGACCAAGTTAGTTTAACTATTGTAAACCCTGACCTCTGGGTGGAGGCACCCGCCATTGGATCCAGGCCCCTCAACCTGTTAGTGGCAAATCAGGCAGGGGTAGTAGCCCCTGGGATAGCGCCATCTAGGGGTTACAGATTACTTCAGAGCGAACAGTGAAGCAGATGGAGAATTATAAACAGTTTGGGAAACGTGGAGTGACTGTACAGGGGAGGCTTCTGGCGAGGAACACCATCAGCATACCCCTAGACATGGAGGGTACCCCAGGAGCCATGCCCCACACTCTGGGTTCTGCCTGACACTCAGAGAGGGTTATCATAGGGTGTCAGCCCTCAGCGGAGAGAGGAGGAGGAGGAGGAGAGGAAAAGGATGTTTAGTACTCCTGCAGCTGAGGGAGCTCTCAGGCCTGCCACCTAGTCAGAGAATGGGGAGCCAAGAGGAAGGCAAGAGGGTGTGTACATTATAAATGGGGGGGGAGGCTACCCAAATGCCTGTAGCATAAGGTATTTTTTCAATATGAATCAGAAGGAAGAAAGGTACCTGCTGTACAAACCTCTTCAGGGAGCACATTCCAGTGAGTGGGGCAGCCACAGAAAACGGCCGGTTTCCAGTGGACTTCAGCCCCTGTCCCAGACCTCAAATCCTTGAAAGACATGTAGGGAGTCAGGAGCTCACTGAGATAGTGGGGCACCAGTCCGTTCAAGGCTGAGTATGTCACAAAAAGAACCTGAAAATCAGGGCGCCACCTAATGGACAGCCAGCCCAGAACTCATAACGAGGGGGTGGTATGCTCAGACCTCCAAATGGAGGTCAGAAGCCATGTTGCTGAGTTCTGGACCAGCTGTAGATATTGTAGTTGACCCCAAGAAAGTAAGCAATAATGCGTAAGAGGGTGTGTGATTATAGGTCAATAATCACACACCTCACATGAGTGTTGTCAGGCATGAGGCGTTTGCACCAAGTGCCTTTAAACACCCGACAGAGGTGAGCGAATAGTATATAATCACACTTCCCTTGAGTGTGTTATTGCACTTATAACGTGTGGAATAAAAATCACACCAAGTGATTTTTCTTTAAAAAATTATAAAGTCAAAAGACGTGTGGTTGGGGAGCCATGATTAAATTTTTTTTTAAGTTCCTATTCGAGACCACGCGGCTCCATTGATAGTGAGGCTTCTGACAAGCTCTCTAGGCTGAAGGAGACAGAAGGTTTTCAAAGGTCTGTATCCTGGGGAAGACTCCATTTATAGTTATTTAGCAAAAGGAAAGTTTTTTCAGCATGACCTGAAGCAGGCAAGAAAGCATAAAACTGTACACATGGGCTGATGCGGTGGTGACGTCATGCTGATACCTTCAGTATAAAGGCTGCCAGCATGAAAGAAGTGCGTGTGAGCAATTGTGGTCACATAATTATATGGCTATACTGCTGTTCTGACCAATCAGCACATTTGATTTTTCTTACACATGTTAAAAGCCTTTATACAGCACATAGCGGTAGAGATGGGAGAACATGAGGTGAGAAAATTAACATAATCAAGTAGGGTATGTAGCCCTGCAGTGTCCTTCAGAATGTAAAAGCAGTTCCTGACCACAGAAGAGACCTGAGGAATGAATGTTATCTGTATGGGAAGAACTAGTTCCAGACTATGAACCTCCCCTACCACCTGCAATCTCACCCCATCAAAAATAGGGAGATTGAGGCTGCCTTGAATGGCTGATACCTGCTTCTCATTCTCCAACAAAAGTAATTCAGTTTTAGTGGGATTACCAGCTAACTAGCTGACATCATCCAAACCCTCATTTCCTCGAAGCAATGTTCTAATTTCATTACCAAGGACACCCTGTCAGGAGCAAAAGATACTCACTGCTGTGTATCATCCACATAGCAGTGAACTTCCACACTGTTGCGTCTAATGATCTTACCCAGCAGAAGCACAGACTCCACAAACAATACAGATGACAGAGCAGATCCCTGTGGGATTCTGCAGCCCACAGCAGCTGGCCGTGAACAGCATGATCCAAGCACTACCGATGACCGCTCTCTTCCACTAAGGAATGGAACTGTCATAAAACAGTTCCCAATACACCCCTAAGCCCCTCAAGTCTGGCCAGCAAACTTGCACGATCAACGGTGTCAAAGGCAGATGACAGGTTGAGGAGGATTTACAAGGGAAACCTCCCCTCAACTCCTCACTAGAAAAAGATCATTGCTTATACTGATCATGATGGTTTCCATGCCTTGCCTGATATGGAAACCAGATTGACATGGCTCAAAGAGGTAATTTCTCTCTAGGTGAGCCACTAGCTGAGATACAACCACTTTCTCCAAAACCTTTACCTTTAGATGTAAGTTGATAATTGACAACATTGTCAGGGTCCAAAGATGCCTTTTTTTTTAACATATTTTAGTAAGCAAGGTAGCAGAATGATACACAAGTAATACATACAAAAATCAGGCGAAGTGTTATGAAAACACTAGTAGTACAAGACTATAACTACAAGAGAACTTTGGGGAGAACACACAACTTATGTACTTTAAACGAACATTGAAAAAAAAGAGGAAGAAAGGCACACCTTGGCCCATCAATACATAAGGTTAAATGACCTTAATGTAATTGCAAATTGTATGTAATCTAGCAAATTTAATAACTCATTTGCCCAGAGTTTCCATGACAGCAAGTGTCATATACATTAATCACTGAAACCTTGCTCAGCATGACAGAAGTGCAGCTACAGTATATAACAACTGAATAGACAGTGCTTAGCCACCATGTGGATGTGCAAATGCATGTTATTTCACTATGGCCAAACATCTGACTCAATTGTGCAGGGGCTTCACCACCACCTCCTCCAGGGGCGTTGGTAAAAAAACAAACTTCCTGCATAGAGGCACTGAAAATTCTTGCCAGCATATGCCCAATGCCACCCATCCAACCTTGAACAGCTGGGTGGGGGCTGGGTTCAAAATGCAAGTGGTGCAACACCAAGTCAGGGACCACCTTAAGGACCTCTTCCTCACCCAATAGAATAAACCCCTACCACCTATTTACTAAGCTACATGAATTCTCCTCTCTAGCCCTGTTGCCCATCCATTGGGTAAAGGATGAACTGTGGTCCTGATGCCAAAAATCTAAGCCTTCAATAACTTGTTTAACTAGTCACACTTCTCCAAGGAAACATGTTCCCTGTGCTGTAAACAGTCAGGATGTAATAAACTGTCTACTGCATGGAAAAGTGTGTTCGGACAGTTCTCTTGGTTGAGTGTGAAGAACCTCTTCCTTGCTGCCCTAATGTCACCCCTCCCCCCAGTAAAACCACAAGTGCTCCTCCAGAGCAAGTCTGTCCACATCTGCTTGAGAGTTCCACCATTTGTTCTCTGTTTTGCAACCTGTAACATTCAAACACTGAAGCTCAGATGAAGACCAAGGAAAGCTTCTGTGTGAGGTCATCAGGCATGAGCAGACTGGTGCAAGGGAATCCAGTGCCAAGGACAGCACCGATTTATAAGCTAAGCTTCCACCATGGCAGAGCACCCCCCCCCCAGTAGAGACTGTGACCAGGTTTGATGTGTCCAATAGCTCTAGAAACCTCTCAGGGTCGAGATCATGTTTTGAACAGTGTTAGATCACTTATGCAGTCAGAGGTGACACCCTTAGAGCCCCAACACTGAAGGTTCCATGTGAAAATAGCTAGCGTAAAATGGCGCATCGAAAACAGCAAGGACATAACAGCGAGGGCACAAACAGCGATCACAGTTGTTACACAGTGTTATGCCCTCCACACCCCTTTGTAGGTCACCTCTCACTATGGATGACCAACTCCGGGAGGACCCGAGGAGGGGGGAGCCCAAGTCGCTGAAATGGCAAGCGCTGTTTTGTTCTCGCTGTTTCTGTGAGTTGCCATTTTGTGCTCGTTGTTATTACGGGTTACCACACTGAATAAAATGGTGCAGTTTTCTGACTAAATGACAGACTCCACTTAGATGTTCTTAATCTCAAACCCTGCCAGGAAAACAAGCTTGAGTGTGTCACCTCTGGAGTGAGTGACTGAGGTAATTTCTGAGACCCAACTCAGAAGAAAGTTGGAGGACGTTGTTAGCATATACGTCAGAAGGGCTGGCAACCCTTGCATTGAAGTCCCTGATGACAAGTGTCCTCGAGGAATCCAATACCCAGTCTGACATCCTCTCAGCAAACTCCTAGAAGAAGTCTTCACTGCTGCCAGGAGGGCGGTAGATGAAAACTATCCTTCATCTTAGACCAGCCAAAAACTCAAGGACCACCCACTCTAATGTCCTTACTGATTTGACAGGAAACACCACGTAATTCAGTCTGACTCTAATACAGATGGCCACACCGTCACCTTTGCACTCATGTCTTGGGTAATATACCATGGAAAAAATGGAAGAACTAATGTTACAAGTACAAGGCCGGCTGAGTCATCCAACCAGATTTCCGTGACACATGCCAAGTCGGTACATGAATCAGATATAACATCCCTAATGATGGAAGCTTTATTCACAACTGTTATTCCAAATTGCTCAGGCATGAGCAAGTGGTGCAGGGAAGGAGCAAATAGCCTGGGGTTGGTTTAATTCTGTTAATAAATATAAACCAAGAATCCAAAAAGCAATGCTACATGCTCAAAATCAGTTGTTTAGCACCAAATTAAACATGTTACTGTTGCACACTACCATTTATTTAAGAGGTATAAGTTTGGTTGCAGTCACCATCAGTTTAGTGTGCTGTATTTGTCTCCTTTTTCAGTTTATCATGACGAAAGTTCACAGAGTCACAGAACCTTGACAGCATTCAAAACTGAAATGGTAATACTACAGTTTATTGAATGTTGTCAGAGAAAGGTGTCTCTCCTGGTGCTAGATCTTGTGCAAAACTTAGAAAGTGCTCATAATAGCCAGCCCAGTGGCATGGAGGGCTGAGGCGCTGGGCGCCTTACCTCCCACCACACCGGTGACCCGAGGTCTGGAATGGACACAGGTTGCTTGGGGGTCAGTGGGGAGAGGAAGGATCAAGCATTCCAGGACAACCCTCCTTCCTCGGGGAGGGGGGGTTAAAGTGGTACACTGGGCGGCAGCACATGTATGTCACCATGTAGGGAAGGGAACCCATGTTCAGGACACCAGGACCATCTCCATGGAAGCAGAGCTCGGACATTGCACCCCTTGTACGTTCATGGGACCAGGGAGAAATCCAGGAGGAAAACCACCCCAGGCAGCAGGATGAACGACCGACTCTCTACAGGCCCCGCACCAGTGGCTGGGCACAGCCACAAGTCCTGTGGCAGAGAACGACAGTGAAGGTAAGTCCTAGAGGAACCAGATGACAGAGTGGGGGGTGGGGAGCAGTCCGAAGGAGGCTGCTGGGGAGAACCAGGAGATAAATAGAAGGAAAAAAAAGAAAGTGCTCATAATGGTGCAAATAAAGATTTTCAGTCCAAATATTAGCAAGGGACTGACATTACCTGATCCATGGCTGAACCGCCACCTCTTGTCCCGGTGCTTTGGTCATCATGAGTTTCACAATCGATGAGGCACTGCACAGAAATACCTATACTGGAAGAACTTGGTGGGTTCCGCCACTAGATACCTCCAGTTTCATACGCTGCCTTGGAGACAGAAATCAGGCATGCTGGATTTTGGTCTACTTCATTCCCTCTTGGAAAGCACTTCCTGACTCACCTGTATCTCCCTGAAGATCCGTACCGCTTGGATCCCCAGCTCTTCCTTTTCAGGTGGGTAATCCTTCACTGGAGTCCAGGCATCTAGCTCACACTGCTACTTTCATGGCTAAATTTTGGTCTGGGAATCTCCCCACCTATATTTCCTCTCTCGTCTTTGCCTCTTCACTAAGCCCCTATTCCCTTTGGAATGTTGACTCTTGTTCCTTCACCATCCCCCACCGCTCTGCTACTGTTGGCCAATCCACCTTTTCCTACCGCTGCCCTAAAAATTGGAATGCCCTCCTGTTTGCCATCTGCAATGCGCTTTCACCCAGTGCTCTCTCTTCTCTCCTTCGAGTGTGTTCATCCCATTCCTGCTCATGCCAATCCTCATGACTGTATCCAAGTTCCGTACCACTTAAAACTTGTGGTCCTTCTCTATGCCCCCAGTGCCCAATTAGCTATGCCCAACTTAGCACTCGATATTATCTCCTAAATACTCACTAACACTATTTCCCTCCACTCTCCTGTTTTAACTGATATTTCAGTACCCAGGCTGCACCCTGGTTTTTGTTTTTGTTTCTGTAGCATATTTCCTTTGTCTCCTGATTTTGTAACCATGCATCACTGCTTGTCTGTAACCCCTCATGTTCTCTTGTTCCTGCTTCTGGTCTCTGTAAATTGTACTCTTTGCACTTTACTGTTCGTATTGCACTTATGTTCACAATTTTGTATCTTGTATTATTTGAATTATGTTTTACCACATTGTTAATAATTCAGTTATAATTTTGCACTGCTGTGCCTGTACCTCCAATTTCCCCTATCCCCCAGGACATATCTGGAAACGAGCAATTTATTGCTTTGTATATTTTCCTGGTGAAACGCTTGAATAAATAAATAAAATAAAAATCCTGAAAGCATTACATCTTGGCCTAACACTTATCGGAACAGCACAGTTATCAATAACGAAGGGTTTGAGATTCCACAGTTAACCTTCGGAGTAAGATATTATAACTTTGGATATGATGTACATGTAACTACACTTAGATAAAAAACCTACACAGGGTCAAACACATACCCTGGGAGCCAGCCCACTGGTGCAGTGGTTGGATTTCTGTCTGCAACCCCAGCGACCCAGGTTCGGGAACGAGTCTGGGCCGCTGGAGGACTGGCCGGGGGAAAAGGCCTGAGCATCCCACGACTGCTTGTCTTCTCCGGGGGGGGGGACCAAGGTCCACAATTTGTCTGTCCCCAAGCGGAGGCTTGGGGTACAACAAGTCCTGCAGTCACAGAAGGGAGAGGTCGAGGCGTGTGGTGGACGTCAGCGCGTAGCACTTTGATGTCAGGGTGCACACCACATGCAAGGGAGAAAATGGCATAAAGAAGCACCGGAGTGCTGAAGGGAACGAGCGCCAGCATGAACCCTGATTGCTCCCTCCTGTCTGACCTCGATTGGGGGACCCGATGAAACAAGGGGTGCTTGGGCCCCATCTCTTACCCGCCTGGTGGGTATAGACATGGCTCCATGAGGGTCCTCCGGGGCTACAGGTAGGTGGAGAAGTGGGGAGTGCCTAGGCATCTCCCGACTGAACGGGGACTCCGGTGCTGGGGGGAGTATAAAGAAACAAAACAAAAAAAAAAAAGCATATACCCTGGCCCAGGCCCTGCCCCAGCAACAAGCAGGGGACCCAGCTTGCATAGTTGCATAGGAGCTCCTGAATCCCATGTCCACAGAACCTGACAGCAAACCACCAGCCATTGACTGTGCCACCTACCTACCCTGTGAGGCTGGGAACAGAACCCCCTCCCCCCCTTCTCCGACCCACCAATCGAGGACTGTGGACCCAGGTTAAACTGTGGACAGAAAAAAGGCCCTAGGGGCTAACTACAAAGGGGAAGAAAATACTACACCCTCGCCCTTTAGGGATTCCAAAGGAACCAACCAGAAAATGCAGCCGAGAAGTATGCAGACACACTAAGCCATAGGAAACAAGTATTTGTCAATACTGAATGTTTGTTTGCAGTATAATAAGAGTTTTAAAGGGAACATAATATCATCTATTTATGGTGCTTTCTGTTCATTATTGACATGCTGTTAAGATATTTGATGCTATTATATTTCCATTCTGCATGCTGAGTGCCTTTTTCCCCACTTTGTTTAGTGATTTCCCGTAGCTATGAACCAGAGTCTGGAGCTCAGGCATTCTTCACACTCTGGTCTGTAACTAGGGGAAACCACTAAAACAAACTGAGAAAAAAAAACACACATACATACACACACACACAGATGAACTGTGAGCCTTGATGTTCATCTTCAAAGTCTGATGATGACTTCATGTTAGTTGGCTAATGGGCAGAAAACCAGTGTGATAGGTGTGGCTTCATCCTTTGAACTACGTAATGTTTATGTCCATCAGCCAGCTCAACATCATCATCATCAGCCTTCTCAGCATTGACTTTTGAGTAGCAAGCCTCCTATATTTCTACATCCACCGGCTTATACTGCACTCACCTCCACAGCCCCTACACTGCCCGAGCACACCAAATGTGTTCGCACATGCAGGCAAGCAAACATAAAACAGTCCTGTTTAAAAGGGTAGTGTTATCTTTGTGCTGATTTGCCTTTCTTGCTCTGTGACAACCATGTCAGTTTACTCTCCTTGTAATCAATAAATACACTATTCACCTCATAGTCTACAGACATTAAATGTTCCTGCTCAGCAGTGTCTGTAAATGTCACTACTGGAATGGGCTATAGCTTCCCCCTTTTTCTTCCCAACTAATCTTTTTTGTTCCCTGACTCACCTGGCGGCACCCCTCAACCCATCACCAACCTTCTCATGGATTTACTGGTTACCCACCACTTGCTAAGAATGATGCTAGTGGTGGGTGTCCCACCATGTTTGTTGTACATTGGGGGGGGGGGTGCACAACATTTGGCCAGGGCTTTTTTTTCTGCAGCTCCTGGTTTTTCTCCCCAGTGGTGCCAGACTGCAATGATGCGCATGTGCGCTGGTATCTGACAGCTACTCCTTGCTGTGATCCCAGTGTGCTGTCTACTGGCCTTCACCAGGTGGCAGACAAAAAGCAGACTGCTGTGTTCCACCTCCTGCAGGGACAAGAGCTTTCCCTGGGATGCTCAATCCTCCCTCCTCCAGATGGCCCCCAAGTGACCAAAGTCTAATCTTTTTTTTTTACTTTGTTTATCTCCTTGGCTTGGGTGGGGGATGTAACCCCTCTTCGGTGCCCAGACCTCACACCTGGCATCCCCCCCCCCAGGCTGCCCAGACTGGGATGCCCGCAGCTTGCCTCCTATGGCAGGGCGCCTCAAGAGGAGGGACTGAGATTCACCTGAGGACCCAGTCGACGCTTACACCTGGGGCATCATTCAGGTGGTGGTCCAGGGGCTTCATGGTGTAGACAACCCATGGGTTTTCTTTGTGAGTTTCTCCAGAAGCGTGGATGTGCAATGATGTCAGTGCAGGTCGGGCGCTGTCCTGCACCCGACCTACAGATGTCCACCCTCGCCTCCCCCACTGAAGAGTGGCCCTGGCTGTTACACATCCAGCCTCCGCTGGGTGTCACTGATATGCTGGGGAGCCACAGCCCTCATCCCCCCGATGAGGAGGTGAGCTGTCCATTGGATGCTCATCCTACCTCTCCCAGCCCAACCCTCTTACGCACTGCGCTTGTTCCTGAACATGGGTCATTAGCACCACAGGCAGTAGTGCTATCACTGCGCCAGCAGGCTGGCGACCCAAGTCCATTCTTGAACCTGTGTCACCAACACAGCAAGCAGTCGCACTACTGCTGTGCTATCAGGATGGACAGATATTGCTTTACTTGTACTCACACTCCACTACAGTCCTTCGTGCCAAGCAGTGATTGAGTTGGTATTAGGGTGTTGCTAGAGGCCAGAGATGCCCATCCATGTTTGCACTGGCACTGAGCAAGGAGACTGCGCTCTCCGGTTCAGGATAAATGCTGGTCTTATGCCTCCAGGTGAAAGGGGGGCATTTATGAAATGTTTCTTGTAGTTTGAAAGCTGATGAAAAGCTCTTCTAAATGAAGCATTGGGTTTACCTGTAGCTAGCAGCAGCCCAGAGATATCAATTACTACATCTGTTCTATACTGATACTACACTGCCACCAGTTTTGGAACCTTGTGATGTCATGCAGGGTGAAGCTGTGTCTAATGACAATGTTACTACCCCCATGGTCACAGCAACCCCTTCGTACCAGTCATGGCTTTCGTGTATGGGGCCTCATACAAAAATAGTAACTCAGTGATATGGTAACATAGTACTGTGGTAATAGAAGGGACTTGGAGTTCATTTTGTCCACCCTCCTGCCACACAACAGTGACTGCCAAAATTTGATTATGGACACACATCTAAGCTTATCTGCTGTAATTTTACTCCCAACCATGCTGCACAACTCTCAGTGCCATTCTCTCTCAGGGATATGTCTGCTCCTTGTGGGCAAGCCTAAACGGTGCTAACTTCCACAACCTCACCAGTTATGTTACTCCACGTTATCTGCCCTCTGTGTGAAGTAATACATTCTAATGCTTTTCCTATCCTTCAACCAACCTATAATTGTAGCCCCCTCTTTCAGTGTCAGGATTAATGAAAGAATTATGCCGACCCACATGACTCCTGGTGTGCAGTGGGGAATCAGCCGTGAAGAGACCTGTTAAGAGTAAATTGTTTTAGGGCAAATGTGTGGACTCCATGGAGGCTGCCATCTTGTGATGTGCTAACATAGAAACATACAGAGAAACACAGAAGCTGATGGCAGATAAGGACCGCAAGGCCAATCCAGCCTGACCATTTTTTCTACCTTATGAATGTGCTAGAGGCCTTTACTCTGACAATGACCTATCTATTCATACTCATCTGTATTGCTCCCTTATGCCTATCCCATGCCTGTTTGAAGCCCTGCCCAGTATTCATATCCACCACTTCCTGAGGTAGGCTGTTCCATGCATCCACCACCCTTTCTGTGAAAAAGAACTTCCTCACATTACCACTTAATCAGCTTCCCTCAAATCTCATGCTGTGTTCTCTTGTCCTGCTATTTTTCTTATATTGAAACATGTTAGACTCTTTCACCTTGTTAATGCCCTTAAGATGTTTGAATGTTTTGATCGTATCATCTCTCTCCCTCCTTTGCCCTAGGGTATACATATTGAACTCCGTTAATCTGTCCTCATATGTTTTCTGATGCAGTCCCTGCACCATTTTGGTTGCCCTTCTCTGGACTGCCTCAATTTTGTTAATGTCCTTGTGCAGGTGCGGCCTCCAGTACTGCACACAGTACTCCAGATAGGGCCTAACCAGTGTCTTGTAAAGAAGGATTATTACCTCTTTCTTACAACTTGTGATACGCCTACTAATATACCCCAACATCCCTCTACCCTTACCTACTGATTTAGTGGTCTGCTTGGATGATTTCAGGTCATCTGCAATGATGATGCCTAAGTCTCTTTCTTCCCTTATGACTGCCAGCAACTTCCCTCCCAGCCTATAGGTGGCTTCAGGGTTTCTCTTCCCTATGTGCATGATCTTGCACTTCTTTGCGTTAAACCCCAGTTGCCACTCTTCAGACCATTTTGCCAGTTTTTTCAGATCTCTTCTCATTCTGCCCACCCCATCTGGATCATCTACTCTGTTGCAGATCTTGGTGTCATCTGTAAACAGGCAAACCTTACCCTCCAGTCCATCTGCAATGTCACTGATGAAGATGATGAAGAGGACTGGCCTCAGAACTGATCCCTGAGGTACCCCATTTGTGACTTGCATCTCTTCTGACTGTATACCATTTACCACTGCTCTCTGTTTTCTGCCCACCAACCAGTTTGCCACCCAGTTGACCAACTTCTGACCCACCCAAGCCTATCCAGCTTATTAATCAATCTTCTATGTTTATTTATTTATTTGTTTAGCTTTTGTTGACCGGGTAAGTGCACGAGACAAATCCTGCCTATTTTCAGGCACGACCCAGGGGAAGGGAATACAGATGAATGCCAACTGACCTTGAACAAGATTAAGCTGTTGGTGGTATTTTTAGTGAATGAGGGAAATTTGGCCAGGACACGGGAAATTCCCTACTCTTTCGATAAGTGCCATGGGATCTTTAACATCCACCTGAACTACCACCAATCCAGGCAGATGGGACCTCGGTTTAACGTCTTATCCGAAAGACGGCACCTCAGAAGTGCAGCACCCCTCTCATGCTGCACTACAGTGTCAGTACTGGGATATTAACCCAAGTGCCAGATGTGGGAACTGAACCCACAGCCCTCTGATCTCCCAGCCTCAGAGGTGAGTGTGCTACCTACTGAGCCACTGACACTGCTATGTGGATCAGTATTGAAAGCTTTGCTGAAGTCAAGGTAGGCGACATCAACTGCACCCCCTTGGTCCACCACTCTGGTTAGCCAGTCAAAGAAATCTATGAGATTAGTTTGACAGGACCATCCTTTTGTACACCCATGCTGTCTTGGATCCTCTGCTTCTATGGATTCCAGGTGTTGCACTATCCTTTCCTTGCCCACTACTGAGGTAAGACTGACGGGTCTGTAGTGCCCTGCCTTCTCCCTGCTGCCTCTCTTGTGGAGCGGGATCACATGAGCCCTTTTCCAGTCTTCTGAGCCCTCTCCTGTGCTCAGAGACTCAGTAAACAGTTCAGCTAATGGCTGTTCTAGTTCCACCCTTAGCTCCTTTAGTACCCTGGGATGTATGCCATCAGGTCCTATTGCCTTGTCCACCCTGAGCTTAGCGAGCTGTTTTAGGACCCTTTCTTTTGTGAAGGGACTTCTGCAGACCTCCCTCCCCCTTGTGTCCATGGTGCTGAGCTGTGGGCCCTGCCATACCTTCTCCTCAGTAAATACTGAGCAGAAGTATCGATTTAGGATAGATGCTTTTTCTTGGTCCTCCTCCACACACACCCTTATCCCCTTTGATCTTAGCAATACCCCCTCTGGACTTTCTCCTTTCACTAATGTATCTATAGAAAGTCTTGTCCCCTTCTTTTACTGTTCATGCTAGTGTAGCCCCCAGGTGGCGCTATTCCAAGGGCTACTGCCCCTGCCTGCGTGACTAGTTGCAGGTTAAGGGGCCTGGGTACTGAAATGGGTGCCTCCACCCGGAGATCAGGGTTGTTAGTGGTCAAGCTAACATGGGCACAGCCCTCTGCGACACTGTAACCCCCCTCTTTCCCTTCTAGTGGCCTGACCCATACACAATAATTACTTTCACAATGACCCTTATTCACCAGGCAATTACCCACACTGTTTGCACTTACCAGCAGGGCTGGTTCCTCTGGCTCGACCCTGAAGACCCCCTGTAAAACAAGGTTATGTACAGCAAATAGCAACAGTACAGTACTTTTGGCACAAACTGGAACCACAGTCAGGTTAAATGCAAAAAGAGTTAGATCTGATTAATTCAGGGGACTTGAACAAGGGAAGGGCATAATCAGGTTAATTTGCTCAAAGGCTATATCAATCAGACAGTTATGCATGCACTTCAGAGTCCCTACACAGTCACACACGCTGGGTACCTAGGTAGGAAGACAGTGGGCTGGCCAGGAACATTGTCCAGGGCAGGCCATTGCAGCTGGTTGGGGACCTGTGATAGAAGAAAGCAACATGCACCACACACACTATTTGTAATCCGGAGCTGGAGGGCTCAGTTCATGACAGAAAAGACAACAAAGCAATCAGATGACAACACTTTAGATTTAGCTGTTGTTGCAGGGAGCTACTCTGATGTTTACTCATGATACCAAATACAGGACACAGGCAGAATGAAATTGAGACAGCAGGTGGTTGAACTGGAGTGCCAGGAGAAGCAGGGCCCACACGAATCACTGAGGTGTCGCTCCTGTTCAAAGCGTGAGCAGGGGCTGATCCCCAGGCAGGTCTCTCGTCGATGGCTTTCTTTGTGCAGCGGGTAGTCTGGCTGGGCCAGTGTGGCAAGGCCCAGGCCCAATGGAGATGAATACGGATTCAGTCCGTGGGAGCTAGATGCAGCCTGCAGCAAGCAGAACACAATTCAGCACACAGTGAGGAACCAAATAATGACCCACTAACAGCACACAGCACATTTACATGTAAGAAATTCTACTGTGCCAGGCAGATTGCTATCCAGTCGCAATTACAGAGTCTCTGCACAAACCAGGAGTTCAAAGGTGGCTGGAAATCCTGACAGGCCGACCGCATTCAGCAAATCTTCGGTCTTCTTCAGGTTAAAGCCTGGTCACTATCCAGTGGCTTAAATCATTCTCACAACTCGGATTCAGTCCGAATCAACTCTATTTTCCCTCTCAGGGACAGCAGGCAGGCAGGCAAGCAGACAGGCAGGCCAAAACTCAGCCCTTTCACAGTTCTCCTGCGCGAATCCACGCAGGAATTGCTGCTTGATTATCTCGAGCTGTTACTCCTTCACTTCCCACTCAGATCTGAACTGAAACTGCAAGCAGTTTGGGACTTTCCCCAGGATGCAAAAGGTTCAATTGGCTGATTGCTCTGTCAGTCACAACAAGGACTCCCCCTCCAGGTTCATTTAGGCACCAAAAGCCAAAAACTACAATTCGTACAGAATGTTGCTCCCACAAAGCCCCTGGGGATAGACCCCATTTTAGAGTCCCCAAAGGTACTGATTGGCCCATTTCAGCAGTCCAGGACCAAGATGGTGGCGATAAACAGAAATGTCCATGCTGCAAAGAAGGCAGGTTAGACAAACTGCAATATTATTACTATTCTAATAAATGATCAGCAAACAAGTACATCTTCGTACAGAGCTCCCTCTGCGCTGATAGCGATGGCAGAACGGAGTGATTATTTGGCAGCTCGGGTGGGACTTGAGCATAGAAACACTCAACCTCCTCCCAGATTAATTATGACTGCAATCCAGGCAGCCCTTAAAGAGATAGTACACAGAGGCTATACAGGCACTCTCTGGCAATACATTTAAACTGCTAAAATGCAGGACACCAGTCTTGCAGTGAGCATGTAGGCAAGCTCAAGGAAGACTTTTCGGGAACCCCCATTTGTAGGCGGGTTACACTAGTGTTTCCTCAGTTTGGGCCTTTGCCTGCCTTACTGCCTTCTCTGCTTCTCTTAGGGAAGTTTGGTATACCTTCCTATCTTCGTCCCACTGTGTTCCCTTATATTTCCTGAAGACCAACCTTTTGGCTCCGATGTTTTCTGCTACTGTTTTTGAGAACCAAAGTGGTTTCCTTGTTCTTTTGCTCTTGCTTTTCTCCCTAACACAATCGGATGTTGCTTCAAGTATTGCATCCTTAATGCTTGCCCACTTTGCCTGTACCCCATCACCTGTATTTCTTTTTGCCAGGGCTAGCTTAACTCTGTTGGCCAACTTATCAAAATCAGTGCCTCTGAAGTCCCATATTTTTGCCTCGGAATGGGATGATTTAGTTCTAGTGGCCAAATTGAACCATACCATGTGATGGTCACTGGCCTTCAGGTGACCTTCAACCTGGAGATCTGTGATCCTTTCCCTGTTAGTCAGTACTAGATCCAGGATAGCCATGTCTCTGGTGGGTTGTTGTACCAATTGTTTGAGGCCCTCCCCTGCAGGGAATCCACTATGTGTCTAGTTCTGGCGGATGTTCCTGCTGGTATTAACCAATCTGTATCCGGCATGTTGAAGTCTCCCATTATCAGAACCTCCCCTTTAGCTGTCATGTTTTGTATATCTTCTAACAGTAATGTGTCTATGTCCTCCCCCTGTTCTGGAGGCCTGTAGACTACCCCAGTTCATATGGCTATCCCATTCCCTGTTTCCAGGGTGACCCACAGTTCTTCTGACTCCTCATATGTATTCAGAATTTCTGTAGCTTTAATATTTTCATTGACATAAAGGGTCACTCCCCCCCCCCCTTTTTTTGCACCCCGGTTTCTTCTGAACCTCTGGGATAGCAAACTGACAGAGCTGCCAGTCCATGAGTTGCTGCAGGCTTCTGGGAAAAGGTGGGGCAGTGTATTTGGTGCCTTTTCTAGCCCTCCTAGGTACTGTCTGTGGACCATGAGTGACAAGCAAGTAGAACCAATCAGTGCCACGTTGAACTGGATGTGATATATATGCTTAGTTGGCGAAGAGGAGTCAGGTCTTTGAGGGAACCCTAGGAAAGTGGACTACTTGTGCAGCTGCAGGCACCTAGTAGGTCATCTGGACCTCTTGTTTGTGGTTTTGAGAGAGATCGAGTGGCATCAGAGTGCTTGCATGGCTGATAGACAACAGCTGAAGGTTCAATGTGTGGCAACATGGTGAGAAATAACAGATCCTACCCGTTAGTTAGCTTGGTGGAGCTTTCCAGATACAGAAAGTGAGACTGAGAGAGAAAAGGACCAAAGACTAAGTTACCTGATCTAGGAGCTGGCATCCAAATATGATGTACTGTGAGTCCCAGGGGTATGGCCGAAGGACCAGAGTGATTAAAGCCTGCAGCCCCCCTGTGGAATTACCTAACTGGTAACTGTGAGTACAAAATAGGCCTTGCCCCCTTGAAAGGAATAAGTAAGCAATAAGACACAATGGGGTGTGCATGGAACAGATTTTATTGCAAGCCCAGGGGTGTAGTGAGGCATGAGGCCACAGGTCAAGTGCCTTCAGCCTCTGGAAGTGCAGTAAAATCTGCTCCATGCAAACCCCAGGAGTGTCTTATTGCACTTATAAAATGGGTTAGTTTTTAAAAAATATTTTTCTCAGCCTAAAAAAGTATTTTAGATAAAACAGTCCTTCCGCCTGCTACCTGATGATGACATGTTATTTTTATCATAGAACATTTTTCCTATTGTGGGATCCATAGTTCAACACCCACCCACTCCACCCCAACCCCAATCAGAGAAAGAAGGAGCTGAGCTGTATGATTCTGCATTCTTATGGGTTTGTGGCACCAGAGCAACCTTGTACTGAGCAACAGTTTTCCTGATCAACAGAGAGTTCAGCTGCATGATTTATGTATTTGTACAGGACTGTGGCATTACTGAGCATCTGTTCAAAAGTAAGAGCAGCGTGGAATTTATGTTGCCCGTGGGACAGCAAGAAAAGCCATGGGCAGCAGCGTAACAAGAGAGAAATCATTCGCAGCATCTAGGGGAGGGCAGAGGGACAGATGAAGCAGCGGGTGGGAGATGAGGAGACAGACACTACCTGTTAAGTGCAGGAAGAGAGGTAGCGAGCAGCAGGAGAAGCTCCTGTAAGTGTGCTGGTGACTGACTAAATTTTGTGACATGTCTTTTTTTAAAAGTTAAGAAATGTAACAAAAGTAAAAGAAGTTAACGGCAAGCAGCTCCAGTTTCCCTGATGGGCCATAAGTCACGCATGAGACTCATTACTGTGAGGAACAAAAAACTGGCATTAAAAAGAAAAAAAACAAAAGAGCGTTCCAATGTCAGACTGATTTTTCTTTATTTTTTTGTTACACTGCAGTTCAATCGGTATCAAGGAGAGTGGTGAGCTGCCTTAGCAAGGAATAAAAAATGGCAGCATTTCAAAAACAAACGTTCTACCAGCACACTAATTTCTGTATCCTGCAGTGCCATCCTGCTTTCCTGAACTTGTTATTACCTGTGCATGGAACAGATTTCATGCCCAGGTATAAACCAATCAGAAAGCAGGATTTTGTCTCCCCATTTTATAATGTGGGATTACACAGTTTGTTTACAAATTGGCTATTAGGCCAGATTACAAATACTCCAGTACAGGAGGAGAAGTGTCTGTAGCGAAAGATGAAATAAGGGCACCTTGTTAGGGCTTGACTAAATTGTGGTCTGTACTGGGGGTAGTACTTGGGCAATTAACTAGGGCCTAGTTAGGCAAAGGCCTTGCACTGAACTGTCTGAGTCTGCCGTTGTCAGGGTTGTGTGGGTGATAAATAAACTGTTGTTTACTGTTGAATCTGCCATTATTCTCGACTGTCATACTGTTGTGCATGCTGCCACGGGTATCTTTACTGCTACTGTACAAGGGTTGGTGGAAAACGTGACCACAACAGGGCGGTGGGTAAGTACAACATCCCAGGGGGTTCTGCCAGCTAGTCATCTAACCCACTGTAACCTTTCTGAGTGGAGGCACCATGCAGTATTTAGTTTGGATATGAACTCCGCCCTCCCCAACTGTTAGTGAGGAATAACCTCGGAGCCACTGTTAATATCTATGGCATGGACAACGGGCTTTCCTCTACCGTGCCCCTTCTTAGTACAATTCCTTCCCTGCCAGTATCTCAGACACCCCCACAATCTCTTGCTTTAAAACTACCCTCCGGAACCACCTTCTCACTACTCGCAGCTGTTGCTGTTTCTAAGCTATCTTGCTCACTCTCTGACAAAGCCCCCTGTTGGCTGCTCAAATCCTCTACCTTCTCTACCCTTGGTTCCTGTTACCTCCCTGTTGACTCAGCTAAAACACACTGTATTGATATCCTATGTTTTTCTGATGTTATTTCCCTGAACAATGTTAACTTCACCAATCCTGTATGTTGTAAATTGTTGATCTCATTTGTCCTCCTGTATCCTCAAAAAAACTGTACACTGTTTCTCTGTACCAAGTTGTTATCAATGTATTGTCCTCTCTGTGACGAGGTACCTTTGTAAGCGAGCCTCTGGCTCAAAAGTTGTAAACTGATGCTTAATAAATAAATAAATGGCAGCCCTATAGCGGTGTAAAGCGGGGACCCACCCCCCCAGAAAGAGCCTTACATAACGATGATGAAGAAGTAGTTACACTGTACACATAAGAGTATATTTGCACCTTATAATTAAGTCACTAAGCCACCCCTAAACCTTCCTCTTGTAACCTTTCTCACAACAGTAACACAATCAGTATGAACAACTTAGCATACACATTCCTTCCTCCCAAAACTTTTATCTTAAATAAGCTTATGAGGTTCCGGTACCTTGGAAATATGAATAGTACTCCTGCACCTGTCTTGTATTTTCACAGGACGCAGCTGCTCCACACCTGATTTGATTTTGAGAGTGGCCAGTTCAGAGAGGTCCACGTGTCCTGATGAACCCATCCAAGTTCCTCAGGAAGAGTTCAAATGCGGAACAATAAATCCATCTAAAGAAAAATATGTAGGTAAGTAACTTTCCTATCGTTTTGTAGTCAGTTTCTCTCATACAGCCCCTTGCTTTTTTAGCCATATAAGTTTTTCTCACCAGGGTTGGAATGGGCAGGCTCTCAGTCCTGTCCACATCTCTCGCCCATCACCCACCATACTGGACCAGCATGCCTGAGATCCCCCATGGATTTCCCCTGTGGTGGGGTCAAAAAAAGGAGGGCCATCCTCACCTCACCCAGTGACACACATCCACATGGGGCAGGTGACCAGTCAATGGTACGGGGCCAAGGTAGGTGGACAGAGCTTTATAGAGCCCACACCACCCATTTTCCATATTTCTCCTTTACTCCCCTTGCTGCGGTGGCATGTAGACGAGTATGTGGAGGTGCACACGCCTACAAAACTGCGGCTTCTCCCTTTGTGTTGTGCTAAGCTGCTGTTGCTACCACCCAAACCTCCACCTCGGGACAGCCAAGATGGCAGGCCATCCACCCTGGGAGAGGAGAGCAGTCTTCCAGATGCTCAATCCTCTCTCTCCCCAGCTGACTCCTGAACCCGGGTTACCGGCATGGGAAAAGGTAAGCACCTCAGCCCTCTTTGCTTTTGGGCCAGCTCCCTACAGCCTCTTTCTTTGGTTGACTAATCATCCAAGCACAGGCAAATGGATTCATACAGGGCTCACATGGACAACTCCTGAAGTTCTGTTAACCTAAAATCCTACATATCTCTCTGACATTACTTCCAGGATATTGTACGTATTCAGCATATAAGCACTACTTCAGGCTGTAGGCTACAGATGATGCAATAAGCAATGCCCTACAACAGTCACTGACAATGATACTGCACTAGTGGAATGTACACAGATCTACAGCTGCTTCCCACTATCAACAGGCAGCACTGGACACAGATAACAATCTTGCTGGAAATATCTTGCTTGAAGGCTAGATTAACCCACAATTAGGCTCGAACATTATAAACAACTGGGAAGATTATCTGTGTACTAGGCCCAGTCAAATCCCTGTTTTTGTGACTTGAAATACAAAAGTTCAATGCAATAACAAATGATAGGGTGTGCATTAAGGAAGCAATAACACATGACAGGGTATACATTAAGTAAGCAATAACACATGGCAGGGTACACATTAAGTAAGCAATAACACACAGCAGGGTAAGTAATCAATAACATACAACATAGTGTGCATGAAGTAAGTAATAAAACACAATAGGGTGTGCATTAAGCTATATCGCCACATTCAATGGATGTGTAGTAAGGCATGAGGCCACAGGTGATTATAGCTTAAAGGGTATCTACTGGCAGCTGTGAAGCCCCGACCACTGCACAGATCGGGGCTTCACTCCACAGGTCCCCCTTGCAGGTACCATATAAAATGAAGGTTTTTTTTTTACCTGAATGCTTGTAAAAAGTAGTTAAACCTCTGGTGGAGCAGTCATTTTTAAATATGGCTTTCCTCACTCCCCCCCCCCACAATCACGCTGCTAATAACGCGAGAGGATGACGTTCTACTGCTCCTTCCTTATCGGTGCCCTTATGTACAGAGATATAATAATCTCCATATCTCAGATGCGTATGGCTATTTTTACAGACGTTGCCTAAATGCCATGTGTATGCCAAAATAAAAAGCAGTGAGCTTATCAATATGCCAGGTGGACTCTGATAAACAGATGCCCCGGCGCTTCGACTATGTAGGTCTTCCTCAGTGGGCGTGTCAGTACAAATGGACAGACAGACAACCAATTTATACTATTGTCTTAAAGTGGCATACTCTAAAAATATTAAAATGCATTAATAACCTTTGACAAAGAGTGTGCTACACAAACATCATTAGAAAAACACTCAGCTGCCAATAAAATAAGTGAACCACATTAACAGCAGTCCCAAAATCCAAGTACAATAATAATTATAAACATCACAAAAGGATTATATTTTTATCTTTTATTATTTTAATCTTGGATCTCAAACATAATTACTTAAAAGTTTTTGCTTTTCCTTTTCTTCAATATTTGGGATAAAGTACCAACATGTGTACCAGTTATCAGTTGCTAAGGGGGGGGGGCAAGAATTTGACATAATATCTGTAGAAATATCATGTGAAAGGCCATCTTTACCAATGGCGGATAGTTCATGTTATTTCTTAAATAAATTAATTTAATAAATAACTCTTACTAGTTTTCCAACTCCAAGAATCTTAGTCTCAGGTTAAATTATAAATAGGGTCAATAATCTACATCTTTGTTTAAACCTACTGGTTGAACTTTATTTAATATTATAATCCATTTTGTTTCCCTTTGAAGCAACAAATTCTTGTGATCGTCTCCCCTAGGTAGGGGTGGTACATGTTCCAGCCCAATAACCTTCAAGAGATTTGGACTGGAGTCATGGAAGCATTTAAAACAAAAGCCAAGTGTGTTTTTATCGTCCCCATTTATTATGGCCCTTGTATGTTCTTGAATTCTCTTTATTTTAAAACCACTCCATTTTCCCAACATAATACTTTTGCACGGACACCATGCTACCTATAGCACGTACTGTGTGGTGCATCTGATAAGTTCCCTTATCTCAAACTGTTCTCCTGCCTTACAAAAATACTTTGCTGATTGTGCATATTTACAAACATTGCAGTGTGTGCAAGCATAGAAACCTTGGAGGGGAGCCAATATTTGGATGGAAGGTAATGCATCTGTTTTGTGGGTTTAAAGTGCCTGGATGTCAGCATATCTCCTAGATTCCTCCCCCTTCTTAATAATACTCTTGGGGTATTTTGAACGCTGTTATTCAACATTGGGTCTGCCTTTAAAATTGGCCATAATAACTTGTATACAAGGCTCCCTATCTGTCCTGCTGTCAGGGAGAACTCTGTGAAGAATGTAATCAATTTCTTCTGTTCACCTTGTGGATCTGACCTCCCAGTACTTCTGTTTTTGGCAGGTTAGCAATGTTGATCTATCCACTGCTCTTACTCTATTAAGGGCAGCCGTGAGAACCATTTCTGTAAATCCACACTGTCTAAATCTAATTGTCAACTCCTCTGCCTGCTGCTCAAAGTCATCACTTTGGGTACAATTTCTATAAATCATTAGATATTGTCCATATGAGACTGAATCTTTTGGGGGATGGCTCTGAGCATGCAGCAGGGAGTTGCCTGCTGTTGGTTTATGGAAACTCTTAGAAGTTAGTCTGTCACTGTTGCATGTCAACTTAAGGTCCAGGAAATCTATTTCATTTTTATCAATGCTGTAAGTGAATTTTAGATTCATGTTATTAGCTTTAATATAGTTAATAAATTCCCTGAATTAATTTTCCTCACCATCCCAAACTACAAGAACGTCATCTATAAAATGTCCCCAAAACACCAATTTTTTTGAAAAGGCATGATCAGAATAAATATATTTGTTCTCCCAACTGCCCATGTACAGAATAGAAGGTGTAACTGCTACCCCCATTGCCGTCCCCTGCTTTTGTACATAGTAATCTCCATTGAATAGAAAAAAATTCCTGCATGAGATAAATTCCAAACCCCAAAGTATGAAATCTACATTGTGCACGTTATTCTCCATTTCTGTTAGATGGTAACGTACTGCATTAATGTCTAAATGATGCAGAATGCTGGTGTATAAACTCACCACATCAACTGTTGCCCAGCGATAAGTTTCCTTCCAAATGAAATGTTCCAATTTATTCAACATGTGCATGCTATCTCTCAGATAAGATCTTAAGTTAATAATAAAGGGTTGTAAATAAAAATCAATGAATTGTGATAGATTTTGAGTTAAAAAATCAATACCAGAAATAATTGGTCTGAGAGGAGGGTTAGTTGCATTTTTATGAATTTTCAGTAAGCCATACAATGTGGGAAGCACTGGAGATTTGACTTTCAAAAACTTGGCTTGCCTTTCCATAATCCACCCAAGATGTAACGCCATCTCTAACAGACCAGGTAATTCTTCACCAAAACCACCTGTTCCCTTTTTAACTTAGTATATTCATTAACATTTTGTACCATTTCAAGCACCTTGTTCTTATACCATTCTTCCCTCAATAATACCAGATTGCCCCTTCATAAGATTGCTTAATAACCAAATCAGGCATGCTTTTAAGCTCCTCTGGAGCTTGTTTTTCTAGAGGACTCAAATTAAATGGTGTTTGCTTTTTTGTCTTCTTACAAAAAATCTCCTCAATACCATCTAACAGCAATTTCTCAAAGGTGGTGATTGTGGAATTGTACCCTATACTGGGGCAAAACTTTGATTTTGGCCTAAAATCTGTTTTACTTACTTTAATTATAGGTGTCTCCTCATCACAGTTAAACTGCCTCAATATAGTATCCAAATCAATTTCATCACTTAATCCCCAGTTCTGTTAATCAACAGGTCCCCCCAATACAGTACATCCGGTTGTTTATCAAGTTTACTTCTTTTTTTGTCATCATAGAAAACTGTAAGCTTTAATTTGCAAATCAATTTAAAAACATCAACTTTGGTTTTAAACAAATCAGGTCTTGTTATTGGGATGGAACTTGGTCCTTTTTGTAGCAGGACAATTGTGTATTTGTCAATGGAAGAGTCAGTTAAATTTATAACTGATATGTTCTCCCTCATAAACTCCTGGATGCAAATGTTTCTGCGCTTGCCTCTTCTTCTTCCCCATCAACTCTGTCTTCCACAGTGATCTTTTTTGGTGGATTTTTTCCTTGCTTGTTTTAACCTAAAAAATGACCATCACTGTCATACTGCTCTCCATAACCCTGTTTGGCACATTGTGATTTTCAGGCCCATTGGTGGTCTTTGATTGATCCTCAAAGTGGACTGATTTTGATCTGTTTCTCTTGAATCTGTGTGGTGTTCTACCCCTAGATGAAGATCTTCCCCTACTGCTGGAAAAAGTTCTCCATTCCCATGCAAAAACTTAACTTTTCTCATAGTCTTTCTTATCTCTTGCTAATTTGGTTCTTTTACGAGTAAATAGGTATTTTTCAGTTTTGTTAATTTTATTTCTATAGTTTTTATTCAATCTTTTGAATTCTGTGTTCACTTTAAACTTTTTAAGTTCATCTTGAACAGAATTAATTTCAGTTGTAATTCTTTCAAAATGCCTTTAATCTCGATTAATTACTGCAATCAAGAGTTTAGTAGAGCATTCAGACAGTGCTGTTTCCCATTCAGTTTTACAATCAGTATCATCAAGTCCACATGTTGGAAATGTATCTGTTCTTCAGCCTCTTTGACATTGACCTTGTTCAATGTATCTCTCCAAGGCGATATAATTAAAGAAATGACTTAACTCTTGAATTCTCAATTTGTCAGTGGTTTTTAACAACTCAGTTATGTTGGTGTCTTGTTCTAATGTTGTTTGTTCATTTTCTTCAAATAAAGCAGAATGGGTCCGCTGTCATCTGAGATGGGCCATTTCAGTGTCTTCCAAACAATCATTCTCCCTGGCACTCGATTCAGGCGTATAGCCCAGGAGCACTGGTGTTTGACTCGGTCTACTAGCCATTTTTCTTTTGCTCTCTAGCCCTTCTTGGCACTTATGGCTATCAGTCAGTTTGAATGAGAATGAAAAACTTGTATGGCTAGAGATTTTAAACTCACTGCATGTACTCAAACTTCTTTAAGCTTCGGCCTCTTCTTTCTGAATTCTTGCTTGGGCTCACACACACACACCTGTGTTCAGGTTGCTCCCGCTCCAAATATTGTGGCAAATACTACTGCTCTGGTAGGGCATCCGGGACAACTCAGCTGGTGCTCACAATGGATCTCGATCTGAATGTGGGAAGTACAGGGTAAAGATGTGGCACTCAATTCAGAAAAAAAGATGCACGCACCAAAATAACAAAAAGCAGTGAGTTTATTTAGTGTAAGTGAAAACAGCTGGCAAGCCTCTCCCTTAACATCAGCCATGTGCTTCTTATACTATTTATTATTTATTTGCTTTTGTTGACCAGGTGGGTACGCTAGACATAGGAATGCCTATTTTCAGGTACGACCTGGGAGGGTACAAATGAAATACAAAACAACATCAGTGTGATGCAGCACACATAAACCATACAGTAAAGAGTAAGCCAGGAGAGTACAGAACATCTCAAACACTAATAAGACTATAAAAATACATGATCAAGCAAAGTGGGTAGTTGAAAACATGGATAACAAGATCATTGAGAAGAATGAGATAAGTGCAACACAGGTTAAGAGGTTCATATAAGTTATTAGCATGAAGCCAGTTAGCAAGTCCGAGATACAACAGTGACTGGGGGAGGTGGAGGGGAAGGGGTAGAGGAGAAGAGGGTAGTTTGGGGTGTATAACAGGTAGGGTGGAAGTAGGAAAAGGGCAAGCAGAGCAGGGGATATGTTTATGGTGGCTAGAAACAGGTACAGGGACCTACTGTGAGTAGGTGTTGATAGTGGAGCTTCTTAAAGCAAGTATGTGTAGGGGCAAGACGAATAGCTAGAGGGATAGTATTCCAATATTTAGGGGCATGGGAGAAAGCTCGTGTACCCATTGTGGTCCTACATCTAGGGATGTACAGAGGCGTCTGGTCAACTGAACGGAGACCATAGGAGGGGGTTTGAGAACGTAATAGCAAAGCAAGAGATTGAGGGAGGCCTGCTCTTATAGTTGCATCAATTAAGGCGCCATAAGATAGGAGGCGATGGGCCACAGGACTAGGCCATTCTAGGTCTGCATAGAGCAGACAGTGATGCTTGAGCCAAGGAGAGGCAGAAGCATAACGGCAAATGTTACTATATGTAGTGTCCCATGTATGAAGGGAGGTCTTAGTTGCACCTAGATAGATGACAGAGCCATAAGCCAAGGATGGGAGAAGAAGGCCTTGTGCCACGGCAAGCCTAGGTGATGGGGTAAGGGCATAGTTAGTACGGTAGGCTCCTCCAATCTTAGCACTGACTGATTTACAAGTTGTAGTGATGTGGAGATCAAAGTCCAACGATTCATCAAGAAGAATACCAAGGTATCTAAAGGATGAGGTGTTGACTAACAGGGAATTGTCAGAACAGGATATTTTGAAGAAGTTCCGATTTACTTTTAATTTAGCTGGAGAGCCAAAGAGCATTGCCTGAGTTTTTGTTTCATTAAGAACAAGACGGTTTGCAGTAAGCCAGGATTGTATGTTTTGGAACTCTAGAGATACAGAGTTAGTTAAGTCCGATACATTGCTGGCACTTTGGTAGAGTACAAGGTCGTCTGCATAGAGCAAGGTAGAGCAAGTAGACACTTGTTGAGGGAGGTCGTTTATGAAGATCGAGAAGAGCAGTGGGCCAAGTATGGATCCCTGTGGAACACCAGCTAGTATGGAAGACAGGTCTGACAAGGCTGAGTTAAAAGCAACAGCCTGCTGTCAATTGGATAGATAACTATGGAACCAGTTCACTGATTCAGCTGAAAAACCAAGGGAGGTAAGCTTTGTAAGGAGAAGGGTGTGATCAACAAGGTCAAAAGCCTTGGTGAGATCAATGAAAGTGGTATCAGTCAAGAGACCGGAGTCCATGGCTGTGTAAATATCATTGGCAGATTTCAGAAGGGCAGTAGAAGTACTATGGCCTTTGCGAAATCCATGCTGGGAGCCGGAGAGGAGGTTGTGTTTAAGGAGATATTCTATAATTTGCCTTGCAACTAGTTTTTCAAGGATTTTACTGAGCACAGAGAGAATGGCAATAGGCTGGTAATTGGCCAACTCTTTAGGATCACCTTTCTTCAGGATTGGTGTTATCCTAGCTATCTTCCAAACATTAGGAACTACACCATGACATAGCGACAGGTTGAAGATTTTAGTTAGGGGGGAGGCTATGAGCGGGGCAGTGACTTTCAGAAGCCTAGGTTCAAGACTGTCAGCACCAGGGCTAGCATTGTCAGTGATTGTCAGCAGCAGCTTAAGGACTTCAGATTTAGTGATGGTCCAGAACCTGAAAAGTGGATGGGAGAGCATCGGAACCTTGGCCACAGAAGAGGATGCCAGGTGGCTAGGTGGGAAGGAGGCTAAGTAGCATGACAGATCCAAGAAATGATGGTTGAAAGAGTTGGCAATGGTCAAAGGGTTGTTACAATGTACGCCATTCAGCAGCATATCATTTGAGGTGGAAGGTTAATCAGAACCAAGGAGAGTTTTGATGACAGACCAAAATTTACGCAAGTCTCCTCCAGCATTAATAAGTGAATCTTTACAGAAAGAGCTTTTTGCTAGACGGATGTTTCTTTTACAGGAGTTTCTCAAAGCCCTGTAGTGACTGTAATCTGCCTGCAGTCCTGAGGCCTTAAAACGATGCCAGCTTTTGTCCCTGTTACGAAGCTGAGCAAGGAGATCCTTGGTTAGCCACTTAGTTTGTGTACCTCTGATACGGCGAGTGACATGAGGCGCGTGAAAGTCCTGAGAACCAGCAAATTTATCAAGGAAGTAGTCTAGGGCAGACTGAGCATTAAGAGAGGTAAAGATAGGTGAGCAGTCAATGAGTGAGAGATCATGCAGGAACTGTGTTGGATTAAAGTTAGCCATGTTACGAAAGGTGATTAATTTCGGAGGGGGAGATGATGGTCTGGCAGCACGCCAGGTGCAAAAAACTGGGGAGTGGTCACTAATTGAGTCAGCAAAGGTACCAGCTGAGATGATGTGGTCAAGATGGTTTGTGAGGGCCCAGTCAATTAGGGAACTGGATCGGGAGGGTGGGGCCATGACCCTGGTGGGGTCAGCGATCAGTTGATGGAGGTCATAGTCTTGTACAATAGTATGGAGGTGTTGGCAGGTATTACCTAACCAGTTTAGATTTAGGTCCACAAGGACTTCATTACGTCTAGTAGCTAGGTTCACCTGGGAGAGGAGTTCAACTAAACCTGGGGTACCACCCCTAGGAGGGTTGTTAGCACATACAATGTGTAGCTGCTTAGATCCGAGTTGGAGAGTAGCATGAATAGCTTCACAGTGTGAGAGAGTGAGGGAGATATTCCGGTGTAACGAGAGGTAGGGTTTATATAGGATTGCAACCCCACCCTCCACGTTTAGATGAGGACCTGTCTTGTCTTATCATTTTGTAGTTAGGCAGACGGCATAAATGATCAGGTGTGGAGGGCTTTAGCTAGAGAGTACCCTCTGCAGGTCTAATGTGTGGAGCCTGCTATTAGCCTCCAAGGTGGGATTGGTGAAGTACGACGGGAGTTTTTTTATTTTATTTTTATTTATTAAACTCTAGGATTACAATTACCTTTGAGCAGAAACTGCTCGTTTACAAAGGTTCCACGTCAGAGGATGGGGGTAACATACAACAATGGTAAATATGGTAGCAGTCATAACATACAGAAATAACAAGTACATGAAATAGTTCAGTCAATCTGTTGCAGAAGAACAACCACAAGCTAGTTTCCAACAGGATTCGTGGTGATAACAGTATACTTGGTAGGAAAAGTCAGCAGGAAGCCGGCCAATAGGTGCCGTTGTCAGACAAGGATGAAAAGAGCGAGAGGGACAGGGGCCATTGGCCATACCAGTGAGTGAGTGAGTCCGAGAAGAGGGGATGGGAGGGTGATAGGGGGTGAAAGGGTGAGAGGGATAAGGCTGATGCCAAGAAAGCCAGGCTTGCGTGTCCGGTTATAGCTACAGCTAGGGTAGAGGGCGGAGACCATTTCTTACGGGTGGCAGCCACAAATAGAGGGTGGTGACCATTTCTTAGGGGAGGCAGTCACAAGTTGAGGTAGAGGGGAGGAATAGCCACAGATTCCTTTTAAAGTGGCTTAGCATTGCAGCAACAAGAGTCTCTTTGTTAAGGATGTTGAACCACTGTGGAGCTCTGTGCATGAAGGATCTCTGGCCCAACGAGGTCCGGCGCCTGGTGACATGGAAAGTCTGGGATTGAGAACTGTGAGTTGACTGAGTGCTACTGTTGGTAGTAAGGAGACTTGCAACACCTGTTGGCATGAGTCCAAGAAGAGCTTTTTTGGCTATCAGACAGGTCTGGTATTGTATTCTGCTAATGAGAGGTAGGCAACCAGTCTTGACATAAAGCTCACAGGTGTGCGTTAGGCGGTCAGCCCCCATGAGACATCTACAGGCCTTGTTAAGTGTCACTGATATCCTCCTAAGTGCAGTGGGGGATGCTGATCCATAGATGACTGGCCCATAGTCGACAATGGAGGTAACAGAGCTGTGGATGGCCAGTCTTAGGGCTTCAGTGGTCATACAGTGTTTATACTTTTGGAGCAGGCCAAGATGTATGTTGGCAGACTTAGCAACAATCCCAATATGCTGATGGTAGGAGATTGAGCTGTCCAGGGTGATGCCACGGTATTTAAACTCATGAACCTGTTCAAGTGTGGTCCCCCCTTGATTATTGATGGTAAGGGATAGAGGTTTATACATACTACAAGCACTGCAGAAAGTCATGACTTTTGCCTTGCAATAATTCAAGACAAATCTGTGGGAGCAAAACCATTTTTTCACCAGCCTGAAATCATGTTGCAGTTGACTCTCAAGTAGCTTAAAGTCCCGGTTGCTAGAAAAGAGGACCGCATCGTCTGCGTAGAGTAGCATCTTCTGTTGGCAGGTGCCACGAAGGTGGTTTAGGAAGAGAGAAAATAGTAAAGGGCCCAGTATAGACCCCTGAGAGACACCTGAGAGGACTGATTTTTCGACTGAGGAGACTCCAGAAATTTTAACACTTTGAACTCGCTCCCCAAGGTAGCTGGCAAACCAGGGCATTGCATCCTTGGACAGCCCAAGAGCTGTCAGTTGTCTGAGTAGAAGGGGGTGATTAACTGTATCAAAGGTCTTTGTCAGATCAATGAAAATGGCTCCCCCACAAAGTCCTTGGTCCAGGGCATCATGGATGTAGCCAGTGAATTCCAACAGAGCTGTGGTGGTACTATGCCCTTTGCAGAAGCTATGCTGCTCAGGGCACTGAATATTATGTTTTTCAAACAATTCTACAAGCTGGTCAGAGACTGTATGTTCAAGTGCTTTGGATAGTGGAGGGAGGATAGAGATGTGCCTGTAATTGGTGTGCAGTGACTTATCACCACTTTTATGCACAGGTGTGATGGAAGCCTTTTTCCAGAGTGATTGGAATTGGCCATACCTCAGGGAGAGGTTGAAGATCTTAGTCAGGGGTTCAATGATCTCATCTAGGACAAGTGAAAGAAGTTTCAAGTCAAGAGAGAATTACCACTATATCCAGTTTTGCTGATAGCCTTGCAAATATATGTTCTGGCAGAGTGCATTGGGATCCTTTTGAAGAACTGCGGAGCTGAGTGAGCTTGTGATGCAGTAGCAGAGGGAGGGTTAGTGGTAGGAACGTCGAAGAAATCAGGTGGGAGGACACTGCTTAGGTTGGAGAAAGCATTGGAGCACTGGAGTACCATCAGTGTTGAGCATGATGGGTGGAGACTTGATTTCTTTGCCAGAGAGGTCCTTAATGTTGTTCCAGAATTTTCTCCCATCCCCCCACGAGTTTTAGAGCGCTTCTCTATAGTATTTGCTTTTGGCCATACTTATAGCATGGGTGTAGCGATTTCTTGCTTGTTTGTATTTTTGAATATCTGCTTGGGCAGCTGTGGCTCGAGCACAGTGCCAGAGGTGATCCCTCTGTTTGAGAGGCGTGATACGCTCAGTGTCAGTCCATGGGTTAGATCTACCTTTAACCTTCATTTTTTTTACTAGTGCTTAGATATCACATGCCTCAGTGAAATGGCTGATAAATAGATCAAGAGCTCTGTTTACATCCTTGAGTGAGTCTATAGTTGACCAATCTATTCTACTTAGGTGGGATTTTAGTAGGTGTAGGTGCCCCTTCTTGAGTACCTTGGTGTGTATTATTTTAGGAGGGGGCTTTATGTGGTTATTAGCCCAGGTGCAGATAATGGGTGAATGGTCACTTTTGGAGTCAGGGAGTACAGACACCAGTGATATTCTTTCAGGGTGGTTGGCCAGTATCCAGTCTATAAGGGTGAAAGTCCCTGTCCTGTAGTTACACCTGGTCGGAGAGGGGACCAGCTGAGTGAATTGTTTTGCTGTAACTGCATCTTTGTAGAAGCACATACTTAGGTTGAAACTATAACATGACCTTCAGGAGGAACTTTGAGCTGGGGCAAAGGACCACCTTATTCTTATGGAAGACAAAACAGGGAGATACCACCAAAAGCACCTGCAGCTCACTGATTCTTCTGGCTGATATTATGGCCACCAGGAAGGCAGTCTTCCATGACAAATGTGACATCTCAAACTTCTGCATAGGCTCAAATGGCTTGCACATAAGCACAGACAGCATCAGCAGTAGGTCCCATGGAAGTGGAGGTTCATGCACCAGAGGGTAAAGGTGATCCAGACTTTTAAAAAAATGTCCAACCACCTTCTAATGGGCCACTGTTGGCATACCAGCCCACATCCGGTATGCAGAGATGGCTGCCAGGTGTACCTTAAGGGTTGTCGCTCGCAGTCCCAACCTAGACAGGAAGCAAATGTAGTTGGGAATACTCACCACTGGGCAGGAAAGGGGATCGAGCTCCTTACCCTGACACCAGATCAAGAACCTTTTCCACTTAAATGCACAGCCTTTACAAGTCGGCTCCTTACAGGACACCTCCATGACATGGAGGACATCTTTCAAAAGGCCTAAAGCCTGGAACTCTAGACATTCAGAAACCAGACTGAGAGGTGCAGGGACTGAAGTTCCAGGTGCAGGACCTTTCCCTGCTGTCTCAATAGCAGATCAGGGTGGAGAGGTAACCTCCAGAGGTCTGCTACTGAGGCTGAGGTGATCTACGTACCAGAACTAGTTGGGCCAGTCTGGATTTATCTGGATAATCTGTGTCTTGTCCTTCCAGTCTTGATCATGACCTTCTGAATCAAGGGGAAGGGAGGGAAGGCATATAGATGGCCTGGGGTCCACAGCCTTGAGAAGGAACACCCCCTGAAATGGCCTGGGCTGAGGGAGTGGACGTAGAACAACCTCTGATTTCTGTTCTCCCATGAGGCAAATAGACCCACAAGAGGGGTGCCCCACTGGTAGAACAGGTGATCTACCACGTCCTGATGCAGGGACCACTCATGCAACATCTCTCCGACCTGGTTGAGAGAGTCCACCAGCTGGATGTTTTCTCCCATGACATGAATCATCAGGACATCTGCTTCTATGCTGCACACAAGAGACCAGGTGCCTTCTGACACAATGGAAAGGAGTGCCTCCTGCCCTGCTTGTTCAGGTAGGACATGGTGATTGTGTTTGTCTGAACCTTGATGACTGGACCCCAACTAAATGGATTGAATTCTGTCAGATGCAACTGCATGGAGCACCAGCAGGCTAATGTGGTAATGGGACTCACAGGGTGACCAGAACTTGTGGGTCCTGTGGTCTTCCCCAGTGAGCTCCCCAACCCACCAGAGACATGCCTGTCATGAGAATGATGGACAGTTCTCAGCAAACAAATGGGATTTCCTCCTCCAGGTTCTGTGTGGTCAACCACCACAGGATGGCATCCCACACTGGCTGAGTCACCAAGACCAGCTGGTCCACCACACTGGAAGAAGAAGAAGAAGAAGAAGAAGAAGAATCAGCATTTATATAGTGCTTTTCATACATCCAAAGCACTTTACAATCAATGCTAGACTGGTAGTGAAGTGACTGAATGTGTGGTGGCGGCCATATCGCACATCATCGCCCACACACAGCCTGGATAATTGCATGAACCGGTTTATGAGAAGGGGAATGTTGGCCAGGACACCGGAAATGTTCCCTACTCTTTGCGAAGAGTGCCCTGGGTTCTTTTACTTCCACCTGGACACCCACCAGGACAACACCAGGATGGGTAGAAGGGATCTCGGTTTAACATCTCATCCGAAGGAAGGCACACCCCAGCAGTACAACACTCCCCCAATACTGCACTTGGATGCCAGCGATTTTTAAGTGCAAGTCCAATCCCGGAGTGGGACAAGAACCCACGACCTTCTGGTCCAGAGGCGGATGTGCTACCAACTGAGCCACGCTGACACCTACCATGTACCATCATCAACTCCAGCAACTGATGTCCTGGGCAGGGCATGAGCGCCTAACCTGAAAAGATCGGGAAAAGGAGGTAAGGCCTGATGTCTGGTCTGCCAAGAGGTGGGCCTTGCCCCATAGGGAGTCTAATTCTGCCCAGATGAACTTGATCACTTGTGAGGAGACCAGCTCCAATGTGGCTAGGTTGACCAGAAGGCCCAAGTCCTGACAGCTCTGGAGGGCCAGATTCCTGGACTGCTCCACAGTCTCCTTAGATGACCTGGTTACCAGCCAGTCATCCAGATAGGGATACACCCGGAAGCCCTTGCACCACAGGAAGACCAACACCACTGCTATGCACTTGATGAAGTCCCTAGCTGTGGACGAAAGGCTTAAAGGCATGACCTGGAACTGGTACAGAATCCCCTCTGCATGAAAAGTACAGTTATGTAAGAACTTACTGTAACAGTAGATCTTCGAGAGACGCTCTTGCAGCAAGCTACACGGTAGCACTATACTGTCAGGCACTAGGACCATACAGACTATGCCGCTAGGCACTAGGACCACATGCCATTTCCTGTGATTCCCATGCTTTTTCATTCTTTTAGTGTAAGACATTATGTTTTTCAGTGTTTTTCCGACAACTTTATGTCTTCTACACCAACCTCGTCTTCTGATTGCTCCACGAAGTGTGCCTGCAGCAAACAGATTCCTGAGAAGGATGGCCATTCTTCTTGCCTGATCTGCCTAGGCCCCAGCCACAATACCAAAGCCTGCCAGTTCTGCTAGAAGTTCAACAAGGTCACTCAGAGATGTCATTTGAAAACACTGGAGAACCGTCTTCTTAAACAGAAGCTGCTTGTCAGGGAAAAGGAACTGCAGGACAGGAGCTCTTCAGCCTCATCAGCACAATCCTTTGGGGCCTCTCCTTCTTCTCTCAGGGAGAAGTCAGGGAAGCATAAAAAACTGGGATAAGCACCGAGAACGGGCCTGGTCAGCTTTCCAGTCACTGTTGCCCCTTAAATCCTCAACCATGATGGCGTTGTCCTCCTGTGGGAAGTTGGCACCTCCAGCCCTCACTCCTTCTGGGCTTCCAGTGGCTCCGCCGCCCCCTCTCGTCTTCATTATGGGCAGCGGCCTTTTGGGGCAGGGGACTTTGACTCCTGCTCCCCAGCCCGATGCTCAGACCCAACTCTTCCTTGGACTCTCAGCCAGGTGGCTTGGCCTATTCTGAGCTTTCGGGTGGCAGCTCTGTGCCCATCATCCCCCCAGCCATGGTTCTACCTTCGATGGCTCCCACCTCTGGGACTGACTCCAGTTCTGGTAGGCAGCACCAGCAGCGGCCGTCATCGTCTCCTCTTCCCTGGTGTTGCCTCTGCCTTTGCCCAGGGGATCCCTTTCTCCTCAGGCACTGGCTTCCCTGGGGAGCCAGCATCAGTGGACCCTTCACCCAGGAGCTCTAGGCTGTCACCTGCCAGGCCATCCCCCACCATGCCAGTGCTGGATCTGCCAACGCCCCAGCTGGTGGGCCAGAAGCTGTCATTGCCCCTGCTGCCACCTTCACTGCTGCAGATGCCAGTTGGGCCATCACCAGATTGTTCGCCGGCACCACCTGGACTTATGCCAGGTTACCCATTGCTGGCCCCACAGCTGACATTCTCCAACCTGGTGCCTGGGTTGCCCTTCCTATCTGTGTACAATACTGCTCCACAGGTGGAATGTAACGACCTATTCTCAGTGTGGTGGTTGTTTCTGTGGAGGCAGACCCCCACACCTCAGGGTCCATTGCCGGCTTCTCCCCTTTGTCCCCCTCCATGACCGCCAGCCCCAGGATATGGGTGGGGCTGGGGACTCATGAACCCTGCACGTTGGGGTCTTCAGGACATGGCTGGACACAGGCGCCGGCTCCAGAAGGGATGATCACCAGCCCCTGATGCTGGCCCAGACAGCGAGTCTTCCAAGGATGACTCTGATTCCTTGGGGTCTTCCTCTTCTCCAGGGGAGTCTCTGACAAGGAGGTCCGGGCTAAGGAGGTGCCCAAGTCCCCTCCCGATGGCCCTTCCTCTACAGATGTTATGCACCACATCCAGTCCATCATGGGAAGGGAGATGGAGGAGCAGGATCTGGAGAGGGCTGCCTAGCTATTTTTCTCAGGCAGAAGGATGCTGTGCCAGTGGTGGTGCCACCCTTAATTGATTTCTATGAGGACATCACCAGGGCAACCTAGTCTCACCTCTCCACTACTCCTCCTCTCCCCAAACAGGCAGATTGCCTATATAACACCCAGGTGGGTAAGCCCTTTCTGGGCGAACACCATAAGGCAGATTCAGTTGTCATTGACGCAGCCCATGACTGGACCAAGAAGCCCAAGCACCTAAGTGCTCTACCTCTTGACCGTGAGTCCCAGCATTTGGACCAGACTGGCAAACAGATCTTTGCCTCTACTACTTTGGCTATCGGAGTCATAAACTATTTGACCCATATAGTGCAATAGTAAAATGCCTTCTGGGACCAGGCCAAGGACCTGGTCCAAACCTTGCTGGATGACCCCACCACAATGCAGCTTGCTCATCTTCTAAAGTCTGGGTCAGATGTGGGTAACCACATGCTCCGGGCATCTTTCGGTGCAGTCAATGCCTCTGGGTGTGGTGCTTCTGTAGGTGTCTGTCTCCAATGCCATTCTTGGCTCTGGGTCTCAGGTTGTGTGCAGGATTTGCAGGCCAGCATCGTGAATGCTCCCATTCTGGGATCCATCCTTTTCGGGGATGATGTCCAAGATCTCATTTTCCATCTCCAAGAATCAGAGTGGGCCCTTAAGTCAGTCCATTTGCTGGATCACACCCAGCCTAGAGTGAACTATCAGTCCTTTTGTTGGTCCTCCTGCAAGCAAGCATGATGCCACCCTGCCAAGGGCCAGCACAAGCACGCTACTGCCCCCACAGCTGACGCCACTTGAGCCCCCAGAGGCCCTGCAGCCCCACTGCCCACTCCCGCTTCTACCTCCTGACTCCTTATCCAACCCCCACCTCCAACGGAGGGTTCAAGGGAGGCAGTCGGGGGGTCGGTTTTCTCTCTCCACCTGGCCAGGTGACAATTGAGTACTCCAGCTCATAGCTCAGGGTTACACTCTGGAGTTCTTGGAGTGACCACCCGAAAACCCTCCTGCCCACCCTTAGTTTGGGAGGAAATTCAAGCTGTTCTTCAAAAAACAGTCATACAGCCAGTCCCTCAGGCTCAGTGGGGAAGAGGGTTTTACTCCCACTTCTTCCTTGTCCCCAGGAAAACCGGGGATCTCTGGCCCATCCTGGACCTGAGTAGTCTGAATCTGTACATCGAGTACAAGCACTTCAGGATGGTGACCCTTCAAGGGCTGCAACCCCTGCTGCACCAGGGTGACTGGCTCTGTTTGCTGGACATGTAGGATGCCTATCTGCACATCTGAGTCTTTCCTGACCATCATTGCTTCCTCTGCTTCCACTTTCAGGGTGCCCACTTTCAATTTCAGGCCCTACCATTTGGCCTTTCCTCAGCCCCTTGGGTATTTATCAAATGCCTGGCAGTTGTGGCAGCAGCATTAAGGAGGCAGGGCTTCTATGTGTTTCCTTGCCCGGACGATTGGCTGTTACCAGCCCCCTCCCTCCAGGGAATGCCTGGTTCAAACCCTGGAGTGCACCCTACTCCTTTTCCAGGACCTGATAATCATGGTAAACCTGCCAAAGTCATGCCTCTCCCCTTGCCAATGCCTTCAATACATAGAGGCAGTCCTGAACACCAGCCAGGGCAAGGCCTCTTTACCCAAGGACAGAGTGGAGTGACTGATGGAACAGGCCCGTCAGGTTTCCTCCAGCCAGCAGGTTCCCACCAGGGTTTTCCTGTGACTTCTGGGCCCTATGGCAGCAGCCACTGCCACAGTTCCCCTGGCCTACCTGCATATGCGGGTCCCTCAGTGGACCTTGAGGGTTCAGTGAGACCAGCGTATAAATGACCTGGACCAGTTGGTCCTGGTTTCCAACCCGGTCCAGAGGGTTCTGTCATGGTGGCTCGATCTGGCCAACCTACTTCGGAGGATCTCCTTTCAGTGCTCATCCCCCAACATATCCTCACAACAGACACATCCGGCCTGGGCTGGTATGCTCATCTGGCCAATCACCAGACCCAGGGTACCTGGACAGATGTAGAGCAGGATCTACATATCAATGTCCTGGAGATGTGGGTGGTCCTTCACGTCCTGCAGACCTTCCAGACACATCTCTTCCCAGGCCCGCTACTGGTGCAGACAGACAACATATGTGTGGTATACTACATCAACAAGTGGGGGGACCCATTCCTACCCCCTGTGTTGGGAGGCAATAAGAGTCTGGTATTGGGCCATTAAGCACGGTCTGAAGCACTCAGCCGTTCATGTTTCAGGCATACAAAATGTCTTGGCCAACAATCTTAGCTGCTCCAGGCCACGGGCTTATGAGTGGGAGCTTCCAACCTCAGTGGTTGAAGATCTCTTCAACAGGTGGGGCTGTCCAGAGTTGGACCTCTTTGTGTCCCCACTCAATGCAAAACTGCATCTTTTCTGCTCGCTCAATCCCGGGCCTGGAGTTTTCTGGCAAGACACATTGTCCGTCTCCTGGAAGGAGAGATTTCTGTATGCCTTTCCTCCCTTCCCACTCCTGCAGAGGGTTCTGCTGAAGCTCCACCTAGAAGGGACAGACATGAATCTCATAGCTTCCTTCTGGCTATGCCAGATTTAGTTTCCCTTGCTGCAACAGGTAGCGGTGGAGCCTCCATTGCCCTTGCCCTTGTGGCTGCAGAACCCCTGGTGCCTCTACTTCTGTGCAAAGGCTTGCTCCCAGGACCAGGGCACCTTGGTCCACCCGGACTTCAAGTCCCTGCATCTCCATGCATGGCTCCTGTGGAAAAAGCTATCGCCCACTTTGGGGTATCCTCTAGGGTTGCTGATGTCCTGGTGGTGGCCAGAAACCCTCCACCAGGGCCGCATGCTATGAAATGGAAACGCTTTTCCATTTGGGCCGCTGCTCGCCACTTGGATCCATTCACCTGACTGGTGAATCAGGTGTTAGAGTACCTCTTTTCCCTTTCGAATTCAGGCTTGGGGTACTCCTCCCTTAAGGTGAACCTTTCCATTATCTTTGCGTACCATGCACCTATTGAGGGCAAAGCTGTCACCCAGCTCGAGGTGCCCCGTACATTCCTACAAGGCATTTTGCATCTAAAACTTTCTATTCAGGACCCGGTCCCTCCATGGTACCTCAGTTTTATGTTGGAGAAACTCACTTTACTTCCCCTTGAACTGGCCGCGAGTTGCGAGCTTTGCTTTCTGTTGTGGAAAGCACTATTTTTAGTTGCTGTTACTTCTGCTCAAAGGATTTCCGAACTCCACGTTCTGATGTGTAAAGAGCCTTATTTGGTTTTTCACAAAGACAGGTGTCTTTGCATACTAATCCTAAGTTTTTAACTAAGGTGGTGTCTGACTTTACTTTAAAACAATCCATCCACCTTCCAGTTTATTTTCCTGAATTTTCTAATCGGGGAGGCCTTACTCCATACTCTGGATGTTCACAGAACGTTGCGGTATTACACGAACCACACCAAGTCTTTACATAGAAACATAGACTGATGGCAGATAAGGACCGCTTGGCCCACCTAGTCTGCCACTTTCCCTACGGATTGAATAAGCTGCAGATTCTAGTTAACCAACAGCCTGCTTTCTCCTACCCCCCGACTATAATTGCCATATGTCTGTCCCATGCACTCTTGAATTCCCCCACTGTTTTTGACCCCACAACCTCCTCAGGAAGGTGGTTCCATGCATCCACCACCCTCTCCATGAAAAAAATACTTCCTCACGTTGCCCCTGAGCTGTCCCCCCTCTATCTTCAAATTGTGCCCCCTTGTTCTTGCACATCTCTTTTTCTGAAAGATGCTTCCGTTTTAGACTTTGTTGATTCCCTTGAGGTACTTGAACGTTACTATCATGTCCCCCTCTCCCTCCTTTCCTCAAGGGTATAAATATTAAGTTATTTTGGTCTTTCTTCCTATGGCTTCTGTTGCAGACCCTGCACCGTTTTAGTTGTCTTCCTCTGGACTGCCTTCATCCTGTCTATGTCCTTGTGGAAATGGGATCTCCAGAACTACATGCAGTACTCCAGATGGGGTCTCACCAACTGTCTACAGAAGGATAACAACTTCTTGTTTTCTACTGGTGATGCCTCTCCCTATGCATCCCAGTATTCCCCCAGCCCTCCTTACTGCCTTCTCACATTGTTTACCTACCTTAAGGTCATCTGATATGACTACCCACAGGTCCCTTTCCATTTTTGTTGTTGTTAGTACCCCCCCCCAACACACACACACACTGAGTACTCTTTCCCTGGGTTTTTGTTTCCCAGGTGCATTACTTTGCACTTCTTTGCATTGAATCTAAGCTGCCATACTTTTGACCATTCCTCCAAGCTTGCCAAGTCCTCTTTCATCCTTTCCACTCTCCTTGTGTATCAGCCCTGTTGCAGATCTGTGTGTTGTCTGCAAAGAGGCATACTTTTCCTTCCAGCCTCTCCGCAATGTCTCCTATAAAGACATTAAAGAAGACCAGTCCCAGTACTGAATCCTGCGGTACCCTACTAGTAACCTCCCTTTCTTCAGAGTGTACTCTGTTTACTAATACTCTTTGTGTCCTGTTGTCCAGCCAATTTGTTACCCAGGCTACCACCATGGGACCCATTCTCAGGCTAGCTAACTTGTTTATTAATCTTTTGTGTGGGACTGTGTCAAAAGCCTTGCTAAAGTCTAGGTAGGGCATATCCACAGCCCCTCATGGTCTACTACTTTGGTCACCCAACCAAATAAATCTATTAGATCCGTCTGACACAACCTTCCTGCTGTGAATCCATGCTGCCTTTAGTCCTGTGCCCTGCTGGCCTCTAAATACTCAACAATTCTTTCTTTCAGAAGTGATTCCATCATTTTCCCTACCACCGAGGTCAAACAGGTCTGTAGTTTCCTGTCTCTGACTTGCTCCCACTTTTGTGAAGGGGAATCACATCCACCCTCTTCCAGTCCTCAGGTACCACACCATCCTACCATGATTTGTTAAAAAAGGTAGTCAGTGGTGTCACTAGGTCTCCCCTTAGTTCTTTTAGAATTATTTGCTGAATCCCATCAGGCTCCATTGCTTTGTCTACCTTAAGTTTTAAGAGTTCTTTCAGGACCCTTTCTTCTGTGAATGGACTGGTATCAACCCTCCTGTCCAGAGTGCTTCTATTGTTTGGTTTAGGTAACTCCCCATTTCTTCTTTTGTGAATACCGAGCAAAAGTATTCATTCAGTATCTCTGCCTTTTCACTGTCACCCTCTACCCACCTCCCCTCTATTAAGCCTCACTATCCCTCCCTTGGTCTTCCTTCACTCCCTGATGTACCTGTAAAAGGTTTTATCCCCCTTGTTAACTGAGTTGGCTATCTTTTCCTCGGTTTGAGCCTTCGCTATTCTGACTGCCTTCCCCACTTCCTTCTGCTTTAACTGATACAGTTCTCTGTCCTGCTCCTTGTGTGTTTCCTTATACTTCCTGAATGTTTTTTCTCCCTAACCTTCCCCGCCACCTCTTTTGAGAACCATAGTGGTTTTTTACTTCTTTTTGTTTTGTTTGCTTCACACAAAGGTTTATTGCCTCTGTGATGGCAGTTTTAATTTTTCCCCATTGTTCTTCCACCCCTCCTTCCTGCCTATTTGCTAGTGCATTCCTTAGGCACTCACCCATTTTGGCAAAGTCAGCCCTCCTAATGTCCAGTACCTTCGCTTGTGTATGGCTTGACTCTAAGGCTGTGTTTATCATGAACCACACTGTTTGGTGGTCACTTGTTCCCAGATGGCTACCCACTTCTAAATCTGTGATCCTCTCTCTGTCCCCATTTGAGAGTACCATGTCTAAGATTGTTCCCTCTCGAGTGGATTCCAACACTAGCTGTCTGAGGCATGCCTCCTGCAGGGAGTTGAGAATGACCCCACCCTTGGATGTGGCTGCAGAAAATGTGCTCCAGTTAACATCTGGCATATTCAGGTCCCCCATCAACAATATCTCCACTTTTTCTGCCATCCTAAGGATGCCTTCTATCATTTCCTTTTCCATTTCCTCCCCCGGAGAAGAGGGTCTGTATTCAACCCCCATGCGGACTGTGGTGCCATTTCCTGTTTCCAAGGTGACCACAGTGCCTCCTCTCCTCCCCGTTTACCCTTTAGTTCCATTGCCACTCCTTCCCTTATGTGGAGAGCTCCTCCCTGTCCCTCCTGTAGATTGTGTACCCTGGTATGTTGACATCCCAGTCATGGTTCTTCATGTACCATGTTTCTGTGACTGACACGATATCCAGGTGTCCCTCTTCCATCAAGGCCACTAGTTCAGGAAGCTTGTTACCCAGCCTAGGGGCACTGATACTCATCGCCCTCCATTTTTTGATGGCCTTACCCCTTTTAGCCCCATCCCTGCTCTTACTGCTTTTGTCTTTTTCTCCATTTACCCCTGTCCTGCTCCCTATCGGCCCCTCTACCTTGGTGTTTACTTCGCTAACTACCCTGTTTTGTGCGGGGAGGCTGGGAATTCCCTGCTTTTTATCAGTGCTCCCCCCCTTGGCTAGTTTAAAAGCTTGCCAATGAAGCATTCAAACCTATCACCTAGGAGCCTGGTTCCCCTCCCAGACAGATGCAGACCATCACGCCAGTATAGGCCTGTATCCCTCCAGGTGGAACCCCAGTCCCCAGTGAAGCCAAACCCTAAGGAAAACTGACCAGTTGTTTGTTTCATTCACCCCCAAGTGAGAGAAGGTGCTTCTGTTTCCAAACAGTGTTTGTCTAAGTGGTTAGTAAATTGCATTTTTACTGCTACCGCAAGTACAACAAGCCCCTTCCAGGGTTGGTTAGAGGCCATTCCACCAGGGGTATGGCTGCTCCACAGCTTGTTTCAGAAATGTGTCTGTTGTTGACATCTGTGCAGCTGCCACCTAGAGTTCTGTCCACACCTTTATGAAGCATTACAGTCTGGACATCGCCTCTAGGTGCAGAGCCAGTTTCAATCTGGCAGTTCTTCAGGGCCTTCTGTCATGAGCTCTTGATTGCTGACTTATCCTCCTCCCAGTGGTGTTATCCTGGTGATAACCAGAACTGCTTGGGACTCAGTCCTACCGGTGTGACCTGCTGCAAGAGCCTTCCGTGAAGTAAGATAGTACAGTTACGTAAGAACTTACTGTAACAGTAGATCTTTGAGATAAGCTCTTGCAACAGGCCCTGCTTCCCTCCCTTCTCCCCCACTTCTCTTTTTCTATTGCATCTTCTTCTTCCTTTTCTTTCTCAGCTGGCTGTGCTGAGTCTCCGGCAGGAAAACTGAGGTGGTGTGGGGGACCACCTTCCTATATAGCCTGTACTGATGTTAGATGACTGATGTCAGTGGGGGTCGATCCTCCATGGTACACGGTTAGCTAAAAGTTTTTCATATGATCCTACAGCCTGGCGGTATAGTACCCATGTGGTCCTAGTGCCTTGCAGCACAGTCCTACCGGTGTGGCCTGCTGCAACAGCCTTTCTCGAAGTAAGATCTGAAGGTACCGATGATGAGACAGACAGACTGGCAAGAGGAAGAACACATCCTGAAGGTCCAGGGAGCAGAACAACATTCTCTGCTCCAGGGATGGTCTTATTTGATTCAGCATGACCATCCTGAACTTGCACTTCTGCATAAACTTGTTCAGATCGTGCAAGTTCTGTAGGGGGTACCAGTCCCCCCCCCCTCTTTTTCAGAACCAGGAAGTATTTAGACACATATCCTTGATTGGCCAGGGTGTCTGGGACACGGCTATTTCCCTGTGCTGTAGGAGCTGAGCAATACTGGCTCGCAATATGGATGTGTCCTTTGACACCATGGACTTCCAAGGAGCTTGGAGATAGCATGGTGGAAGAGCTTCAAAATCCAGAGGCAGATCCTTACTCTCCACTTCTAGATCCAACCTGTCTGATGTAATGGCGGAGCACTGTGGCAAGAAGTGGTGCAACTGACCCTTCCGACTCGGAGCTGGGACAAGGACTGGACAGGAAGGTGGATGACACCCCTCAACCCATCACAGAGCAGCCCTAGAGGGGGATCCAGATGCAGGGGACACAGAGGCACCACCACATTCCCCCCCTCATTTTTGCCTGTGGCAGCTGAACCATGGATTCAGACGCCAGCACTGAAATTGCCCCTACTGGGGCTGCTGATGAGGCTGTTGTAGTAGAAAGAACCAAAACTGAAAGGCATTGTTCTAAGGTTTAGGGGGGCCTTCGAGTCCTTTTGGGACAGAGCCACAGAACCTAAACCGACACTGGACTTTTCAATACATGTGAGATGTCCTTCTACTCCAGAGCCAAAAAGGTTGATTCCTACGAAGGGGATATTGATCAACTTATGCTGAGTGTCCACTATTAAGGTGGACAGCCACAGCCAGGCCCTACAATGCATGGTGACGGCCATAGTCATGGAACAGGCACAGGAGTCACCCATGTCCAAATCAGTCTGAAGTCGTTGCTTAGCCAGCACCTGACCCTGGTCTCTGATACATTGGACTGGCAACTGCTTGTCAGCTGGCAGTAGGGGGAGGAGATGCCCCATAATCCCAACAAGGGAATGGCCACAATTTGCCATCATGACTGAGTAACTGGTGTGACAGAGATCTACAGAAGCAGCTGCGTACACCTTTTCAGTAACATGTTCAAGCTTTTTGAACTCTTTGTCTGGAAGGTTGTTCCACATCCCCTTCCATCTTTAGACTTGTGAAAGGCCGAGTCCATCACCAGTCCCTCTGCAGAGTGGTGGTCAGAGAACCCTGAAAGAGTGCCCATTGAGACTGAATCCTTGCGGACCATAGAAGCAGAGGGTGTCAGGCAGGATGCTGGATGCTGCCAAGTTCCACGGCTGGTCCCAAAATGGCTTCAGTCAAGGGAAAGGCAACCCTGGGGATTTGTCCTTATCCTGAATGTCAGTAAATGGGTGTTTAGCCTGTTTCTGGGCTGGGTCTAAGGGCACTTTAATGGATTCTGACATTAACTGGTCCAGAGCTCTGAAAGATGTTGCTCTGTGGCCATAATAAGCCCTTTGACCAATTCCTGGTTGAAATTGAGAGTCCTGGTCAAGGCCATCGATGACCCAGTTTCTGAGTGTGAAGATTCTTCAAAGACTGCCATCAACTACTTTCCACCATGGTTCACCCTAGGTATCCTCATCCTGGGTGATCTCTGCTGCTAACTGGCCAGGCAGGTTGGCAGCTGGGCAAGACTCTTTGGTCAGAGCCCCAAACAGTGATTGTGATGGTGGCAGCTCCTCTAAAAGTGGAGGTGATGCAGACACTGCTGTCTGCTCAGTAGGATGGACCAGTGTAGAAATAATTGGTGACAGCCAAGAGGAAGACAGTACAGAAAGCAGAGCCCTACCCCTCCATGCAATGGCCCATTGCTGCCAGAGGAGCTCCTCATAGCACTGACACATCCAGCGTCGATGCATCTCCTCACCCGAGGATGAGAAGTTCCAGGAGTGCTGACGGTGCTTCCTCCTGGTCAAGCGAGATTGAGAGTATGAGTGGTGCCTCGACCTTGACTGCGACTAATGACCCAAGGAGCAGTTGCAACAGGAGCCCTCTGGAGGGTTGGTATAGGCACAATGACCATGATGGGCCTCAGAAGCACAACTGTTGGTGGAGGCAGCTCCCAAGGCAACTCCTTTAAGGGGTTCAGACCAGGCTTCGGAGGACAGGGAGCACCATGATCTGAGAGACTGACTCTTCATTGATCTCTTCTGACAACAAGTCGATCAGTTTGAGAAACATCTCAACCACTTGCTCAACCAGAGTTGAGGCCAACAGGCCTAATGGAGTTACCATGGAGCCCTCAACAAACCTTCAACTGGAAGAAGCTCAACCAGTGTAGAGCAGTTGAGAGAGTCAATGGAATAGGAGGAGCATGGTCTTTCCCGGTCCTATGACCTGCAGTGATGCTGCTTCTTGTGTTTCTTGCTGTGGTGATTAGGGCTCTCACCAAAGGTCTGGAGGACCATACACACCTCCCTATAATCACCAGAGAATGACTCTCTGACACTGGAAGCAGTATTAGCGGAATCACACCTGGGACTTTTGCGCCACGGCTACAAGGGAGCTATAACAGATAGAAAAAAATGGCACCAACTAAAAGTTTGGAGACATACTGAGAACTTCAAAGCTTGTAATCTGGCTTCAGATAGGAAGTGACACACAGCACCTGTATTGTAACATCAAGTCCTCTTTATTTTAGAAAGTCCTGAGTGCAGATACAAGTGAAATACTGGTTCTATCTGTTTAAAAAGAAACTTGGCAACCGTATCTATGGAGCAGGACCTCCCCAAGATCATCAGAGAATGACCCTCTGATGCTGACCCTAACTGGATACAGCACTGAAACTGATGAGGAACTCACTGCAGCCACTGCCACCTCTTCTTCTAGGACCGCAAGCTGAGCAGATGACCCAATAGCCACAGAGACTGATTTGCAGCCCTTGGGCCTTCTTAATACCAGCCTGGCCTTCCGTTCTTTAGTGGACACAAGCAGCATAGCCCAGCTCTTGCTGCAGCTCAAGATGTTGTGTTGATCACCCAAACAGTTGACCCCCATGTTATGCGGATCCATGGCAGACATTTTCTGCCTACACTGAGTGCAGAATTTAAAACCCAGTTTCTTACCCTCCACCATCGATCGCGAAGCCAAGTCAGAAGACGCAGGAGCAACTTTAGTGTGGAATATGGGCTGGAATAGTCAAAAATTCATCTGAAAAACTGCTTTAAAAATTCCAAATCCTTCAACGCTGCAGAGTTGCAAAGGAGGTGACATCCCTTCCAGTGGAAAGAAAGATCTGATGTCAGGACAGAGCCAAAGCTTAGCTTGAAGACATTCCAGTTACTCAACTGTCTCCAGGAAGACTGCCAGTGTGTGGACAGTGAACTGTATTCACACCCAAAGAACCTATATTTACAGTGACCCCAAAGAATTGGATACATTTCTCAAAATGGAAGAAGAGCTGTCAGTAGAAGCTGAGGCCTCTACTTAGTACATGTAGCTGGTAATGGCATTTTTCCTTTTCAGGTGGTCTCCAACACCAATGAGTACTGTATCTGCCTAAGGAGAGAGTCGTTCCTCCACACTAAAAACTTTTTTGGGACTTGATGATTGCAATAAATACAGTTTATTCCGTTCTGGTACAGATTTTGAAAAGTTTATGTAGTAATAAAGAACCTACAGCGAGGTGGGCGGTGTTGTGGATGTGCATGCTTACGAGGTGATGATGGCAGATGCCACAGGCGAGAAGGCCTTGCAGCCCCAGGAAGTGTGGGTATCCACCAATACCTCACACCCTGAATGGACTTACTGCACTTAGCAAATAGGTTGGGTAAATAAAAAAAATTAAAAAACTCAAAAAGATAAAAGACAAAAATACAATCAAATATTGCTTAGAAAATGTAAATAGTCCCTCCACTGATGGTTTCTGCCTGTCAGTAATTTGTCTTCAGTATTTAAGATTAGGCTTCTTTGATATACTGTATTGCTGAATATGACTTCAATTTTGTAATGTTGTTATTACTGTTTAGTTTGTCTTCTACCACTCAATCTATCTCCACGTCCCCTCACCCCCAGGACCCATCTGGAAATGAGATGCGAGCAGCTCAGTATGTCTTTCCTAGTGAAACTTTTCAAATAAATATAGCGTATATACATAAATAAATCGGGCTTTCTATACATGCAGTAGAAGCTTTGTTTGTTTACTAGGAAGCATAAGAATTCAATATTCTGCATTATGAAATGGGTAGAAAGAATGCTGGCTCCTGATTGGCCAAGATGTACTTTCAGCCAGGCTCTTGTCCCAGCACAACAGTACTGCTTAAAGTAGCTCAACAAAAATTTGTTTAAAAATACATCCAAAGGGCGCATTTCATAATCGCAATAAGGCACTCCAGGAGTGCATTAAGGTGGGCTAACAACCCTTCTTGGGTGGTGGAAACACTCGACTTCACCTGGTGCTTCAACCCACCCAAGACAGGCTGTTATCTTTTCATAATGCACCCCATCATGCCTTATTGCTCAAATATTCCTCTAATGGAAAGCCTCTCCCCCACCCCACCCCCCAAAGCACGGAAGATCAGTGCTCCTGACAAACTGGGCGTACTCCACCATCCATTCCAACAACTATATATTTACATTCACACTAAACAGGGGCTCAGGAGAAGACACCCACCCCACCCCCCACTTCCAATGTAAGCAAACTTTTAGTCCTTTACTGCCCAGAGGTGGAAAGCCAGTTGGGAGCTTCTAGGTGGGCCAAGCAAGCCCTTCTTCTAGGTGCAGATATCACTGTTTATGGCCTTGATGTGTCCAAGAGGGTAGCATCTTTCAGAAAAAGAGATGTGCAAGAAGAGGGGGGCACAATTTGAAGACAGAGGAGGGATGGCTCAGGGGCAATGTGAGGAAGTGAGAGGGTGATGGACGCACGGAACGGCCTTCCTGAGGAGGTCATGGGGTCACAAACAGTGGGGGAATTCAAGAATGCATGGGATAGACATAAGGCAATTCTGGTGGGGGGACGAAGAAGTAGGCTGCTGATTAATTAGGATTTGCAGCTTATCCAATAGGTAGGGAATTGAACAGACTAGATGGACCAAGTGGTCTTTATCTGCTGTCAAAATCTATGTTTCTATGTTTCTATGATGAAGAAGGGGACATGCACCCCCACAAAATGTGGGCTCTGTTTCAAGGTGGATAATGAATCAAAATAAAATATTTTTTTTTGTAACCAGGAGTTGAACTCTCATCCTTTCCTTACAGATTAATTGCTCTCTGAGAATTTTCTTTGACTGACTTTCAGTATACTCCGTTAGAGGTCTGGGCACCCCAGAACCCTTCCCTTCAGGCTGTGTGCCATTGCCATCTATACAGGCAGTGTGGTCTAAGGGCTAGAGTACAGGCTTTGGCAGCAGGATACCCATGTTCAAATCCCACTAGAGCCACTTACATGCTGTGTGACCCTCTGCAATGTTTTGAACCTTGTAGTGTGTCAGTTCACCAAGCTATAAAATGGACAGGACCCCACTGAAAACAAATTTATGTAACATCTTAGCTGGGCTGGGCTACCCAGGGTCAATAAATTGTAAGAGTAACAAAAATCTAGAGTAGTTCCTCAGAACAGATGAATTATGGAAGCATGGGTTCTGTTTTTGTGTTGTTTTCTTTTGAAAAAGAAAACTGAACACAGCATTTTAAGAAAGCACTCAGAATGGAGTGCTCTCTAATAAAAAAGGACAACAACTAAAGACCTAGAATTGGGGAGGAGGGGGGATGATAATAGGCTAAATGGATGCTTTAGAAAATAAATACCGCTGTACAAAATAAAATTTAGAAAAACAAACAACCTTGCTAATGTGGCTAATAAAAGCCAATTGGGGTTGATTTTAAATGTTTGATTGTTCTCTTCTGCCTTTAATCTCCACTTCCACAAAGGACACAAGGACCCCTCCATCCCTTTAGTTGCCCAATTTGATATTCCAGTCTTGTGCCAAATTTTAAAGAATCATCCGCTTCAAAAACAGACTGATATCAGCACGCCTTGAGAGTTACTTTGCATTTAAATTGGGGCCCCTGGCCTGCTAATGGACTCTGAAGAGGCACTAAAATACAGCCCCTTTAACAGATATTGTTTGTGGGAAGGGGGTCATTTAGCCATCACATAAATCCTTGTATTCTCATGCTAATTAATATTTGTTTCTTTTTTTTCTTATTTTTGGCATAATGAATTCCTCCCTCCCCCTCCTCACCTGGCATTGTTGTACTGATTGTGTGGGTGCTAGCAGCAAGACAAAGGGGCCCATTAGAAGCTATTGTCTCTACTAATTATTAAACTGAAGTACTGAAGACTTGGACACACACACAGCTGTGCACACTCGACCCTTCCCCTGCAGGAGGTGAGAATATAAATGCCTGCAAGATTCGCTAGTCTGTCACAGATGTAACTCTCGTACACCAACCCCCGCCATGGACATTTCACTGGCCTCTAGGTTGCTGTGGTGTTGAACGGTTCCTATATATCTGTAAATGCCTGGGCTTCCTACAAGAAGCTTAACTGAAAATTTTTCGCAATAAACTCATACAAATGACAGTTTGGAGTGTCTATAACCTGTGTCTCTGTACCATTTACAGAGCCAGCCTGGTCCAGTGTTAAAAAATATAGAACTGTGAAACCCCAAGTTTGGATCCCACCACAGCCCCTGGCTCAGTGTGGAACCTTGAGCAAATCATTTTGACCGCCCTGTTCAAGTTGAAGTTTATTTTCCAGGAAAACTAAATTGAGCAAGCTCATTTTCAAGGAGGTCCCGTGAGGCTCATGACAATACAAAACAGTAACATGACTAATACTTAAGTGTACCATATGAATAAAAATGAGCATATCGAATCATAGGAATAGACAGTGTGAAGGGACTGTACACAATAACAATAAAGAAAAAAAATACAAAAATTCTGGACCTTAGGACCAGTGGGGTCCAGTGTTGAGTGGCTGAAAACAATACAGTACAGCACAGCGAATAATGATGGTAAGAAGGCATATAGAATAAAAGGGGGAGAGGTAGGAGGGAAGAGTACAGCGGGTAGCAGAATGAGGGGGAAGGAGTCAGAGAACAACTAGGCACAGGATGGGTAGTCATAGGTGGCAATAGCAGGTTTCTGTTAAATGCTTACTGACTAGAGATTTAAAAGCATTTAGTGATACTAGATGAATTAGTTTGAGTGTGGATTGCAATTTGTTCCAGCACTGAGGAATAATGATTTGTTTTGGTAGAAGAAACCTAATCTCATCCTTAGTTTTTTGGATAGGGCCTCAATGTGAATGGAGAAGGAGAGATTATGGTCGAGCCAAAGGCCTAGGAATTTGAACCTGTCCACTACATCCAGTGTTTCGCCCATAAGGGTAGTAGTGATGGACAGGGTGGTAATATTATTTTTGGAGGCAGGCATGGAATTTGTAGGGGGAGAAGAACATTAACTTGTTTTTATTTAGCGTTGAGTAACAGTTTAGATTGAATAAGGGAATTTGTTAAACCAGGAAAAGCACACTAAGCCAGAGCTTGTTTCCAGGTGCGACCTAAGAGCACAAGAAAGTTAAGTGACTTGCTCAGGGTCACACAATATGCAGGTGGGGACTGATGGGATTCAAACCCAGGTCTCATGGTTTGCAGCTCAGTGCCTTTAACCACTACGCTATACTGTCTCCTTGATTTGTAGTTGACTGAAGTCTGACTATAGTTCTGCGCAAACGGCTAATGTGGGTTTGGTGGTGTACAGTAGAGAGTCATCTGCGAAAAAGTGAATTTTAGTGTTCTTGACGTTATTGCTAAGTGTGTTGATATACAGTATATCATGAACAAGAGCGGTCCCAGGATGGATCCCTGGGGTGCCCCTCTGGTAAGGGGAGATGAAAACAGCCCATCGGCCTTAAATAGTTGGAGCCTATCCATCAAGTATCTGGAAAACTAACGGAGGGTGGTTTCCTATAATCCATGCTCCTTAAGTTTAACTAATAACAAATTATGGTCTATGGTATCAAATGCCTTGCGCAAGTCCAACAATACAGCTCCTACTGTTTACGATCTAGGGCAGAGAACCAGTCATTCGTCACCAAAGCTAATGCAGATGTGACACTATGATTGGACCTGAAACCAGATTGGAGAGGGTTTATAAGGTTAGAGTGATTAAGACAGTCCCTTAACTGGTTGTTAACTAGTTTTTTGAGAAGCTTTGAGAGGACAGGTAGTATAGAGATTGGCCTAAGTTGCTGAGGTCAGTCTGGTCACCGGATTTAAATAGGGTCAGTATGTGAGCTGTTTTCCAGATAGAGGGGAAATCACCAGATGAAGTAGATAAATTGAACAAATGGGTTAGGGGTACTGTGAGGTGGAAATATCCTAATTTCAGAAACCTGGGTTCGATGCTATCGGCGCCGACACTTATTTGATATCTAGGTTAAGGAGTAGGTCTTCTACTTGTTTGTAGGTCACCTGGGAGAACCGGAAGAGATTTAGAATATTTCAATTGGGCGAGGGATCCATAGTGTTGTGATAGGTCTGGTATTTTGCTGCCAAAGAAGTGTCAAAGGCTAGTCCTGCCATAGCGAAGTGTGTGTTTAATTTGTTAAGAATGGTGGGTTTATCAGTGATTGTAGTGCCCTAGAACATTATTTTGGCTGGTATGGATGGTGGGGTTCTATGTCCTTTGATTGTATTAAGAGTTTGCCAGATCTTAGCAGGGTTACCTCTAGCTGACACTAGAACATTAAGATAAAAAGTCGATTTGGCTGATCTGGTGAGCTTGGTACAAGTGTTGCACCACTCTCAGAAGGCTAACCAATCGGCAGCTGCTTTTGAGCACCTGGCTGTGGCCCACAGGTGATTCCTCTTGTTCAATACTTGTTTTAGTTCACTGGTGAATCGTGGACCTGACTCTTTTCTGACTCTGCTTTTGTTAAGAGGGGTGTGTTTGTTAATAGTGTCTTTGACATTGGCATTGAAGAGGGCAGCTACTTCATTTATTGAGGTGGCTAAGCAGAAGCTCTGCCAACTTATATTACTTGGGTCATACAGAAAGTTGGCAGAGCTGAATTTATGTAGGCTCTGTTTTGTAATGAATTTAGCTCTGGCAGCTGGTTTTTCCGGACCCCTGATGCAAACAACAATATTGCGATCATTATGAAATACAGCAGCATGTGTGATTTTGTGTGGTCTGTTTGTGAGTACTTAATCTATAAGGGAGCTTTCGAGCAGTTTTTTAAGTTGGGCCTGGTGGGTTCAGTTATGAGTTGTGCTAGGCCTAATTCATCACATAGTTCTTTGAGTGTGTTAGCTTTGGGACTGGACCAATCTAGATTGAGGTCACTGAGGATGATGGATTTGTTGGTGTTGGGAGTCCAGAAAGTTGTGGAGATGCGAGAGCAGATCTAGGCCACCTGATGGAGGTCTATAGCAGCCTAGGATATTGATTGATTCCACTGAGGACAGGGATAACTTGATTGCTAAGAATTAGAATTCTTTAGGTTTGGTGGTGGCGTCAAGTTCCACGGCTGTGAATTTGCTATTGATGTATATTACCAATCCCCCCAACCCCAGTTGATCTGTCAAGCCCAAAAGTGTTATAGGAGGGCAGAGAGATCTCTTGGTCTATTATAGAACCTTTTAGCTAGGTTTCTGTGTAACCCCTTGGTGGCACTGTCCCAAGGGCTACTACCCCTGCCTGCATGGGTAGTAGCAGGTTAAAGGGCCTGAGTTCTGAAACGGGTGTCTCCATCCAGAGGTCAGTGTTGGTGGTGGTCAAACTAACCTGGGCACAGCCCTCTGGGACAGTGTAACACCCTTCTTTCCCTTCTAGTGGCCTGAGCAATATACAATATTCACTTTCGCAGTACCCCTTGTATACCATACCAGTACCCACACTGTTTGTACTTACCACCAGGGCTGGTTTCTCTGGCTCGACCCTGGGGACCCCCTGTAAAACAAGGTTATGCACAGTAAATAGCAACAGTACAGTACTCTTGGCACAAACTGGAACCACAGTTGTGTTAAATGCAGCAGAAAAGTCAGAACTGATTTATTCAGGGGACTTGAACAAGGAAGGGACGTAATCAGGTTGGTTGGATTAATGGCTATATTAATCAAACAGTTATGCATGAGCTTTAAGTCCCCACACAGTCACACCTCTTGGTACCCAGGTAGGGAGATGATGGGCTAGCCAGGAATGTTGCAGCTGGTTGGGGCCCTGTGATGGAAGAAAGCAACATACACAACACACACTATTTGTAATCCGGAGCTGGAGGACAGTTCATGAAAGAAAAAGCAACCAGACAATCAGATGACAACACTTTAAATTTTGCTGTTGTTGCAGGGAGCTACCCTGATGTTTACTCATGATACCCAATACTGGACATAGGCAGGATGAAATCGAGACTCAGGTTATTGAGCTGGAGTGCTCGGAGAAGCAGGGCCCACACGAATTACCAAGACATCATTCCTGTTCAAGTGTTGAGCAGGGGGCTAATCCCCAAGCAGGTCTCTCATCGATGGCTTTCTCTGTGCAGCAGGTAGTTGGGCTGGGCCAGTGCGGCAAGGTCCAGGCCCAATAGAAATGATTTTGGATCTTGTCCGTGGGGCTGGATGCAGCTTCCAGCAAGCAGAAAACAGTTCAAACCACAGTGGGGAACCAAATCGCAACCCACTAGCAGCACACAGCACATTTACACGTAAGGAAATTCTAATGCGGGTTCCAACAAGCAGAGCACAATTCAAACCACAGTGGGGAACCAAATCATGACCCACTATAAGCACACAACACATTCACATGTAAGGAAATTCCACTGTACCAGGCAAAAAGCTCTCCGGTCGCAATTACAAAGTCTCTGCACAATCCAGGAGTTCAGAGGTGGCTGGAAGTCCAGACAGGCTGATCACATTCAGCAAATCTTCTGTCTTCTTCAGGTAGGAACCTGGTCACAATTCAGTGGCTTACTTCGCTCTCCAAGTTCGGATTCAGTCTGAAAAAGGCACAAGTTCCCTCTCAGGGACAGCAGGCATGCATACAGGCCAAAACTCAGGCCTTTCCACAGTTCTCCTGCACGAATCTATGCCGGGGCTGCTGCTTGAATCATTCAAGCTGTTATTTCTTCACTTCCCAACTCAGAACTGAAACTAGCTGCAAGCAGCTTGGGAATTTCCCCAAGATCCAAAAGGTTCGGTTGGCTGATCTGTCAGTCACAACAAGGGCTCCCCCTCCAGCTTATTTTAGGCGCCAAAATGCAAAAGCTACAATTCCTACAAGTTTTGACCCCACCAAGCCCCTGTAGGCAGGCTGCATTTTAGAGTCCCAACAGTACCGATTGGCCCATTTTGACAGACCCGGGCCAAGTTGGTGGAGATAAACAGAACAGTCCTTGCTGCAAAGAAGGCAGGTTAGAACAAACTGCAATATTATTACTATTCTAACAAATGATCAGCAAACAAGCACATCTTCTAACAGAGCTCCCTTTTAGATTAATGAAGACTGCAATCCAGGCAGCTCTTAAAGAGACAGTACACAGAGGCTATACGGGCACTCTCTGGCAATACATTTAATCTGCTAAAACGCAGAACACCAGCCTGGCAGTGAGCATTTAGGCAAGCTCAAGAAAGACTTTTTGGGAACCCCCATTTGTAGGGGGGTTACACCCTTCCCTGCCTGGAGAAAACTTTGTGTCTGCGTCAAGTCTGTACCATCACAATATCAAAAATGCAATATAAACAAGACATACTATATATATATCATTAGCTTGTTACATTACTATACCTTTCAGACGTAATACTTTGCACTTCACTTTCAGGGAGCATTGGCTCCAAGGACGAAGCTGGGGGGGTTAGGCAGTCCAGAAGGCCCAGCTTCATCCCCACAATTCGTCATAGGGTTACCTTGAAACAGCTCACTCAATTCATAGGAGGGGTAACAGGCATTGTCACACTCACTTTCATCAGAGGTGGACTGACAGTCACTATCATTCTGGGCCCGCTGTGGGGGAAACCTTAAATCTGTAACTACTGGGGTAGGTTGACTCTGCCTCTTTTTTGCAGCAGCATGAGCCACCGGGCCAGGGGAATCAATCTCTGATAGTTCAGCCTCAATAATGACTTGGCCGATAGGTAGCAAGTGGTTACGGTGCATGGTCTTGACAGCTTTGGAGTTATTCTCTGGGCACACCTTGTACACTGGTAAATCATTCAACTTTCCAACGACTACATGGGGAAGATGGTGCCATCTATCAGCAATTTTGTGTTTGCCATGCAGTCCCAAATTGCGTGACAACACACGGTCTCCAGGCCGAAGCTCTTGAGCCTTTACTTTTTTATCATGACTCTCTTTGTTGGGGAGATTTCTTTTGGCAGCCATTGTCTGGGTCAGTTGATAGGCATGGTTCACTTGAGCTTTCAGTTTCTGTACATACTGTACATAATTTTCGGCTCAGACCCCATCTGGAGAGACCCAAAAGCAGACATCAACGGGCAGTTGGGTCTCCCTCCTGAACATGAGGCGGTAGGGGGAGAACCCAGTAGCATCATTTTTTGTGCAATTGTATGCATGGTCCAAGGTGCTAATCTGCTGGCTCCACTTAGGCTTGTCTTTGGGATGGAGGGTGCCCAGCATGTCTAGACGGGTGCAGTTAAAATGTTCTGGCTGAGGATCCCCCTGTGGGTGATAAGGGGTGGTTCTTGACTTCTGCACCCCCATAGAGAGAGCATTTCTTCAATTAGCCGACTTTCAAAATCTCTGCCTTGGTCAGAGTGGATCCACTGAGGGACATCATAGTGGACAAAGAAATTTTCCACTAGCACCTTGGCCATGGTAGAGGCCTTTTGATCTTTAGTTGGAAAAGCTTGCGCATACCATGTGAAATGATCCATAACCACTAACACATTGCCAATATTCCACTGATCAGGTTCTAAACACAAAAAGTCTATGGAGACCAGTTCCATGGGGGTGCTGATAGTAATATTGACAAGGGGGGCAGCTCTCTGAGGCAGGGCTTTCCTTTGCAGACATTGACTGCAGGTCTTTACATGGTGCTCAACATTGGTCCCCATCTTCCGCCAGTAGAATTGAGATCGTACCAAGTCGAGAGTTCTGTCAATACCAAGGTGCCCCATGTGATTGTGGAGGGACCTCAGTACCAAATCTTTAAAGGCTGTGGGTAGGACCAATTGCTGCCTGTCTACTTGACTGCCATGATCCACTGTCTCTCTGTACAACAACTGACTGAATAGCTTCAATCTGGGGCCTTCTTTAAACAATAGAGCAGTTCACAAGTCAGGGGAGCGCAACTTGGACACATCTTTCCCTGCACGTAGGGCATGAAGTGCGGGCTGAATCATAGGATCTTGGGATTGAGCCCACTGAATGCTGTCATTGTCAAATTGAGGTAGTGCACTAATATCTAGAGCAGAAAAGTGGCAATAGGCAGCCGGTATGCAGGTATCAGGAGGGCCCAAGCAATCTACTAAACAGTCCACTGTGTCCGCAGACATCTGTTCATCTCGGTCAAAGTTTTGGCACAAGGCTCAGATGTCAGGTTCAGACAGCCTGACCCAATCACTCTTGGAAACTGGCCTTCGTGACAAGGTGTCAGCATCAATATGGTTCAGTCCTGGCCTGTATTCAACAGCATAATCATAGGTTGATAAGGCGGAAAACCACCGGTGCCCAGTGTCATCTAACTTAGCTGAAGTCTGTACATAAGTTAACGGGTTATTGTCGGTCTTCACCAATATCTTTGTCCCATAGAGGTATTCATGAAACTGGTCGACGATATCCCATTTTAGCACAAGGAACTCCAGCTTGTGTACAGGGTAGTTTTGCTCTGATGGGGTCAAGCTCCTACTGGTGAAGGCCACTGTTCTCAAACCATCCTCATGGGCTTGATACAGCACAGCTCCTAGACCCCGCAGACTGGCATCCGTATGCAGCACATAGGGCGTGGTGGGGTCAACATAGGCGAGGATGGGGGCGTGGGTGAGCTAGTATTTGACTTTGTGAAAGGCTGCTTCACATTCATGTGTCCAGCGGGGCCCAAAAAGTTCACTTGTGCAGAAGTACACTTTCTCTGGTTCTTTGACAGACCCTTTTTTATATTAATGGTTGGTAGGAGGGTAACCCTGGGTAAGATTGAAGAGTGGGAGAATCACCTTTGATTAGTCTTTTATGAACCTGCGGTAGTAGCCACAGAACTCCAGAAAATGTTGTAGTTCTTTCAAATTATGGGGCTGGGGCCAAGTAGTCAGTGATTCAACCTTACTGGGATCAGTCTCTATCCCTTCTGCAGATACTATGTGCCCTACATACTTCATGGAGGTTTGAAAAAACTGGCACTTGTCAATGGACAGCTTGAGGCCGAAGTCTTCCAATCGGTCTAGGACTTTAAACAGTCGGGTTTCATGCTCCTCTAATGTGTGCCCAAACACAATGACATTGTCTATGTACACTAGACATTCCAGCAAGTTCATATCTCCCACTGCACGTTCCATCAGTCGCTGAAAGGTGGCCGGGTGCCTGAAATCCCCTGTGGCATTCTCAGGAATTCGTAGAACCCCAAAGGACAGATAAAGGCTGTTTTCTCATGGTCCTCCGGGACCATCGGGATCTGGTAGTATCCACTGCGAAGATCCAATACCAAAAAACATTTGCTCCCATTCAAACAATCCAGGGCATCTTGTATACGGGGCATGGTGTATTGATCGGGGATGGTCCGCCGGTTCAGGGTTCGATAATCAACAAACATCCTTACCCATTCTTCTTACGCACAACCACAATGGGAGAGGCATATGGGCTCCTTGATTCCTGTATCACACCAGCAGCGAGCATTTCCTGCAGGTGTCTCCTCACATCATCTATGTCTGCTGGGGCGAGACGGAGTCTCTCTCTCGAAATGGCTGGTCATCATGCAGGCGTATGTGATGCTCTGCACCCTGGACACATCTCATATCCAATTCTTTTAATGAAAACACTTGGTCCCTCTGAGTGAGTTTGCTAATTCTAGCCTTCTATTCAGCTGGCAACGGGGAGTCACCAAAGTCAAATAAGTCTGGGGTCACTCTCTCCTTCTCGCCAGAACACTTGTTGCTGGGCAATACGGCAGTGTCAGCACAGTGTACTGTAGCTAGGATGCACCCTCTGTTCACCCGAATCTCCCGATCTGATACATTGTGAATCTGGACCATCACTCATCGTGCATAGGCATGGGCACAAGCAGGCAAGATGCTGGGTTTGACCAATAATCCCTCTGGCAACTTTCCATCTCCTGGTGCATCCAACATTAATATTTTGTTCTTTACATTTCTCTTTAAGCAGACTTCTCCATGGATTGTGCACTGGGCATTGGGGGTCAATACCAAGGAATCAGGTTCCTTTTTCTACACTATCCCCACTGGCTCATCTGGGTCCACTTCATCGGGTCTCTGTTGCCAGTCATAAGCCCTTTTTACTAAGGCTGGAATTGTTAGGGTCTGTCCAATCAGCTGCCCTTGTTTCTCATGGAAGAGTCATGCTAGTCTCCCAAATATGTGGGCGTTCGTTCCAGTTGACAGGGGAACACCATCATACAGTCCGGTGGGGGGACACACTAGGATCAGTGTCTCTACTTGCTCCTCTACGCCAGTGACAGTTGCAGGAAAAGACAACCAGAGTTGGGCATATCCTAGAAAAGGATAAGACTTGTTGCTCAGCCCCCACACATGTAGGCCTTCCAGGGATTGTAAGGGCACTTCAGATAAGTGTTTGTCATACCAGTCCTGAAACACAATGGTCACTTGCGACCCACTGTCAAGCACAGCCCAAGTAAGAATACCATTCACAGCCACATTAGTCTCCATTGAAGGGCCCACTATCTTGGACCAGTCTGGAAGGACAGTAGCAGGGGCCGGTACAGATGACTTAGCCACAAAGAAGTTGGACTTGGGATTTCCTGAGCCTTCACTGCGGTCGTTCCCAGCATCCCTTGGCCATGGTTTCACTTTCTGGAACTCCCCTTGAAGTCTGTATACAACCTTATCTAAGTCTTTTGGGGACCGGCATTCTTTCTTCATATGCCCCTCCTTCCCACAATTATGACAGAGTATGCTTTCTAGAGTCTGGCATGGCTGAGGCATCACATTGGGGGCTGAGGCGGGGGTACCTCCAACAGAAAATCGTGATTCAACCTCTGTCTGGTGTATGGTGACCATGGGGAGACACCTCAGTAATTCCCTCACTTTCATAGTCAATTCATCAATCTTTGAGCTGCTGTCAACAGGGGATGCCTGGGAGTGCACCCCCACCTCTATAGCGAACATGCTCTGAGAGGGGTTTGGGCCCATTGTATCTCTGGAATGGGCTTGTAGGGAAATGGTAGCCCTCATTTCTCGGACCTCTCACAGTATCTTCCCCCAGGGCAGAGCGTCCTTGCTAGCCTCCCAGTGTTCAACTGGCACTGTATTTCGCCCCTGAGCATCACTCACATGTGCATCCTCGGTCATCTGGGCAGCAGCAACAGCAGATACAGGAGGGTCCCCCCCCCACGTGGCTGCCTCCTCTCAATCCTCTGAATTTCCTTCATCAGTTCATCATAGGTAGGAGGCCCATCCAACTTAGCAGCAAGGCATAGTTAGCAGCAATAATTCAGACAATGGGGCTGACTTGAGAAGTTGGTCCAACCTATTCCGATCTAACTTAGCTGGGGCCATGCCACCTTTCTTTAGGCATTCCTGTAGCACTGCTTCGAGTTGAGGTACATACATGGATAAGGGCTCCCCTGGGTATTGCTGAGTGTTTTTGACCCTACCCCACAGGTCCTCATCTGAATCGGGACTCCCATATTTTCCAATGCATTCAAAAAATCTGGAGCAGTTGCTTCTGGATTACTAGCCTGTGTAGCATGGATAGTAAGTTGGGTGGGGCCTCTGAGGCTTTCAGCCATCCTTCTCCTCTTCTCTGGTTCGGGGCATTGCCATTCTCGGATTTGAGGGGCAACATAGTCTATCCAAGTCTCCCAATTGTCCTCCCCTGGGGTGTGGGGAGGGTGCCTGAAAACATCCTCAGCCGACGATATGAATCTTGACTAATGACGGGTACAGATATAGGGGCCAGCACTGGCATGGGCACAGAAGGCAGGGCAGTAACAGGTGCTGGAATGGGAGGGGGTGTTGGGGAAGCAATACCCCCAGGTGGCAGGAATAGTTTCTTAAAGTCCTCTGTGGTTTTCCCTTCCTCCAGCAACAACTTAGCAAATTTCTTCTCAAAAGTCTCAGATAATGGTGGGAGCTCATCCTACCCAGGGTTTTTAATGTCTTTTGTTATCACTCTCCAGGCGGCTAGGACCCCTTCTGAGGCAATAGTCTGTGGTGCTTTAGAGCTGTCCACGAGGTCACTACACTCTACCAAGGCTATGAAAGTTTGGGCAATCAAATCAGCCTGTCGACCCACCACCACAGGGTTTTTTAAACTTTCAACTTTGGAGAGTGCTCCCTCTACAGTGTCCTTACTGGTACGCAGGGGGATATCCAGTATAAGCAGAGCATTTTGGGCGTCGATCTCCTGCCCAGTACACCACCCCACCAACTGGAGTACAGCCATTTCTATTGGGGTAGCCATTAATCTTTAACAATAATTCATAATCTTTGGCCACTAGAAGGCACAAAATCCTAGCAGTGAGCCTCCAAGATGTAACCCCTTGGTGGCGCTATCTCAAAGGCTACTACCCCTGCCTGTGCGGCTAGTAGCAGGTTAAGGGGCCTGAGTTCTGAAACGGGTGTCTCCACCCAGAGGTTGGGGTTGGTAGTGGTCAAACTAACCTGGGCACAGCCCTCCAGGACACTGTAACCCCCCCTTTCCCTTCTAGTGGCCTGAGCAATATACAATAATCATTTTCGCAGTACCCCTTGTACACCATACCAGTACCCACACTGTTTGTACTTACCACCAGGGCTGGTTCCTCTGGCTTGACCCTGGGGACCCCCTGTAAAACAAGATTATGCACAGTAAATAGCAACAGTACAGTACTCTTGGCACAAACTGGAACCACAGTCAGGTTAAATGCAGCAAAAAAGTCAGATCTGATTTATTCAGGGGACTTGAACAAGGAAGGGACGTAATCAGGTTAATTGACTTAAAGGCTATATTAATGAAACAGTTATGCATGTGCTTTAAGTCCCCACACAGTCACACCTCTGGGTACCCAGGTAGGGAGACGATGGGCTAGCCAGGAACATTGTAGCTGGTTGGGGCCCTGTGATGGAAGAAAGCAACATGCACAACACACACTATTTGTAATCCAGAGCCGGAGAACTCAGTTCGTGAAAGAAAAAGCAACCAGACAATCAGATGACAACACTTTAGATTTAGCTGTTGTTGCAGGGAGCTACCCTGATGTTTACTCATGATACCCAATACTGGACATATGCAGGATGAAATTGAGACTGCAGGTTATTGAGCTGGAGTGCCCAGAGAAGCGGGGCCCACACGAATCACCGAAGCGTCGTTCTTGTTCAAGTGTCGAGCAGGGGGCTGATCCCCAGGCAGTTCTCTCATCGATGGCTTTCTCTGTGCAGCAGGTAGTCAAGCTGGGCCAGTGCGGTAAGGCCCAGGCCCAATGGAGATGATTTTGGATTCAGTCCGTGGGGCTGGATGCAGCTTCCAGCAAACAGAATACAGTTCAAACCACAGTGGGGAGCCAAATCGCGACCCACTAGCAGCACACAGAACATTTACACGTAAAGGAACTTCTAATGCAGTTTCCAGCAAGCAGAACACAATTCAAACCACAGTGGGGAACCAAATCATGACCCACTATAAGCACACAACACATTCACATGTAAGGAAATTCCACTGTACCAGGCAAAAGGCTCTCCGGTCGCAATTACAGAGTCTCTGCATGATCTGGGAGTTCAGAGGTGGCTGGAAGTCCAGACAGGCCGATTGCATTCAGCAAATCTTTGGTCTTCTTCATGTAGGAGCCTGGTCACAATTCAGTGGCTTACTTTGCTCTCCAAGTTCAGATTCAGTCTGAAAAAGGCACAAGTTCCCTCTCAGGGACAGCAGGCAGGCAGGCAGGCCAAAACTCAGGCCTTTCCACAGTTCTCCTGCGCGAATCTATGCCGGGGCTACTGCTTGAATCATTCAAGCTGTTATTTCTTCACTTCCCAACTCAGAACTGAAACTAGCTGCAAGCAGCTTGGGAATTTCCCCAAGATCCAAAAGGTTCGGTTGGCTGATCTGTCTGTCAGTCACAACAAGGGCTCCCCCTCCAGGTTATTTTAGGTGCCAAAATGCAAAAACTACAATTCCTACAAGTTTTGACCCCACCAAGCCCCTGTAGGCAGGCTCCATTTTAGAGTCCCAACAGTACTGATTGGCCCAATCTGACAGTCCCAGGCCAAGTTGGTGGAGATGAACAGAACAGTCCTTGCTGCAAAGAAGGCAGGTTAGAACTAACTGCAATATTATTACTACTCTAACAAATGATCAGCAAACAAGTACATCTTCTAACAGAGCTCCCTTTTAGATTAATTAAGACTGCAATCCAGGCAGCCCTTAAAGAGACAGTACACAGAGGCTATACAGGCACTCTCTGGCAATACATTTAATCTGCTAAAACGCAGAACACCAGCCTGGCAGTGAGCATTTAGGCAAGCTCAAGGAAGACTTTTCGGGAACCCCCATTTGTAGGGGGGTTACATCTGTTACAACCAAGATATCCAGGATGGTATGGGAGACCCAGGCATTAACAGTGTCCCATTTCTTTTGGAGGCTATACATTTATAAGCATGAATTTCAGGCCTCTGGAAAGCACACAGTCTGAGGGAGATGCTAGGGAGGGGAAGGGACCTAGGTTTAATTCAACATCACCAGAGCAGAGGAGCAGTATGATAATACGTTTTTTTTTTATCTACTGAGTGCTAGTTTGAATTTTAGTCTGCAAGGGGGTTTAATGGTAGGTCTTGTAGGGGTGAGCCACCTATGAAATGTGAGTGGGCACAAGAAGGCGAGAGTGGTTGCTAGCAGGGCAGATGAATGGTCCCATATGGGATGAGGTTGGTAGGTGAAGGGAGATCTCGATGTGAGCAGATCTGAGGGGGTGGAAGTTGTAGGCTCTGCACTTGGAGAGGTATGCAGACATGATGATAGCATAAGCAGAATGAGTCGGAGCATCTCAAGTAAGGACAACCCAGAATAGTTGTAATAGCGAGGTGCTTAAGGAATTTGCAAGTGCAGGACTGCAGCTATGTAGGGAAGTGATAGTCTTAGCAATTAGCAAAGCAGACCTGTGCTTCAGTCCTTCTCAGGTATAAAACTAGGAAGAAGCAGGACTTCCTGACTGAAAATGAGGTGTGAAATCCCACTGAGGTGCCTCAAGGGCAAATGCATTCTAAAGCAGCCGTGAATGAATGCGGTGAAAATTTTGACCAATACTTTTTTATGCTATTTTAGATTGCCTCTTATCTCCTGGCTTGTACAATAAGGCTCAGGTCAGATTTTCATCAGTATTTGCAACTGCTTTTAAACACCTATTGTTCCATAAGGTCAGGGAGCACTGCCTACTGCATAATAGTTCATTTTAGTCACAACTGATGTACAAAAATAACTGCAAATACTGATGAAAACCTGATCCAAGCCAAATTAAAAGGAGCACTCCTTTTATTATTTCAGATGTGAAAAAAAGTACTAAAGCAGACTCAAATTGTGGAAAGAAGGGTATCATACAAGTCAATAGATAAGGAGTAATCTAAACTAGAATGAAAAAGTACAGGTCAAAATTTTCACTACATTCTTGCACTGCTGCTTTAAATGAAAGGGAAAAAAAAGCTGCGATTTATGATTGAATGTCACACTGTTTCTCTCATTGCTTTGCCTGAGTATTCAATGAGCATTTCTCAATGCCAACTGTTCACTTGCTTGTATTTGCTGTGTAGTTGTTGGGCATAGCTTAACAAATTAATAACATGATTTATAATAGTGCAGTTGTAGCCGGCCTGGTGGCGCTGAGGGCTGAGGCACTGGTCGGCTTACCTCACGCCACGCTGGCGACCTGTGTTTGGAAATGAGCATGGGTCACCAGGGGTTGGCAGGGGAGGAGAGGGACTGAGTGTCTGATGGACTGCTCTCCCTCTCCGGGGGGAGGGAGGGATCCCAGTAGTCGGCGCAAGGGTGTCCACTAATGGAGGCTGGGGGATATAGCACCACTGCTCTACAGAAGGGGGCGTGTTGGAGTAGGCACTGGGGAGAAGCGCGTGTGGACACATGTGCGCTCCTTCACGCAAGGGTGAAAAACAGAGGAGAAAATCTGGTCCCAGTTGAGCATGGATGAGCTGTCCACCCGCCGCAGGCCCCGAACTCAAATGGTGCTCCCCACACTGGATCCTGAGAGAAAGATGAGTTGAGCCAAGCTGGGGGGGGCTCCTCACTGCCCCGCCATGGGGGGGTAATCCGTGGGGGTAGTGGCCTGATCTTGGGGTGCAGGGTTGGACTGGTGGATGAGGAAGGCAGCCGACCGGGGACCAAGGGGTAGAAATAATGTAAGAAAAAAATAAATAATAGTGCAGTTGTCATGTATTTGGAGGAAGGACGCCTTTGTGCCAGAGACTGATTTAAGATGACAGCAGGGGTTAATCAAGAAGTTTGTTTCAGAGGCCATCCAATGGCCCTGCAGAAGCACCACACGCTTCCGTGTTGGTGACCCGGGTTCAGAAACGGACTCAGGCTGCCAGGTCGGGCGGCTGAGGTAGCACTGCCATGTGGCATTGCTACCAGTCAGGGGGGAGAGATGCGCTCCAGGTTCCAGTGCAGTAGTGACCCCTGCAGTGGGCCACGGGAGCTGGTCTTCCCATGGGGTGTCACTATGTGCATTTGAGGAGCATACATGGGGACTCATGCCCTGCGCTGAGCATTGGAGGGGAACAAGGGTGTAAATATATAAAATAAATACAGTGCACTGTTCACCATATATGACGGCACCAGGTTCCCTTGGATCCCACCCCATGCAGATCCCCTCTGGTATGGCGGTAGGTGGAGTGGTGGATGGAACTATGGGGACCAAGTGCGCCCGAGTCAGGTGTGGTGGCAGCTGGGGGCCAAAAAGTTGTATGACAAAACAAAATAAGTCTGTTCCCCTCCCCATCCTGTTTTAAGGGCATGTGTCACAAAAAGACAAAAAGAATAAGTAATTGGAACTTCCGGTTCCGGAATGACACAGTGAACTTCAAACTCATGTGGGCTCCCTGGCTATAATCTTTTCAAACGGTCTCCTGCCTCAAAAATAACAAAAATTATAACAATCCAAAGTCGATACATTATAGGAGATCACAGCATAGCTAAGCCTCTCCCCACGTTAGCTTTGCATGGCTAAAAAGCAACCGAACAGATTCTTACCATCGGCAGTCCTGAGCGAGCAGGAGGATGAGGAGGGCTTGCAGGAGAGAGACACACGCTGGAAAGCCACGAGTTGCTGAGGTTTCTTAAGAGGCAAGGGCCCACACACCAGAAGTGATGGCAGGAAGGGGAGGAAAATGGAAAGGTGGCAAACCCCAGACAGCCCCCCAATCAGAACAAACCATCTTGCGGGCAATCACTGATTTTAGGGAAGAAATGCGGGGCTCCATCTAGGAACTTCGGGACGACCTGCGAGCCTTGCAGGGATGTGCGGATGAAGTAGATCACAGCCAATACAAATAAAATAGAATCCTTTGAATCCTCGATTCTTCTCCTGGCCTTGGCCCAGCTACACAATTCTCTTCGGCAGGAGGACGCGGAGAATCGTAGCAGATGCAAAAATTTGAGGATCTTCGGTCTGCCTGAAGGTGAGGAAGGCACTGACTCACTGGCTTACGTGGACTCATTCTTTAGAACCAAACTAGAGTTGGGGCCTGATTTCTCCCTAGATTTCGAATGAGCTCAACGAGCTCTCAGCCCCAGGCCTAAGGCAAAAGATGCTCAACCTAGATCGCTTGTGGTCCGATTTCAAAGCTTCCAGGCTAAAGAACTTATATTAAAAAAATCATGGCAGAAGGGGAAAATTATGATGGGCTCACATCGTACAATCATTGATAATGATTATGCTCCACACAAACAAAGCCAACGGAGAGCCTATGCCCCCCTTTTCTCTTTCTTGAGATCTCAACAGATCAAGTTGCGAACCCCTTACCCTTCCAAACTAACAATTATGCTGCCAGATGGTCCTATCACCTACAACTCAGCCATGGAAGCAAAAGAAGGCCTTTTCCAAAGAGGGGTGCTGAAGGAGCGAGTGCTGGGCCTGAGTAACATTTCCAAGAGCACTAACCAGGGAATTCAAGAAATTGAGAGGCCTTCTCGACCTAACATGACTTTAGAGGAAATGCTGCACAAGATTAATCTCCTGAAAAATCCTACCCTGACATCAGAGTAGAAGTAAGTCCTGGGATCTTGTTTTCTGGCCATGCTAGGCTCTGGGGGGCTGGACCGGGGGGGGTGGGAGGTGGCTCGGTTTGGGGGGGGTCTGGGTCGGTCAGTCGATTAAGCCATCCCAAGTAGTGAAAACTTCAAGACTATTTATAAAAAATCCAGTACTATTAGGCACTGCACTGCATCATTTGGGAGTGGGTCCCCCTAGATGGCAGATGTGAAGTCGGGCCGAGGGGGTCCCGGTCAGGATTGACGCGCTGGGCCTCTCCTTCCTCTTGTCAGGCTGGCTTCCCTTTCCCTCTGGCTCTCTCTGTTCTCAAGAAGTCACATCGTGAGTTCTGTCCGGGCGGGACTCTTGCTAGGCTTCCCTTGGGGATGGGCAGGGTCTGGGGGACATGATCTCAGGTGAAGATCGGGAAGACTCTGATTATGGCCTTACCTCTCGCCAAACCCAGAACCAATCCAATGATTGTTTCATAATATCTTGTAAACCAAGAAACTTAATTTGACTTTTCGCTATTTGCCTAGGTCACAGGCGAGAGTGGGTCGACTACTATCCAATAAGGACAAGTAAAAAAAAATGTCCTGAGTGATGAAGAAGGGGAGAGACTGCGGAAGTGGCTGGGCTTCTCGGTGCCCCCCCCCCTCCTCCATGTGCTCCTCTGCTTTTTCTTTCTGTACGCCCCCACTTTTTTCTTTCCTCCTCCTCCTTTCTCTCTTCCCCTTGTCCTCCTGTTCCTTTCTCTCTCTCTTTTGCTGCCTCGCTCCCCTTCTCCTTCCTTCTCCTTTGTCATCCTCTCACGCTCTCCTTTCCCCTCTCTTCCCCTTTCTGTACTGACATCTATTTCGGTTGCTAGATACGAAGACAACTAATTCGGGGGTGGACCCACCCTGGGCTCACAGCCAACCCCATCCCTTAATAAAAACAATGCACGAGTATAGCTTTCCCCAGTTGGGGGGGTGGGGTGGAAGTCTTGTTCTCCCATGGGGCTCTTGTATATGGGAGAGAGTCCGATTGAGCCCATCTTGGTCCCTCAAGTGCTTACAGTTCATGCGTGATGGAAGCTGATTGGACGGATGGGGCTGCTGCCATGTGGCTTCCTTGGCATCCCGAGGGAGCCCTCTATGCATATTGAGATCCTCCTCTCTTTGGGTGGAGGGTTCATGGTTTGACCTTTGGGGGAGAGGGAGGGGGACCGAGGGAGGCCCATGGTAGCAGGGGCCGGGCTTCGGCGGTGTCCTCGCTGGGGTGGACTCTGGGCTTCTCCTGATTCTAGTGGGTCCTCGGGGATAGTGATCAGGAGATGGGACCTCTCCAGACCCTACAAAACTCGGGATGGCTTTTTGGAAGGTTTTAGGGGTGGGTCTCTTCTCCTACCCTCCCATCGGGCGGGGGAGTGACCTTGGAGAACAAGAAAAGGGAGGGTTTAAACAGTGGTAACTAACCTATAGTAACCTGAAAAGAGGGAGGGGCTATACAGGGACAACAGGGAGCCCAGATTATCTGGTCTTTTCGGTCCACTTAGGTGGGGTTTTCCTCCCTGAGAGGTATCTCCCAATCAAGGAGATCCTCAATCAAATCTGGTCCCCCCGGGATGAGTGGTTTGAGATTTAAATAGGGTGGTTAGGTGATACCACCTTAACGATGGAAGCATACACCTACATAGTTTTTTTAAATATAGTTATGGTTAAAGTTGAAGTTAAATCTTGTTTACGTAATGAAGTTGGAAGGAGACGCAGGAGACAGTGTACAATGTTTCAATGTTATGCTTTATGACAAAAACTTCAGAATCATCTACTGTATTTGAGAGATCTAACAAACTATTGAGAGAGGTACTGAAAATGGTTGGTAATTTTCTCCTCAGAGTCCGGGGGCGCCAAGCTGGAGTGACCTGAGAAACAAACAAAAAGATTATGAAAGTCAGTTACTTAACATGACAATAAAAGCAATAAGTATTAAACCTAAAACAATAAAAAAAGAATCAAAGATTAATAAATCCAAATGGCTTCATAACCAGTAAAGATCTACTCCGTTATTGTTAACGGTCTTCATAACCCCATTAAAAGATCGTGAGTGATGCAGCACTTAAATAAACAAAAGGCAGATATTTTATTTATACAAGAAACACACCTCTCAGATACTGAACACCAGAAATTAACATGGGGGGGTCGATATACCATTTATTCCTCATCTCATTCAAGTGGACGTAAAAGGGGAGTGGCAATAATGATTCCATCAACTACCCAATTTAAAATAAATAAAGTATGTTCCGACGGACAAGGGCACTATATCATAATTCAAGGTTGCTTATATAACCAAGAAGTCACACTAGCCAATATATACTTACCTCCACAGACTAAATCACCAATAATCCATCAAATCCTGACAAAAATATTGGATCTTCACCAGGGGCAGTTACTAATGGCAGGAGACTTCAATATGACAATTACTCCAAACCGTGACTCATCAAACCCTAAAATCTACCATCTATCAACCCCTGTAAAGTTTCTTAAAGCACAACTTAAAAACCTCGAATTGGTAGATATCTGGAGGAAATTTTTTCCTTCAGCCCCAGGTTTTACATATTACTCTGGAAGATTCCATTCATATTCAAGACTGGATTATTTTTTTACCTCATGTGAACACTTCTCCACAGTGAGTGACATAACTATTTGTCCTAAAATAATATCCGACCACCACCGCCTACTACTAAAACTAGACCTGGGTAAAAAAAATGAAACAAACACTTTGGAGACTAAATCCTTTTCTCCTGAAGGATAAAGAATTCACTGATCAAATAAAGAAGAGAATTCCACAATTTTTTGAAGACAATGCATCATCGGCTGTCTCAGAAGCCATATTATGGGACACAATGAAGGCCACCATTAGAGGCGAGATCATTGCATATGCCTCTCACAAAAAAAAAAAAAAAAAAAAGGGAAAGGAAATATAATGACCTAACCATGACCTTGCAAACTCTTCAACTGCTCTATAGAGAGGGGGACAAAGAATTACAAACTAAAATTAGAGAAACCAAAGCTGCTATTCAAAAAATAATAGATGAAAGGATTCAAATGTCTCTAATATACTTAAAACAAACCAATTATGAGGGTGGACCCAGGGGAAAATGCAGATTGGCGCAGAAGTTGAGAGCAAGGAAAAATGCAGTAACAATATTAAAAATTAAACCACCTCAAACGGATAAGATTACCCATAGAGAAGATGACATAAGACAAGCTTTTGCTTATTATTACCAACAATTATACTCATTGCATAACACTTCTTCCCAAGAGGACAGACAAACCTTCCTAGCCCAGCTACAACTCCCAAAACTCACAACAACACAAGTCTAGAAATTACAAGCCCCGATCGTAGTTGAAGAAATAGATGATGCGGTCATTAAACAATCATCAGGTCGCTGCCCGGGTCCTGATGGATGTATTAGTGAGCGGTATAAATTCTTTAATAAAGAATTAACCCCAAGACTCCTTAAGCTGTATAGAGAAACGGCAAAAGGAAATTCAGCCCCGCCATCGTGGGACTATGCCACAACTGCGGCTATCCCAAAACCTAATGGAAACAAACTAGACCCATCCTCCTACCACCCGATATCCATATTAAACTCAGACTATAAAATTTTTATGGCCATTTGGGCCAAGAGAATAGAAATTATCCTTCCAACAATAATACACCCAGATCAAGCGGGTTTCATCAAAAACAGGTCAACTATGGACAATGTCAGAAAGTCCCTAATATTAATGGAATATATCCAAATTCGGAAAATCTCAGCTGCCTTTTTAAGTCTAGATGCTGAAAAAGCATTTGATTGGGTCCATTGGCCCTTTTTATGGGATACATTAAAAGCCTTCGACTTCCTGGACTCATTGCTACAATGGCTGAGTCAAATATCTCTCTCTCCCAAAGCATACATTCGAATGAATGGAGGACTTTCTTCTCCGATCACAATAAGCCAAGGCACAAGGCAGGGCTGTCCTCTCTCCCCTCTACTGTTTGTGCTATACCTCGAACCTCTAGCAATAGCAATAGGAACATCTAAAAAAATAGAAGGTATTCCAATGCAGCAAACTGACTTTAAGATCAGTCTTTTTGCTGATGATATTCTCCTTTCCCTTCTATCTCCCACAGATTCGATTAAAGAGACATGGAAAATCCTATCCTTATTGGAAGAACCTGCTGGGTTTAAATTAAATATTTCAAAAAACAAAGCTCTCTTATATAATCATACCCCGTCAAGCACCTTAAAATGAAGTTTAAACATCAAATGGCACTCAACCAAAATAAAATACTTAGGCATACACATAGCCCATAATCTTCAAGTAATTGAACTCATCAATTACGAACCTATCTCCATCTCGATCAAGAACGACCTGGACAGATGGATTCATCTACCACTCTCCCTGTTCCAATGCATTTAAACTATTAGAATGAATGTCTTACCTCGCCTATTGTACTTGTTCCAAAATATTCCATAGTTCCCATCTCTATACTACTTTAAATCATGGGATAACATGATATCAATGTTCATCTGGAACAAACAAAAACCATGAATCCGGCTTTCAATATTAAAATTATCATTGGCCCAGGGTGGAACCAACCCTCCAGACCTTAAAAAATATGCCGGAGCCGCATTTCTTAGAATACTTCTTCTCTGGCTTTCCGAACAGTTTGATTCCCTATGGAAGAAACTAGAGTTTCACCTGAATGATATGTATGACATAAAAAAAATAATTTTTTCTTCTTCTGGGAGTTCCCCTCCTTTAAAAGACTTTACTGATATAACCTCACAGGTTTTAAAAATATGGTTCAAAATGCGAGACAAAGAGCCACTTCAATTAATCTATGAATACTGTAAGATCATTTCAGAGGATAAGCTCTTTATCCCATCACATAACGACCTGACCATCTCTCGATGGTGTAGACTAGGACTGGAACAGGTGTTCCAATTTCTGGGTCCTAAGGGGATCCTATCATTCGAGGAATTAAAGCTTAAATTCAACCTACCAAATGTTGATCATTTTAGATATCTCCAAATCAGAAACCATTTATTATGCAATGGAATCATTCAGGTCAAACTGCCCCCACCACTCTCTCCCCTCCTAAAACTATTCTTTGACCATTCCTTGGAACACCACTGGAATCATTTAATTGGAAATCTGTACAAAATGATGCGAGATCAAACTAAAGAATCAACAAGTTCAATATTGACAAGTTGGAATAAGGATTTAGATCTCATTGTATCAGTAAAAGAGTGGTCCTCTTCATCTCTGCATGCGGTTAAAATCACCCAATCGCATATTTGGAGAGAATACTTATGGAAGTGTAGATCTAGGTCTTTCAGGTCATCGGCAAGTCTGACGAAATACCTTCCGATTGAATTTGGGGCTTGCTGGAGGGGATGTGGAGCCAAGATGGCAGACCCTGCACATATCATGTGGTAATGTCCACGTTTGATGCCCTTCTGGATAAGTCTACAAAAAGAAATCAGTGATAGCCTTGGAGAGAACATTGAGCTCACAGCTGAAGCAGTACTTATGGCTGTCTACCCGGATTGTTCCCCCCCATGGATAAAAACCCTGCTGCCCATTTTTCTGTTGGCTGCAAAAAAAATCCTTAACAAAGAAATGGATGACCAAAGACACCCCTACCATACGAGATTGGAGGCGAATAGTGATATCTATATACCAGATGGAAAATATCACTGCTAAACTTAATAACCAAACTGATAAGTTTGCCACACTCTGGCAGAAATGGTCATTCTATCAAGCAGGGGTTGATCCTGATTTTTGCCCATAACATGTAGGCCACAGGGGAGAAGAAATGAGATCAGTATAGTATTCCTGAGCTGCTAAATTTTAGCAAAGAATATTAAAGCTTATCTCAAATGTTAGATTGTATCAATTGCAAAAGATCTATATACATACTTGAATAATGTATATCTGTATAACAACAAAACTGAAGTAATTGAAGAAAAAATCTTGATTGTAAAATGTCTCCTGATTTAAAAGAAAAAGTTCAATAAAAATATATTAAAAAAAAAAAGAATAAGTAATTAATGTATTTTTTCTCCATTCATTTTCACTGCAGTAGAGAGACACTACCAACACCTTTCCAAATAATGTAGTAACAATCAGGCAACGCAGCAATGAACAAAAGGCAATGCACGAAAATAGTATAGTAGCACCACGATTCCTGCCACAGTACTTGCAGCTGCATGTATCCAGACCACGAACTGTAGTTTAATAACTTAGGATATTCCAGATAATTGAATGTTATGCAGTGCTGTTCGTTTTGTTTTAATGGTCACGATAATCAATTGCTAAATAATTGGCAATCAAGCCTGCACAGTTCTCACTGATGCATCCACCGCTATCATTTTTTAATTTTTAATTTATTTGATTTTTGAATTAAACCTTTGAGAACAGGCTCATTACATAGGTTCCACGTCAAGCAGCAAGAGTACATACATCGATTTACAGTTTGGTATACAGCAAGTAGTTACAGGGCAATGACACTTAAATAAATAAAGATATACTAAATAATGGACAAAACACTGGGAAAAAGGGGATGCCACCCCCCCTCACATAACATAGCGTAACATTTAAACTTTCCTCTACCAAAGTTGGCTATATTCACTTTAAGCTCCATGTGAGGAGAGGGTCCTCTTAGTTTCAGACTGGAATTCCAATTTGAGTAAGCTAAACCACCAACGTCAAGGTGGGACCCTTCAATTTCGTCCCTAACTTTCCAGTGCTGGGAGCACAGTATAAAAGGAGTCAGTTAGTAGCCACTGAGGCACTGAAAAGTTAGGGACTAAATCAAAGGGTCACACCTTGACATTGGTGATTTAGCTTACTCAAATTGGAATTCCAGTCTGAAACTAAGAGGACCCGCTCCTCACATGGAGCTTGAAGTAAATACAGCCAACTTTGGCAGAGGAAAGTTTAAATGTTATGCTATGCTATGGGGTGGGTCTTTGATTGTATGTTGTTTGCCACAACCTAGCAGCACCCCTTAGAAGAAATGTGAATTCCAGTGTGGAGTAACATAAAAGGTTTGAGCATGCTATTTTGGATTTGAAAAAGGGGATGGGAGGGTGTCAGTGGGTGAGGAAAGCATGGGGAGGGGGAAGCAGAGAGGACAACTACACTATCATACTAGGCTGAAATCAGGAACTCCCCCCCCCAACAGTTACATAACACTTCATCCTAACTGGTGTTTTACCAGAATTACAATCTTTTATCTTCCCCTGTTACTGGAACAAGTACATCAATGTTGTTGACAAACTAAATAAATAAATAATAGGAGGGGCATCAGGCAACCCCAAGAATTCTACCAGGTTCTTCTTAGTGATGTCCGGTACCTGTAAGTTAAACTCCATGGCAGCCTGCAGCTGCTGCATCATGGTTATGAAAGAGGGGTTGGGGGGGAATATCGAGTCTTCACTACCTGTGGACACTGTGGAGCTAGTCCTTTCTAAGGGCTTTCCACATTATCCTCAGCATCCTCCTCTTCATCCTGCATCACAAGATTAGGATAATACTCTAGGTCATTGTTGTTCTGGTTGACGGGACAAAGGGAATGCACTGGTGAGGCCATTGGCACTCAAGGAGAGAGCTGGGGTACAGTCCTAACAATCGTCAGCACAGGGGTTTGACTTGTGGACCCTGGCTACATGGCTCCTGTTACATGAGGAGGAGGATGCAGACACTGCCTGGTGGCACCTACAGCCTGCCCAGGCCTACTGACAGTCTGGGCAGTGGGCAGCATCACTGCCCGAGTGGCTGACGGTGCAAAAATGGTCATACCTGGGTGGATGGGTGACCTGGAGCAAACCAGGGAGATCCTTGTCTTTTCTCTCTCCCTCTTCCGGTGCTTAAGCTTGTAGGACACAGATGTCTTCTCCCAGGACCTGGAAGCCTTGGATCCCAGGGAGTAGCCAGTGATGCAAAGGGGCTCTTTTGCTGGAGCTCCTTCTCCATGAGTGCTAGCTGCTGTTTTAGTACGTGCTTTTCCAAAGCACCTTTTCGGCGGCGGCGAGTGGCTGTATCAAACCCCTTACAAATCAAGCACACCTGTACGTTATGGTCTGGGCCAAGACAACACATACAGATGTCATGTGAGTTTTTTAGAGTATACCATTTCACTGCATTCACAATAACAGAACAGTTTCGACAGCTCCAAAGTCAACATACATGCCGCCAAGAATCACTTAAAAAGTGATTACTATGTAATCACTTGAAAAGTGAGTTATCACTTGAAAAGTGATTACTTATCATGGTGAAAAAGCAAGAAAAATGGTGTTTCTGTGCGTGGTCCGATGAGTATGGTCAATGATGGGAAAAGAGCTGAGGAGGGAAGGGGCCGCCCACGTTTATATGGGAGAGCTGACATCAGACATCGTCATGGGCGGCCCTTAGTGGACTGCTTGCAAAAAGCTTTTGTGTGGTACTAGTGCTTGGCAGCTATAAGTTCCATTTGTGTGGCCTGATGAAAAAGAAATCTTCGGAGAAGATCACACTATTCTGTCCCACTGGGTGGATGAGAAAGTGCCCACTAGGGTAGAGTGACGCAAAGAAATTCTTTTTGCAATAAATGTAGAAAAATTAATGGCACGCCTCAATGATAGATACCAGTCATATTGTAAAAGGTAGGAAACCTTACATACTTTAGTGTTAATAATGTAGATGTAATCCCCCCATGGGGGCTTAACTTAATTTGTCCCTCAGGGCAGTCCAGTGCATCCTGTTCCCCCTGGATCCCCCCAGTCCTGCCCCTCTGCCTGGCCTGAGCTCCAGTGGTCCCCTAAATCCTCCATCTGGCCCCTACATGGTTTTGTAGCTGGAAATGGGTCCGAAGGAGCAAGTCACAGAATCACCGTGCTGTTCCTGCACTTCAGTGCAGGTATGGTGGTCCGCGCATGTGCTGTGGTGCATGGTTCTTGTTTGGCCATTGCTGTGGCCAAACGGATGCTTCTTCGATGTTCCAGTCCCCAAATTTAGCAGTATGGGGGCCGGAGACCCAAAGGAGGCATATCAGAAGCCGAAGAAGTGTTTTATTAAAGAGCACCAATGAGTGCTAAGGAATCATGGTAGCCTCATAAATACTAATAAGACAATTTGCATATAAATGAGAAAGCCTGTCTACTGCCTAGGGACAGTGAATTTTGGCACTAGCGTCAGGCAGAGTTTTTTTTCCTTTTTTTTTTTTTTTAATTCTATTTTTTCCACTGACTGCTCGGACTCTCTCCAGAGGGTCGCTCGACTCTGTGCCATGATCCCACCTATCTGAAGTCCTCTGCTGTACTCCTCTCTGCGCCAGGTTCTCCCCTACCCAGCCACTCAACCCCTGGCTCTGAGTCCCCTGAGGTGAGACTGCCTTGCTCTTTCCTGGCACTCTATAATCTAGCAGAGCAGCCAGGCAAGGAGAAGAGCCAGAGGAGTGAGCAGAGAGACCCGGCACTGGGCGTGGTTGGCCATCCCCTGTACCCTCCCTTGCCTACCGGGGGGCAGGATATCCCCCCGGCTACACCTAATCCCGCAAGTGGGGTTCACCCTACTGCAGCAACCAACCCCCACATGCTCGGGGTTGACCCCCCCCGAATGGGACTGCCAGTGGCAGAGTTAGGTGGCCAGAGGGGTTGGCACTGCAGCTGGCTCATTAACAGGGAGCTGAGATTTTTTCCAGGGTTTTTAGAGGGTGGGGACATGCAATGACAGCCAGCGTCTGCCATGCCCCTCTTGTGTGCAGGTGCCAGAGTGCTTGTGGTATCCCTAGCCTCTGCTGGGGGTCCACATTGCGCTGGACACTCAACCCCCTTCCCCTGGAGCAGGAGAGCAGTCCTGTGGATGCTCAATCTTGCTCCCCCCGGCCAGCTCTCCAACATCCACATCCGTCCCCGAAACTTGGTCATCTGCACCGCAGATGGCAGCCATGCCTCTGCACCAGCAGGCTGGCCCAGGAGGCAGGGTATTTTCTTATGTTATGCCCCCTGGCGCAGCATGCAATGGTGTCAGCATGAGACCTCCCATAGATAGCCTGCCATCACCAGTCCCCCACAGCTTGTTCCTCACTGCTGGAGAATGCCCCCAGCCTCCACCAGGTGCCACTGCTGAGTGAGAAAACCCCCAGGGCCCCCCCAGGAGAAAAGAGCAGTCCTCTGGATGCTCGATCTTCTCTCCCCCTGCCGACCCCCAGCTGCCCAGGCTTGTTCCCGAACCTGGGTCGCCGGTGTAGCATCCAGCGCCTTAACCCTCAGTGCCACTGGGCCAGCACAGATGGGGGGGTTGCCTTAAAACATTAAATATTAAAATTGTTTTACAGAGCACAGAAGCTGCTTCAAGACTGTGGGGGCAAATAAAAATAAAAGTGTTTCTTCTGGCTGCACTAGGACTTAAATATTGGAACACTTATGGACTGCATAGGAACAGTTTCTTCAGCAGTCGTGTTTGCAGCCTAGTGACTCCTGTTCAGCCAATTGGAGGGCCAGGATTCTTGCCAAGGTTTCTGGGACTGTTTGCTGGACTTTATTTATTTATTTCATTTTGGTGACCGGGTAGGCCCACTGAAACCAGAGGTCCCTTTTTCAGGGGCGACCTGGAGTTAATTACATACATTAATAAATACAGGGTACAGACATTTAAGTACATACAGAGGTAAAGCAGATTACATACAAGAGGTTTGTTAATTATACACTACACAATACGCATTGAGAATGGGCAGTAAATAGACAGTATGTTAACTAATGATACTCAAGGTCTGTTGTAACTGATATGACATTATGGGGGAAAAGCTGGGGAAATTCTTGGCACCTTTTTGCAGGACCAATCAGGCACTGAGGGAGCCTGTTGAATATTAATTTGTCAGAAGGACACTGTTTCAGCCAATCAGGAGCTGCAGAGAGCTCCCGAAACCCAAGAGACTTTTGGTTCTGGTCTCAGTTCAGTGGGAGCCCTTCCAGAGGGAGGGGGGCTCCAGCCCCTTTGCAGAAGGATGGGGCTACAAGGCTTGGGAGGGGTCTGCCTGGGGGTTGCCAGCTACCTGTCTCCCATGGCCTGCATTTAGCCTTTCTCCATTTTGGAGGAACTTTGTTCAAGGAAGCCTGTTTTTGCAGCTTCAGCTGTGAGAGAGCTGCAAGGCCCAGCAACTTTTAGCTGTGAGAGAGCTGCAAGTATACGAGAGGGCAGTAATAATTTACACCTCAACAGAGAGAAGCTCTGCCTAAAGGTTTTGGAGGGAGAAATGTCGCTGAGGATTTCAAGTAAGATGGAGATCTTCTTGGGGGCCATGGGGCCACTGGTTCGAGAAGGTACTAAAGTCTGTCTGTTACCCTGCATTTGACTCAATGCCACAAAGAGGTGTGGACATTAGTCTAAAGGAATGACCCTGGAGGGTTTTTGTCTAAAGGAATGGCCATGCATGGTTCTGGTTTTTGGAAAATGTTATGGGAGTCTCCCTGATGCACGGGGCTCACCAGTATTGCCAAGGTTTGCCTTCATAAGGAGAAGAGAGAGCCTCTTCTGTTGTGAGCACCTGCACAGTGAGGAAAGTGATGTCCAGTGTCAAGGGACTGTTTGAGTAAAGGTCTGCGTTTTCAGCGCCAGGTTCAGGGTCCTCAGAGAAACCCATTGTACGTACTCAAGTCTCACTGTGACTGTGTCCCCAGTGAGCATCTAGAGACTGTGTCCTGATGTGAAAAGGCCATGGCTGCCAGGATGCCAGTATGGCTGAAGATGCAAATAGTATCTGGATGTGATTAAGCTTCTAGAAGGAAGAAGGAAAAAAAGAGGTCTTCTTTGAACGTCAGCATTGGGAATCAGCCTGTAGTATCACCAGCTAGGCACTGCCACTGCACCTCCCCCTGAGGGGTCAAGCCTGGATGTGGGGGTCTGAGGCATGCCAGCCATGTCCCTGGGCTGGTCTGTGTTCCAGATTGTGATTTCAGTCTAATCAGAGTTTCAACTTGCTAGAGGGGCTGAGAAAGGTGCCAGCCTTCCAAGCTGCAAGAGCCCCCTGCAAAGGAAAGGTCCAAGCTGCAAGGTGCCTGCCACGCATCTCAAGCTTCTCAAGTGCTAGAGTTCTGCTGATCCACCCACCCCAGATCTACAGTCCAAATGCCACCCGAGACTGTCTGCAGAACCATGAGTAAAAGCAGGGACTGTCCTGCATCTGGGGAACTGTAAATAGTTGCTAATAAGTTTCTGCCAGGTTCAACGGATAAGTGCTACTGAGGCTAAAGGTGCTTTTACACACAGGTTTATGTAACGGAATAACTGTTACGGAAACAGTATTCCGTTACATCCCTTGTGTGTAAAGTGCATCTGTTTCGTTCCATAGGTGAATGTTCGTCCAAACCGCAATCTCTGCTTTTTGCAGTTTGCCCGTTGTGTTCCATTTCGTCGGGCTGTGTAAAACAGCCATTCCGAAGCAGTGCACAAACAGCAATAGAGCAGCAAGCTCTGTGGGGGTGCTGAAACACAAATGGAGGTGGGAGCTGCCGGAAAACTAGTAGAGTGTAAAGGGATCCTAAAAACGCAACAGAGCACAACGGCGCCACAGGTAACGCTCATTTCGTTTTTAAAAACCTGTGTGTGAAAGCGCCTTAAGTTTTAAGTTCATCAGTCTACCTTCGGTATCAAGCCCAACAAGCATGTTAGGGTAGCCCAAGGACAGGTAAAAGTTAAATCTGATTTGATTTAAGCTCGCCAACGCCGGCCAACCAGCTGCATCACAGACCTGCAATGATTTAGTACTGGGTACCCAGGGAGAGACTTTGGGGGGCTTTTAATCTGAACTGGGATTGGTACCGGGTGGGGTTCTGTATGCTATACATCTGCAGCAGCTAGTTAGTCAGAGAGCTTGGCTTTAATCCGTCAGAAGGTTGGTGGGAAGCTTGCATTAAAAAGGGGTTTGGGAATGAAAAAAAATGTAAAAAATTATTTGATGTTTGCTGATGCCAATTGATAAATGTGATGGAGGGATTAACCCATGACAAGGTATGGGTTTACTGAGCATTAATTCATACCTGGGGGTGGGTTGGAATCACAAAGCCGCAGGCCGAGTGATTTCAACCACCCAGGCGTGGATTAATGGTCAGTAAACCCATACCCTGGAGTAGGTTAATTCTCTTATAACATGAGCTGCATTATATTAGAGGTTTATGTAAAGGAATATTAAAATATATGTGTCTGAACATGGATTTATACTAAAATAGTTCTTCTGCCTAATGAATAATGTGTATAGAGGATGCTGTCTTTGTAGTTGTCCACTAGGTGGATTTGTTGCTATGAGGATGTGGAATCCACCTTTGAAGGCGGAATCCATCTTCTCTTTTTCAGTGTGTCTATGGTGAAGTGATTTCTCTAAGTCACTTTACATTGCTGTTAATCAGGATATTGTGGACCAGCAAGGCAACTGTGGGTATATCAGGGATTAATCAATGGTCAGGTGATGTGTTCTGATCAATGAAATTATTGTATTTTAGATAGCCATGTTATAATGTTGTTTAACCTCTGCCTCCAATTACCCTTCCCTAACCCTCCCCATGTAAATAAATGGGGGTTTAACCATTTTGTAAAAGTTAGACTCATGAGCATATATGTTCACCCCATGTGAACATATTATTAGCTCATGTCAATAATTCAAGGTACCGAAAAGTTGGTTTCTGGGTTTTGGTAATCCATGTGTGAGGTGACTGTATGGGGTAGTGGGTAGGCACAGCATCTCAGGGAGTTGTACTGCTAATTATCTGTACTCGCTTAACATGTACGCTGGGTGGAGGCACTGCGCTATTTTTTTCTATCTTGGGAAAGAACCCCTGTAACATCCAGAATAGGACCCAGGCCCATCAACCTTGATCTGGCCAGCAAGGCAGGGGTAGTAGCCCATGGGGTATGGTGTGACCCGGGTTACAAAGAATTATCCAACAATCTCATCCTGTGTTTGATATAACTATTTTGTGGGAGTGTGTTACAGTGTAAGGCTGTGTAGGGACAAATGGATCATGTAGAACTGGGACGGCCCTGTTTCCAGTTACCTTGATAGTGCAGCTGGTAGCACAACTGGAATGGTATTCCAGGCAGCCTGTGTTCAAGTCCCAGCTAAGGCACTTATTTCTTTCTGTCTTCTGTTTGTATGTGTACCATATATGTGCACATCACACTCTTGAGACTGGAAATGTAACTACAGTCAAAGCCACTTAGAATGGGCACATCCATGCTCTACCAATCTGCCCACAATACAGAGTGGTTGGACTAACATCAGCTTGGTGGAAGCAGAAATCGACATCACCGAACAATGCCAAACAAGTGTGGCAGTATAATCTAGAGGTTAGAGTAACGAGCTGTGAAGGAGCTTGGTCATCCAGCAGATCTGGGTTTGATTCCCACAACCTCCACTTGCATACTGTGTGACTCTGAGCAAGTCACTTAACCGCCCAGTGCCCTGAGGTCACCCATGAAAACAGGCACTTGTGCCTAGTGGGCCTTATCCAGTTACCAAAGACTAAAATAAAAAATAACAAAGAAGTACATTACTGTAATGACAAACAGAAAGCCAGCAGCAAACAGCTATCAGTGCAATCAAGTTTATTAAATGAATATAACATAAAAAGCCAAAGGAACAGATAAAAAATAAACAACGTAAGCAATCTGCAGTTCAGAACAGTACTGTACACATAAAGCAGTCAGCTGTCAGCAATCAGCAAGCTGTATCAGACAAGCAAGTCTGGGCATTACATTACTGTTTTGGTGTATCTGACATGAAGACGTCTGTAATTTTTTTTTTTTGCACAGTGTCGAGCTTGCCATAATCTCTTGGTTGATGCAAGTCCTTCCTAGTCAGGCATAATGCCTTCATTTTGTTACATCGCGCGACGCAACATAAGAAGAGCAGCACAGACGTCGATGTGTGTCACTGTAATTTCCTCGGTGTCTTCTTCAACACCCTTGATGTCTGGTTCCTCATCATCATCATTATCCGGGTTGGTCAGGCCGCATTGCTGTCACCACATCCTCTATGTTGTTACTAGGTTGCTGTCACCAAGGTGACTGTTCTGAAAACTCCTGTGATGTTAGTCCAGGTGGAAGTAGGAGGTCTGGCTCTTCATTTTCGTTAAGGTCAGACAATTCAGGCTTACAAAACCCAGCCTTACTAAAACATCTTTGAATTGTTTGTGTCACCAAGTCCCAGGACTGCTTGAGCAACCTTACCGCATTGCAGTCAGTGCAAATGTTTTAATGAATTATTGTCCTTGTGAAGGATATGAACTTTGTTATATACTTGAATGTAAGTTATTTATGTTGATGTATGAATGAGACTCTGATCGTCCATGTAAACAGGCCTTGACCTATGGACTTACCAGATCTGAAATAAAACAAAACAAAACAACAGAGTGATCTGCTTCACACACTGACTTGCAGTTAAATCAGCGCTAGTATCTAGTGCTTCAATGACTCTCTCTTGCACATGCAGCAAACGTAGTGTTATTTTTTTTTCCATAACTCGTTTAATAATTTTCCACAGTAATACAAAGTACAACAAAAAGGAGAGAAAAAAAATTTGTCTCACATTAGACACGGACAATAAAGGACAGTTACTACTGTAATCCAACAATTACCCATTACCCTCCCCCACTACCTCTTCTATATAACCTCTGCCCACAATACCCCCCTTCCCTATTAGTACCCCCCTGGATTACTCCACTCTAACCAACAGTTATACTAACAATACGAAAACAAAAATAAACTAACAATAACAATCTACTCAATTGTGCAGGCTGTGAATACATTAATAATAGGTTTAACTTCCATATTATATCCTCTCCCACTCATTTCCCCAGGGTACCACCCCCTTCTCCTGATTCATCTTTTATATTTACCTCCACTTCCCTTTCAAGCTCCCTATCATTTCATTCTATCCTTGCAGGCCTTTTCTCAATGTGCTCATTTCTCCTGGTGGCAATGTGGCCATAAATGTTCCCCACACCTCCCAAAATTGATCCTCTCTATTTTTGTTCACATAATATAATCTTTCCAGACATAGTACTTGCAGACACATATTTTTCCATGCTTGAATCGCGGGTACTTCATTAGACTCCCATGTATTTAATATGCAGTGTCTGGCTAAAATAACCAAAATTCGTATGCATCTTGGAAGGGGTCTCCAGTCCTCATCCTCTGAAACATCTACCCCGAACATCATGATCACCGGGTTCTGATCTATCTGCCTACCCCACACCCTACCAACTTCCCTGGCTATGGCTTCCCAAAACTGTTTTAAAATTGGGCATTCCCAGAAGCAATGCGTATATGTTCCCCGCTCCACCCCGCACCTCTCACATAGAGGGGATATCTCAGGGCAGAATCTATGAACCATATTTGGAGGGCAATAGAGTCTACATACAAACTTATAATATGATTCCTGGTATTTATTACAGACTAATAATCCTTTATGGAGTTGCAATAGTAGGCCCCATCCCTGATCTGGTATCGTTCTCCCCAAATCTCTGTTCCATAGGGACCTAGTTTTACTGGTCTAGTCAAGCATGAATTGCCGCCCCATCCTTGCCACTCTTCCTATTACTCCACCCAGCCCCATCCGTGTACCAAGAACGATTGTTTCTATCTGCTCCAAGAGGGAGTTGTCTGATCAGCTTCTCACTATTGTTTTAGCATAATTACTTGCTTGTAAGATTCGAAACATCCCTGCCCCTAGGCATTCCCCGAGCTCGACTCCCGTCACTATCTGTCCTTTTCACCACATATCTTTTACACATTTTATACCCTTTTCCTCCCATACCATAACCATACTTCTAGTCCTGCCAAAAATCCAGGGTTCCCCCTAATTGGTAGTAAAAGTGTTTCTTCCCCAGATCTCACTCCAAACCATTTCAATAGCTGTTCCCAGCCTTCCGATACTGACATCACTAGTGGGTTCGGGTTCGCCCGCCTACCATATGCCTTCTTACCTCCCCGTCCTAGGACAGCTGATACTCTTACCACTCCTTCCCCTTCCTCTAAGTCTAACCACCCAGCTTCTGTTGGTCTATTTACTCAGTCACCTATAAATCTATAATGCATGGCTAACGCATCATTTTTTAAATTTGGTAGATTTAATCCACCCTTATCCCCCTCTGCCTGTAATCGATGAAGACTCACCCTTGATCGTTTCCCCCTCCATAAGAAGCCTACAAAGGCTTTATCCTTGCACCCTTGCACTTTTTTCAAATAACTCACAATTTCCTCTAAACATAAGTTGAAATTAACAACAGTATTTGGTCTCCACAATTCTTTATTTCTCTGTTAATATTACAGAACCTTTGTTTTTGACTCAGAATTTAAAATATCCTTTTAAATCAGAAAATGAAAAGAAATGGCATTGACAAAATTATTGATATCCCAGACTTAATATTTGGTAGCACAGCCTTTGGTCAAAATAACTGCAATCAACCACTTCCTATAGCCATGGATGAGCTTCCTGCCCCTCTCAACTGGCAGTTTGGCCCACTCTTCTTGTACAGACTGCTCCAGTTCTCCCAGATTTGAAGGGTGCCTGCTCCCAACTGCTGTTTTCAGATCTCTCCACAGGTTTTCAATGGGATTTAGATCTGGACTCATTGCTGACCACTTCAGAATAGTCCAGCATCTTGTCTTGAACCATTCCTGGGTGCTTTTTGAAGTGTGTTTGGGGTCATTGTCCTGCTGGAAGACCCATGACCTTCGATGGAGACCAAGCTTTCTGACACTCTGTTCAACACTGCGCTCCAAAATGGCCTGGTAATCTCCAGATTTCATGATGCCATGCACATGTTCAAGGCACCCTGTGCCAGAGGCAGCACAGCAACCCCAAAACATCACTGAACCTCCTCCATGTTTGACTGTAGGGAAGGTGTTCTTTTCTTTGAAGGCTTCATTTTGTTTTCTGTAAACATAGAGATGATGTGCTTTACTCAAAAGCTCTAATTTGGTCTCATCTGTCCACAGGACGTTCTCCCAGAAGGATTCTGGCTTGTTCAGGTGTGTTTTGGCAAACTCCAATTGGGCTTTCTTATGTCTCTCTCTCTCAGCAGTGGGGTCCTCCTGGGTCTCTTACCATATAACCCCCTTTCATTGAGTTGGCGACGGATGGTGCGAGTTGAAACTGTTGTACCTTGTGCCTGAAGGTCAGCTTGAATCTGTTTGGCAGTTGATCGAGGTGCATTCACCACCATTCGAACAATCCTGCGCTGCAATCTTTGATCAAGTTTTCTCTTGTGGCCATGTCCAGGGAGGTTGGCTATAGTGCCATGGGCCTTAAACGTCCTGATAACATTACGTATGGTGGAAACAGGAACATCAAGGTCTCTGGAGAGTGATTTGTAGCCTTGAGATTGTCCGAGCTTGACTACAATCGTCTGTCTGACCTCCTCAGACAATTCTCTGGCTTTCTTTCTTTTCTCCATGCTCATGACGGTACACACAGTGACACAAAACAGGAGAATGAGTCCTTTTCTCTATTCAAACTGGTTGAATGAGTGATTTTTATATTGCAGGCATCTGCAGCTCACCACAGGCGAGTTCAATTTCAAAGTGAAGAAGAATCACCTGCTTGAAATCTAATTATGTCTAACTACTTCTAAAAAGTGCCAATAATTTTGTCCGAGCCATTTAAGGATTTCTGTGTGTCATAAGCTAAGACTTAGTAACTTTTTCTGCTTTTTGTGTTTTATTCCACTGCATACCAAAGAAATACATATGTGGATACCAAAATATTTTTCAATTTCAACAATTTTCTGGAAGGAATGGTGCATTATTAGAAAAAACTGCAAGGGCGCCAATATTTTTGGCCACGACTTGTATCTGCCTTGTTTAGCCCCATGGGCAGCATTTGCATCAAATACAAAATTTGAGGTAGAGTGTTCATTTTTATAAGATTTATGCAGCCTAACCATGATACAGGCAGCTTCCTCCATCTTCTTAGTTCTTCTTCTATGCTAAGTACTATTGGTCCATAATTTAGCTTATACAGCTGGTTTAGGTCATGCCCAGTTTGGATTCCCAAATATGTAAATTCCTTTTTCATCTTTTTAAGACCCCAGGCTGTGTTTTCGAATCCTCTTTCAGTTTCTCCCCACAGCATTATTTCTGATTTGTGGAGGTTTATTCTATATCCCGAGAAGGCCGTAAAATTCCCTATCAACTCTAACAACGGAGGAACTAAGTTGGCCGGATCCCTAGCATATAGTAACATATCATCCGCATATAATGTAATTTTGTGTTCCTTACCCAACTTCCCAATCACTCCTCCAATGTCCTTTGAATTTCTAATTGCAATCGCTAAAGGCTCTATAGCTAGTGTGAATAATAAAGGCGAGAGAGGGCAGCCCTGCCTGGTACCCCTTTGAAGTGAGAATGTTTTTGTTAATTTCCCATTCACTAACACTCTTGCCTCAGGGGCTCTATACATACTTCTGATCCATCCGATAAATTCCTCCCCTAATCCATACATCTGGAGAACCTTCAACAAATATGCCCATTCTATACGATCAAATGCCTTCTCGGCATCCAGTGTTAGAACTGCAATATTCTTTTGTCCACGTGAGGCTTTCCAAATTACATTAAGCAGCTTTCTCATATTATGATATGAGCTTCTCCCTGTGACAAAACCTGTCTGGTCTGGGTGAACTAATTCTGGCATGAGCTGATACAGTCTCCTTGCCAGCACCTTAGTCAGTATTTTAGCATCACTATTTAGTAATGAGATTGGTCGGAACGAGGAACACTCCTGCCCATCTTTCCCTGGCTTTGGTACCAAACAGATGACTGCCTCTCTAAAGGAGACTGGAAGATTCCCCCCCCTCTCAACTTCAGCGAACACTTGAAGTAGCAAATCCACCACCTATTCTTTCATTGTTTTATAAAATTCTATGGGAAATCCGTCCGGTCCTCCGGCCTTCCCTTGCTTCAACTCCTGTATTATTTGTCTAATTTCCAGTCGCGTGATCTCCCCCCCAGCTGCCTCTGCTGTTGATCAGTTATTTTGGGCACCCTGACCCCCGTCAAGAATTGCTTTGCTAACTCCTCTGTCCTGGTACATTCTGCTTAATAGAGCTGTTGGTAGAATTGCTCAAATCTATCCGTAATTAAGGCCTTATCCCTCAGTATCTTTCCGTCTCTGTCTTTGATTTCTGTTATGTGTGTATACAACCTTCTTCCTTTTATTAGTCTAACTTGCAGTGGGCCAGATCTGTTCCCCCACTCAAATAACCTACTTCTAACAAACAGTCCTGCCACCCTTGCCTCCCCCAATAGGAAAGCATTTAGTGCCTCCCTTGCAACTTTCAAGCTTTGCACCCTCTCCTCCGTTGTTCTTTCCACCACTACCCTCTCCAGTACTTTCACCCTCCCCTCTAATTCTACCCTAATGGCCTCCTTTCCTTTTTTATACTGCGCAACAAATTTAATTATGGCTCCTCTAATGAAGGCCTTCCCTGCTTCCCAAAATATGCCCGGGGATTCCACTGACCCTTCATTAGTCTCTTTATAAAACTGCCACTGTTGCCCTAGGTACTCCACAAATTCTTTATTATCTAACACTTCCAGGGTGGAGGACCCTCCCTCTGCTCTTTTACCTCAAAAATCATCTGGACCATAGCATGGTCCAAAAGAATAATAGGGCTATGTTCCACCTTTCGGACTCTGTCCAGCCACTGTTGGGGCATATAAATGTAGTCTATCCTAGACCATATTTTATGTGGGTTCGAGTAAAAGGTGAACCCCTTTTCACCTGGATGCAAAGCCCTCCAACAGTCAATCATATCCATATCCAATATTCCTTCCAACCAATGTTTCAGCCCTCCTCTATGCCTATTCTTTCCTCTGAGTGATCCTGGTCCCCTTGCATAACTGCATTAAAATCCCCACCCAGAATTAACCCCTCAAATTGTTCTAGCATTAGAACATCTAGGACTTCCTGATAAAAGGCCGGGTCAAATACCAAAGGGGCATAGATACAACCAAATGTTATTTTTTCACCTGAGAGCACTCCTTCAACAAAGATATACCTTCCTACCCCCTTGTCCGTTATCACCCTTGTACAAGTGAATGGAAGTGCCTTGCCTATCAACACCGCAACCCCTCTTTTATGTGAGCTGAAGGATGACGCATAGCACCACCCCACCCACCCTCTTACCAGTTTCTAGTGTTCTTGGGTGGTCAAATGCGTTTCTTGCAACAACGCCACCTGGGTGTCCTGCCGGCGCAGGGCTGTCAGTATACTAGTTCGCTTAATTGGCAACGTGATCCCTTTCACATTCCATGATGTGATCCCCAGTGTTTTTAACTTATTCATTTATCCACCATGCCTCTCCCTTCAGCCTCCATCTTACTTTCACCCCATGGAAAACATCCCACAATCCCCTCTTATCAGTAATTATTGTAGTTTTTAATAACCTATTATTTTTATGATTAATAAAAACAAAAGATATTTCTAGCACTGCAAACATACAACATATATACAAACAACAACCCCCCTTTCCAGGTACACCTCCTCCCCTCCCAAATCCCCCCAGAACATTCCCACCCATATTTACACATTCTGCATACTATACATCCCCCTACCATTCAACTCCAAGAACAGTCCTACTTTGAATCTTGTAGACGTTCCAGTCCCCCCATCCCTGCTTAACTATTTTTAATTAACAACGACCCTTTATTAATCAAAAGACAGCCTTCCCTCAATTATATAACAATCAACATTTCAACCAGCTTATTAACTTGGTGACAATTATCCTGCTATGAACAGTCCCCTCCTCCCCAGCACAAGCAGCCAACCCAGCCTTCCTATTTTGGTATTCCAACTTAACAGGTAATTTATTTTTAACTATCCCTGAATTGTAAGTCCCAAAATTAGAGGCTTGCAAATGCCTACACAAGCTGCAGAGGCCCCCAGGGCACCGATGCTGCTCCACAAACTTACACAGCGGCAACTCACCCCCCAGACCCCACTTACCAGCCGTGGAAGACATATCAACTCTGAGGGCTTTATTGAGCTCTTCATTCAGCAGGACACCCAACTCCCGATATTCTTCCCACCATGCATCAGTTCAATAACTCCTGCGCCACACCTCTCTCACGAATGTGAGCACAGCCAGCCTCTCGTACGTTGGGAACATATTCTTCGGTGCTCTGCATCCCTTAATTGCCTCCATCTATGCTAACCTGATAGCTGCTTCCAAGAGGTGTCACCATACAGTTATCAAACAATGGGGGTAGAAGACAGCAGGAAATTACCGAAGTCCTTCAGAAAAACAAACAAACAGGTAACAGATACTCCTCCACCTCCAAACAGTCCAAAATAGCCCCACCAGCCTCTCACCGGGGGGGCAAATTGCCGACGGCACCCAAGAGGGTGTGGGCTAGGAGGGCTGCCCACCGTTTGGAGGAGGCGGCCCCCCCAGCAGGTGGCCCAATCCGAGGAGCTCCTCGGATAGGGCTGGCCAAGACCCTCCCTATAGGGAGGGTCAGGAGAGAGCTTCAAAAGGAGCTGTCCCAGGGGATCTCGCCCTCCTGGAACAGCTCCGCAACAAGAAGTTTTTGGTTTTGCTTTTGTCTCGCCGTGGGCTTTCTCGCTTTGCTTTTGCAGCCAGTCTTTTTCGCTTTGCGCTCCGTTTTTGTCTCTGTGCCGGCTTTTTCGGTGCCGTAGGCTTTTTCTTTTTGCTTTTGCCGCCGGTCTTTTTCGTCTTGCGCTCCCGCTTCGAGTTGAGCCTTCCCAGATCCTGAGGTAAGTGTATTTGCAGTTATTACGGTCTGTTCGCCAGGGTGCTGGCCAGGCTCCGGGGGGTTGTATTGGGCTTCAGTCCTCGTTGTTTCTGGCGTCCCCCCAACCTCAGAAAAGTTCCCCAGAGTTAGATCCTTGTCCCAGTAAGTTCCTCCCTTGGGAGTTTTCTCCATTTTGGCTCTCTCCCTCCTTTAGGATGTCGGCTTGCGGTGATTGTGGTGGCCTCTGTTTCCCTGCCCCCCTTGGCGCTACCTCGCCTCGTGGCGCCCCCATTTTGTCACAGACTCTTTTGCGCCTTTCTTTCCCGCAGCCTGTGCTTTTTCCCGGGACTGTTGTGTCCTCCTCCCCGCTTGGCCTTCTTCGCTCGGTGGCTCCCCCTTTTTTTTTTTGAGTGGCTTTTGTTAAAGTTTTCCCCTGTGCCTCTCTTTGCCAGCGGTCCCTTGATCTGGGAGTTTTGGCCTTGGTTCCCCGCCCCCTGCCTCTCCTCGTGGCTCCCCCCCTTTTTGCCCCAGGAGCTTTGCCTGTAAGTTATTCCCTTAGTTAATTGTATGTCTCAAGTTGGTTGTGCATCTTGTAAAATAAGCGTTTTGATTTCCGTGTCAAAATGAATGTTTGGAGCCGTTTTGCTCCCAGGCTTTTCCCTGACAAAATATCGGCCAGAGTTAGCTCCATTTTTAAAGTAGCTGCCCTTTTTCTTGCCTTGCGTGTTTCAGGGTCTAAATAATGAGAACCTTGTGGTTCAAGAGTTTGTTCTCCGAAATGCCCAAACGTGAAGAGAACTTCTTCATGACAGTGCGAGTGCGAGTGCAAGCTCCAGTAAGCTTATAAGCCTGCTCGAACGAACACACTGTTGTGAGGGTATTTAAAAGTTTTAATCTTTTCAGCATTAGGTTTTCTTCCCGAAATTAAGGTTGAAGCCTTACTCATACCTATTGCTGTAGAATTGGAATATTATGGGTTTTCCTGACAGCATAGTAGAAATGTACTTGAATAAACACCAGATGTTTTGTTTTCTGAAAAGAAAAGCCTAATAGTTTGTTTAAAACTAAGCATGTTCTCCTTAGTAATGAGGAATTCCTCCTTCATGTTGTACAATGGCACTTCCTTGTAAAGGAGGTTCAGTTATAAAATACACTATCCCTGTTTATTTGTATGCCCGAAAGAGAAAACAAACATGTACGATTGTGACCTAGATAGCTAACACAGCCTGATAATTAGGGCAATGAGGGGAAAAACGTTCTTTCTTTCCTTCACTGCTTGCTGGCTGAGGGTGGGGTCTGTTGCTGTGGAAGAAACACACAGACTAATCATTAGGTGAAGCTGTATAGGGAGGGAGTGGCACAATGTGTGCTGATTTTATACTCTTGTTGAAGCTTCCTTCCTGTCTTTTTGGGTGGAGCAATAACAGACTTGTAATGTTCGAAAATGGCACACTAGAGCGCCATAAACATCTTAGTGCCGGGGTAAATTATGTTCAGGAAATAAGTTATTGTTTAAAAAAAAAAAAAAAACAAAATGAGAATTCTTGTTCGTCTAGACTGTTTTTCTACACAATTTCAGAATTTCTCCCCGTAGCCCTGTCCCTTTTTAATATGGTTTTGGTTCTGAAAAGGGTCCTCTAAGGGGGATGTCAACACGGTTTAGTACTAATGGGATGGGATACAGCAACAAGAAGGGTCTGGAGCAAATACAGATGGGCTAGGATAGGGCATTCAGTTAGAGAGAGGATATAGGGGTAGAATGTTAACTTATAAAGGGCAAGATGAAGGTGTATTAACTAATGTTTTGTCTCATAGGTATTGCATCGTTGAACACTGCCTTGCCCCTTAATATCAATAGCTAAAATGTCCGAAACACAGAATAACCACTTTCTGGACAACCAGTCCCCCCAAATCTCCACACAGGCGCAGGGCACCGGTCAAGACCTTTACGGGTGCTGGGAAGCCAGGACACAATATGTAGCACAGGCTATCCCAGTGAAGGGCAAGACCAAGCCTTCCACGAGGCCCTGCAACGCCTTTAAGGACATTGGGGATCTGATTGGCAGTCAACCATGTCCAGGTTAGAACCAGAAATACTAGTAGCCCATCAAAACGGGCAACAGAAAACAGTGGCAGACCCCCCTAACATGCCAGAACACAGGCCACAAGAACCAGTGAATGATGTGGGTTGGCAGCCTAGGCGTAGCCAGCCATCGGCCCGATGGTTAGAATCCATGGCTCAGAAAAAATCTGTTGCTAAAAAGGGGCAGGGCAGGCAAACTAAGCGTAAGTCTTCACCAGTGGCAGAGGCGGAAAAAAAGCGGACGGAGAAAAAACAGAACAGAGCGGAGAGGAATGCATCTAGGGCCCAACCAAGAGAGGAGAACAAAGAAGTGGAACAAGTAACAGTGGCCCAGCCACAGAGGGGTGAGTATGAGGGAGATCAGGCCAGCGATGTATCAATAGATTTAGTGTGGTCTGAATCTGATAGTGAGGGAGCACAATACAGTGACAGCATAGAAAGGCTGCCATTGGAATCGACAACAGAGGAAGCAAGGCATAAGAAAGGGATAAAGAACCTTGAAGACATGGTCAAGGCCAAAAAGATAAGGGAACGTAAACGGAAGAGGGCAGGGCGCAGGGGGGACAGGATTGGAGGACGTGGCCAAAAAACAGTCGGTAAGGAATCACTAGGAAGAAAAAGAGGTCAAAAGGTAAGCAACCAGTCAAGACACCAGGGGGCTCCAGGGTTCAATCCCGGGCCGGTGATACCAGGGCATCAAACATGGCAACATAACCCCTTTATGTGGCCTTTTTTGTATGGGGCACCAGGCAATATGCCCATCACTTGGCCAGCAGTGACCCCTTGAGGCCTTACCTCCTGGTTTCACAACAACCCTGCAGGTGGGAATGCCCCCACCATTGTGGGGCCTCGGTCATTCCAACTAATGAACCTGGTGAGGGTACCTCCTGGGCACACCCGGGCTGTTGGGTCAAGAGAGGATTATGGCAAGGGACACACCACTTGACCAGATCTGCAATGGCAGGAACAGTGCAGCTCAGGTAAGTCACAAAGGAAGCATACAACAGAACACCATGGTGTTTGAGCCTTGTTCGAGCCAGCCTCACTCCATTTTCTCCCAAGGGATGGGGAAGGGGTAATGCACAAGGGCAGCGGTTCAAGTATGGACAGGTGCTGGGCCTCCCACATTACAACCCCTCCCAACTAACAAGGAGAACAGGACACCAAGCTCACAAGATCAAGAGACTGTAGCCTCTAGAATGGATAGCACTCAAATACTGCAATGGGGATAAGTCAACCAGCGCAGTATCTGGATCCCAAAGCATTGGGCTATGCTGGGTAGAAGACCCATTGGGATCACTTATCCGACACTGTCCGGGAGAAAATCTGGAAAGAAGAATTCATAGACATGTTCTCTTTACTGCATAGAAAAATCCGGAGGTGGCTGACGAAAGGTATAAACAAGAGGCCACACGACCAAAGGTACCTTTCACATTTGAGAATTGGGCAGCCGCCTTTGACATATTTATGTCAGTTTATGGGATGAAGCACCCTGATAAACTAATTACACTTTTAAAATACAAGGATACCATAAAATTTGCACACCTGTCATTTGATGGATATGCATGGTTAAAATACGATGAGCAATTTCGTCTGAAACTATCTAGGCAACCCAATCTCAAATGGGAAAACACACATAGACCTGTGGGTTCACTATATGACGCGTGGCCGGCCTAATGTTGTGACATACATGGATAGTGGTCATGTTATTGCAAGGCAAATGGGTGGAGAACACAGGAAAGAGCAGAGGAAAGGGGCAGGGAGGAAGGCCTGTTACGACTACAATAAAGGAAAATGTTTTCGTTCCTTTTGTAAGTACGGGCACATCTGCAAGTCATGCGGAGGAGAGCACAGGTTCTCTGACTGTACACGACAATCCCCCAAGACATCAAACAATCAAACATCGAGGGAGCAAGCAGCGAAAAGGGAAAGGGGTCTGGGAAATTTGGCTAACTCACCAGTACGATTAGACAGGATGGCCCCCTGGCTCGACTGCTACCCAAAAAAATCAGCCGCAAAATATATACACGATGGTTTCAAGTATGGTTTTAGGATACCATACAAGGGCCCAAGGGTGGAAACCACAGCACGCAATCTCAAGTCTGCAATTTTGCTTCCCAACATCCTGGAGAGGAAAATTGCTAAGGAAGTGGAGGCAGGCAGGGTGGCTGGACCATTTGATTACCCCCCAGTGCACAACCTAAGAGTATCCCCATTGGGGCTGGTTCCCAAGAAGGAGGCGGGGAATATAGGCTCATTCATCACCTGTCCTACCCGAAGGTAATTCAGTAAATGACTTCATCAACCCGGAGGATTGCACAGTGCAATATACAACATTTGATGTGGCTCTGCGACACATACAACAGCTAGGCCGAGGGGCAATGATGGCAAAGAGCGACATCAAATCCGCTTTCCGTGTGCTACCAGTACATCCAAGTGACTAGGATTTACTGGGTTTCAAAGTGGGAGGTCGATGGTATATGGACAAGGCTATGCCTATGGGATGCTCCGTCAGCTGCTCAGCCTTCGAAGCATTCTCAACCTTTTTGGAGTGGGCCACCAGAGAACACACAAAAAACATACATGTAGTCCATTATCTTGATGATTTCCTATTTATGGGGTCAAAGGGGGGGACCACATGTGGGGAGACGCTGCAAGGCTTCACCTCACTGATGGGGTATTATGGTGTCCCTCTCGCCCGGGAAAAAACTGAGGGCCCGGCTACTTGTCTCTCACACCTGGGCATAGAAATAGACTCCAAGGCTATGGTTTCCCGGCTACCGCAAGACAAGGTGGCACTTTTGTGCAAAATGTTGGGTGAGATGGAAAAAGCAAAGAAGGTGACCCTACAACAGCTGCAATCTGTTATAGGCCACTTGAATTTTGCATGCCGTGCAATTCGCCCAGGCAGGCCATTCCTTAGGCGGATGGCATCAGCCACAGGGGGGGCTTTAAAACCATATCACCACATCAGACTGACACAGGGCATAAAAGCAGACCTACAGGTTTGGGAACTCTTCCTGAAAGATTTCAATGGTATCACCATCTGGCAGACACCAGCAGACCAATTTTTGGACCTGCACATGGTGACTGATGCTTCAGGGGGCATTGGTTTTGGGGCATTCTGGCAGGGAGCATGGTTTGCGGGACACTGGCCACAGGAGTGGGTGTTGAAGGGACTCACAAAGAATATCACCCTTTTGGAACTGTTCCCCATCATGGTAGCCGTAAGGGTGTGGGGACACAAACTTCAGAATAAGAAAGTGCTGTTTCACACAGACAACAGGGCAATAGTGGACATATTGAACACACAGACATCTCGTTCGGGAGATGTGATGAAGGTCTTGCGGGTCTTTGTGTTGTGCTGCTTACGGTACAACATCTCTTTCAAGGCACGTCATTTGCCAGGAAAAGAAAATGTTATAGCTGATGCCCTGTCTCGATTTCAGCTCGAGCACTTCAGGCAGTTAGCCCCGTGGGCGGACCAGTTCCCCACAAAAATACCGGAAGCAGTCTGGAGACTTGGGAACAAGATTGCAGCAACTGGTACAGCTCGCTGTGGCCCCCGACATGGAGGAAGTATGTAGGTAGCTATGAATCTTTCCAGCAATTTTGTGGTCACGAGGTAAGCGTGGAACACACAATACCCAGAGACAAGTTCAAGCTACATCCTACACTCAAAGCCAGGAAAATCCCGGCAGCTATCTGCCTCAACTAGCAGGCATTGCCTTTCTTGAAATCTGAAGGTTTCCCAACCCAACCAACAATTTCATTACAAAGAAAATGGTGCAGGGCTTGTCTAGACTACGCAGGGAAAAAGGTGGACACAAGGAAGCCCATAGGATTACCTGAATTGTCCAACCTCCTGAAAGCACTGGCGGTCACTTGCAGCTCTGGCTATGAAACCAAGCTTTTCAGGGCCCTATACATGTGCATTTTTGGGGCCTTCCGGTGTCTGAGTTGGTACCACAGTCCAACTCACCGAGTCAGAACACCAATCTCAGTTGAGTGATTTCGTCATCTGGCAAGATAGACTGTGTCTTCAGCTGCGAAAATCAAAAACAAACCAGTGCGGCCCACCGGCTATGATTACGCTGTTTAAGGCCCCACCAGGGAATATCTGCCCATGGATGGCAATGAAGGAGTATTTGGCGGGTCGTCCAATGGGAACAGGGCATTTGTTTGTGCAGGGGGATGGGAAAGCGGTCACAAGACGGCAATTCACTGCGGTCCTACGAAAGGGTTTATGGATGGCGGGGAGAAACCCGACCTCGTATAACACCCATTCATTCCGAATCGAAGCAGCCACTGAGGCAGCCAGGTGCGGTTTAAACGAGGATCAGATAAAAGGGGTTGGCAGATGGGCTTCAAAGGCGTACATGGGTTACATAAGGCCTCAGCAAAGAACAGCAGCAAGTGATGGTGGGGAACCCAGCACAAGTTGGGACTGATAGTTCAAATCTGAGAACACTCACATGTTTCTAATTTTGTATTACAGGCATGTCGGTGACATCCCCTCAGATATGGATCGTGGGTCATTCGCACGTGAGGGAGATGTACAGGAGGGCGAAAACACGGCCATATACAACTCAGCTGCACATTCCAAGAAGTCGAGCTGTGATAAAATGGGCAGGAAAAGGGGGGATGAGGTGGGGGGCATTGTGTAAAACAATCATTGCATTGGGTCTACTTCGTCGACCACCGCTCACGCTGGTGATTCACCTGGGAGGGAATGACTTGGTCACCCTAGGGGCAAAGAGATTAATTGGGGATATGAAGAGGGACTTGTCCCACTTAAAACAGTTATTGCCTCGCACCATTCTGGCATGGTCACTAATGTTACCACGCCTGCATTGGCGTGGTGAGCAAAAGGCAGGGGCTATGGATAAAGCGCGGAGGTCCGTGAATAGGAGGTGTCCCATTTTGCGGCCTCACTGGGCATGAGGTAATCAGGCACTTCTTGATTACAAAAACGAATCACGAGATTTTATAGCGGGATGGGGTTCATTTATCAGAGATGGGAAGCGATGTCCTAACAATACATAACGATTTCTGCGAGACAGTGCTGTTTGGGAAAAGTAAGATCCCTTGTGCATTAGCGGGAGATACTTGTTGTCACAGTATGAAGTGGCAGTAAATTCATGGCTGACCCTGGGTAAGAGGCTCCGGACATAAGAAGAGCTGCGATTGGGTGTCACCTGGGAGAGGCACGACCCTAGGACGGGTATGCCTCGGAGGATCAGGAGAGGAAGGCACCCAGGCTGGGACGTGCACCGAAACGCTGGGATCCAAGACTCCAAGAGGAGGAGTGCGGCCCCCGATGGGCATGCTCCTCGTCAAGGGGCTAGGAGGCCCTAAATTCGGAAAAGGGAACTGTCTTTAACGGAAGAGCCACGGCCCTCAAAAGGTCTGTTGGACTAAAGGGCCAGAGTTCCCCTCAAAACAAGCGGATGAAGGAGCTGGGGTTTCAGCAGTACATGAATTAGGGCTGCCCAAGGGGTCTTACGGGATGGGACACGTAATGTACATATGTTACCATTTTCTGTATAGCTTGGTGTATGTATATAATATATGTAAAGTGCATATCTGTAAAATTGTGATGTACCTATTAGACTCGTAAAAGCCAAGTGTCCCATGTAATGTATTCAATTTTGTTTAAGTAAAAAGAGCTGCGGCCCTTTTTTATGCCAAAAAACAGTGTGGTGTCTTGATTGAATTGGGGGTCCGCTTTGGGCAATGCTATTTTAGCCTCTGGCAATCCCTTCTCTCGTCATGAGCATCTCTCATACGGCGTCATCCAGCTGGTCCCTCTCAACCTTTCTTCTTCAGGTTCTCTACAAATGCGGCAGCCCTCTCCGGCTCCCAAAGCAGAATGTAGCTCCCTCATGCTTAATTTTAATGATGCCGGGTACAGCAGAAAACAGTCCAGCTTAAGCTCCCTGAGCTGTGCCATTATGGGGTTAAAAGCTCTCCTCTTCTTAAGGACCCTGTTGGAGTAGTCTTAAAACAGATATAGCCTATCCCCCTTGTACTTGACTTCTTTCAGGCTCCGGTACGTCCGCAACATCTCCTCCCGATCCTGATAATTATGGAAACAAAAGATGATCTGTCTTGGAGGCTGCCCCGCAGGTGGCCTGGCTGCCACTGCTCTATGAGCTCTCTCCAGCTTCGGTTTCCCTCTCTTCAGCTTCATGCCTAACAGATTTGGCAGAGTCTCCGTGCAAAAAGATAGCACGCTTGATCCCTCTTTTCCCTCCGGGAGTCCCCGGAGTCATAGATTAAGACATCAGGCATAGTTTTCTTGGTAGTCATGTTGCTCCATTAACTCCTCAAGCTCTTTCTCTAATTTTGAAACTCGTGCCGTCAGGGGTTCCATGTCATCCTCAATTTTGGATATCCGCTCCTCTGCCTCCGTTACTCTGCTAGCTTGCCCTTTTAACTGTTCTACCATATTCTGCAGACGGCTTTCAATTTTTTGCTCCAGTTTGCTCCATTTACTTTCTAACACCTCCAGGACTTGTTCCAATACTTCGCAGCTCAAGACCACCATTTCTGTTGCTGAAAATGAAATTGGGCCCACGACCTTCAGAGCCTTCACTGCTGCTCATTTTCCCTGACATTTGGATGCTGACCGTTGGCCCTTTCCCAGAGCTGGTATTAAATATTCCTCCATGGTATATTCACCTTTTCTCCTACTGTCTTTCTGCTGATCTTTTTCCACTTGGATGTTGCTAAATATGAGTTTTATTTATAGCAGGGACGGGAGTCTTTCTGGAGGCTGAGATGCTGCCCTATTTGCAGACAACTGTCTACCCTGAGGGAGGAAGTTGCCCGTCTTCAGGCCACACTGGACAGTAGTACGGGGACCTTCCCCCAGGCCACAATGGACAGTAGGAAGGAACCTCCCCATCCAGGGAGCACCAGAACCACCACCACTACCTCAGAGGTTGCAAAGCACAGCAGTTGGACCACAGTGGGCTCAGGGAGGATGAGGATGGTGAAACAGAGAGCACACCAGTCAGATGTTACACACCACAATCCATACGCCATTCTGGAGCATAGCTCCCCTATAGATACACCCGCAGAGGAGACTAAGGAGGCTGAGGACAACTGTCACAAGGGAGGCCCACAGGAAGGAGGCAGAGGACACCACAAGGAAAGGAAGCAGCTCCTGGTGGGGACTCAGTTATTAGGGATAGAACTGGGAGGAGCTGGGAAATCTGAAGTAAGTGCCTGCCTGGTGCCATGGCTTTGAGGACAGGAAGCATCCCTCAGGATCACAACAACAGCTGCAAGGGATTCTGACCTGGACATAATTGTCCACCTAGGGACAAATGACTTGGCTCATCATGAGGTTAGAGCAGTGCAGGAGGACATTGCTGAGTTGGGGAGGGGCCTAAGACAAGTAGCAAACACAGTATCCTTCTCAGAGGTGCTGCCTGTCAAAGGCATGGGGGAGGCGAGGGTAATTGGCACCATGCAGTTTAATGAATGGTTGAAAAAATGGTGCGGAGCACAGGGGTTTGGATTCATTGGGGACTGGGGTTCCACCTGGAGGGACACCAGCCTATACTGGCAGGATGGTCTGCATCTGTCCAGGAAGGAACAAGTCTTTTGAGCAATTGGTTTAAATGCTTCATTGGCAAGCTTTTAAACTAGTCAATGGGGAGGCACTGACAAGCAGCAGAAAATTCCCAGCCTCTCCTACAAAACAGGGTACTAAATGAGAAAAAGACCAAGGTAGAGACGGTCAGTGGGGGATGCTGCAACAGAAGGTAAGGCCATCAAAAATGGAGAGCAATGAGTACCAATGCCCGTAGTCTAGGTAACAAGCTTCCTGAATTAGTGGCCTTGATGGAGGAGGAACATCTGGATATCGTGGCAGTCACAGAAACATGGTACACACAAAACCATGACTGGGGCGTAAACATACCAGGATACACTATCTACAGGAGGGACAGGGAGGGTAAAGAGGGGGAGAAGTTCTTTACATAAGGGAAGGAATAAAAGCAACAGAACAAAAGGGTAAACAGGGAGGAGAAGAAGCACTGTGGGTAAATTTGGAGACAGGCAATGGCACCACAATCCGCACAGGGTTGTATACAGACCCCTTCTCAGGGAGGAAGTGGACAAGGAAATGATAGAAAGTATACTTAGAATGGCAGAAAAAGGGAGATATTGCTGATGGGTGATCTGAATATACCAGATGTTAACTGAGGCGCAGTTGCAGCTGCCACTTGAAGAGTGCAGTTATTCTAGATGCCCTACAGGGGCATGCCTTAGACAACTAGTACTGGAGCCCACTCGAGAGGGAGCAATATTAGACTTGATACTCTCAAATGGAGATGGAGAGAGGATCACAGATGTAGAAGTGGGTAGCCATCTGGGAACTAGCGACCATCGAACAGTATGGTTCACAATAAACACAGCAATAGAGTCAAGCCATACAAAGACAAAAGTACTGGACTTTAGGAGGGCTGACTTTGCCAAAATGGGTGAGTGCCTAAGGAATGCACTAGCAAATGGGCGGGAAGGAGGGGTGGAAGAACAATGGGGAATAATAAAAACTGCCATCACAGAAGTAATGAGCCTTTGTGTGAAGCAAATAAACAAAACAAGATGATGTAAGAAACCACTATGGTTCTCAAAGGAAGTGGCACTGAAGGTTCAAGAGAAAAAGAAAGCATTCAGGAAGTACAAGGAATCGCAGCAGGAGCAGGACAGAGAACTGTATCAGTTAAAGCAAAGGAGGCTGGGAAGGCAGTCAGAACAGCAAAGGCCCAAACTGAGGAAAAGATAGCCAACTCAGTTGAAGGGAATAAAACCTTTTATAGGTACATCAGGAACAACGGAAGACCAGGGAGGATAGTGAGGCTTAATAAAGGGGACGGAGGGTGGGCAGAGGAGAATGTGAAAGGCAGAGATACTAAACAAATATTTTTGCTCAGTATTTACAAAGGAAGAGGGGGAGGTACATGAAACAAACAGTAGTAACACTCTGGATACAGAAGTTGATACCAGCCCATTTACAGAAGAAAGGGTTCTGAAAGAACTCTTAAAACTGAAGGTGGACAAAGCAATGGGGCCTGATGGGATTCATCCCAGAATTCTAAAAGAACTAAGGGTAGAACTAGTGACACCACTGACTACCCTTTTTAACAAATCATGGGAGGATGGGGTGGTACCGAGGACTGGAGGAGGGCAGATGTGATTCCCTTCACAAAAGTGGGAGCAAGGCAGAAGCAGGAAACTATAGACCTGTTAGTTTAACCTCAGTGATAGGAAAATGATGGAATCACTTCTAAAGGAAAGGATTGTCGTGTATCTAGAGGCCAGAAGGGCACAGGACCCTAGGCAGCATGGATTCACAGCGGAAGGTCATGCCAGACGAATCTGATAGATTTCTTTGACTGGGTGACCAAAGTAGTAGATCAGGGAGGGCTGTGACATGGCCTACCTAGACTTTAGCAAGGCATTGACACAGTCCCACACAAAAGATTAATATATAAGTTAGCCAGCCTGGGGTGGGTCCCAAGATGACAGCCTGGGTAAAGAATGGCTGGAGAATAGGACACAGAGGTAATAGTAAATGGAGTCCACTCAGAAGAAAGGAGGGTTACTAGCGGGGTACCGCGGGGTTCAATATTAGGACCAGTCCTCTTCAATGTCTTTATAAGCGACATTGCAGAAGGACTGGAAGGAAAACTATGTCTCTTTACAGATGACACTAAGATCTGCAACAGAGTTGATGCACAGGGTGGGGTGGAAAGGATGAGAAGGGACTTGACAAGGTTAGAGGAATGGTCAAATGTATGGCAGCTTAGATTCAATGCTAAGAAGTGCAAGGTAATGCACCTGGGAAACAAAACCCAGGGAAGAGTACACAATGGGGGTGAGATACTAACAACAACAAAATGGAAAGGGACCTGGGGGTAGTCATATCAGATGACCTAAAGGTGGGCAAGCAATGTGAGAGGGCAGCAAGGAGGGCTGGGGGGATACTGGGATGCATAGGGAGAGGCATCACCGTAGAAAACAGGAAGTTATTATCCCTCTGTACAGACAGCTGGTGAGACCCCATCTGGAGTACTGTGTGCAGTTCTGGAGACCCAATCTCCGCAAAGACATAGTCAGGATGGAAGCTGTCCAGAGGAGGCAACTAAAATGGTGCAGGGTCTGCACCAGAGGACATATGAAGAGAGACTTAGGAGCTTATATGTATAGCCTCGAGGAAAGGAGGAGGAGGGGACATGATAGAAACTTTCAAGTACCTCAAGGGAATCAACAAAGTCCAAGAAGGTAGCATCTCAAAAAAGAGGTGTGCAAGAACAAGGGCACAATTTGAAGATGGGGGCGGCTCAGAGGTAATTTAAAGAAGTATTTTTCACAGAGAGGTTGTGGATGCATGGAATGGCCTTCGGAGGAAGGTTGTGGAGTCAAAATCAGTGGTGGAATTCAAGCATGCATGGGATAGTCATAAGGCAATTCTGGGGGTGGGGGTAGGAAGAAGTAGGCTGCTGGTTAACTAGGATCTGCAGCTTATCCAGTAGGTAGGGAAATGGGCAGACTGGGTGGGCCAAGCGGTCCTTATCTGCCATCAAATTCTATGTTTCTATGTTTCTATGACCTGCGGGAATCCACGTCTTTACAGATGGCTGCTCATTAGCGCCCCCAACGCAGTATTATTTTAAAGAGTAGATTATGCCCTGGTCTAAGGGCTGAATTATACAAGTAGTGTTCAGCAGGAGAAACACCAGCTTTATATTTCTGAGACCAGGGATTGCAGGGTGACCTGAGAAATTGTCCAGAATTAGAACAATCTTACGTTGTCTCAGGTTGCGATCCCATGTTCTGACCCACTCAGTAAAGATGTCCCCCATCAACCATACTGTCCGGTTAGCTTTTTAGATGACTGGGAGGTGATGGACACCACAAATGCAGCGAGGCATAACAGACTTGCCAATGACCAGCAAATCAAGTTTTTCAGTGTCATCCATATTGTAGCACGCCAGCAAAGATATTCTTTTGTTTACCTTCTTCTGGCCAAGGACGCTTTCTGCTTTAAATGCCAAGAAGCCATATCCTACACACTGGAAAAAAAACTCTAGTCTTGTCAGCACTGAAAATATTTCTGGCATTATACCCATCCAGAAGTCCAGGCAGGACATCTGTGAGCCATTATTCAGCGCTGGCAGCATCAACGCTCAATTTCTCGCCATGTGTGTGGCAAAAGCATGTTATGCCTGTCTTTCCACCATCCCAACCAGCCTTCAGAGGGAATAAAATCTGTTCTCCCTAAGGCTACTAGCAACACCTCAGCTTTTTTGGACAGCAGAGGTCCACTTATGAGGGTGTCTCTCCAACTGGCATTTTTGAACCATCGGAAAAGTGTCTCCTCCACTTCCCTGTCCTTTCTGTCTTTCTTTCTTTTTCTACTTGGGTTGCAGTTTTAATAGCTATGTGTTAAAATCTGTTCCTGTTGGTGTATCAAGTCCGCAATTATGGATTTTGGTATGTCCAGATGCTGGGCAAGATCATGCTAGCCCATTTTGGGAAGAGAGTCAATGTTCTTAAGCAGTTCCACTTTCTCATCGATAGATAGAGCTTTGTATTCTAAGGTAGAAGCCACTGCTGCCATTGCTGTATCCCAAACAGCACACTGTACATCACCCAGCTGCTAGCACCGCTACTACTGCCCGTTAAATAGCATCATATCAATCAGCTGATTAATCAGCTGATGTTGACATTTTAACTATAACACAAAATTTAGATAAGTGGGAGAAAACTGGGAGAAAATCAGACAATATAGCAGGCAGATAACGTCTGCTCTAACTGCCGTATTTTACATTGCTTTTGCATTAAATGGCAAATGGAAAGTACTTTTTGCCCATATAAACCGACCACCTGCGATAACCTTGGGCACTATAAGTGGCGCGTACTGTATCTGTGCAGCACCAGGTTGTGCATTAGAGAAAGAGTAATGTGCTCTGGGATGGCTCTGTTTCCAGTTGCCTTGGTGGCGCAGCTGGTAGCACAACCAGAACGGTATTCTGGGCAGCCTAGGTTCAAGTTCCAGCTGAAGCACTTATTTCTTTCTCACTACTGTTTGTATGCGTTCCATAAATATGCAAATCACACTCTTGTGATTGAAATTATAAATGGATCATGCAAGATTTCTTTTTACTACCTGACAGACTACACTGCAAGATGGAATCAAGGACCTGACATGTCAACAGGTTCCAGTGTGACTCAGAACTGTTGTCCACGAGGTGGAGGGGGGGGGTCTGATGTATTGTACTGATTGTCACTGTCTTGTGATGTTAAGTAATGTCCTGTGTTGTTTACAGAAATCTTAATAAAGTATACTTAGTGAAAAAAAAAAAAAAACAGAGGTCCCAGAAAGAGGCCGAGGGGGAAAGGCCTAGTGACCTGTGCTTGGACACAACTGTGTGACGCCTGCCTCTGAAGGTGGGGATCAGGCAACCCCCACCTCAAAGCACCATTCTTAAGGGTTTGGCAGTTCATAGAGAAGCAGGCATCACATGCTTCCATGCCGTGCTCCAATCTAAGACAGGCCACACAGGTCTGATGCCAGTTCGGAGCAGCCACTGGTTTCCCCACAGGGGCAACAACACATTATCAGCGACTGTTGGACTTTCTTCGACTATTTCACCTTTTTTTAAACTTCAGCTTCATGGTAAAATAACAAATGATACCACATTCAAGGAAAAATGGACTTCCAGATTTGCAGCGATCAAGATGGCTGCTTGATCTCTCAGCTTTTCACATCAGCCTGTCTCCAAAATAAGCACCCCAAAACCAACCTCTAGTTTTTCCATTTCAGACTTATACATTTCATTTTCATTCATTCCCCATGAATGAAACAGAAGAAAAAAGATGTTTTTCTAACAAAAATCCTCTCAGATACACCAAGTGAAAGTTGCAGTCAGCTTCATAGTTATGGCGAGCAATGCGGCGGGGATGTTCAGCACAGTGGACCAAACTATGAAAACTATGTTTCAGAAAATCCTGGCAGAAGTTTCAGGGATGAAATCCTCAATCCAAGACCTGGAAAAAAAAGGAACATCTTGCAATGAGGGGTATGGATTCTGAAAGCACTCTCCGTGACCTTGACTTACAGGTTGACCACATGGACACAGAAATCCCCTCCCTCAAAGGTAAAATAACATTATTGTGGGACAAGATTGATGATCTTAAGTGTAGAGGATGGTGCAACAATATTAGAATTATTGGGGTTCCGCTGGCCTGGTGGCGTAGGGGGTTGAGGCACAGGGCGCCTTACCTAGACCCATGCCGGCGACCCGGGTTCGGGAACGGACTTGGGATGCTGGTTCTGGCTGGGGCGGGAGAGGATTGAGCATCCATGGGACTGCTCTCCTCTCTCAGGGGCGGGCTAGGGAAAGGCGTTGGTTGGCAGCGGCCTCTGGTGGAGACTAGGAGCACTGCATGATGGGGCAAGGATGGATGTCAACCAAAAAAATGTGAAAATGCTCCACGTCACGCCAGATGACAACTGTCTGGCTCCCCGAGCCCGTCAATGCCTCTGAAGCCTTCCACTTCAGCAGCACCCTCTGGGCCATGATGTTGCGCTGGTCTGCGTCCCCTCTGGCTGGTGCCTTCCCTCTTGGAGGAGGGGGACCCATCCAATGAAGGGATAGACTGGGTTACCCGGGGGGTGGGATCGGCTGTCATCTGAGAGCGGAGGACTCGGGGGACAGGATGAGTCGGTAGCAGCATTGGCTCGCCCAAAGGAGAGGCTGACATGGATGCATGTCGGGGTGAAAAAAGAGATAACACACACAAAAAAAAAAGAATTATTGGGGTTCCTGAAGGTGCTGAGGGGAGAAATATTGCAGTTTGTAAAGCACCTTTTGACCTCCATTCTGCGCATGAAGAATATCCACATGGACATATAGTGCACCCACAGACCCCTGGCTCCCCACCCAAAAGCTGGAGAAAAGCCATAACCGATGCTGGTTCTTTTTCTCAAATACTCTGTCATGGAGAGGGTACTGAACCTGGAACAGGAAAGAGGCTCTCTTGTCAGGCATGGCCACCAAATATCCATATACCAGGACTACTCCTCTAAGTTAAACAAAAGAAGAGCTGCTTTCACGGAGGTGAGATATATGCTTATGAAGCTGGGCATCAAATATAGAATAGCATACCATGCAACTTGTAAGGTGGAATGGAATGGAATGGAGTTTTTCATAGTTTCACTGAACCTGTGGAGGCAGCAGGTTTTGTGCAGTGCACCTGGGGGTCCACTTCTACTTTAACTTTGGCTACATGTACAGGGCTGGCAGTATAGCCTAAAGGTTAAAGTAAAGAGCTGTGAATGAGCTTGGTACATCCAGCAGACCAGACCTGGGTTTGATTCTCACAACCTCCACTTGCATACTGTGACTCTGAGCAAGTCACTTAATCTCCCCAGTGCTCCCAGGCCACCCCTGAAAACAGGCACATGTGCCTAGTGGGCCTTACCTGGTTACCAAAGACTAAAATAAATAAATAAATAAAATAAACATGCCAACCCTTCAACTCCAAACAACACAAGACTCGGGAAGAGGCCAGCTGCCCGGTGTATTCCCCGGCTCCCTCCACTAGTACTCCCCCCTTCCCGGAACAGTGTCACAAAAAAAAAGGTGTCAACACAGGAAGGCACTTACAGAACATTCAGCCCTGCCTCAGCCAGCTCGTCCACAGCGCTGCAGTAGCAGTCGGGGCTTCACGGCATCCCCTCACTTATCCACTGAATTGCCCCTGGGCAGAAGCCCCCCCCCACTTACGCTGGACTATAATTCTGACCCCACCAGCAACAGCAGAATACTGCCCTCAATTTGGCAAAAGCCTCCACTTCTGCGACCTCTTGGGTGGACATCATACAGGCTCACAAGGAACTTTCTAATGTTTTACAGTAATGGTCACAGCCTGTACTTCTAGTCTAGATGTCAGTAAAATCCACAACAAAAAGAATTACTTGACTTGCCATCAAATAACTGAACAGGCACTGAAACAAAAGTCGCTTTCACACTAACTGATCAGCTTTTGAGGGGTTAAGATGGACTATAGTGATTCAGGGTACCACTGTGTTTTATTTTTGTCTATTTCAGCTTGTTAAATTCACTAGCCCCCTTGATCTTTATTGTCTCCATGGCTAAGCTTTACTGTACATGACTTGGATTGGCCAAAGTTCAGGATCCTGTGCCCCATCTGACCGAACCGCAACCCACTTAGCAGTCTGAATGCTGGCAATACTATACCTCGCCTGCCTGCCTTCAACTTGCTGGTAGTGTACGGAAGTTGCCACATTCTTGCTCTCTGGTTCACCTCAGGTTATGCCCACTCCCGAGTGCTCCTGTCACAGGTAGTTGTAACTTATGTAGCCCCCCCCCCTCCACTTACACTATGTACAATACAGCATGCTTTGTGGGACCCCTCCTGTGGTAATTAGGTTACGGGGAATGGAATGCCTCTGTACACTGAGCTACTCTGTTCAAAATAGGATGACTGGAAGGTCGAGAACTGATGTCCCTTTTGATGGCATAGCAACTCACTAAATACTTCCAATTGCTAATGCCATGGCATGCTCCCCACGGGCTTCCACTTTGTGGCTACTACTGCCTATTTTAACCCTATTGGTCCACCCACTCTTCAATTTATGCTTACCTCTTCACACCTCAGCTGCCACAGGTGGCAGGAAGATTATTGTAACTCTCTATACCTCCCAAACCTGAATGGGCATTGGTAATAACATCCACAGCAGTCTGATTAAGTGGTTGGGTCATTGTGGGGTAGGGTGAAGTAAAGTGAACAAGAGTGACAGTATGCTATGCTCAAGTCTAGACTCACTGAACTACAGGTTCCTATTGATCTCGTCATAAACGGCCAAATCGAACTCTACCCACATTAATGGGATGGTGAGAAGGTCCTGGCTGTGTGCCCCCTCTGACAACTCAACTTTTAGCTCAACTATCACCAACTGCTGTGATCGCTCCTAGTACTCTTTTGATGTGTTTACGCCACGCCCCCCCCCCCAGTGTGCCCTCTCTTGAGCATTCCTATTACCACAAAAGGCTGCAGCGTTCCAAAGCCTTTCACTTCCCACTCATAATCTGCTCGGTGAGGCATACTCTGTGTGGCTCTCCTTGCAATACTTGCTCCAAGTTCTACTGGGCACCACTGTACAAACTGCCATTTTGTTTGCTAGCAGTTTAATGTCCTTCAACTTCCAGTTAGTGGGCATAACAGGACCCAGTCAGCACAGACCCCCATCCCTTCTTGTTTCCTTCTGAATCCTCCTGACTCGCTTGATTCTGTATGTGGAATGACCCCCACTTCAAATCTCTTTTCACACCCAAAGCTGCAGGTGCCCAGCTGTGTTCCAAGTAAGGGGTGTACCAGAAGTGGCATAAAGTGTGCCTTTTAAATGGATGGGCAATCAGTGGGTTTACGGTTGATAAAACTAAATCCCCCCACAGCTTACAGGCTGCACTTATGGTTTGACCCCCTTCCTCCATCCCACTTCCACAACCTCCCCCCCAATAAGGAAACAGCATTGCACTTTGATAGCGAATGTCAGACAGCATTCCTTTCACACCTGCAAGCTTGGCATGGTATTTCTATGTAACCCCCCTACAAATGGAGATTCCTAAAAAGCCTCCGTGGAGCTTGTCTAGGTGTTCCCCTGCCTGCTGGTGTTCAGCGATTAAGCTGTTAAGAATGGCACTGTGAGTGCTGGTAGAGCCTCCTCATACTGTCTCTTTAAGAGCTGTCTGCTTGCAGACATGATTACTGTTTTCTAGGAGGGCTGGTGTTTCTCTGTGCGAGTCCCACCTGGACTGCGAGGAAATCGCTCCATTTCTGCAGTCGCTGAGAGCGCAGAGGGAGCCTAAATGGAGGATGCAACTGTTTGCCTGAAACCAGTTAGAGTGTTAGTAAAATTGCAGCTTGTCTAACCTGCCTTTCTTGCAGCTGGGACTCTGTGTGTTTTGCCCCTCCATTTTGGATCTGAACTGCCGAATGGGTCCAATTAGTGTGGGGGGACCTTTAAAATGGAGTCTGTTTGGACCAACCAGAATTCGGACTCTCCTGGGAGCCGGTTTACAATGAGGAGGTATAGCTAGTAATTCTGGGAAGTGAAGTTCTGGATCTTGGCGTCTATTTGCACCAACGGAGAGAGTTTCTGAGTGATTGACAGCTGAGTCCACCAACTGGAATGGGTGGCACCCGAAGAGAATGCTCTGCCTTGCAACTGGGGAATCAGATCCGTTGTGACCGTGAGGAGAGAAGGAGCTCTGTGCATCTGTGTTGTGTAGTTTCGCGCGGGAAGCGTGTGAGAGGCCTAAGGTCGGGCCGTTGCCATTGCCAACTCGAATCGGACTGAATCTGAGAGTACCTAAAGGAAGGAAGGCTGAAAGAGTGGAAACCAGGCTCACCCTGTAGAAGACTGGAGAAATTATTGAATCGCGCTTGGTCTGTCAGGAATTGAAGCTGCCATGTGAACTCCCTGGTATTTGCAGTAAGTGCATTGGGACCTGAAAGCAGCTGCCTGGTATAGTAATTTCTTTTACATATAATTGTGTTGAATGCTCGTGAGGAACAACTATTCCAGTTCTCTTGTCACTGCGCAATGTAAGCTGAATGTTGAGCTGAATGTATTCAGACTGAATCCGTCTGCTGATCAAGGCAGTGTGGCCTGGGCGGTAGAATCTCGTTTCCCTGCTTGTGTGTTTGGCAATCCAGAATCACCATCTGCACCAGGTTTCTTCAGCGTGGGGTAGTGTGAGTACAAATCAGGGCATCCCCTGCGACCTGTTAACAATCATCAGTGTTTCATCTAATTTTCTTTCTTTCATTTCATCAAGGACTGAGCCATCCGGCTCCGGATTACAATTGGGTATTATGCATATCTTTTTCCTACAGGACCCTTCCATCTGCACCTGCCAGCCAACTCCAGGCAACAGACCTGGCTAGCCCCCCCCAAACTGGGTACCCAGAGTGTGACTTATAAGACCTTGTATGAGTGCACAGTATTGTGATTTATTTCTGTTAATCAGCTGTCTCCCCCCGTGTTCCTCCCCTAAATAAATCAGTTTGGATGTTATTGACTTTAAGCGGTTTGAAGTGTCAGTACCTATATAGCAGGCATTTCATGGTTTTGTGTAAGTTGACCAACCTTATTTCACAGGGGTTCCTCCGAGACGAACTGCAGAATCGGTCTCGAGGTAAGTGGTAGCTTATTATTGAAACCAGTGTACATGTCGGGTATTGGTGTCACAATTCTTGTGTATCGTGTGGACCATTAGAGGGAACAAAAGGGGGTCTCAGTGTCCCAGAGGGCTGTGACCAAACTCGACCAACCATTACCAAACCTGACCTCTGGGTGGAGCCATAGAACCTAGGCCCCTCAACCTGTTGGTGATCCAGCAGGCAGGGGTAGTAGCCCTTGGGATAGCGCCAGCTGGGGGTTACATCTTGGAGGCACCGCTGGGATTAGCGTCCTCTAGTGGACATGTGAAGGAATTACCCCATTATGCTTAACTTAAAGGAAAAAATGGAAGGGAGTACCACGCCCAAGTTAAAACTTGACCCCCTTAAGATGATGGTGCACAAATTGATGGGGTGGTGTGAAGCTGAGGAAATGGACTCCCAAAAGGCTGTTTTATTGCTGGATGTCCACTTGGGGATTAAAAGCACTGACACTGTCTCTACTGTAGAACATGTTAAGTGTATGAGCAAAGTGGAAGTAAAAGGGCGATATGCTGACTTGCTTGAACAAACCCTGCAAGTGCTACTTTCATGCAGTATCCCGATAGACCCCGAGAAGGTGCTCCCTGTGATTTTGCCTGAAGGTGCCCAGAAGGGATGGAGGGTTATTCACATACGTAGTGGCCTGGTCACCTCGGGTGGGTCCCCTAGTACCAATAGCTTTAAAGAAAAACTGCTCAAACTGTTAGCCACAGAAGGGAGAACTGCTCAGGAACTGGTAAAGGTATTAGACATCTCAGGCAACCACACCCCCCCCTGCCTTCCCCAGGTACATCTCCTGGGTCCTCTAAGAGCTCCATACTAGCCACATCCCCTATAGTTATTCCCCCCATTCAACTGGATTCATATCGGAGGTTGAGGCTTTTCTCCGGTACTGTTCCAGTGCCTTCAGGGGAAGATGATTTGGAGACCTGGATGGACTATGCTACCCCTTTAGTACAAGAGTGGCAGTGTTCTGAGGGGGAAAAGAGGAAGCGGTTGATGGAAAGTTTGAGGGGTCCTTCACTGGAAGCCATTCGATTCCTACGGGCCACTAGTCCGGAGGCGACTGCAGCAGAATATCTTTCCACATTAGAGGGGGGTATTTGGCAGCACAGAAACCAGAGATGATCTATTATGGAAGTTCAAGTCAGCTAAACAGTGGAGGAATGAGAAATTGTCTACTTTTGTTACCAGGATGGAAAGGGCTTTACAAAAGGCACACCGAAAAGGGGGAGTGCCTCCCCAAGCACTAAACCAGGTCCGATTAGACCACATATTGAAGTCAGCAAGATTTTCAAGTGTAATATTGCTGAAACTCAAATTGCAAGACAGAAGGGCCAGCCCTCCCGAGTATTGCCACTTGATGAGAGAGATCCGTGAGATTGAAACTGATGAAGAGGGCTTGGAACCCTATGCTGGGGCTGTGAAGCCTTGTCCGACCCCTGAAAAGAGTGAGCCAGATGAGGCTCAACAGTTGAGAGGTTTGATTAAGGAATTGACGGAGACCTGCAGGGAACCGGATCTGTATCAGGCACCCCCTGAGCCTAAAAGTGGAGTGGGAGTGCATGTCGTTTCTCCTGAGGCCCGGATTGAGGGCAACCTGAGAGCAGAAATAAGGGATTTAAGAGAGATGGTGAGGGAACTGTAATGGGCTGCTCTCACCCCCGATAGAAGTGGAGACCCAGAGGCTCAACGGTACAAACCCCCAGTTCAAGAAGAGCCCTGCAGGGCCCCAGAGATTATCAACCAGATAAGAAATCACCCTCCCTCCAAGGACAACAGAGACACTAAGTTCTGCTACCGTTGTGGAGAGGATGGACACTTTCAATCTGCTTGTCACCTGCCAGAGAACTTGAGAAAGATTACCAACAGATTAGTGGCCTGGCATCGCAGAACCTATGCCCAGTCACCAGGGGGAGCCACCTGGAAAAGTTTTGCCACCAGGGCCAATGCCCGATTGACATCACAATCAATGCCTCCTGAATGGTCCGAAGTGGTGGGTCCCTCCATGGAGACTACTATGAAAGTGAATGGGGTGCCCACAAGAGCTGTGTTACACAGTGGCTCCCAAGTGACAATTATGTTTCAGGACTGGTATCAGAAGCATTTGTCTAATGTACCCCTGCAACCCTTGGAAGGACTACATGTTTGGGGCTTGAGTGAAAAGGCCTACCCCTACTGTGGCTATATCCAGATTTGGTTGGCCTTTCCCACCTCTGTGGCTGGAGTGGTAGAGCAAGTGGAGACCTTAGCCTTAGTGTGTCCCCCTACTGGACTATATAATAGGGTTCCATTGCTGATTGGAACTAATGCACATATGTTTGGGCGACTGGCACAGTTGTGCTATGAAAAACAAGGGTTCTGGACTGGTAGGGCCCTAAGAATTCCAGCCTTGATCAAGAAGGCTTATGAGGCACAGAGAGATGCTGACAGAATGGAACCAGAGGAACCGGTTGGGGTTTTCTGGAAGAAGGATCCTGAATCTCTGCTTTTAGCACCAAATGCCCAATGTATCCTGCAAGGAGAGGTTCGCATGAAAAAGGATGTCAAGAACAAAATATTATTACTGGATGCACCCTGAGATGGAAAACTGCCCGAGGGGCTGCTGGTCAAGCCCAGTATTCTGCCTGCTAGAGCCCATTCTTTTGCCAGAAGAGTGATGGTTCAAGTTCACAATGTGTCTGACAGGGAGATTTGAGTAAACAGAGGTTGCACCCTGGCTACTGTGCATTGTGCAGATACTGCCGTACTACCCAGTAACAAGAGTTTGGGAAAAAGCGATAGAGTAACGCGTTGCCAGCTGAATGGAAAGTGAGGATCAGTAAGAAGCTTGCACAAAGGGACCAGGTGTTCTCTTCAAAGGAGTGGGACATAGGCTGCATGCAGGGAGCTGAGCACCACATCCGGCTGCATGATGAAAGGCCATTCCGTGAGAGGTCTCGACGCCTGGCCCCTGCTGACATAGATGATGTGAGACGGCATCTACAAGAGATGCTAGCTGCTGGTGTAATACAAGATCCAGAAGCCCCTATGCTTCCCCATCATGGTAGTGAGAGAAAAAGAATGGGACAGTAAGGATGTGTGGATTATCGCACTTTAAACCGGCGGACTATCCCTGATCAGTACACAATTCCCCGCATTCAGGATGCTTTGGACTGCCTGAACAGTAGCAAGTGGTTCTCTGTGCTGGATCTTCGCAGTGGGTACTGCCAGATCCCGATAGCCCCGGAAGACCATGAGGAGACAGCCTTTATCTGTCCGCTGGGTTTCTATGAATTCATGAGGATGCCTCAAGGGATTTCCAGTGCCCCAGCCACTTTTCAACAATTGATGGAGTGTGCAGTGGGGGACATGAATTTATTAGAGTGCCTGGTGTATTTGGATGATGTTATTGTGCTTGGCAGCTCGCTGGAGGAACATGAGGGCAGATTGTTCAAGGTGTTGGACCGACTAGAAGACTTTGGCCTTTAGTTGTCCATTGATAAGTGTCAATTCTTTCAAACATCCGTAAAGTATGTGGGGCACACAGTTTCCACCGAAGGGATAGAGACAGACCCGAGTAAAATTGAGGCCCTGACCACCTGGCCATAGCCCTACAATCTAAAAGAACTGCAAAGATTCCTGGGTTTCTGTGGTTATTATCGGCATTTCATCAAGGACTATTCAAGAGTGATCTGCCCTTTACTTAACCTTACTCAAGGGTACCCTCCAACCCACAAAAGATACAAAAAATCAGCATCCCTTGAGACTGAGAGAGTGTATTTTCACCCAAATGAAGTATTTGGGGCCCGCTGGACTCCTGATTGTGAGACTGCTTTTCATGAGATCATATATCAACATACCCACGCTCCAGTATTGGCCTATGCAGATCCAACAAAACCTTATGTCCTGCATACGGATGCTAGCTTGCAAGGGTTGGGGGCTGTGTTGTACCAGGAACATGAGAATGGTTTAAGACCCATGGCTTTTGCCAGCAGGAGCCTGACCCCTTCCGAAAAGAGCTATCCGGTACCCAAGTTAGAATTTCTAGCTCTGAAGTGGGCCATTGTGGATCAATTCCACGAGTACTTGTATGGGGCTAAAATACTGGTAAAAACTGACAACAATCCCTTGACTTATGTCCAGACTTCAGCTAAACTGGACGCCACTGGCCATAGGTGGCTTTCTGTATTATTTACATATGACTATGCTGTTGAATACAGAGCCGGCCTGAACCACATAGATGCTGATGCTCTCTCACGGAGGCCTGCTCCCTGGAATAACTGGGTCAGACTGTCAGAACCTGATATTCGAGCCCTCTGCCAGAAGTTTGACAGGGAAGAACAAGTGTCCCCGGATGCAGTGGACTGTATGGTGAATTGTTTGGGGCCCTCTGAGAATTGCATTCCTGCTGCTTATTGCCACTTCTCTGCCTTGGACACTGGTGCTTTACCTCAATTCAATAATGACAGTATTCAGTGGGCTCAATCCCGAGATCCCATGATCAAACCAGCTCTAGAAGCCCTCCAAGCAGGGAAAGATGTGTCAAAGCTACGTTCTACTGATTTGAGAACTGCATTGTTATACAAAGAAGGTCCTAAGTTGAAACTGATCAATAGACTGTTATACAGAGAAACCGTAGACAGAGGGGGACAAATAGACAAGCAACAGTTGGTTTTACCCACTGCTTTCCGAGACTTGGTGTTGAGATCACTACATAATCACATAGGACACCTTGGTATAGACAGGACACTTGACTTGGTGAGATCCAGATTTTATTAGCCTAAAATGGGGTCTGATGTTGAACAACGCATTAGAACTTGCAGTCACTGCTTACAGAGAAAAGTTTTGCCACAAAGGGCTGCCCCTCTTGTTAACATCACCACCAGCGCCCCATGGAACTGGTCTATATTGACTTTCTGAGTTTGGAGCCAGATCAAAGAAACATTGGTAATGTGCTGGTGGTCACTGACCATTTCACGCGATATGCCCAAGCTTTCCCCACCAGGGACCAGAAGGCCTTAACTGTGGCCTAAGTGCTTATAGAAAACTTTTTTGTTCACTATGGGGCACCACAAAGAATCCATTCTGATCAAGGAAGGGATTTTGAGAGTCATCTGATCAAAGAGATGCTTTCTCTGTGAGGAGTGAGAAAGTCCAGAACCACCCTTTATCACCCCCAAGGGGACCCACAGCCTGAACGTTTCAACCGCACCCTGCTAGATATGCTGGGCACCCTTCACCCTAAAGACAAACCTAGATGGAGCCAACAAATCAGCACACTGGTACATGCCTACAACTGCATTAAAAATGATGCCACTGTGTTCTTCCCCTATCGCCTGATGTTTGGAAGAGAAGCCTGACTGCCGGTAGATGTGTGTTTTGGAGTTTCCCCTGATGGGGTTCAAGCAGCTAATCATTTACAGTATGTGCCAAAGTTAAATGCCCAATTAAATCATGCCTATAATTTGGCTCAAACCATGGCTGCCAAAAGAAATCTGGTTAACAAGGAAAGGTACAACAAAAAAGTAAAAGCCCTGGAGCTCCAGGAGGGGGATCATGTGCTGCTACGAAATCTGAGACTGCACGGCAAACATAAGATTGCTGATAGGTGGCACCATCTCCCCCACATAGTGGTAGGCAAACTAGATGATCTGCCTGTATACAAAGTGAGGCCTGAGAACAATTCGAAAGAAGTGAAAACCATGCATAGAAACCATTTACTGCCCATTGGCCAAATCTTGATTGAGGCCGAGCCTCACGAAAATTCCCCCTCTGGACTAGTGAGTAGAGCTGCTGCAAAATAAAAACAAAGAAAGTCTGCACCTACCAATGTTGAGTTACAGTGTTCTCCACCAATAACCCCAGCTGAACCGGACTGTCAGTCCATGTCCGAAGAGAGTGAGTGTGGTCTTGAATACTACCCTTCTTACGAACTGAGTCAATTGTTTCGGGGCAACCCCTTAGTAAATTCTGGAGATGAAGCTGGGCCTTCTGGACTGTCTGAGCCCCAGCTTTGTTCCTGGAGCCATACCCCAGTGAAGTGCCAACTACTAAGTCAGATGATCTAGAATCACTGTGCCTGGTGGAATTGCATGAGCTGCCCGAGGAGGAAAATGTTGAATTAGAGCAGACTGGTGATATACCGAAACCTGAGGAGTATTTTCAATGCACGGATGATTCACTAGCAATGTCACCAAACTCCCCCTGTGGACTAAGTGTTGTGGACTCTGAGCTTGCCACTCCTGGAGCTGAAAATGCCCCAAGTTCTAGCCCCTCTACCCCACTGGCAGTCCCTCTGACGTATGAAGACACTGTTGAAGGTGGGGATCAGAACACAGAGACTGTCACAGTTCCCCCTAGAAGGACTGGTCAAGCTGTGAGGCTTGTGATACATTTAAGCTATGAGTCCCTTGGCAGACCTGTGGACCTGCCCCTTAACGTGGTCCACAAGGGAGTGTATGTGACCCCGAGCTCGTTGCCCAAATTAAGCCTGGGAATAATTCCAGATTACTTGTCTTGCCCTCTGAGTATGGTGCCCCTGCCCCGTCCAGCCCCAAGATAGCTGATAGGGAAGGGCCCCTCTTTTCCAGTTTCATGTACAGGAAGGGTGACCTGATGCTGACATGTTGTTATGTATACAATATGGTAACATGTAGTAAGCTGTGAAATACAGAATAAGTACATATGATTGTGATTTCAAGAATGCAAATCTAATGGTTAGTAATGTGAATGTATTTAGTAGTCATTTTAAAAATATTATAGGGGTATCTACTTGATGTGGACGCCAAGTTCTTTTCAGGCCAGGAAGAGTGTAACCCCCCCTACAAATGGGGGTTCCTAAAAAGCCTCCATGGAGCTTGCCATGGAGGTTCCCCTGCCTGCTGGCATTTAGTGATTAAGCCGTTAAGAATGGCACTGTGAATGCTGGTAGAGCCTCCTCATACTGTCTCTTTAAGAGCTGTCTGCTTGCAGACATGATTACTGTTTTCTAGGAGGGCTGGTGTTTCTCTGCTTGAGTCCCGCCTGGACTGCGAGGAAATCGCTCCGTTTCTGCAGTCGCTGAGAGCGCAGAGGGAGCCTAAATGGAAGATATAACTGTTTGCCTGAAACCAGTTAGAGTGTTAGTAAAATTGCAGCTTGTCTAACCTGCCTTTCTTGCAGCTGGGACTTTGTGTGTTTTGCCCCTCCATTTTGGATCTGAACTGCCGAATGGGTCCAATCAGTGTGGGGGGACCTTTAAAATGGAGTCTGTTTGGACCAACCAGAATTCGGACTCTCCTGAGAGCCGGTTTACAATGAGGAGGTATAGCTAGCAATTCTGGGAAGTGAAGTTCTGGATCTTGGCGTCTATTTGCACCAACGGAGAGAGTTTCTGAGTGATTGACAGCTGAGTCCACCAACTGGAATGGGTGGCACCCGAAGAGAATGCTCTGCCTTGCGACTGGGGAGTCAGATCCGTTGTGACCGTGAGGAGAGAAGGAGCTCTGTGCTTCTGCGTTGTGTAGTTTCACGCGGGAAGATCGTGAGAGGCCTAAAGTCGGGCCGTTGCCATTGTCAACTTGAATCGGACTGAATCCGAGAATACCTAAAAGAAGGAAGGCTGAAAGAGCGGAAACCAGGCTCACCCTGTAGAAGACTGGAGAAATTGCTGAATCGCGCTCGGTCTGTCAGGAATTGAAGCTGCCATGTGAACTCCCTGGTATTTGCAGTGCGTAGGGACCTGAAAGCAGCTGCCTGGTATAGTAATTTCCTTTACATATAATTGTGTTGAATGCTCGTGAGGAACAGCTATTCCGGTTCTCTTGTCACCATGCAGTGTAAGCTGAATGTTGAGCTGAATGTATTCGGACTGAATCCATCTGCTGATCAAGGCAGTGTGGCCTGGGCGGTAGAATCTCATCTCCCTGCTTGTGTGTCTGGCAATCCAGAACCACCATCTGTGCCAGGTTTCTTCAGCGTGGGGTAGTGTGAGTACAAATCAGGGCATCCCCTGCGACCTGTTAACAATCATCAGTGTTTCATCTGATTTTCTTTCTTTCATTTCATCAAGGACTGAGCCATCCGGCTCCGGATTACAATTGGGTATTGTGCATATCTTTTTCCTACAGGGCCCTTCCATCTGCACCTGCCAGCCAACCCAGGGCAACGGACCTGGCTACCCCCAAACTGGGTACCCAGAGTGTGACTTATAAGACCTTGTATGAGTGCACAGTATTGTGATTTATTTCTGTTAATCATCTTGATCTCCCCCCTGTGTTTCACTCCCCTAAATAAATCAGTTTGGATGTTATTGACTTTAAACGGTTTGAAGTGTCAGTACCTATATAGCAGGCATTTCATGGTTTTGTGTAAGTTGACCAACCTTATTTCACAGGGGTTCCTCCGAGACGAACTGCAGAATCGGTCTTGAGGGTAAGTGGTAGCTTATTATTGAAACCAGTGTACATGTGGGGTATTGGTGTCACAATTCTTGTGTATCGTGTGGACCATTAGAGGAAACAAAATGGGGTCTCAGTGTCCCAGAGGGCTGTGACCAAACTCGACCAACCATTACCAACCCTGACCTCTGGGTGGAGGCACTCGCCATAGAACCTAGGCCCCTCAACCTGTTGGTGGTCCAGCAGGCAGGGGTAGTAGCCCTTGGGATAGCGCCACCTGGGGGTTACATCTATGAACCAGGATTTGCTCTTTGTTAGTCATTTATTCAACCCACACACACACACACACACACACACACACACACACACACACTTACTTCTATGCCTTACTTTAGTAGACAGATCCTTCACTAATCCGCTCATGGATGATGAAGCTGGAATTTTCCTCGAGGTTCAGGGCAGGTTCTTTTGGGTGTGGGTGGAATTTTTCTTTTCTTTTTGGATCATTCCATTTGATGGGCAGCTGGAGCTTACAGGGGGGACTTCGGCATGTGATCACCACAAGGTTCTCAGTAGCGAGAACAGAAGGAGGAAGTAGTAGTACAGGAACACAGCTGTGCACCTGGGGAATAGCTTCCTCTGGATTCCACAACCATGCAATATGGAATGATGCCTTGAAACTCGGACTTCTGATAGTCAAGGGGGTTGACTCCAGCACCCACATACTATGCTCTTCCAGCAATTATTACCAGCTTAATTCATCAACCTATATTTTGAAGGCTATAAGGCCCATAACCAGGGCAGAATACTATGGAAAGCAGATGTTGAGGTGATAGGGTGACAGTGTGAACAGCATCTTCCAGTTTAGACACCCAACTCCTTGAGAATTGTTTGTGAATACCTAGTAACAGAGGGAGTGGGTATATCCCATCTTGTCTTAACCTGTGGGTGGAAGTGATCTTCTGCAGTACAGACAGCACGGCTCGCCTCTTTTAAAAAAATTGGGGGTTGGGAGTAACCCCTAACTAACCTAACTACCTAATAAGTTCTTACTACACTCCCCCGTGTGTCCTTTTACTCTTTTTTTTCTTCACTGCTGGCATACTGAACCTTGAGGAAGTCTGCTGACAAAGCACAATCACTCCACCGCCCTGCAGGTTGCATGGCTTAGCATAACAGGGATGCACATCTCCCCTTCCCCTGCTGAAACATTTGGTACCCTACTTGCTCTCCTTCAACCTCCCCACCCTCACCTCACAGGATGACCAGTCCCATGCTCCCCTCCCCAGCCAAGTTTTTGGTACTTAATGGTTCATTCACCATGACGCATCTTACTGCTTTAATGGTTGGTTTCATAACCTGTTTTTTTTTCAGTCTGAGGGAAGGTCAGCTGCTCACATGTAAATACTCTCGGTGAGTGTCAGAGTCTCTCAGACACAACTAGGGGATTTAATGTCTTCTCCCCACTGGTTACCATTGGATGAGTGACTCTCCCTACTAGGTAGTGGACCATGGTCCTACACTGTTGTTAGTGTCTATTTTGTTTTGTTACGCATAGCATTTTTGCGATCATTTCAGGCTTGTTTGTTCTGACTCTATTTCATATTAGAAACATAGACAGAAGTTGATGGCAGAAGGAGACCACCAGGTCCATCTAGTCTGCCCACTGTCTTTTATCCTTGCCTTCTAACTGCCCTTGGGTTTGAGGGCTCCCTTGTATCTATCCCAAGCATTCTTGAAACCTACCATTGTGCTTTCCCCCACCACCTCTGCAGGCAGGCTGTTCCAGGCATCCACCACTCTTTCTGTGAAGAAAAACTTCCTGGTGTTGGTGGAGAACTGCCCTCCTTGCACCTAGATCATGTCCCCTGGTTCTGCTGCCTTCTTAAACTGGAAGAGATTGTCTATCTGCACCTGGTTTATGCCTTTTATGTACTTGAATGTTTCGATCATGTCACCCTCTCTCTTCTCTGTTCCAAGGAATACATGTTCAGTTCTTTCAGTCTATCCCCATAGGACATCTCGTGCAGTCCCTGAATCATTTCTGTTGCCCTTCTCTGCACCATCTCCACTCGGTCAATGTCTTTTTGAGGTTGAACCTCCAGAACTGCACACTGTACTCCAGGTGAGACCTAACCAGTGATCTGTACAGTGGCAGGATCACTTCCCTCTTCCTGCTTGTGATTCCCCTCTTAATGCATCCCAGCATACCGCTAGCCTTTAACGCTGCCTTCTCACACTGTTTACCTAACTTCAAGTTGTCTGAGATAATGATTCCCAAATCACGCTCTTGGGTGGAGGCAGCTAGTCTTTCCCCTCCAAGGTAATATGCCGCATTTGGATTTCTTTTTCCTATGTGCATGACTTTGCACTTTTTGGTGTTGAATCTCAACTGCCATGCTCCAGACCATTCGTCCAGTTTCTTGAGGTCAGCTTCCATCTTGTCCACTCCCTGCTGGGTGTTGACCCTGTTGCATATTTTGGTGTCGTCTGTGAACAGACACACCTTTCCCTGTAGTCCGTTAGCTATGTCCGCTATGAAAATATTGAAGAGCAGGGGCCTCAGTGCTGAACCCTGGGGCACACTGCTGGTTACCCTACCTTCTGATGACAGTGCTCCATTTACATGCACTTTCTAGGTTCTGCCCTGTAACCAGTTTTTAACCCATCTAACTACTTCTGATCCAACTCCTGTGTGGTTTAGCTTCTTTACCAGCCTTCTGTGTGGAATCAAGTTGAAGACCTTGCTAAAGTCTAAGTAGACAACATCTACTCCCCGCCGTCATCTATAACCTTTGTAACATTGTCAAAAAACTCAATCAGGTTTGTCTGGTATGACCTACCCGCTGTGAAATCATGCTGCTGGGGGTCCTGATGGCCACTAGCCTCCAGGAATGCCATGACCCTCTGTTTGAGAAGTGTCTCCATTAACTTTCCCACTACGGATGTGAGACTTACCAGCCTGTAATTTTCAGAGTCCTCCCTGCTGCCCGATTTGTGAAGCGGGACCACGATTGCCCTTTTCCAATCTTCGGGTACCTCCCCACTCTTCAGGTGAACAGTTTGGCAAGTGGGGCAGCCAGCTCTAATCTTAATTCTTTTAAGATCCTGGGGTGCATTTTGTCTGGCCCCATGACTAATTCCACTCTTTACCTCATATTGGTTAGTACAATGCTGTCACTTTAAGGATTTTTGTATAAATACTTGCGTTGGTTCTGAAAGGGACGCTATGTTCAATATTCCTGACCTAACTGGGTTCCCTACCACAAAGCAAAGCCCCATTATTCAGGCGGGTCACCTCTAAGGTTCCTCCTGCAAAATTAAGCATCTTCTGTTAACCACCAAACACCACCCAAGTGAATATCTTTTGTGAAACATTTCTTAATAGATCTGCCTACTGGTTCCATGGCTCAGGTACCTAAATGATACTTACTGACCTCCTGGAATGTTCAGGGTATAAACTCCCCCATAAAGAGGAAGCAGGTGTTCTCTCACCTTAAGAAAGAGCACTGCAATATTGTGTGTCTACAGTAGACCCACCTACTTCTAGCAGAGACCCAAATTGTTATGTAGAGAATGGGTGGGCCAAGTGGTGGTAGTTCCCACACCTCCAAGGGACGTGGAGTAGCTATTTTGATTCATAAGCCCCTTCAAAAACAGGCTATTAAAACTTTGCAATCCAAAGAAGGTAGATGGGTCCTAGTGTGACTTGCGATTCACAACCGGTGTTACTGGGTAACTTATACGAGCCTAACATAGATTTAGATTACTTTTTCCATGAGTTAACACAGGAGATCTCGGCCCGCTATGTGGACAGGTACAGACTAATTGGGGGAGTGGGGGAGGGGACTTCAGTGGACATGCTTCAGAGCAGTTCAATATCCCCTACCAAGTCTCAGTGGGCTTTGTTGGCACTGGTGAGTGAGTATCAGCATGCTGATCCATGGAGGGAACTGAACCCCACTGGGCATGATTTTTCCTTCCACTCTACTCTGCATAAAAACACCAGACGGACTTTTTCCTACTCCAGAAAAGCAGCATGGGGGAAGTACAGCACATCTCCACTGGTCTGAGTGCTATCTTGGACCACACATGTACACAACCCCATCCCAAAGGAACTGTTGGGCTACCTGCTTAAAAAAAGCTCACACTGCCCTCAAAGAAAAGAGATACCAACTAATACAAAACAGATACTACACAAATGGTAGTGTATGCCAAAGGCCCTTAAAAAAATAATATTATGCCTACCAACATACTGGAACCCTTACCCATATCCTATGGTCTCCTCCCCCATCCACTTCTGGGCATAGGTCACTGAAACCTGCAGTGTTGTCACGGGATTCAAGGTCCCCTCAGACCCACTTTTTAGACTTGTGGGGCAACCTCCCCCCCCCAAGAAAGCATCCCATACAAGTCTAGGCTATGGTGTAACCCTACAGTCCTGGAAGCTAAGTGACAAATATTGCTAAGATGGAGTACTGACACCCCCCTCCCCATCTATTGCAGAATGGACTTCAGCACTTTCAAAACTGGTGGAATACAAGCGCCTGTCCCATCTAACCACACACAATATTGAGCGCTTTCTTAACATTTGGACTCTCTTTCTTGAGTCACCAGACTAGGAACTACAATAATAGCTAAATTGTTAGATGGTATATACTACAATGTCTTCTCCTTAAGTTCACAGTATGTTTTTTTATTGTTTGTTACTCAGATCTTATCATTTAGTTTCACTACGTATAGTCTGACTTTTGTTTTAAATCTACTGATCATATGTCATACCCTATTCTGAAGGAAAATGGAATATGTTATTTGGAAATTGTATATGTTATTCCTATTGTGTACATATGTAACCCCTAGATGGCGCTATCCCAGGGGCTACTACCCCTGCCTGATTTGCCACTAACAGGTTGAGGGGCCTGGATCCAATGGCGGGTGCCTCCACCCAGAGGTCAGGGTTTGCAATAGTTAAACTTACTTGGTCACAGCCCTCTGGGACACTGCAACCCCCCTTTCTTCCCACTAGTGGCCCACACAATATAGCAGAATTACCTTCACAGTATACACTTACCCCCAAGGCTGGTTCAGGCACCGGGACATCCTGTAAAATAAGATACAGTGCAACAATCACAGTACAGTACTTTAACATAGACAAATACCTCAGGCAGTATAACTTTGTTGAAACAAACAGCTCTGATTTATTTAGGGGATATAACAAGGACAGGGGAAATCAGGTTAATTAGCTTATCACTTTACTATCTATTTATGGCTCCTGCACAGGCCTATCCCTACCAGTTACTGTCCCTGGGTATCCAGGCCCTAGTGGCTAGTCCAAACCGTGGCAGCTGGTAGGGGCCCTTTCACACAGAGAAAGGAAAATTAAACAGTCAGCAGTACAGTAATTCCATTTGGATTTAATGTGGCAATTCAACAGGAGCGACTCCGAATTAGTACTCACGACCTCCAAAGAAGATATGGTCCTTCAATGTCAGCAGGGCTACTTTGATCTCCAAGAGACTCCTCACACATTTATATGGTAAAAAAGAAAGCACTATACCAGGCAGGCTGCATCTGTATCCCAATCGCAATTACTGCACAATAACCAGGAGAACACACAGCAGATTCAGTTCCTGACAGACCGAGTGTAATTCAACAATTTCTTCAGTCTTCTACAGGGTGAGCCTGGTTTCTACTCTTCAGAGATCCTTTGATTCTTTTCACAGGACGGATTCAGTCCTAACAAGCAGTTACACAAGTTGTAGACCGGAACTCTGGGCCTTGCACACGTTTTTGACTGAAACTGTGCACTGAAGGAGCACAGGTTTCTTTCCCTTCACTTTCAGATCTCAAACTGAAACTCCCAACAGACAAAACCGGCACTTCCTTTGAGTTCCTCCCAGTTCTTGACTGGATTGGCTGTCACTCACAATAGACTGCTGCTGTTGGTCCAAAAAGGCACCGAAGTCTAAACTACATCTCCCAGAGTCACTGCCCATACAATCCTCTTGTGGCTGGCTCAGATTATGAGTCCCAAGTTCTGATTCGTCCAAGGCATCATTTTAGAGCTAGTTTACCCACACTGATTGGTCCAGTTCAGCAGTTCAAAACCAGAATGGGAACTAGCAGACAGTTCTGACTGCAAAGAAAGCAGGTTAGACAAACTGTAATTTTATTATTACTGTAAATGATTTCTGGCAATCAGTTACATCTTTCAGACAGGTTCCTTTGCACTCTAGTGACTGCAAAATGGGGTGAATTGCAGCAGCTTGAGTGGTACTCAATCAAAAGAACACACAGTCCCCATACAAATTAATTATGTCTGCAAGCAGACAGCTCTTAAAGAGACAGTACCAGAGGTTCTAAAAACACTCACTGATAAATGGCTTAAACGCCAAAACACCATTCAGGCTTGGAGCATTCAAGCAAGCTCCTGGAAGTCTTTGGGAACCCCCATTTGCAGGGGGTTACACCCTTCCTGGTTTGGGAAAAGCTTGACGCCTCGTGCAAGCAAGTACCTATAAGTTTCAACTGCAACCATATACATTTGCATTAGGCTCACACATGTAATCATCAGTCAATACATCATTTTACCAAGAACCATTTCTGAAACATTGCAGTACGTCACTTTACACAGTATAACACACACATTGTACCATAACTCAAGTTATTACCTCTTGTACATGAAACCTGAAGAGAGGGACCCTTCCTATCAGTTACCTTGGGGCTGGACGGGCAAGGGCACCATACTTAGAGGGCAACACAAGTAACTTGGAGTTAGCACTAACGCCAGTTTGGGCAATGAGCCTGGGACACATACACTTTTATGGACAACATTGAGAGGCAGGTCCACTGGCCGCCCAGGGAATCATAACTGAGGTGCACCACAGGCTTTACAGCTCGACCAGTCTTTCTAGGGGAGCTGTTACAGTCTCTGCACTCTGAGCCTCATTTTCAGCATTGTTCTCACTTGTCAGGGGAGTCTCCATGGGGTAGAGAGGCTAGAACTTGGGGCACTTTCAGCTCCAGGAGTTACAGTTTCTGAGTCCACAACATTTGGCTCGCATGGAGAGCTTTCAGACACTGGCAGTGGACTGTCAGGGCACTCAAAATACTCTTCTTGTTCGGGTGTATCACCAGTCTGCCCCAATCTATCATTTCCTCCCTGAAAGCTCAAACAGTTCAACCATGCACAATGATTCCATTTCATCTGATCTGATGCTTGCACTTCACTTTCTGGGAGCATTGGCTCCAGGATGAAGCTGGGGCATAGACAGTCCAGAAGGCCCAGCTTTGTCTCCAGTATTGACTAGGGATTGCCCCAAACAATTGACTCAGTTCGTAAGAAGGATAGTATTCAAAGTCACTCTCACTTTCTTCTGATATGGACTGACAGTCATGCTCAACTGGGACTTGTGCAGGGGAACACTTTAACTCTGCTTCTGTAGGTGCAGACTTCTTGATCTTTTCTTAGCAGCAGCTCTAGTCACTGGTCCAGAGGGGGCATCTTCTGGGGCTCAGACTCAATCAGATTTGTCCAATGGGTAGTAAATGATTTCTATGCATTGTTTTACATCTTTGAATTGTTCTCAGGCCTTACTTTGTACACTGGAAGATCATCTAGTTTGCCCACTACAATGTGAGGGAGATGGTGCCATCTGTCAGCAATCTTGTGTTTGCCATGCAGTCCCAGATTTCTTAGCAATACCCGATCTCCCTCCTGGAGTTCCTGTGCTTTCACCTTTTTATCATACCTTTCTTTGTTGGCCAGATTTCTTTTGGCAGCCATGGTTTGAGCCAGTTGGTACGCATGAGTTAGCTGGGCCTTTAACTTTTGCACATACTGTAAATAGTTGTCAGCTTGAACCCCATCAGGAGAGACCCCAAAACACACATCTACCGGTAGTCGAGCTTCTTCCAAACATCAGGCGGTAGGGGAGACCCAGTGGCATCACTTTGGTGCAGTTATAAGCATGTACCAGGGTGCTAATTTGTTGGCTCCATCTAGGCTTGTCCTTTGGGTGCAGGGTGCCTAGCATATCTAGCAAAAGTGCGGTTGAAACGCCAGGCTGTGGGTCCCCTGGGGTGGTAAGGAGTGGTTCTGGACTTTCTCACTCCCCACAGAGAAAGCATCTCTTTGATCAGACGACTCTCAAAGTCTCTCCCTTGATCAGAATGGATTCTTTGTGGAGCCCCATAGTGAACAAAAAAGTTTTCTACGAGTACTTTGGCTACAGTGGATGCTTTCTGGTCTTTGGTGGGGAAAGCTTGGGCATATCTCGTGAAATGGTCAGTGACCACCAGCACATTACTGATATTTCTTTGATCTGACTCCAAACTCAGAAAATCAATACAGACCAGCTCCATGGGTGCACTGGTGGTTATGTTAACAAGGGGGGCAGCCCTCTGGGGCAAAGCTTTCCTCTGTAAGCAGCGACTACAAGTTCAGTATGTGTTGCTCCACATCAGCCCCATCTTAGGCCAATAGAATCTGGATCTCACCAAGTCAAGTGTTCTGTCTATACCAAGGTGCCCCATGTGGTTGTGCAAGGACCTCAATACTGAGTCTCGAAGGCAGTGGGCAGCACCAGTTGTTGTTTGTCTACTTGTCCCCTCTGTCTACTGTTCTCTATATAACAGTTTATTGATCAGTTTCAACTTAGGACCTTCTTTGTATAACAGTGCAGTTCTCAAATCAGTGGAGCGTAATTTGGACACATCTTTTCCTGCATAGAGGGCTTCTAAAGCTGATTTGATCATAGGATCACGGGATTGAGCCCGCCTAATACTGTCATTGTCCAGCTGAGGCAGTGCACCAATGTCTATTGCAGAAAAGTGGCAATAAGCAGCAGGTATGCAATTCTCAGAGGGTCCCAAGCAATCCACCATGCAGTCCACTGCGTCCGTGGACATTTGTTCCTCCCTGTCAAACTTCCGCAGAGTGCCCGAATGTCAGGTTCTGCCAATCGGACCCAATCATTCTGGGAACAGGCCTCCGGAGAGAGCATCAGCATCTATGTGGTTCAGACCTGCTCGGTATTCGAGAGCATAGTCATATGTAGATAATGCAGAAAGCCACCTGTGGCCAGTGGCATCCAACTTAGCTGAGGTCTGCACATAGGTCAAAGGATTATTGTCAGTTTTACTAGTATTTTAGCCCCATACAAGTACTCATGGAATTGGTCAACAATAGCCCACTTCAAAGCTAGAACTCTAACTTATGTACAGGATAGTTCTTTTCAGATGGGGTCAGGCTTCTACTGGCAAAGGCCACTGGTCTCAGGCCATTCTCGTGCTCTTGGTACAACACAGCCCCAACCCTTGCAAGCTAGCATCAGTGTGCAGGACGTGAGGTTTTCTTGGATCGGCATAGGCCAGCACTGGAGCATGGGTAAGTTGATATATGATCTCATGAAAAGCAGTCTCACAATCAGGAGTCCAGCGGGCCCCAAATACTTCACTGGATGAAAATACACTCTTTCAGTCTTGAGGGACGCTGACTTTTGGTATTTTTGTGGGTTGGGGATACCCTTGAGTAAGGTTAAGTAAGGCGGATCACTCTTGAATAGTCCTTGATGAACGCCATAATAACCACAGAATCCCAGGAATCTTTGCAGTTCTTTTAGATTTTTTGGGCTGTGGCCAGGTGGTCAAGGCCTCAACTTACTTGGTCGGTCTCTATTCCTCGGTGGATACTATGTGTCCCATATACTTTACTGATGTTTGAAAGAATTGACACTTATCAATGGACAGTTTAAGGCCAAAGTCCTCCAGTCGATCCAATACCTTAAATAATCTGCTCTCATGTTCCTCCAGTGAGCTGCCAAACACAATAACATCATCTAGGTATACCAGGCACTCTAGTAAGTTCATGTCCCCACTGCACGCTCCATCAATCGTTGAAAAGTGGCTGGGGCACCTGAAATCCCTTTGAGGCATCCTCATGAATTCATAGAAGCCAAGCGGACAGATAAAGGCTGTCTTCTCACGGTCCTCTGGGGCCATCGGGATCTGGTAGTACCCACCGCGGAGATCCAGCACAGAGAACCACTTGCTCCCGTTTAGGCAGTCCAAAGCATCCTGAATGCGGGGCATTGTGTACTGATCAGGGATAGTCCGACGGTTTAAGGTGCGATAATCCACGCACATCCTTACTGTCCCATTCTTTTTCCTCACTACCACAATGGGGGAAGCATAAGGGCTTCTGGATTCTTGTATTACACCAGCCGCTAACATCTCTTGCAGATGCCGTCTCACATCATCTATATCAGCAGGTGCCAGGCGTCGAGACCTCTCACGAAATGGTCTTTCGTCATGCAGCCGGATATTGTGCTCAGCTCCTGCACGCATCCTACGTCCCATTCCTTTAAAGAAAACACCTGGTCTCTCTGGGCAAGCTTTCACTGATCCTCACTTTCCATTCAGCTGGCAGCGGGGTTGCCGAAATCAAACAAGTCAGTTACATTCTGTCATTCTTCCTTGAACTCTGCTGCTGGGTAGCACTGCAGTGTCTGCACAATGCACATTAGCCAGGATGCAACCTCTATTTACCTGAATGTCTCTTCAGACACATTATGAACTTGGACCATTACCCTTCTGGCATAAGCATGGGCTCTAGCGGGCAAAATACTAGGCTTGACCAGCAGTCCCTCTGGCAATTTTCCATCGCTTGGTGCATCCAACATTAATATTTATTCTTAACATCCTTTCTGATACGGACCTCTCCCTGTAAGGTACACTGGGCATTTGGTGCCAGGATCAGAGACTCAGGATCCTTCTTCCATACAATTCCGACCGGTTCCTCTGGTTCTATATTTTCAGCATCTCTCTGTGCCTCATAGGCCTTCTTAATTAAAGCGGAACTCTTAAAGCTCTACTAGTCTTTGACCCTGTTTTCATAACACAAATGTGCCAGCCTTCTGAACATATGAGCATTTGTTCCAATCAACAAAGGACACCATCATACAGTCCAGTGGGGGACACACTACTAGGGTCTCTACTTGTTCGGCCACCCAGCCACGGAGGTGGGAAAGACAGCCAAATTCGGATATACCCAGAATAGGGGTAGGCCTTCTCACTTAACCCCCCATATGCAGTCCTTCTAATGGTTGTAAGGGTACGTCTGACAAATGCTTCTGATACCAATCTTGAAACATAATTGTCACTTGGGAGCCACTGTCTAATACAGCTCTTGTAGACACTCCATTTACCTTTACAGTGGTCTCCATGGAGGGACCCACTATTCTGGACCAGTCTGGAGGCGGTGGTGGGGGCCTGGGCAACTGACCTTGCCACAAAGGACGTGAATTAGCATTTTTGGTGCCTCACTGGGATCATTTCGTTCCTCTTAACCACTGATTTGTTCTCCAAGCTCTCCTTGTAGCCTATATGCAACTTTGTCAGTGTCTTTTGGATTAGCATTCCTTTTCATGTGCCCATCCTTCCCACAATTATAGCAAACATACTTTTTGGAGTTTGAGCTGGCGAGGTGCTACACTGGGAGCCAGGGCGGGGTATACTAACTGGAAACCTTGGTGCCATCTCTGTCTGCTGGTGATAAGCATTTGAGACATCTCATCAGTTTCTCCACTTCCATGGTCAAGGAATCGAGTTCGAGCTGTTATCAGCAGGAGATACATGGGTGGGTATCCCCACCCCATAGCAGATGCAGTCGGATATAGGTCGGGCCCTGTACTTGCAGGCGTGGCCTTCATAAAGGGACTGTTTTTGAATTCCGGATCTCTCTCAACAGTTAGCCCCATTGTGGCATATCTTTTCCTTATCAGAGCACTCATTGACTGCCAACCTCTGCCCTGAACTTCACTTGATGGGCCACCTCAGTCACTCGGGTCATAGCCACAGCTATTGGTGCAGATCCCTCCCGAGGTCGCCTTTTTCTCAACTCCTCAATTTCTCTCATTAACTCATCATAGGAGGGTGGGGATTCCAGTCGATTTGCCAGGCGTAACTGAAGCAACAGCAGTTCTGAGAAGGGGCAGACTTAAGGATTCTGTCCAGTCTGGTTCGGTCCAGTTCAATCGCTGGCAAACTACCCTTTCTGAGGCATTCTTGCAACAATTTTTCCAGCCGAGAGACACACAGACAACAACTCCCTTGGTACTGTTGTGCATTTCTTACTCTCCACCATAGGTCCTCATCAGAATCTGGGCTCCCATACACATTCTCCAAGGCCTCAAGATAGGCTTGTGCAGTCGCTTCAGGGTTACTGTCCGCTTAGCACGGATGGTAGCCAGGGCAGGACCTCGGAGGCTCTCACTAACCTCTTTCGCTGGCTTCCGAGCATTGCCATTCTAGCACTTGGGGGCAACATAGTTCATCCAGGTCTCCCAGTCATCCTCCCTTGGGGGTGGGAGGGTGCCAGAGAAGATCCTCAACCTTCGTAGAGTCGTGACTAATGGCAGGTGCAGAAATAGGGAGTCTGCATTGGTTCAGCCACCATTACGGGTACTGGAGCAGGAGAGGGTGTTGGGAGGAACACCCCAGGTGGCAGAATAGTTTCTTCAAGTCCTCCACAGTTTTCCTTCTCCCAGCAACCATTTAGCAAATTTCTCCTCAAAAGTTTCAGATAGTGGTGGAAGCTCATTCCCCCGGGTCTTTACTGTCCTTAGTTATCACTCTCCACAGTGAGGGCTCCCTCTGGGGTAATGGTCTGTGGTACTTTGAGCTATCTATGGGATCCTTAAACTCTACTAGGGCCAGGAAAGTGTGGGTGAGCAGATTAGCGTGCCGACCCACCACCACAGGATTTTGTAAACCTTCCACCTTGGAAAGTACTCCCTGCACAGTGTCCGTATTGATACCCAGGGGGATGTCCAGGATAAGCATAGCATTTTGGGGTCGATCTCCTCCCAGTACACCACTCCACCAGCCGTTCACAGCCACTTCTGTCGGGTACCTATTATTTATTTATTTATTTATTTTCCTTAACAGTGGTTTGTAAATATGGCCACTAGAGGACACACAATCCCAGCGGTGAGCCTCCAAATGTAACCCCTAGATGGCGTATCCCAGGGGCTACTACCCCTGCCTGATTTGCCACTAACAGGTTGAGGGCCTGGATCCAATGGCGGGTGCCTCCACCCAGAGGTCAGGGTTTGCAATAGTTAAACTTACTTGGTCACAGCCCTCTGGGACACTGCAACCCCTTTCTTCCACTAGTGGCCCACACAATATAGCAAATTACCTTCACAGTATACACTTACCCCAAGGCTGGTTCAGGCACGGGACATCCTGTAAAATAAGATACAGTGCAACAATCACAGTACAGTACTTTAACATAGACAAATACCTCAGGCGGTATAACTTTGTTGAAACAAACAGCTCTGATTTATTTAGGGGATAAACAAGGACAGGGAAATCAGGTTAATTAGCTTATCACTTTACTATTCTATAGGCTCTGTGCACAGGCTATCCCTACCAGTTACTGTCCCTGGGTACCCAGGCCCTAGTGGCTAGTCCAAACCGTGGCAGCTGGTAGGGGCCCTTTCACACAGAGAAAGGAAAATTAAACAGTCAGCAGTACAGTAATTCCATTTGGATTTAATGTGGCAATTCAACAGGGAGCGACTCAATTAGTACTCACGACCTCCAAAGAAGATATGGTCCTTCAATGTCAGCAGGGCTACTTTTGATCTCAAGACTCCTCACACATTTATATGGTAAAAAAAAAGAAAGCACTATACCAGGCAGGCTGCATCTGTATCCCAATCGCAATTACTGCACAATAACCAGGAGAACACACAGCAGATTCAGTTCCTGACAGACCGAGTGTAATTCAACAATTTCTTCAGTCTTCTACAGGGTGAGCCTGGTTTCTACTCTTCAGAGATCCTTTGATTCTTTTCACAGGACGGATTCAGTCCTAACAAGCAGTTACACAAGTTGTAGACCGGAACTCTGGGCCTTGCACACGTTTTTTGACTGAAACTGTGCACTGAAGGAGCACAGGGTTCTTTCCTTCACTTTCAGATCTCAAACTGAAACTCCCAACAGACAAAACCGGGCACTTCCTTTGAGTTCCTCCCAGTTCTTGACTGGATTGGCTGTCACTCACACAGACTGCTGCTGTTGGTCCAAAAGGCACCGAAGTCTAAACTACATCTCCCAGAGTCACTGCCCATACAATCCTCTTGTGGCTGGCTCAGATTATGAGTCCCAAGTTCTGATTCGCCCAAGGCATCATTTTAGAGCTAGTTTACCCACACTGATTGGTCCAGTTCAGCAGTTCAAAACCAGAATGGGGAACTAGGCAGACAGTTCTGACTGCAAAGAAAGCAGGTTAGACAAACTGTAATTTTATTATTACTGTAAATGATTTCTGGCAATCAGTTACATCTTTCAGACAGGTTCCTTTGCACTCCTAGTGACTGCAAAATGGGTGAATTGGCAGCAGCTTGAGTGGTACTCAATCAAAGACACACAGTCCCCCATACAAACTAATTATGTCTGCAAGCAGACAGCTCTTAAAGGACAGTACCAGAGGTTCTAAAACACTCACTGATAAATGGCTTAAGCGCCAAACACCATTCAGGCTTGGAGCATTCAAGCAAGCTCCTGGAAGTCTTTTGGGAACCCCCATTTGCAGGGGTTACACCCTTCCTGGCCTGGGAAAAGCTTGACGTCCGCGTCAAGCAAGTACCCCCATAAGTTTCAACTGCAACCATATACATTTGCATTAGGCTCACACATGTAATCATCAGTCAATACATCATTTTACCAAGAACCATTTCTGAAACATTGCAGTACGTCACTCTTTACACAGTATAACACACACATTGTACCATAACTCAAGTTATTACCTCTTGTACATGAAACCTGAAGAGAGGACCCTTCCCTATCAGTTACCTTGGGGCTGGACAGGGCAAGGGCACCATGCTAGAGGAGCAACACAAGTAACTTTGAGTTAGCACTAACGCTCAGTTTGGGCAATGAGCTCGGGGACACATACACCTTTATGGACAACATTGAGAGGCAGGTCCACTGGCCGGCCCAGGGAATCATAACTGAGGTGCACCACAGGCTTTACAGCTCGACCAGTCTTTCTAGGGGAGCTGTTACAGTCTCTGCACTCTGAGCCTCATTTTCAGCATTGTTCTCACTTGTCAGGAGTCTCCATGGGGGTAGAGAGCTAGAACTTGGGGCACTTTCAGCTCCAGGAGTTACAGTTTCTGAGTCCACAACATTTGGCTCGCATGGAGAGCTTTCAGACACTGGCAGTGGACTGTCAGGGCACTCAAAATACTCTTCTTGTTCAGGTGTATCACCAGTCTGCCCCAATCTATCATTTTCCTCCTGAAAGCTCAAACAGTTCAACCATGCACAATGATTCCATTTCATCTGATCTGATGCTTTGCACTTCACTTTCTGGGAGCATTGGCTCCAGGGATGAAGCTGGGGCATAGACAGTCCAGAAGGCCCAGCTTGTCTCCAGTATTGACTAGGGATTGCCCAAACAATTGACTCAGTTCGTAAGAAGGATAGTATTCAAAGTCACTCTCACTTTCTTCTGATATGGACTGACAGTCATGCTCAACTGGGACTTGTGCAGGGAACACTTTAACTCTGCTTCTGTAGGTGCAGACTTCCTTGATCTTTCTTAGCAGCAGCTCTAGTCACTGGTCCAGAGGGGCATCTTCTGGGGGCTCAGACTCAATCAGGATTTGTCCAATGGGTAGTAAATGATTTCTATGCATTGTTTTACATCTTTGAATTGTTCTCAGGCCTTACTTTGTACACTGGAAGATCATCTAGTTTGCCCACTACAATGTGAGGGAGATGGTGCCATCTTTCAGCAATCTTGTGTTTGCCATGCAGTCCCAGATTTCTTAGCAATACTGATCTCCCTCCTGGGTTCCTGTGCTTTCACCTTTTTATCATACCTTTCTTTGTTGGCCAGATTTCTTTTGGCAGCCATGGTTTGAGCCAGTTGGTACGCATGAGTTAGCTGGGCCTTTAACTTTGCACATACTGTAAATAGTTGTCAGCTTGAACCCCATCAGGAGAGACCCCAAAACACATCTACCGTAGTCGAGCTTCTCTTCCAAACATCAGGCGGTGGGGAGAACCCAGTGGCATCACTTTGGTGCAGTTATAAGCATGTACCAGGTGCTAATTTGTTGGCTCCATCTAGGCTTGTCCTTTGGGTGCAGGGTGCCTAGCATATCTAGCAAAGTGCGGTTGAAACGTTCAGGCTGTGGGTCCCCTGGGGTGGTAAGGAGTGGTTCTGGACTTTCTCACTCCCCACAGAGAAAGCATCTCTTTGATCAGACGACTCTCAAAGTCTCTCCCTTGATCAGAATGGATTCTTTGTGGAGCCCCATAGTGAACAAAAAAGTTTTCTACGAGTACTTTGGCTACAGTGGATGCTTTCTGGTCTTTGGTGGGGAAAGCTTGGGCATATCTCGTGAAATGGTCAGTGACCACCTGCACATTACTGATATTTCTTTGATCTGACTCCAAACTCAGAAAATCAATACAGACCAGCTCCATGGGTGCACTGGTGGTTATGTTAACAAGGGGCAGCCCTCTGGGGCAAAGCTTTCCTCTGTGCAGCGACTACAAGTTCGTATGTGTTGCTCCACATCAGCCCCCATCTTAGGCCAATAGAATCTGGATCTCACCAAGTCAAGTGTTCTGTCTATACCAAGGTGCCCATGTGGTTGTGCAAGGACCTCAATACTGAGTCTCGAAAGGCAGTGGGCAGCACCAGTTGTTGTTTGTCTACTTGTCCCCTCTGTCTACTGTTTCTCTATATAACAGTTTATTGATCAGTTTCAACTTAGGACCTTCTTTGTATAACAGTGCAGTTCTCAAATCAGTGGGCGTAATTTGGACACATCTTTTCCTGCATAGAGGGCTTCTAAAGCTGATTTGATCATAGGATCACGGATTGAGCCGCTCGAATACTGTCATTGTCCAGCTGAGGCAGTGCACCAATGTCTATTGCAGAAAAGTGGCAATAAGCAGCAGGTATGCAATTCTCAGAGGTCCCAAGCAATCCACCATGCAGTCCACTGCTCCGTGGACATTTGTTCCTCCCTGTCAAACTTCGGCAGAGTGCCCGAATGTCAGGTTCTGCCAATCGGACCCAATCATTCTGGGGAACAGGCCTCCGGGAGAGAGCATCAGCATCTATGTGGTTCAGACCTGCTCGGTATTCGAGCATATGTCATATGTAGATAATGCAGAAAGCCACCTGTGGCCAGTGGCATCCAACTTAGCTGAGGTCTGCACATAGGTCAAAGGATTATTGTCAGTTTTACTAGTATTTTAGCCCCATACAAGTACTCATGGAATTGGTCAACAATAGCCCACTTCAAAGCTAGGAACTCTAACTTATGTACAGGATAGTTCTTTTCAGATGGGGTCAGGCTTCTACTGGCAAAGGCCACTGGTCTCAGGCCATTCTCGTGCTCTTGGTACAACACAGCCCCAACCCTTGCAAGCTAGCATCAGTGTGCAGGGACGTAAGGTTTTCTTGGATCGGCATAGGCCAGCACTGGAGCATGGGTAAGTTGATATATGATCTCATGAAAGCAGTCTCACAATCAGGAGTCCAGCGGGCCCAAATACTTCACTGGATGAAAATACACTCTTTCAGTCTTGAGGGACGCTGACTTTTGGTATTTTTGTGGGTTGGGGATACCTTGAGTAAGGTTAAGTAAAGGGCGGATCACTCTTGAATAGTCCTTGATGAACGCCGATAATAACCACAGAATCCCAGGAATCTTTGCAGTTCTTTTAGATTTTTGGGCTGTGGCCAGGTGGTCAAGGCCTCAACTTTACTTGGGTCGGTCTCTATTCCTCGGTGGATACTATGTGTCCCACATACTTTACTGATGTTTGAAAGAATTGACACTTATCAATGGACAGTTTAAGGCCAAAGTCCTCCAGTCGATCCAATACCTTAAATAATCTGCTCTCATGTTCCTCCAGTGAGCTGCCAAACACAATAACATCATCTAGGTATACCAGGCACTCTAGTAAGTTCATGTCCCCACTGCACGCTCCATCAATCGTTGAAAAAGTGGCTGGGGCACCTGAAATCCTTGAGGCATCCTCATGAATTCATAGAATAGCGGACAGATAAAGGCTGTCTTCTCACGGTCCTCTGGGGCCATCGGGATCTGGTAGTACCCACTGCGAGATCCAGCAGAGAACCACTTGCTCCCGTTTAGGCAGTCCAAAGCATCCTGAATGCGGGGCATTGTGTACTGATCAGGGATAGTCCGCGGTTTAAGGTGCGATAATCCACGCACATCCTTACTGTCCCATTCTTTTCCTCACTACCACAATGGGGAAGCATAAGGCTTCTGGATTCTTGTATTACACAGCCGCTAACATCTCTTGCAGATGCCGTCTCACATCATCTATATCAGCAGGTGCCAGGCCGAGACCTCTCACACGAAATGGTCTTTCATATGCAGCCGGATATTGTGCTCAGCTCCTTGCACGCATCCTACGTCCCATTCCTTTAAAGAAAACACCTGGTCTCTTGGGCAAGCTTCTCACTGATCCTCACTTTCCATTCAGCTGGCAGCGGGGAGTTGCCGAAATCAAACAAGTCAGGCGTTACTCTGTCATTCTTCCTTGAACTCTTGCTGCTGGGTAGCACTGCAGTGTCTGCACAATGCACATTAGCCAGGATGCAACCTCTATTTACTCGAATGTCTCTTTCAGACACATTATGAACTTGGACCATTACCCTTCTGGCATAAGCATGGGCTCTAGCGGGCAAAATACTAGGCTTGACCAGCAGTCCCTCTGGCAATTTTCCATCGCCTGGTGCATCCAACATTAATATTTTATTCTTAACATCCTTTCTGATACGGACCTCTCCTGTAAGGTACACTGGGCATTTGGTGCCAGGATCAGAGACTCAGGATCCTTCTTCCATACAATTCCGACGGTTCCTCTGGTTCTATATTTTCAGCATCTCTCTGTGCCTCATAGGCCTTCTTAATTAAAGCCGGAACTCTTAAAGCTCTACTAGTCTTTGACCCTGTTTTTCATAACACAAATGTGCCAGCCTTCTGAACATATGAGCATTTGTTCCAATCAACAAAGGGACACCATCATACAGTCCAGTGGGGACACACTAAGGCTAGGGTCTCTACTTGTTGCCACTCCAGCCACGGAGGTGGGAAAGACAACCAAATTGGATATACCCAGAATGGGGTGAGCCTTCTCCTAACCCCCATACATGCAGTCCTTCTAATGGTTGTAAGGGTACTCTGACAAATGCTTCTGATACCAATCTTGAAACATAATTGTCACTTGGGAGCCACTGTCTAATACAGCTCTTGTAGACACTCCATTTACCTTTACAGTGGTCTCCATGGAGGACCCACTATTCTGGACCAGTCTGGAGAGGGGTGTAGGGGCCTGGGCAACTGACCTTGCCACAAAAGGACGTGAATTAGCATTTTGGTGCCCTCACTGGGATCATTTCGTCACCTCTTAACCACTGATTTGTTCTCCGAAGCTCTCCTTGTAGCCTATATGCAACTTTGTCAGTGTCTTTTGGGGATTGGCATTCCCTTTCATGTGCCCATCCTTCCCACAATTATAGCAAAACATACTTTTGGAGTTTGAGCTGGCGAGTGCCACACTGGGAGCTAGGGCGGGGTATTACTAACTGGAAACCTTGGTGCCATCTCTGTCTGCGGCGTGATAAGCATTTGGAGACATCTCATCAGTTTCTCCACTTCCATGGTCAAGGAATCGAGTTCGGAGCTGTTATCAGCAGGAGATACATGGGTGGGTATCCCCACCCCCATAGCAGATGCAGTCGGATATAGGTCGGGGCCCGTACTTGCAGGCGTGGCCTTCATAAAGGGACTGTTTTTGAATTCCCGGATCTCTCTCAACAGTTCGCCCCATTGTGGCATATCTTTTTCCTTATCAGAGCACTCATTGACTGCCAACCTCTGCCCCTGAACTTCACTTGATGGGCCACCCTCAGTCACTCGGGTCACAGCCACAGCTATTGGTGCAGATCCTCCCGAGGTCGCTTTTTCTCAACTCCTCGAATTTCTCTCATTAACTCATCATAGGAGGGTGGGGATTCCAGTCGATTTGCCAGGCGTAACTGAAGCAACAGCAGTTCTGAGAAGGGGCAGACTTAAGGATTCTGTCCAGTCTGGTTCGGTCCAGTTCAATCGCTGGCAAACTACCCTTTCTGAGGCATTCTTGCAACAATTTTTCCAGCCGAGAGACATACACAGACAACAACTCCCTTGGTACTGTTGTGCATTTCTTACTCTCCACCATAGGTCCTCATCAGAATCTGGGCTCCCATACACATTCTCCAAGGCCTCAAGATAGGCTTGTGCAGTCGCTTCAGGGTTACTGGCCCGTTTAGCACGGATGGTAGCCAGGGCAGGACTCGGAGGCTCTCACTAACCCTCTTCTCTTCTGGCTTCCGAGCATTGCCATTCTAGCACTTGGGGCAACATAGTCTATCCAGGTCTCCCAGTCATCCTCCCCTTGGGGTGGGAGGGTGCCAGAGAAGATCCTCAACCTTCGGTAAGAGTCGTGACTAATGGCAGGTGCAGAAATAGGAGTCTGCATTGGTTCAGCCACCATTACGGGTACTGGAGCAGGAGAGGGTGTTGGGGGAGGAACACCCCCAGGTGGCAAGAATAGTTTCTTCAAGTCCTCCACAGTTTTCCCTTCTCCCAGCAACCATTTAGCAAATTTCTCCTCAAAAGTTTCAGATAGTGGTGGGGGCTCATTCCCCCCCGGGTCTTTACTGTCCTTAGTTATCACTCTCCAAGCAGTGAGGGCTCCCTCTGGGGTAATGGTCTGTGGTACTTTGGAGCTATCTATGGGATCCTTAAACTCTACTAGGGCCAGGAAAGTGTGGGTGAGCAGATTAGCGTGCCGACCCACCACCACAGGATTTTGTAAACCTTCCACCTTGGAAAGTACTCCCTGCACAGTGTCCGTGATTGATACCCAGGGGATGTCCAGGATAAGTAGCATTTTGGGGTCGATCTCCTCCCAGTACACCACTCCACCAGCCGGTGCACAGCCACTTCTGTCGGGTACCCATTTATTTATTTATTTATTTATTTTCCTTAACAGTGGTTTGTAAATATGGCCACTAGAGGACACACAATCCCAGCGGTGAGCCTCCAAATGTAACCCCTAGATGGCGCTATCCCAGGGCTACTACCCCTGCCTGATTTGCCACTAACAGGTTGAGGGGCCTGGATCCAATGGCGGGTGCCTCCACCCAGAGGTCAGGGTTTGCAATAGTTAAACTTACTTGGTCACAGCCCTCTGGGACACTGCAACCCCCCTTTCTTCCCACTAGTGGCCCACACAATATAGCAGAATTACTTCACAGTATACACTTACCCCTAAGGCTGGTTCAGGCACCGGACATCCTGTAAAATAAGATACAGTGCAACAATCACAGTACAGTACTTTAACATAGACAAATACCTCAGGCAGTATAACTTTGTTGAAACAAACAGCTCTGATTTATTTAGGATATAACAAGGACAGGGAAATCAGGTTAATTAGCTTATCACTTTACTATCTATTTATGGCTCTGTGCACAGGCCTATCCCTTCAGTTACTGTCCCTGGGTACCCAGGCCCAGTGGCTAGTCCAAACCGTGGCAGCTGGTAGGGGCCCTTTCACACAGAGAAAAGGAAAATTAAACAGTCAGAGTACAGTAATTCCATTTGGATTTAATGTGGCAATTCAACAGGAGCGACCTCGATTAGTACTCACGACCTCCAAAGAAGATATGGTCCTTCAATGTCAGCAGGGCTACTTTTGATCTCCAAGAGACTCTCACACATTTATATGGTAAAAAAGAAAGCACTATACCAGGCAGGCTGCATCTGTATCCCAATCGCAATTACTGCACAATAACCAGGAGAACACACAGCAGATTCAGTTCCTGACAGACCGAGTGTAATTCAACAATTTCTTCAGTCTTCTACAGGGTGAGCCTGGTTTCTACTCTTCAGAGATCCTTTGATTCTTTTCACAGGACGGATTCAGTCCTAACAAGCAGTTACACAAGTTGTAGACCGGAACTCTGGGCCTTGCACACGTTTTTTGACTGAAACTGTGCACTGAAGGAGCACAGGGTTTCTTTCCCCTTCACTTTCAGATCTCAAACTGAAACTCCCAACAGACAAAACCGGCACTTCCTTTGAGTTCCTCCCAGTTCTTGACTGGATTGGCTGTCACTCACAATAGACTGCTGCTGTTGGTCCAAAAGGCACCGAAGTCTAAACTACATCTCCCAGAGTCACTGCCCATACAATCCTCTTGTGGCTGGCTCAGATTATGAGTCCCAAGTTCTGATTCGTCCAAGGCATCATTTTAGAGCTAGTTTACCCCACACTGATTGGTCCAGTTCAGCAGTTCAAAACCAGAATGGGGAACTAGGCAGACATTCTGACTGCAAAGAAAGCAGGTTAGACAAACTGTAATTTTATTATTACTGTAAATGATTTCTGGCAATCAGTTACATCTTTCAGACAGGTTCCCTTTGCACTCCTAGTGACTGCAAAATGGGGTGAATTGGCAGCAGCTTGAGTGGTACTCAATCAAAGAAACACACAGTCCCCATACAACTAATTATGTCTGCAAGCAGACAGCTCTTAAAGAGACAGTACCAGAGGTTCTAAAAACACTCACTGATAAATGGCTTAAACGCCAAACACCATTCAGGCTTGGAGCATTCAAGCAAGCTCCTGGAAGTCTTTTGGGAACCCCCATTTGCAGGGGGTTACACATATATTCATTAATTGGGAAAAAAACAGGAAAACTAATGGTGACGCAGACGGAAAAGTAGCAACGAGTTCAAACTGAGGTATTGCGCTCAAGAACAGTTACGTACTTACTCTAACATTAGATCTTTGAGAGAATCTCTCATCAGGTCACACGTATGGAACTATAAGCCACCAGGTGCTAGGACCACACAGAAACTTTTGCAAGCAGTCCACTAGGGGCCACCCACGACAACGTCAGATGTCGGCTGCTACATAAACGTGTGCGGCCCCTTCCCTCCTCAGTTCTCCGCTGGAGATCATGCTCGGAGGACCTCTCTGTAGGGAACCAGGAGAGAACCTAGGGCTCTACCCACCAGGTGAGGCAGAGAGCCATAGATAGACCATCATGGAGAAGGAGACAGCATGGGCATAGCCAGACATACTCCAAGTACTCCATGGTGTGCAGTTTTATTTATGGGGGTAGCAAATAGGCTCTGAACTGCTTCCTTTTTCCATCCATGAAAACTAACAAAGAAAGAGGCCTAGAAGCACAGCTAGGCTAAAACCAGCATTTTTTCAAGAGGCAACGTTCAGACTGTAGTGTTTAGTGAAAATGTGGACAGTACTCCAAGTGGCAGCTGCACAAATGTCTGCAGTAGACACATTTTTGCAACAGGCAACAAATGTGCCTATGCCTCTAGTGGAATGATCACAAACAACCCCAGGAAGTTCCTTACTGTACTTCCTGTAACAGAAAGTAATACAGTTTGCCAACCACTTGGATAGGTACTGTTTAGAAACTGGAGCGCCCTCTGTCTCAAGGGTGAACTAAACAGAAAGCTGCGAGGACTTCCTGCAGTCCTTTGTATGGTGTATATAGTACCTGAGTATTCTATGTACATCTAAAGCATGGAGCGATGCTTCCCCTGGATTGGCATACTCCGAAAAATAAACTGGCAAGTGGATGGTTTGATTTAAAGTAAATTCAGACACCACCTTTGGTAAAAACTTAGGATTAGTATGTAAAGACACCCTGTCTTTATGAAAAATCAAATAAGGCTCACACATTAGAGCCTGTAGCTCTGAAATCCTTCGAGCAGAAGTAATTACAACAGCGCTTTCCAAGAAAGAAAGCCTAAGCCACAAATTGCAGCTGGTTTAAAAGAAGCCCAAGTAAGCTTTTCCAAAATAAAATTCAGGTTCCAAACTGGGACTTAATTACAGACAGGATGCTTCAGATGCAGACTGCCTCTCAAGAACGCATGGGCCACCTCCAGCTGGGCAACCGTACGACCCTCAATAGGCACATGGAAAGCTGAAAAGGCAGCAGAGTGCATTTTGATTGAGGAATATTGCAGGCCTACATCCGATACAGACAGCAGATATTCCAGAACCTGGTTAACTGGACAGTTAAACGGGTCCAAGTGATGAGAAGTGGCCCATAGAGCAAATCTCTTCCACTTCATAGAGTAAGTGGATCTGGCAGGAGGCTTTCTGGCAGCCACCAAGACATCAGCCTCCTTTTGGGGAACCCCAGATCTGGCAATGACCATGCTTTCAGGAGACATACACAAGGATGAAGAGATCTGAGGCCAAGACGGACCAGGGTTCCCTGTTCCCATGACAGTAGGCCCTTGGCACAGGAGCAGAGGCACTGGTGGTTCCACTGCTAGTTGTACTAGGGAGAACCAGATCTGTTTAGGCCATGGGGAGCAATAAGGATCAGAGTTGCCCCCTCCATCTGGAACTGGAGTAGCACTCTCTGAATTAGAGGAAAGACAGTTTCCACTCATGCATCCTGGACTGGGACCTGCTGACTGTCTGCCAAGATGTTTTGGACACCTGGAACATGTGCTGTTGACAGTTCTAGACCATGTTTCAGAGCCCAGTATCAGACGCTCATCGCTTCCCTGCACAGGGGTTAAGAGTGAGTTCCCCCTTGCTTGCTGATGTAATGCATTACACTGACATTGTCTGTTTGTACCAAAAAGAGGACCCAGAGACAGATGAGTCTGGAAGGCTTGTAGCCCATAACAGGCAGCTTGCATTTGTAGAAAATTTATGTGTAAGGTGCTCTCCACTAGTGTCTATGTACTCTGCATCTCACGGCAGCCGAAGTGTACATCCCAGCCCATCCCCGAGGCATCTTTTGTTAAAATCTGGTGAGGGGAGAGGATCAGGAAGGGAACCCCTCTTTTATAGAATTCTGTGTACCATCCACCAATTGAGCACTTTGCATATAGGAGAAGTGACTCTTTGTTTTAGATCGCTTGCGAGATGGTCCCACTTGACTCTTAGGGTTCACAGAGGGATCCTCACATGCAGTCTGGCCAAAGGTACTGTGACAATGGCCGCTGCCATAAGGGCCAGAAGCTGAAGGAGTGTCCTGACTGAGACATACCAGCTGTTGTGTACCAGCTGAGCCTGCACAATTGGGCATTCAGCCCTGTCTAGGGGCTGAAAGGTTGAGCCCTGAGCTGTACTCAAGACTGCTCTTATGCACTGCAAGCACTGACAAGGTGTTATGACAGACTTTTGTCAGTGGACAGTAACCTGGAGGCAGTATGGCACAGTGGGTTAAGACTCTGAGCTGCAAATCTGGAGACCTGGGTTTGAATTCCACAGCCCCCTAGGTGCATACTGTGTGACCCTGAGCAAGTCACTTAACTTCCTTGTGCTCCCAGGTTGCACCTGCAAACAAGCTTTCAGCTTAGTGTGTCTCACCTGGTAAAATAATTGGCTAAAAAAAAAAAAAAACCTCCAGAGCATCGAACATCTGCCTTGTTCAAGCTAAGGTGTGCAGGAGCTGATCCTTGGAGTGGGCTTTCAATAGCCAGTCATCCTGGGAGGGGAAAACATAGAGGCCTTCCCTGCGAAGGACTGCTGCTACCACTGCCAAACATTTAGTAAAGACCCATGGCACAGAGGACAAGCCAAAGGGTAATACCCTGAGTTGGTAGTGTTCCCCCTGGAACACGAACCTCAACTACTTCCTGGGAGGTTTGCACATTTTGATATGAAGGTGGGCATTCTTCATGTCGAGTGAACAGATCCAATCCCCCGCTTGCAGCAGTGGGAGCAGGCCTTGCAGGGGTGAATATTCTGAAGTTTTTGTACTCAATGAAGAAGTTCAGGTCACTGAGATCTAGAATAGGCCACAGGTCTCCTGTCCATTTCAGGACTAGGAAGTATGGAGAACAAAACCCTGTGTTTGTTAGAAGGGCATAGGCTCTATGGCCTTCTTCTGAAGCAAAGTCTGAACTTTCTCCAAGAGCAGAGGAAGGTGGTATGAAGGATAGTGAGTTGGAGCTGTCAGATGGTTTGGAGGTGTGTCCAAAAGTTCCAGAGCATGGCCTTGTTCTATGATTTCCAGAACCCAGGCATCTGCTGTTACCTCCTTCCACTGAATTAAGTGAAGGAAGAGACAACCTCCTTACAACCACCCCAGGAGGTAATGGTGGCTGGGAAGGGGGATGTACAAGGGAGTCAGGCAGAGCCAGTTGTGGTGGCTCCTCCTGCACCACCACCTCTAGATGGTTTCTGAATTTTTGAATGGGCATCTGGGGTAGTGCCTGGGGTGGGCAAGTCTCCCGCTCCCTTGCCCTTACCTTACTGCCTGGTAGCTGGATGGTGTCTAGCCCCAGTTGGATGAACAGGTTCTCTTTGCCTACACCTTGGTTGGGTGCGGTAAAGGTAGTGTATAGATATTAGGATTTTGCCTGAGTCCTGATGGTTAGAAAGACTATCTTGGACATCAGAACCAAATAGTTTATGTTCTCTATAGGGGCACAGAGAATAGACTGTTGCACGTCATTCACAAACTCTGCTACTCTGAGTCAGGATTACCTCCTTACACAGAGCAGCCCTGACAGAAGCATCTAAAACATTATAGGCCGTGTGAAGCAAACACTTTCCTACATCAGCCCCAGCTGTGGGAGCCGCAAGGAGTTATTGTTTGGGGGGGTACCCTCTAGTAAAGCTTGTGCAGCTGCCTTGGCCTTTCTCCAGTGAATGTTCTGGTACTTAATCATGTGGGCCTGATAGTTAGCAATACTAAGGCCCAGGGAAGCTGGGACAAAAATCCTCTTGCCTACCACATCCAACTTCCTGGACTCTATCAGGGGAGAGAGGGAGCTCAGGTGCCCTTGCCCTGTCATGGGCAGTATTAATAAACACAGAGTCTGCCTCAGGCTGAGTGGCAAAAAGGGCTTCCCAGAAGGAGCCATGCACATTTTGTTCACCTTCCTTGGTGTGGCTGGGATGACATTTGGCCTGTACTAGGCAGCAAAGGTAGCACCCTGTAGGGCAGGAAGGAGAGGTGGTATCACAATAGGGGAAGAATCAGGTAACTTCAAGAAGTCTGTTACATTTTTCTTGGTGGTGTACTGCTTCTCTAAATCAAAACCCCATGGTAGCCTGTAACTGCTGCATCATGGTGAGGAAAGTTGGGTCCCCTGCTGGGGCCTTGGAGTGTGGACCACCCAGTTCTCACTGCAGGTGGACACAGTGGAGCTGGTGCCCCTATCACAAAGGCTTTCAGCATTGTCAACAGGTTCTGCCTCATCGTTCTGCATTATTAAATCAGGATTATATTCAAAATAATTGTTGACCTGGTTAACAGGTAGCAAGGAACAGGCTGGCGAGGCCAGCGGCACCCTAAGAGGCAGCTGAGGCATGGCTCTCATTTTGCGTCGTTGTGTGGAGGGCGGTTAGTAGAAAACCTCATCAACAGGCACCCTGGGAACAGGGGGAGGAGGCAGCAGGTGTCTCAGAATGTTTGTGAAGGAAGACAAGAACCACCTGGACGTTGACACCCATGTGGTTGATGGCTGCACTGGTAGGGGTCGATGGGGGAGGCACAGCCCCCAACGTCGATGACCCAGCTGTACTAGGACTGGTAGCACCAGCATCATGCCACAGCCAGGAAGCTGTCAACGATCGGGGGGTGAGCAGCATCGCCACCATAGCAGTCGACGACACAGAGGAAGTTGCACCTACTGTGAGAAGGGGGTGCCGGGAGTGCTCCGGGGAGGTTTTCTCCTTCTCCCAGTATTTGTGCTTACGGCTCCCTGATGACTTTTCTCAGAATTTTGAGGATGTGGCCCCAGAAGAGTGGGCCAGCAATGCAGTGGCGGTCTTCTGCTGGAGCTCCTTCTCCATTTGGGCTACCTGTTGCTTCAATAGGTGCTTCTCTAGGGCTCCTTTTCAGCATCATCGGGTGGCAGAGTTGAAACCCCTGCAGATTGGGCTGGCTTTCATGCTGTGGTCCGGGCTGAGGCAACAGATGCAGACGTCATGAGAAACACCAGTGTAGATCTTCTCACCACACTCACAGTACCGGAACAATTCCACCAGTTCCTTTGACATACAGGTCTTCAAAAATCACTTGTAAAAGTGATTACAATGCTATAAAGAAAAAATGAAGCGGTGGTAATTGCAGCAGCATTTCTGTCAGCAGTCCGACAAGCATGGTTGACAGCAGGGAAAGAACTGAGGAGGGAAGGGGCCACCCACATTTATGTAGTAGCTAACATCTGATGTCATCGTGGGCAGCCCCTAGTGGACTGTTTGCAAAAGCTTCTGTGTGGTCCTACTGCCTTGCAACTTACAGTTATACAGGTGAGGCCTGATGAAAGAGTTATCCTCAAAGAGGATCTGAGGTTACTGAGAGAGCTGGCAAGTTATTAGATGATGCACAGCACCATGTGAGGGGATGTGCAGACGCCATACCCAGTAGCTGAGGCCAGCCTCCAGGCACAAACTTTACTCCCGCAGGGTTCTAATGCCTCCCGTCGACCCATAAGTGGGAATCAATGGTGAAGAATGATTCTTTGAAGATCTATACAATTCGCGTGGCATGCAAATTCATGTACTGAAATTCATGCAGATGCAAACTACCACACTTCTTGTCAAAAATTCATGGCAAAGTGCAAACTGCAGCAATTTGCATAGTAAAATTTGCTGCAAGTGTGGCTAACTGCATAGTGCGCAATTTGCAAATGCTAAGCATAGCATCCAAATTCGTCGCAATTTGTGAGCGAATTTTAAATTTGCAATGCACCTAGTCTCCAGGGTAACAAGGAGACATGCAGCAATGCTCTCTCATGCATAAACACTTCTGCTGCTACTGTGCATGCTTACAAACTGGCTGAGTGCAGAGCCATCTGCACCACTGGCTGTGTTGGAAGAGGCAATTAAAAAGGTGTCAAGGTTGCAGGTAGCACTAGTCGACAATGGCCCTGACCCATCACTTCAAAGGCCCAGTTTTGCCATGCTGCCTCTTCATACTTGTGATGAAGTCCATGCCATTGATGCCTACCCAAGGAGAACAAGCTGGACAATGATCTACCATGATACTGATGTCAATAAATTGAGCGAGATACAAACTGAGACCTTGATCTCGTGTGTTGATCCAAAGGTTGACAACAGTCTGATGGCGGTGTAGTGGTATATATTACCTGCATCCCTACAGGTGGAAACAGAACCGCTACAGTGTAGAGACCACCGGAGTAGGCTGTATGGGAGGGGGTTGAACAGGTGCATGGTCTTGCCTGACTCCTAAACTGAAGGATGTACTGGTAGCACCGGTGTCCAAAAGAAGCACAAAGCCGAGTCTCCCCCAGACTCCAGGTCGATGATGATGATCTTGACCACGGTTAGCTCAATCGTTAACTCCTTTGGGGATACCACTGAAGTATCAACCGGTTCCTTGACTGGAGCTACCTAGATCAAGTGGAGTGTTCTGGGGAACCCAGAGATCGTGAAACATGAGGACAATTCCCCTCTGATCAATGGAGATGGATCTTCTTATGATTCTTGTGAGAAGAAGGGGCTATTGTTGAATGTTTGCATTGACAAAAAAGAGCTTCCAAAATGCCAGGTTTCTTAGAATGGCCCTGGAATCGAGGCCTGGGATGATGAGGCCTCCACTGCAGCCTCTTCCTTCAGCATCTAAAGCTGTGCCGCTGAACCTTTGACCACTGAGGCCTTCCATTCCTGAGGTCTATCTTAGAAGGAGCATGCTCTGTGCTAATTGATGGATGAAGGATGCATTGCCTGGCAGCAAGGACAGTTTTCCACATCATAGTGGGCCCCCAGACAGTATACACAGTATAAACAGTATACACAAATACTGTTGTCATCTGTGGCAGACATTTTCTGCTTGCACTGAATGCACAGTCCGAAAATGAGGGTTACTCACCTGTAACCATAGTTCCAGGAGTGGTATATGGTTCACATCTACAATTAGGCAGTCTTCTTTTGAGAGCTGTTCTTGCTGGACTGACGTTAAGAGAAGTTCCTACCACCACCCAGGTGGTACAACCCTCGGCTCTGTCCCATGAAATCAGATCTTGCACAGTGGAAGCAAGGATCAGTGTGCCACTTGCCTGGGGAGGTCGGGTGGGTTTTGTGGATGTGAACCATATACCAATCCTAGAACTATGGTTACAAGTGAGTAACTCCCATTTCTAAGGATGAGGATGTGGTTTATGTATCCACACTTGGGCAGACTTCTGGCAGTTCTCTGGGAGAAGAGAGCAGGGGGCACACTCCTCTTTGGCAAACAGATTGGAGAACCAAGGTCCCAAAGGTTACATTCCAGCATGGCTCAAGGTCGATGCTGTAATGGGAGACAAAGGTGTATGCTGACTTCCAGGTAGCTGTTCTACAGATCTCCTGTATGGAGACATCCCTGAAAGCAGCCACCAAGGCAGCAGTATGCCTGATGGAATGAGCCCGAAGCACTACGGGAGGCTCCCGACCAGCCAAACAATAGCAGAGGTTGATGCAGGAGACAATCCACCTGCCAATCATTCTCTTAGCTTCTGGTCTGCCTGGCGCAGCTCAGCATATGTTACAAAGAGCTGGCGAGCCTCACCACAAACTCCAGCCGTACGCTTCTTATAAGAGAGCATCCGCCGCAGGTCCAAGGTATGGAGCCTATGGTCAGTTTCCGAAGAAGGGTTAGTAAAGTATACTGGGAGGTTAATCACCTGGTTAAAGTGAAACTCCAATACCACCTTCAGGAGGAACTTCAGGTGGGGGTGAAGGAAGACATTGTCCCTGTGGAAGACCGAGTAAGGAAACTCCATCGACAACGCATGGAACTCAGTGATCCTTCTGGCAGAGGTAACAGTCACTAAGAAGGCAGTTTTCCATGACAGGTGTGACATCTCACACCTGTGTATAGGCTCAAAATGCTTGCACATGAGCACTACCTGAAACAGCAACAAATCACGAGGTGGTGGTTGTTCATGCACCGGTGGATTCAAGTAGTCAACGTGCTTGAAGAAGCGCCCGGCCACCTTCTCCTGCGCTATCAGGATATCAGCCCATACCCGGTATGCAGAGATGGCTTCCAGGTGCACCCTGAGGGTTGTTGACCTCAGTCCCAGCTGGGACAGAGACCACAGATAGTCCAGGATGCTAACCAAAGGGAAGACAAGGGGATCAGGCTCCTTGCCCTGGCACCCAATCAAAACTCTTTTCCTTTTGAAGGCATAGCACTGATGGGTCAACTCCTTTTGGGATGTCTCTACAGTGAGGAGCACATTGTCCAAAAATCTCAGAGCCTGGAACTCTAGTTGCCTTTGAACCAGGTTGTGAGGTACAGGGACCAAAGATCCGGGTGCAGGATCTTTCCCCGGTGACAGAACAGCAGATCCAGGTGCAGGGGCAATTGCCACCGAGGTCTGCTGCTGAGGAGAGCTGTGTACCAGAACTGGCAGGGCCAGTCCAGGGCTATCAGGATCATCCACGCCTATTTCCTTCGTACCTTGACCACATCCCTGTGGATCAGGGGAAAGGGATGCAAGGTGTACAGGGGCCTGGGATCCAAAACCTCATGAAGGCACCCCCCAGCAGTGTTCCAGACTGAGGGGACAGGCAAAAAACAGCCTCAGCTTTGCATTCTCCCTGGAGGCAGTGGTCCACCAGAGGAGTGCCCTACAGGGAGAACAGGTAGTTCACCACCCCCTGATGCAGTGACCACTCATGCGACATCTCACCCTCTGGCTGGGGGCATTCACCAGCTGGTTGTCGGATAGTGCGATATAGAAACACAGAATCTGATGGCGGATAAGGACCGTTTGACCCACCTAGTCTGCCCATTTCCCTACCTAACAGATAAGCTGCAGATCGTAGTTAACCAACAGCCTACTTCCTCCTACCCCCACTAGAATTGCCTTATGTCTGTCCCATGCATTCTTGAATTCCCCCACTGTTTTTACTCCACGACCTCCTCAGGAAGGCTGTTCCATACATCTACAACTCTCTCCGTGAAGAAATACTTCCTCACATTACCTCTGAGCCGTCCCCCCTATATCTTCAAATTGTGCCCCCTTGTTCTTGCACATCTCTTTTTCTGAAAGATGCTACCCTCTTGGACTTTGTTGATTCCCTTGAGGTATTTCAAAGTTTCTATCATGTCCCCTCCTCCCTCCTTTTCTCGAGGCTATACATATTAAACTCCTTTAGTCTTTCTTCATATGTCTTCTGGTGCAGACCCTGCACCATTTTGGTTGCCCTCCTCTGGACAGCCTCCACCCTGTCTATGTCTTTGCGGAGATGGGGTCTCCAGAACTGCACGCAGTACTCCAGATGTGATCTTACCATCTGTCTGTATAGAGGGCTAACAACTTCTTGTTTTCTACTGGTGATGCCTCTCCCTATGCATCCCAGTATCCCCCCAGCGCTCCTTACTGCCTTCTCACATTGCTTGCCCACCTTTAGGTCACCTGATATAACTACCCCAAGGTCCCTTTCCACTTTTGTTGTTGTCAGTATCTCACCCCCCCCACTGTGTACTCTTCCCCTGACATGACTCACCAGGAAATCTGCACCCAAGCTGTGCATGAGGGTCAAAGTGCAGAGGACCTCCCGACACAAAAGAAGGGAGTGCGTACCACCCTGTCTGTACAGGTAAAACATGGTTGTGGTTTTGTCTGTTTGGACTTGCACGACCTGACCCCGGGCCAAAAGAGCTAATTCTGTCAGAGCTAGGTGCAGTGCACAGAGCTCCAGCAGGCTGATGTGGAAATGGGACTCTCTGGGGGTTCAGAGCCTGTGGGCCCCCAGGTGCACTCCCCATCCCACCAGAGACGCATATGTTGTCAGAGTAATAGACAGCTCTGGACAGGCAAACAGAACTCCTTCCTCCAGATGTTCTGGGACCAGCCACCACTGGATGGCATTCCACATCGGCTGGGTCACTGAGATTGGCTGGTCCAAGTGTCCTAGGTGCTGAGACCATTGATGGCCCAGCTCCCACTAAAGGTGATGCATTCATCAACGGGTCCACTAGACTATGGGGGCAGGACACCATGTACCCCAGCAGCCTCAGGAAGTTCCAGGCAGGGCACAAGCATCCAACTTGAAATGATTGGGCAAAAGAGGTAAGATTCAGTGCCCTGTCTGCAGGGAGTCAGGCCTTGGCCCAGAGAAAGTCTAGCTCTGCCCTAATGAATGGGATTACTTGTGAGGGGTTCAGTTTGGACTTGGCCAGATTAACCAGAAGGCCCAAGTCTCTGCAGGTTTGGAGGGTCAGGTCCCAGGACCACTCCACTGTCTTCTTGGATGATGCAGCTATCTGCCAGTCATGCAGGCAGGGATACACCCTGACCCCCTGGTGCCGAAGGAATGCTGCCACCACTGATTTGCACCCAATGAAGACTCTGGGCACAGAGCAAAGGCCGAATGGCATGACTTGGAACTGACAGAGAACCCCTTCTGCGTGGATTCAAAGGTACAGTCAGTGGGGCAGACAGACTAGAATGTTGAAGGACGCATTCTGGAGGTCCAGGGAGCAGAACCACATGCTCTGCTCCACAGATGGAGTTATTTGATTCTGCGTGACCATCTTGAACTTGCGCTTCCTGAGATACTGATTCAGATCATGAAGATCCAGTATGGGGTATCAACCTGCCATCCATTTCAGGACCAAGAAGTACTTGGACATGAAGCCCTGATCTGCCATGGAGTCTGGGACATGGGTTATGGCTCCTTTCTTGATGAGCTGAGCAATATCCTCCCTGTGGGTGGACAACATGTCCTGCGACACCACAGACTCTCTTGGTGTGTGGGGCGGTAAGGCAGGAGAGCCTAAAAGCTGAGAGGCAACCCTCTGCCCACCACATCCAGGACCCACTTGTCTACGGTAACTACAGATCAAACATGCCAGAAATGACACAGGTGACCCCCAAGGGAACTGGGATAGGGACTGGACAGGTGGGAGGTAGACACTTCCAATCCATCAACGGACAGCTTTGGAGGGGGCACCGGCGCTTCCTGCCAGAGGGGCACCACTACCCTTACCTCCACCTTTTTTGAGACCCTGACCAGAGAACTTGGTCTTGGGGCACCAAGCTTGCCAAAGCCCCTGCTTCAGCTTCTGTCCTTTCAAATCCTTCTTTTTTTTTTTTTTTACCAATTATTTTACCAGGTGAGACACACTAAGCTGAAAGCTGTTTTGCAGGTGCAACCTGGGAGCACAAGGAAGTTAAGTGACTTGCTCAGGGTCACACAGTATGCACCTAGGGGGCTGTGGGATTCAAACCCAAGTCTCCAGATTTGCAGCTCAGAGCCTTAACCCACTGTGCCATACTGCCTCCTTCTGTGAGGTCATGGAATCCAAGGTGACATTGGACCTCTCAGTCCTGGTGAAGTGGCCCTCCCAGGGTCAAAGAGGTTGGTGCCCAGAAATGGGACATCGGCCAACTTGTGCTGGATGTCTACCATAAAGGTGGAAATCTGCAGCCAGGCCCTGCCATGCATCGCAACAGCTGCTGCCACAGCATGAGCACAAGAATCACCCACATCCAAGGCCATCTGAAGCCAGTGTTTAGCTAGTGCTGGACCCTGGTGTCAGACTATTTTCACTGCCAGCTGCATATTGGCAGGTAGGTGTGGAAGGACATGATCGAGAATTCCCAACAGGGAGTGACCAAAATGGGCCATCATCAGGGCATAGCTCACCTGATGGAGACTGAGTGAAGATGCAGCACAGACCTTCTTTGCTGCACGGTCAAGCTTCTTGGACTCCTTATTGGTGACATCGTCCATATCCTCGGTGTTTCCAGATCTGCAGAAGACAGAGTTGGCAACCAAACCCTCAGCTGAGGGATGGTCTGAAAATCTAGACAAGGCGCCGGTAGGGATTACATAATTGTGGACCATACGGGTTGAGAGTGCCGGGCCAGAAGCTGTGTGCAGCCAAAGCTCCAGCGCTGGTGCCAAGATGGCCTTGGCTATTGGGAAGGCAACCCCATGGGATTTGTCCCTGTCCAGTATTTCCATGAAGGAGTAGTCAATAGAGCTAACAGAATGATGCACTGTATACTGCACAATATCAAAAGCAGAGACAGATTGATCCTGCTACCACTGTACAGCACTCTGGTGTGGTCACTTGTGGAGTATGGTGCTCAGTTCTGGAGCCCATACCATTAAGTGGATATTAAAAATATTGAGCGAGTACAGAGGAGAGCAACTAAGAAGACTGCAGGTTGACAGCATCTCCCATATGAGGAGAGACTGAGAGATCTAGGACTGTACACACTGGAGTACAGGTGACTTAGGGGAGATTTGAGTTTGGTATACTCTACTTTTCGAAACCAGGACATATGGGAATGTGTGGGACTAGATTTAAAGATTAGAACTAAAACTACCAGAACACATGAATATCAACTCCAAGGCCAATTATACAAATCTAGCAGAAGGGGTCACTGGTTTAACCAAAGGGTAGTGTCCCCTTGGAACAAACTTCCATCTGAAATAATTAATAGCACTTCTGTTACTTCCTGTAAGAAGAAACTTGATGATTCTTTATAAGTACAAGGACATAGGAGTACCCAAAGGGACTTTTTGGTGCAAGCTATTGTGTCTTACTAAACTTATGAAACTATGAAGCTATTTCATTCTTTTCTGGACTGGCTCCAAGGGAATATCCATGGAATTGGACATGAGCCGGAGGAGCACCCCGAAAGACACTGGCCTGTGTTTGGTAGCCAGTTCTTCAGCCAGATCATGGTTGAAGGCATGGGTCCTCGAAGACTGCATTGAGGACCCACTGGAGTCATCTGAGAAATTCTCAAATACAGCTTTAATTCGTTTACCGCTGTGCAGTACTCAGGACTCATCCGAGCAACTGATCTTCATTGATAACTGACCTGGCAAGCTGGTAGCCATATGGGGGTCCTTTGAGGGGACTCCCTGCGAGGGCCATCACGGAAGCGGCTCCACCTGGATCAGTGGCGAGACTAGAATCTGAGCCAGCTGTCTTGGTAGGACAGATACGGGAAGAACTGGCGTCAGTCAGATGATTTCAGTGGCCAAGGTCAGAGTCCTACCCTGCCCAACCAAGGCCCACTGCTGCCACAGGACCTCCTCATAGCGCTGGTGCATACAGCAATGGAGCCTCTTGTCTGAGGAAGAGGAGCACCTATGGCGGTGCCTCCTGGTCAAGCAAGACTGAGAGTGCAAGGAATACCTCAACCTCAAGCATCGACAGGGTAAATGATACAGTGGGGAAACAGGCAGAGGAGCAGTACAGACTACCCGCGCACAGGGCCTGACTGTTCGACCCCAGAGGGAGGCAACTCCTTAGAGGAGACAGCAGAGTTCATTGACTGCTCCTGTACCTCCTGAGTGAAGCCAGATAGGAACAGGATCCTGAAGATTGAGTCATCATCGATTCCCCTCTGATAATGGGGCAACAGGGTTGAGAAAAATCTCAACAACCTGCTCAACCTGTGTCAAGATCGACAAGCTCGATGGGGGCACTGTGGAGCTGGCAGCAAGTCCCTCAACCAATTGGCTTCAGCCAAAGTCAAATGTTCAAAAGCTGTTGAGCTGTCAGGGGAGTCGAAGTGGAAAGAGTGCACCCTTTCCCAGTCCCACGACTGACAGCAAGATTTCTTTGACTTGCTGTGGTGAGCAGGGTTCTCCCTGAAGGTTTGGAGGGCCCTACACATTTTGTGAAAGTACCCGTGAAGGACGTCCTGACGATAGCCCGCAACAGGAGCAGGGCTGAGACTGAGGTGCCTGCTGCTGCCTTCGGTGCTGCCTCTTCCATGGCTGCCATCTGGGCTGTGGACCCCATAGCTGTGGGAGCTGCCTTACAAGTCTGCTTCAGAGTCTCCAGAGGCTCCCATTGGGAGGGCCGACTGAGGAGAAGACAGACGCAGCAGTCTTTGAGGGCCTTTGGAACCATGGCTTGGCAATGGCCACAGGCAGTGACATCATGCTCATCCCCGAGGCAACAGATGCACGACACTTGCGGATCTGTCTGAGACATCTTGTGGTTGCACTGGATGCATCGCTTGAAGCCAGGAACCAGCTCATAATCCCCACAATACATGAAGTCGACATCGGAAATTAAAACAGAACCAAGGAGACTGCAAAAAAAGTTCTGCGTTGAAAGTTGAGCCAAATGGGGGGGGGGGGAGATTGTTTTAGGCCTATAGTGTGTGCAGAGCCTTGAAGGAGGAGGAGGTCTGATTCTTCCAGCTAAGAGGAAGAACTGACATCATAGGGCACAGCCAAGGGATATATCAGCCAGGTGGTGGGAGAAGCTTCTCTTAAAGACAGCCTGGCAACAACAGCTCTTAAAGGGAGCCTGCCCAAGTATAGATAAGTGAACCATATTGATGTCCCTAGAACCTCATATCCTCCATTCCATGTTAATGTTGAAGACAGGTGCACACAATCAGTCTAAAAACGAAATAAGAAATCAAGAAAATAGTGAATAAATGCATAAACACTTTAGAATCCTCTTTCAATGCATGGAACATGAAGGAGGAGACTTGTCTCTTCCAGCGGAAAGAAAAAACAGGTTACTCACCTGAAAATGAAAATTACGTACCTACCATAATTCTTGATCTTCTTGGACAAGTCTTTACTATTTATTCATACTTATGGGTTCAACCTGGAGGCACTAGGACCCTGTGGAAGTCAAAAATCTTCAGAAGGGCTGTCCCCATGGTAGGATCACGCATGTGCGGCACTGTGGGATTAGCTCATGCCTGTGTAGGCTACCTCGGCGTCAACCTTCCAACTGACTCAGTACCTTTTTTTTTTTACCAAGGAGGTGCAGCACATTAAAACTAGGAAACACCTAACTAAATAAGTGCATAAGATAGCCCTTTTTGACTGTATAAGAAGGGTCAATTAAAACAATGTCTTCACAGCCCCACCAACGATGGAGCGAAGACCAGGAACAGAATGAGTGAGCCTGTGGGATGGTGAGTGGGTGTATGAATAAATGGTGAAGACTTGTAAAAGAAGATCAAGAATTACAGTAGGTACGTAATTTTCACGTCTTCCTGAACTTAAAGTCTTCACTGTTTATTCATACTTCTGCGTTAGAGTACCAAGCTAAACCAATCCACTGAGCAGGGTGGCAGGAGACAGAGCTCACACAGGACAGAATTCCATTAAGGATTGTCCTGCCAAAAGAATCATGCTGTCTGGCATGGACATCCAGAGTGTAGTACTTCAAAAAGGTGTGCACTGAGCTTCAAGTAGCCGCTTTGCACATCTCAGTAATGGGAACTGAGCGTAACTCCACCAGGGACACAGCAACCACTGTAGTTGAGTGGGCATGTACCTGGCCTTCCAACTTTACCTGCACCATAGAATAGCAATGGCAAAGGCATGCCACTATCCAAGCAGAAATGCATCTGATGGACACTGGCTGACCCAGCCAAGCCGTATTGAAAGACACAATGAGTTGCTTCACTTGACATATGCCCCCGGTTCTATCTATGTAGAATCATAGAGCTCTCTTAACATCCAGGGAATAATGGGTGCATTCTCCTTCATTTTGGAAGTTAGTGAAGTAAGTAGGCAGAACCAAGGGCTGGTTGAGGTGGAAATCCGAAACCACCTTGGGTAGGAAAGGGTGAGTATGGAGAACCACCTTCTCTTTGTGAAAGATAGTGTACGGAGGGTCTGTGACTAGGGCATGTATCTCAGAGACCCTGCAGGCAGAAGTGATGGCCACCAGAAAGGCAGTCTTCCAGGTCAGGAACTTCAACTCACACATGGCTAGAGGCTCAGAGGGTTTATGCATGAGCATATCTAGCATGAGATTAATATCCAAAGTGGCAACCAGCTTCCTAACTGGTGGCCTTGTGTGAAAAATGCCTTTGAGGAATCTTTTGTACCAAGGCAGCTGAGTCAGAGACATATTCTGAACTGGCTCGTTATAGGCAGAAAGCGCACAGAGGTGTACTTTTACTGTTGAATATTGCCATCCTGCATCTGAAAGGTCTAACAGGTACTCCAGTACTTTATTTGGTGGGCACTGGAATGGATCTAGAGGGATCTTAACAACCACAGTGAGAAATGCTTCTATTTAGCAATTCAAGTCTTCCTGGTGCCGGGCTTACCTACTGCCAAAAGAATCTGTGAGATTGTCTGAGAAACTTTGAACCTGCCCACTTCTATCTACTCAGAAGCCAGGCATGGAGATGAAGGGAGTGCAGACTGGGATGAACCAGGGATCCTTGTGTCAGGAGGTCCATTCGTAGAGGCAGTTGATTTGGAGGGCCCTCTGACAATTTGTTCATTAATGGAAACCAGATCTGTCAAAGCCAGTATGGTGCAATTAGAATCATTTGCCCCCCTGAGCCTCTAGTCTGAGCAGCACCTTCTGAACTAGGGGTAGTGGGGAAAATGCGTACAGAAAGCGTCTTGTCCACCACAGTCTGAATGCATCCTGACAGAAAACACCAGGTTCTGGATTTCTGGAGCAGAACAGAGGCAGTTTTGCATTGAGTGGGGATGAAAAAAGGTCCACATGCAGACTGCCCCACTTGTCGAGGAGCGATTACTCATGAGGATCTGCCTCCGTTTTGCTGAAGTGATCCACCAGATTGTTCTGAATTCCCAGCAGATAGACTGCCTGAATCAGAGCGCTGTGTTCGACGCACCATTCCCATACCCTCATGGCTTCTCTGCACAAACGGTAGGAGTGGGCTCCCCCCGTTTGTTGATGTAATACATCACAGCCTTAGCTGTCCGTCTGAAGAAGGATTACTTTGTGACAGAGGACTTCATTCAGGGCTCGAACAGTGTACAGGACCACTCTCATCTCCAGAACACTGATGTGTAGATGGGACTCTTCCTGGGTTCACACTCCCTGAGTACAAAACTCTTGGCAGTGAGCCCCCCAGCCGAGCAGAGAAGCATTCATGGTGATGGTAATGTGAGATTCTGGCAGGGCAAAGGGCAACCTTTGATGAAGGTTGTTCTTCTGAATCCACCATGCAAGTGACCTACTCAGAGGATCTGTCATCTTGATGGGGTATGATTGTGGATGTGTAGTTGGGGACCACTGTGTGCTGAGCATCCACTGAGTGGTCCTCATGTGCAATTGAGTCAGAGGCACCATGAAAACGGAAGAGGCCACGAGACCCAACATCCGTTGTATGGAGTGTGCTCGTACAGGGTTGTTTTCTCTGATGAAGTGAGCCATCTGGAAAATGTTGTTCCTCCTGTCCTCTGGAAGAAATGCCCTCACCTTGGAAGTGTCAAGGAGAGCCCCTATGAAGAGGAGCTGCTGTGAGGCTTGAAGCTGCGACTTGTCCCGGTTTAGCAGAACCCCCCATGGAGATGACGAACTGAGACAATGTGGAGACTGCCTCCTGTGTCTTCTGCCTTGATTGTCTTGCCAAAAGCCAGTTGTCCAGGTAGGTAACGACTTGAACACCGAGCTTCTGGAGGTGTGCAGCAAGAACTACAAAACACTTTGTAAAGACTCGAGGTGTCAAGGACAGCCCAAAGGGCAGGACTCTGAATTGGTAATGTTGACCCAAGGTCACAAAATGGAGGTACTTGCGGTGACTTGGGTACACTGGAACATGCCAGTAGGCATCTTACATATCCAGGGATGCCAGCCAGTCGTACTGCCAAAGGAGTGGTAGTAGTGTTCCTAGGGAGACCATCTTATACTTCTCCCTAAACAAGAACTGGTTTAACTTTCTGAGGTTGAGAATTGGGTGCATGCCCATTGTCTTCTTTGGAACCAGAAAGTAATGGGAGTAGAAACCCATGTTCCTTTCTGCCCAGGGAACTACGTCTACCGCCCTGTTTCTGAGAAGGCCCTGTATTTCGGAAGTGAGAAGGTCTGGCTGAGTGGCAGACAGACTGTGCTGCCTCTTGGGTGGGAGATTCAGAGGTATCTCTGCAAGACTGAGAGAGTAACCCTCTCAAACAATCCTGAGGACCCAGAAAAACACACAGATCAGCTCAATTACCAAACAGAAGGGGGGCTCATTAATAAGCTAGTCAAGCTCAGTGATGTGCACTTTAAATACCTTGGAAGTTTCAATAAAGGACAAAAAACATGTATCAGGAATATCCCCAATAGAAAGTCAGCACAAATTCAAAGAACCAATAGAGTCTTCACGACAAATTTCTTTAATAAAGGCAAGTAGAAAAATGTCTAAAAACATAATTGATACAGCTCATCACTCTTACAGCTCAGGTGAAAAATAGAAGCAGGCTAACAGACTTGTTGCATATATGTGGTCATCCAAAGTAGATTCAGAATACTATCCTCAGCATTTAGCATTCCCCGTCCCGTGGTGCGACATATATCAACAGGCACAAACGAGCAGTCGACAAGCAGACTTTTAAACTTGGGTTGTTTGAAAACTGCACTCACTATAAGGACTTATCTGAAATGCTGCAATTGCAAAATGCCTAAGGACGCCAAATTCAAAATAACCGTCGCATGGTCAAAGCCCAGCTTCGAGCTGTAAGCTGCTTGGTACGCTGTGCTTATGTATCGACCAATCGGGTCATCAACAGAGCGTAACAATCAGAGAAGCCCATCACTATTTAAGGCTCTTGATTTAAAGTAGCAGTACATCCATTACCAGTACATCCATTACAGAGTACATCCATTACCAGTACACCCATTACCAGTACATCCATTACACAGTACATCCATTACCAGTACATCCATTACACAGTACATCCGTTACCAGTGCATCCATTACACAGTACATCCATTACCAGTACATCCATTACACAGTACATCCATTATCAGTACATCCATTACCAGTACATCCAGTACACAGTACATCCATTACCAGTACATCCATTACACAGTACATCCATTACCAGTACATCCATTACACAGTACATCCATTACACAAATACAAACAATATTCCATTAGTAATCTCTTTAAAGTGAATAAATATACAAACACCCACTTAGCAAAATCGTAGTGATAATACTGGTACTAACTCAAAAATTAGTTTAAAAGACATACTGTTCTTCACAGTGGTAATATTAATACAAGATAGAATTCAGAACAGGCTATACTATGCATCAAGGACTACTTTCCCAGTAAACTAACACATATATATATATACATATATATATATATATACATACAAGCCCCAAAATAAAAGGCTATTTGTTATAAATAACAGGGCAAAAACTCCCAAAGTTAAACCACCAAAAGTTGAGGTATCATACTGGGAAAAAACAAAATTACCAACAGTTAGGGGGCAGAGCCGGCAAGCCTGAACCTCTGGGAGGCAGAGCCGTCAAGTCTAACCTCCCAACAGTCTTATGCAGATCATTATTGACAAAAACAGTGCTGACTAATCAAAAACATCTTCAAAAAAATTAAAAATCTTCAAAAAATCCCCAATGGAATATTTTCTCCATGAACAGTGGGCAGAGCCAGCAAGTCTGCTCCACTAGGAGGCAAAGCCGTCAAGTCTAACCTCCAGATTCACTCATGAAGATAACTAAACAGAGGTATGCCTTCATTCAGTCCACTGGGTACAAGTGTATTGAGTTCAAAAATCCAAAAGGCTTCGTGCTGCAAAAGTTTCAGTCCAAAATCATCTCCTATTCCCAATTCCACTTTCTCTATACCGATGAACTTTAGGGACGCTGGGGAGCCATGTCTTTCCTTCTCATAGTGTCTAGCCATGGCGTACTCTTCGTTACCATTTCTAATTGCCCCTTTTGTTCTCCCACACGTAATTTCAGCGATTTCTTAGTTTGTCCAACATAACTTTTGCCACAAGGGCATGTTAGCATACAAATAACGCTGGAAGTGCTGCAATTGATAAAAGAGCCGATTTTATATTTCTTACCAGACATTGGATTCAAAAAGTTTTTAAGGTTGTTTGTTTTAGAACAAAGCACACAATTACCACACCTAAAGTTACCAACAGGCAGTTGTGATGGTAACCAAATTTTTTTATCCATTTTTTCCACTGGTAGAAAAGCACGCAATAATGAATCTTTTAAGTTGTTCCCTCATTTGTATGTTATTCTAGGAGGGTTGCTGAATACAGGAGTCAAGGAAGCATCTGATCTCAAAATTCCCCAGTGTTTTTTAATAATCTTCCAAACACATGGTGTGAGTGGATTATATTCTGTAATGAAAGACAAAGCAGCTTAATTTTCAGATTGCGCTTTGTCTTCAAACAGAGCTTCTCTTTTTATCTGCAGCACTTCGCCAGTAGTTTGTAGAAGAAATTCTGCTTCGTACCCTATTGCCAAGAATCTCTGCGTGAGCTCTTTCTGTGCTATTTTATATTGTACATCTGTTGAGCAGATCCTTTATGTTCTAATGTACTGTCCTTTCGGTACATTTGTTACAGTTTTCTCTGGATGGCAACTAGTACATAATAACACTGTATTTCTGGAAAGGGGTTTCCTATAAAGGCTTATTTGTAAGTTGTTAACACATTTTTTTATCTTCATATCCAAAAAAGGTACTGATTCTCTACTCCTTTCGTATGCGAATTTCCGATTTACAGTTCTACTTCACCACCTGACCAAATTAGCAGGCAATTGTCTGTATATCTTTTCCAAAACTTGATATGTAGAAATTTGTTGTTTCCTGCATCAACAATATATTTCTCTTCCCACAATCCCATATAGATATTAGCTAAACTAGAAGCAAATATGGTACCCATAGCAGTACCTTTGTGTTGTATATAATATTTCCCATTAAACCAGAAATAATTGTTCTCCAACAACAAATCTAATGAGTTTCAAAATGTATTCTGCTAGTGGCAATGATTTTTCCCTATTCATTAGGCTCTCTTAAACACATTCCTAACCTTCCTCATGTGGTATGTTTGAATAGAGGCTCTCTACATCAATAGTAACTAACCAATCACTTTCATCCACCATAACATCCCTCAGAATTCTTAGAACATCTTTTGTGTCCTTAATATATGATTGCAGCAAAAAAACAGGATTCTGTATAAAAAAAATCAACAAACTTTGAAATTTTCTCAGTGACAGATCTAATCGCAGACACTATAGGTCTCCTTGGAACTGGTGTAGTCTGTTTATGTATCTTTGGTAACAAATATAGGACTGGTTTTCTAGGGTGGGGAGTTTTTAAAAAGTCCACTTCTTTTTGTGTTATATAACCTTTTCTTCACCTTCCTTTATCAGTTCATCTGCCTTTTTCTTTATTTCATCAGTGGGGTCTTTTGTCAGCTGTCTGTAAAATAATTCATTATGTACTTGGCGATTTATTTCTGTTACATAATCTTCTTTCCACATATAACAACTGCCCCTCCTTTATCAGCCTGTTTAATAACTATTTCGGTGTTCTCTTGTAGCATTTGCAATGCTTTTCTTTCTTTCTTTGAAATGTTCTGGACCTGAGATTGATTTTTATTCTTTTGTAAAAGTTTGTATACATCCTTTTTAACCATATTGCAATAAGTATTTATAGCATGATTATTCTGTGGGGGAACAAAAGTTGATGGTGGTTTGAAATTCGTAATTTCTCTATTTACGTCATAAATTAGTACAAGTGGGGTAGGGACATCTAGGAAGAAATCTTTCAAATGTAGCTTTCTAGAAAATCTAAACATATCCACTTCTAACTGGAACAGTTTACATTGATTTGTGGGTACAAAATTCAGTCCTCTTTTGAGCACCTCTATCTGTATATCTGTTAAACTCACATTGGTGAGGTTGATGACCTCCAGTTCTTGTTGTACATTCTCTATGACCGCCGTACCCCCCTCTAGTTCTGTACTCCTCTCAAGTTGGGTCTGCTTCTGTTGCCTCTCATACCTCTCTCTCTTCCTCTTCCCCCTTCGTGTTCTTCTCTTACATCCATTACTTCTTGTTCCTGGCTCCATTCTAAAAAAAGTCAATTTTCCATTAGTTGTCTGTTATTTTCTTCTCCATCAGATTCTGGACCTGATGAGATATTTAGATTTTCCTCATAATACAGATCTAAAGATCTATTACCATTTTTTATTGCTTTTTCCCGTGCCAAGAATATATAGTACCTTTTTCGTAGTCTTTTTCATCTCTTATGTACTTTTTTTGTTTATATGCAATCAGTTCTGTCTGAAATTTGGCTACCATATTACCCATTTTTAAACTTAGACTGTCAAATTCTACCACCGGGTATTTGTCTTTTAACTTGATGATAAGAGCCTCAGTCTCATTATTTGCTTTCTCTACTTCCTTTTTAGCCTTTTTAATAGTGAGTAACATTAGATCAAAACTACATTTATTCAGGATCTTTTCCCAGTCCTGCAGATATTCCATATCATCCATACCAAAGGAGGGTTTTTTTGCATCCTCATCCCTTGTGGGATTCTTTTATCCAACCAATATTGCGAGAGGGATGCTGCATGTAGATTGAATCTTATTTTCCTTTTGGTGGCGTATTCCAAACTTCTGAAATCTACAAAATCTCTTTGGGATTGTAGTCCTGTACCTGATAAAAATGCTTGTATTTGTTCCACTGGAAGAATTACATTCTGACCAGCCTCGTCCGTGAAAGGCAAGCTTTCAGCTGTGGGAGCTATACTTGTCATATCGATTAATTAACGTCCCTGAAGCTCACCCCGCTCAAACAACTTCCTAGTTTGAGCAACAACATCAAGAAAAACACACAAATCAGCTCAATTACCGAGCAGAAGGGGGGCTCATTAATAAGCTAGTCAAGCTCAGTGACGTGCACTTTAAATACCTTGGAAGTTTCAATAAAGGACAAAAAACATGTATTGGGAATATCCCCAATAGAAGGTCAGCACAAATTCAAAGAACCAATAGAGTCTTCATGGCAAATTTCTTTAATAAAGGCAAGTAGAAAAATGTTTAAAAACATAATTGATACAGCTCATCACTCTTACAGCGCAGGTGAAAAATAGAAGCAGGTGAACAGACTTGTTGCTTATATGTAGTTGTCCAAAATAGATTCAGCATACTACCCTCAGCATTTAGCATTCCCCGTCCCGTGGTGCGACATATATCAACAGGCACAAATGAGCAGTTGACAAGCAGACTTTTAAACTCAGGTTGTTTGAAATCTGCACTCACTATAAGGACTTATCTGAAATGCTGCAATTGCAAAACGCTAAAGGACACCAAATTCAAAATAACTGCCGCAAGGTCAAAGTCCAGCTTCGAGCTGTAAGCTGCTTGGTATGCTGTGCTTACGTATCGACCAATCGGGTCATCATCAGAGCGTAACAATCAGAGAAGCCCATCACTATTTAAGGCTCTTGATTTAAAGTAGCAGTACATCCATTACCAGTACATGCATTATCAGTACATCCATTACCAGTACATCCATTATCAGTACATCCATTACACAGTACATCCATTACCAGTACTTCCATTACCAGTACTTCCATTACACAGTACATCCATTACCAGTACATTCATTACACAGTACATCCATTACCAGTACTTCCATTACCAGTACATCCATTACACAGTACATCCATTACCAGTACACCCATTACACAGTACATCCATTATCAGTACATCCATTACCAGTACGTCCATTACACAAACACAAACAATATTCCATTAGTAATCTCTTTAAAGTGAATAAATATACAAACACCCACTTAGCAAAATTGTAGTGATAGTACCGGTACTAACTCAAAAATTAGTTTAAAAGACACACTATTCTACACAGTGGTAATATTAATACAAGATAGAATTCAGAACAGGCTATACTATGCATCAAGTACTACCTTCCCAGTAAACTAACACATATATGTACAAGCCCCAAAATAAAAGGCTTTTTGAGATTACTAATGGAATACTGCTTGTATTTGTGTAATGGATGTACTGTGTAATGGATGTACTGGTAATGGATGTACTGTGTAATGGATGTGCTGGTAATGGATGTACTGTGTAATGGATGTACTGTGTAATGGATGTACTGGTAATGGATGTACTGGTAATGGATGTACTGTGTAATGGATGTACTGGTAATGAATGTACTGTGTAATGGATGTACTGTGTAATGGATGTACTGCTACTTTAAATCAAGAGCCTTAAATAATGATGGGTTTCTCTGATTGTTACACTCTGATGATGACCCGATTGGTCGATACATAAGCACAGCGTACCAAGCAGCTTACAGCTCGAAGCTGGGCCTTGACCGTGCGGCGGTTATTTTGAATTTGGCATTTTGGAATTGCAGCATTTCAGATAAGTCCTTATAGTGAGTGCGGTTTTCAAACAACCCGAGTTTAAAAGTCTGCTTGTCGACTGCTCGTTTGTGCCTGTTGATATATGTCGCACCACGGGACGGGGAATGCTAAATGCTGAGGGGGTAGTATGCCGAATCTATTTTGGACTGCCACATATATGCAATAAGTCTGTTAGCCTGCTTCTATTTTTCACCTGCGCTGTAAGAGTGGTGAGCTGTATCAATTATGTTTTTAAACATTTTTCTACTTGCCTTTATTAAAGAAATTTGTCATGAAGACTCTATTGGTTCTTTGAATTTGTGCTGACCTTCTATTGGGGGATATTCCCGATACATGTTTTTTAATCCTGAGGACCCATTTGTCCGTGGTGATGGACTAACACTGGTTGTAAAACTGTGTCAGATGACCTACCACTGCACCGGAAATGTCCACTTCGGGCAGTTGAGGTGAGACTGGGGCCAGATTTTCAGAGGGTGGCACTGGGTGCTTTCGGACCCTGTGCCTTGTGCTGCGTTTTCTTTTGTGGCTGAGGAGGCTGGTTCCTGTTAAGGGCTCCTCAGTCTCTGCCTCGAAAGGACTGCCTGTTCTGAAAAAATGACAGTTCCCGCCCCTCTGGGGAGCAGAAGGAGCCGACCTGGTTGTTTTTTTATAGTATTAATTTTATTGAATTTTCTAGTGCAATACATCCATATAAGTAAAAATTATTCCAATAACATTATCAACATTAAATAAGCAATAACTTAACAATAACAATTAAAACTAAAACCAAACAGGGTCTTAATCAGTGCCAACAACTTATTTAGCATTCCATTAAATAAAATGTCTAAAAACAAACAAAAGAGGATCTTAAGTGAAAGGATGACCTTTCATAACCGTAATGGTGAATTCTAATCAAAGTCCATCAAGACTACAGTGTTAAAATAAATATTAGGGGAGGCACACAAGATAGTCATTTGAGTCATAGCATCAGGAGGCAGACAAAATATTACATACATTATCCCTAAGAGAATTCTTCTAAAGTAAGCGGAGGCAGGCGGAGGGAGAGACAGGCTCAGCTTGTATATGTAAGATAAAAATAGACACAAGGACATACATTTCTTTCTTCTAATGTTAATTAAATCATATCTTGATATAAATCCCACCTAGTCCATCTATTTTTGTACATAGTCAATTTGTGCTGTATACCAAAGGCGAGCTTTTGAAATCTTTGAACATGTTGTGTAATGCTGACCCATTCTGACAAAGTCGGGGGATCCAGTTGAAGCTACCTTTTGGTAATGGCTTTCATGGCTGCCACCCACAAAATCAGCCGTAGGTAAATGGCTTCTTGACCCTTTAGTTGTTGAGGGGTCAATCCTAGCAAGAGATGTTCTGAATTTAAGGGTTCTGTCAAACCAAATATAGCGGAGACATGGGTTGTGATTTCACCCCCCAAATTCAGCAATCTTGGGACAACTCCAAAAATATGAATATGTGTTGCCCTTTCCTCTCCACAGTTTCTCCAGCATGACGGGGATTGGTCTGGGGCCCATTTGGATAAAAAAAAGTAGGAACAAGGAAAAAGAGGACCTTTATTTTCCATGCAAACTCCTTCCAAGTTGAGGATGAGGTAGACCTCCAGACCCCCTTCCTGGCCTGGCTGTTTTAATGGAAATCCTGGTTTTCTGGGTGGCCTCTAGTGCTTGCTCAACTTGAGGGTCAAACAAATAAGCACCATCAAAAGGGACATTTATGACCTGTTGTAGAGCATCAGAAGAAAATCCTGATGTTCTGAGCCAGGAGTGCCACCTGATACAAATCCTGGTGGCGGCAGCCCTAGCAGCAGTGTCATAGGCATCCATAGAAGCTTTCAGCTGATGACTGTTAGATTCTATGCCCCTGGTAATAGTTTGCAGAAGCTCCAAAGTAGAGTCAGACTCTAGGAGATTCTCAACCATTAATTTAAGATTTAAGAGAGTTCCAAAGCACATATTCATATTGGGAGAAGTGTCCCTGATAACTGGCAATATGCATGCCCAAGGTTGCGGCTGTGAAAGCTGGTTTCACAAGGTGTCAATTTTATGAGATTCTTTATTGATAGGATGAGCTGATGTCTCCTGAGGGAGAACAGCCTTGTATTTCGCCGAAAGGACAACCAAAGCATCTGTGATAGGTTGTGATGCTAAGAAGGGTATGTCTCTGGGAGGGACATACTTCCTGTCTATGAACTTGGCCACAGAAGGAATCAGAACCAGCCTCTGTCACACTGCCTGTAATAAAGTCTCAAAGGAAGGTGGGACAGAAGGTGTAAGACTCATAGGAACATTAGAAATATGAAGGAACTTGAGGTGCAAAAGGGGCTAGCCTAGAGCTAGCCCCTAAAATTGCAGCTGCCCCCCTTCCCCTTACCACCTTTCTTGCACCCTGTCCCATGCTCTTGTAAAACTGCCCACCATCCTACAGGATACCACCTCCTTGGGTAGAGTGTCCCATTTTTCCACCACCCTTTCTGTGAAAAAATGCCTCCTCATCTCTCTCAGATATCTTTCACCCTCCAGCCTGAGACCATGCCCTCTTGTGTCCCTACCCCTCTTCAGCTTAAATATCCCCTCTACCCATTCTGTTAATCCCCCTCAAGTATTTGAAGGCCTCAAGTCATATCCCCCATCCCTCCTCTCCTCCAGGGTGTACATATTTAACTCATTCAGCCTGTCTTCATAGGCTCTGCCCTCCAGCTCCTGGATCATCTTACTTGTCCTGCGTTGCACCCCCTCTAACAATCTGATATCCTTCTTCAGAAAGGGATGCCAGTACTGCACGCAGTACTCCAAATGTGGCCTGACTAGTGACCTGTACAGTGGTAGGATCACATCCCTATGTCTGGAGGAGATTCCAGCCAGGGTTGTCCCCATGTTTTTGAGAAAAAACTGGAAGGAAAGATCTTCAACTAGGGGCTCAACTGGGACAGAGGGCTTCTCATCCAAGCTGAAGGATAAGTTATCCTCGCCTTCGTTAGATAAAATAAGGTCAGGGTCAGACTCATGATCCACTTCTACCACAGAGAAATCAGGAGCTGCTCCTGCAAGGCCACAGCCTGGCCTAGGCAAGGGGTAGACAGAAGACAGTGGAACCTTCACAGGTGTTGAAGACCTTGGTGCCGTATGCGGCACTGAAGAACCTGGCACCTAATGCAGCTCCGAAGAACAGGTGCTGAATGCGGAACCAATGTCTGAGAACTACTGCCAGACCTGGAAAAGGGGGAGGGAAGTGGTACCTGTGCCTGCCCCTGTGAGGAATCCGAGTGAGAGGGAAAGGCACGTGGAACAGGTGTCGACAGCGCTGGTACCAATGAGGGAGTAATTTTCGTCACCGGCACCTAACGCATGTCCTGTCCTGAAGGCCCCGACCATGGCCCAGCAGCTCCAAGACCCAAAGGCTCCAAAACCAGATCCACCGGCAAAGGCAAATGAGACAGACACTATACCCACTGCTCCATAAGAGTGGCCCAGTGATGAAACTGTTCACCAGCAAACCCACAGGAGGACAGAGAAGGTCTCCAGTGTCGGGAGTCCCGTCCGTTGAGAGCGGAGGCTAACTGGGACCCGGGGGGAGTTCGGGGCTACGTGGGCAACCTTGAGTGTTACTGCTTCTTCTTCCGCCGGGAAGAAAAAGAACTCGAGGTTGAGCGACACCAGGTCCCAGACCAAGACTGGGAATGGGCCCACTTCTTTCTGTGCTTACAGGAGGACTGTCCTTCCTCCTGAGCAATGACTGTCCGTGGTTGGACCCCCCCTCCAAAAAGGGCGGTGGACCAGACACAGCCCCACTGCCAGAACAACTTTCCAGCGAAGTCTCTCTCTACCATCACCGAGACCGTCCATGGTCGACTCTGTCGATGGCAGGACTGAGAGAAAACTTTTTTTCAAAAATAACGAATAATAATAATACTAAAATGAACTGAACGACTATATGCTGCTGTCGTATAGACGTGAAGATCTGACTCCCAGCAGGCAAGCGATGTCACTGATGCACACTCGTCTGTGGGGAAAAATAGAACTGAGGTGGTTGGAGGGTTGATGCTGAGGTAGCCTACACAGGCACAAGCTAATCTTGCGGTGCCACACATGTGCAGTCCTACCACAACGCCAGACTTCCAGAAGATTTTTGGCTCCCGCAGGGTCCTAGCGCCTCCAGCTTGAACCCAGAAGTATGAATAAATGATGAAGACTTTAAGTATAGGAAGACAGTACAGTTATGTAAGAACTTACTGTAATAGTAGATCTTCGAGAAGAGCTCTTGCAGCAGGCTACACAATAAGGACTATGCTGCTAGGCACTAGGACCCCACAGAAAAAATTCTAGCAAGCAGAACCCAGCAGGGACTGTCCCCTTGCGTCAGCCTGCCTCCGATGTCAGCCAGTGGTATAAAAGGGGCAGTCCCCAGCCACACCTCAGTTCTCCCGCTGGAGACCCAGCATACAGAAAGGGATGGAGAACTGAGGGTGTTCGGATGTTCCCAAATAAAGGAAGATAAAACCAGGAGGGAAGGAGGGAAAGCAGCATCTGCTGCAAGAGCTCTTCTCAAAGATCTACTGTTCCGGTACGTTCTTACGTAACTGTACTATCTTACTTCGAGTTGGAGCTCTTGCAGCAGGCTACACCTTAAGGATGGAGTACCAAGCAGTACTAACTAGACTCATGTCAGAGTGAGAGGTGGCAAGGAAGACAGCTGGAACATTCAGGAGAGAAGTCCCTGAAGTACTGCTAAGCCAAAACCAGTTCTCAGTCGAGAAGCAATATGCAAGCTATAGTGCTTCACAAAGGTATGCACTGAGATCCAGGTAGCTGTCACGCACATATCTGCCACAGAGACATTGCTAAGTGCTGCGAAGGAAGCAGAAACACTCCTGGTGGAGTGATCCATAACCGAACCCGGTAAGGGTTTGTCATACTTGTTGTAGCAGTAGGTAATGTAGTTCACCAACCACTTAGAAAGTGTCTGCTTGGTTACTGAAGCCCTGAGGGTTCTCGGGGCAAAGGAGACAAATAACTGATCAGACTTATGGGTCACACGGGTGCAGTAAATGTAGTAACATAGCACCCTGTGCACATCCAAAGTATGAAGGAGGGCCTCTCCCCCCCCGATTAGAATACTCCAGGTAATATACAGGTAAGTGGATGTCCTGATTAAGAGTGAACTCGGACACCACTTTGGGAAAAAATTGCAAGGACACCCTGTCCTTGTGAAAAACCAAACAAGGTTCTGTACACATAAGAGCCTGAAGCTCGGAAATTCTCCAAGCGGACGTAACTGCAACTAAAAACAACACTTTCCACAACAGAAATAAACTGACAGTGCAGAAAGGTGTACCTTTATGGACAAGTAGCTAAGACCTGCATTGGACAGGGAAAGGAGATGCTCCAAGACTGAGTTCACTGAACAAGTGAATGGGTCTAAACGATGGGCACAAGCCCAAAGGCAGAAGCGCTTCCATTTCATGGCTTAGGTGGCCCTGGTTGAGGGCTTTCTCACCACCACTAGGACCTCCGCTACCCCTGCTAACATCCCATACCAGTCCCTAAGTCTGCAGGAGCCATTCATGCAGGTGCAGAAACTTAAGATTCAGGTGCACAAGAGTCCCCTGCTCGTAGGAGAGCAAGTGAGAGGACAGGGGCAGAAGAATCGGAGGTTCTATTGCCAATTGTTTAAGCAATGGGAACCAAATCTGCTGAGACCAGAACGGTGCTATGAGAATCATGCCCACTCATTCCACTTGACATTTGAGCAGAACTCTCTGGAGTAGTGGGAAAGGAGGGAAGGCATAAAGAAACCTCCCTGCCCTAGAGAAGGACAATGCGCCTCGCCAAAAAACACTAGGCCCTGGATCTAGCCAGCAGAAATTGGGCAGTTTGGTGTTGAGTGGGAATGCAAAGAGGTCCAGTTCTGGAAGTCTCCATCTTTTGAAGAGGTCTACTACGTCCTATAGTAGCTCCCATTCATGAGTCTGAGACTGAGAGTGGCTTAGGCTGTCAGCTAGGGTGTTTTGTACTCCTGGAACATGAACTACTGTGAGTTCCTGGTTGTGCTCCACTGCCCAGTACCAGACTCTCATGGCTTCTCTGCAAAGGGGATAAGAGTGTGTGCCCCCTTGCTTGTTGATGTAGAAGACCGCTGGCATATTGTCTGTCTGGATCAGTAGGGGACCTGGAAGAAGGACCATCTGGAATGCCTGTAGGGCATCCAGAATGGCTCTCATCTCCAGCACACTGATGTGGAGGTTGCTTTCCAAAGGAGACCACGTCCCTCTTGTCTGATGGTCTTTGAAATGTGTGCTCCACCCTAGTCCTGAAGCATCTGTTGTCAAGATCTGCTAAGGATTAGGACTTTGAAAGGCAGCCCCAGAAGTGGGTGAGCCTCCACTCCAAAGTCTGATGCACTGCCTTGGAGATCCGTACTGGCTGCTCGAGATCATCCAAACGCTGGTCCCACTGTACCTTGAGGTTCCACTGGAGAACCCTCATGAGTAGACGAGCTAAGGGTACTGTCACAGTGGTGGCTGCCATATTGCCTAGCAGTTGTAGGACCGTTCTGGCTGGAGTCTGATTTGTGGAAATGACCCTCCGAGCCAGCACTCTTAGTCGATCTCCCTGTCTGACAGGAGGAAGGCTCCCCCTTGGACGGTGTCCAAGATGGCTCCTATATATTGTAATCTCTGACTGAACCAGGGGAATGACTTGGGAAGATTCAAGGTGAACCCCAGGTCAAGGAACAGTTGGAAGGTGTTTTCCAGTGTGTGATGCAGCTGTTCCCTTGTGGGAGCTGTCAGCAGCCAGTCGTCGAGGTAGGGGTAGATGTAATATCCCTGCTTCCTGAGAGCTGCTGCCAGTACTGCCAAGCACTTGGTGAACACCCGAGGTGCCGAAGAAAGACCAAACAGCAGTGCTCGAAACTGGTAGTGCTCTCCCTGGAAGGTAAAGCGGAGGTATTTCCTGTGGGACAGTAGGATTTTGATGTGCATGTAGGCATTCTGCATGTCCAGGGAGCAGAGTCAGTCCCCTTGGCAAAGCATGGGCAGCAATCCCAGCAGTGTCACCATCCTGAACTTTTGTATTCGAGGAAACTGTTCTGCTGACTGAGATCCAGGATGGGACGAAGGTCTCCTGTCTTTTTTGGGGGACTAGAAAAAAGTGGGAGTAATACCCCCTTCCTCTTTGACTTGGTGGGACTGCCTTGATCACCTTTTTGCTCAGGAGGACTTGGATTTCTGCCTGGATGAGGCTTGCATGGGATGGGAGCAATAGGTGGGGATCCATGAGTTGTCTGGAGGAATTTAAGTGAACTCCAGTGCATAACCCCTTTCTATAATCTGGAGAACCCACTGATCTGCGGTGACACTGGACCAACCTCTGAGGTAAAGGGAGAATTGACCTCCTACTGCCTCCCCCGTAGCTCCGCTGGAGGAGGGGGGCAGGCAGGGAGTCATGTAGAGGTTGTTGGAGTGGGCAAGGGAGCTCTGATGTTTTTGGCATTCTTAGGTCCCTGTGCCCCTGAAGACAGGGGGGTACCTTTTCTCTTGTAACCCCCTCTTTGTTGTTGTTGTCTACCCTGCTGCCCTTGATGCCTGCAAAAGGAACGATGCCTGGATGGGGTTGGATCGGACTTATACATTTTGTGGATCTCAGAAACCACCTTTCCCATGTCCTGCAAGCCAGTGATCATCTTTTCAGCTTGCTGGCCGAAAATAACTGGTCCTTGGAAAGGGGTGTCCAGGATGGCATCCTGCAAATCCTGGCAAAAGCCTGAGACCCTCAGCCAGGAGTAGCGCCATGGGCCCGTGGCAGCTGCTCTAGCGGCAGTGTCTGCAGAGTCATATGAGCACCTGAGGATGTACTTACCAATGTCAGTATGGACTGGAGAACTGCTAAGAGCTCTGTCTTATTACTGGAGTCAGATTGTGACCGAGCTAGGTCCGTGGCCTTATTCCAAAGAGATTTCTGATACATCACCATGTGTGCCAGAAAATGTAATGACCAGACTGCACAAGTGGCCGAAGAGTACACCTTCTGGCCAAGATGGTCCAGTTTCTTGTACTCCTTATCCGGTGGTTGGAAGCTCATATGCTTTGGCTGTTGAGTTCACCCATGAGCAACCATAAGGATCATCAAATCCACTTTGGGTTGCTCGCTCAAATGTGGTTCCCCCCCAAGGGTCCTATATAAGCAGTCAGCTTTCTTAGAAACTGCCGAGGTCATGGAAGGGTGTTTCCAGGCTACTGTCGTAACATCCTGGAAGGGCTCCACCAGTGGTGGGATGACTAAAGGTTTCAGGTCAGTGGCCCCTAAGAATTTTGCCAGACAGCATCTCTTGGGGTCTAATTCTTCCATCTCCCACTGGTTAAGGTACTGAATGTGTATCATCACATCTAGGAAGGATCATCCAGAGGAGACCTTGGGGAATCCCTCCATGGGTCTGGGGATGAAGTGACAAATTGTCTTCTGATAAATCGTAGGAGGAGGAGGAGGAGGAGCAGCCTCCGGTGGATTCCTCTGAAGAAGTATACCAGCGTCCCCTAGAGTTATTCCGGCATCTAGAGGAGGATCTGGACGACGGGTGGTGACAGTGCTGCCGGCGTTTGGGAGATCCTTGCCCATTGCCCCCTTGAGTCAGGTGGGCCAGCATCCGGGGTGGTGAAGGTTATCTGTGTGGAGGAGTCAGCTGCCTAGGCGGATCTGAGATAGGGGTCCCCGCAGGGGTGGGGTTCAGCTCTGGCGATCTAGGCAAAAGATCCCCCTTGATGGTGTTCCACCAGCTGTTGAAAAGAGCCCCGACCTCATGCCAAAGGGACCACAGAGCCCGTCTGGGGTTCTGGCTTCGGGATAGGGGTGCCCAGGGGCCTGGTGCTGGACCCTGCAGTTTGGTCCCCCCTGGTGTCAGGCCCCAAGGTGCCACTGTATCGGACGTCGGTTCTGATGGGACTTTGTCCCCTGGCGTCGGGTGCCCTGTGTCTGGTCATTGGGCTAATGATGCCTGGTCCATGGTGTCCTCAGAGGCAAGAGTCAGGTCCCTGACATTGGGTATGTAGTCAGACCATTGTCACAGCCCTGTGGATCAGAAGGTGGTTTAGAGGGTGGTGTCTGGTCTGGCTCTGTAATAGAGTCAGAAGGCGTTGAGGCCTGACATTGGTCCAGAACCCCATCCGATGATGGTTTGGAAGGCGAACGTGGTTTCTTGTGGTGCTCATGTTCCTGATGTCTCTTGGTGTCATCTGACACTGTCATCCTGTTCGATGACCCAGAGGCCATGGCCTTGCAGACGGCAAGCTCTGACCTGCCGCCCTACGAATGGGCTGATCCTGCTGGCTGAGACCCTAGCACAAGCTTGTGGGACTGGATAGCCAGGGACACGGGGGCCTGGGAAGGCCCTAGCCCGGAACACCCCCCGCTGTACATCTAAGTGGAGGTGGGGGATTTCCTTGATGGTAACCCTGGGAGAGCCAGGGAAACCAGAGGGGCTGAGTCTGACCTCGCACCGGAGGCAGAACTTTTGGAAGCTTTGTGTGGAGACCTGGGACAGGATTCTGACCTGGACCTGTCCTTGTCCCGATGATGGTGCTTCCTGCTCGATGTCTTCTCTCTGGGGGAGGAATCCTTGGTGGAGGAGGAAGGTGAGCTGTGCCCCGAGTGGGTCTTCTGCATGGCGGCCACATGTTGTTCAAGGAGGCATGCTTTCAAAGTCTTCAGGTGGTGGATGAGAGTCCATCTGTTGAAGCTGAGGCAACGCAGGCAGTCATCCGGCTTATGGTCAGGGCCTAGGCAAAGCAGACAGGACGAATGGCCGTATTTTGCTGGGATCTGTTTGCCGTGTGTGCACTTCAATTTCCACCACTCTGTAGAAGAAGAGCTGGCAGTATAGCCTAGAGGTTAGAGTGACGAGGTGTGAACGAGCTTGGTACATCCAGCAAACCAGACCTAGGTTTGATTCTCACAACCTCCACTTGCATACTGTGTGACTCTGAGCAAGTCACTTAAACCGCCCAGTGCTCCCAGGTCACCCTGAAAACAGGCACTTGTGCCTAGTGGGTCTTACCTGGTTACCAAAGACTAAAAAAAAAAAGAAGATGGCTGGGTAAACATGCACGACTAAGTCGGTATTTTGATGAAAAAAACGTTAACTGTGCAAAGTGCGAAAATGGCGGTCGACTGGAAGCAGGAGGCATCCATGGAGTCAATATGCACGGGTTGATGTGTGAAAAAAACTGAGGTGGTGCCAGGGAACCACCCCTTTATACCGTTGGTGACATTGGGGGTGGGGCTGATGTCAGGGAGGGTGGCCCCGCCTTGGACTGCTAACTAGAATTTTTCTTTGGGGTCCTAGTGCCTGGCAGCATATTCCTAATGGTCATTATTTGTTGCAAGAGCTCTATCTCGAAGTGAGATCAAAGGATCCCATGGGGGAATAGGATTCCTGATGGGAGGTTTCAGATGTAGCATGCCCTGTAAGAAGGTACAGGACAGGTCCAACTGGGCAATGTACTTGCCGTCCACTGGTGCATGATAGGCAGAAATTGCAGAGAGGTGCACCTTAATGGAAGAGTAGTGGAGGCCTGAGTCAGAAAGGGAGAGGAGGTACTCGAGGACAGCATTCACAGGACAGTGGAATGGGTCCAGACCACGGTTAGAGACCCACAAGCAAAACCGCTTCCACTTCATGGTGTAAGTAGCCCTGGTGGAAGGTTTCTTGGCTGCAACCAATACCTCAGCCACTCTCTGGGAAACTCTGAATTGAGCTGTGGCTTCGTCTGCAGGAGCCAAGCGTGCAGATGTAGGGATCTGAGGTCCGGGTGAACCAGAGTGCCCTGCTCTTGCAATAGCAAGTGGGAGGACAAGGGCAGGGGAACTGGAGGTTCCACCACTAGCTACTGTAACAGGGGGAACCAAATCCGACAAGGCCAAAGTGGGGCTATCAGGATCATGTCTGCACCCCCCCCACTTGAAGCTTGAGCAGGACCCTCTGAAGTGAAGGAAATACATACAGAAACCCTCTCTGTCCAGCAGAGGGACAATGCATCTCGCCAGAAAACACCAGGCCCTGGATCGAGCAAGCAAAAACGGGGCAGTTTTGCACTGCAAGGGGACGCGAAGAGGTCCAACTCTGGTTGGCCCCATCGTTGGAAGAGGTTGTCTACCATGGTCTGAAGGAGCTCCCACTCATGGACCCTTGACCGTGATCTGCTTAGCACGTAAACCAAGGTGTTTTGGACTCCAGGAACATGGACCGAGGTGAGAGACAGGCCGTGATCCAAGGCCCAGAACCACACTCTCATGGCTTCTCGACAGAGGGATAAGAGTGGGTCCCCCGATTGTTGATGAAGACGACTGACAATGTGTCTGTCTGAATAAAGGCCAGGACCTAAGGTCCGTTGGAATGCTTGCAGAGTGTAAAGAACAGCTCTCATTTCTAGGATACTGATGTGAAGAGACACTTCTAACGATGACCACATCCCTTGTGTCTGCCGATCCTGAAAGTGGGCTCCCCATCCTTGACCCGAAGCATCTGTCATCAGAGTCTGGAGGGATGATTCTCTCCGAAGGGGACTCCTTGCTCCAAATTCTGGGGAGAGAGCCACCACGAGAGGGTGTGAACCATAGCTCTGGAGATCTGGACCGGTTGGTCGAGATCATCCACCCTTTGGTCCCACTGCACCATGACGATCCACTGGGGAACTCTCATAAAAAGGTGTGCTGAAGGAACTGTTATTATGGCCGCCACCATGTGACCCAGAAACTGTAGCATGATCTGGGCTGTGACCTGGGGTGAAACAGAGACCTTGTGGGCCAAAAACTGAAGATGCACTGCCCTGTCGGGTGTAAGGTAGGCCTTTCCCTGCACTGTGTCCAGGATTGCCCCTATGTATTGCAATCACTAATTGGGCCATAGTGATGACTTTGGTATGTTCAGAGTAACCCCCAGGGATCTGAACAAGTGAAAAGGTATCTGTTAGAGTGGCCAGGAGCCGATCCTTTGTGGCTGCTGTTAGGAGCCAATCGTCGAGGTAGGGATAGACAAACTGTCCCTGCCTTCTGAGGGCTATGGCCACCACCGTGAGACACTATGTGAATACTCACAAGCCTGAGAAAAGGCCGAAGATATGGCAGCTTACATTCAATGCAAAGAAGTGCAAAGTAATGCACCTGGGAAACAAAAACCCAGGGGAAGAGTACACAATGTGGGGGGGGAGGAACTAATAACAACAAAAATGGAAAGGGACCTGGGGGTAGTCATATCAGATGACTTAAAGGTAGGCAAGCAATGTGAGAAGGAAGTAAGGAGGGCTGGGGGTATACTGGGATGCATAGGGACAGGTATCACCAGTAGAAAACAGGGATTTGTTATCCCTCTATGCAGACAGTTGGTGAGACCCCATCTGGAATACTGCATGCAGTTCTGGAGACTCCATCTCTGCAAGGACATAGACAGAATGGAGGCAGTCCAGAGGAGGGCACCTTAAATGGTGCAGGGTCTGCACCAGAAGCCATACGAAGAGAAACTAAAGGAGTTTAACATGTATACCCTCGAGGAAAGGAGGGAGAGGGGGGACATGATAGAAACATTAAATATCATAAGGATATCAGCAAAGTCAAAAGGTAGTATATTTCAGAAAAGAGATGTGCAAGAACAAAAGGGCACAATTTGAAGATAGAGGGTCGGTTCAGGGGCAATGTGAGGAAGTATTTTCATGGAGAGGTGGTGGATGCATGGAATGGCCTTCCTGAGGAGGTCGTGGGGTAATTCAAGAATGCATGGGACAGACATAAAGCAATTCTAGTGGAGGGTAGGAGGAAGTAGGCTGCTGGTTTACTAGGATCTGCAGCTTATCCAATAGGTAGGAAAATGAGCAGACTGGGTGGGCCAATCGGTCCTTATCTGCCACCAGAGTCTATGTTTCTATAAAGGGCAGGGCCCGAAACTGGTAGTGCTGTCCCTGGAAGGCGAACCTTAGGAACCATCTGTGGGCTGGGAGCACCAGAATATGGAGGCAGGTGTCTGAGGGTACCGGGTTGTGAAGCCCAAAGTTTTAGTAAGGTGAACTTACACCTTCACTTTAACTAGATCTGCAGCTTATCCTGTAGGTAGGGAAATGGGCAAACTAGGTGGGCCAAGCGGTCCTTATCTGCCGTCAAAGTCTATGCTTCTATGTTTCCATGTTACAGTAGGTTCTTACATAACTGTACTATCTTTCATGGGGTGATCTCTTGCAGAAGGTAATACACTGGGGATGAGTCCCAAGCAATGAACCCAAGAAGGGTGGAATTATGACAGAAGGCCTTGCAGAACAGCTCGGCCAAAAGGCTGTCCTATGGCAAGAAGCAATGTCTAAGTTGTAGTGCTTCATGAAGGTATGTATTGTGGACCATGTGGCTTCATTGCAGATATCTGTTATAGAAGCCCCTTTGAAGCAGGCCGCTGTGGTGGCCATAGTTCTGGTAGAATGGGCTTGGACAGGTCCTGGTAATGGTTTGTTATATTTCTTACAGCAAAAGATGATACAGTGTGCTAGCCAATTGGAGAGGGTCCGTTTAGTGACCGGGAGACCTTCCTTGGTTGAGGCGAAGGTAACAAAAAGTTGAGAGGTCTTTCTAATTGATTTGGTACGATTAGTATAATATCGTAATATACGATGGACATCTAGGGTATGTAGGAGGTATTCTCCCCGACTGGTGTGTTCAGGGTAATATACTGACATCTCTACGGACTGATTTGAAGTGTGTTCTGAGACCACCTTAGGTAAAAAGGAAGGATTTGTCTGAAGTGCCACACTGTCTTTGTGAAAAATTAAGTAAGGCTCTTTACACATGAGGGCATGAAGCTCGGAAATACACTGAGCTGAAGTGATGGCCACTAGAAATAATGTATTTCAAGAAAGAAAACAGAGGTCACAAGTGGCTGCCAGTTCAAAAGGTTCAAGGGTCAGTTTATCTAGATGAAAATTCAGATCCCACAGAGGTGTGGGTCGTCTAATAGGAGGTTTGGTATGTAACATTTCTCTAAGAAACATTCTGGCTAGGTGAAGTTGATACAGTAATCTTCCATTCAGAGGTTCATGGAAGGCTGAAATAGAGGCCAAATGGACCTTAATAGAGGAACAGCTCAACCCTGTCTCAGCAAGTGAGGCCAGGTAATCCAGGACAGTAGTCAGTGGACATGAGCAGGGGTCCAATGACTGGGAAGCGGCCCAAATAGAAAAGCGTTTCCATTTAGCATTATAAGTTTCCCTGATTTCTGGTTATGTGAGGCTAATAGAACATTGGTCACAGGTGATGAGACCTGGAGACGGGCTATGAAAGTGTCCTCAGGAGCCAAGCGTGAAGATGTAATGATCTCAGGTTGGGATGAAGGAGGGTTCCCTGATTCTGAGTCAGCAGATCTGGCCTGATTGGTAATGGAATGGGTTCTGCCACTGAGAATTGTTGAAAGTAGTAGAAACCACACCTGCCAAGGCCACAGAGGGGCTATGAGAATCATGGTGGTAGGTTCAAGTTGTAATTTCAGCAGAGTCTGTTGTAGGAGTGGGACGGGGGAAACATATAAAAAGAGTCCTGTCCACAGTTGGGACAGGGCATCTGTAGACCATCCCTTTTTGTTCGGGATAACAGAATATCTGGGGAGACGGTGATTGATGGGGGAGGCAAATAGATCCAGGTGCGGGGTCCCCCACAAGTGAAAGATTCTCTGAAGAACTTCTTGATGAAGTGTCCATTTGTGCATGGAGGACTGGAGACTGAGAATGTCAGCCAGGGTATTGTGGCGTCCTGGTAGATGGATGGCTGTTAACGACAGGTGTTGCTGTATGGCTTCCTGCCAAACCATCAACATCTCTTTGCAGAGAGTGCAGGACTTCGTACCTCCTTATTTGTTGAGGTAATATACCACTGAGGTGTTGTCTGATTGGATCAGCAGAGATCCCAGGGAAAGGTGAGGCTGAAAAGCCTGAAGAGCTAGGCAGACCACCCTAATTTCCAGGAGATTTATATGAGGAAGAGTGGAGGATCGGGACCACCTGCCCTATGTCCCCGTAGGGACCTAGGTGTGCACCTCACCCTTCGAGAGAAGCATCCATGGTCAATGTCTGCCGGGGCAGTGGTGATAGGAATGGCATGCCTTGAGAAAGGGGGATAAAACTGGGGGAGCAGAGAAAACTGAAGTAAGGTGCCTGTCTGGTGCCATGGCTTGGAGGGACAGGAAGTGCATCCTTAGGATCACGAGAACAGTTGCACGGGAGTCTGAGCTGGACATCATTGTCCCCCCTAGGGACAAATGACTTGGCTCATCATGAGATTAGAGCAGTGCAGAAGGACTTTGTAGAGTTGGGATGGGGCTTAAGACAAGTAGCACACACAGTATCCTTCTCAGAGGTGCTGCCTGTCAGTGGCATGGGTGAGGCAAGGGTACTTTGCACCATGCAGTTTAACAAATGGTTGAAAAAATGGTGTGGAGCACAGGGGTTTGGCTTCATTGGGGACTGGGGTTCCACCTGGAGGGACACCAGCCTATACTGGCAGGATGGTCTGCATCTGTCCAGAAAGGGAACAAGTCTTTTGGGCAATCGATTCCGTGCTTCATTGGCAGAAGCACCCAAACTAGTCAAGGGAGGCACTGATAGCAGCAGAAATCCCAGCCTCCCCTACAAAACGGTACTAAATGAGAAAAAGACCAAGGTAGAATGGTCAGTGGGGGATGCTACTACAGAAGGTAAAGCCATCAAAAAATGGAGAGCAATGAGTGCCAATGCCCATAGTATGGGTAACAAGCTTCCTGAATTACTGGCCTTGATGGAGGAGGAACATCTGGATATCGTGGCAGTCACAGAAACATGGTACACACAGAACCATGACTGGGACGTAAACATACCAGGATACACTATCTACAGGAGGGACAGGGAGGGTAAGAAGGGAGGGAGTAGCTCTCTACATAAGAGAAGGAATCAAAGCAACAGAACAAAAGGGTAAACAGGGAGGAGAAGAAGCACTGTGGGTCAATTTGGAGGCAGGCAATGGCACCACAATCCGCACAGGGGTTGTATACAGACCCCCCTCTCAGGGGGAGGAAATGGACAAGGAAATGATAGAAAGTATACTTAGAATGGCAGATAAAGGGAGGATATTGCTGATGGGTGATCTGAATATGCCAGATGTTAACTGGAGTGCAGTTGCAGCAGCCACTTCTAAGAGTGGGGTTATTCTAGATGCCCTACAGGGGGCATGCCTTAGACAACTAGTATTGGAACCCACTCAAGAGGGACAATGTTAGACCTGGTCCTCTCTAAATGGAGATGGAGGGGATCAAAGATGTAAGTAGGTAGCCATCTGGGAACTAGCGACCATGAAGAGTGGTTCACAATAAACACAGCAATAGAGTCAAGCCATACAAAGACAAAAGTACTGGACTTCAGGAGGGCTGACTTTGCCAAAATGGGTGAGTGCCTAAGGAATGCACTAGCAAATGGGCAGGAAGGAGGGTTGTAAGAACAATGGGGAATAATAAATACTGCCATCACAGAGGTAACAAGCCTTTGTGTGAAGCAAATAAACAAAACAAAATGATGTCAGAAACCACTATGGTTCTCAAAAGAGGTGGCAGTGAAGGTTCAAGAGAAAAAGAAAGCATTCAGAAAGTACAAGGAATCACAGAAGGAACAGGACAGAGAAGTGTATCAGTTAAAGCAAAAGGAAGCTGGGAAGGCAGTCAGAACAGCAAGGCAGAACAGGAAAAAAGATAGCCAACTCAGTTAGAGGATAAAACCTTTTTTAGGTACATCAGGGGTAGAAGGAAGACTAAGGGAGGATAGTGAGGCTTAATAAGGGGAGGGTGGGCAGAGGTGACTGTGAAAAGGCAGAGATACTAAACAAATATTTTGCACAGTATTTACAAATGAAGAGGGAGTACCTAAAACAAACAATAGAAAACACTCTGGATACAGAAGTTGATACCAGCCATTTACAGAAGAAAGGGTTCTGAAAGAACTCTTAAAACTGAAGATGGACAAAGCAATGGGGCCTGAGGATTCATCCCAGAATTCTAAAAGAACCAATGGTAGAACTAGTGACACCACTGACTACCCTGTTGAACAAATCATGGGAGGATGGGGTGATACCTGAGGACTGGAGGAGGGCCGATGTGATTCCCCTTCACAAAAGTGGGAGCAGGGCAGAAGCAGGAACTACAGACCAGTTAGTTTAACCTCAGTGATAGGAAAATGAATGGGAATCACTTCTGAAGGAAAAGAACTGTCAGTACCTAGAGGCCAGAGGGGCACAGGACCGAGGCAGCATGAATTCACAGCAGAGAGGTCATGCCAGATGAATCTAATATATTTCTTGACTGGTGACCTAAGTAGTAGATCAGGGAGGGCTTTGGACATGGCCTACCTAGACTTTAGCAAGGCATTTGACACAGTCCCACACAAAGATTAATATACAAGGTTAACCCAGCCTGGAAGTGGGTCCCAAGATGACAGCCTGGGTAAGGATTGGCTGGAGAATAGGACACAGGGTAATAGTAAATGGAGTCCACTTTGAAGAAAGGGGTTACTAGTGAGGTGCTGCAGGGTTCAGTATTAGGACCAGGTCTTCTTCAATGTTTTTGTGCGACATTGCAGAGGGACTGGAAGGAAAAGTATGTCTCTTTGCAGATGACACAAGATCTGCAACAGAGTTGATGCACAGGTGGGGTGGAAAAGATGAGAAGGGACTTGGCAAGGTTAGAGGAATGGTCAAATGTATGGCAGCTTAGATTTAATGCTAAGAAATACAGGTAATGCACCTGGAAAGAAAACACGGGAAGAGTACACAATGGGGATGAGATACTAACAACAACAAAAATGGAAAGGGACCAGGGGTAGTCATATCAGATGACTTAAAGGTGGGCAAGCAATGTGAGAGGGCAGTAAGGAGGCTGGGGGATACTGGGATGCATAGGAGAGGCATCACCAGTAGAAAACAGGAAGTTGTTATCCTCTGTACGAGACAGCTGGTGAGACCCCATCTGGAGTACTGTGTGCAGTTCTGGAGACCCAATCTCCGCAAGGGCATAGACAAGATGGAAGCTGTCAGGAGGAGGGCAACTAAAATGGTGCAGGGTCCGCGGAAACATATGAAGAGAGACTAAAGGAGCTTAATATGTATAGCCTCGAGGAAAGGAGGAGAGGGGATGATAGAAACATCCAAGTACACAAGGAATCAACAAAGTCAAGAGGTAGCATCTTTCAAAAAGGGTGTGCAAGAACAAGGGGCACAATTTGAAGATGAGGGCAGTTTTTTCACAGAGAGGGTTGTGGATGCATGGGCAGCCTTCGGAGGAGTTGTGGAGTCAAAAACAGTGATTGAATTCAAGCATGCATGGGACAGCCATAAGGCAATTCTAGGGGGTGGGGGTAGAAAGAAGTAGGCTGCTGGTTAACTAGGATCTGCAGCTTATCCATTATGTAGGGAAATGGGCAGACTGGGTGGGCCAAGCGGTCCTTATCTGCCGTCAAATTCTATGTTTCTATGTTAAAGGTTGGCACATTGGGTCCACCAGGACAGGGCTGTCCGCAGAGTGGGAGTGACTCTGACTTTGTCTTCGAAGTCTTCGGTTCTTTGACACCACTGGTTTTGGAGAGTCCATTGGACTGGTCTCATATGCAGATGAGCAAATGCTACCATATGGATGGCAGCAGCCATGTGCCCTAGAAGGCATAAAAGACATCTGCTGTGATAACATTTTGAGTTTGTATCTGGGACGCCAGAGATAGAAGTTTGTCTTTGCCGGGTGGCAGGGAGATAAGCCCTGGTGAAGGCGGTATCTAGGACCATGCCTATATACTGGAGTGACTGGGTAGAGGTCGGGTTGGACTTCGGCCAGTTGACCGTAATCCCTAGGGAGTGAAACAGAGTAAGGGTTGCTTGAAGGAAGATAAGCAGAGTTCTGGACTCTGCTTTTGCCAGCTTGAAATCATCAGATATGGGAGGCGAGTGTCTTCCCATCATAGGGCTGCCACCACTACCACTAGGCACTTGGTAAACACTCTTGGGGCGGATGAGAGACCGAACAGGAGTGCCCGGAAGTGGTAATATTGTTCTAGCAGGTAAAAGCGAAGGAACCAGTGGTGGGTGGGGTGGATGGGGATATGTAGGTAGGCATCTTTCATGTCTAATGCACATAGCCAATCCCCTTGTTTTAACATCGGCATGATAGATGTTAAGGTGACCATCCGGAACCTTTTGTACTGAACTTGTAGATTCAGTTGTCTGAGGTCTACTATAGGTCTGAGATCTCCAGTTCATTTCGGTACCAGAAAGAAGTGGGAATAAAATCCCTGTTAGTGCTCCGATGGAGGGACTTGCTATATGGCCTTCTTCAGCAGAAGAGCCTGGAGTTCCTTCTGGAGAATGGGAATGCGTTCAGGTGGGTATCGGACAGAGCGGGGGGGGGGATGAGGGGGAGGTATGGAGGTGAGTTCCAGTGTGTGTGACCCCTCTGAATGATCTGAAGTACCCTCTCATCCGAGGTGATCATTCACCAAGCCTCTAAATGGAGGACAAAACATCTGCCCATGGCTTCTGAGGCCTGGTCGAGAAAGCCTGGGCAAAGCCCCAATTGGTCACTGGGAAGTGGGCTGGCCGGCTCTACCCATAGAGTGAGAGTGGGAGCCCTTGGTGGCAGAAGTGGCTGTCCTGGAAGAGGGCTGGGAACGACCATGGGATGAGCCTCTGTATTTACCACCTCTCTTTGTATGAAAGGAGGAATGGGGACGGTAAGATGGTCGTGAGGTATGGTACATGCCATGAACTGTACATAGGATTCATCCTGAAAACTGGAGATCGTCTAAAAGTGTTTGGGTACCTGGACCAAAAAGTTTGGACCCATTAAAGGGGGAATTACCAGCTTTATGTTGTACATATTTTGGTAACCCTGAGACGAGAAGCCAAGCATGGCGTTGTACGGTAATCCCCATGGCTGCCATGCAGGCTGAAGTATCGACAGCATCATAACCTAAACGGAGTAGGTGTCGGGAGATGGAATTGCCAGTGGATATTGTAGCCAACAACTGATCCTTCTCCTGTGAAGGAGGGAGTTTATTGACTAGCTCGATAGCAGAGGACCAGAGTGTATGCTGATACTTGACTGTGTCCCATACAGTTTAGAATTCTGAGATTCATGGTACCTGCTTGGAACCCCTTTTTCCCTAGGTAATCAAGCCTATGGGATTCCTTATCAGGAGATAAGGAGCTCATGTGCTTCGGTCGTTTAGTATGATCATGAACTGCAGTAATCACTACTGAATCTGCTTCACGGGTAGTAGAAAGAAAAAGATGATCAAGAGGAGCCTGGTAAGGGTGATCCGCTTTCCGAGGAATGGCCAGGACAGCTGAAAGCTGGATCTAGGCTGCCAGCATAGCATTTTGGTAGGTTTGTATAAGTGGGGGAACCACAATGACAGGTTTCTCTGGCAGTTCGAGATAGTTTGCCATGTCCTTTCTTTGTTTGTCATGTTCGGTAGTTGAAAATCCCATGACTTTCTGAATTTGGACCATCATCTCATGAAAGGATAGGTCATCTGGAGGAGATGCAGCTGCCTGGCAAGAGAGGTCCTCGTTTAAAGAGGAAATAGTAGAAAGAGGGGACGGGAGTCCAAGTCCTGTAAGTCCACATCCTCCAAGTCTCTTGTGAGATAAGTCAGAAATTCATCCTCATCTGATAGGTAATCATCTTCATATGAGGGACGTGACCAGGCTGGAGAAGGGTCTCTGTCACCCTGAAAGTGTTTTGGCAGAGGGGTAGGAGAATAGGAAGGATGACTCAGCTTTCCTGGAGTGGGAGGCTGAGAATGCCTAATGGCTTGTAGAACCTGCTGTACCACAGTAACTACGTCCACCGAGGGAGGGGGTAGGGAGAGGAGGTTTCTGGGAAAGCAAGGGAAATGTGGAGAAAAAGGACATGAGGTATAAGCAGGTCTAGCCCCAGGGTGGTAAAGCCCTGAGTCCCGATCTCTGTCTGCCTGGCCCCTATAGAAAATGAGTGTGAAGGAGGAGGGGCAGTATGAATTGCAAAGGCAGCAAGCTTCCCCACGGAAATGTGACCCATCGTTGACGGGGCAGCAAGGGAAGATGCATTAGAATGCTTGAAAGAGGATGTCATTGTTAGAAACGATCCCCTGTCAACGGAGCATTGATGGAACCAACATAGGGTTAATCAGAATCTGCAGTAAGGGTGCCTGAAAGTGCCGTCGATGAGGATGCAGTTTTGGAGGGCATCGTCAGTGGTGGAGCACCTGTGACAGTGGCCATCGATGAGCGTTTGCCCAAGGAAGATGAGGAGGGCCTCTCCTTCTCCCTCTTGTGCTTCTCGTGTGAAGCAGTGGCAGGGGGTCCTTGGGACGGGACACCTGGTTCTCTAGTAGAGATGATTTCTGCTCCAAAAGGTACGATTTTATCTCTTGTAGCAATTGTCAATGGGTTACCTGGTTGAATTCCTGGCAAAGAATGCAGGAGATGGTGTCGTGTGTGGGTCCCAGACACTTAACACAAACGGCGTGGTTGTCGAAGCGGTAGATCTTCCCACCACAGCGACATGAGTGAAATAACGCTGACTTGCTTGTAGATTCTTTGGACATTCATCGATGTAGTAAGTGAAATGGAAAAATCTGCTTCTAGCTCAAATTCTCATCGATGACTGCTGCTCTCTGCACTAGCTACTGCATGCGAGCCGAAGACGGTGGGAAAATGAACTGAGGATACCAGGGACCACCCACTCTAATATAGGAAACAGGAAGATTATGTCATGTATGGGCAGCCCCTGGAAAAAGACTGCTAGAAGAGAGCTGCTGTGCACCACAGTGCTCTCTGGTGACGACCCAAGTGTATTACCTGCAGCAAGAGATCACCCTGTGGAAGATCTACTGTTACATGTGAGTAACCTGTTTTTCTAGGGACATGAATATGGTGTACTTATCCACACTTCTGGCAGACTCCTAGCAGTTCTCCAGCAGGAGGGGGTAAGGTGCACACCCCCTACTTAGGGAATAAAGGCCGGAGAACTGACGCCCCAAATCAGCATCCCGGTGTGACTCAAGGTCGATGTGGTAGTGGGAAATGAAGGTGTGTGCTGACCTTCAGGTAGCAGCCCTGCAGATTTTCTGGATATAGATGTCCCTGGAAGCAGCCACTGAGGCAGCGGAATGGTAGGTGGAATGAGCCCTTAGCCCTATGAGAGGCTCCCTACCCACCAATCTATAGTAGAGGTCGATGCAGGATCAATCCACCTGCCAATAGTCCACTTCTTTGCCAGTCTGCCAGGTGCGGATTTAGCGTAGGTGACAAATAGCTGGTGAACCTCTCCCTGAACTCCAGCCGTGCGCTCCTTATAGTAGGCTAGCACTCGCCTCGGGTCTGTCATTGAAGCACAGGTCAGGAAGCATGGGAAAACTAGGAGCAGTTATAAAATTCTCAAGTGGCATTTTATTAACAATAACAGTAAAATAAAAAATCAAAATTGTTCAGAATAACTATTTACAAAGGCAGTACAAACAGAGAAAACAAAGTCCTTCTTCTGAGTATTTCTTCTCAATTTCAAATCTCAGTCTATCTAGCAAAAATATTGCTGCTCTTTTTATAACAAACTTTTGCCAAGGAACTCGTTAAGGAGAACATCATGTTTTTCAGAAAATGTTCTTGTCAATTTCTATGCAAGTGCAACAAACAGAGCATAGTGAACCAGAACTGACCTCTTGTTGATAGCTCAGCAAAGATATTGCAAACCAGCATCTCAGGTTAACCCCTTGAGTTCCAAATAGCTTTTTGCAATCATTTCAACAGTATAACTATATACAGTTTCAAACCAAGGGATCCCAGTTTCACACAAAGATTCATATATATTTTATAATCCCAGATATGCAAGGGGGAGGAAAATACAGAAACAGCAAGTGAAAAAGAGATAGCGAAAGGCGGAAAATCATGAGACTGTTGGAGTGATCAGCTACTACTAGGTCTCAAGAGAAAATTTGGGACTTCCGGTTCCGCCACGGACAACTAGGCAGCTCATCTTGAACACTCTCCGCCTCGCTTGTTGAAAAATATTAGAAAAAACCCACTTGGATGGCATTAGGCAAAATAAAAATCTTTAAGCATGTCAAAGGACCCACGTAAAAGAGATAAACATGGTTCTACGAAGGCTGGACTAATGAAGAAGCCGGCAGAAGTAGAGCCAGGCGAAGAGGGACATAGGCCGCAGAGCAGGAGCCACTTGCCTAGCAGCACCCGAGGGTCAGATTATGATACTGACGGGGAGCAAGACAGACTGACCCGGACACGCTACGAAACGATCCTAAGGGAGATAAGAGCCTCGAGACTAGAAACGAAGAAAGATCTGCAGGGGTTGTCAACACAACTATCGAAGCTAGATCAGAGAATTGAGGAAGCAGAGACCAGAATAGCGGGGGCAGAGGATGTGAACACCTGTTTGGGCCATGCGGTCGGTGCCCTCATACAACAATCAATGGCATTACAGGCAAAGTCCATAGACCTGGAAACAACTGAGGCTTTATGGTTTAGCAGAGGGGCCGAGACGGCCCCGATGGCACCCTTCATTGAAAATTTACTTCAGGACATCTTAGAGCTTCCACCGAACTATGATCTAAAGATTGAGAGAGCCCACAGGGCATTGGGTGCAAGGCCACAGGATCCGAAAGCACGCCCGCGTTCGATTATATTGTTAGTGGCGAGTTACCAAACGAAAGAAGATACCCTTCACAGAGCGTGGGCAAAGAAAGAACTTACATACCTTTCGTCGAAAATAACATTGGATCAGGACTACCCCGTGGAGATACAACAGGCCAGACAACAATATACCCCGATACTGCAAGCGCTGAGAGAGAAGGCGATATGTTTCCAGACTCCCTTCCCGGCAAGGTTAAGGATCTTCTGGCAGGAGGGCATGCAAACATATGGGTCACCTTACAAGGCCCTAGAGGCTATGAAGCAGAGAAGAATTAAGCTGGCAGCTGAAGATGTGGAACGAATAAGCAAGAGGCAACTGTTCCTTTCGGACTGGTTTCAACCAGGGATTCAGCAAAGGGGAACCACATCAAAATTACTTCAGGAATCGCTCGAGAAGATAAGGGCCATGGTGAAGAAAGGAGCACTGCGTGGTAGCCCTGAGCTGTTAGAGAATGGCAGATGAACACTAGTGGACCGGTGAATGGATGTGTTGCTGTCAGCTACCCCACAAGGAAATTGCATTTAGAGGCCATGGCCTAATGAGGCCGAGATTTGCCGTTTTACATACAGGAACTCACCTTGGATAAGACTGGACTTAAAAATACATGCTCCTTGGCTTGTCTCCCCCCCCCCCGTGTGTTTTTCCCTTTTTTGTACCTGGGGTTCCCCCATTACAGTTTTTGTTCTCCTGCGTTATGTCCTCAATCCCACCCAGCTTCCCTCTACTCACCTTTGTTTTTGTTCCCCCCCCCCTCTGGAATCTATCTAAAATATGGGATTCTGAGTGCCTCCCATTTAAGGGCAGAAGAAAGCGACGAGCTAGACTACTCCCAGATTGGAGATGGTGGGTGCGATCTGCAGAGTTCGAGCACCTCTTCTTCCCTCTGTGACAGGAGGGGAGCAGAGGGTTGAATCGACGGACGGGGGTGTGGTGGGGGGAGGTTTTGTTTTGTTGGGAGGTTTGGGCTGGGGGAAGAGGGACGATCGGGCTGAAGGGCTTTTAAGGGGGTTGGGAGTGTGGGGGAGGGCAATACTGATACAGAAATTGGGAGAGTGTGATAATGGGAATAATGATTGCTCTGGCGGAGGATGGTCATAACTTGAGGAAAGTAAAAAGAAAACAGAGTATTGACCCTTCACAGCCTAGAATGAGAAGAAAATCAAGGTGAAAATGGGAGAAAATGGAAGAGGATTCAAGTGGGGCTGGGTGTATATAGAAATTTAAAATATGCAAGGTGGGGGGTGGAGTAGGGCCATAACTTGGTTTCAGTGCACTAAATAAATCGGGGCTGCATACCCGTACGTGGACGAATTACATTGTGAAGAAGCCACCCGTAACAGAGGCTTTCTTGCCAGGGAAATCTCGAAATAAGAGAGACAAGTAACCCTCGTTGCTGCCCTAATCTCAAGCTTGCAAAGGGCAGAACAAGGGCATCACTGTGTTGGGAGCCCCTACCTTGGAAGCAACGAAGTTGTTAAAAGAGTAAAAACCAAAGTTACTTTCTTTAGTCACTTCAGTAGTGGTTATAGTGTTAGAGTGAAAATGTTTAGCGGGGTTACTGGTTTAAGAGGTACCCCAGTTGATACTGTTATTTGCTTAGGTCTTTTTTTAAAGTTGAACAAGCCTAATGTGGTTAAAAATAATCTTGGAGCGAAGAGGCTAGGTCTAAGCTATTGGTCTAGAATATTCTATGAGACGCCACGAGGGAATATGGACAAAAAAGGAGATACTATACGGAGGGGCAAGAAAGGATGCAAGAATGGATGAAACTACTGTGATATGTTCTTTTAACGTTAATGGGCTGACGAACCTGATTAAGAGGAGCAAAGTACTGGCGTGGTTTAGAATGGAGAAAAACAATTTTATTTTACTGCAAAAGATGCATCTCTCACCTCTAGAGCACACGAAATTGGGGAAAATGGGTTTCAATTATGAGATCAGTGCTTCTTATGGGCGGGGGAGATGGAGGGGGGTATCAAAATACCCAAGAAAACAATATTTGAAGTAATTGATAAACAATCTGATAAGGAGAGGAGATATGTGTTTCTAAAAGGTAGATATCAGGGGAAAATGCTAACGTTGGCTTCAGTATATGCACCACCTAATACAAACTTCCAAACCTACAGAACCATTCTGCTTAAATTGCAGGAGTGGGCAGAGGGGCTGATTATATTAGGAGGAGATCTCAACATAACGTTGGACCCAAGTGTGGACAGTACAACTCTGAGTGGGAGAAGGGAGAGAGGGGTTTCAAAGAAATTAACTAAACTTTTGGGGGAGATAGGATATGTGGATGTGTGGACAGCGAGACATCCCAAACAAAGGAACTTCACTTTTTTTTCACCTCCAAACAAGAGTTACTCGAGGTCAGATTATTTTCTCCTTCCGAAAGAATCGATGGTTAGAGTGAAGGACAGTTGGATAGGGAGTGCGGTGGTTTCAGACCATGCACCAATATTCCTTCAATTAGACCTGGGGGGGGTCCAGAAAAAAACATTCTGGAGACTGAATGTCTCCATGTTACAGGACAAAGAAGTTAAATAACAGGTGGATGATACTATTAAACAAGCCCTCGAAGAAAATGCATCCCCTGATGTTACTTCGGTGCTCCTATGGGATACGATAAAGGCCATAGTAAGGGGAAAATTAATACCTATAGCAGCGTACAAAAAGAAGCAGAGACAAAAAAAGGTGGAAGCCTTGAAGAAAGAGATAGACAGTTTAGAAACAAAATTAAAAGAGAAGCATAACAAAAAGGTTTTTTTTTAAGCCTAAACAAATTAAAGAAAGAACTAAACAGGGAACTGGAGTATTACATTGAACAGAAATTGCTGTATATTAAACAACAATACTATGAAGGTGGCCCTAGGGCAACCAGAAGTCTGGCAGCCAGGTTACGTATCCAAAAAGCAAAAGCCCACATAACCAAAGTAGAACACCCGCAAAGTAAAGATCTTATACAAAACACGCTAGGTATAGCAGAAGCCTTTAAAATATATTACAAGGAACTCTACAAGGCTCCACCGCCCCCAGAGGAACAGGTTATGGAGCAGTATTTAAAGGGGATCCCGCTGCCGGTAATCTCAGAGCAGGAGAGAAGTCAACTCATGAAACCTGTGACCAGGGAGGAAATAAAACAGGAGATAGTTATATTTAAGACAAATAAGTGTCCAGGGATGGACGGATACCCTGCTGAGATGTATAAACACTTTCAGAAGTAGTTGGTCCCACTATTGACAAAGGTATTTAATGAGACACTTACGTCAGAAGCCCCCGGCCCAGAGTTATGGTCGCAAGCAGTCAATTCGGTAATACATAAGGAGGGTAAAGACCCGAGATTATGCCCCTCTTATTGACCTATTTCCCCTCTTAATATGGATTACAAGTTATTCATGGCAATTATATCTCAGAGAATACAACAGTTTTTACCCACGTTAATACAAGTAGATCAAACAGGGTTTATTTCAGGTAGACAAGCACAGGACAATCTGAGATGGACTGCGCACGTTCTGGATCAACCGCACTAGGCAGCCTGCTATCCTTCTCAGCTTAGATGCTGAGAAGGCTTTCGATAAAGTCTTGTGGGTTTCCTGCAGGCAGTACTAGGGCAGTTTGGTTTTCCGGAACAGTTTGTGGCCTTGATTAAAAAGATATGTGCTAACCCCAAAGCATATGTAAGAGTGAATGGGCACCACTCAAACCCGCTTGTATTGGAAAGAGGAACGAGGCAGGGTTGCCCCCTCTCTCCTCTTTTGTTTGCCCTACACTTGGAACCCCTGGCCCAGGGGATTAGGGGGAACCAAGACATAGTTGGAGTGCAAATAGGGGAGACCCAGCAAAAATTAGCTCTATATGCAGACGATATTCTGCTCTATCTAACCCTGTCAGAGAAGTCTTTACCAAATTTATTTCAACACGAAAGGACCTTCTCAACCTTTTCAGGATATACCCTTAATGAAACTAAAACAGAGGTACTGAAGCTTAATTTCCAATCTACCACTGAGCTTAAAACCTGTTTCCTGATGAAATGGGAACTTCCACATATGAAATACTTGGGCATAAGATTAGCTACAACGACTACTCAATTGGCCCAACTAAATTACCCACCATTGGTGAAACAGATACAGGAGGACATACAAAGGTGGAAACTCCTGCCGGTCTCTGTTATAGCAAGAATACAAGCAATCAAAATGAACGTCTTGCCCCGTTTTTTGTTTTTATTTCAGTGCGTGCTTGCCCCAGTATCACTTAAACAGATAGGAGAGTGGTAGAAAATGATTGGGAATTTTATCTGGTCAGCTAAAAAACCCAGGGTTAAGAAACAAACCTTATATCTCCCCTGGGTGGCAGGAGGCCTAGCTGTCCCCTTATTGGCCGGATACTGGATAGCAACTCAAACAAGAATAGTTTTGCTACTACAGCATCAGGGCTATGTAGCCAGATGGAAGAAATTGGATCTGGCTGTAGACCTGTCTCCCCCTTTACTGGCACAATGCACGACACTAAATCCGGGGGCTAACTTGGCGAAAACGCCCTATCAGGGGACGGAAACAGCTATACAAGGTTATAGGCAAGGGCTTATGAGAGGACCATCCAAAGTTTACCTTTGGAAATATAGTTGGTGGTCCATAAATGAGGAGAGAAAACAGGCTGACATGAATCTGTGGCATAAAAAACAGGAAAGACAGGGATGTGTGGCCCCATGGCAACTCCTCAGAGGAGATCAGGTTATACTGTTTGAGGAAGCACAGACCAAATTCGGATGAAAAAGAGGAGAGCTGCTCTATTATTACCAGCTGAGGGAGTACATAAGAGCAGAAATGAATATTTCAGCAAAAAGAGGGTGTGGTGCTCCGGGACCGAACATATTTGAGGGAATCTGGAACTCAGATGGGGAGAAAAAGCCATTTCCATTTTATATCAAAATTACATAAAAGATCTCCAACACACAATGGATTACATAAAAGTAAAATGGGAAAGAGAGATAGAGATTTCAGTAAGTAACCAGGAATGGTTGAGAATGTGGCAAAATACATGGAACACAACATCCTCTCTGGGGTGGAGGGAATTTTTATGGAAATTAAGGGTACGATTTTTTAGGGCTCCTTCGCAGACAGCTAGTTGGCATAAATCTAATACCACCAGATGTTGGAGGAATTGTGGTTCGGAGATGGCCAATCTGATGCATATTTTTTGGCTATGTCCCGAGTTAAAGGAATTTTGGACTAAAATACAAAAGCACCTGGAGGAAATGTTTGGTACAGAGACTCCACTGGGACTGAAGCACATGATGTTGGGGTTGCATCCCGAAAATCTTAAGGGAAAGGAGGCAAGGTATCTCTGGAACATTTTGATTGCCACAGCTGGAAAGGCGATCTCCAGAAAATGGCTTGCCCAAAGTGCTCCAACGTTGGAGGAGTGGAAAGAGTTGGTAGAGGGAGTAAAAATGTTTGAGAGGGTCACTTACTCACTTAGACAAAGTAGGCCACAGTTCGAAAACAGGTGGACTAGATGGGAGCTGTACCTGGGAGATGGAGGGGACGAAGGAAACCCCTGAATTTATTCCTAAGAAGGGAAAGTAAAATAGGGAGCGAAACATATATTCAAAACCCTATAGGGTCCATAAGATGGAGAAAGGAGAATCTGAAGGAGTGATAAAGGGGATTAATAGATTAAGCCTGACATCCCACCCATCCAAGCCCTTCTGTGAACCAAAGGTGAGGTAGTAAGGCAAATAAAATAATACAATGAATCTTGAAAATAGAACAGAAAGGTTCACAACACGAACAAACAGATGGAACACGACTGTGCCCTCCTTATACATGGTAGGGTAATAAACTAGTATAAGAAAAGAATAAGGGGGTTGGGTAGTATGGGAGAGGAAGATGGGAGAGGGGTTATCAGCCAAATGGAATGGAAATCCCTTGTGCTCTCATATCCATAATGGATATAGGCAAGGGAAAAAAAAAAGGAAGTTATAGTTTTATTGAAGGTGGCTCTCATAGTAAAAGAACAATAATCTGATGCTGAGAAAAGGGATGGTTTAATGTCTCTAAGATATTCAAATCTACTAATGATCTGATGACAATATGCAAACATAAATTAGGCTGTTGTTTTTCTATTTGATGTAGAATAGATTCTCTTTTTGATTATAACCAAATACTGGTACATGGACTGTAAGCATTGGAAAATGGAATTGTATACTGTGATATAAAAAATGATTGGTTTGTAATGTGATGACAAGAGAAAATAAAACCGAAGTATTAAAAAAAAAAAAAAAGAGAAAATTTGGTTGTGCAACCAGACAGACGAGACAGAAAAGGATAGGATAGAACAGATCCCTGGCATTTAAACTCTTTCTGTATAACAGCTGAGACAGGGCCTTATTCAGCCCTGTTACATACCCCCCCCCTTAAGAGGGAACCTGTTTTAAAAAACAGGTTTCCAAAATGTTATTTTACTTCTTTTCTAACATTAGCTTATAACCTTCACAGTTCAGTGCATATGCAGTATAGCAAACAGTGAAGCTTAAACTCACACTTTTTTCTTTCAACCTTCTGATTTCTCAATTCCTGATCCATATCTTGACACACTGACATTCTCTTTTCCGGATTTGTGTATCACCCTGAATTTAAATGGCTGTAGTTCCACGTACCACCTTGTGATTCTGGAATTGTTATCCTTCATTTTGTTAGGCCAACATAGAGGATTATGGTCCATTATAAGTACAAGGTCAGCTCCTAGCAAATAAAACTTAGGGGACTCCATGGCCCACTTTGCCACAAGACATTCTTTTTCAATGGTGGAGTACCTCTTCTCTCTGTCGCACAACTTCCTACGGATATAAAGAATGGGATGTTCAGTCCCATCTATATTTTGACTCAAGACCACACCTAGGCCTACCTCTGATGCATCTGTCTGTAACAGAAATTGTTTCTCAAATTCTGGGCTTCTTAAAACAAGGGCTGAACATAGTGCAGCCTTAATGGCTCGAAAAGTCACATCACACTCTGGGGTCCATTTCACAGTATTTGGGCACCATTTCTTCATGAGTTCAGTGAGGGGAGTAACTAACTTGGGAACAAATCTCCGATAATAACCAGCCAACCATAAAAATGACCTGACATGTTTCTTTGTTTTAGGGACAGGACTGTTTGCTACAGCTTCTGTCTTAGAAATCTCTGGCTTTACTTCTCCATTTCTCAAAACATAGCCCAAACATCTGATTTCCTGCATGCCCCATACACATTTGGTAGGATTTGTCAGACCTGCCTTTTTGATAGATTGGAAAACTGCTCGTAGGTGTTCCAGGCGGCTTTTCCAGTCTAGACTGTACACCACTACATCATCCAGGTACGCAGCACAATAACCAGTGTGAGGGGATAAAATGACATCCATGTACCGCTGAAATGTAGCTGGTGCACCATATAAACCAAACGGCATGGTGGTGAAAGTACAGTTACGTAAGAACTTACTGTAACAGTAGATCTTCGAGAAGAGCTTTTACAGCAGGCTATTACTGTAAGGACTAGGCACTAGGACCCCACAGAAAACTTCTAGCTAGCAGTCTTCAGCGGGGACCACCCCCATCAGCCCACCCTAACGTCAGACAATGGTATAAAGGGGTCAGTCCCCGGCCCCACCTCAGTTCTCCCGCCAGAGGCCCGGCACTAAAAGGGAAAAGGAGAACCAATGAGGTTCTAAACAGTACAGAAAGAATACCAGGGGGACAGTGGGAGGGAAAGCAACGCCTGCTGCAAGAGCTCTTCTCGAAGATCTACTGTTATGGTAAGTTCTTACATAACTGTACTATCTTTCTTCGAGTTGGAGCTCTTGCAGCAGGCTACTACCATAAGAACTGAGTCCCAAGCAGCCAAAGAATGACAGCTTGCCCTGGGTGGAGGCTAAAGAGAATCTGAAGCCCTTTTTAAGACAGCAGGCATGGAGATCAGCAAGTCCAAAGCCAGTCCTGTGTCTGGAAGCAATGTCTAGGCTGTAGTGCTTGATAAAGGTGTGGACAGAACTCCATGTAGCAGCCGCACAGATGTCAGCTGCCAACACATTTCTGAGTGAGGCAAAGGAGGTAGCTACTTCCCTGGTGGAGTAATCTTTTACTGGGCCCAGTAAAGGCTTGTCATACTTCTGATAACAGAAAACAATGCAGTTAACTAACCACTTAGAAAGGGTCTGCTTAGTAACTGGTGCCCCCTGTGTTCTGGGGCAAAAGAAACAAACAATTGTTCAGATTTTCAAACAGGACTAGTTTAGTTCAGGTAGTAACGAAGAGTCCTGTGAATGTCCAGAGTATGCTATAATGTCTCCCCCGTTAGAATGCTCTGGATAATATGGTTCAGGGTAAATTCGGACACCACCTTCAACAAAAACTTAGGATTAGTTCTCAAGGACAACCTGTCCTTATGAAAAACTAAGTAGGGCTCTTTACACATCAGAGCCTGGAGCACAGAAAGCCTCCGAGCAGAAGTAACAGCAACCAAAAATAAAGCTTTCCATGACAGAAAGTGTAGCTCCCAGTCTGCGGCCGGTTCAAAGGGGGGCAATGTAAGTTTCTGTAACAGAAATAAAAGGTCCCAAGGAGGGACTGGGTCCTGAATGGGAGGTTTCATGTGAAGTATGCTCCACAGGAAGGTGCGGGACAAGTTCAGCTGGGCAAGGGTCTTACCCTCCACAGGCATATGGTTTGCCGAAATGGCAGAGAGGTGCACCTTAATAGAGGAGTAACACAGACTGGAATCAGATAGAGAGAAAGGAGATACTCTAGAACCGAATTCCCTGGACAAGTAAAAGGGCCAAGGTGGTGGGTGGAGGCCCAAAGGAAGAACCGTTTCCACTTCATGGCGTAGGTGGATCTAGTGGAAGGCTTTCTCGTAGCCACTAGGACATCTACTATGCTGGGAGAAACCTGGAGACTGCTAAGTCTGCAGGAGCCATGCATTCAGGTGCAAAGACTTGAGGATGGACTAGGGTGCCCCTGTCCTGAGAGAGCAAGTGAGAGCTCAGAGATAAGGTGATCAGAGGTTCTGCTGCTAACTGTTAGAGCAGAGGGAACCAATCTGTTGAGGCCAATAAGGAGTAATGAGGATCATCTCTGCTCCTTCTGCCTGTAGTTTGATAAGTACCCTCTGAAGAAGAGGAAAGGGAGGGAAGGCGTACAGAAACGTCCCTGTCTGGCTAACCCAGTGACACTGAGGGTTGAGGTGCTGGAACACCACACCTCACGCTGGTGACCCGGATTCGGGAATGAGCCAGGGCCACCGGAGCTCAGCAGGGGCAAGAGAGGAAGGAGCATCCGGAGGACTGCTCTCCTCTTTCAGGGAGGGAGGGCACGCCGTCCCACTTGTCGCTTGCCCTCTAGTGGGGGCTGGGGGTGATGCAAGCCAGGGAGGCAGAAGCTGGCGGTGTAGCATGCAATGCCCCCATGGCTGTGCTGCTTGTGTGCTGGAGGGAAAATAAATTTGGAAAATGGCAGATGGGGGCTCTATGAGATCCCTGACCCTGCTCTGCCGGCGTGCTCCTTCCTGGCCCTGCCACAGGGGGTAATCTGTGGGGGGGTCTCGGGAAGGGCCGGGGCTGGTGGAGGTGGGATGAGTGGGGATGGAGTTCCGGCCCTATCATGCCTGGGTGAAAAAACCACAAATCAAAACAACAAAAAAAAAACCTCCCTGTCCAACAGAGGGACAATGCATCTTGCCAGAAAACACCAGGCCCTTGATCTAGCAAGCAAAAAAGGCTTTTTTGCTTCTACTAGGACTTCTGCCACCCTTTGCGAAACCCCTTGCCTGGAAATGGCTAAGTCTGTAGGAGCCATGCATGGAGGTGTAAGGACCGGAGGTCCGGGTGGACTAATATTCCCATGTCTTGAGACAGCAAGCTGGGAAAAATTGGTAGTTGAAAAGGAGGTTCCACTGCTAACTGTTGCAAAAGAGGGAACCATATCTGGCGTGGCCAGAGAGGAGCTACCAGGATCATTGTAGCATGATCCGTCTGTAGTTTGAGTAACAACCTGTGTATGAGTGGAAAGGGAAAGAAGGCATACAAGACCCTGTCCAGCAAAGGGACAATGCGTCTCGCCAGAAAACACCATGCCCTGGGATCCAGCGAGCAGAAATTGGGCAGTTTTGCATTGCATGGGGATGCAAAGAGGTCCAGCTCTGGATGTCCCCACCTTTCGAATAGGTCGTCCACCACTTCTTGAAGCAACCCCCACTCATGGTTTTTGGATCGCGAGCAGCTGAACTCGTCTGCCAGGAAAGTTTGGACCCCTGGAACATGAACCGATGTCAGTGTGAGTCTGTGTTCTAGGGCCCAGTACCACACTCTCATGGCTTCTCTGCACAGAGGGTAGGAGTGCGTCCCTCCCTGCTTGTTGATATAAAAGACCACGACATGTTGTCAGTCTGGATAAGCAGGGGTCCCTGGGAAAGGTGAGTTTGAAAGGCCTGCATTGCATACAGAATCACTCTCATCTCTAAGATATTGATGTGCAGGGACACTTCCACATCTGACCATGTGCCCTGAGTACGGTAGTTGTGAAAATGAGCTCCCCATCCTAGACCCGATGCATCCGTTGTGAGGATCTGGCTCAGTGAGTCTGTCTGGAATGGAACTCCTGAACCCAGTTTGGGTGAAGTCAGCCACCATGACAGCATTTGTTGGATAGCTCTTGATACCCTTATTGGGTGTTCTAGATTGTCGGATATCTGGTCCCATTGCACCCTTAAGTTCCATTGAGGAACTCTCATATGCAAGCATGCTAAAGGTACCATGGGTATGGCCGCCGTCATATGTCCTAGGGGCTGTAACATGGTTCTCGCTGTGACTGTATTGGCTACAGCTACTCTGGAGGCCTGGTCTCTCAGTTGAGTGGCCCTGTCGGGTGGGAGGAAGGCTCTTCCCTGTTGGGCATCCAGGATCGCCCCTATGTATTGTAGACATTGGCAGGGCCAAGGACAGGACTTTGGGATACTGATTGTTATCCCCAGCTCTTGGAACATTTGAAAAGTGTCCGAGAGGGTGTTGACTAACTGCAACCTGGTGGGAGCAGTTAGAAGCCAGTCGTCCAGGTAAGAACCGACAAAATGGCCCTGTCTGCTAAGCATTTGTTGAACACCCACGGGGCTGAGGAGAGACCGAAAGGCAAAGCCCAGAATTGGTAATGGTTCCCTTGAAAGGCGAACTGAAGATACCTCTTGTGAGCTGGAAACACCGGTATGTACAAGTATGCGTCTTGCATGTCCAGAGAGCACAGCCAATCCCCTTGCTGCAGCATAGGTATCAGACCTGGTAAGGTTACCATCCTGAACCTTTTGTATTTGATGTACTGGTTCAGGAAACTCGGGTCCAAAATGGGTCTTAAGTCCCCCGTCTTCTTGGGAACCAAGAAGAAATTGGAGTAATACTCGGTCCCCAGTTGGGAGTGTGGAACAGGTTCTATCGCTCTTTTTGAGAGCAAGGTCTGTATTTCTTGTCTGATGAGGGCTATGTGGGGGTGGGGTTTGTCTGGAGGGAATTCTGTAAACACCAGCATATAACTCTTTTCGATAATGTCCATCATCCATGTATCTGTCGTTATTTTGGTCCACCCGTCTAGGTAGAGGGAGAACCGACAACCTACTGCTTCCCCCAACGACTCCGCCGGAGAAGGGGGGCTGGTAGGAAGTCGTGCACGTGCGGCTGAGGTAGGCAGGGAAGGTTGGAAAGATTTTGCATTTCTGGGTCCACTATTCCCTGTTTGTTGTGAGGGTGTCTTACGTTTGAAGGGACCTCGGGGCTGTTGGTTTTTTCTGCCAGTTGGCACCTTTGCACTGAAATGGCTTGCACCTAGGTTGCTGAGGTTCTGCCTGGTACATATGGTGAACTGATTGGACTGCTTTGCCTGAGTCTTGCAGTTCTGTAATTATCTTTTGTACCTCCTGTCCAAAAAGGACAGACCCGTGGAACGGGGCATTGAGGACTGAATCCTGGAGATCTTGCCAAAAACTGGAAACTCTCAGCCAGGGGTGGTGATGGAGACACACCCCAGTGGCCGCTGTTCTGGCTGCTGTGTCCGCCAAGTCATAGGATGCCCTAAGTACATGTTTTCCTACGTCCAGGCTAGACTGGAGTAAATCCAAAAGTTCAGTATGCACAGGATTATCAGGCTGCTTTTGGGCCAGCTTGATGGCTTTATTCCTTAAGGATTTTCGATATTGCACCATATGGGCCAAAAAATAAAGGGACCGAATGGAGCAAGTGGAAGGAGCATAAACCCTCCTACCGAACTGGTCTAATTTCTTAGACTCTTTGTCGGGCGGTTGAAAGCTCATATGTTTCATTTGCTTTGTCCTGCTGTGAGCTGCAGTCAGGACCATAGAGTCTGCTTTTGGATTTTCTCCCAAGAAGGGCTTTGCCATAGGAGCTTTACATAGTCTATCTGCCTTCTTAGGTACGGCTGAAAAAGAGGAAGGATGGTCCCCAGCCAACCTGGTTAGGTCCTGAAAAGGAGGGACCAGAGGGAGGATGACCAAAGGTCTCAGGTCACTTATTCCCAAAAAGGTATGAAGCCTTTTCCTCTCTGGGTCCAATTCCTCAGTGTTTCATTGATTTAGGAACTGTATGTGACACATCACATCCATAAACGTTGGGTCATCTGGTGGGGGGACCTGGGTGAGTTACGGGGGCCCTCTGGCTGTGGCAGTATTGCCCCAGATTTTGACTTAGAAATCCTCGAGACAGACTTCTAGTCTTTTGCCCTCTTGTTTCTGTCTCTCTCCCCCCCATCTGCCTCTCCTTCTATCAAATTCTGCTGCAGCAGTATCCTCTATCTTTTTCACACTATAATGGAGTGGCCGCCCATTATAGTGTATTCTCTAACTTCCCCCCTTTTATTCGTTCTCTCTGTCTCGAGAATTCCCAACTTCAAATAAAGAAAAATGCACAAAACGCCCAAAGTTTATTATGGCATTTGTTGCATCGTTTAACAGAATGAATTAATAAAAATTAGCCTTTTTCCCCTGTTGAGGTTACTGAATTAAGTCCCTCCTTAAGAAAGCTAGCACTAGAGCTGTTACAGGTACAGCTTTAGGAGAGAAGCTGTGGGGCTTTGAGAAGGCTGGTCAGGAGTTTTAAAATACAAGGGGTCTTCCTTGTCAGATGTGAGTTGTGCAAACTAGTTCAGCTGCAAAAGGGAAAGCAGCATGTCCCACTGAATAAAAGGGTTTAGTCTGTCTGTCTATCAGACTTGTAGGTTATGCTTTTTGTTTGAGTTTTTATCCACATGCATGAAGAAAACATAAGGACACATTAAACAAATGTACTAGGCAGTATTTAAAGAAGAAGCCCCTACAGATTACCTGGTTGTTGTCTTGACTGAAGCGCTCCTAAAGGGTCTGGCAGCCCAGAATGAAGCACATTTGTAGAGGCTAGAACTGGGTGACATCTGATGTGGGCAGAGTTATTAGCTAATTTAGGTAATTAAGGTTTCAAACTATTGAATATGTGTTTTAACCTGCTTTGAAGACTGTAGTAACTAAGATATCAAAATTGTAAAATAGAATATCAACTTGTTATAACTGTAGTCCCCATTTTTGTGTATTAGCGTAGAAATAAAGTGTAAATATTTAATTAGGGGGCGGACTATAGTGACCACATGATTAATTTATGCCCTGTGAATTCCTATAGAGAGAGAAAGGTAGACACAGATGTTAGATAGCAGTGGAAGGGAGTAGGTGAAGCTCTGTTCCAGAAACATAGAAGATAGTGGAAAGTTAGACTAAAACTACTTCCACTCTGTTACACCTTGAAAAGTAACTGTAAGCTTTTGGTGAGCTAGGATTTGATTTGTATCCAGTTTTTCAGTGTTTTATTTCCTCCTTGGTTACATTATTTGAACTTTTATTTGGATCATTATAATAAAAGGCACACAAGGCGTTCTTGTGTGTCACAACCTACCTTTGGTCTCTACCTGTGTTAAGTTGTCTACACCCACACCCTACGACACTGGCTCGGGAGAATAACCTCTGGAAGAGGAACCTGAGGAGTGAGGGCTGCTTCTGGAAGAGTCAGAAGATGCTGACTGTGAGCGCTTACACCCGTACCTATGTCTGCTCCTGTTGTCCAAGGAAGACCTGGAGGAGGAGCAGTGATGTCTGCCCCTACGCCCGGTATGTTCGGAGTCTGACCGTTTTGGAGTCAGGCTCCTGGGAGTGTGTGGAGACTGTGGTCAGGAGTCCGTGACCAGTATTTTATCCGGAATCGGTGGATGGGGTCAAGGAGGTGGTGGAGGGGGGAGGTCATCCCTCTTTAATATATCTCCTTTTACCATGTTCCACCAGGAGGTAAAGAGTTGTCCCACGTCTGCCTGGGGAACCATCGGCACCTGGGGTGGCATGTCAATGGGTTCTGTGGGAGTGATGATAGGATTGTTCGGTCCTGGAGTCTCCTCATGGGGTACACGAGGACTCAGTGGAGTAGCATGGTCTGTCGTCTGATTGCCTGTCGTCGGGTCCCCCTGACGTCAGGTCATCGGGTGATGAAGGGTTTTATCTGGTGACTTATCAACATGTAGCCTGTTGTCAGGGTGCCGTATGGTCTCCGCTGACACTGGCATCTGAGGCGGCTGCTCCGAAGGCGTCTGACTCTTAGTGGTCGTAGTGGACGTCTGGGTGCTTGACGTCTAACTTTGAGATGTCTGCCTTTGGTCCTTCCATTTTGCGGAAGACCATTCGTCCATCTGTTCCTTAGTTGTAGACGACTTGTCCCTGGGGGAGCGTTCCCTAGAGTGGGAACGTTCCCGGCGTTCATGTCTGTCATCTGTTGTGCCGACGACTGGCTGGAGGACGAGGATGACGCAACCTTGTTGGCTGCAGTTCCTCTCTTAGACCCTGAGGGTTGGTGAAAGGGCCCAAGGCTGAGGGATGGACCTGAGGGTCCATGCCCCGAAGAGCTGCCACCGACTGAAACTGCAAGGGGGGGAGCCTTTGTCAATGTCAGGCCTGATGGAGGGGCTGAGTCCGCTCTCTTTCTCTCTCTCCAGAGTGTGAACTGGAAGGCTCCTCCTTATGAAGAGATTTAGATCTGTACTCCTACCTACTGTACTCCTTGTCCCATCAATGGTGCTTCCCTCCTGAGTGTTTCTCCTTTTGGGAAATCGGCGATCAGGAGGCTGAGGAGCTGGCCTTCAATGGGCGTTGAAGAACGGCAAGCTGTTGCTCCATAATGTATTCCTGAAGAGTCTTGTGGCGGCAGGTCTGGGTCAAGTTAGTTGAACTTGCTGCAGTCCAGGCAGGCTTTGATGTTGTGGGTAGGCCCCAGACAAAAGAGGCACTGCAAATGACCGTCTTTGGCAGGAATCAGCCGCCCGCATGGACACTTAGATTTCCGTCGCGATGTTGAGGAAGACAGAGATGACATAAACTAACATTCACTCAATACTGTAACTTAGAATACAAGGAAAAAATGGGTACTTTTGACTGAAGTAAAATGGAGATTGACAGATACAACGAGGTGTCCGATGGAGCCGAAGCGCACGGGTCGATGGCAGGAAAAGAACTGAGGTGGGGCTGGGGATCACCCCTTTATACAGCTGGTGAAGTAAGATCTGGGCAGTTTGGCATTGAGTGGGGATACAAAAAGGTCCAATTCTGGCTGACCCCACCTGTCAAAGAGTTGGTCTGCGACTGACTGGAGTAGTTCCCACTTGTGGGCTTGTGACTGAGGCCTGCTTAGGCTGTCGGACAAGATGTTTTGGGCACCTGGAACATGCACGGCTTGGGTTCGAGGTGGTGCTCCAGTGCTCAACAGCAAAGCCTCATGGCCGCTCTGCAGAGAGGATATGAGTGGGTGCCTCCCTGCTTGTTGATGTAAAAGACCATTGACGGTATTGTCTGTCTGGACTAGCAGGGAGCCTGGGAACAGTTCTGCCTGAAATGCTTGTAGAGCACAGAGGACCTCTCTCATCTCCAGAATGTTGATGTGCATTTTGTGTGCTCTGAAGGGGACCAGGATCCTTTTTATTTATCTATTTATGTAGAAGTTTTACCAAGCAGGCATACTGAGCAGGGTACCGCTCGATTCCAGATGTGCCCTGGGGAATGGGGGAGTGTGGGACAGAGAAAACAGTTAAATAAAATACAATAGAATCAATTACAGTAGAAATACAAAAGAAATACAATCGAATATACAGTTAAGCAACAGTAGAAAAAACAAAGGAGTTTATGTACAGGGTGTTCAGCTTGGAAGTGCTGTAACGAAAGAAAAATAGAGACAATGATTCATAAGTATCTAAGAACGCAGTGGTACAGTTGTGCAGGACCACTAGCTACCAGCTGAGGGGGCCTATAATGCATAGCCGAGTCTGCAGTGCTAGGTTAGGAACAGGGTACCTTGTAAATGGCATAGGTAGAGGTCTGCGAAAATACAAGTGTGGAGCAGGGTAGCTCGGCAAGCTGGGCAGTGGATGGTGAAACGGGCACAATTTTAGGCCCTCAGCCGTGTAAGTTGCAGGAGCATGTAGTGGCGAAATGCGTCTTGAGGAGAAAGTTGAGCATGAGAGTGCTGGAGGTATGCCTAATGTCTACCAGCAAGGAGTTCCATAATTCTGTCATCCTGTATTTAAAGGCAGCCTGGCCAGTAACGGTGGACATGTGAGGGATGAGGAGAAGCTGGGAATCAATGTTCCTGAGCGAGTAAGCAGGTGGGGGAAGAGCTGTGAGTGCGGCCGCAAGGTAAGAGGGGAAGGATTGTGCCCAGAACTTAGCTGTGGTCCTGGCACAGTGTATCATTCTCTGATCATGGAGAGAAGGAGGACTATGGAGAGATAGATCACAGTGATGGGCTGTGGGGGGCAGGTCAGGGCGAAGCAACAGAATGAGTGGAAGAGAGGATCAAGTCTGGTGAGGGAGGACTTGGGGGCTGCACTATAGACGTAGTCCAGTATAGGGAGAATCATTTTTTGCACGATTGCCGTGCATGTTGGCAGGGGGATGCAACTTCTGTTCGGGTATAAAGCACCCAGCATGGGACACAGTTTCTTGTGGATTGCATCAATATGCACTGAAAAGTCAAGGTACTGATCTAGCCAGACCCCAAGGTAACGGAATGATGAACACATCTCCAGGGGGGAGCCATCAAGGGTGTGGTAGATAGAGGTGGAGTGTAGACGGGAGAGTTTCACCCTTGTGCCAAATGTGAGGGAGACAGTTTTCTTAGGATTTAGAAAGAGTTGATTGGAACGAAACCAGAGTTGGACCTTATTGAAGTCCTGCTGGAGTCTGGTTGATACTTCTGAGGGGGATGGACCAGAGGCATACAGTACTGTATCATCTGCATACATGTGAATGGAAGTATGTGGGCAGGCCAAAGGCAGATCATTTAGGAAGATGGAAAACAACACTGGTCCAAGGACTGAGCCTTGGGGGACCCCTGAAGTGACAGGGAGGGAGGGAGGTGGAGGTGGAAGAGCCAATTCGGACAGTTTGGTTCCTGCCTGTCAGGTAAGACTGAAACCAACTGGTGGCAGAACCTGATAACCCAGAGAGGGAGAGCTTGGACAGGAGCAGGGCATTAGAGACCATGTCGAAGGCCTTTGCAAGGTCAACAGAAATAGCCGAGGTGATGCTCCCATTATCCATTTCCATGAGGATGGAATCGGTGAGTCTGAGTAGAGAGGTGATGGTGGAGTGAGACTTCCTAAAACCAGCCTGATACAGAGTGAAGAAGGAGGTGGAGTCGAGAAAGGAGGAGAGCTGAGAGAGCACAAGGCATTTCTACATTTTAGCAAGGATGGGGAGAAGCGAGATAGGATGGTAGTTACCCGGGGAGGAGGAATCACCACCTTTATGGAGGGGGACGACTGTGGTATTTCTCCATTTAGAAGGGATTGACCCATGCGTGAAGGAGCGGTTAAAGAGAGTGGCCAGTGGGCTGTCAATAGCTGGGGCAGACACGTAGAGCATTTTGGAGTACAGTCCCAATGGGCATTTACCTTTGGAGGGGTTGAGTGACCCAAGGGCCTTTAATACCTCTGTCGGGGTAATAAGGCGAAAGGAGAAGTGGGAGGATGGAGGGGTGGCTAGAATAGATAGGGGTGGCTGCATGGGGTGGGGCGGACTTGTGGACGAGAGAGAGGAAGTGGAGTTTGTGAAAAAGGAGTTGAGCTCAGTGGCCACAGTGTTTGAAGCAGTGATAATGTTACCTGCTATGTTGAGGGTAGGTGTGGGGGGTTGGGCCGGAGGGGAAAGAAGAGATTTAATGGACTTCCAAAACTTTGCTGAGTGGTTAAAGTTAGAATGGAAGGAGGCCTTGAAGTAATTTGTTTTTGTCTTCCGGATAAGCCGTGTGGAGGCATTCCGCAGCAAATGGTAGTGTTGAAGTGCCACTTGAGAACCTGTAACCTTATAGGTTTTCCAGGCTTGGTGTCTGGCTCAAAATTGGTATATGAGGTCAGTGGACACCCAAGGCAAGTGGGCACCTCTTATCCTGGACCTTCTGAGTGGCGCATAGTAGTCCCATATGGCAAGGAATCTGGCCGTGAAGAATTCAAGGGCAGCATCAATGGAGGGTGCCCATGGGATATAGGACCAATCGACATTTTTCAGGTCAGACAGGAGTGCTGTCAGGCCCAGGGATTTATAGGATCTAGTGAGTAGAGTACGGTGGGGCAGAGCCTTAGTTCTGAATATTTTCCCCACCATATATGTTATGTGGTGATCACTGAGAGAGTCCGGTAGGAGGCCTGCATCAAGTATACGATGGGGGTGGGAGGTTAGGGCCCAGTCCAATAAGGTATGGTTCTTGGATTTGTGGTTCAGGCGAGTGGGTTCCATGATACATTGGGACAGGTTTAGCACATTCACCTGGCTTTGTAATATGGAGCTAGAACTAGAGAGCCAGTACAGGTTGAAAACACCAAGAATATGTAGCTCACCACCTGCTGCAAGGGATTTTAGGGTGCCCAAGTGGTCCAGGACGGTGGGCAGCGAGGTACCCAGGGAACAGTAGGACCCTGTTATGTATAAGGGAATTAAGCGGGGGAGTGAGATTTTGATTAACAGACTGCGTGGGCAAGGACAGCATGATTGGAGTGAACTAGAGCTTTGACAAGATGAACATGGCAGTGTCCCCACCCTTCCTTTTGCCCTGACGGTCCTGCTGGATGAGGGAGTAGCCCGGGATAGAGAACTCGGCATCCAGATCGTGGGGCTTCAGCCAGGTTTCAGTAATGATTAGGGTATCAGGGCACAGAGATAGGGTGATGGGTTGGAGTGCCGTGAGTTTGTTCAAGAGGCTGCAAATATTTAGGTGTGCTATTTTGAAAGCCCTTGGTAGATGGAGAGCCTGGGTACTGAGGCTTGAGGCTGTTGGTCCGCTAAGTGGACATTGGGCACCCCAGCCCTGACCCGAGGTGTCTGTAGTGAGAACTTGCCTTGGGGGCTCTTTTCTGAAGGGGACTACCTTGGCCAAATTGGATGGAGTTATCCACCAGGTCAGGGTCTGACGTACTGGGTCCAAGACCATGACTGGTAGTTCCAGGTCATTGGAACGTTGGTCCCACTGCACCTTGAGTGTTCATTGAGGAACCCTCATGTGCAACCAAGCCAGGGGAACAGTTGGAATGGTAGCTGCCATATGACCGAACAGTCTCAGGAAAGCTCTGGCATGACTAAATCAGCAATCGAGCCTGAGACTGAAGGCGATCTGCACTGTCTGGGGGAAGAAAGGCCTTGCCATGAACTGTATCCAGAATTGCCCCAATATACTTGAGTCTCTGATTGGGCCATGGGGATGACTTTGGCAGGTTCAGGGTAACTCCCAGCTCTCTAAAGAGGATAAAGGCATCTTTGAGAGAGCGGAGCAGTTGGGCCCTTGTTCACCCTGTCAGAAGCCAGTCGTCCACGTAAGGGAAGACATAGTGGCCTTGTCTCAACAGGGGCACAGCAACCACTGCTAAGCACTTGGTAAAGACCCTGGGAGCTGAGGACAGACCAAACGACAGTGCCTGGAACTGGTAATGATGCCCTTGGAAGAGGAAAGCGCAGGTATAGTCTGTAGGGCTGGAACACCAGGATGTGAAGATACGTGTCCTGCATGTCCAGAGAGCAGAGCCAATCTCCTTGGTGAAGGAGAGGGATTAGGCCTGGAAGGGTGATTATTCTGAACCACTTGTACTCGATGTAATTGTTCAGATGGCTTGGGTCCAGAATGTGCCATAGATCCCTGGTCTTTCTGGGTACAAGAAACAAGTGGGAGTAAAATTCCTGACCCCTTTGACTTGGGGGAACTGGCTCTATGGCCCTCTTCTGAAGGAGCGACTGAATTTCTTCTTCTATCAGGGCGATGTGAGACTGGTAGTGGGAGGACACTGGAGGATTGTCTGGGGGTCTCTCCAGAAACTCCAGAGTATGACCTCTCTATAATATGAAGCACCCATTGGTCAGCTGTGATTCTGCTTCAGCCCTCGAGGTAGAGGGAAAAGCGACCCCCACTGCCTTTCCTAGAGATTCTGCTGAGGGAGGGAGGTCTGGCAGCGAGACAGGCTGTGGTCTCAGGGGTTTGCAGAGTGGCCTGGGAGGGTTTGGCAATTCTAGAAGCAGAAGAACCTGGGGTCTGGGAGGTGGCTTTATATTTAAAGCCTCCTTTCTGCTGTTGCTGAGCGCGGTGCTGCTGCTGACCTGATGGTTTATGAAAGGGCAGCTACTGGTGGTGGCAAAAAGCTCTGCTTTCTGTGGAGCATCTGGCAGAGGGTTCTTTTTTTTATTTATTGAAATCTTGGATTGATACCTGTGAACGTGAGCTCATTCAAGCAGTTCCACATCAGAGGACAATACAAAGTACAGTTAGTTTTACAGCAGAAACACATTACATGATCACTAGGTCATTAGAAAAATAACAATAATAAGTTACTAGTGCAATCCTTAATGCAGAGTTGGTAGCGCTAGTTAGAATACATGGCAGGATAAATGACAGATGCAATTAGAATTAGTGTAGATCTATTTTACATGTAGCGGAGGCACTGTACAAAGTATGCCTGAGTCAATAACTGTTAGCTTACCAAGGTAAGTAGGGTGAAAGGGAAAAGGAAAAGAGGTGGATGGGAGAGGGAGAATGAGGAGGATAAGCTGGGGGAGTAGCAGTGAGGGAAGCCAGAAAGGGAAGGTAAAAACAGAGGCGGAGTGCTAGTGAAAGTGCTGTGTGCTGTTGGTGGGCAAGGGTAGATTGGCTGTCCTTAAAGTGAGGGGCCTGAGAGAGGACCTTAGTGATAGCAGTCACAGGAGGCCTCGGCTACTAGGTGTTGCCGCAAGAGGTGCTTGAAATGACCCAAGTTAGTTGCGCTGGACATGCTGGGGTGCAGCGAGTTGATCCAGAGTGGGGCTCTGTAGGCAAAAGCATGCTGCCCAAGTGTGATGCAACACCTAGGAGTTCTGAAAATCTGATTGCTGGAACTTCTGGTGGTGCGTGGATTTAGCGGAGGATTAAGGAGGGCTTGAACACCTGGAGGCATCATATTTAGACTGATTTTTTTTGCTAGCAGGCAGGTTTGGTATCTGAGCCTACTAACAAACTGTAACCAGTTTGCCTGGGAATAAAGGTCACATGTATGGGTCTGATGCACAGCACCGGTAAGAAGGCAGCAAGCTTTATTCAGAGCTGTTTTGATGCGCTGCAGGGCAATGTTAGTAGCTGGTCCGCAGATGAACATACCATAGTCGGCGAGTGAGGTTACAGAGCTAAGTATGGCCAGTTGCAGCGCTTCTTGTGTTAGGTTTCACTTATGCCTGTACAGCATACCGATCCTCCTGTTCATGGCTTTTCCTGTAATGTCTATGTGCTGTGTATAGGATAGGGTAGAGTCAAGGGTTATACCAGGTACTTGAATTGCTGTACTAGCTCCAGGGTGGAATTCACATCATTTTCAATGATTAGTTGGAAGATTTTATGCTGACTATGTGTGTTGGTGAACATCATGGTCTTGTTTTTTTTTTTATAGTTCATTATGAGCTTATGATCAGTAAACCATTTTTCAACAGATGTAAAGCTTATTTAGAGTTGATCCTGAAGTTGTATCGGGTGAGGGAGCTTAGTGAAGATAACGGAGTTCGGTTAGTAAGATGACTAGTGAACCACCTGGAGACATCCGAGGAGAGACCAGTGTCTTTAAGTTGGTCAATGAGGAGTGAGTGGTTTATCATATCAAAGGCCTTGGTGAGGTCCATGAAGGTTACCCCAACCAGGAGTCCTTGATCCAGAGAGTTATGTATGTAACCAGTGAATTCCAATAAGGCTGTGATAGTACTACAACCATTCCTGAATCCGTGTTGTTGAGTAGAATGAAGATTGTATAATTCCAGGTACTCCACGAGCTGGTCGACAACGATGTGCTTCAAGACTTTCGAAAGTGGTGGTAGGATTAAGATCGGGTGATAATTCCCCTGAAGTGCACGATCCCCACTCTTATGAATCGGTGTGACAGTTGCGGATTTCCAACATTGTGGGAATTGTGAGAGGTTAAATATTTTGGTAAGTGATGTTTGGACTTCATCAAGGGCAAGGTTGATAAATTTAAGATCCAGGGAATCACCACTGTGCTTCGAGTTCCCCAGCCCAGGACTTGCATAAGATAGCGTCTGGCTAAATTTTTAGTGACAGACTTGAAGTAGAATGGGGGGTGGTGATGTTGTAGATCTAGCATTCCTACGTTGTTTGTCTGGTAGGGTTAAAGTAGTCAGGGGGGAGGATACTGCTCAGGTCTGAGAAATGAAAAGTACGTACCTACCATAATTCCTGATCTTTCTGTGTATCTTCACCATTCATCACCTTTTGGTAATGTGGCCGGAGGTCACGACCATGCGGGAGCTTTTTTTTTTTTGATGGGAGGAGTTGACGCACCATCGACACCACCCTGAAGGCTGACGCACTGCGAGGCACTTGAGGGTTGACCATTAGGCATTGTCGACCCAGCCCTCCCACCAGTTCTGAGTCGCCGTAGAGTAAGAAAGGGTTGGGAGGGAGAGACAAGGAAGTCCAAGGGACAGATAAAGGAAAAGATACACAAACTAAAAAGAGAAATAACCGACTGAGATGACAGAAGGAGAGTTAGAAATCTAAGGGGATTGGGAAGGGCCCCAATCTCTGGAAGTAGAAGAAACGGGAGGGAGGGAAGAATTAGAAATAGGCAGGGGGAGGACATACCCTGAAGACTTGACCTGTCTCCAGATTGTATAGGAACTGTGAAAGAGTAGCCAGAAGGCTATACTGCCAGAATTCAAGGCACAGAATCACTGGCAATAAACTCCAACATAAGCAGAAGCGGCTACTCTGGAAGAAAAGACAGGATACAGGATACAGGGCTGTACCCCTCCTGAAACCAAATTTGGAGGTAAGAAATAAAGTTTCTTAAATTAATCTGAGGGTTGAGTCCCTAAGGACAAGAACAAAGGAGAATAGCGGAAAAGAGAGAGAGAGAGAAAAGAAGAGAGGGCAACCACCAACCCCCACCCCACAGGGGTGGAGCCGAGGCACTGAGAAAAGTGCCTCTCCCTGATCCTCTCCTCCTGACAGAATGCAAAATTCCCTGGGTGCCCAAGGTCACCACGCTCCTGACCAGCAGAAAGGAAGGAGGGGGGGAAGGAGACCACACAGAGGGAAGGGGACCCAGAGACTGAGGCCCCAGGGGGATGGAGGGTGGGATTGTGATGAATGATGAAGATACACAGAAAGATCAGGAATTATGGTAGGTATGTAATTTTCATATCTTATCTGTGTCAATCTTCACCATTCATCACCTTTGGGTGAGTATCTAGCCCCGAAAGGACTAAGTCCCTTAGCTCTCAGTGGGTAACACACTGGGAGGGAAAACCTTCATGGGTCAGAAGAGGCCCGAGACTGGGGAGAGTGAGACAGGGACCCCCGGAGGGGGGCAGGAGGTTTTTCTGACAGATGCCGCCTCACCCTACAGGAGAAAAGATGGGTTCTCTGGTATGCAGAGGAAATAACCCTATGCCGGGCCAAGGGTGACAACCGGGAAAGACGCAGCCATGCCATCCGACTAGTGCAGATCGCTGTCCCTACGACCCTGGAAGATACCTCGTTGGCACTGTAAAATGCCCTCACTTGGTGCCTTGCTAGCTCCAGGCCATGTGCAGAGAGTGCAATGGCTTATCTGGTTACCTCCGAATCAGGCAAGGAGGCTAGTAGTTGACCCAGCCTGGACTACAAGAACCTATCACCGGAAGCAAGTGGGCCTGATGAACAAAAATCGACAACAACCACCGTGTTGAGTAGAAGGTCCTCCTCCCCCAGAAGTCAAAATCTGTGGAATCTTGATCTGGGGGCAAGTCACGGTGGAGGGCACGAAGTCCATCGGGAGTGTCCAGCTGCATCAGTCCTGACTGAGGCTGAGGCATACGACCTGGAGACTCCAGGGGGAACACAATACCTCTGGCTCAGATCCCTAGGGGCTGGGACTCTGGAAAAGGGTCTTTGCCAGAAACGCAATGACGCCTCCTGGAAAGGAGCAGGCCAGGCAGGCACCACAAGGGTGGTTGCACTGAAGTCGCCTAAAAAGGCACTCATCGAATGCTCCAGATTGTGCTGAGGAGTGGGTGGGGTGATACACAGGTCTTCCATCATCATCACGAGGAAATGCTGATACTCAGTGAGATCAGCAGCAGGGGAGATGTGGACGGAAGGCTCCTCTCCCCCAGAAGAGGAGGAGGAGGAGGAAGCGGAAGACCTCAGAGATTCAGAGGTTGACTGCTCAGGTGGGGGTGGAACACCTGCTCGTCCATGGCCCTGACATAAGTAGGGAAGTGAGCAGCCGCACCCCTGAACTGTTCCCAGGAGAGAGAGGTCCCATAGGACCATGAATGCCTGGGAGAGCAGGAGATGGTGACAGAGGAATGGGGTCTAGGTCCACAACAGAAGAGGACTGTCTTCTGTCCGGGCAAGAGAGCGCACTGGAAGCCTCAAGGGAAGGAAGAATTCTGGGAAGCCGAACAGCCAACAGCTGATCAATCATGCTGGAATTGCCTAGACCATGCCCTGAAGAATCCCCCCGTGAGGTGACCAGGACCATTTAAACCCAGAAGGATGGTTCCTTCCCTCCAAAGACCAGGGCCCTCTCGAGGAGACTGAGAAGGAAGGGCGGGGGTCCATGCTTCAACTCCTCCCTGAACCCAGGTGGGTCCCAGAGAAGGGTCACCGTTTCGAACCCTAAACCCTCGGAGTCCGGAAAAGCCCTCTGCCTTGCAAACACCAGCCTGGGCAGCTGGCAACCCTGGTCTGTCCCCGAGGAGACCACCCAGGGAGTAGCATCCTCCTCTCCTGAGGGCGCTCTGGTCGGCCCTAAAGTTGGTCGATCCAGGCACACCACATGATGGGGTAAACCAACTGAGGGGGCAGAAAACCCTCCTAGGCTGCAGGGCAATAGTGGCCTGGACCACCACCTACTGGTCAGCACCCCTGACCTCAGACTTGGGGGCTACCACCCGCTCCTCAAAGGGAGGCTGGTTCCAGTCAGCCAAAGTAACTACTAGGGTATCCATGTGGGCTACCAACTCCAAAGAGTCAGATAGCGGGTACAAACTGGACTCAAGAGTCCACCTCCGAAGAGGAAGAGACTGAAGTCCGGTGCCAGACCGTATGTGGACACCTGCTCCTGTCCGGACCGAGGGAGGTGCCAGTCTGGGTGTCCACACCAGAGCCATCACCGAACTCCCCCATGGCACCGTGAATGGCACCCAAGGAAGAGACAGCACCGAGAGCGACGGCGCTGTGACTTCGCTCGATGCCGCAAGTGACGCTGGAACTAGACACGGCACCATCCCCTGCCCTGGCGCTGAGACTAGAAACAGTCTAAGAACTTCCCCTGACACTGGTGCTGACAGCAGAGATAGCGCCAAGTGGTGGACTGGCACCGACCATGGTGCCATCAGGGCCCACGGCGCCGCAAATGGCACTGAGGCCCAAAACAGCACCGAAAGACGGCATCGAAGATGGTGCTGATCCAGGCTTTCCAGCCTGAGGAAACGACACCAGGGAGCCTTCGGCCCCGAAAGGGTGATTGCCAGAGCGGTGCCTCCCGCCCGCCCCTCAGGGAGAACGGACTAGGCCTCCTGTACCATGGAAGGGGCTTCTGCCATGGTGAGGCTACAAGAAGCGGAAGCCCTCTGCTCCGCGGTCTGTATAGAACTGGGAGGAGACCTGGAGGAAAGGCCAAGAGACCATGACTTGGCCCGACGATTGCACACCCGTCCCCCGAAAGTCGGCGGTGCACGTCCAACTTTCCACACGCGCTGTTCCAGGACATGACAATCCATAGAGAAACAGGCATAGCATGAATCCATGTCATGAAGCAGGCCAAGGCATGTAAGGCAATGATCATGCTGGTCGGTAACGGAGTACTTGCGGCCGCACGGGCACCGACGCATGGGAGACCGCCCCGCTTTCAGCGACTTTTTGCCCTCCGACCTAGACATGATTGACAGAAAACAATGAAAAAACAGACTCAATGTCACTGAAAATAATAAAGGAACAATCTTACCAAACAGTGGCGTAGAGTAGGGCGAAACAGAACCGTCAGGTAGACTCGGCGTTGACAGACGAAGACTAGACCCAACATAGTTGCTTGGAGATCCTCATGAGGTGCGACCTCTATGGCGGGAGATGAAGAACTGGTGGGAGGGTGGGGCCAGTGACAGCTAATGGGCAACCCGCGTGCGCCACGCAGTGTGTTGGCCTCGAGGGCGATGCCATCGCTGCGTCGGCTCTGCCTATAAAAAAAAAAAAAGTTCCCGCGGGGTCGTGACCGGCCACATACCCAACTGTAATGAATGATGAAGACTGACACAGATAAGATCTAAGATCAACTATAGTACCAGGATTTACTCCCCCCCCCCCTTTGATTAACTCAGTACATCCTGGAAAGTTATTTCCAATAATCACGGGTACAGGTAACTCAGATACTATTCCCACTTTCATTTGGTGTGACACCCCATTAATACTCACAGTCACTTGGGTGGTGAGAAAATATCCCTGTGGATGCAGATGACACCAGTACCTGGCCCTTATGCACAGTGTTTTCCCAGCACTTCAACATGCACTAGGGTCTGTCTGCTTCCTGAATCTGTAAGTCCTTTCACAGTCTTATCTCCCACCTTGACTCTGTACTTGCACCAGATTGCTAAGGACAAATCCGCTCCAGTGTCACTCTTCTTACTACAGCTATTTTTTGCAATATGACCTTTCTTATTAGTTACAACAAATAAAGTCTTTGGGTGTAGATTTGTCACCCCCACCAGAGTTCTTATCAGATTTGGAGTTTAAATGGGAAAAAGATTGTCTTACCGGTGCTTGGCTGTAACCTCGCTGCTGTGACGTCTGGCCATTTGGTAGTCTTCAGCCAAAGAAACAGCCTTCTACCCCACTTTCTGGTCGGTGTTCTTTAATCCAAAGCTGCACATCTGTAGGCAGGATGTTGAGGAATTGCTCCATTGCAAATGTGTCAATGATCTGTGGGACTGTTTTGCCCCTCTGGTTGGAGCCATTTAGTGAGTTCTCTGAGTTGGGTGAAGGCTTCTCTAGGATTGTCAACTGAGTTGTACTTCAGAGACCGGAATCTTTGCCTGTAGGTCTCTCCTGAAATGTCATATCTTTTCAGGATTTCACTTTTCACCAGGTCATAGTTTTTTTGACTATGCAGTGTCCATATTGCTGTAAGCAGGTTGGGCTTTACCTGTCAGGTAAGGTACCAGTCCGATTGCCCATTGCTGCTTTGGCCACTGGCAGGCTGCAGCAACCCTTTCAAAAGTTGTCAGGTATGCTTCAATATCATCCGAGGGACACGACTTTGTAAGTTAAATGTATTTCAAATTGTGTCTCGTTGCTCTGCTGGACCAGTGCCAGATCCTCCAGCTTTGACAGCTTGCAAGGCATCCCTCCATCGCTGCATCTCATCTCCTCTCTGCTTATCAAGTTGCTGCATTTCCTCTCTTCTCCATTTTACAGTCTATTTGTTGTATAGCCCATCATTTGAAAAAGGCAGTCACGCTTTCAGGTTCTGTCACTGCCTGCTTTTTTATTTCCATCGCTGGTGCTGGCTGTACGGTCTCAGTTTGGACTCTTGTTTCTGCTTCTAGTTTGGCTGCCATTCTTCTGGTAATGATTCCTGGGCTTGCTGCTGCAGAATCCATACATTTCTGCTATGCTTCCCTGGTACAAGGTCCAGTACCCACACACAAAACTCCTGACTCAGAATATGCACGGTGTAAATCTCACTTATTCTGACACCATCTGTTGTCGAGGCAGAGGTCAGGAAGCATAGGAAAATCAGGAGCAGTTCTAACATTCACAAGTAGCGTTTTATTATCAATAACAGTAAAATAAAAAATAAATATTGTTCAGAATAACTATTTACAAAGGCAGTACAAACAGAAAAAGTCCTTCTGAGTGTTTCTTCTCAATTTCAAATGTCAGTCTCTCTAGCAAAAAATATTGCTGCTCTTTTTACAATAAGCTTTTGCCAGGAAACACATTAAGAACATCCTGTTTTTCAGAAAATGTTCTTGTGAGTTTCTTTGCAGGTGCAACAAACAGAGCATAGTGACCCAGAACTGACCTCTTGTTGACAGCTCTGCAAAGATTTTGCAAACCAGCATCTCAGGTTAACCCCTTGAGTTCCAAATAGCTTTTTGCAATCATTTCAACAATATAACTATATACAGTTTCAAACCAAGGGATCCCAGTTTCACACAAAGATTCACGTATATTTTATAAGTGCAGATATGCAAGGGGGAGGAAAAGATAGAAACAGCAAGTGAAGGCAGAGATATAGTGAAAGGTGGAAAATCGCGAGACCATCGGAGTAATCAGTTCCAAGGTCTCACGAGAAAAGTTGGTTGCGCAATCAGACAGACGAGACAGAAAAGGAGAGAATAGAGCAGAACCTTGGATTTAAACTCTTTTTGCATAACAGCTGGGATAGGGCCTTATTCAGCCCTGTCACAAGGTTCAATGTATGGAGCCTGTGCTCGGCTTCCGAGGTGTGGTTGGTGAAGTACACTGGAAGACTAATCACTTGGTTAAGGTAAAAATCTGACACAACCTTCGGGAGGAACTTTGGGTTTAGGTGAAGCACAACCTTGTCCCTGTGGAAGACCAGGTAAGGAGACTCCACTGAGAGCGCCTGGAGCTCACTGATCGTTCTGACTGCTGTAACAGCCACAAGGAAGGTAATTGATCTTCCATGACAGGTGAAATATTTCACACCTGTGCAACGATTCGAATGACTTGCCCATGAGCTTTGCCAACACAAGCAGCACATCCCAAGGTGGTTGTGGTTCACACACCAGAGGGGAAATGTGGTCAAGGCCTTTAAAAAAAGTGCCAGACCACCTTCTCCTGTGCTAACAACTGCTAACTGGCCCACGCTCGATAGGCAGAGATGGCTGCCAGGTGTATCTTAAGGGTCACTGACCGAAGGCCCAACTGGGAGAGGGACCAAAGGCAGTAGAGAATGCTAGCCACAGGACAAGATAAGGGGTTGAGCCCCTTGCCCTGGCACCAAATGGAGAACCTCTTCTATTTGAAGGTGTAGCATTTTTGGGTCTACTCCTTCCGAGATGCCTTCATCACAACGAGGACATATTCAGAGAGACCCAAACCTGGAACTCTAGTCACTCAGGAACCAGGCTGTCAGGTGCAGGGATTGAAAGTCCAGATGGAGTGCCTTCCCCTGATTGATGGAGATCAGGTCTGGGCATAGAGGGAGATGCGTCGGGAGCCTGCTGTTGAGGCTGAGGAAATTGGGGTACCAGAAACGGCATAGCCAGGCCAGATCCATCTGGATCACCTGTGTCTTGTCCCTCCTTGCCTTGAGCAGCACTTTGTGGATCAAGGGAAATGGAGGGAAGGCATAGAGGAGGCCTGGGGTCCAGGGCCTTGAAAAGACACCCCACTGCAGCGTTCTCTGCTGAGGGGGGTGGGCACAGAACAGCTTCAGCTTTGCATTCTCCCTAGAAAAAACTGGTCCACCAGAGGGGTGCCCCACTGGGAGAACGGGTTGTGTACAACTTCTTGGTTGGGAAAACACTTGTTAGACACCTCGCTCACATGGCTGAACATGTCCGCCAGCTGGTTGGAAACACCGGCCACATGGGTGGCCAGGAGATTGGCCTCCAAGCTACACACGAGGGTACACACGCAGAGAGCTTCCCTGCACAGAGGAAGGGAGTGCGTCCCACCCTGCTTGTTGAGGTAGTACATGATCGTGGTGTTGTCCATCTGGACCTGGATACCTGACCCCAAATGTGTGGAGCAAAAGTAGTCAGTGCCAGCCAAACTGCTCAAAGCTCCAGCAGGTTGATGTGGCATCAGGACTCTTCAGGGGTCCAGAGCCCATGGACTCTGTGGTCCCCCAGCTGGGAACCCCAGCCCATGAGAGAGGCATTGGTCATCAGGGTGACCATCGGCTGTGGATGGACAAACTGGATACCTTCCTGCAGATGTTCTGTGACTAATCTACACTGGAGGGTGTCCCACATCAGCTGGGTCACAGTGACCAGCTGGTTGAACTGGCCTTGCACTGAGACTACTGGCGTGCCAGTCCCATTGCAGAAAGCACATTCTTCAGCGGGCCCAACGGACCACACTGGTGCAATCCACCATGTATCCCAGTAGGCGCTCGAAGTCCCGAGCAGGACGCAACTGCCTAACCCAAAATGATAAGGCAAAGGAGGAGAGAGCCTCCGCCCTGTCTGCTGGGAGTTGAGCCTTGGCTCCGCAAGAAGTGAGCTCCGCCTCAGTGAAGTTGATCACCTGCGAAGGCACAAGTTCCCACTTGGCCGTGTTGACCAGGAGGCCAAGGGAGACGCAGGTCTGGAAAGCCAGGTCCCTGGACCTCTCCACCTTCCGCCTGGAGGGACACGCAATCAGCCAGTCATCCAGGTAGGGGTAAACCCAGAGTCCTCAGCACCTCCGGTAAGCTGCCACCACTGCGATGCATTTGGTGAAGACCCTGGGGGCCGAGGATAGGCCGAATGGCATGGCCCAGAACTCGTAGAGGATCCACTCTGACCGGAACCGGAGGAACCTGCGGTGGGACAAATGGATTGGGACGTGAAAAAACACATCCTGACGATGCAGGGAGTAAAACCACATGTTCTGCTTGAGATGGTATGATCTGAAACAGAGTAACCATCCTGAAGGTGCGCGGCCTGATGAACTTGTTCAGGTTGTGCAGATCTAAGATGGGGCGCCAGCCCCCTTTGTTTTGGCACCAGGAAGTACCTGGAGGCAAACCCTGGGTGTTCCAGAGGGTCTGAGACAGGAGCCACGACCTTCCTGCGGAGGAGCTGGGTTATGTCATTCCAGAGGGCTGACAGGATGTCATCGGACCCTACGCCCTCCCACGGGGCATGGGCTCAGCAGGGCAGGTATGCTTTGAACTCTAGAGGCAGACCCTGACCGACCCCCTTGAGGACCCACCTGTCCATGGTAACAGTGGACCAGGCGGAAAGGAAATGGCAGAGCTGGCCCCTCACGGGAGGATCCAGGGGAGGCATGACGGGCATGAAGGAGGCACCCCTCAACCTGTCAATGGGCAGGCTTGGAGGCGGAGGAGGTCCCGGCTGAAGAGATACTGGGGTCTCATCCTCCAGGCCTGTGGATGACTGTGGCAGCAGACTTTGGTCCAGGTTGCCAGGCCTGAGCCTGCTGTCCAGTTTGGGGCTGGGCTGGTTTGGCTGTAGGAGCAGAGGGGGGCTGAAAGGGCTTCTTAGACTGCTTAGAGCCCTTGGGATCCCTCTGAGTGGATGTCACCGAGTCCAGTGTGGCACTGGACATCTCAATGCGGGTGAGGTGCCCTTTGACCCCAGGCCCGAACAAGTCAATACCCAGGAAGGGGACATCCGGCAGCTTTTGCTGGGTATTGGATGTGAAGGTTGAGATCCACAGCTAAGCCCTGTGGTGCATGGCCACCGCAGCTGCCATGGACCTGGCACATGGGTCACCAATGTCCATAGCCACCTAGAGCTGTTTGGGTACAGCTCGGCCCTGGTCCCAGACCTGCTTGACCGTGGTCTGGAGGTCTACTAGGAGATGAGGGAGGATCCCATTGAGTGTGCCCAGAAGGGCATGGGAAAAGTGGGCCATTAAAAGGGCCGAACTCGCCATGCGAAGGCCAAGAGAGGAGGCAGCATACACATGCTTGGCTGACTGGTACAGCTTCTTGGACTCCATATTGAGTGGCTTGCCAGCATCACCCATGTTGCCCAAGCATCTAAACACAAATTCCGCCAGAAGGCCCTCAGCCAAGGGGTGCTCTGTGAGCCTTGAAGGGGACCTGATAGGGACAGCATACTTGCAAGCCATTCGGGCCAATGGTGCAGGGCAGGAGGCCAGATGCTGCCACAGCACCAGGGCAGGGTCCAGAATGGCCTCCACCATTGGGAATGCCTCCACAGGGGAATCACCCCGGTCTAGGATCTCGATGAGCGGGTATCGTGCCTGCTTCTGAATCGGCTCCATCTTGAGACCCGTGGACTCCAAGATAAGATGGAGCAGGCCCATAAAGGAGGTAGGAACTTCCTCCTTCGAGATATCCTCCGTCGACTACACAGCCACCGGACGAGAATGCAAGGAGGCGCCCTCCGACTCAAAGACTCGTCAAAGAGGGTTCTACCGCCAAAGTCCCTACTGACCCACCAAGGATGGCCAGTGGTGACAGTGACAGACAGCCGATGGGGGAGATCTGGGGTGGGACTCCTAGGTCAGAGTGCCGGTCTTCAGCTGTTTCAGCGGCGGCGCCACCTGACTCGGGTCGGCTCCTGCTAAGGCGGAGAAGGTGTTGGCCTCTATGGCAAGAGCCAAGTGATTGCCAAGGTCAAAGCTGGAATGGGCTTTATCCCAGTATACACGAGCTGCTGCCACATCAAGTCCTCACAGTGTCAATGCAACTTGCACCAAAGCCTCTCCTCACTCGAGGAGGATGAGGATGAACAGTAGTGGCAGCGCCACTTCTCCGAGTGCCAAGAGTGCGAGCACTGATGCAGGCTGCTTGACTTGGGGGATGTAGTGTGGGACTATGACCTTGACCATCAGGGGACTGATGGTGGGTCTTGGAGGAAGTCGGCGAATGCCAAGGAACTTCCAGGTCCAGAGTCTCATGGGAAGGGGTGGCGGTGGATCAGCCGACTGATCCGTCCCCTGAATCAAAGGTAGGACCGGAGTCTTGGATAGGGAGGTATCAGCATCTTTGGGTGACAATGGGTCAATTGGCTCGAAAAAGATCTCGGATGGAAGATCGACCTGCATCTCGACCAAATGGCCCGATGGGGAGACCGCGAGGCCAGCTGCCTTGGGTGCAGCATCCACCGAAGTCAAAACCTCCAGAGAAGTGTGGGAATCAGAGGCCCGAGAGCGCTCCTGATTCTACGAACAATGGTGAGATCGTTTCTTGGTCTCTTTTTTAGACTTAAATTTGTGCCTAGAAGGACCTTGCCCATGAGTTGGAAGGGCCTGGCACAATTCTTTGATTGCCCTATAAAAGGGGGCACCCAAGGAGAGCAGCAAAAAGGCCGAAGCCAAGGAAGCATGAGCAGCGGCCTGAGCTGTGGCCTCCTTGAATGCTGTAATAAAACAAAGGGCCTCTTTAGTGTGAGAGCAGTAAGGAGGGAACCACCTTCTTCCAGCAGAATGGAACTGAGGTCACGGGGCGGTGCCAAGGGAGTTGCCACCTGGGTGGGTGGGAGGAGCCAGCTTGAACACGTTCCGGCAAATATTAAAATGGAAAGTAGACTGCCAGAAGTATGGACAAGTACACCATATTCACGTCCCTAGAAAAACAGATTACTCACCTATAAAGTACAGTTGCATACCTACTGTAACGGTAGATCTTCGAGAAGATCTCTTGCAGCAGGTAATACTCTTGGGTCCTCACCAGAGGGTGCTCTTCTGCATGGCAGCTTCTACCAGCTGTTTTTGCTGAGGGGCCGCTCACACAGATTACATCATCCTGTGACTATAAAGGTGTGGGCGACCCCAGGCATCCTCAGTTCCCCACCGGCTTCAGCTCGCTAAGTGAAGACCAAGGGAGAACTGAGGTACCCTAGATGCCCCCAACCTCTCCACCCTTTTTTTTCTGGAACAAATATATCTTCAAGGAATGTCTCTTGCAGTAGGTCATTACTTCCGGGAGGGTCCAGCAGAGGGCGCTGTCATGTGGCAGCTTCTTACAGCAGTCTTTCATCAGGGACGGACCAAAAACATGACATCTTTCTGTGCTCTATATAAATGTGGGTGGTCCCTAGTATCCTCAGTTCTCTGCCGGATTCAGCTCGCAAAGGCGAGGACCAAGGGGAAACCGAGGTACCAAATAGTTCCAACCCTAAATCCTTGGATTTTGAGTTTGTCTCTATTAGAGAAGGAGGGGGACAGAGGGCGGGATAGGACCTACTGCAAGACATTCCTTGAAGATCTACTGTTACGCTAAGTTCTTAAGTAACCGCACTATCTTCCACGGAATGGTCTCTTGCAGTAGGCCATTACTTCTGAGAGATTCCCCAGCAGTTATGTCCAGATGGGAGGACAGTTATGATAGAATGCCTTGGAAGATGGCACGACCAAAGGCAGTCCTGCACCATGAGGCAACATCTAGGCTGTAGTGCCTTGTGAAGGTATGTATTGTGGACCAGGTAGCCGCATTGCAGATGTCCGCAATAGAGGCACTTTTAAAGCAAGCCACAGTGGCTGCCATAGCCCTAGTGGAGTGAGGTTGAACACGATCCGACAGGGGCTTATTGTATTTTTTGTAACAAAAAGTAATGCAACGTGCCAACCAACAGGAGAGGGTGCGCTTCGCAACCGGAAGGCCCTCATACCCAGAGGCAAATGTGACAAACAGTTAAGATGTTTTCCTAATGGATTTAGTCCTGTTAGTGTAATAGCAGAGTAGCCTGTGAACATCCAGAGTATGTAGGATATGTTCCCCTGGATTGGAGTAGTCAAGGTAGTACACTGGTAATTCCAAGGACTGATAGAGAGTCTATTCCGAGACTACTTTAGGAAGAAAGGACGGGTTGGTGCGCAGCATGACCTGGTATGTATGAAATATAAGATAGAGTTCCTTGCACATGAGGGCATGCAGCTCTGAAATAGTTTGAGCTGATGTGATGGCTACCAAAAATAATGTTTTCCATGAGAGGAAACACATATCACAAGTGGCAGCAGGCTCAAAAGCCACCACTGTCAATTTTTCAATCATAAAATTAAAGTCCCATGGGGGCGTAGGACATTGGATAGGAGGTTTAACATGTAGTACGCCTTTCAAAAACATTTTAGCTAGATGATGTTGGTACAGGAAATGGCCATCCAGCGGTTCGTGGAAAGCCGAAATGGCAACCAAATGGACATTTATAGAAGAATAACTAAGACCTGCTTCAGTTAAGGAGGCTAAGTAGTCCAGGATTTTTGTGAGAGGACATGAATACGGGTCCAGTGCATGAGCTGTGGATGGTGGACCAAACGGAAAAACATTTCCATTTACAATTATAGGTGTCTCTGGTAGCTGGTTTTTGCGTGGCTAGGAAAATGTTAGCCACCTGAGTTGACACTTGTAGTCTTCTTATAAATGTGTCCTCAGGAGCCAAGCATGAAGACGTAAGGTCCTCAGATTGGGATGGAGGAGGGAGCCGTGATACTGGGTCAAGAAATCAGGTCTGAGTTGCAACTGAACAGGGCCCGTCACTGACAGTTGTTGCAGTAGTGGTATCGAGGCCACAGGGGTGCTATCAGAATCAGTGTGGCTGACTCGGTTTGCAATTTCATGAGGTTGCGAGGTTGAAGAGGGATTGAGGGGAGCATATAAGAAGCGTCCTGTCCAAGTAAGGGACAGAGCATCTGTAGAGTGCCCCCATTTGTTCGGGATAATGGAACAATAGTTGGGGAGACGATGGTTGTCTGGGGAGGCAAACAGATCGATCTGTGGAGCGCCCCATCGACAAAAGATCTCTTGAAGGACTTGTGTGTGCAGGGTCCACCCGTGAGAGGAGAAGGACTGACAGTTTGTCCGCTAACTGGCTGAAACAGCCTGGTAGAGGGACCACAGTAAGCATTAGGTTTTGTTCGATTGCTTCTTGCCATACATTGAGCGTCTCCATGCAGAGGGTGCGTGATCTCATGCCACCCTGCTTGTTGATATAAAATACTACAGTTGTATTGTCTGACTGAATCATCAAGGGACCTGGCGTCAGGTAAGGACGGAAGGCCTGAACTGCCAGGAGAACAGCCCTCATCTCCAGAAGATTGATATGAGGTTGTTGGGGACAAGATGGCCACTTGCCCTGTGTCGTGTACTGACCCAGGTGGGCTCCCCAACCGTCCAAGGAAGCATCTGTAGTTAGAGTCTGGTGAGGAGGGGGCGATGAAAGGGAAGACCCCGAGTGAGGTTGGAGGGGACTGTCCACCAGGTCAGGGTATATCTGAGAGATGGAGTCACCCTGATTTTGTCTTCAAACTGCCCTGTCCTCTGGCACCATTGATTCTGTAGTATCCATTGGATGGGACGCATCGTTAGCCATGCAAATTCCATGGCTGGAATGGCAGCCGCCATGTGCCCTAAGAGGTGTAACATTATTCTGGCAATGACTATTTTTTGAGACTGGATCCGTAAGACTAGGTTTATCAGGGTCTCTTGACGGGGCATAGGCAAATATGCTTTGGTCACTGTTGAGTCCAGTATGGCTACTATATATTGGAGTGATTGGGTAGACTGTGGGCTGGACTTCGGCCAGTTTACTGTTATCCCAAGATCGCGGAACAGCTGTAGGTTCTCCGAGAGGGAGTCCAGCAGATGAGCCATGAAATATGCTTTTATCAACCAATTGTCAAGATATGGGAATACAAAATGACCCCACTTCCATAATGCAGCGGGTACCACTGCTAAGCATTTGGTGAACACCGGAAGAGCTGATGAGAGGCCGAAAGGAAGTGCTTGAAATTGGTAATTCTGACCCAATAGATGGAAGTGTAGGTATTTGTGATGAGCCGGGTGGATGAGGTTATAAAGATAAGCATCTTTCGTATCTAGAGCACACATCCAAACCTTTTTTTTCAGGAGTGGCATGAGTGATGTTAAGGTGATCATGTGAAAGTGTTTGTACTGGATATACTGATTCAGACCCGAGATCCAGAACTGGTCCGAGGTCCCCTGTCCATTTGGGTACTAGAAAGAAATGGGAATAAAATCCCATTAGTTGGTCTGATCTGGGTACTATCACCTGTTTGTTGATCAGGGCAAACAATTCCTCCTGGAGGATGGCTGTATGATCCGGAGGGTACTGAATCCTTTGAGGTGGAAATGCAAGAGGCGTGAAGATGAACTCCAGTGTGTGCCTGTCTTGGATTATCTGCAGTACCCTTTGTCGGTTGTAATCTTTTTCCAGGCTTCTATATGAAGGGCAAAACGATCCCCTACCGCCTCCGAGGCGTGATTGGGGAGGCGAGGGGAAAGCCCTGCAGAGTCACTGTGAGCTGGACTAGCTCGTCCCGGCTGCGGGACGGGCCCGGGAAGGACAGGTGGAAGAAGAGCCGCCCCAGTTGAGCTGGCCATGTCCATGAAAGCCAGTTCTATTGTAGTTTTTATACCTTCAACCTCTTTCATTGTATGTATAGGACTGGGTCCTGGTAGAATGATACATTACCCTGGACAGTATGGAGAGTCCAAACGGAGGCTTGCAAGTAATCTAGAAGCATCTGAGTGCCTGGACCAAAAAGTTTGTAACCATTAAATGGGGCATTGACTACCTTGTGTTGTATGACAGGTGCCAACCCAGATACGCGGAGCCATGCATACCCGGCAATATAAGGCAATACCCGTAGCTGATATACGGGTTGAGGTATCAACCACATCATATCCTGACCTGACCTGAGTAGGTGCTGGGAAATGGACGTCATAGTTGACAAGGTTTGTATCAATTGTTCCCTTTCGTTGGAATGAGGCAGTTTGTTTATAATGTCTAAGGCAGTCGTCCCCAGGGTCCGTTGGTATTTCACCATATGGCCCATATAATTCATTACTCTGATATTCATTGTACCAGAAGAGAACGCTTTTTTCCTAAATAGTCAAGTCTTCTGGACTCCTTATCAGGTGGCAAAGAGTTCATGTGTCTTGGCTTCTTCATTCTGTCATGAGCTGCCATAATGACAACGGAGTCAGCTTCAGGAATCTTGGCTAAGAAGGGATAATCCACTGAAGCCTGATATAGGTGGACAGCTTTTCGGGGAACGGCGTAACAGCCTAAGGTTGAGTCCATGCCTCTGAAATTGCATTCTGATAGGTCAGTATGAGTAGAGGTATCACCAATACCGGTTCTTCTGGTAATTCCAGATATTCAGCCATATCTTTGCGCTGTTTATCATGTTCAGTAGTGCTGAACCCCATCACTTTCTGAATCCGAATCATCATGTCATTAAAGGATGGGTCATCCAGAGGAGACATGGCCAAGGGAGCAGGGATGTCCTCATCAAGAGAGGAGATCACCGAGTAGGGAGAGTCCTGATCAGGAAACTCTAGGTCCTAGAAATCTCTGTCTTCTACATCCTCAGGTATATCTCCCGGGACATCTGGGTCGTCTGACCAGTAAGCCTCCAATGGAGGAGGGGGAGGCAACCATGGAGGGATCATCTCCTGGTCGGTGTGATGCCTTTTTGGGAGGTGGAGAAGGAGAATGCCCAGGGAACTGGCCGGACTGGGCCAGGATGGAAGGAGGGGCGTACCCCAGAGTGCAACACTTGATGCACCACTTTTTCCATATCTGGCGCCTGAGTAGGAGGCGGGGTAGGAAACTGGGCCAGATATTTAGACACTATAGGTGTGAGGGACGGGATTGGCCGCTGAGGAATAGTGGGACGAGCCCCTGGGTAATATAAACCTGGGTCTCTGTATCAGTTTGGCCCCCTATAGGAATGCCCCTGTGAAGGAGGAGGGGTATTTAGCAAGGAAAATGAGGTAGGTTTGCCCCTAGGAATCTGGAACACTGTGGAGGAGCCCCTGGAGACAACGTCACTATGGTATTCATAAGGCGTCGATGGAAAAATGGTGTCTGCCAATGAGACAGTCTTTTGCTTGGCTGTATGTACCGTAGCAAATGTCGACGAAAAGAGCTTCATCGACAGAGCAGGGGAAGCCTGCATAGTTTTCAATGCATAGGAAACCGCTGACGAGAGAATAGATGCTCTCGTCGATGAGGATGAAGGAAAAGCATGCACCGTCGATGGTGTGAGTGTGGAAAGAGTCACCATTGACGTGCAACATGGCTAGGAGTATGAGGAGGGTTTCTCCTTCTCCCCTTTTCTGCCGGGAGAGAGACGGTGAAGTGGGGAAGCTCTTGGGATGAGCCCCTGTGTCACCAACAGAGACAATCGTTGCTCCATCAATAATTTATCAATCTGCAGCAACCATCGTCGACAGGTTGCTAAATTAAATTCTTGACAAAAAGAAGAGGAGGTGTGTCGTGTGTGGGTCCCAGACACCTAAGACAACTCTGATGATTGTCAAAGTGGTACATTTTCCAGTCATAGGAGCAGGAACGAAATAAAGCTTCTTTGTTTGAAGTAAGTTTTTTAAGACATTCATCTTATCCAATTTCTCATCGATGACTGCTACACAGAAGTTTAAGCTAGCTGCCATGCGAGCTGAAAATGGCGGAAAAATGAACTGAGGATACCAGGGACCACCCACATTTATACAGAGCAGAGAGAGATGATGTCATGTGTGGGCGGTCTCTGATGAAAGACTGCTGGAAGAAGCTGCCATGTGACAGCACCCTCTGCTGGAACCTCCCAGAAGCAATGACCTACTGCAAGAGACCATTCCATGGAAGATCTACTATTACAGGTGAGTAACCTGTTTTTCTAGGGACGTGGATATGGTGTCACGAATACTAAAGGAGTTTGGGGAAGAACTTGAGGGTCCTCTAGCCAAGCTCTTTAATAAGTCACTGGAGAGTGGTAAGGTGCCAGAAGACTGGAAGAAGGCCATCATGCTACCCTTGCACAAGAGTGGAAGCAAGGAAGAGGCAGGATAGTGACATACCTAAAACACAGCGGGAAGCTCAACCCAAAGCAGCACAGCTTCACAACTGGATGGTCATGCCAGACAAACATGATGGAGTTCTTTAACTGGGTAACAAAAATAGTAGACTAGGGTGGGGCGGTTGACACTGGATGTGATGTTTGGCCAGCTGGTTATGATTGCTGTATGATATTTGTAATATAAAAATTTAGTATGTGATTGTCTCACATAAGACATCCTGTGCTTCCATGGGCGGCCTGCCCAGGTTTCAGTGAAGCTACAGGATATGTAACTGACCAGAAGATCTCTGTAATGTAATTAACTTCCTTGAGAAATTGCATTTTATAGCCTTTTTATGATTTGCTGCTGCTTTGAAGTTGGGAAGCTAAATATACATTTTATTACAGGACAAGACATAATTTAGCCAATCCCTGTTGGTTATATTGCACCTAGGTGATGGATTGCAGGGTTGTAAACCTCAAAGGAACTAGTGGATCAAAAAATGAAAATTACGTACCTACCGTAATTATGATCTTTCTGTGTATCTTCACCATTCATCAGTGTTGGGTATCTGGCCGGAGGTCAGGACCCCGCGGGAGCTTTTTTTTTTAAAGGGTAGGTGGAGCTGATGCACCACTGGCGCCGCCCTCGAGGCCGACGCACTGCGTGGTGCTCGCGGGTTGGCCGTTAGGCTGTCGATTCTGCCTGCCTGCCAGCCAGTTCTGAGTCGCCGGAGAGGTAAGAGAAGGAGTGGAGGGTGGGACAAGGAAGTCCAAGGGACAGAAAAAGGAAAAGATACATTAAAAAAAAAAAAGAGGAGAAATAACGACTGAGAGGACAGAAAGGGAGAAAAGTCAGAAACTAAAAGGCATTGGGAGGGGCCCCAATCTCTGGAAAAGGAAGAGGGAGGTGGGTGGGTAAAGAATTTAGGAGGACAGGTGGCAGTTAAACATCCCAGACTCTGGTCCGTCTCCAGATTACATAGGACCTGCAAGGAGTAGCCAAAGGCTTTCTGCCAGAATTCAAGGCACAGAATGGCTGGCAAACACTCCAGATAAGCAGAGTCAGCTATTCTGGAAGAAGGACAGGGTACAGAGAATTAACACCCTCTCAAGGAAAGATTATTGGTGAACAAAAGGGACATTTTTTTTTTCTTTTTTATACAAGGAGAAATAGGTTGGACGAGAACAGGGAGGAGGAGAGAAAGGAGGGCAACTGTCAACTTCCACCCCACAGAGGTGGAGCCAAAGCACTGGAGAAGGAGTGCCCCCAACCACTGTCAACTCTCCCCAGAATATTATCCCCCTGTGTGCCCCTGTTTTACCCCAATCCTAATAAAGGAGAGGGGGAAGGATGGGCACAGAAAGGGAGGGGGACCCAGAGACTGAGGCCCCGGGGGATGGAGGGTGGGATCGTGATGAATGGCGAAGATACACAGAAAGATCATAATTACGGTAGGTATGTAATTTTCATATCTTATCTGTGTCAATCTTCACCATTCATCACTGTTGAGTGAGTACCGAGCCCCCACGAAGGGGGTTTCTTTTACACCCTAAGGGACAAAGTCTCTTAGCTCTCAGTGGGTGACACACTAAGAGGGAGAACCTTCAGGGCCTGGAGAGGCTCGAGAGTGGGGAGAGTGAGACAGGGTCCCCCTGGAGGGGGAAGAAAGTTGTTCCAACAAGAGTCGTCTTGCTTTATGGGAGAAGAGATAGGTTCTCTGGTGAGTGGAGTTAATCACCCTATGCCGGGCCAAGGGTGACAACCGGGAAGGATGCAGCCATGCTGTCCGCCTAGTGCAGATCACTATCTCTACGACCCTGGTAGCTACCTCGTTGGCATCATAGGATGCCCTCGCTTGGTGCCTTGCTAGCTCCAGGCCACGCGCAGAGAGTGCAATGGCTTGTCTAGTTTGCTCCGTATCAGGCAATGAGGCTAGGAGCTGACCCAGCCTGGACCACAAGAACCTGTCATAGGCTGCATAGTGGGCCTGATGTGCAGAAATGGAAAGCAATAACCATGCCGAGTAGAAAGTCCTCCTACCCCAGAAGTCAAAAATCCGAGGAGTCTTGATCTAGGGGCCAGTCACAGTGAAGGGCGCGAAGCCCATCAGGAGTATCCAGCTGCGTCAATCCAGACTGCGGATGAGGCATGGAACCTGGAGACTCCAGGGGTGTGCAATACCTCTGGCTGAGATCCCTTGGGGCAGGAACTTCGGAGAAGGGCATCTGCCAGGTACGCAATGACGCCTCCCGAAAGGGAGCAGGCCAGGGTGGCACCACAGGGGTGGCCTCGTTAAATCGCCTACAAAGGTGTGCGCTGAGTGCTCAGGATTGCTAATAGTGGTAGAAGAGAGGTGCAAGTCCTCCAACATCCTCACGAGGAAGCGCCAATACTCAGAGAGATCAGCAGCTGCAGAGATGTGGACAGAAGGTTCCTCTCCCCCAGAAGAGGGGGATGAGGAGCTGGAGAGCACCAGCTGTTCAGTGGGTGGCTGCACGGGGGAGAGGTTGAAAAACCTGGCTTGTCCATCGCCCTAACGTAAGCAGGGAACCGAGCAGCCACCGCTCTGAAATGCTCCCAGGAGAGAGGCCCGCTAGGACCAAGGATGCCTGGGAGCGCAGGAGAATGTGGCGGAGGGATGGGGACAGAGCCAAGAAAAAGGATGCCTGGGAGCACAGGAGAATGTGGCAGAGGGATGGAGACAGAGCCGAGAAGAGATGTTGGCTGACCTCCACTTTGGCTAAGGAGCGGACCGGGAGCACCCACGGAAGAAAGTGCCCCAGAAGACCCCACAGCCGACAGCTGAACAACCATTTCGGTACTGCCTTGGGTGCGCCCAGAAGAATCCCAACCCCTGTGAGGCGACCGGGGCCGTATAGGTCCAGAAGGATGGTCCCCTACCTCAAAAGAATGGGGCTCTCTCAAAGAGACCGAGGTGGAAGAGCGAAGATCCGCACTACGGCTTCTCCCAGAGCCCAGGTAGACCCCTGAAAAAGGCCACCGTGCTGACCCCAAGCCCCTCGGAGTCCAAAAGAGCCCTCCTCCTCCTCGAGAGGGCCAGCCTAGGTAGCTGACAGCTCTGGGCAGCACCCAAAGGATCTATCTAGGGCACAGTACCCTCCCCTCCCGTAGGTGCTCTGATCGGCCCCAAAGTTGGGCGATCTAGGCACACCACAAGTGGGGGTACCACTACTGCTGGGTCAGTGAACCCACCAAGACCAGACTGCAGAGCTATGGTGGCCTGCACCACTGCTCGCTGGTCAGCACCCCTGACCCCAGTCTCGGTAGTCACCGACCCCACCTCAGAAGGGGGATGACTCCGGCTTGTTGAGGAGACTACCGGGCTGCCCACCTCAACAGCCAACCCCAAAGGGTCAGACTGTCCGTCTGACTCAGAGCTCAACTCCGCCTCCGAGGAGGTAGAGGCTGAGGCCCTGTGATAAACCGTAGGAGGGTGCCCACTGCCATCTTTACCAAGGGGGCCAGAAACCAAAGCTGTGCCTGAGCAGGTACCAGTGCCCCCTACAGCACCGCGAGTAGAATCCTCAGGGGGCACGGCTCCAGCCTGAACAGGAGCTCCAGAGTCGGGACCAGCCACGGCACCATCCGGCCCCACGGCGCTGCGAGCGGCGCAGAGGATGAAGATGGCGCCATTGGCACCGCCTGGCTCCATGAACGGTGACGAGGGCAGAGGTGGTGCCAACGGCCCCGATGGCATAATCAGCACTGAGGACGGCGCCAACGTCGGAATCTGATGGCCCCATGGTGCTGTGCTTAACCTTGGCGCCGTTGAAGTGAGACACGGACAAAGACGGCACCATAGCAGCTCCCACGGCACAGCTAGCAGTGTCGGTGCCGCGAATGGCTCCAACAGAAGCCACGGCAAAGATGCAACAAGTTGGTGCCGATGATGGTCTGTCAGGGCCCATGGCACTGCAAATAGTGCCGACCGGCCGGTGGCGAGGGCAGCGCCGACCTGGGCCTTGCGTAACCCACGGGTCCAACACGGGGGAGCTTCACCCAAGAGGCGATTGCCAATGGTGGCGCCCCATCCACCTCCGGGAGGTGTGGGGCCTCCTGTGTCGCAGAAGAAGCCTCGGCAACAGCTAGGCTACTAGTAGCCAAGGCTCCCTCCTCCTTGGTCTGCACAGAACCAGGAGGGGAACAGGAGGAAAGGCAGAGAGAGCGTGGCTTGGCCCAATGAGTGTGCGCCTGACCCCCAAAAGTTGGCGGAGCTCGCCCCACTTTCCATGTGCGTTGTTTGATGACCCGGCGGTCCATGGAGAAACAGGCATCGCATGAATCCATGTGGTGTAGCGGGCCAAGACTCAAAAGACACCGGTCGTGCTGGTCGGTGATGGAATACTTACGGCCGCATGGGCACCGTCGCATGGGGGGCTGACCCATCCTAGAAGATTTCTTGCCCTCCGACTGAGACATGACCTACGTGGAAAAAAACCACCAAAACAGACTCAACATCGCAGAAGAAAAATTACTTACCTTCGTAATGTTGTTTCTTCTAATGGAGTCTTGCTGTATTCTGACATAATCAGTTAGGTCCTGCCTTTCAACTGCCCTGGAGAACAAAGAGTTAAACTTTCCATGGCCAGCATGGAATGTTCACCATGAGCTCGGTTGAAGCCCCTGTCTGCTGTTGTTTAAACTCCAACCATCAGATCTTTACGAGCAATACTCACTAGAAATTCTGTGTGGGAACTGTAAAACTCAAAACCAGCCAACTGGCAACTGTATCTATATAAAAGGGGTTTCTGGTTTCAAAAAGAAGACTCAAGTCAGGAAACCCAAAAAACAAAACACAATCACTCACCCAAAATAAAAGAGGGTGAAAAAGGGACACCCCTAGGGTGCCAACACTGCTCCTGCCCACCCATATCCCAAAAACTAGGTTCTGAGAGGGGAGGCGAGGTCAGAATACAGCAAGACTCCATTAGAAGAAACAACATTACTAAGGTGAGTAATTTTTTCTTCAAACAACATGAAGTCTTGCTGTATTCTGACATATGCAGACTACCAAGCAGTACCTCCATGGAGGAGGGACAGAACCTACTTTGAAAACAGGCTCTGAAGTACTGCTGTGCCAAACCGAGCATCACTCCTAGCCTGGATATCCAGAGAGTAATGCTTGGTGAATGTATGGACTGTTTTCCAGGCGGCTGCTAGCAAATTTCTAAGAGAGGAATATCCCTGGCAGCAGCCAGGGAAGCAGCTGTACCTCTAGTGGAATGAGCCCTCAGGCCTGAGGGTGGAGTTCTACCCAGTTTCTCATAGCAGAATTGTATACAAGAAACAATCCACCTGGCAATAGATCTCTTAGTGGCAGGTTTGCCCTTACCAACCTCTCCATACGTAAGGAACAACTGGAGGGATTCAAACCTGTGACCCTTGGTGCGCTCTATGTAGTAGCTCAGGGCCCTTTTAACATCTAAGCTGTGTAGCCTCCTCTCTCCAGAGGAGGAATGGTCAGTGAAGAAAACGAAGAGACATAAGACTGGTTGAGGTGGAAGTCTGAAACCACTTTAGGCAAAAACTTTCTGTTAGTTCTTAGGACACTTTATCTCTATGGAAAGAGATGAAATCAGGTTCCACTGACAGGGCTTGCAATTCACTGATACACCTGGCAGAGGTAATGGCCGCCAAAAACAGTTTTCCAAGTCAAGTACTTAAGCTCTGCAGAGGACAAAGGCTCAAAGAGGGGTTGCATAAGCTGAGCAATGCAAACATTAAGGTCCCAAGCAGGAGCAGGATCCCTAAAAGGGGGACTGGTGTGAAGCAATCCCTTGAAAAACTTACAAAACACGGGATGGGATGACAGAGGGGAGGGAAAGATGCAGATCAGCAAACTTTAACTCTTCAAGAGCCATGCCTTGAGATTGAGAGACCGAAGATTCGGGTACCAAATCCTCCCTTGAGAGGATGTCAACAGGTTGTAATTCCTGGCAAGAGACAGGGGAAGGTGGACTGCTAGGGACAGCAACAGGGGATACCAGGGCTGTCTGGCCCAGTCTGGAGCAATCAGAATCACTTTGCATGGTTGTGACCTTATCTTGACTAACACTTTGAACAGGAGAGGGAAGGGGGGAAAAGCATACAGAAATTTCCCTTCCCAATTCAGGATCAGAGCATCCAGGGGGACTGAGCCCAAGACTGGGGGTCTACAACAAAAGAGAGGAAGTTAGTGATTGTCTGGGGCTGCAAAAAGATCTATCTCTGGAGTGCCCCATCTCGAGAAAATCACTTTCAAAACTAGAGGATCCAGGATCCATTCGTGATGGCCCTGGGATATTCTGCTCAGAGCATCTGCTAGGACATTGTCCTTCCCTGGGAGGTGAACTGCTATCAGAGAGGTTTGCAGGAAATAGACCAGGGACCACAACTTCATTGCTTCTGTGCACAAGGCCGTAGACCGAGTGCCTCCCTGCTTGTTGATGTACCACATGGTGGTGGTGGTGTCTGTTCTGACCTGGACCATCTTGTTCTGCACAGATTTGGAAAAAACTTGCAGTGCCAAAAACACTGCTCTGAGTTCCAAGAGATTGATGTGAAGCAGAGATTCCTGAGGTGATCACAGTCCTTGGGTGGTAAGATCCCCCAGATGGGCTCCCCAGCCCAGCAGGGAAGCATCTGTGGTGAGTATCACTGAGTGAGACTGAGTGACAAAAGGAACCCCTTGTCTCAAATTGTTCTGATCCTGCCACCATTGCAAGGCCTGGATCAGGGTTCGAGTCACTGGGACTAGTTTGGTAAGGGAATCCTTTCTTTGGGACCAGAAGGCTCTCAAGTAGAACTGAATGTCCCTCATCTGGAATCTTGCTCCTTGGACCACTGCTGTGGAAGCTGCCATGTGGCCCAGAAGCTGAAGGAAATGCCTTGCTGGTCGAGACACCTGAAGGGTGAATGAAGAGGCCAGTTCCATGAGGGTCCTTGCCCTTTCCAGGGGAAGGAAGGCTCTTGCCTTTACTGTATCCAGCTCTGCCCCTATGAAGGTGAGGAGCTGTACTGCTTCAAGAACTGACTTTGGAAGGTTGAGAAGGAATCCTAAGGAAGTGAGCACTTGCTGAGTCACTTGCAAATGTGACTTGACTTGGTCTGGAGACTGACCTACTATGAGCCAGTCGTCCAAGTATGGGAAGATGGAGATCTTTTTCTCCTTAGGAAAGCAACCACTACTGCCAGGCACTTTGTGAAAACCCTTGGGGCTGATGTTAGGCCAAAGGGCATTGCTCTGAATTGATAGTGGCCTGAGGGCAACTCGAACCTGAAGTACTTTCTGTGGGAGCACCTGATGGGAATGTGAAAATAGGCATCTTTGAGGTCCAGGAAGGCTAGCCAGTCCCCTGGCCTTAGAGAGGGAAGGATTATTCCCAGAGTCACCATTTTGAACTTTGGCTTTAATAGGTGTTTGTTCAGATATCTTAGGTCCAGGATGGGCCGCCATTCTCCTGTCTTTTTGGGGGTTAGGAAGTACCTGGAGTACAATCCTTTGCCCTTGTGTAGGGTGGGAACCCTCTCTATAGCTCTGAGAGCTAGGAGGGAAGAAACCTCTGCCTCTAAGGCAAGGATCTCTGATGGATTTGCAGGTGGAAAGGATCTTTGAAGGATTTTTGAAGCTGAGAACCAGCCCCTGGCTTACTACTTCCAGGACCCACTTGTCTGTTGTCAGAGACTTCCAGTCCTAGACAAAGTAAGCCAGCCTGACCCCTACTGGTATGGGAGAATCGGCCTGGGCAGACCCATCAGGGTGTCTGCTTGGTAGGGGCTTTAGGCTGAGGGGTGGATGCAGGTCTGCTCATCCCCCATCTGCCTCTCCCTCTGAGAGTAAGAAGAGGAGACCTGAGCTTGGTAGAAAGGCCTGCCCCTGCCCCTGGACTGCTGCCTTTGAGGAGTTGCTTGCCTTTCTTTGGCCTGAGCACTCCTGTAAGTGGTCCTGTACTCGTCCATCTTTTTCATGTAGTTCTCTGTCTGCTCCCCAAACAGAGAATTACCAATAACAGGGAAATCCATGGCCTTAGCCAGGGTATCCTGTGATAGGCTAGTACATCTGAGCCAAGCCATCCTCCGAAAGAGCCACAGATGTAGCCATGACTCTTGATGAAACATCATTGAGTCCACAGCAGCATGAAATTGTACTTTAGATGCCTCAATCCCATCTGCAGCCACCTGCTCCAGCTCCTTGGCAAGCTGGTCAGGGGCCTGTTTAGCCAGAGCCAGCACAGTGTCCCACCTGGATTTCTGGTATCTAGCTGTGTAGGCCATATAGTTAGCCTGCCTGAGTCCCAAAGATGCTGCCATGCACCGTTTCTTTGCCATGGCATCAACCTTCCTGGAGCCCTTGTCTGGGGGGTGTGATGCCAAGGGGATATTTGCCTTATCACAGACAGCAGCCTGCGCTACCCCAATATGGTTGCATTGCTTGAAAAGGAACTCCGTGTCTGAGCCTGAAAGAGTATACCTCTTGTCCATTCGTCTGTCCACAGGAGGTATGGAATTAGGAAACTTAAGAATTTTGTGTGTGTCTGTTTCCCAAAGGATTTGTGGAGGGGAATAGACAGTCTCCTGGACTCTGGGATGCCCATCATCTCAACAAAATCAGGCTCCTCCTGATCCTCTACTGCTTCCTCCACAGGAAGCTGGAGGGTCACAGCCACTTTTTTGTAAAACATATCGTGAGAAGGGGACTCAGAAAGCCTAGGAGGAGAAACACCTGAAGGTCTGTCTGGGGAGATGTCCGGGTCAATAGGCACATCAAGACTTTCATAATCACCATCATCATCCTCATACTCTCCTTCCTCCTCCTCCGGTTCATAAAATTCTTCCAAAGTGTAATCCGGAACCGGGGGAACCGACCGAACCAAACCCCTGCCAGATGGTGCTGGTTCAGTCAGAACCGAGGTAAGAGATTGCACTATCCTTATTGCCTTGGCTATCTCATCGGCAGTCGGAGTATGAATTTCTGGGTCCGAACCGGACAATTTATCTTTTGTTTTCCTTTTTACCTGAACCGACTCCTCAGAATCGGCTCTCCTTTTGCCTGAAGAAGTATCACCCTGGTCAGAGGGCACTCCTTCTGGTTCGGTCGGAACCAAACCAGGCTGGCCATCCGGGTCAGCGGACTTCTCGGCCTCCCTTTCCCTCAGTCTACCTAATCTCTTTTCCAGGGTAGATTTGGGAAAATTCTTACAAATTTGGCAGTCTGAATCGAGGTGGTCAAACCCCAGACAATAAACACAGGTGGTGCAGGGATCAGCCTTGGCAAAGACTTCCCCACACACACTGCAGTGTTGAAACCCAGTGGGCCCGTTTCTTTTCTTGGGTTTCTCAGACATGGCCAATCCTAACCAAAACTTACCCTTTTTTCGGCAATCCGCCAGGCAAAACTCCCCTATCGGTTCCTGACCGTGTCACGGGTCTTTGAAAAAAACGTAAAAAAATCTGTTTTTTTTTTTTAGAACCGATATGGACCGGTTACCACACTCTAAATAAATCACAAACTTTTTTTACCTGAAACTGATCGGTTCCACAATTTACAAGTTCCACACAGAAACTACACAGAAAACCTATCTAGTACTCACGGTACCACAGACAGAGACTTGAACCGACTGAGTGGTAACAGCAATTCGGTAGAAACCGAGGGAAAAAACGACACTTCAACCGACTTTTTTGAACTGAGTAAAGGAGAAAACTCCGGAGCGACTGTTCAATGAGGCGGAGTAAAGAATCTGACAGTTGGAGTTTAAACAGCAGCAGACAGGGGCTTCAACTGCGCTCGTGGTGAACATTCCATGCTGGCCATGGAAAGTTTAACTCTGTTCTCCGGGGCAATTGAAAGGCAGGACCTAACTGCATATGTCAGAATACAGCAAGACTTCATGTTGTTTGAAATATAAAAATAAGGAAAGATCTTACCGGGCGACATCGAGTATGGCAAAGCAGAACCAGCAGGAACCGACAGACTTCAGCACCGAGGTAAAATAAAGAAGTGGCGTCAAAGGTTTTTCGGCATCAACTAGGCCTCAAGCAGCAGCTTCCACACGAGGTGCGACCTCTACGGCGGGAGATGAAGAACTGGCAGGCAGGCAGAGTCGACACACCGTAATGGGCAACCCGCGAGTGCCACGCAATGCGTCGGCCTCGAGGGCGGCGCCGATGGTGCGTCGGCTCCGCCTACCCTTAAAAAAAAAACGCTCCCGTGGGGTCCTGACCTCCAGCCAGATACCCAACAGTGATGAATGGTGAAGATTGACACAGATAAGATCTCATAATTTGGGAAATTAGTTTTTGCTGATATCAGCTTATTTAACATACCTCCTGATAGGATATCATGTTTGTACTTTTTTATATTCTAAAAGGAGGAGCTAGATGACTCACAGATGGGGTGTGGAGTCACAGTTTAAACTAATACTTGTGTCTGAACTGTTTGATATATACCATCTTGGGACTCTAGAGAGACACAACTCTCTGATATAACTTAAGCACTTCAAGAGGTAATACATTAGCTATAAAAGGTCTAAATGTATTTTGGTAGGAGTTTGTTCTGTAGTTTTCCTTGTTTTTTCTTATAAGTGATTGTATGCTCTTTGATATACTGTTTTGTGTTTACGTTTCATATTTTTATCATCTTTTAGTAAAGTACCTTTTGTTTAAAAGACTGCCTGGGTGTCTGCCAGTTCTTTTTGCATGTGACGTATAGATGGTTAAGTCTGACAAACTGTTCGACAGCTTGATGGTGTTATCGAGCTTGAGTAAAAAGGTAAGAATATACCTAAGGTCTCTTATAGCGTTACAAGGGTTCATTTTGGAAGCCTGGCTTGCGGCCCCTGGTGAAAGATTGTACCACAATTCCCGAAGAGGGTATGTATCTGAGCCCGTACATTGGGTATGCTAGCATAAGGTTCACAGTTTGAATCCCCCCCCAGAACTTGAGACTAAAGGTGATTTGGATCCAAAAGCATACTGGAGGTTTGCCCTGTTTGTTACTTGTTCACACTATTGTGCTCGGAGGATGGCACTGTGGGAGCAGAGGGCCTGACCTACTGAGTGCATTTGTGACAGATCTGGTTGGCAGTGGTGCGAAAAATGTGTAACTGTTTAGTGTGTCAGCTTAATACTGTACAGCTCACTTGCAAAATAAGGCAGTGATTTATTTTAAAAAGAAAACAGAACTATATCATTTTGCTTCCAGTCAAGTTCCTACCCGTTTTATTTTTTTTTTTCAAAGTGCAAGTTAGAGTAGCCATAGTTAGGGAAGAAGATGGCTTCCAACTACAGTGAGCAGAATACAGACTACCTGAAGCAGTTGTGCAAGGAGAGAGGAGTCCTGCACGAGGGGAGCACCACCAAGCGGAACCTCATGGATGCCCTGATGGCAACAGATGCCCAGAGTGTTGAGTCACAGACTGTGACTGTGACTGTAAAGGACCGAACCTTGGATGTGGAGGGGTCAGCGGCCAGTGCAAGCCCAGGGCCACAGCAGCAGGGGAAGGTCACCAGCATTATGGAGCCAGAAGCAATCAGGCTGCAGATTGAGTTGCTCAGAATGGAGCTGGAGTTCCAAGGAGAGGCTGAGTGAGAGAAGCGAGCCACAGAGGAGAAGAGGGAGCGAGAACAGCGAGAGATGGACCAAGAGGAGCGTGAGCGCCAGAAGCAACATGAATTGGAGAAGCTACTCCTCCAACCACCAGCACCAGAGCAGGTAAGTGGCTTGGCTTGGGTTTAACTGGAACTACAGGACTGGGTTACAAATTAAATTCTAAATTAATAGCTGAATTTAAAGAGGGGGAGGATATGGATGCCTTTTTAAATTCCTTTGAAAAAGTTTGTATTCAGGCAAATATTCCTAGAGGGTCCTGGAGGGTACCGAGAAAACTCAGGATGCATTGGGTCAAATAGACAATGAGGACAGTAATGATTACAGCAAACTTAAAGCTGCACTTTAAAAAAAAGTTTGATTTAACTGCAGAAGCATACAGAGCTAAATTCCGTAAGCTCAGGAGAAGCTCTGACGTGAGTTACGAGGAGCTAGCCACGAAACAACGTCACTGTTTAAAACGTTGGTGGGAGGGAATTGAAGCAAACTGTGTAGATAAAAAAAATTTTTGGCGCATGCCCAGCACAGCTGAAAACCTGGCTGGAGGACCGAGATCCCAAAACAGTGCAAGAGGCTGCTGAACTCTCGGACAGCTATGCCAAGAGCAGACCTGCTCTGAGAGCGAATAGGACAGGCGTGGCAGCATAGAAAGGGAAAAGCACGCCTTCAGGGCAGCTAAAACCCTCACTGCCTCCACTGAAACCAATTAGTCCCAGGTTTCAGAGAAGGGAATTTTCTGGGAAAAGAAACACATGTTGGGTTTGTAAAGAAACTGAGCATATTGCCAGACAGTGTCCCAAAAGGACGAGCAAGACGCAAAATGGGGCTAGGAAAGAAGTGGGTTATTTGTGTGTCCCTGGAAGCATGTCTGTTAACATGAGGGAACACATGCACCCAGTCATGGTGAATGGTGTAAAGACACAAGGGTTAAGGGACACAAGGGCATCCCTGACACTGGTAAAAGGGGATCTGGTAGAGCCTGGTCAGCTTATACCCAATGAATTTGTAACTGTACAAGACTTCACTAGGGAAATGAAAACATTGCCACTTGCTAGTGTTCTCCTAGACTGGGGGTGAAACATGGGGAACTGTGCAACAGGTGGCTGTAGCCAAAACTTTAGCAGTTGATGTCATCCTTGGTAACAATCTCAAACAGGGGATGGTGTGTGCAGTTACCCGTAACAAAGCGGCAAGGGAAAATTGTAGTTCCCTGGACTCCACAGAAGCCACTGTGGAAACCACTGGAAGTCTGGTTCCCCAGCCTGTGTCTCCTGATATGGAGACTAATGATAAGGGGGTAGAAATTTCCCCAGTAGCAGTTAACCAAACAGCTATGGAGGGTTACTCCTAAGAAGGAGGGTGACCCATTGTCAGAGGGTTAGGGATGACAGTGATCCTGAGTGCCCTGACACTAGTGCCAGGGACCCTAGTTTAGAGACTGAAGGGGACCTGTGCCATGCCTTGGGAAAGTGTAAGAAGTTTGAAGCTGCTCAGAAAAGTGACCCTAGTCTAGAGAAGCTGAGGGCTTGGGCAGACTCTGACGAGCACAGGAAGGTGACGGTAAACATAAGATTTATTGGGAAAATGAACTGATGTATTCTCAGGCTGTGAAGACAGGGGGAATAGGCAGGCAGCTTGTCGTTCCCCACAGGTACTGTGAGCAGTTGCTCAAGATTGCACACGATATTCCCATGTCTGGTCATCTGGGAATCGCATGCACTATGCAGCGGTTGGCTCAGAATTTTTATTGGCCCAACTTTACCCAGCAGGTGAAAGAGTATTACAGGTCTTGTCACCAGTGCCAAGAAATGGGGAAGAAAACCCAAGCCACCCTAATTCCACTGCCCATAGTGGAGGAGCCATTCCAGAGGGTGGGAATGGATATTGTGGGGCCTTTAAATACCCCCAGCTCCTCTGGGAAAAGGTTCATCCTGACTGTGGTGGATTATGCTATCCAGTATCCAGAGGCAGTCACCCTATCCTCACTGAAGACAGACAAAGTGGCAGATGCCTCACTCTGGATTTTCTCCCGTGTTGGGTTTCCGCAGGAGGTTATCACCGATCGAGGGGGTTCCTTAATGTCGGACCTGATGAAATGTTTATGGGAGAAGTGTGGGGTGGTGCAGAGGTGCACGGCACCTTATCACCCACAAGCCAATGGGCTTGTGGAAAGATTTAACCGTACCCTGAAGTCAATGCTCCAAGCGTTTGCTGAACAGCATGGAAGGGACTGGGAGAAATACCTTCCCCACCTGTTTGCATACAGGGAAATGCCCCAAGAGTCGACAGAATTTCCCCCCTTTGAGCTCTTATATGGATGCCGGGTATGTGGGCCCCTAGACTTGATCTAGGAGGACTGGGAAGGCAAGCACGCCACCCAGAGAACTCCCATAGTGGATTACATCCTTAGCATTAGGGAAAGGCTGAAGGAGCTGATGGGGACAGCCCAGAGCAACCTGGCAGCTGCCCAACAGAAACAAAAAGTGTGGTACAACCGCAGAGCCAGAGCTCGCTCGTACATGGTTGGTCAGGAAGTCGTCTTTATTCCGGTCCGGAAAGACAAACTGCAGGCTGAGTGGGCAGGACCGTACAAAGTAGTCAGAAAGGTAAATTACATGAACTATATGAACAGGTTACTCACCTATAACAGTAGTTCTAGGAGTGGTATATGTTGTTCATCCACACTCTCTGGCATGTCCCTTCCCCTTTAAGTCTTGATGGAAAGTCTTCAAGCTGGCTCCTCCCACCCCCCCGGGTGGTAAATACCTCGGCTCCGCCCCCATGATGCCAGATCTTAGCCCGCTGGAAGCAAGGTGGTGTGCCTAAAGCCAGGGAGGTTGGGTGTGTGTGTGGATGAACAACATATCCCACTCCTAGAACTACTGTTACAGGTGAGTAACCTGTTCTTCTAGGTGTGTGGATATGTTGTTCATCCACACTATCTGGCAGACTCCAAGCAGTTCTCCGGGAGGAAGGAGGCAAGGTGCACACCCCCTATTTAGGAAACAGAGATTGGGGAACCGAGGCCCCCAAACCAGCATCCCGGCGTGACTCAAGGTCGATGTGGTAGTGGGTAATGAAGGTGTTTGCAGATTTCTAGGTAGCAGCCTGACAGATCTCCTGGATAGGGATCTCCCTGGAAGCAGCCACCGATGCAGCAGTATGGTGGGTAGAATGAGCTTTTATCCCTCTGGGAGGCTCCTTGCCTGACAACTCATAGCATAGACCTATGCATGATGTAATCCATCTTTCAATGGTCTGTTTAGCTGCAGGTCTGCCAGAAGCGGCTTCAGTGTAGGTGACAAACAGCTGGCGAACCTCTCCCCGAATTTCCGCTGTCCTCTCCTTATAATAGGAGAGAGCACGTCTCAGTTCCAGAGTATGGAGCCTGTACCGGCATCCGAGTGTAGTTACGGTGATATGCCACAGAAGTCAACACCTGGTTAAGGTGAAACTCTGAAACCAACTCCGGAAGGAATTTCGGGTAGGGGCGCTGGACAACTTTGTCCCTGTGGAAGACCAGATAAGGAGAGTCCACTGAAAGCGCCTGGAGCTCCCCTGTCCTTCTGGCTGATGTGATAGCCACCAGGAAGACCATTTTCCACACGTGTGAGAGCTCACACTTGTGCATGGGTTCGAATGGCTTGCCCATGAGCTTTGCCAAAACCAGCAACAGATCCCACGGAGGTGGAGGTTCACGCACCAGAGGGGTATGTGATCCAGGACTTTGAAAAAGTGCCTGACTACTGTTTCCTGTGCCAATGTCGGCTGACCAGCCTGCGCCCGGTAAGCAGAAATGGCTGCCAGGTGCACCTGAAGGGTCGATGACCGTAGACCCCCTTTGGAGAGAGACCAAAGGTAGTCTAGAATGTTAGCCACAGCGCAGGATAAGGGGTCCAGACTCTTATCCTGACACCAAATGGAAAACCTTTTCCATTTGAAGGCATAACACTTCCTGGTCGATTCCTTACGAGATGCCTCCACCATGGTGTAGACATACTCGGAAAGACCCAGAGCCTGGAACTCTAGCCACTCAGGTACCAGGCTGTGAGGTGCAGGGATTGAATGTCCGGATGGAATACCTTCCCATGGTTCAATGATATCAGGGCCGGGCTTGTACAAAGCCACTTCAGGGCCCTGCAGCTGAGGCTGAGGAGATCTGGATACCAGAACTGGCGGGGCCAATCTGTGGCTACCAGGATCACCTTTGCCTTGCCCCTCCTCACCTTGAGTAACACCTTGTGGATCAAGGGAAATGGAGGTGTAGAGGAGGCCTGGGGTCCACGGCCTTGAGAAGGCATCCCCTTGCAGCGAGCCCTGCTGAGGGGGGTGGGCATGGTACAGACTCAGCTTGGTGTTCTCCCTGGAGGCAAACAGGTCCACCAATGGTTTGCCCCAATGGGAGAACAGATTGTAAGCTACCTCTGGATGGAGAACCCACTCGTGGGATGTCTGGCCTAAGCGGCTGTGAGCATCTGCCAGTTGGTTCGAGACTCCTGCCACATAGATGGCAAGGAGATCTGCCTCCAACCGACTGACAGTCCAGATTCGGAGTGCCTCCTTGCATAGCAGATGGGAGTGCGTGCTGCCCTGTCTGTTGAGGTAGTACATGGTCGTGGTCTTGTCCGTCTGGACTTGAACCACTTGACCACGGAGCTGAGGAGCTAAAGCTGACAGGGCCAGTCTGACTGCTCTGAGCTCCAACAGGTTGATGTGGCATCGGGACTCCTTGGGGGTCTAGAACCCGTGGGCCCTGCTGTACCCCATGTGGGCTCCCCAGCCCATGAGAGAGGCATCAGTCGTCAGGACGACCGTCAGCTATGGGCAGACAAAAGGGATTCCTTCCTGCAACCGGTCTGGGATGGTCCACCACTGGAGAGTGTCCCACATCTTCTGGGTTACAGTGGTCAGCTGGTCGAAGTGACCATATCGCTGAGTCCACTGGGCGGCCAGTTCCCATTAGGAGGAGTGCATATGCCACCTGGCCCAATGGACCACCAAGGTGCACGTCACCATGTAGCCCAGAAGGTGCAGAAAGTCCCGGGCCAGGAGCAAGTGCCCAACCAGAAATGATCGGGCAAAGGAGGAGAGAACTTCCACCCTGTCTGCCAGGAGCAAAGCTCTGGCTTCACAATAGTCGAGCTCTGCCCCGATGAAGCCCATCACCTGAGAGGGCACAAGTTCTGACTTGGCCTTGTTGATAAGGAGGCCGAGTTGGGAGCAGGTTTGGAGGGCCAGATCCCTGGACCTCTCCACCTCCTGAAGGAAGGAACCTGCCAAGAACCAGTCATCAAGATAAGGGTATATCCGAACTCCTCAATGCTGAAGATGGGCTGCCACCACTGCAATGCACTTGCTGAAGATCCATGGGGCCGATGACAGGCCGGACGGCATGGCTCGGAACTCGAACAGGGTCCCCTCGACTCTGAAGTGGAGGGACCGCTGGTGGGACGGATGGATTGGGACATGAATGAGTGCGTCCTGCAGATCCAGTGAACAGAACCACATGTTTCGTTCAAGAGATGGTATGATCTGGTTCAGAGTTACAATCCGGAAGGTGCAAGACCTGAGATATTGATTCAGATCGTGGAGATCTAGGATGGTGTGCCAACCCTCTGTTCGCTTGGGCATCAGGAAGTACCTGGACATGAAGCCTGGGTCAGTAGGAGGATCCGGCACTGGAGCTACCACCTCCTTGCGGAGGAACTGAGCAATGTCGTCCTGAAGGGCCGACTGAATGCAAGCTGAGATCCTTTCCTCGCGAGGGGTGCAGGCTCGGCTGGGAGGGTACTGCTCGAATTCCAGAGGCAGTCCCTGGCCGACCACTTCCAGAAGCCACCTGTCCGAAGTGATACCGGACCAGGCGGAAAGAAAGTGACGGAGCCGGCCCCCATAGGAGGACTCAGAGCTAGCGTGACGGGTGTAGGAGTGGCAACCCCCGACCTGTCACTGAGCAGACTTAGAGGAGGAGGAGGAGGCTCCTGGACCAGCACATTGGCCTCCTTTACGGGGCTGTTGGGGACTCCGCTTGGACCTGGGGTGCCAAGCTTGAGCCTGCTGCTGCTCTTGACCTTCTTGAAAGGAGGGCTGCCTAACCACAGGGGAAGAGTGCCGAAAAGGCTTCTTCTTGTGCTTCTGCTGGTTCTTCCATGAAGAACTCTTTGCAGAGGTAGCATCTAAGGTGGCACTGGACTGCTCTATGCGCTGGAGGTGACCAGCCACTCCTGGACCGAAGAGGTCGGTGCCTAGGAAGGGCACGTCAGCTAACTTGTGCTGAGTATCCACCAGAAAGGAGGATGACCTTAGCCAGGCCCTGCAGCGAGTGACCACTGCGGCTGCTAAGGAGTGGGCACAGGAATCTCCAATGTCCAGGGCCCAGGGCCGTCTCGAGCTGCTGTTTCGCAATAGCATGGCCCTGGTCACGGACTTGCTTCACCGTGGTCTGCATGTCCGCTGGGAGATGAGGGAGGACTTCATCTAATGACCCTAACAGGGCATGAGAGAAGTGTGCCATGATCACAGCCAAGCTGGCCTGACGAAGGCCTAATGATGAGGCCGCATAGACCTTCCGGGCAGAATGGTCCATATTCTTGGACTTCTTGTCTGGAGGGCGTTCAGTGTTGGCTGAGCTACCAGCATGTCTGAACACAGAAACAGTCACAAGGCTTTCAGCCGAGGGATGCTCTGTGAACCCCGCCAGGGACCCCATGGGTACCGGGCTATGCGGGCAGACGGAGCTGGACAGGAGGCAGAACGCTGCCATAGCTCAAGGGCCGGGCCAACAATGGCTTCGGCCACTGGAAAGGCCTCTGTCGAAGTATCCCCCCTTTTGAGGATATCCGTAAGGGGGTATTCCGCCTTCTTTTGGATAGGCTCCAAGGGCATTCTGGTAGATTCAGAAATCAGGTGAAGGATGCCCTGAAAAGAGGAAGGACCTTCCTCCAAACCTGCCACTGTTGACTCGTCATCCCCGGATGCGAGTGCAAACCAGTGGCATCAGAGTCCGAAGAGTCGGGATATAACGGTCTCCCACCTATGTCTCCCTCGATGCGCTGAGGGAGATCGGGGACAACAGTGATGGACAGACGACGGGGCAGTCCAGAGTCTGTCCGGTCCTCTTTCGAGGGAGCCCCTCCCTGAGGCTGCTTAGGCAGCGGCTCCACTAAAATCGGTGGGGAGCTGGAATACGTGCCGGCCCCACGAGGGGGAACCGAAGCCTTTGGTTCTGGAGGGATCGGCGTCGGCCTGGGAGGCGGAGGCCAAGTAATGGCCGGTGCTGCTGGAGGAGCCGGCTTTTGACCGGTCAGAATCAGCTGTTGCCACATAAGAACCTCATAATATCGACGGAGTTTCTGTCGAAGTCTTTCCTCGTCCGAGGAGGATGAGGCTCGATGGCGATGCCTCTTTCTGGAGTGCTTTTGACCTTTCTTCGTTTTTTTGACTGAAGGGTTCCTGGTCCTCGATCGAGACCAACGGGGTCAGCTTGTTTGATCGGGAGACGCCGGAGTCTCAGAGAACCGAGGTTCCGGCACCTTTCCCTTGATCGGGACACCCGAGGGCAGGGTCTCCTCATCAGGGAAGGAAGGGCAGAGCGTCCTTTCTAAGAGGTGGCGACAAAAGGCTCAATTGGGTGAGAGTGATCTCGGACGGTTCTCCCGTTTTCTTGGTCCGGTGCCTTGGCGGATGGAAGGTCTGAAAAGCCGGCAGCCGAGGAAGCGATCTCGACCGAAGTCGAGACCACATGTTCCTGGGACTCGGACCTCTCTCGGTCCCAGTAACGTCTCCTTCTGGAGGAAAAAGACTTGGGGTCCTTGTCCCTCTTCTGAGGACGGGAGGAGTGCGAGTCCGAGGGCGCCTCACCCCTGGTGAGAAGAAACTGGCACAACTCCCAAAAGGAACCAGTAAAAGTAGAGCCAAGGTTGAGAAGTACGAAAAACCCTCGACTGGCCGTAGCTTGAGCTGCTTCCTCCTCAAAAGCCGCCATCTGTTCCAGCTGTTCGGTGGATCCCGCGGCTGCAGAAACTGCCCACCTTGCCTCCTTCGATTTCACCGGCGGATTGCAATGCTCCGGTCTCCCCAATTATAGGTGCGCCTTGCGGTCATCCAGGACGTTGAGATGGCAGGCCAGGCAGATGGTGCAAGAGGCCGTGTCATGTACGACACCTAAGCAATAGACACACGAGTGGTAGGGATCGGTGTGCAACATTTTCTGGCCGCAGGGACACCGGCGAAATCCAGGGGATGATTTGTCCTCCATGTCCGACGCGCTAGGGTCAGAGTCATAAACTCTAATGCGTTTTAAAGAAATTGGCAGTGAAAACCGACGTTGAGAATCCAGGGCCTACAAACTGGTAAGGTAGCACGAAGGAACCTGAATCTTCCAGCAGAAAGGAAGCTCTGGCACCATGGGGTGGAGCCGAGGTATTTACCACCTGGGTGGGTGGGAGGAGCCAGCTTGAAGACTTTCCAGCGACATTTAAAGGGGAAAGGGACATGCCAGAAAGTGCGAATGAACAACATATCCACGCTCCTAGAACATAGAATTACCTGACAGAAGACATACAGAAAGAATGTACCATGTCAACATGATGAAGCCATATGCTAATAGGGCTGACATGGTGTTTGCAGTATGTAGTCCTGGGGAAGGGATGGATGAAGGAGACCCCCTTCTGGACTTGCTGGAAGAAAGCAAGTGGGAGTCCTCTGTGGAGGCAATTAAACTGTCACCCCAGCTGGCCCCGGACAAGATCCTGGAAGTGAGATAGGTTTTAGCAGACTTTGCCCCAGTGTTGAGCTCCAAGACTGGACTAACCCCCTTAGCAACACACGATATGGAGACAGGGACACAGACACCCACACAGCGGACAGCATATCAGGCGTCAGAGGCTGTCCAAAAGGACATTAGGAGGGAGGTGGAGGAAATGCTGGATTTAGGGGTAATCCAGAGATCCCACAGCCCCTGGGCCTCACCCATAGTCCTTGTGCCCAAGCCAGATGGCTCTACTCATTTCTGTGTGGACTATCGTGGACTGAATCCAGTCACCAAGTCAGACGCCCACCCGATGCCCCAGACGGATGAACTCCTGGACAAGTTGGGAGGGGTGACCTACCTTACAACTACTGACCTGACAAAGGGGTATTGGCAGGTACAGTTAACTGACAGAGCTAGGGAGAGGTCAGCCTTCATCACTGCGATAGGCTTATTTGAATTTAAAGTAATGCTTTTTGGAATAAAGAATGCCCCGTTCACTTTCCAACAGTTGGTGAACCAGGTGTTAAATGGTGCTGAGGAGTACGCCGTGGCATACCTGGATGACAATGCCATCTTTAGTGCCAGTTACATAAGAACTTACCGTAACAGTAGATCATCGAAAGGAGCTCTTGCAGCAGGCTATAACATTCAGGACTATGCCACAGGTACTAGGACCATCTGGAAAATTTCTCAGCCAGCAGTATACAGCAGGGACCACCCCCGACGTCGGCCCTGGTACAAAAGGGGGCGGACCCAGCTCCACCTCAGTTCCCCCACCAAGGCCCGCAACAAGCCCTCACAAGAGAAGGAGATGAAGCGAATATAGGAGATGTAAATGAAGATGGATCTGCACACCTCGAGGGGGAAGGCGGGTGGGAAAGTAGCGCCTGCTGCAAGAGCTCCTCTCGAAGATCTACTGTTACGGTAAGTTCTTACATAACTGTACTATCTTACTTGGAGTGGGAGCTCTTGCAGCAGGCTATAACACTCAGGACTGAATACCAAGCAGTCCACGCCAAAGAAGTAGATGACCCCGGGAGGTGGAATATGCTGACTCCAGAGGCCTTAGGACAGAAGTCCTTGCAAAACAGCCAAGCCGAAGCTGGCTCGGCATCTGGAGATGATATCCAAGCTGTAATGCTTGACAAAAGTATACACAGAGTTCCAGGTAGCGGTTGCACATATGTCCCTGATAGAGACATTTCTCAGGGTGGCGAATGAAGCAGACACTCCTCTGGTGGAGTGACCCCTAACCAGGCCCGGTAGGGGCTTATCGTGTTTCTCACAGCAGAAGGAAACACAGTGGACTATCCACTTTGATATCGTCTGCTTGGTCACCAGTTTACTCAAGCATTGTGGTGCAAAGGCCACAAAAAGTTGCTCCAATTGATGGTGCGCAGACGTTCGCTTGAGGTAATACCTCAAAGTCCTGTGGACATACAGTGTGTGAAGGAGAGCTTCCCCTCTATTGGATGGGGAAGGAAAATAAACTGAAAGGTCAACTGACTGGTTGAAGGTCAACTCCGAGACCACTTTTGAAAGAAACCTAGGATTTGTTCTAAGGGAAACCCTTTCCCTGTGGAAAATCAAATACAGCTCTTTACACATCAGAGCCTGAAGCTTGGAAACTCTTCGAGCTGAGGTAACAGCAACCAAAAAACAAACCTTCCAAGAAAGGTAACGCAGCTCACAATCTGCTGCCGGTTCAAAGGGAGGGAGGGTGAGCTTCTCCAACACATAAAGGAGATCCCAGGGTGGGATAGGGTCCCGAATGGGAGGTCTCATATGCAAAATTCCTCTTAAAAAGGTGCAGGCGACATCCAATTGTGCCAACGCCCTGTCTCAAATGAGGGCATGATAGGCGGAGACAGCCCACATATGCACCTTCATAGAGGAGTAACTCAGGCCATTTTGATACAAGGAGAGGAGATACTACAACGCTGAGTTCACTGGACAAGTGACAGGGTCCAAATGCTGTGACAAGGCCCATAGACAAAAACGCTTCCAATTCATAGCGTAAGTGGAGGGTGGAGGCTTTCGCCGAAACCAGGACTGCCGCCACTTCTGGGAGAAACCCTGTATCTGTGTTGGGCTACGTCTGAAGGAGCCAAGCATGTAGGTGTAAGGACCGAAGGTCCGGATGGACCAGCGACCCCTGTTCCTGGGACAGCAACTGCGAGCATATGGGCAGCGGAACTGGAGGCTCCGTGGATAACTGCTGCAGGAGTGGGAATAAAATCTGCCGAGGCCATCTAGGGGCTACAAGAATCATTCTAGCCCCTTCTGCCTGCAACTTTAGAAGGACTCTCTGAATGAGAGGAAAGGGTAGGAAGGCGTAAAGAAACCTCCCTGCCCAGCAAAGGGATAACGCGTATGGCCAGAAAACTCCAGACGTGTGCTCTCGCGAGTAAAACATTGGCAGTTTGGCGTTGCGTGGTGACACAAAGAGGTCCAGCTCTGGATGACCCCACTTGTTGAAGAGCTGATCTGCCAGGTCGTTGAGGATACCTGGAACGTGCACTGCGGACAGTAGAATGCGCCGCTCCAGCGCCCAGTACCAGACTCTCATCGCCTCCCCGCAAAGGGGATACGAATGAATACCCCCTTGCTTGTTAATGTAGAAGACGACCGCCATATTGTCTGTTTGAACCAGAAAAGAGCCTGGCACCAGATCCTCTTGAAAGGCCTGTAAGGCACAGAGAACCACTCGCATCTCCAGTTCACTGATATGAAGGGAATGCTCCTCAGGTGACCAAACCCCTTGCATTTGATGAACACCCAGGTGCGCCCCCCATCCCAGGTCTGATGCATCTATTGTAAGAGTCTGACCTGGCGGCTCCAGACAAAAGCTGACCCCTTTCTCCAAGTTTCGGGGGTCCAGCCACCAAAGCAAAATTCTCCTGACTGGCTCGGAGATCCCGACCATGAAGTCTAGATCGTCGTAGCCTTGGTCCCACTGTACCCTGAGCATCCATTGTGGGATCCGCATATGAAGGCAGGCCAAGGGAGTGACAGGAATGGCCGCCTCCATGTGCCCCAGTAGCCTGAGGAAGTTCCGTGCTGGAACTTGAGGAGTTATTGAGATCCCTTCGGCAATCTCTCGCAGGCAATCGCCCCTGTCCTGAGGGAGGAAGGCCATGCCCTGGATAGAATCCAGTACCACTCCAATAAAAACGAGCTTTTGACTGGGCTCTGTGGATGATTTTTGTAGATTCAGGGTGATCGCCAGCTCCTGGAATAGAATATAGGTGTCTCCGAGGGCGTGAAGTAGGCCTGCCCTTGACGGGGCTGCAAGTAGCCAATCGTCTAGGTATGGGAAACCGTAGTGTCCCATGCGCCTTACAGCCGCAGCCACTACTGCCAAGCATTTTGTAAAGACTCGCGGAGCAGAAGAGAGGCCGAATGGAAGAACTTGAAACTGGTAGTGTTCCCCTTGGAAGTGGAACCTCAGAAACTTCCTGTGGGGAGGGAAGACCCTGATATGCATATATGCATCTTGCATGTCTAGGGAGCAGAGCCAGTCCCCTTGGTGCAGCAGAGGAAGTAGACCCAGGAGGGTCACCATCCTGAACCTTTTGTACTCTATAAAAAGGTTTAGAGAGCTGAGGTCCAGAATGGGATGGAGATCCTGTGTCTTTTTTGGAACCAGGAAGAAATGGGAGTAAAACCTCTTTCCCTGCTGATGCCAGGGGACTACCTCTATTGCCCTTTTCTGCAAGAGGGTCTGAATCTCTCCTTCTATTAGTGGGATGTGAGGAGGAGGATAACGGGAGTACTTTGGTGGAAACTCCGTGAACTCCAGCGTGTGTCCTCTCTTTATGATATCTAGGACCCATTGGTCCGCAGTAATCGACTTCCACCCTTCCAGATGAAGGGAGAAGTGGCCCCCGACCGTCTCCCCTGGGTCTTCCTGTGGAAGGGGGGGTGGAAGGGAGTCATTGTGCTGAGCCGGGTGTAGGCAGAGAGGCCTGGGAGGACTTAGGCCCACGGGTAGGAGCGCCTCCAGACTGCTGGTTACCGGATCTCCTATGGATGCTATCTCTCTGCCCCTGCTGGTTACCACGGGCATGACCTTGGCCACCTGAGGGCTTACGAAATGGCCACTTGCGTTGTCTTCGCTGGTCGCCGCGGTACATCTGGCGGGCCAACCAGATAGACTTGCCCGACTCCTGGAGACAAGAAATCAAAGCTTCCGTCTCCTGCCCAAATAGTACGGTACCCTGGAAGGGTAAGTCCTTGATACCGGCCTGCAGATCCTGGTGAAAGCCCGAGACTCTCAACCAGACGTCGTGCTGTAGGCACACCCCGGAAGCGGCTGCCCTGGCTGCCATATCTGTGGTGTCATACAAGGCTCTCAGAACATGGGAGCCTACGTCTGAGCCCGATTTCAAGATGTCCAGAAGCTCTGTCTTCTGATCAGAGTCTGGTATGGCCTTTAAAAGCTCTTGTCCTTGCTCCCATAGCACATTCTGGTACTGGACCATATGCATCAAGAAAGTGAGGGACCGTATGGAGCAGGTGGAGGCAGAATAAACCTTGCCCACCTGGTCCGAACAGTGAGAATCCGGGTCGGGAGGCTGTGAGCTGAGGTGCTTCGGCTCTCTGGATTTATCATGGGCAGCCGTGAGCACCGAGGAGTCTGCCTGAGGGTGTTCAGCTAGAAAAGATTCTGCACTCGGGGCCTTGTACAGTCTACCTGACTTCTTAGGAACAGCTGGGACGGAAGCTGGATGTTTCCAAGTAGTCCACATAAGGTCCAAAGTATCCACCAAAGGAGGGACTACCAGTGGTTTCGGCTCCTTCTGCCTCAGGTACTTTGCCAGTCTCTGGCGTTCCGGATCCAGGTCCTCAGTCTCCCACTCGTTGGAGGCCTGGATATGCCTCATGACGTCCATGAAAGCTGGATCGTCTGGAGGCAAGTGAGGCTGGTCCTTCTCTCCCGGGGACCGCTGCAAGCTGAGAGAGGAAGATGACGCAGAAGAGGATGAGGGAGATCGACTATAAGATCTCGAATAGTCTGACCTCTCCTTATGACCAGACTCCCGCTGTCAGTAACTGGAGGACAGACGTCAGTCTGAAGACCGACTCCGGTCCCGAGACCGGCAACAGAGCAGAGACTGACGTCGGTCAGAGGACCGACGTCAGGAGCGTTCTCGTCTAGAAAACCAAGAAAGACTCCGAGAATGTGACCTAGACCGACGACAGTCTCCAGAGTCCCTGGAGTGACGTCAGTGGTCTCTAGACTGGGTGCGGGAACGAGCCCTAGAAGGAGGTGTAGGCAGTCGCTCCGAGGACTTCCGCAGGGAAGGCTCACCTCCCGGCTGTGGTTTGCCTGCCTGGTCCGGTACCGGTGTCTGGGCCGGCGATGGGGGGGGACCGCTTATGGACCTCCCCCCACCAAAAGGAAAACAGCTCCTGCAGCTCATCCTTTGAAAAAAGTTTGGCCGCTCGGCCCGGAAAGGGAGTATCCCGGATGTCGGCCCGCGAAGAAGAGCCCTCCTGGAGGCCCAGGGGGGAGGAGGACTTGGGCGACGGGGACTTCGGCTCTTCCATGGACGATCCCTCACCCTTTGCCCCTTCGACCAGCGTCGGTGGTGGTACCGCAGCCGGGGGTAGCTGGGGCGCCAGAGATCCTTGAGCTCGAGGCGCTCTTGAGAGGGCGGGGCCGCAGCTTTCACCTCCAAGGGCTTGGTGGTAACCCTTAGCTGGTTACCTTCGGCTTGGCCAGCTTCTCCCAAAGGGCCGGCCTTAGCCTGAGATGACTTTGGACGCTCTCCTGATCCCGAAGGGTAGGCCTTCTTGGGAGAGGGCCGCGAGCGAGACCGGGACCGGTGTCGGGTCCGACTATGGTCTTTACTGTAATGCTTCTTTTTGCTTTTCCCCTCGTAGGAGTGCAGATCCATCTTATGCTCCAGAAGAAAAGCCTTCAGGGCCTTGAGATGACAGATGCGGGTCTGGCTAGTAAAAGCCTGGCAGGCGGAGCAGACCGCAGTGTCGTGGTCCGGCCCGAGGCAGAACACGCAGCGTCGATGGCCGTCCATGGCCGGGATTTGCCTCCCACACTCGCTCTTATTTTGATGGTGTTCAGGTGAGGCCGGCGACGGTGAAGACATCCGTCGGGAAACTTCAAAAACCGTCGGAAACAGTCTGATGTCGGTTAAACGAGAAAAAGAGCTGTTGAAAAAAGGTAAGAAAAAAGCAGGTTTGTAAAAATTCTTGTTTTCTGGCAAGCTGAGTGTAGATCTCTTCATGTGTGGGATGCGGCGGGAAAGAACTGAGGTGGAGCTGGGTCCGCCCCCTTTTGTACCAGGGCCGAGACGTTGGGGCAGAGCCAGTCCCTGCTGTATACTGCTGGCTGAGAAGTTTTCGGGATGGTCCTAGTGCCTGCGGCATAGTACTGAATGTTACAGCCTGCTGCAAGAGCTCCCACTCGAAGTAAGATCTTGTACCACCTTAGGGAAGTGCTGGGCAGGATACAGAGGGCCGGGCCAGGCTCACTGTCAAAGCTGAAAAGTGCCAGGTGGCCATGGCTGAAGTGGCATACCTCAGACATGTTGTAGGCCGGGGACAGCTCCGTCCTAACCAAGTAAAAATAGAGGTAATCAATGCATGGCTCAGACCAGAAATGAAGAAGCAGGTCAGAAGTTTTCTAGGGACAGCGGGTTACTATAGGAAATTTGTACCCAACTACAGTGCCCTGGTTGCTCCCCTATCTGACCTGGTAAAGAAAAAGTTGCCTAAGAAAATTACCTGAGAACCAGCCTGTGAGAAAGCCTTTACCAGACTGAAGGAGGCACTGTGCAGTGCTCCTGTATTGACAAGTCCTGATTATAGCAGACCCTTTATAGTCCAGACTGACGCCTCAGATGTGGGTATTGGGGCAGTACTGTGTCATACATACAACCAAGGAAAAGACCACTCTGTAGTGTACCTGAGTAAAAAGTTACTTGCCAGGAAGCAGACTTACTCCACTGTGGAAAAGGAGTGTCTTGCCATAGTGTGGTCCCTAAAGAAGTTAAAGAGGCATACTTATATGTGAAGTAAAGTACAGTTACGTAAGAACTTACCATAACAGTAGATCTTCGAGAACAGCCATGATGCGATACGGGGTCTCGCAAGAAGTGGCAGATGTACTCTCTACCGCCAGAAAACCGGCAACTCATGCAACGTACGCCATGAAATGGCGTAGATTCTGTTTGTGGGCTCAAGCGTGCGGCTTTCCGCCGTTAGACTGTCCAAAAAAGCTGATTCTGGACTACCTGCTTTCCCTCTTCCACTCCGGACTGGCTTACTCCTCGATTAAAGTGCACCTTTGTGCAATTTCTGCCCCCGTAGGCCATTGGACGGTGGCCCAGCTGGACACTACTCATTCCTTCTTAAGGGATGTCCTCCACCTTAGGCCTCCCATCAAAGATCCAATCCCTCCTTGGGACTTACTTTTTGTCCTGGAGCAGCTTACACTGCCATCCTTTGAACCAGCCACGGATTACGAGCTACGTTTTCTCTCTTGGAAAATGTTATTTTTAGCTGCTGTTACTTTTGCTAGAAGGATATCGGAATTGCCTGCCCTTATGTGCAAAGAGCCTTATTTGGTTTTCCACCAGGACAGGGTATCCCTAAGGACAAACCCAACGTTTTTGCCTAAGGTGGTTTCCGCTCTCACCCTTAATCAGGATATCGATCTACCAGTATATTTCCCAAGGTACTCTAATTGAGGAGAAGCCCTTCTGCACACCCTTGATGTGCGTCGGTGCCTCAGACACTACCTGACCAGAACCAAACAGCTCCCGAAGTTGGACCAACTTTTCATCTCCTTTGCTCATAGACTGATAGGAGCTCCTGTCTCCAGTCACTCTCTAGGTGGCTCATCCAGTGCATCACTTTTTGTTATGACAGGCACAATAAACCCTTCCCGGGCGCGGTCAAGGGTCATTCTACAAGAGGGATGGCTACTTCCTTTGCGGCGTTAAAGAATGTCTCCACCTCAGCTATTTGCGCTGCAGCTACTTGGAGCTCTGTGCATACCTTTATCAGGCATTACAGTCTGGACATTGCATCGAAGCAAAGAGCGGGGTTCGGTCTAGCCGTCTTTCAGGGACTTCTGTCCTAGGCTCGAGTTAGATCGAGGTCTGTACCTTTCCTCCTCCCGGTGGTGTATGATTGCCACTACTGCTTGGAAATCAGTCCTAATGGTGTAACCTGCTGCAAGAGCTGTATCTCGAAGTAAGATAGTACAGTTACGTAAGAACTTACTGTAACAGTAGATCTTCGAGAACAGCTCGTGTGGCAGGTCGTAGTCAAGCACCCATCTTATGGGATGGGACGGGACATTCCTATTCATTAGTCTTTGCTATCTGGTGGCAGATCCTAGGTCTCCTCTTCTGATGTCATCCAGTGGCTGGGAGTCTCCGGCGGGAGAACTGAGGATTATGGGGGGACTACCTCCTTATGTACTATGCCCAACGGGGGCGGGACCGACGGAGGCGGTCCGCTGGAAGACTGCTAGCTAGAAAATTTCCGTGGGGTCCTGGCGCCTGCCGGCTTCAGTCCTAATGGTGTAATCTGCTGCAAGAGCTGTACCTTGAAGTAAGATCTGACCACAACCCCCTGGTTTGACTGACACAAATGGGAAAGACTAATGGTAGACTATTAAGATGGAGTCTTGCCTTGCAGGGGTATGACATGATGATCTTACATAGGCCTGGAGCGACCAATCAGAAAGAAGATGGCTTATCGCGTCTACATGAGGAATGAACTGACTTGGGAAGCTCATCCCATGCAGGGGGTAGAGCCACCAAATTCAGTCTAGGTGGGGAGGATTGTGACGCTTGGCCAGCTGGTTATGATCTCCGTATGATATTTGTAATATAAAAATACAGTATGTGATTGTCTCACATAAGACATCCTGTGCTTCCATGGGTGGCGCATCCTACCACCCCAGGTTTCAGTGAAGCTACAGGATATGTAACTAACCAGGAGATCTCTGTAATGTAATTAACTTCCTTTAGAAACTGCATGTTATGGCCTTTTTATGACTTGTTGCTGCTTGGACGTTGGGAAGCTAAATATACATTTTATTACAGGGCAGGACATAATTTAGCTGATTCCTGTTGGTTATATTGCACCTAGATCACTGATTGCAGGGTTGTAAACCTCAAAGGAACTGGTGGATCAAAGACTCAATTTGGGAAATGCAGAGGTAATACATTAGATAGAAAAGATCTAAATGTATTTTGGTAGGAGTTTGTTCTGTAGTTTTCCTTGTTTTTCTTTTAAGTGATTGTATGCTCTGATTTATTGTTCTGTTTACATTTTCCATATTTTTATCATCTTTTAGTAAAGTACCTTTTATTTAAAAGACTGCCTGGGTGTCTGCCAGTTCTTTTTGCATGTGACATATAGATGGCTAAGTCTGACAACTGCTCAACAGCTTGATGGCATTACTGAGCTTGAGTAAAAAGGTAAGAATATACCCAAGGTCTTATAGAGTTACAAGGGTTCATTTTGGAAGCCTGGCTGGGTGGCCCAGGGGAAAGATTGTACTGCAATCCCTGAAAAGGGTATGTATCTGAGCCTGTACATTGGGTACGCTAGCATAAGGTTCACAGTTTGAATCCCCCAGAACTTGAAACTAAAGGTGATTCAGATTCAAAGCAGACGGGAGGGTTACTCTGTCTGTTACCTGTTCACACTATTGAGCTTGGAGGTTGGCACTGTGGGAGCAGAGGGCCTGACCTGCTGAGTGCATTTGTGACACTGTATACCTAGACTAGCAAGCCTTTTGACTCTATCCCCCACAGGAGACTCGTTAACAAGCTGGAGACTACAGGGGTAGGTGAAAAAATTGCAAAATTGGTAAATGGTTTACAAACTGGCTACAGGACAGAACTCAAAATGTAATGGTAAATGGCACTCTGTCACAGGAAGGAAGGGTGACTAGTGGCGTCCCTCAGGGATCAGTGCTGGGACCAGTTCTCCAACATATTCATCAGCAACATTGCAGATGAATTGCAGGATAAGGTGGTGGTTACTTGTAGAAGACACAAAGCTCTGCAACAGAATACACACACACAAGAGGGTGCCTCAGGGATGGAATCAGATCTAAAGAAATTAGAGGAATTGTCCAGAACTTGGAAGTTGAAGTTCAACACCAAGAAATGTAAGGTTATACACCTTGAGAAAAGAAACCTAGGAAAAGGTTACACTCTAGGGGGAGAACAATTAGCCATTACCAACTTAAACAGAGACCTTGGAGTCATGATTGCTAGTGACCTGAAGGTGGGGAAGCAGTGTGAAAAGGTCACGCAAAAAGCAAGTCGCATCCTCGAATGCATAGGCAGGGGTATCTCACGCAGAGGACGTGAAGTTATAATGCCGCTGTACAGATCCTTGGTGAGGCCTCACCTGGAGTACTGCATCCAGTTCTGGAGGCCTCACCTAAAAAAAGATATAGACCGGTTAGAGACAGTGCAAAGAAGAGCCACAAAAATGGTTTGGGACCTTCACAAGGAATCCTATGAGGAAAGACTCAAGGAATTGAACATGTATTCACTGGAGCAAAGAAGGAATAGGGGACATGACAAACATTTAAATACCTGAAAGAAATAAACTCAGTACAAAATCAGAGCCTCTTCCAGGAAAATAAAGAACTACAAACCAGAAGTCACAACAGGCATCTAAAGAGAGGAAATTTCAGACCAACACCAGGAAATACTTCACTGATAGGGTTAATAGAGCCTTGGAACAAACTACCACAGAGGGTGGTGGAAGCAAAGAGTCAGGGGATTCAAGCCATCTTGAGATAAACATTACGGTACCCTGAAATAAACAAATCTACAAGGGAGGGGGTAGTCCAATGGGCAGACTAGATGAAAAAATTACTCACCTTAGTAATGTTGTTTCTTCTAATGGAGTCTTGCTATATTATGACAATTGCAGTTTGTCCCACCATTAGAACTGCTCCGGAGGTGAGAGAGTTAACTTCCATGCCAGACATGGAACTTAGAGCACGAGCTCGGTTAGAAAAGCTCTGTCTGGGATATTTCACACTGAAACCGTCAGATCTTTACGAGCAAAACTCACTAAGATTCTGTGTGGAAGCTGTAACCTACACTAGCCAACTGGCTACTTAAATATTAACACATTTTCCTGGTCCCAACACCAAGACTCAAGTCAGGGGACCAGAAAATAAGATAAGATAAAATAAAACACAACACCCAAACACCCCAAAAAAGAAGGGTGGAAAACATAAAATGGGCATCAACAAGTGCCAACACTGGACTGCCACCCATACACCAAGTAGAAGTTCTGAGAGGGGCAGGCTGGGAGGTCATAATATAGCAAGACTCCATTAGAAGAAACAACATTACTAAGGTGAGTAATTTTTCTTCAAACAACATGAAGTCTTGCTATATTATAATAATTGAACTACACAGCAGTACCTCCATGGAGGAGGACAGAACTTACTTAGGAATAGGCTCTGAAATACGGCTGTGCAAACCGAGCATCCCTCCTGGCCTGGATATCCAGGAGTAATGCTTGTGAAAGTGTGTACTGTTTTCCAAGTAGCTGCTTGACATATCTCTAAGATAGGGATGTCTCTGGCAGCAGCTAGAGACGCAGCTGTACCTCTGGTAGAGTGAGCCCTCAGGCCTGAAGAGGGAACCTACCAGTTTTTTGATAGCAAAATTGGATACAGAGACAATCCGCCTGGCAATGGATCTCTTGAGGCAGGTTTCCTTCCCAACCTCACCATAAGTGAGAAATAGTTGGAGGAGTCAAACCTGTGACCCTTAGTACGCCTATGTAGTAACCCTAGGCCCTCTAACATCTAGTGCAACCTCCTCTCACCAGAGGAGGAATGGTCAGTGAAGAACACTGGAAGAGAAATAGATTGATTAAGGTGGAAATCTGAAACCACCTTAGGCAAAAACTTCCTGTTAGTCCTGAGGACTACCTTATCCCTGTGAAAGGAAATAAAGTCAGTCTCCACTGACAAAGCTTGTAACTCACTTATCGCCTGGCAGAGTGATGGCTACTAGAAACACAGTTTTCCAAGTCAAGTACTTAAGTTCTGCAAGACAGAGGTTCAAAGGGGGTTGCATCAGCTGAGCAATGCAAACATTAAGATCCCAGGCAGGGCAGGGTCCCTGAATGGTGGATTAGTATGAAGCAATCCCTTGAAAAACTTGGAAAATACAGGGTGAGCGGAAAGAGAAGAGGCTTCCTGCTGAAATAAAAGCAGAGACAGCTGCCAAGTGCACTTTCAGGTCTCAGTCCCAAAGAATTAAGATGGACCATATAGTCCAAAATAGTGGGCAAATCAGCAGATTCGGGAAATATGCTTCCCAGAACACCATATGGAAAACCTTTTCCATTTAGAGTTATAAGTAGCCTAGTGGAAGGCTTCCTAGAAGCTTTCAAGATTTCGAGAACACCTTGAGAAAGGTGTAGGTCAGCAAACTCTTAACTCCTCAAGAGCCAGGCCTTGAGGTTGATGGATTTGAGATTCGGATACCAAACTCTCCCCTGGGCACAGGTTAACAGATTGTGGTTCCTGGGGAGACATAGGGGAAGATGGACTGCTAAGGACAGAAGGAGTGGGTACCAGGGCTGCCTGGCCCAGTCTGGAGCAATCAGAATCATATTGCAGGGCTGAGATCTGATTTTGACTAGCACCTTGTGATAGGGGTAAGAGTGGGGGAGCACCTGGAGAACAGTGACCACCAGTCACTGTGGTTTGAAATCACAGAAAGAGCAGAACCAAACCACACAAAAACACGTATCTTGGATTTTAGGGGGGCAAACTTTGGGAAAATGGGGATATACTTGAAAGAGGCATTAAGGGGAATGGGGCAGGAATCAGGGGTTGAGGAACAGTGGGAAGTATTTAAAATGGGGATTACAAGAGCAACAGAATTATGTATTAAGCAGGTTAGCAAGAGGAAAAGGAAGAGGAGACCATTATGGTTTTCCAAAGAGGTAGCAAAGAAAGTGAAGCCAAAAAGATTGCATTCAGGAAATACAAAAGACCCAGGCAGAAGGGGATAGGGAGAAGTACCAGGAGAAGCAAAGAGAGGCAGGAGGTCAGTAAGGAAGCAAAGCTCAGACAGAAGAACACATTGCAAAATCAGTGGTTAGAGGGGACAAAACCTTTTACAGGTACATAAGTGAAAAAAGAAAGGCAAAGGGAGGGATAGTGAGACTGAAGGGGGAGGATGGGGGGCTATGTGGAGGATGACAACAGTAAAGCTGACATATTGAACAGGTATTTCTGCTCAGTCTTTACTGAAGAAGAGGAGGGTAATGGGTCTGAACGGAGTACAAGGGGTGAGAATGGTGCAGAAATGGACACAACTCCTTTGACAGAAAGGTCCTGAAGGAACTGGAAGTAATAAGAGTTGATAAAGCAATGGGGCCAGATGGGTGCACCCAGGGTCCTTAAAGAACTAAGAGAGGTGGTGGCTGAACCTCTTGCTATCCTGTTTAGCCGATCACTGAAACAGGGAGGTACCCAAAGACTGGAGGATAGCAGATGTAGTCCCTTATACAAAAGTGGGAACAAAGAGGAAGCGGGAACTACAGACCAGTCAGCCTCACCTCGGTAGTGGGAAAATCATGGAAGCACTACTGAAGGAGAGATTGGTGGAACATCTGGTTGTCAATGGACTACAGGACCCAAGGCAGCATGGTTTCACCAGGGGAAGGTCATGTCAGACCAACCTCATTGAATTTTTTGACTGAGTTACTACGGAGGTGGATCAGGGGAGGACAGTGGACATGGCCAATCTGGACTTCAGCAAGGCCTTTGACACTGTGCCACATAGAAGACTATTGCACAAACTGGGGAATATGGGTGTGGGCAGGACAGTAGTGCGGTGGGTAGGTAAGTAACTGGCTGGGCAGCAGGACACAGAGGGTGGTGGTAAATGGCTGTCACTCCACAGAGGGAAGAGTGACCAGTGGGGTACCACAGGGATCAGTGCTGGGACCGGTACTATTCAATATCTTCATCAGTAACATTGGCGCAGGACCTAGAAGGCAAAATTTCACTGTTAGCTGATGACACAAAGCTCTGTAACAGAGTAGACACACCAGAGGGTGTAGACAGAATGAGAAGGACCTGCAGAAACTTGAAGAATGGTCAGGGGTTTGGCAGTTGAAATTCAATGCAAGGAAGTGCAAGATAATGCATATGGGGCACAAAAACCCTGGCACAATATATCAGTTGGGGGTGAGGATATAGCATGCACCAAGCAGGAAAGGGATCTTGGGTTATCATCTCTGATGACCTCAAGGCAGGGAAACAGTGTGACAAGGCAGCAGGTAAAGCAAATAGGATGCTGGGATGCATAGGCAGGGGCATCACCAGCAGGAAAAGGGAGGTCATAATTCCACTATACAAGACACTAGTGAGGCCGCACCTGGAGTACACTGTGCAGTTCTGGAGACCTTACCTATGTAAGGACATAGACAGGGTAGAAAAGGTTCAGAGGAGGGCAACAAAGATGGTGCATGGATTGCATCACAAGTCCTATGAGGACAGGTTGAAGGCACTGAACATGTACTCCCTGGAGGAGAGGAAGGAGAGAGGGGATATGATAGACATATACAAGTATCTTACAGGGAGGAACAGGGTACAGGAATGCACTATTTTTAAATGAAAAAGATGTTCCAGGACTAGAGGGCATAGGATGAAGTTGAGGGAGGACGATCAGAGGAAACATGAGGAAGAATTTCTTCACAGAACGGTGGTGGACAAGTGGAACACCCTGCCAGAGGAAGTGGTGGGGGCTGCAACAATCACGGGATTTAAGAATGCATGGGATAGACATAAAGGAATTCTGGAGGTCAGGGGTAAGGGGCAACAGACTTCTTGGAAAACAAACTGAACTTACAGACTTAAATGGGCAGACTGGGTGGGCCATAGGCCCTTATCTGCCGACACTGTCTATGTATGTATGTATCTATGTACCTTGAACAGGAGAGGGAAGGGGGGAAGGCATAGAGAAACTTCCCTTCCCAATCGAGGAGAAAGGCATCCAGGGGGACTGAGCCCAACACTGGGGGCCTGCAACAAAACAGTGGAAGTTGATGATTGTCTGGGGCTGAAAAAAGATCTATCTGAGGGGTGCCCCATCTGGCAAAAACTATCCCCAGTACTCGGGATCCAGTGACCATCGTGATGACCCTGGAAATCCTGCTGTGAGCATCTGCCAGGACATGGTCCTTGCCTAGGAGTGAACTGCTAGGAGGGAAGTGTTCAGGGAATAAGCCAGAGACCACAACTTCATATTGCCTCGTGCACAAGGGGTCAAGACCGAGTGCCCCTTTGTTTGTTGATGTACCACATTGTAGTGGTGTTGTCTGTTCTGGACCTGTACCACTTTGTTCTGAACAGATGCAGAAAAACCTGAAGTGCTAGAAAACAGCTCTGAGTTCCAACAGATTGATGTGGAGCAGAGATTCCTGAGGGACCACAATCCCTGGGTGGAGAGGTCGCCCATGTGAGCTCCCCATCCCAAAGGGACGATCTGTAGTAAGGGTCAAGGGTGAGATAGAGGGGTGAAGGGAACCCTGGTCTCAGATTGCTCTGATCCTGCCACCACTGAAGGGCCCTGGATCAGGGTTCAGTCACTGGGATCAACTTGGATAGGGATCTCTCTTTGAGACCAAAAGGCTCTCAAATGGAACTGAATGTCCCTCATCTGAAATCTTGCCCTTGCACTACAGCTGTGGAAGCAGCCATGTGTCCTAGGAGCTGTAGGAAATGCCTTGGCTGGTCAAGAGACCTGCAGAGTGAAGGAGGAGGCCAGGGCCACCAGGTCCTTACCTTTCTAGGGAAGGAAGGCTCTGCCTGCTTTGTGTCCAGTTCTGCACCTATAAAGGTGAGTACCTGGACAGGTTCCAGAACTGACTTTGGAAGATTGAGAAGTAAACCCAGAGAGGCAAGCAGCTGCCGGGTAACTTACAGGTGTGATTTGATCTGGTCTGAGACTGACCCACAATGAGCCAGTCGCCTAGGTAGGGAAATGGCAATCTTTGCCTTCTTAAATGAGCAACTGCTACTGCCAGGCATTTTGTGAATACCCTTGGGGCAGAGGTAAGGCCAAGGGCATTGCTCTGAACTGGTAATGGCCTGAGGGCAGTTGAATCTGAGGTACTTTCGTGGGAGCTTCTGATAAGAACATGGAAGTAGGCATCCTTGAGGTCCAGGGAAGCTAGCCAGTCCCTGGCCTTAGGGAGGTAAAATCATTCCCAGAGTCACCATTTTGAATTTTGGTTTTAAAAGGTGCTTGTTCAGATATCTTAGGTCCAGAATGGGCCACCATTCTCCTGTCTTTGGGGTAAGAAGTACCTGGAGTACAGACCCTTGCCCTGGTGTAGGGGAGAAACCCTTTCTACAGCTCTGAGAGCCAGGAGGGTTGAGACTTCTGTTTCCAAGCAAAAGTCTCTAGAGGATTTGCAGGTGGAAAAGATCTGATTCTCATCTTTGGAAATTTTTTGAAGCTGAGAACCAGACCCTGGCTTACTACTTCCAGGACCCACTTGTCTGATGTTAAAGACTCCCAGTCCTGGACGAAGTAAGCCAACCTGCCCCCTACAGGTAATGGAGAACCGGCCCTGGGCATCCCATCAGGGTGCCTGTTTGGCAGGGGTTTTAGGCTGAGAGGTGGGAGCAGGCCTGCTTGTACCCCGTCTGAGCATAAGCCGAAGAGGAGGCCTGGGTTTGGTAAAAAGGCCTGCCTCTACCCCTGGGGGGCTGCCTCTGAGGAGTGGCTTGCCGTTCCTTGGCTTGTGCATCCTATAAGTGGTTCTATATTCATCCATTTCTTCATATAATTCTCTGTCTGCTCCCCAAACAGAGAATTTCCCACCAGGAAAATCCATAGCCTAGCCTGGGTATCCTGTGACAAACTAGTACACCTGAGCCAAGCCAATCTCGAAAAGCCACAGATGTAGCCATGACTCTAGAGGATACATCATTAGAATCCACTGCAGCATGGGTGCACTTTAGATGCCTCAATACCATCAGCAGCCACCTGCTCCAGCTCCTTGGCAAGCTGGCCAGGGGCCTGTTTGGCTAAAGCCATGACAGTATCCCATCTAGATTTCTGGTATCTTGCCAGATAAGCCATATAATTTGCTTGTCTGAGTCCCAAGGACGCTGCCATGTATTGTTTTTTAGCCATGGCATCAATCTTCCTGGAGTCCTTGTCAGGAGGATGTGAAGCCAGGGGAATATTAGCCTTATCACAGGCTGCAGCCTGAACTACACCAACATGGCTGCATTGCTGTGAAAGAAATTCTGTATCAGGACCTGACAAAGTGTACCTCCTGTCCATCTTTTTGTCCACAGGAGGCACAGAATTAGGAGCTTTTAAAATGTTTATTGTTTGTTTCCTAAATGATTTATGTAAAGGAATAGACAATCTCCTGGACTCTGGGATATCCATCATCTCTACAAAGTCAGGCTCCTCTTGCTCATCCACAGCTTCCTCCAATGGAAGCTGGAGGGTTTCAGCAACTTTTTTATAAAACAGAAAATGAGAAGGGGACTCAGAAAGCCTAGGGGGAGATTATCCTAAAGGTCTGTCTGGGGAGATGTCCGGTTCAATGGGCACATCCAGACTTTCAAAGTCACAGTCACACTGTTCATAATCATCCTCCCCCTCCTCTGGTTCATAAAACTCCTCTATATCATATTCTTGAACCGGTGGAACAGCCGAACCGACCTTTTGCCAGATAGTGGCGGTTGAGATAAGGAACAGAAAATGACTGGACAATTTGGATTGCTTTGGCTATCTCTGCAGCAGTTGGAGAAGGAATTTTGACTCCACACCTGCTGATTTTCTGATTCTCTTTGCTGGAACTGGCTCCCCTGAGTCAGCTCACGTTTGCCGAGGAAGTCGCCCTGGTCAGAGCACTCCCTCAGTTCGGTTGGCACGAACCGGGCTGGCCATCCGGTCAGCGGACTTTTAGCCTCTCGTTCCCTGAGCCTACCAACTCTCTTATCTAGGGTAGCTGCAGGAAATTCTTGCAAATCTGGCAGTCTGCATTGGGTGGTCAAACCCCAGACAATAAACACATGTGGTGTGTGGGTCACGCCTAGGCAAAGGCTTCCCCACAGACACTACAGTGCTGAAACCCAGTGGGCCCGGTTTTTCTTTTGGGTTTCTCAGACATAATGCCAGCCTAACCAAAAACTTGCCCTTTTTCCGGCAGTGCCAGGCAAGACACCCTTATCGGTTCCCAACCGTGTCACGGGTCGTGGAAAAAACCTTAATGAAATCCGTCTTTTTTTAGAACCGATAAGAACCAGGAACCGCACTCTAAAAAGCTTTTAAATGCTTCAGGATAAAGTTTTAAAACAACCTGATCGGTTCAAACCGAACCGATAAACATTTACAAGTTCCACACAGAAATAAACCTATTACTTACAATACCACAGACAGAGCTTGAACCGATCGGTTTGCGGTTAAAATAATAATAATCGCGGTTGAATTTAACCGAGAAAAACTCTTTTAAACCGAGAAATGAACCGAGCAGTAGGAGGAATCTCCGGAGCGACTGTTCAGTGAGGCGGAGTAAAGAATCTGACAGTTTCAGTTTGAAATATCCCAGACAGAGCTTTTCTAACCGAGCTCGTGCTCTAAGTTCCATGCCTGGCATGGAAGTTAACTATTTCACCTCGGAGCAGTTCTAATGGTGGGACAAACTGCAATTGTCATATATATGCAACTTCATGTTGTTTGAAGGGCCACATGGTCCCCCATCTGCCAACATGTTCTTATAAACTATCCACACTGCTGGCAGACTCCAAGTAGCTCTACAGAAGAAGGGGGCAAGCACACTCCCTATTTAGGGAACAGAGATTAGAGAACTGAGGCCCCAAAACCAGCATCCGGCATGACTCGAGGTCGATGTGGTAGTGGGAGATAAAGGTGTATGCTGACATTCAGGCAGCAGCCCTACATTTTTCCTGGATAGGGACATCCCTAGAAGCAGCCACTGAGGCAGCCGTATGATGGGTGGAATGAGCCCTTATCCCTACTGAAGGCTTACTGCCCACCAACCTATAGCAGAGGTCGATGCAGGAAACACTTCACCTGCCAATCATCTGCTCAGCTGCTGGTTTGCCAGGTGTGGCTTCAGCGAGGTAAATAGTTGGCTGAACCTCTTCCAAACTCCAGCTGTACGCTTCTTATAGTAGGCAACCACTCTGCAGGTCCACGGTATGGAGCCTGTGCTTGTACTGCTGCTGGATTCAGAAGTACACTGGGAGATTAATCACCAGGTTAAGGTGGAACTGGACACAACCTTCGGGAGGAACTTTGGGTTGGGACAAAGGACAACCTTATTCCTGTGGAAGATCAGGTAAGGAGACTCTACCGAGTGCGCCTGGAGCTCACTGATCCTTCTGGCTGACATGACAGCCACTAGGAAGCCAGTATTTCATGACAGGTGAGACATCTCACACCTGTGCATTGGTTCAAATGGCTGCCAGTGAGCTTTGCCAATACTAGTAACAAGTCCCAAGGTAGGGGTGGTTCACGCATCAGAGGGGAAATGTAGTCAAGGCCCTTGAAAAATTGCCAGACCACCTTCTCCTGTGCCGACTGCATACCAGCCCATGCCCAGTAAGCAGAGATGGCAGCCAGGTGCACCTTTAGGGTTGTCGACCGAAGGCCCAACTGAGAGAGGGACCATAGGTAGTCAAGAATGCTAGCCACTGGACAAGCTAAAGGGTTGAGTCACTTGCCCTGGCACCAAATGGAGAATCACTTCCATTTGAAGGCATAGCATTTTCGGGTCGACTCCTACCGCGAAGCCTCAACCACAGTGAGGACATCGCTGGAGAGACCCAAAGCCTGAAACTCTAGCCGCTCAGGCACCAGGCTGTCAGGTGCAGAGATTGATGGTCCAGGTGGAGTATCTTCCCCGATTACAAGAGAGTAGGTCCAGGCGTGGAGGGAGACATCTCGGGAGTTTGCTGCTGAGGCTGAGGAGATCAGGGTACCACAAATGGTGTAGCCAGGCCAGATCCATCAGGATCACCTGTGTCTTGTGTCCCTCCTTGCCTTGAGCAGCACCTTGTGGATCAAGGGAAATAGAGGGAAGGCATAGAGGAGGCCTGGGGTCCAGGGCCTCGAGAAGGCACCCCCTACAGCGTTCCCTGCTGAGGGGGGTGGGCACAGATCAGCCTCAGCTTTGCATTCTCCCTAGAAAAAACAGGTCCAGTCCGGGGCCAACAAGATTGCTGCGCCTTTAGCAACACCTTGTGGATCAAGTGATATGGTGGGTCTCAGAGGGAGCCAGATCAGCTTGCTGGTCTGACCCACCCTGCGAAGTAACAGGCAGGACCGGGGTCCTAGAGAGGGAGGTATCGGCCTCATCTGGTGACAACGGGTCAACCGGCTCGAGAAAAATCTTGAGAGGTTGGTCGATGGGCATCTCCACCAACTGGCCAGACAGGGAGACCGTGGAGCCAGCAGCCAGGGCCATAGGATTGACTGTAGGCAAAACCTCCATAGAAGCACGGGAATCAGAGGCCAGAGAGAGTGCTCATGATCCCATGATCAATGGCGAGATTTCTTTTTAGTCTCTTTCTTTAGACTGAGATTTTCTAACCAAACATGGGCCCTACCCAAAGGTGGGAAGGGTCTGGCACAAATCTCGAAATGCCCCAGAAAAGGTGGCACCTAAAGGAAGCAGAAAAAAGGCCAAAGCCGAAGAAGCATGCTCTGCGGCCTGAGCTGCAGCTTCTCCAAATGCCTTAAGTTGTTCAGCGGACCCTGCAGCTGTGGAAACCGCCTGATTGGCATCTTTAGATTTAACGGAAGGATCCTGTTTATCAGGGTGCCCGAGAAGTCGTCAAGTGTGTCGATCTTCCAACGTAGTAGGATGCAGGTTGGACACAGTTCACATGCCTGGGATAGAGTTCGTGGTCGAGGCAGTAGACCAAACATGGTGTGGGTCCATCCAGGCTATCTTCTCTGGCCACATGCACATTTTTGAATCCCAGTGTTAAGAGTCGTCCATCACGGATGAAGTGAAGGAATTGCCTGAAGACAAAATATCTGCAATGTGAAAGGTTTTTATAAGCAAAGCGACTTACTCAGTGAGATAGTGGTAGGAGAACCTTCTTCTTCCAGCGGAAAGGAAGATCTGAAGTCATGGGGTGGTTCGAGGAGATACCACCGAGTGGGTGGGTGTAAGAGCCAGCTTGAAGACGTTCTAGCAAGCCTTAAAGGGAAAGGACACTGCCAGAAGTGTGGATAGTACATCATATCCACGCCCCTAGAAGATCTGAATTCAGTGAGAGTGGAACCAAAGGATGACACCATGGGTGATAAGAGGAGTCAAGCTTGAAGATTGTTCCTGTGATTCAGCATGCTCAGTGGAAACTAAATGGGACAGCGAACTGAATTCAAGTAGTCAAACACTGTCAACATTTCCTTGGCTCACCTCTAATCCTGGACTAAGGCAAGAACTAAAGACACACTGATAAGTTGGAAAAGATGCTCTGCTCTGTGTTTGAGCAGTAGGAGATTGGCTCTGGCACAGTGGAATTCCATGTTCATGCCCAGAGACCAAGACATCAGGAGTGGAAACCAGCAAGGAGCCAGATACAGAGCAGTCTGTTTAGGTGATCTCCTCCCAGAAGGGTGGTCAACGGATGTTACTCGTGAGTGTGGCTCCTGGTGGTGGTGCACTTGACAGTGCGAGGGAGAATGCCAGTCGCACGCTTCCATCACAAGACACTGCAATGTGCAAGCATATGCACAGATGGGGAGCCAGTGGGAGCAAGCAGGAAAAGATGGCCCTGACTGGATGCATTGATGATGGTCAACATACTTCTCGATCCTATGACACACCCAACTCCGCCACCCGAACAGGTGTCCTGTGATTTGCTCTTTTTAGCCTTTACAGATTGTTTGAGAGTTATTTTAGCATCTTAGCCTCCTGCTTAAATCTTTGGCCGGCTAGCCAAGTCCATGGTGCCAAACAGAGCGGCACCCGCTTGACATGCTGGCAGGGATTCACACCCTGAGTCCAGTATTTCAGGAGTTGAGGCTGTCAGGAAGGTGACAGAAATGGAAATTACATACCTACGGTAATTCTTGATCTTCTTGGACAAAGTCCCCTACTCATTCACACTAATGGGAGTTCGGAGGCGCCTAGGACCAGCGGGAGCAAACCTTTTCAGGAGGGCCGGTGGTCCTAGATGAGCCGCTGACAAGGGTGCACCATGAGCCATGCTCATGGTAATGACTATCTCGGCCGACCTCCAACTGCCTCAGTACCTTTTTTCTGAGGAAATGCAGCATAACTAACTTATTTATTTACTAAATTTTGGTGACCGGGTAGGCCCACTGGGCCCCGAAGGTCCCTTTTTCAGGGGCGACCCGGGATAACAATACTAGTAATACACAGAAAGAGCAAAACAAAAAGAACATTTGTATACATTGTTTGTTACAACATGTGGACGTTCAAGGACACAGTGGGTACAGGCATGGTTATCATCATGACACAGTTTGAGTAGGTAATTCTCAGTATGTGGTTTAATTCAGAAGGAAGCATTTGACCCCAGGTAATGAGAGCAATAGGTAGGCATTTCTTAGTAGAAGGTGTGGTGGGAGGAGGGGAATGCCTAAGGAGCCTTATGATCCATGGCAGTGGCATGAGCTTGAGGTCAGCATATGGGACTTGAGCCTGGTGTGGAAGGTAGTGAGTGAGGGGCGTCTTGGACAGAGGGGAGCTTGTTCCATAGGAAGGTGCTTGGGAGGAAAAGGACCTAGCGCCGTTGTCCTTACCCTAGGGACTTTAATAGTGTTCTTGCTGAGGTCCTAAGGTTCCTCGGTTAAGCTTGAGAGTTATGGTTTTGGCAATACTAGGGAGCATGGGGTGAGAGAAGCTTGTAGGCCTGGACAAGCAGGGGAAATTGGAGGCGAGCAACCAATGAAGGCCAGCTGACCTGGGCTAGAGTGTCGCAGTGGTGACGTCGTGGGTGGTCTTGAGTGGCAAATCGAGCTATTTTATTGTACAGGGTTTGCATCCTGGTTTTCTCTTGCTTTCCCATGCCCTGTGTTATCGGGGCCGCAAAGGTCAGAGTAGGAAGCAGGACACTAGTGGCAATGGAGAGCCTGGCCTCAGGGATGAGCTGGTCTCTGAGTCGGTACAAGGTGCCGAGTTTGCGTGCAGGGTCCTTGTGACCTGGTCTACATGTTCCTTGTAAGTGATGTTCTGGTCGGCGTAAAGCCTAGGTATTTAAGGGAGGGAACTACATTGATGTCTTTGCCAGAGAGTGTGGTTAAGCGGAGGAGGGAGGACCTGTCAAGTCCTAGGGATCTTGGGCCGAATAGCATTGCCTTGGTCTTGTCAGGATTGAGTACCATTCTGTTCTTGCATAGCCAAGTCTCGAGGGATGTAAGATCCTTTTGGAGGATAGGGCCTTGAGTAGCTACATCACCCATGGGACGGAAAATGACAGTGTCATCTGCATACTGTACGACCGAACTCTCCCCACAGAAGGAGCTTAGTTCATTAGTGAACAGGGAAAATAGTAGGGGGCCTAGAATAGATCCCTGAGGTACACCCTGATTTAGGGTACCAGATCAGATGTGACGTTTTTCCATGTGACCCTCTGGGCCCTTCCTGATAGGTAGCTTCCAACCACTTGAGGGCATGGGTGTCAAGGCCAATATTTTGCAGCTTTGTAGCAGCAGGTTGTGGTCGTCAGGTGAACTGCCTTGGATAAGTCAATAAAGACTGCCCCAGTGGGTACCCTTTGTCAACTGCCCCAAGAACTTCATCTGAGAAGTTGATGAGGGCAGTATCAGTTCCATGGTTTGGTCTGAATCCGTGTTGGGAGGGGCAAGGAGCAGGTGTGCTTCTAGGTAGTCTCTGAGTTGGTTGTAAACTCCTTTCTTGCACCTTGGCGAGTGAGCAGAGGAGGAGAGATAGGCCTATAGTTATTTAGTTTATCCCTAGGCCCCCTTCGTGGATAGAGGTACGACAATAGCGTGTTTCCACTGGTCGGGACTGCCCTTCCTTAGTGATCTATTGAGGAGCATAGTTATAGGTCCAGGATAAGGAGGTCGCGCCTGCCTTGAGAAGCCGGGGCTGATCCACAGGTCCACCTGACCCTTTGGGTTTCAAGTTCCTTAGGAGGGTGAGGACTTCTGTCCGCTTGGCCAGTCTCAGGTGAAAGAGGGAGCCTCCAGTGAGTTGCTTCAGCTGAGGCTGAAGGGAGGTTGGAGGGGATGGCATGTCTTATAGGCCTCTAGGTCTGAGAAGTGCCTGTTGAGGGCAGCAGATATTTGAGAAGAGTCAGTTGAGAGCTGACTGCTGATCTCCAGGGGCAGGATTCAGGCTTTTACTCCCCTTGATAAGATTGCTATATGGTTCCAGAATTGCTTAGGGTTGCCCAGGCTGGATTTCTGAGGTGTGTTAGGTACTCTTGCTTAGCAAGTTTAATGGCTCTCTTGGCTTTGTTTCTTAGGGCTTTGTAATCCTCAAGATCTGCCGATGAGAAGAGAGCCTAAACTTTCCAGGCTTTGTCCCAGTGGCCATGAGGACTTTAGGGAGGAGTGATCCGCTTTGAAGCAGCTGCCTTTTACCCTCAGTCTCTTAATAGGAGGCGAGAGATTGGCAGCTGTGTTGAGTTCGCCCTGGAAGAATGACAAAGCCTCAGAAAGAGTTGGGAGAGTATTTATGGGGCCCCAGTCCGGCTACTTAGATAGTTATTGAATTGCAGCTCTGAGAAACTGGAGTAGTCACGGTAGGAGGATTCTTGGCTGGACCTTTGGTGGTTTGTTTTTCCATGTACAGAAAATCGGGGAATGGTCACTCAGGGAGTCTGCCATTGTGCCCGCACACTGTATGTTAGAGGGATTTGACACCTAGGCCCAGTCGAGGGTGTTGTGGTTCCCGGTTTTGTAGTTCAGTCTGGTCGGTACTGAGATGACCTGCGTCAGACCTGCTTCTTGAGTCAAGGACATCACTGCCTGGCCAGGATCCTGGGTCCAACTTAGAAGGACTAACCTAAAAATCGGACATAAGATAGTCCAAATGACCCGTGTAAGAAGGGTCAACAAAAAGAAGTCTTCACAGCTCAGACACTGAGGGAGTGAAGACCATAAACAGCGAAGGGAGCTCGGGGGATGGTGGGTGGGCATCTGAATGAGTGGTTGAGACTTTGTCCAAGAAGATCAAGAATTATGGTAGGTACATAATTTCTATATCTTCCTGGACATAAAGTCTCTACCACTCATTCACACTAATGGGAGAGAACCGAGCTAATAATCCCGAGATGGGTGGCAGAGATAAAGTGCTCACATACTTAGGACACAAGTCCGTTAGAATGGTCCTGCCAGATGACAGATGTCATCTGGCATGGACATCCAAGACGTAGTGCTTAACAAAGTATGCATGGAGCTCAGGTAGCCATTGCAAATATCTGCAATGGGCACATTGTGGATTCCACCAGAGATGCCATAACTGCTCTGGTAGAGTGAGTGTACACTCTGCCTTCCTGCTTGACCTGTGCCATAGAATAGCAGTGGCGAAGGCATGCCACCAGCCACGCTGAAATGCATCTGATAGCAATAGGTTGACCCAGCGGGTCTTGCTGAAGGAAACAAACAGTTGTTGAGCCATGCAAATTTCTTTTGTTCTACTGCATCTAGATAGAACCTGCACTCTCTTAACATCCAGCGAATGAAGGGTATGCTCCCTTCATTCTGGAAGTTCATGAAGTAGGTAGGAAGGACTAAAGGTTGGTTTAGATGGAATTCTGAGACAACTTTAGGGAGAAACTAGGAGGAGTCCCAATAACTACTTTGTCCTTTGAAATCGAGTGTCTGGGTGTCTGTCTGTGTGTGTGTGTGTGTCTGTGACCAGTGCATGTGTTTCTGAAACTCACGGGCGGCGTAATGGCCACCAGAAAGGCTGTTTTCCAAGTGAGGAACTTAGATCATAGTAGCTAGACACTCAAGGTTTCACAGTGAGCATGTCTAGCACAAGGTTAATGTCCCAGGCTGCGAATGGACATCTGATAGGAGGTCTAGTATGCAGAATACCCCTAAGAAATCTCTTAACTACAGGCAACTGAGCCAGTGACACGGAAAGTACCAGCTCATGATGTGCCGAAATGGCACAAAGATGAACTTTGACTGTGGAGTACTGCAGACCTGTATTTGAGAGGTCTAAGAGATACTCTAAGACTTTATTCGGTGGGCAGGAAAAAGGGTTCCAAGAAGATTTTGCACACCAGATAGAGAAACGCTTTCATTTGGCTGTGTAGGTTTTTCTAGTGGTCGGCTTACGCACAGCCAAAAGAATATCTGAAACTCTAAGAGAAACATTGAACCTATTCACCTCTATCTCTTCAGGAGCCAAGCGTGAAGGTGAAGCGACCTTAGGTTGGGATGGACCACGGGACCCTGGGTCAGAAGGGGAAGTTTCTTCGGGGGGGGGTCCAATAAGACTGTTGAGTAGCGGGAACCATATCTGTCGAAGCCAGAAGGGGGCAATGAGAATCATTCTGCCCCCGAGACTCCAATTTGAGCAGTGCCCTCTGAATTGGGGAAGAGGAGGAAAAGTGCATAGAAAGCTTCTTGTCCACCGCAGCCTGAACACAGCCTGACAAAAAATGCCAGGTCCTGGATTTCTGGAGCAGAAAAGAGGCAGTTTTGCGCTGAGTGAGGACACAAAAAGGTCTAGGTCTGGAGTTCCCCGCTTTTTGAAGAGTGATAACGATGGTTAAGTCGAGGGACCACTCGTGAGGATCAGTCTCTGTTCTGCTGAGAGACGGTCTTACCACCTTGTTTTGTACTCCAGGTAGGTAAACCGCCCGAATCAGAGCCTTGTGTTAGAGGCACCACTCCCACAATCTCATTGCTTCCCTGCATAAGGGGTAAGAGTATGCACTGCCCTGTTTGTTGATGTAGTACATCACTGCCTTGTCCGTTTGAAGGAGAATGTTCTTGTGACAGAGTATGTCCTTTAAGGCTTGGACTGCATAGAGGACAGCTCTTGTTTCCAGGATGTTTATGTGAAGTTGGGCCTCGTCCGGAGTCCACGTACCCTGGGTGTGGAGATCCTGGCAGTGGGATCCCCAACCCAGAAGGGACACGTCCGTGGAAATGGAGATCTGATGATCCAGAGGGGAAAAGGGATATCCTTCCAGAAGATTGTCCTCCTGCGACCACCAGGCAAGCGACCTCTTCAGAGGTTCCGTCACCTTGAGAAAGGACTGAGGGTGAGTGGTTGGGGACCACTGAGCACCCACTGAGAGGTTCTCATGTGAAGACGAGCTAAGGGTACAGTGAACACCGAGGATACCATGAGGCCCAGCTTCTGTTGCATCGAGATAGCTTGAACCGAGCTGTGTTCTCTGATGTATCGGGCCATCTGCAAGATATCGCTCCTTCTGCCCTCTGGAAGAAAAGCCTTTGCACAGGAGGTGTCCAGAAGAGTTCCTATGAAGAGGAGCTTCTGGGAGGGCTGCAACTGCGATTTGTTGACATTCAAGATGACTCCCATGGACGTGAGGAAGTCTGAGATCGTGGCCACGGCCTCCAGAGTCTGTTGTATGGAGGGACTTGCTAGGAGTCAGTCATCCAGATATGGGAACACTTGTATTCCGATTTTCCTGAGGTGCACCACGAGAAATGGAAATTACGCATCTACTGTAATTCTTTGATCTTCTTGACCCAAGTCTCCACCACTCATTCACACTGATGGACTACCGGAGGCGCTAGGACCCAGCAGGAGCAAACTTTTTGTAAAACGGCCGGCGCCAGAGATGGAGCCGTGAGCCCAGCTTGTGCGCACGACTATCTCAAGGGCCGACTTCAACCGCTTCAGTATCCCCCGAGGAGGTGCAGCCGAATTCAACCTAGAAGAACAGTCTAACAAAACCGGACATAAGATAGTCCGAAGACCCGTGAGTAAGAAGGGTCAACAAAGAAGTTTCTACAGCCTAAAGATCGAGGGAGTGAGGACCAACAACAGAAGTGAGCTTGGGAGATGGAGGGAGAGAATGAGTGGAGACTTCGTCCAAGAAGATCAAAGAATTACGGTAGGTACGTAATTCATCCATATCTTCCTGGACAAAAAAGTCTCCACCACTCATTCACACTGATGGGAGAGTACCGAGCTAATAATCCCCCGAAAGGGTGGCAGAAGAGACCAAGAGCTCACAAATTTAGGACAGAAGTCTGTTAAGGATGGTCCTGGCAAATGAAAGATGTCACCTGGCATGGATATCCAGGGCAATAGTGCTTGACGAAAGAATGCACTGAGCTCCAGGTAGCCGCATTGCAAATGTCTGCAATGGGCACGTTGCGGATTTCCACCAGGGATGCCGCGACTGCTCTAGCAGAGTGAGCGTACACTCTTCCCTCCAGTTTAACCTGCGCCATGGAATAACAGTGGCGAAGGCATGCCACCATTCATGCTGAAATGCATCTGATAGCGACAGGTTGACCCATGCAGGTCTCGCTGAAGGAAACAAACAGTTGTAAAGCTTTGCGAACTTGTTTTGTTCTAGCTAAATAGAAATGCAGAGCTCTTTTGACATCTAAAGAATGAAGGGTACATTCTCCTTCATTTTGGAAGTTCGCAAAGTAAGTAGGTAGAATTAAAGGTTGGTTTAGATGGAATTCTGAAACAACCTTAGGGAGAAACTTAGAATGGGTCCTAAGAACTACTTTGTCCTTATGAAACACAGTATACGGAGGGTCTGTGACCAAGGCATGTACTTCAGAGACCCTGCGGGCCGAGGTAATGGCCACCAGGAAGGCCGTTTTCCAAGTGAGGAATTTCAGCTCACAGGTAGCTAGAGGCTCAAAAGGCTTTCGAGTGAGCATGTCTAGAACAAGAGTAATGTCCCAGGCTGCGACTGGGTCTCTAATAGGAGGTCTGGTATGCAGAATACCCTTAAGAAACCTCTCAACTACTGGTAACTGAGCCAGTGACAAGGAAAGTACTGGCTCATGATAAGCTGAAATGGCACAAAGGTGAACTTTGACTGTAGAGTATTGTAGACCTGAATTTGAGAGGACTAAAAGGCACTCTAGAACTTTATTTGGTGGGCAGGAAAAAGGATTCAAAGAGGATTTCGCACACCAGAGACAAAAACACTTCCATTTGGCTGTGTAAGTTTTTCTAATAGCTGGCTTGTGCGCAGCCAAATGAATATCTGAAACTCTGTGAGAGACACTGAACCTGTTCACTTCTATCTCCTCAGGAGCCAAGCGTGAAGGTGAAGCGACCTCAGATTAGGATGGATCACAGGCCCCTGAGTCAGAAGGTTCGACTGAAGGGGAAGTGCTTTCGGAGGGGTTTCTGACATACTGTTGTGTAACGGAAACCATATCTGTCGAGGCCAGAAGGGAGCAATGAGGATCATTTTGTTCCCCTGGGACTCGAACTTGAGAAGTACCCTCTGAATTAGAGGAAGAGGAGGAAAGGCATATAGAAAGTGTTTTGTCCACTGCAGCCTGAATGCATACTGACAGAAAATGCTAGGCCCTGGATTTCTACAGCAGAAGAGAGGCAGTTTTGTGTTGAGTGGGGATGCAAAAAGGTCCAGGTCTGGAGTTCCCCACTCTGCAAATAGTGACTGAACTACGGTTGAGTAGAGACACCATTCATGAGGATCTGTCTCCGTTCTGCTGAGAGGGTCTGCCAGTTCGTTCTGCACTCCCAGCAGGTAGACTGCGTGATTACAGCCTTGTGCTCTAGGGCACCATTCCCACACTCTCATCGCTTCCCTGCATAAAGGGTAAGAGGTGCACCACCCTGCTTGTTGATGTAATACATCACTGCTTTGTTGTCCGCTTGAAGTAGAATGTTCTTGAGACAGAGAATGTCCTTCAAAGCACCTAACTGCATAAAGGACGGCTCATTTCTAGGACATTTATGTGAAGCTGGGACTCGCTCTTGAGCCCACGATTTTGGGTGTGTGGAGATTCTGACAGGGAGCTCCTCACCCCATCAGGGACGCTGGTCTTGGTAATGTGAAATCTGATGATCCAGGGAGCAAAGGGATACCTTCCAGAAGGTTGTCCTCTTGCGACCACCAGGTGAGTGACCTCTTCAGAGGTTCTGTCACCTTGATGAGAAAGGACTGAGGGTGAGTGGTTGGGGACCACTGAGCATCCACTGAGAGATTCTCATGTGGATGCATGCTAGGGGTACAGTGAACACCGAGGATGCCATGAGACCCAGCATCCATTGCATCGAGATAGCTTGACCCGAGCGATTCTCTCTGATGTATCGGGCCATCTGTAGGATATCACTCCTTCTGTCCTCTGATAGAAAAGCTTTCGTACAGGAGGTGTCCAGAAGAGTTCCTATAAAAAGGAGCTTCTGGGAGGGCTGCAACTGCGATTTCTTGAGATTTGGCAGAACTTCCATAGATGTGAGAAAGTCTGTGGCTGTGGTTACAGCGTCGAGAGTTCCTTGCCTAGAAGGACTTGCTAGAAGCCAGTCATCCAGGTATGGGAACACTTGTATTCTGATCTTTCTGAGATGCGCTGCGAGAATTGCACAACACTTAGTAAAAACTCGCAGCGACGAGGATAGCCCAAAAGACAGGACTCTGAACTGATAATGCTGGCTCAAAGCCACAAACCTTAGGTATTTGTGATGCTTTGGGTGAATAGGAATATGTTAGTAAGCATCCTGCATGTCTAGGAAGGCTAGTCAGTCGTGTTGATTAAGCAAAGGTAACAGGGTTCCTAGCGATATCAGTTTGAATTTTTCCTTGTGAAGAAATTTATTCAATTTTCTGAGGTCCAAAATGGGGCGCATGCCCCTGGTTTTCTTTGGGACTAGAAAGTAATGGAGTAGAACCCTGTGTTCCGTTGATCCAGCAGAACTATTTCTACTGCCCTGTTGTTCAGAAGGCCTTGTATCTCGGAAGTGAGAAGTTCTGACTGAAGTAATGACAGTCTGGGCTGTCGTTCAGGGGGACGGTCTGGAAGGGTCTCTGAAAGATTGAGGGAATACCCCTCACGGATTATCCTTAGGACCCATTTATCCGATGTTATGGACTTCCACTGGTTGTAGAATTCAGTCAGACGACCTCCCACTGCTGAGGAAGAGTTCCCCTCAGGCAGCTGAGGTGGGACTTGGGACAGAAACTCAAAAGGTGGCACTGGGCGCTTTGGGCCCTTTGTGCTTGTTGTATTTTCTTTTGGGCTGGGGGCTTGTTTTTGTTAAAACCTCCCTGACCTTGCCTCAAAGGACTGATGGTTGTGAAACTGGTGCTTATTAACACCCCCCCCCCCCGAGAAGGGGCAGAAGCAGGCTGAGTCAATTTAATGGCTGATCTGGTCTTTTGTGTGGCCTCTAGAGCTTGTTCTACTTGAGGACTGAAGAGATACACACTGTCGAAGGGCAACACCATGACTCCGTTGCTGGGCATCATCCGTGAAGCCTGAAGTGCGCAGCCAGGAATGACGGCGAGTACAAATGCCTGCCGCCGCTAGGGAGGCAGTATCGAAAGCGCCCACAGCCGCTTTAACCTGCTGGTCGCTTGACCAATACCCTGGTTATGGTTTGAAGAAGTTCTGAATTAGTGTCGGACTCCGGTAGAGCTTCAACCATTTGTTTGAGTGAATGCCAAAGAATATACTCATATTGAGAGAAATAGCCCTGGTAGCTGGCAATACGCATACCCAGGGTGGATGCAGCAAAGACTCTCTTACCTAAAGTATTTATCTTACGAGATTCTTTGTTTATAGGTCGAGCCGTAGTAGTCTGAGGAAGGACGACCTTATCATTCTCTTCCAAGACTACAGTAGGGTCCACAAAGGCTTGGGAGGCCAAAATAGGTCGATCCTTGGGAGCAGCATACTTCCTATCTATGGATTTAGCCACAGAAGGAATGAGAGCAGGATTATTCCACACCATTTGAGAAAGCGTCTCAAAGAAGGGCTATACCGGGGGAGTTAAATCCATACGGATGTCCGGAGCATGAAGGTACTGGAGTCTTAAAAGCTTCCCAGAATAGATATCCAAAGTCTGGAGAAAAAGAGTGGAATTCAATTTTTTCAGCAGAGAATTAAATGACAGGTCCGCAACCACAGGCTCTGCAGCAGGATTAGATCCTACTCCTTCCACATCATCACCCAGCTTAAGGTCTGGGTCAGGCTCAATATCATCTCCTGACAGCCCAGGAGGGACTGTATGGACAGGAAAGGAGTGAAAATCAGAAGGAAAATAGAAGGGAAAGGGGTTCAGAGACGAGGAGCCCTGGAGATTGGAAGACATCACACCAAGTCTCGGCATCGAAGAAGAGCATGGCGCCGCCTGGCCCAGCACAGTGCTGACAGAGCCCTCAGTGCCGAGGATGGCGCCGTAATCCCAACGGTGCCGAGGACGGCGCCAACAGACGCACAGATGCCAAGGATGGCGCCGAGTGACCCACTGATGCCGACGGCGCCGAAACCAACGCAGGGCCCCGAAAACCAAGATTTGAGGCAAAAGAAGGAAAAGAAGCAGGAAAAAGAGGCATCGGTGTGGCCCCCTGCGCCACAACCATGTAAGAGGGGAGAACACCTGACAGTGGAGTCGACGGCACCGAAGAAGGCGCTGCACGACTAGGGAGGCCCAACCGCCCTATCCGATCTCCCGAAGGGTCCGAGGGCCCCTGAGTGACCGGGCCAGGCAGCTGGACCAACCTTCCAGGCCCATTGCTCCATCAGAGTGGCCCACTGATGAAGCTGCTCATCTGAAGCCCTACCAGAAGGCGGGGAAGGGCTCTGATGTCGAAGAGGTCGGAGACCGGAGACAGAAACCGGCGACTCCGGAGGAGACCGGCAACTGATCTCAATGACCGACCATCGATGTGCAGACATACCAGAAGGCGACCTGAGCGATGCCTTCTTTTCTGGACCCACGGTCAAGAAGAGCTCGAGGCCGAACGGTGCCGGTGTGCAACCGTTTTCTTTTTATGCTTCTGGGACCGCCCTCCCCCGGCATTGGACTGTCCATTGTCAGAGCCCCCCTCTAGAGAGGGCGGTGGACCAGACCCACCTGGCTGACTGAACAACTTTCATATGAAGTCTCCCTACCGTCACCTGACCCGCCATGGTCGACTCCGTCAATGTAGGCTGAGACTTCTTCTTATTATAAATTATAGTAAGCGGTACTTTATTTCAAGAAATACTACAAAATAAAAAGAACTGAAAACTACGCTGCCAGTTTGAAGTTCAACTCCCGGCGGCGAGCTGAATGTCACTGTAGCGCAGACTTGATGGCGGGAAAAAGGAACTGAGGAGAGAGGGTTGACGCCGAGATAGTGATTGCTGCACCAGCCGAGGCACTGCCCCTCGTGGCTCCATCTCTGGCGCCAACCCTCCTGCAAAAAGTTTGCTCCCGCTGGGTCCTAGTGCCTCTGGCGTAGATCCCAGCAGTGTGAATGAGTGGTGAAGACTTTATGTCCAGGTAGATCCTGTGGTTCGTTGATCCAGCTGAACTATTTCTACTGCCTTGTTGTTCAGAAGGCCTTGTACCTTGGAAGCAAGAAGGTCTGACTGTGCTGCCGACAGCCTGGGATGTCATTTGGGAGGATGATCTGGAAGGGGTTCCGAAAGACTGAGAGAGTACCCCTCACGGATTATCTGGAGAACCCATTTGTCTGATGTTATACATTTCCACTGGTTGTAGAACTGAGTCAGACGTCCTCCCACTGCTGAGGAGGAGTCCCCCTCAGACAGCTGAGGTGGGACCTGGGCCAGAAACTCAGAAGGTGGCACTGGGCACTTTGGGTCCTTGTGCCTTCTGCTGAGCTTTCTTTTGTGGCTGTGGGTTGTAGTTTTTGTTAAAACCTCCTCTGCCCCAAAAGGACGGATGGTTGTGAAACTGATGCTTGTTCGCAACCCCCTTGGGAGGGGGCGGGTGCAGGTCTAGCCGTCTTAATGGCAGACCTAGTTTTCTGTGTGGCCTCCAGTGCTTGCTCCACCTGAGGGCCGAACAGATACATACCACCAAAAGGTAAGTCCATGACCTGTTGCTGGGCATCATTTGTGAAGCCCGAGGTACGCAGCCACGAGTAGCGGCAAGCGCAGATGCCAGCCACCACTGCCCGGGAGGCGGTATCGAATGCATCCATTGCAGTTTTAACCTGTTGGTTATTGGACTTGATACCCCTAGTTATAGTTTGAAGTAGCTCCGAGTTGACCTCTGATTTGGGCAGAGTTTCTACCATTTCTTTGAGAGAACGCCAAAGGACATACTCATATTGAGAAAAATAGCCCTGGTAGCTGGCAATGTGCATACCCAGGGTTGAGGCAGCAAAGACTCTTTTACCTAAGGTGTCTATCTTGCGAGATTCTTTGTTTATAGGCTGGCTGTAGATCCCTGAGGAAGGACAGCCTTATCATTCTCTGCCAAGACTACAATGGCATCAGCAAAGGCTTGTGAGGCCAAAATAGGACGATCCTTGGTAGGGGCATATTTCTTATGTATGGACTTGGCCATGGAAGGAATGAGAGCCGGATTCTTCCACACCATCTGTGAAAGGGTCTCGAAAGAGGGCTGTACTGGAGGGGTTAAATCCATAGGGATCTCCAGGACATGAAGATACTGGAGTCGCAAAAGCTTCCCAGGATCGATTTCTGTAGTCTGGAGAGAAAGAGTAGAATTTAAATTTTTGAGCAGAGACTTAAAGGAAAGGTCTTCAACCACAGGCTCTGCAGAAGGATTGATCTCTGCTAGCAGGGCAGTGTCGTCAACAACATCACCCAGGCGAAGATCTGTATCAGGCTCAAAACCATCTCCTGACAGTCTAGGGGGACTGTAGGGACAGGAAAGGAGTGAAAATCAGGAAGAAGAACAGAAGAAGAAAGAATCGGAGTCGAGAACCCCTGAGGACCGGACGATGCCACACCAATCCCCGGTGCCGTGGAGGAAAATGGCGCAGAGAACAAAGAAGGAGGACCATCGGAAACGGCGGCACAGACGGCACTGAGTGAGCGTGAACGGTGCTGACAGAGCCCACGGCACCAATGGACGGCGCCTAATAGAGCCTGCGGCACCGCAGATGGCATTGACAGAGCCCGCAGCACCGCAGACAGCGCTGAGTGTCACAGGGGGTCTGAAAACTGCGATTTGAAGAAAAAGAGGGAAAAATGGCAGGAGAAAGAGGCATCGGTGTGGACCCCTGCGCCACAGCCATGTGAGGGGGATAAACACTGGAGCGCAGAGTCGACAGCACCGAAGAAGGTGCTGCGTGACTAGAAAGGCCCAACCGCCCTACTCATCCCTCCAAAACTGAATGGCCCGAAGGCCCCGGTGTCGGATTGACTGGCTCAGGCAACTGGACCAACCTTCAAGCCCACTGCTCCATAAGAGCAGCCCAATGGTGAAAATGCTCATTGGAAGCTCCCCCAATAGGCGGGGAGGAGCTCCAGTGGTGAGGAGGTCTGTCACTAGAGACAGAAACCGGCGACTCCGACAGAGGTAGAGACTGGCACCTGGCCCTAATAACCGACCGTCTATGAGCAGACATACCAGAGGGCGACCTCGAGTGATGCTGTTTCTTCTTAGACCTATGTGTCAAAGAAGAACTCGAGGCCGAATGGTGCAGAGAATGGGACCGGTTCCTTTTATGCTTTTGGGGGGACCGCCCATCCTCCTGAGCATTGGACCGTCCGTTGTCAGACCCCACCTCTGGGGAGTGTGGTGGACTGGACCCGGCCTGGGTGACTGAACAGCTTTCATACGTAAGTCTCCCTACAGTCACCTGACCCGCTCATGGTCGACTCCGACAGTGGAGGGTCAAGACTTCTGTTGTACAATTGTAGAACTAATAAATATAATCAGTACTGATTCAAAGTAAGACTAAACTACTGCTGCTAGTGAGTTTAACTCCCGGTGGTGACCGGCGTCGTCACTGAAGTGCCTAGATGGCGGGAAAAAAAAGGAACTGAGAGCGGTTGGAGGTCGTGCAGGAGAGTCATTACACCACACGGTGGGGCTCATGGTGCCGCTTTCTCATGGCTCCATTTCAGGTGCTAGCCCTCCTGAAAAAGTTTGCTCCCGCTATCCTAGGCCCTGCGAACTCCCATTAGTGTGAATGAGTGGTGGAGACTATGTCCAGGAAGATCAGCTACCTCCTCCCAGGGAAGGTTACGTGATGACCACTCAGAGAGGCTCCTGCTAGTAGCCATCTAGTAGTGTGCATGCTGTAGGTCACCAAACGTCAGAAGCTCTCCCACCAAGAACACTGTTGTGGACATGCTTTGAGGGAGGTGGGTGGGGCCATGAAAATGCAAAATTCATCTAGCTTGGCTGTTTCTGATGGCCTCCACTTGCCTAAGCCCTGGCTTCAAGGACTCTGAGGCACTTCTCTCTCCACTCCATACAAAGACTCATATTGGCTCAATGGTACAGGCTATGCAAGGACACACATGGGCTCAATGGTACTGGCCAGGCAAAGACACACGTCGGATCAAAGGTGCTGGCCATGCAAAGACATGTGGGATCAAGGGTGCTGGCCACGTAAAGATACCTGGGCTGAAGGACATGGGCCAAGAGTAGCTATGTGGGCTTAAGGACACGGGTCATGCAAAGCCATGTGGGCTCAAGGGCATGAGTCAAGAGTAGACATGTCAGCTCAAGGGCATAAGCCAAGCAAAGACTTACATGAGCTCAAGAGTACTGGCCAAGCAAAGACACATGAGCTTAATGATACAGGCTATGCAAAGACACATGTGGCCTCAATGGCACAGGCCACGCACTGACATGGGCTCAAGGTACAGGTCATGCACAGACAAGAGGGGCTCATGGACACAAACCAAACAAAGACGCACATGGTTCAAAGAGTATGGGCCAATAGTAGACACATGGGTAAAGGGCCAAGCACAAAGGCCAAGTACAGGCACATGGGCTCAAGGGCACAGGCCAAGCATAAACATGTGGGGTCATGGTTATGGGCCAAGTGCAGAAACATGAGGGCACAAGAATATCAGCAAAGTGCAGCATGTGTGCTCAAGGGCACAGGCAAGGCATAAACATGTGGGCTCAAGGGCATGTACCTAGTGAAGACACATGTGTGCCCAAGGGTACTGGCACTTGTCATTCAGACATGTGGCTGGTGTGCATACTCAGGCTTACAAGAATATACTATTTGGGTTCTCGAGCATACAGACACAAGAGCTTAAGAAATGCTTAAACACATCAGAGAACTTTCTAGATCATAGACAGTGGCAGCCAGTGGACTAATGAAACGGCAGTCCACAACAACCACAGCTTAACCACCTGCTACTAAACAAAATCACACTGCCACCTGATGTTGATAAGAGAAGGTTTAATGTGTTCATTTCATTCTTTTTTAAAATCAGAATCTTTAAATATTTTAATTACAAGCTCTGTATACAGGATATAAAGGAGTATTTGAAGTTGGTGTTTCATAAAGCAGAGCCCCCTCCCCCCAAAAACAGCACAAAGCTGAACTCAACTGGGCCCACCTCCCCCAAAAACAAAGTACTTGTGCTTGCAAAAACCAGCGGCTTTATCACTTTACAACTCTCCTCCCCTTCAGCGGGCATCCTTCCCAAACTACATGCAGCCCTAGACTACCTACTGAAGTCTGCGTGAGACAGAAGCAAAAGGCCTCAACAGAGTGGCTAGCTTTGTGTCGGGGGAAATCGCACACCTTTGTATGCTTCCATTACTTATCTGCAGTGTACAATGGACGGAAATTTACAGTTCAATGCATTTCTGGCAAAAGGAACCCGGGGGCTCCAATTCTTTATAGCAGCACAGCAGTGGGCCACGTGCTCCGTGAGTCATAGATGCTGCGGGATAGGTAGCTCGGTGGTACAGGCCTGACCTAGTCAGCTGTTGATTTCCCACATCGGTTTTGTAATCAGGCTCAACCACACTGTTCTGCATCTTACAGAAAATCATGAGTTAAAAAAAACACAAAACGGGGCAGCAGCAAATGAACCATCCATCGATACCACATTGCCACAGAAACGTACAAAACAAAGATACAACAAGCCTCAAGGGTCTTAGTGCATTGTCATCGCTAAATGGCTGAGTCAGAGGGCCCTCCTGGCTGGCACTCATCTACAGGGAGGGAGAGTTCTGCTTCACGTAACAAGCCAGTTTGCAGGGAGCCTCTAGAACAGTAGAATCCAGGCAGAAACCCACCCCACCAAACAATTATAATATTTGGTATGGCCTCCTTTCCCCCACAACAGCAACAAAACTATCAGCAAACATTTCAGTGATGGTATAAACTAGTTGGTGCCCTGCCTTCTTGTCAAAAGATTGGATTAAATAGAATAGTGGGATAAAATTTTCTCCTGCATTCATATTGTGGCTTAAATGTCCAGTAGCAGTACACTGGGGTCTTCCACAGTTGCCTTAATTTTTCGTAGGAAAGTGACTGCCTCTCTGCCATCAATCAGACGATGATCATATGTCAGTGCCACATACATCATGGGCCGCACTTCAACCTGAGGAAGAAGCCCAAAAAACACACTTATTACATGCTTTGCCAACCCAAACATGAAAGACCTCAGAGACGAAAATACAAAAGCAGTTCAGTAATTTTGTGATGTTCCTCAAAACCTTGTTTATTCTTATTCCCTCTGCCCAACCAGAGTCCTTCAGATTCGGTCATCAAGAGGTCTCCTACCCTTGTGATCCTGCGACATGCCCTCAGTAGTAGGGCCCAGTGGGCAACTGCCCTACTCAGCTTGGCTGGAAGTCTGAATTCAGTAGACAGGAGACAGATCAAGCTGCACATGTATGACCCCACATGAATGTGTGCGTGTGTTGGGGGGGTATCATCTCCTGCCCAAACAGGGCCTTTTTTTTGTTAAATATTTATCCCCATCCCTGGAAGTCCCACAGAAGAGTATTTGCCTCCCTTTAGAACTTAGTGAGGCCCTCTGACACCTCCCCTCCTTGAGCTGCCTGCATCTGCTCACCTGGACTATGGTGGGGGGGGGGGGTGTTGGGCAGTGGAATGGCAGACACAGCAGCTGATGAGATGCACCACCTGCTGACTGCCACAACTTTTCCAAGTTTGGGATGCAAACCTGAGTGCCAGGCACAGCGCATGGCTCCCTGTGTCTCTCCTACCGTCCTTAATTTGTTAACATTGACACTGCTGTTGTGCATCTACTGTACATACTCCAAGGCTGTCTCCTCATGCATTCCTTGGCTAAGAGGACCACGAACCCAAGGTATGCCACTCTGGTGCCCAAAAGAATGCAAGAGGAGGAAACTCAAAGCATGAACAAATGCCATGGCATCTGTATAATATTTTATAAATCACCCGACTTATGAAACATTAACAAATTATCAATAAAATGTTACCGTTTTTAACAAAATATTACCCCTATTAGTGAAACAACAGGCTTTTTCCAACTTGAGAACTTGTGGTTTCAAAGGTCCTCATACACAAGTATATACCAGCACTGATTTGTTCAAACATTTCATTTCATATTTTTGTTTGTTAGCAAAAAGTGTAAGCTTAAGTGTCCATTTTCACGGTCTACCTAAGTCATAACATTTGCAATTCATCAAGCTGTACAAAATATGCTGTCCTATCAATCCTTCAAACGAAATGAACACATTAATAAACACAATACAACATATAAATCATTAAGTCATGAGTACATAAAACATAACACCGTAAAACAGAAATAAATTAACATAAAAATAACTACGCTGCCATATCAAGGAATAAATGTCTAGCAATTACACTAGATCAAGCTGTTAAAGTAGTGCTTCAACTGAAATCTGTACAATAAAGAATACTTACACTCAACTATAAGGTAGGCCATTTCACATTACTGCTGCTCTGTATAGAAAAAGATCTCTGTCCCAATAGATTCTTTTGGGAGGCACAGTATTAACTTTTGGTCATCAACCACCCCCCTTGTTTTGTAGGTGTTATTGTTCAGAGTTAATGTATCCACCACGTTTACCAGAGCTTGGTGTAGTAAAAGTGTTATGCTGATTTTTTATATACAGAATAATTCTTAGGGAGTGTTGTATAACAGGATTTTTACTAACATGTCAGAGATCGAGGATGCTCCATTTCTACAATGTGTAAACTAGAGTACGTAAAGTATGCAATAGAGATGTTTTCAAGTGAAGAAGTGTTTCAAATGAAGATAACTGGTTTATAGTAACTGGCGGGCAATTTTTTCTATTGGCTCAACCAGTTATTTCCCATAATAACTGGCCGCTTATTACGGGAGTCATGCACTCCCTCAGATACAGTGAGCATGAGCCCCGTTCTCAGAGTGCTGGGATTTTGTCTTTCCACTGTTGCTGGGAGAACTGTTATACTCTGCAGTTTCAAATCAGATGCAAAGGAACAGTTGGATGACACACAGTGTAATTTTAGTGTAAACTTACACTAAAAAATTATTTACGGTTGATAAACCTACTTCACATGTGTTCCTTCAGCTCTGTATTAGCAATCATGCCGTACTAACTAAAACTAGCTTCAATACAGACAGTCCAAATGTAAAGGTGTGCTCTGGCAGAAATGGGAATCCCAGTGCCGAGCTGGAGCTGCCAACTCCTGCTTATTTCTGAAGTACATACATATACACTGAAGGTGGGCCAGGTGAAAAACCTCTAGAAACCCCCAGAAACTGTTTTTATAGTTTCTGGTTGGAAAAAATTGCTGCACCAGAAATTACAAAAATCACTGCATGTGCTGGAGTGTATGAACTACATTTAATACACAGCCTCAGTGTCTATGATGCTGAATAAATCCCTCGAGCTTTGCTCTTGGGGTTTATGCAGCACCGCACACCTCAGGTGTGTATTAAATTCTTATAATTACTGGTCTCCATTTTCTTCCATTGGGAAAACCGTGTGTTAAATGCCGTTTCACGTGCTCCCTTCCAACAACAAAGCGCTCGAGATAAGTAAAAATAGCGCGTTCAAATTGTCCCTCTCACTTCAACTGCCACTGCCAAAAAAAAACAAAAAAAACACTTACAGACACCTCCGATTAAGGTATTTTCTTGTATTCAGACCCCCGAAAAACGCAAACATTTAACTTTTTTTTCCCTTGACCTAACTTATGCAGTTAACACTTAGATGATCCCTAACTCTCTCCCTTTCAACCCTAACCTTTCCTCTGCAGGTCAAATGAAAATACCATTCAACCAGGAAATGATACTAAGAATCTCCATACCAGACTTCTAACACTTGTGGCCAGTTTATTTTATTGTTTAATGTTATGTTAATGTTTATGTTTAATGTATTAACCACAGTTCTGTTCTCCTCACACAAATAAAAGCTTTTATCTGCAAGGTAAGCATAAACGTCTTTTTTTTGGAGAAAACGGATCCTTTCAAGTATATAAAATAAAATATGGAGAAGTGTGTCAAACTCGAATTTAGCACACACACACCCTCGTTGTTGGATGGCATTCATTTGTGCCATCCAACAACTCGGAGTGTGTTAAATTCTCGTAACACACTTCTCCCCATACTTTATCCTATAGTAATACACTACAGCCAATGGATTTGTTTCTAGATCTTCATTTTCAAACATGATTTATCACTTTTGGAACATAATTTATCATATCTGGAATCTTCAGACTGCGCAACATAATAAGTATTCCGTATAACAGAATACAATGAGTCATGGAAAACTCATCCACACTGTATTAACTGAAACCCCATGGATTATGGTATATATAAATTTTGCTGTAATCACTCGTTATGAATGGATATGCCTGACTGCACTCGTGGCTTCACTTCGCCCTGCTACTTGTGACGTCAGACTGTCCATTCATAACTCATGAAGATAAAAACATGCCTGCAGCCAACCCATGTTTGTATCCAATATAAACCACCATGGATGTATTTGTAGGTCTTGATCATATCCCCGTTTCCCTATAAAGAAGCTATTTTTTTAAAATCTGGAGGTATAATACGGAACTTCTCCATCTTTCAAGAATCAGTCTTCTCCATTGAGTCCCACTCTTTGGTCTCGATTAGCATCCTGTTAGAAAGTCCCCTAGACTACAGAGGTTGGAAGCCTAGGACTCACAACAAGGGTAAATCCAGCAATAAAGCCAATCTGAGAGGGGGTGCTGTGGAGCAGCAAAATGGAGGCAGATCTCTAGACCAGCTTCATATATAGTTTTCTTCAAAGGCCACCAAGCGCTAATTTCATCCAAAGAAACGAGGATCTGACTATAGCTAAAGTCGTCTGAAATACTCCAGACCACAATGGGACCAAAAAAAGATGGCAAGCATGGAATGCGTAGCCTGGATATCTTCCTTACCCCAGCCGGCACGTCTACAAGTCCAATGCCGACATCATCCAGCAGCCTTGTCACACCAGACCTTCCAATGGCACAGATTATGGCAAACCTGACCAAAATCCAGGTAAATGGGGAAGAAAACAAATAAGAGATTGGCCACAGTGGAAGCAAAACCTCAGAGACTGATACTGTTGTTAAAGAACACTCGCAGGCAAAAGTTGACGTCCGAGTGAATTCTACCCGACAGGAGGAATGTAATGCCTCCTTTGCAAAGGATCTGAATATTATCAGGGGGAAAATCGAGATGCTGGAAAACTTGCAGCGCCAAGCAAATGTACGAGTGGTGGGTTTTCCGCCTCAACTAGCAGGACATATAGACCTCATGGCTAACGTGACGAAATTGATCTTTACAGATCTAAAGCTTCTACCCCAGGACTGGTCACAATACAGGCTTTCCTGCCTGCATACCCAAACACCTGCAGCACTTATTTCTAAGATTGCCCTTGGCTGGTATGTCATGCTACCTAACATTTGGCACATTTTGAATTACTGGAATTTCCTAAGCCTCAGTCTCTTACTACTTTTTATTGTGTAACTATGTATTACTATGTTGACCTTTGTATGTATACCCCCATTCCTTCGACGTGGAACCTTTGTAAACGAGCAGTTCCTGCTCAAAGGTATTTGTAATCCTAGATTTCAATAAAATAAAAAAAATAAATAAAAAAAGTATTTACTATCCCACAGTGACCTCGTAGAGGAGACTCGAATCAAAGGCCCCTGACAGTAATCGCCATGTTATCGTCACCTGAAGCCAGGATCCCGCTCTTACAAGCCGCACGGACCCGCTGGGGCATCGTTTGGGAGAACAGCCGCTTAGCGTTCTTTCCGGATTTATCAGCCCAGACACAAAGTCGAAAAAAAAAAAGAACTCCAAAAAATGAAAAAAGAACTGTTGCGCAATGGTATCCAAGCGCAACTTGTATTTCCTGCAAGGCTGCAAATCCGACATGAAGGTAAAACTTACATTTTTGTAGATCCTAAGCAAGCAGTGGAATCTGCGGAGAAGTTGCTGGCGAAATTGCACCCTGCAGAAGACGTCTCCTCTGAAGATGAAGCAGGTTGAACTGACTCTGTTTGTTCCTGCTGGGACATTTACTTCCCGATAATAATTTGGTTTATTCTGTAGTGAGGTGGCTGGGGTTCCAAATTATAGATGGGGCACAGTAAATTTCTTTCTTTAAGGCTGGTCTGGTGAGTTTTCAATGAAAAGTTGTATTCTCCTGTTATTAAAAAGTTCTTTTTTAGGTATGTAAGTATACCATTATTAAACGCCTGAGTAATTTTAACCCTTAGTTAACCATGTACTGCTCCTATTAATATTTCTTCATATTGATGATTTATATGGCTCAGGACACAGGGGGAAATAGAATGTGTATTTACACTGCTCAGTTCCGTGAGCTTAATAGCAGTTCTTTAAGAGATTCTGATAACCCACAGGGGAGGTTTAAGCCATACCTGATATGTGGGGTTTACAATATAACTTAATTGAGCCCAGACTATCTAAGATTTAATTCTGCCCATGTATTCGTTGTTTATCAGCTCTCCCACCGAAGTTTAATTCTACTAGGGACTGGATAACCTGGTGTGTAATATGATAGAAGTTATAGATATTGGTGAGAGTAACACTGACCTACAGTTTAATCTGGTTAAATTTACTCCTACATAATGTTTAGGAAGCAATATCTCTAAGCCTTATATGTAATACACGCACGAAGAAATATGCATATGTAATTGGATTTTGAGAGAGGCATATAGGTCATGACTTATATTCTGTATTATTACAGTAATCTCTGTAAACTTATAAAATCAAGTTCAAAAAAAAAAAAAAAAAAAAGGAAATCTGAAACCTGCGTGTTTCCTGGAATGGATATCCAGAGCATAGCATCTGGTAAAATTGTGAACACTGATCCAGGTAGTGGCCCTGCATATCTCTGAAACAGGGCAGAATGGAGCGAGTTAAGCTACTGAGCTACCTATTGCCTGGGCGGAATGAGCACTTACAGAATCCTCCAACTGCTGCTCTGCCAACATGTAGCAGCAGTGAAAGCAGCTGACAAGCCCATTCAACAAGCCCTGTCTGGAAAAGCAAAGCCCTTTCGACTGGGACTCAATGAGACAGACAGGTGAGAGGCTTGTCTGCAGTCGTTAGTTTTACCAAAGTAGAAACTGAGGATTTGTCGGTCCAGCAGTAGAGCTACCACTCATGAACCAAGCTCGGGAACATGCTCGATCATCAGAAGGCTGGCTGGGGGAGGAAGATCAAGTGTCTCAGAGAATGCCCCCCCGGAGGAAGATGAGTCCCACTGCCACACAGCCCCCTGGGTGACCACAGGGGTAGGTAGCTGGGATTGCAAGTCAGGTATAGGAGGACATTACAGATGTGTGGGCTGCATGATGTGCACCAGCGCATCCAACAATGTCCTAGTTGTGACATCCTCGGGGATAAAGGAACCAAAGATGTTAAACGCCACTTACATCCAGTATGACAGACTTCGGCCCGACTGCAGGCCCTGCACTCGCCAACTCAGGGGAGTCTCACCTGCCAGCTGGTGGCTAAAGTTTCCAGACGGGCTTGGGGAACCCCAGTGACAGCCCTACCATGGATTGTAAGCCATGGAAGCCCAATGGAAGAAACTGGCAAGTCCAGAGTGATGGGGGCTCAGGCTTGGGCCATGCAGTCTCGAGTGAGGAGGTTCCTTGGGGGCCAAGCACAGCAAAAAAAAAAAAGATAAAGGAAAAAAGAAAAGTAAAGTTATGTAAGAACTCACCATAGCAGTAGATCTTCGAGAGAAACTCCTGCAGCAGGTCACACTGGTAGGACAATGCCGCCAGGCACTAGGACTACATGGAAAACGTGTAGCTAGCAGCCTACCGCAGGGGACCGCCCCCCTTCCCCACAGACATCAGTCATCTGATGTCAGCACAGGCTATATAGGAAGGCCCCCCACACCTACCTCAGTTTCCCACTGGAGACACTGCACGGCCAACTGATGGAGAGCCAAGGAAGTTATCCCAGAGCCAAAGAGGAGACATAAGATGATGCAACACAAAAGAGGAGGAGGAGGAAGTAGGGCCTGCTGCAAGAGCTTCTCTCGAAGATCTACTGTTACAGTAAGTTCTTACGTAACTGTACTATCTTACTTCGAGGAAGGCTCTTGCAGCAGGCCACACCAGTAGGACAGAGTCCCAAGCAGTACCTGTATCACCAGGATGAAATCACCATGGGAGGACCAGATAGCAGCCAAAATTTACGACAGAAGGCCCTGAAGGACTGCCAGGCTGAAGCTGGCTTTACGCCTAGAGGTGATGTCCAGACTGTAATGCTTCGTGAAAGTGTGGACAGAACTCCAGGTGGCAACTGCACAGATGTCAGCAGCAGACACATTTCTGAAGCAAGCTGTAGAGGCAGCCATACCCCTGGTGGAATGGCCCTTGAATACCCCCGGAAGGGGCTTGTTGTACATGTGGTAGCAATGAACAATGCAATTAGCTAATCACTTAAGACAAACACGGTTTGGAAACAGGAGCACCTTCTCTCTTGGGGGCAAATGAAACTACCAACTGGTCAGTGGTGCTAAAAGACTTGGTGCAGTTTGTGAAATACCGTAACGTTTTGTGAACATCTGAAGTATGGAGCAAGGCCTCCCCGATTGGAATACTCAGGAAAATAAACTGGAAGGTGGATGGACTGATTAAAACATAGACGCTACCTTAGGTAAAAACGTAGGATTAGTACGTAAAGACACCCTGTCTTTGTGAAAAACCAAATAAGGCTCTTTATCAGAGCCCGGAGCTCAGAAATCCTTCAAGCAGAAGTAACAGCAACTAAAAAGAGTGCTTTCCATGACAGAAAGTGCAGCTTGCAATTTGCGGCTGGCTCAAAGGGATGTAAAGTGAGTTTCTCGAACATAAAATTAAGGTCCCATGGGTGGATCGGGTCCTGCATGGGAGGTTTCAGATGCAGAAGGCCCCGCAGAAATGTGCGGGATACCTCAAGCTGGGCAATAGGTTTGCCCTTAATAGGTGCATGGTATGCAGAGATGGTGGAAAAGTGCACCTTAAAGGACGAGTACCCCAGTCCTGAATCCGAAAGGGAAAGGAGGTACTCCAACATCTGACTAACCAGGCAGGTGGACAGATCCAAATGGCAAGTAGCAGCCAAAATGGAAAAGCGCTTCCATTTCACAGCATGTGGCCCTGGTGGAGGGCTTCCTGGCTGCCACCGGGACATCAGCGATCCTAGAGGAAATCCCAAAGCGGCAAATAGCTAAGTCTGCAGGAGTCACGCATATAGATGCTGAGGTCCAGATAGACCATAGTGCCCTGGTCCTGGGAGAGCAAGCCTTGCACAGAGGTAGAGGCACCAGAGGTTCCACAGCCAACTGCTGCAGCAGAGGAAACCAGATCTGGCATGGCCATGAGGGAACGATGAGGATCATCACCGATCCCTCCAGCTGAAGCTTGAGCAGAACCCTCTGCAAGAAAGGGAAGGGAGAGAATGCATACAGAAATTCCCCTTCCAAGAGAGGAACAATGCATCTCACCAGAAAACTCCAGGCCAGGGATCGAGCGAGCAAAGTTTTGCATTGAGTGGGGATTCAAAGAGGTCCAACTCTTGGCAACTCCACCTGTCGAAGAGAGGTGAGAAGCTCCCACTTGTAAGTCCAAGACCTAGAGTGGCTGAGACTATCGGCCAACACGTTTTGGACGCCTGGAGCATTAACGGCCAAGAGCTCCAGGATTGTGCTCAATGACCCAATACCAAACTCTCATCACTTCCTGATACAGAGGGTAACAGTCAGTCCCCTCCCTGCTTGTTGATACAGTAGACAACACGGATGTCGTCCGTCTGAATCAGTAAATGGGCCTGGAAGGCTTGCAGGGCATATAGAACTGCCCACATCTCTAGGACACTGATATGAAGAGCTTGCTCTATGTCTGACCAGGTACCCAAAGTCTGATGGTCAGCCAAATGGGCGTCCCATCCCTTGCTGGAGGCATCTGTGGTCAGGACCTGCCAGGGGGTCGAGATCTGGAAAAGACCCCCCCCCCCAGCAGATTGGCCAAGTCCATCCATCAGGCCAGAACCCTCCAGACCAGGTCAGAGACCAAGACCAACTGGTTGAGGTTGTCAGTGTGTTGATCCCACTGGACTCGTAGGGTCCACTGTGGTATCTGCATATGCAACCGGGCCAAGTGCACTGTGGCAACTGATTCTGCCATAAGACCTGGGAGGTGCAGAAAGACTGGCAGGAACCTGATGGCTCATGGAAACTAGATGGGCCTGCTCCATCAAATGGGCTGCCCTCTCCTCTGGCAGAAAGGCCTTGCCCTGGCGGGTGTCCAGGACCAGCCCCTATGTACTGGAGGCGCTGGCAAGGGGAAACACAGGACTTTGGGAGATTCACTGCAACTCCCAGGCCCTGGAGATGGGAAGTGCATTCCAGGGTCTGAAGCAAGTGCTCCCTGGAAGGGGCCGCAAGCAGTCAGTCATTCAGGTAGGGAAATACATAAAAGCCCTGTCTCCTCAATGCCACTGCCACTACGGCCAAGCACTTGGTAAATATTCAGGGGCCCAGGAAAGGCCAAAGGGAAGGGCCCTGAATTGGAAGTGGAGGAAACGGCAGTGAGCCGGAAAAACCTGGATGTGCAGGTAAGTATCCTGCATGTCCAGAGAGCACTGCCAGCCCCCCTGGTGCAGCAGGGGCAGCAATCCCTGGAGGATCACCATCCTGAAGTGTTTGTGTTCTATGTAGCGACTCAGACGGCTTAAATCTAGGATGGGCTGAAGGTCTTCTTGGGGACAAGGAAGAAGTGGGAATAAAATCCCCTTCCCCACTGAGCCTGCAGGGCAGGCTCTATGGCTCTTTTTAGCAGAAGTGCGTGAATTTTTCTCCAAAACCAGAGGCAAAAGCATTGCAGGGTAGGAAGAGTGGATGGGAGGAGTCTCGGGTGGCCACTCCGCCAGCTCCAGAGTGTGACCCTGAGCTATCAGCTGAAAAACCCAGTTGTCTGTGGTCACTGCTCACCACCCCTCCAAGTGGAGGGAGAACTGCCTCCCAACTGCCTCCCTGGATCCTCGGTTGGGGGGTGGGAGACAGTTAAGGAGTCAGGAAGTGGGGGGAACCACAGGACCCCGGGGGAGGTCGAGCAGTAGGGCCCCTGAGGGGCATTAATGGTCTTATGGTGTTGCTGACCCTTGGTAGGTTGGCCTTGAACCTGCTTACAGGAAGACTGACGAAATGGCTGGCGTTGGTTCGCTCTAGGCTGAGTATGGTAGAGCGAATGGACTGACCTGAAGGTTTTGCCTTACTCAAGTAAGTTAGAGATGAGGTCCTGGACATCACCCCCTAACAGAACCGAACCCATGAAGGGAGCATCTATTATGCTGGCCTGAACATCTAGGGCAAAACTGGAAATCTGGAGCCAGGAATGGCACCTAAGGCAAATGCCAGCCTCAGCTCCTCACCCAGATGCCTCTACGGCATTGTAAAATGCCCAAAACACATGGCTGCCCACATCCGAACCGGACTTCATGAGTTGGGTAAGTTGAGCTTTTGTGGGATCCTCGGGCAGAGTCTGGACCAGGTCCCTGGCCTGGTTCCAGATGGTGTTTTGGTATTGTACCATATGGGTCAGGTAACTGATGGCCTGCTCTTCCGGCTCCCATCCCACAATGGACTGAATGTGGAGCATTATGTCCATGAAGGATGGATCATCGGGTGGGGAGGAAGAAGACTCCAAGGAGTCACAATCATCCTCAGAGTACTCACTGTTTGGTACCGTGGCAGAGGCCGGTGCACATCTCGCCTGATGCCTGAAGCAGTATCAGGTGATATATGGGGGTGAGAAGGGTCACTGGGCTGTGGAGAGGGGGGGGGGGAGCTGGAGGTGGACCCTGAGGGGCGGGGGTCTGTTTCTGCATGAACGCCCATGACACCGAGAAAAGGGCGCTGTAATCCACCTGTGGAGCAATATTGTACACAGGCAGAAAAGGCGACCTCGGTGCCGGGTTAGGGAAAGACTGCTGTGGGGCTGGTGCTGGGTAACCCGGCATAGGTACGGGTGGTGCTGGCAAATGATCTGGTGATGGCTGAGCTGGCGTCGGTTGTAGCAAAGGCGATGCCGACGTACGACCCACTGGCTGGGGCACTGGCAGCACTGGTGATGGCCTAGCGGGTGATGGTCTAGAGCGCCAGGGCAAAGGGTCTGCCGGCACCGGGTCTACAGGGCAAGTTGGCACCTGAGGGGAAAGGGGATCTCCTGGGTAGCAGGAGGGGTCACGAGAGGAGGAAATCAACTAAGGCAGAGCCAGGGCCAGTAGGGCTACGGATGCAGAGTCGCCACCCGAGAGCCCAGAACTGGCCAAGCCACCTGGCTGAAAGCCCGTAGAGGAGAGGAGAGGAGATGGGCCTGAACATCTGGGGGGCAGGAGAGGACCCCCCCTGTCTCGAAGAACCTCTGCCTGCAATAGAGATGAGGGCAGGCAGAGGAGCCACCATGAGCCTGGAAGAGGAAAGGGCTGGTGGTGCCGACCCTCCGTGGGAGGAGGGCACCGTTGTGGTAGAAGATTTATGAGGTGACCACGACCGGGAAGCTGATCGGGCCCATTCTCGATATTTCTTCCAGTGGTTGTGCTTTCCCAATTTCTCCCTGTGGGAGGAAGAGGAGGCCCCAGAGGACTGTGCTGGCAAGGCCGAAGAGCTCCTAGCCTGCAGCTCCTTTTCCATAGCAAGCAGCTTCTGTTTTAGAAGATGGCTCTCCAGCGTCTTCAACCGACGTCTACATGTGGCCTGCTAAATTTCTGGTAATGCTGGCAGGCTTTGGTGTCGTGGTGGGGGCCTAGGCAGATCAGGTACGAGGAGTGACCGTCCTGCTCAGCGTGGCTCAGTTGGTAGCACATTCGCCTCTGGACCAGAAGGTCGTGGGTTCTCGTCCCACACCGGGATTGGACTTGCACCTAAAAATCACTGGCATCCGAGTGCAGTTATGGGGGGTGCTGTACTGCTGGGGTGTGCCGTCCTTCGGATGAGACGTTAAACCGAGGTCCCTTCCGCCTGTTCTGGTGTTGTCCTGGTGGGTGTCCACGTGGAAGTAAAAGAACCTAGGGCACTCTTCGCAAAGAGCAGGGAACATTCCCGGTGTCCTGGCCAACATTCCCCTTCCCATAAAACCGGTTCATGCAATTATCCAGGCTGTGTGTGGGTGATGATGTGCGATATGGCTGCCACCACACATTCAGTCACTTCACTACCAGTCTAGCATTGCTTGTAAAGCACTTTGGGATACTGTGTATGAAAAGCGCTATACAAATGCTGATTATTATTCTTCTTTTCTGGAATCTGTTTGCTGCAGGCTCACTTCGTGGAGCGGACAGAAGACGAGGCTGGTGTAGAACACATAAACCTGTCGGAAATGGCGGTTGACTGTAGCTGCGACATTCACTAGGTCTGATGCACATGGATCGACTGCAGGAAACGAAATGAGGCAGGTGTGGGAGACCACCCTCCTATATAGCCTGTACTGACGTCAGATGACTGTCGTGGGGGGGGGGGTCCCCTGTGGTAGACTGCTATCTAGAAGTTTTTTGGGCTGTCCTAGTGCCTGGCGGCATAGTCTTATCAGTGTGGCATGCTGCAAGAGCCTTCCTTGAAGTAAGATCTGAGGATTCCCTTGACATCGAGAAAGAGCAGTACCACTTCCTCTGGGATCTCTGGTTTGGGGAAGAAGGTTGGAAGCACCAAAGACTGAGGTAGAACTCCAAATAGGTTACTCACCTGTAACCATAGTTCTGGGAATGGTATATGGTTCACACACTGGCAGTTCCATTGGAAAAAAGTTATTGGCTGGAACATTTTAAGCTGTGCTCCTCCCACCGCCCAAGCAGTCTATCCCACGACTCCGTCCCATGACGTCAGCTCTCGCACGTTAGAAGCAGGATCAGGTGCTACTTGTCAGGAGAGGCCAGGTGGGTTGCACGGATGTGAACCATATACCACTCCTAGAAAGTACAGTTACGTAAGAACTTACCGTAACAGTAGATCTACAAGAGGAGCTCTTGCAGCAGGCTATAACCATTAGGACTAATGCCGCAGGCCTTAGGACCCACCGGAAAAATCTCAGCTAGCAGTACCTAGCAGGGACCGCCCCCTGACGGCTCCACCCCGACGTCGGACACGCTACATAAGGGCTCCACCTCAGTTCCCCTGCCAAGACCCGTGAATGGACCCCAGCGAGTGAAAGAAGTGAAGCCTGTCGATGATGTGCTGAAAACCTCACGAAGGGGATGGAGGGCAGCCCCTGCTGCAAGAGCTCCTCTCGAAGATCTACTGTTACGGTAAGTTCTTACTTAACTGTACTATCTTACTCCGAGTGGGAGCTCTTGCAGCAGGCTATAACCATTAGGACTGAATCACAAGCAGTCCCGCGCCAAGGAGGTGACTAACTCCGGGAGGAGGAAGGATGGAATAATGCTGACAACACAGCAAATCAGGACAGGAGTCCCTGAAGGACTGCCAAGCCAAAACTGGCACGGCGTCTGGAGGCAATGTCCAGACTGTAGTGTTTCACAAAAGTGTGCACAGAATTCCAGGTGGCTGTCGCACAGATGTCTCTCAAGGAGACATTCTTTAAGATGGCAAAGGAAGCCCAAACTCCCCTGGTGGAGTGACCCCTAACTGGGACCAGAAGAGATTTGTTGTGCTTCTCATAACAAAACACAATACAGTGAACAATCTACTTAGAAACAGTCTGTTTAGACACCGGTTTGCCTAAGTGTTGTGGCGCGAAGGCCATAAACAGTTGCTCTGATTTACGGTGTGTAGCTGTATGCTTGAGGTTGTACCCCAGTGCCCTGTGAATGTCCAGTGTGTGTAGGAGAGCTTCTCCTCTATTAGAAGGGGAAGAAAAATAAACTGGAAGGTCAACCGATTGGTTGAGGGTCAACTGAGAGACCACTTTAGGAAGGAACTTAGGATTTGTTCTAAGGGAAACCCTTTCCCTGTGAAAAACTAAATAAGGCTCTTTACACATCAGAGCCTGGAGCTCGAAAACTCTTCAAGCTGAAGTAACAGCAACTAAGAAACAAACCTTCCAGGAAACGTAACGCAGCTCACAATCAGCTGCTGGTTCAAAGGGGGGGAAGAGAGAGATCTCTAATGGGAGGTCTCATATGCAGAATATCCGTAAGAGGGTGCGGGCCACACCCAGTTGGGCCAAGGTTCTATCTCCCAAGAGGACATGATATGCAGAAATGGCCCACATGTGCACCTTTATGGAAGAGTAGCTCCAGCCTTGTTGATATAAGGAGAGGAGATACTGTAATGCTGAGTTCACTGAGCAGGTAAAGGGGTCCAGTCGGTGAGACGAAGCCCATAAAAATAAACGCTTCCACGTCTTAGCACAAGTGGAGTGAGTAGAGGGCTTCCTCGCTGAGATGAGGACGTCTGCCACCTCTTGGGAGACCCCATACCTGGATTTGGTTACATCTGTAGGAGCTAAGCATGAAGGTGCAGAAACCTGAGATCTGGATGGACCAGCTGGCCCTGATCCTGGGACAGCAACTGCAAGTATACTGGCAGCAGAAATATCTGCCGAGGCCACAATGGGGCAATTAGAATCATCCGAGCCCCCTCGGCCTGTACCCTCAATAGTACTCTCTGAATGAGAGGGAAGGGAAGGTGTAAAGAAACCTCCCTGCCAAACAAAGGGACAACTCATCTGGCCAGAAAGCACCAGGCGCTTGCTCTCGCGAAGCAAGAAACAGGCAATTTTGTGTTGCATGGGGACGAAAAGAGGTCAGCTCGATGACCCCATGTGTTGAAGACTGGTCTGCTACTGATTGTAGCAACTCCTACACGTGCGCCTTGGACCAGAGACCTGCTTAGGCTGTCTGCCAAGTCGTTTTGGATGCCTGGGACGTGCACTGCGGACAGATAAACGTGATGTTCCAGTGCCCAGTACCAGACTCTCATCGCCTCCCTGCATAGGGGGTAGAAGTGCGTTCCCCCTTGCTTGCTGATGTAAAAGACAACCTCCATTTTGTCCGTCTGAACTAGGAGAGAGCCTGGGACAAGGTCCTCTTGGAAGGCATTCAGTGCACTGAGGACCGCTCGCATTTCCAGGACGTTGATGTGGAAGTCGCGCTCCTCTGGGGTCCAGACCCCTTGTGTTTGGTGGGTCCCTAGGTGCGCCCCATCCCAAATCGGATGAATCTGTCATTAGGATCTGATTTGGGGGCTCCTGACGGAAGGGGACCCCTTTCTCTAGATTGAGAGGGTCCAGCCACCAAAGTAGGGTCCTCTTGACTGGCTCTGCGACCCTGACCATGTTGTCTAGGTCGTCGGAGCATTGATCCCACTGCACCCTGAATATCCTTTGTGGGATCCTCATGTGGAGGCGGGCCAAAAGAGTGACAGGGATGGCTGCCGCCATGTGCCCCAGAAGTCTGAAGAAGGTCCTGGCTTGACCTGAGGGGTTATTAGGACCGATCCGGCTATCTCCTGCAGGCGATCTCCCCTCTCTTGAGGGAGAAAGGCCATGCCCTGGACTGAATCCAGGACCGCTCCTATAAAGATGAGTCTTTGGCTGGGCTCTGGGGAAGACTTTGGAAGGTTCAGGGTGATCCCCACTTCTCGGAACAGAGTATAGGTGTCTGAGAGAGCCTGAAGGAGGCGCATCCTTGACGCGGTAGCAAGCAGCCAATCATCGAGGTAAGGGACAACGTAATGTCCCTGGTGCCTTAGAACCAAGAAAGCTACCACTGCCAGACATTTTGTGAAGACTTGAGGAGCGGAGGAGAGGCCGAACAGAAGAAACCGAAATGGATAATGCTCCCCCTGGAAGTGGAACCTCAGGTACTTCCTGTGAGGGGGAAAGACCCTGATGTGCATGTACGCATCTTACATCTCTAGGGAGCAGAGCCAGTCTCCCTGGTGCAGCAGATGAATGAGACCTGGAAGGGTCACCATCCTGAATCTTCGGTACTCTATACAGTTGTTTAAGAAGCTGAGGTCCAGGATGGGCTGAAGATCTTGCGTCTTTGGAATCAAGAAAAAAGTGGGAGTAATCCCTTTCCCCACTGCTGCAGAGGAACTGGTTCTATCGCCCTTTTTCACAAGAGGGCCTGAATCTACCAGAACAGCGCAGTGGTTTAAGGCTCTGAGCTGCAAATCTGGTGATATCCAGCAGACCAGACCTGGGTTTGAATCCCACAGCTTCCGCCGTACTGTGTTGACCTGAGCAAGTCATTTAACTTCTCTGTGCTCTCAGGATACCTGTAAAAACCTTTCAGCTTAGTGTGCTATTCCTGGTTAATAAAAAAAAAAAAAATCTTTCTATAAGGGGTAGGTGAGAAGGAGGATATCTTGGGGGTATTTCGGTGAACTCCAGCGTATGTCCCCTCCTTACAATGTCCAGGACCCACTGGTCCGCTGTAATGATAAAGGAAGAAGCGACCCCCTACTGCCTCCCCTAGTACCTCCTCCTCCGGTGGGGGGGTCGGGAGGGAGTCATTGGGTGGAGCCGGGAGTGGGCAGAGAGGCTTGGGAGGTCTTGGGGCCTCGAAAAGGAGTGCCTCCAGGGTGCTGGTTGCTGGCTTTCCTTTTAAAGCCACCTCTCTGGCCCTGTTGGTTTCCACGGGCTTGAGCACTGGAGGGCTTACAAAATGGCCGTTTCCTGCATTTCTGGTCCCCTCTGTACACCTGTCTGACGGACCAGATAGATTTGCCCAACTCCTGGAGATGAGAAATAAGAGACTCCGTCTCCTGCCTAAAAAGGACAGAACCCTGGAACGGAGGTCCCGGATTCCGGACTGAAAATCCTGAGACTCTCAACCAGGCACAGCGCCGGAGGCAGACACCTGACACTGATGCTCTGGCCGCCGTATCTGCAGTGTCGATGAGGCACGGAGGACATGCATGCTTATGTCTGAGCCTGATTTCAGTATGTCCAGAGGCTCTGGTTTTTTTGCATGGAGTCTGGCAAGGAATTAGCTAGCCCTGTCCCTCTCCCACAGCGCATTCTGGTACTGGACCATGTGCGTAAGGAAGTTGAGGGATGTAATGGAGCAGGTGGAGGCAGAGTAGACTTTCTTGCCCACCTGGTCCAAATAGCAGGATTCTGGGTCAGGAGGCTGGAAGCTGAGGCGCTTAGGCTGCTTAGACTTGTCGTGAGCAGCCATAATGACTGATGAGTCCACCTGAGGAGGTTCTGCCAAGAAAGGCTCATCCCTCGGGGTCTTGTACAGCCTGTCAGACTTTTTGGGAATGGCCGGGACTGATGCTGGATGCTTCCAAGTTATCTTGGCAAGGTCTTGGAAGGTGTCCACCAAAGGAGGCACCACCAGAGGCTTGGGTTCCTTCTGCCTCAGGTAACGGGCCAGTTGACGGCGTTCTGGATTCAGGTCCTCCATCCCCATTCATTGAAGGCCTGGATGTGCCTCATGACATCCATAAAAGTCAGATCGTCAGGAGGCGAGTGGGGTTGGTCCTCCTCCCCAGGGGAACCGACTACCTCTGAAAGGGATGAGGAGGAAAAAGAAGAAGACGACGACCTGCTACTGGGCCTAGAATGGCCTGAGCTGCGTCCAGGACTCCCACCGCTCGAGCGTCTGTGACTACCTGACCGCCGCTGGCTACAGGACAGACGACGGAGAAAAGACCAGTGCCGGTCTGGGGACTGGTGTCGAGCAAGGGCGGGCCTGCCTGGTATAGCGGGATCTGTTCCTGGGCTGAGACCCGGGACCGGCGACAGCTACCCGATCGAGAGGCCGACAACAGTCCTGAGCCGGACCAGAAATGAGCCTTGAGGTAGGCGGAGGCAGCAGCCGGGTGGTCTTTCGAAAAGAAGGGAAGGCCCTGGGTTCATGGTTGTCTGGCCGGGTCGGGAACCGCGTATCTGGTCCGCTTCGGTGGTGTCTCTTCCTTTTTCACTTGACTCCACCGCCAGTGTCTCTTCCTTTTTCACTTGACTCCACCAAAAGGAGAAGAGTTCTTGCAGCTCCTCCTTGTTAAATACAGCAGCCAGTGTTCCCAACAAGGGACCTGGAAAAGCCATAGGGTCTGGTAGGGCACGGATGGGGGATTCCCCAGAAGACCCCGGTGGGTTGAAGACCTGGGGTCACTGGAACTTTAGTGGCTGCCCCTTCCATTAGGGTGTCTTCTGCGGGAACCTCACCGGAATCGGTACCTCGTCGGCACCAGCTTTACAGGAGGCAGTGCTGGGGTGTCTTTGTTACCCGGCAGCTTGCCTGGGCGGGTAAGCGAGGCAACAAACAGGGCTGAGGCTTGTGCGAAGGAGGCCTTGGGGGCCACTCAAGCGGGCGACACCTTGGGTTTCGGGCTGGCTTTTCTCGATGGTCCCGCCTTGACCGGCGTCGGGTGTTTGGCGGGAGGGCTCGGTTTCTTAAGAGTCTTCCTTGCGAGGATGCTTCTGGTGTTTCTCCAAGCCCGAAGAAGAAGAGGCTTTCCTGAGGGGAGAAGGAATGGGACCAATGATGGGACCGGCTACTGTCCTTGTCCTGGGAGCGCTTACGGGGCTTGTCCTGGTGTTTTCTCTTGTTCCCCGAGGTGTGCAGGACATCCATCTGCTGCTCTAACAGATTGGCTTTTAGGGCCTTCAGGCGTCGAATCTGAGTCCTGCTGGTGAAGCCTCTGCAGATCTTGAGAAGCAGTGCTGTCGTGGTCTGGACCCAGACAGAAGAACATACTTGTTGTGGCCGTTTTCGATGGTATCTGGCGGCTGAAATTGCACTTGTTCCTTTTCGCCCGGAGGAGACCAACGACAGAGACGATCATACGCGGACTGAAGTTAGGAAAAAGAAAAAGGAGAAAAAACAACTGATTTTGCTTAAGAAAATCCACATTTTAGCTGGAACTACTGGATAGTAAAAACTTTCCCAACGTGAGCGGGTCGTGGCAGGAAAAGAACTAGGGTGGAGCAGGGGTCCACCCCCTTATGTAGCGTGGCCGAAGTCGGGGTGGACCCGGCGTCGGTGTGTCCCTGCTGGGAACTGCTAGCTGAGATTTTTCGGTGGGTCCTAAAGCCTGCGGCGTTAGTCCTAATGGTTATAGCCTGCTGCAAGAGCTCCCACTCGAAGTAAGATCTACATTTACAGGTGAGTAACCTATTCTTCTTCTTGGGGCATGGCTATAGTTCACTTATCCATACTCTGGCAGACTCGTAGCAGTTCTGGGGAAGGAGGGGGAAAGGTGCGCACTCCTAGTTGGCAAACAGAGACTGGAGAACCGAGGTTCCAAAACGTGCACCCCAGTGTGACTCGAGGTCGATGTGGTAGTGGGAAATGAAGTTGTGTACAGACTTGAGGTAGCAGCCTATAGATCTCCTGTATGGGGTATCCTGGAAGCAACCATCAAGGCAGTGGTACGTCTGGTGGAATGAGCCTAATCCCAACCAGTCAACCTACAGCAGAGGTTGATGCAAGATGTGATCCACCTTGCAATCATCCACCTTGCTGCCTGTCTGCCAGGTACAGCTTCAACATAGGTGACTAATAGCTGGTGAGGCTGTCTCAAATTCCAACCACACATGCCACACAGTAGAAGAACTCTCTCACAGGTAGAGTATGAAGCCTGCGGTTAGCCTCTGAAGATGGGTAGGTAAAGTATACTGGAAAGTTAGTCACCTGGTTAAGTGAAACTTGATACCAGTTTGGGAGGACTTGGATCGGGGTGGGCGACCCTGTCCCTGTGGAAGACCAGACAGGTTTGAGTCCATTGAGAACACATGAGCTTCCCAAACCTTCTGGCAGACACCACTGCTACCAGGAGGCAGTCTTCCATGATAGGCGTGACAACTCACACCTATGCATCATCTCGAAAGGCTTGCCCAAGAACATAGCCAGGACCAGCAGTAAGGCCCACAGTGGAGGTGGTTCATGCACTGGAAGGGACAAGTGGAAGAGGTCTTTGAAAAAAGCACCCAACCACCTTCTCCTGGCCACCATCAGCATACCGGTCTGCACCCAGTAAGCACAGATGGCTGCCAGGTGCACCTTAAAGGTCACTGGTCACAGTCCCAGCTGAGAAAGGGACCAGAGGTATACCAGGATGCTAGCCACTGAGCAGGCAAGGGGATCAAGCTCCTTGTCCTGATATCGAATGGAAAAATCTCTTCCATTTAAAGGCATAGCACCTATGAGTCAACTCTTTCCTGGAGGACTCCACCATGTTGGAGGACATCCTCGAAGAGATCCCAGGCTTGGAACTCTAGCTGCTCAGGAATCAGGCCATGAGGTACAGAGGTAGAAGGTCTGGGTGCAGGACCATCCCCTAAAGTCTGGTCAGCAGGTCTGGGCGGAGAAGAAGTTGCCATGGAGACCTGCTATTGAGGCAGAAGAGATCCAGGTACACCAGGTGTGCCTGAGCTACACGGCGTTCTGCTCTTTCCAGTGGCAGAAGCGTGCAGCGCTGGGCTGTGTCCAGTACTGCTCCTATGTACTGCAGTCTTTGACGGGGGGGGGGGAGAGATTAGTGCTGACCTGGGCAGACTGACTGTCAGGCCCAGGCCGTCAAACAGCTTACTGGTACGAGCTAGGGTGTGAAGCAGTTGCTCACTGGAGTGGGCCTTCAGCAGCCAATTGTCCAGGTAATGGAACACATACAGGCCGTCCCTGTGAACGGCTGCTGCTACAGCTGCCAAGCATTTGGTAAAGACCCATAGTGCAAAAGACAAGTCAAAGGCAGGACTCTGAACTGGTAATGTTAAGCTGCCCAACATGAATCTTGGACATTTTCTGATTCTGTCTGTTTCTACATGAAGACAGGCATCCTCCATGTCTAGAGAACATAGCCAGTCCCGTTGCAACAGGAAATCAGAGTATTTAGAGACCATCTGGAACTTCTTGTGCTCTGTGTACAAGCTGAGGGCTCTCAAATCTAGAACTGAGCCTCAGATTTCCTGTCCACATGGGGACTAGGAAGTATTTGGAGTAAAACCCTGTTCCTTTGCCTGGCAGGGACTGGTTCTATGGCCGGTTTCTGTAGCAATACCTGCACCCCTTCTCTCTACAGGGACAGGTGTACTGGGGGATAAGCTGAAGTCTGTGGCGGATGATCTGGAGGGGTATCGAAAAGCTCCAGAGCATGCCCTTTTGCAATGGTGTCCAGAACCTTTCTGTCTGTAGTGATCTCCCTCCACTGGGTCAAATGAAGGGAGGTGCCCCCTCATAACCACCCCTGGGGACAATGGTTTGGAAGTGAAGATCTACGAGTCATGATGGACAGTGAGGGAGACGCGCCACTGACTCCACCTCCTCTGGGTGCTTTGGAATGGACACTTAGGGTAGATTGGCTGGCAGGGCTCCAGCTCCTCTTCCTTTTCCTGGCTGCCTATAGGGCTGTCTACCAGCTCTGGCACCTGGTGGATGAAACTCTCCTGCCCTTACCCCTGCCTGGTGCAGGGTAAAGGGATTTAGAAACATAGACTTTGACGGCAGATAAGGACCGCTTGACCCATCCAGTCTGCCCATTTCCCTACCTGTCAGATAAGCTGCAGATCTAGTTTTACCAACAGTCTACTTCCTCCTACCTCCCACTAGAATTGCCTTGTGTCTGTCCCATGCATTCTTAAATTCTCCACTGTTTTTGACTTAATCAATCTTAAGGTCATCCTGGATGACTGAAGGCCCTTAATGCCTCTTCCACATCACAGCTGAATAGTTTAGTGCCTCTAAATGGTGCATTTAACACTCCCTGTTGCATATCATTGGCAAACCTAGCTACTCTGAGCCAGAAGTACCTCCGCATGAAAATGCCTGAAGCAGCTGCCCTGGCAGAGGCATCAATTATGTTGTATGCTGAGTGGATTAAGTGCTTGCTCACTTCCACCCCTGCAGTGAGTGTTTTCATTAACTCAGTTTTGGCAGTACCCTCGGTTAAGGCCTGTGCTGTAGCCTTGGCACTCCTCAGAGGGTATTCTGATACTTGTTCATATGAGCCTGGTAGTTTGCAATGCGTAGGCCCAATGAAGCAGAGGCATAAGTCCTTTTTCCCATAATATCTAACCTTCCGGATTCCTTATCAGGATGAAGGGAGCTCATGTGTTTAAACATCCTGGACCTGTCATGGGCAGCTGTGATCACCACCGAATCCATTTCTGCCTGGTTGGCATAATAAGGCTTGTTAAATGGGCAGGGTACATCTTGTCAGCCTTTTTAGGAACAGCTGGTATGGCATCTGGTCTATACCATGCTGCATAAGTGGCATCCTCTAGGGCTGGGTACAGTGGAGGAATTACAGATTGCGACTCTGGCACCTCTAAAATGCCAACAAATGTTTCATTGTGGAATCTTCCTCTTCCAGAGTGAACCCCATGGCAGCCTGCATTTCTGCATCACTGCCTAATAAGAAGAGTCCTCTGGTGGAATTACTGGGGTATTTACGACTGATTCCTCACTGCAAAACGATAAAGCAGAGCTAGTACCAGGTGAGTATTGGTCCTCAACATAACCCTACTCTTCCTTATAATTTTCTTCCATTAGGAGGTCTGGGTTATATTCCACCTCGTCGTCATACCCCTTGACAATGGGCATCTAGCACCCTGTCGGCAATGCTGGCAGCAGATGAGTAGGTCCCTTAAGTACAGTGCTGGGAGGCTGCGTCAAAGGACTCTGGGAAATGGAAGGCCCCGTCGGCGTGGGTATAGGCTGATCAGGCAAGTCTGGCAATCAGCAGCGTATCATTTCTGAGAATGATACCCACACTGTGTGTGCGTCAATGACTCCCATAGTAGGGGTCATGACTATAATGGTCGATGGCAGGTGCAGACCCAGCAACAGCGTTGTACCGCCCGTTACAGGCCCAGTAACACCTAAGCCCAGCCCGACCTTGGTGTCTGGCTTGACGGTCAGGGAGAGTGGGGGCTGTGGTCATCTCGCTGTAGCTGACAATGATGCGGTTAAAGACATACCTGCTTGCAACAGCAGCGACCTAGAGCATGTTAGAGGCCTTGCCTTTATCCTTATCTCGATATTTATGCTTATAGCTGCCCAATGACAAATTTCCTTGGATTCTGATGATGACCAGGATTTGGTCGGCAGGGCAGGTGACACAGATTTTTCCTGCATCTGTTGTCCCATCGCTGCCAAAGTTTTCTTTAATAAAAGCTTTTCCAGCATCCCTTTTCTGCATTGCCTGGTAGTGGAGTTGAAGCCCCGACAGATCTCACAAGTTTGAACATTATGAGAAAGGCCCAAACAGCAGACACACACTTTGTGTGTACTGTCCTTATAAATCTTCTCTCAGCACTCGCAATACCGAAATAATTTTGCAGGCTTCTGCGGCGGCATACAGGAGATCTAAAAATCACTAAAGCAGTGATTCTTAACTATTTAGAAAATAACGACGGTGGCTAACTGTTGATGTGTCTGTGTGTAGGTCCGGCGGGTATGACTGACAGTGGGAAAAGAACTGAGGAGAGATGGGGCCACCTATGTTTATGTAGATGCTGACACATGTTGTTGTTGTGGGCAGTCCATGGCTTGCAATAGTTTCCGTGTGGTCCTAGCACTGAAGCGGGTACAGTTCGAAAGGTGTGGCCTTATGAAACAGCTATCCTCGAATAAGATTGATCAAGCAAAGGCATGATCCTGTGCCTGGTCTGCTGGGAGGTGGGCCTTGGCCCACAGGGAGTCTAGTTCTGCCCCGATAAACGTGATCACCTGCTTCGGTACCAGTTCAGGCTTCTCTGGGTTGACAAACAGGCCCAAGTCTCAGCAGGTCTGGAAAGCTAGGTCTGTGGATGTTTCCATGACCTCTCTAGATGGACCAGCAAGCAGCCAGTCATCCAGGTAAGTATACACTCTGACTCCTGGGCGCCACAGGTGGGCTGCCGCCACTGCCACGCATTTGGTTAAGACTCTTGATGCAGAGGAGAGACCGGAGGGCATGACCTGGAACTGGTACAGGACCCCTTCTGCTTGGAAATGGAGATATCAGCAATGGGACCTGCAGACGGGAATGTGGAAGAATGCATCCTGGAGGTCCAGGGAGCAAAACCTCGTTCTGCTCCAGGGATGGTATAATCTGGGTCAGAGCGACTATCCAAAACTTGTGCTTCGGCACATACTGGTTGAGATCGTGTAGATCCAGTATGGGGTGCTAGCCCCATCTGTTTCAGGACTAGGAAGCACCTGGCCATGTAATCCCAACTGGCCAGGGTGTCCAAGATCCAGGTTACTGCCCCTTTAGTAAGGAGCTGAGCGACGTCCTCCCTGAGGGCAGACAGCATTGTCCTGAGACACCCTGGACTCTCAAGATGTGTGGAAGTGGTAGGGTGGGAGAGCCTCGAAGTCTAGAGACAATCCTATGCCTACTGCATCAAACACCCACTTGTCCGTTGTGACAGCGGATCAACATGGCAAGAAAAGACACAGCGGCCTCCAACTGGCAGAGCAGTCAGGTACAGGACAAGTGAGGATGCCCCCCCCCCCCAAAAAAAAAACACGTCACTGGGCAACTTTTGCGAGGGCACTGGCAGCTGCCGGAAAGGCACCACTACCCCTGCCCTCCCTTTGGACACTAGGCCCTGGACTTCTGCTTGGGACACCAGGCCTGAAACTGTCCCTACTGGGGCTGCTGCCGGGGAGGCTGTGACTGAAAAAAAACGGTGCACTGAAAAGCCTGCTTCTTGGGCTTTTCTTCTGAGTCCTTCTGGAATGGAGTCACAGAGTCAAGGGTGGCCCTGGACTTCACAATCAGAGTGAGATGCCCTTCCCTGACAGGGCAAAGAGGTCAGTGCCAGGAAAGAACAGGTTACTCACCTGTAACAGTAGTTCTAGGAGTGGTATATGTTGTTCATCCACACGTACTGGCATGTCCTTTCCTTTAAATATCTTGCGGAAGTCTTTAAGCTGGCTCCTCCACCCACCCAGGTGGTATATTCCTCATCTCTGCCCCTGATGCCAGATCTTGCCGACTGGAAGTAGTGGTTGTGCGTCGAAGCCAGGAAGTCGGGTGGGTCCATGTGGATGAACAACATACCACTCCTAGAAAGTATAGTTATGTAAAATCTATCAAACAGTAGATTTTCAAGGAATGTCTCTTGCAGTAGGTAATTACTTCTGGGAGTTTCCAGCAGAGGGCTGTGACAAGGCAGCTCTTCAAGCAGTTTGTACCAGGGACCGCCCACACATGACATCATCTTCCTGCTTCCCACTAAGTGTGGGCGGTCCTAGTATCCTCAGTTTCCCTCACGAATTCAGCTCGCAAAACCGAGGACCAAGGGGAAGCCGAGGTACAGGAGTCCAACCCTAAGTCACTGGAGCAGAATTTGCTCTGTTAGAGAAGGAGGGGGTGGAGGGATGGAGCCCATCTACTGCAAGAGACATTCTCAAGATCTACTATTATGGTAAGATTTTACGTAATTGTACCATCTTCCATGGAATGGTCTCTTGCAGTAGGTAATTACTTCTGGGACTATCCCCAGCAGTTATGTCCAAATGGGAGGACAATTATGATGGGAAACCTTGTAGGACTGCATGGCTGAAGGCTGTCCTACATCGTGAGGCAATATCCAGATTGTAATGCCTTGTGAAAGTATGGACTGTGGACCAGGTAGCTGCATTGCAGATATCTGAAATGGAGGCTCCTTTAAAGCAAGCCGCAGTAGTGGCCATAGCTCTAGTGGAATGGGCTTGGACAGGTCCAGGTAAAGTCTTGTACTTTTTGTAACAAAAGGTAATACAATTCGCCAACCATGAAGACGGGGTTGGTTTAGCAATGGGAAGCCCTTCTCCGCCAGAGGCAAATGTGATGAATAATTGAGACGTTTTCCTAATCGACTGAGTATGATTAGTGTAATAGCATAGTCTATGATGGACATCAAAGGTATATAATAGATGTCCACCGTGATTGGAGTATTCAGGGTAGTACACCGGAAGCTCCAAGGACTGATTTAGAGTATGTTTGTGGACTACTTTAGGAAGGAAGGAAGGATGGGTTGGTACGAAGGACAGCCCTGTCCTTGTGAAAAATCAAGTAGGGTTCCCTACACATGAGGGCATGCAGCTCATAAATACAGCATGCTGAAGTAACAGCCACTAGAAAATGGAAATTACGTACCTACTGTAATTCTTGATCTTCTTGGACGAAGTCTCCACCACTCATTCACACTAATGGGAGTACGCTGGAGGTGCTATGTCCAGCAGAAGCAAGCTTTTCAGGAGGGCGGTGCCTGTGATGGAGCGCCGTAGGAAGCTGCACCATGAGCCCAGCTGCAGATGCAGTAAAGACCATCTTGGCGTCGACCCGCCAACCGCCTCAGTATCTTTTTTCTGAGGAGGTGCAGTGTAACTAACCTAGAAAGGACTAACCCAAAAAACGGACATAAGATGGTCCGAATGACCAGTGTAAGAAGGGTCAACAACAAAGTCTTCACAGCCCAGCCATTGAGGGAGTGAAGACCAGAACAGAAAGTGAGCCCGTGGATGGTGGGTGGGCGTGTGAATGAGTGGTGGAGACTTAGGTCCAAGAAGATCAAGAATTAAGGTAGGTAAGTAATTTCCGCCTTCCTGGACATAAAGTCTCCATCACTCATTACACTAATGGGAAGTACAGACCTAAATAATCCCCGAGGCAGGCGGCAGGAGAGGAAGAAGCTCCCTTGCCTAGGACAGAAGTCCGTTAAAGGATTGTCTTGCCAAATGACTGATGCCATCTGGCATGGATATCAAGGCATAGTGCTTAGCGAATGTATATGCGCAGGCTCCAGGTAGCTACTTGCAAATATCTGCAATGGGCACATTGGATTTCTGCTAGAGATGCAGCGACTGCTCTGGTAAGTGAGCGTACACTCTGCCTTCCAGCTTGACCTGTACCATAGAGTAGCAGTGGCGAAGGCATGCCACCAGCCATGCTGAAATGCAGCTAATAGCAACAGGTTGACCCAGCTGGTTCGTGCTGAAGGAAACAGAGTTGTTGAGCCTTGCGAATTTCCTCCGTTCTATCTAGATAGAACCATAAGGCTCTCTTTATGTCCAGTGAATGAAGAGTACGCGCCCCTTCATTCTGGAAGTTTGCAAAGTAGGTAGGAAGGACTAAAGGTTGGTTTAGATGTAGAGACAACCTTAGGCAGGAACTTATGAGTTCTAAGAACTACTTTGTCTTTGTGAAATACAGTGTCGGGGGGAGGGGGTCCGTGACCAGGGCGTGTACTTCAGAAACCCTACAGGCAGAGTAATGGCCACCAGGAGGCAGTTTTCCAAGTAAGGAATTTCAACTAGCTAGGTAGCTAGAGGTCTCGAAGGTTCAAAGTGAGCATGTCTAGCACAAGGTTAATGTCCCAGGCTGCAACTGGACGTCTAATAGGGTCTAGTATGCAGAATATCTTTAAAAACCTCTTACCTACGGGCAGCTGAGCCAGTGACATGGAAAGTACCGGCTCATGATATGCTGAAATGGCACAAAGATGAACTCTGACTGTGGAGTATTGCAGACCTGTGTTTGAAAGGTCTAAGATACTCCAAGACTTTATTCGGTGGGCAGAAAAAAGGATTCCAAGAGGATTTTGCACACCAGATAAAGAAACGCTTCCATTTGGCCGTGTAGGTTTTTCTGGTGGCCGGCTTGCGCACAGTCAAAAGAATATCTGTGAAACTATGAAAAACATTAAACCTATTCACCTCTATCTCCTCAGGAGTCGAAGGTGAAGCGACCTCAGGTTAGGATGGACTGCTGGATCCAGAGTCAGAAGGTTCATCTGAAGGGGAAGTGGTTTTGGGGAGGTTTCAGATAGCCTGATGAGTAACAGGAACCGTATCTGCTGAGGCCAGAAGGGGGCAATAAAAATCATTCTGCTCCCCCTGGGACTCCAACTTGAGCAATATCCTCTGAATTAGGGGAAGAGGAGGAAATGCGTATAGAAAGCGTTTTGACCACTGCAGCCTGTATGCATCCCGACAAAAAACGCCAGGTCCTGGATTTCTGGAGCAGAAGAGAGGCAGTTTTGCGTTGAGTGGGAGCATAAAGCGGTCCAGATCTGGAGTTCCACTCTTTGAAGAGTGACCGAACATTCGTGAGGATCCACCTCCGTTCTGCTGAGATGGTCTGCCAGCTTGTTTTTTTATTCCTGGCAGGTAAACTGCCTGAATCAGAGCCTTGTGCTCCAGGCACCATCCCCATACTCTCATTGCTTCCCTGCATAATGGGTAAGAGTGTGCACCGCCCTGTTTGTTGATGTAATACATCACTGGTTTGTTGTCCGTTTGAAGGAGAATGTTCTTGTGACAGAGCAAATCCTTCAAAGCTCGGACTACATAGAGAGCCTCTCATTTTCAGGATGTTTATGTGAAGTTGAGACTCGTCCTTGGTCACAGTACCCTGGGTATGGAGATCCCGACAGTGAGCTCCCCAACCCATCAGGGCGCACCCGTAGTAATGGAGATCTGATGGTCCAGAGGGCGAAGGATATCCTCCCAGAAGGTTGTCCTCCTGAGACCATCAGGTGAGTGACTTTTCAGAGGTTCCGTCATCTTTATGGGAAAAGGACTGAGGGTGAGTGGTTGGGGACCACTGAGTACTGAGCATCCACTGAGAGGTTCTCATGTGAAGGTGAGTCAAGGGTACAGTGAACACCGAGGATGCCATGAAGCCCAGCATCCGTTGCATCGAGATAGCTCGAACCGAGCCGTGTTCTCTGATGTATCGGGTCATCTGTAAGATATCGCTCCTTCTGTCCTCTGGGAGAAAAGCCTTCGCACAGGAGGTGTCCAGAAGAGTTCCTATGAATAGGAGCTTCTGGGAGGGCTGCAACTGCGACTTCTTGAGGTTCAGCAGGACTCCCATGGACGTGAGGAAGTCTGAGGCCGTGGTCACGGGCTTCAGAGTCTCTTGCCTGGAGGGACTTGCTAGAAGTCAGTCGTCCAGACATGGGAATACTTGTATTCCGATTTTCCTGAGGTGCGCTGCGAGACTTGCACAACACTTTGTAAAATCTCGAGGTGCCGAGGATAGCCCAAAGGGCGGGACTCCGAACTGACAGTGCTGATCCAGCGCCACAAACCTTAGGTACTTGTGGTGCTATGGGTGTGTGAGAATGTGTTGGTAGGCATCCTGCATGTCCAGGAAGGCTAGCCAATCGTGCTGATGAATCAAGGTAGCAGGGTACAGAGTGATATCATCTTGAACTTTTCCTTGTGTAGGAACCTGTTTAACTTTCTGAGATCCAGAATGGGGTGCGTGCCGAGAGTTTTCTTTGGGACCAGAAAGTAGTGGGAGTAGAAACCAGTGTTTCGTTGATCCAGCGGAACTACTTCTACTGCCCTGTTGTTCAGAAGGCTTTTTATCTCGGAAGCAAGAAGGTCTGACAGTGCCGCCGACAACCTGGGCTGTCATTTGGGAGGATGATCCGGAGGGGTTTCTGATAGATTGAGAGAGAGTACCCCTCGTGGATTATCCAGAGGACATATTTGTCTGATGTTATAGATTTCCACTGGTTGTACAATTGAGTCAGATGCCCTCCCACTGCTGAGGAGAAGTCCCCCTCGGGCAGCTGAGATGGGACCTGGGCCAGAAACTCAGAAGGTGGCACTGGGCGTTTTGGGGCCTTGTGCCTTTTGTTGCAATTTCTTTTGCGGCTGAGGGTTCTGGTTTCTGTGAAAACCTCCTCTGCCTTTGCCCTGAAAGGGCTGACTGTTGCGAAATTGACGCTTGTTCACCGCCCCCTCGCGAGGGGGCGGACTTAGGTCCGGCGGTCTTAATGGCAGACCTAGTCTTCAATGTGGCCTCCAGTGCTTGCTCCACCTGAGGTCCAAACAGATACATACTGTCGAAAGGTAAGGCCATGACTTGCTGTTGGGCATCATTAGCGAAGCCCAAAGTACGCAGCCAAGAGTGGCGACAGGTGCATATGCCAGCTGCCGCCGCCCAGGAAGCCATATCGAAGGCATCCATTGCTGCTTTAACCTGCTGGTTATTGGACTCGATACCCCTAGTAATGGTTTGAAGTAGCTCTGAGTTAACCTCCGATTCAGGCAGAGCTTCTACCATTGCTTTGAGCGAATCCCAAAGAACATACTCATATTGAGAAAAGTAGCCCTGGTAGCTGGCAATGCGCATGCCCAGGGTTGAGGCAGCAAAGACTCTTACCTAAGGTGTCTAACTTGCGAGATTCTTTGTTTATAGGACAGGCTGTAGACTCCTGAGGGAGAACAGCCTTATTCTCTGCCAGGAACACTACGGCATCAGCAAAGGTTTGTGAGGCCAAGATGAGTCAATCCTTGGGAGGGGCATATTTCCTATCTATGGACCTGGCCACAGAAGGAATAAGAGCCGGATTCTTCCACACCATTTGTGAAAGGGTCTCGAAAGAGGGCTGCACCGGAGGGGTTAAATCCATAGGGATTTCCTGGACATGAAGATACTGGAGACGCAGAAGCTTCCCATGACTGATTTCTGTGGTCTGGGGACAAAGAGTAGAATTTAAATTCTTGAGCAGAGTCTTAAAGGAAAGGTCCTCAATAACAGGCTATGCAGGAGGATTGATCCCTGCCCCCAGGGCAGTGTCTGCATCAACATCATCACCCTGTCGAAGATCTGGATTGGGCTCAAAATCATCTCCTGACAGTCCAGGAGGGACTGTATAGAGAGGAACAGAGTGAAAACCAGGAGGAAGAAGAGAAGGAGAAAGAGTCGAGTCGAAAACCTCTGAAAACTAGCGCCACCACACCCATCCCGTGCGAAACAAGAAAGGAGCCATCACAGAAATGGCGTCGCACACAGCACCAAAATGTGAGAAACTGCACACGTGCGAGGATGGCCAGCACCACCACCACCCTGATGCTGAGATGGCACCAGAGCCAGCGGCACACCAGACAGTACCCGCACGCCGCAAGGGAATTCGCATCGAGAAATCAGCATCGCAGAGACGGCAACAGCGTCACAGAAGTCTGAGAACTGCGTTGAAGTTACAGGATAAAAATGGCAGGAGATAAAGGCATCGGTGTAGATCCTGTGCCGGCCGTGTGAGAGGGATAGACACCACAGCGTGGAGCCGACGGCATCGAAGAAGGTGCTGCGCGACTAGGAAGGCCTAACCACCCCGCCTGCCTTTCTGGAACCGAAGGCCCGATGTCGGACTAGCCGGTTCGGGCAAGCGGGCCAACCTCAAGTCCACTGCTCCATAAGAGCAGCCCAATGGTGAAAATGCTCATTGGAAGCCCCTCCAATAGGCAGAGAGGAGCTCCGGTGTTGAAGAGGCTGGCCACCAGAGACAGAAACCGGTGACTCCGACAGAGGCGGAGACCAGCGCCTGGCCCCAATAACTGACCGTCTGCGCGCAGACGTACCAGAGGGCGACCTCGAGTGATACTGTTTCTTCTTCGACTTGTGTGCCGAAGAAGAACTCGAGGACGAACGGTGCTGAGAATGGGACAGTTTCTTTTTATGCTTCCGGGGAGACTGCCCATCTCCCAGAGCACTGGACTGTCCATTGTCAGACCCACCCTCCGGGGAGGGCGGCGGACCAAACCTGGCCCGGCTGACTGAACAGCTTTCATATGAAGTCTCCCTACTGTCACCTGCCCCTCATGGTCAACTCCGTCAATGGAGGGCTGAGACTCTCTCTCTGTATAAGTAAGAATTTATTAAAATATAATCGGTACTTCTACTTCTTAAAATACAAAACAATAAACTGAAACTAAACGCTAGTTTGAAGTTTGACTCGCAGACAAGCGTCCATCACCAAGGCGCACTTTCGGGGCAGTAAAAAAGGAACTGAGGCGGTTGGAGGTAGATGCAAGATAGTCTTTACTGCATGCATTGGGCTTCTGATTGCCACTTCCTCAGCGAGGTCCATCTCAGGCGCTAGCCCTCCTGAAAAAGTTTGCTTCCCGGCTGGGTCCTAGCGCCTCTACAGTACTCCCCATAGTGTGAATGAGTGGTGGAGACTTAATGTCCAGAAAGATCAACATTTTCCATGAAGGAAACCGAGATCACAGGTGGCGCTGGCTCGAAAGGTTCGAGGGTTGGTTTTCTATAATGAAATTGAGATCCCATGGAGGAGTGGGTCTTCTAATAGGAGGCTTAATATGTATCATTCCTCTCAAAAACATCTTGGCTAAATTATGTTGGTACAGAAGCCTGCCATCCAAAGGTTCATGAAAAGCTGAAATGGCAGCCAGGTGGACTTTGGTGGAGAAGTAACTTAAGCCCGACTCTGATAATGAGGCCAGGTAGTCTAAAACCTTTGTCAGTGGACAGGAGTAATGGTCCAGTGAGCAAGAGGCAGACCATATGGAAAAGCATTTCCAATAGGAATTATATGTTTCTCTGGTTGCTGGTTTATGAGAAGCCAGGGAAATGCTTGCAAACAGGAGAGGACACTTGGAGTCTTTTTATGAATGCGTCCTCAGGAGCCAAGTGTGAAGATGAAGGGTCTTCAGGCTGGGGTGCAGGAGGGATCCGTGACACTGAGTCCATAGGTCCAGTCTGACTGGCAACTGAATGGGTTCCCTTACTGACAGTTCTTGGAGTAGAGGGTACCATGGTTGATGAGGCCACATTGGTGCTATGAGAATCATGGCGGCCAGCTCCATTTGACGTTTCAATAGAGTCTGTTACAAGAAAGGGATGGGGGGGGGGGAGGCATATAAGTAGAGTCCTGTCCAATGTCAGGGCAGGGCATCAATAGATCATCCCCTCTTGCTTGGGATAATGGAGAAGTAACTGGGGAGCCGGTGACTGACTGGGGAGGCAAACAGATCCAGCTGTGGAGTTGCCCACAGGTCAAAGATTTCTTGGAGTACTTCTTTGTGAAGTGTCCATTCGTGAACGGATGACTGGAGACTTAGCTGGTCTGCTAACTGAGTGCACCGTCCCGGTAGGTGAATGGCCATTAGTGTTAATTGTTGCCTGATGGCTTCCTGCCAGACTGCAAGGGTCTCCATGCAGAGGGTGTGCAATCTCGTGCCTCCTTACTTGTTGAGGTAAAACACCACTGCAGTGTTGTCTGACTGAATTAGCAACGGTCCTGGCTTGAGATAGGGCTGGAATGCCTGAAGGGCTAGATGGACTGCTTTCATCTCAAGGAGACTGATATGAGAGTGATGGGAAGAGGCGGTCCACGGCCTTGGGTCGAATAAGGACCTAAGTGTGCGCCCCATCCGTCCAGGGAAACATCCGTGGTTAGCGTCTGTATGGAGGATAGGGTGACAAACAGCTGCGTAACGTTTCCCAAAATTTCTGCCGTTCTCTCCTATAATATGAGAAACACGCCTCAAGTCCAGAGTATGGAGCCTGTACTCTGCATCCAAGGTGTAGTTAGGGTAGTACACCAGAAGATTCAACACCTGGTTAGGTGAAACTTGGAAACCACCTTTGGAAGGAATTTCAGGTGGGGGCGAGACAACTTTGTTCCTGTGGAAAGCGAGATAAGGGAGTCCACGAAGCGCCTGTAGTTCCCCTGTCCTTCTGGCTGCCGTGATAGCCACAAGGAAAGCTGTCTTCCATGACAACTGTGAGACCTCACCTTGTGCATGGGTTGAATAAACTTGCCCATGAGGCTTTGCCAAAACCAGCAACAAATCCCACGGAGGTGGAGGTTCACGCACCGGAGGGGATATGTGATCCAGGCCTTTGAAGAAGTGCCCGACCGCTGTCTCCTGAGCCAAAGTCAGCTGACCGGCCTGAGCCCGGTAAGCAGAAATGGCTGCCAGGTGCACCCTAAGGCTCGATGACCGTAGACCCCCTTTGGAGAGAGAGACTAAAGGTAGTCTAGAATGGTAGCCACAGAGCAGGATAAGGGGTCCAGACTCTTACCCTGACACCAAATGGAAAACCTTTTCCATTTGAAGGCATAACATTTCCTGGTCGATTCCTTACAAGATGCCTCCACCACGGTGTAGACATCCTCGGAAAGACCCAGAGCCTGGAACTCTAGCCACTCAGGTATCAGGCTGTGAGGTGCAGGGATTGAAGGTCCTGATGGTATACCTTCCCCTGGTTTAGTGATATCAGGTCTAGGCATGTACAAAGCCACTGCGGGGCCCTGCAGCTGAGGCTGAGGAGATCTGGATATCAGAACTGGCGTGGCCAATCTGGGGCTACCAGGATCACCTTTGCCTTGTCCCTCCTCACCTTGAGTAACACCTTGTGGAGCAAGGGAAATGGAGGAAAGGCATAGAGGAGGCCTGGGGTCCATGGCCTCAAGAAGGCATCCCCCTGCAGCAAGCCCTGCTGAGTGGGGTGGGCATGGTACAGTCTCACCTTGGTGTTCTCCCTGGAGGCAAACAGGTCCACCAACGGTTTGCCCCAATGGGAAAACAGACTGTAAGCTACCTCTGGATGGAGGGACCACTTGTGGGACGTCTGGCCTATGTGGCTGAGAGCATCCTCCAGCTGGTTTGAGACTCCTGCCACATGGGTGGCTAGGAGATCCGCCTCCAACCGGCTTACAAGGGTCCAGATGCGGAGCGCCTCCTTACACAGCAGACGGGAGTGCGTGACGCCCTGTTTGTTGAGGTAGTACATGGTGGTGGTATTGTCCGTCTGGACTTGAACCACTTGACCCCGGAGCTGAGGAGCGAAAGCTGACAGTGCCAGTCTGACTGCTCTGAGCTCAAACAGGTTGATGTGGCAGTGGGACTCCTTGGGGGGTCCAGAAGCTGTGGGCCCTGCTGTCCCCATGTGGACTGCCCAGCCCATGAGAGAGGCACTGTTTGTCAGGATGACGCTTGGCTCGGGCGGACAAATGGGATTCCTTCCTGCAACCATTCTGGGGTGGTCCACCACTGGAGAGCATCCCACATCTTCTGGGTTACAGTGATCAGCTGGTCGAAATGACCATGGCGCTAAGACCACTGGGCGGCCAGCTCCCACTGGAGGGGGCGCATGTGCCACCTGGCCCAACGGACCACAGAGGTGCACGCCGCCATGTAACCCAGAAGGCGCAGAAAGTCCCGGGCAGGGCGCAAGTGCTCAACCAGAAATGACTGGGTAAAGGAGGAGAGAACCTCCGCCTTGTCCACCGGGAGTCGAGCTCTGGCTTGACAAGAGTCGAGCTCTGCCCCGATGAAGCCCATCACCTGAGAGGGCACGAGAGTCCGATTTGGCCTCGCTGATCAGGAGGCAGAGTTGGCAGCAGGTTCCAAGGGCCAGATCCCTGGACCTCTCCACCTCCTGAAGGGATGAACTCGCCAAGAGCCAGTCATCGAGATAAGGGTATATCCGAACACCTTGACACCGAAGATGGGCTGCCACCACTGCAATGCACTTGGTGAAGACCCATGGGGCCGATGACAGGCCAAACGGCATGGCTCGGAACTCGTACAGGGTCCCCTCGACCCTGAAGCGGAGGAACCGCTGGTGGGACGGATGGATTGGGACATGAAAAAACGCGTCCTGCAGATCCAGTGAACCGAACCACATGATTCACTCCAGGGATGGTATGATCTGGTTCAGAGTTACCATCCGGAAGGTGCGAGACCCGAGATATTGATTCAGGTTTTGGAGATCTAGGATGGAGTGCCAACCCCCCGTCCGCTTGGGCACTAGGAAGTACCTGGACACGAAGCCTGGGTCTGTAGGAGGATCCGGCACTGGAGCTACCGCATCCTTGCGGAGGAGCTAAGCAATGTCGTCTTGAAGAGCTGACTGAGTGCAAACTGAGATCCTTTCCTCTTGAGGGGCGCGGGCTCGGCTGGGAGGGTACTGCTCGAATTCCAGAGGCAGTCCTTGGCCGACCACTTCTAGAACCCACCTGTCCGAAGTGATACCGGACCAGGTGGAAAGAAAGTGGCAGAGCTGGCCCCCCACGGGAGGACCCAGAGCTGGTGTGATGGGTGTAGAGGTGGCAACCCCCAACCCGTCACTGAGCAGGCTTAGAGGAGGAGGAAGCGGCTCCTGGACTGGCACCTCGGCCTTCTTTACGGGGCTGTTGAAGACCCTGCTTGGTTCTGGGGTGCCAAGACTGAGCCTACTGTTGCTGCTGGCCTCCTTGCTAGGAGGGCTGCCTAACCGCAGGGGAAGCATGCCGAAAAGGCTTCCTCTTTCGCTTCTCCTGGTTCTTGCCCGAAGAACCCTTCGCAGAGGTAGCGTCCAAGGTGGTGCTGGACTGCTCTATGCGCTGGAGGTGACCAGCCACTCCTGGACCGAAGAGGTCGGTGCCTAGGAAGGGCACGTCAGCTAACTTGTGCCGAGTATCCGCCGGAAAGGAGGATAGCCTCAGCCAAGCCCTGCGGCGAGTGGCCATTGCGGCTGCTAAAGAGCACAGTGTCCAGGGCCGTCTGGAGCTGCTGTTTTGCAACAGCACGGCCCTGATCATGGACCTGCTTCACTGTGGTCTGCATGTCTGCCGGGAGATGAGGGAGGACTTCATCTAATGACCCTAGGAGGGCATGAGAGAAGAGTGCCATGATAACAGCCAAGCTGGCCTGACGAAGGCCTAAGGAGGAGGTCGCACAGACCTTCCGGGCAGAATGGTCCATATTCATGGACTCCTTTTCTGGGGGGCGGTCTGTGTCAGCTGAGCTACCAGTGCGTCTAAACACAGAAGCAGTCACAAGGCTTTCGGCCGAGGGATGTTCTGTGAACCCCAAGGACTCCATGGGCACCATATACTTGCAGGCCATGTGGGTAGAGCGGGCTGGGCATGAAGCAGGGACGCTGCCAAAGCTCAAGGGCCGGGCCAGCATTAGCTGGCCACTGGAAACACTCCTTGAGGTATCCCCCCTTTGAGGATATCCGCAAGGGGTACTCGACTTTTCTGGATAGGCTCCAGGGGCATTCCGGTGGATTTGGAGATTGGGCGGAGGATGCCCCGAAAGGAGGAAGGACCTTCCTCCAAACCTGCCACTGATGACTCCTCATCCCCAGGATGGGAGTGCAAACCAGTGTCGTCAGAGTCAGATGAGTCGGGATATAACGTACTCCCGCCCATGTCTCCCTCGACGCACCGGGGGCAATCGGGGTCAACCGTGATGGACAGACGGCGGTGAAGTCCGGTGTCCGGCTGGTCCTCTTTCGAGGGAGCCCCTCCCTGAGGCTGCTTAGGTGGCTGCTCCACCAAAATTGGTGGAGAGACCGTGATAGGCTGAGCCAGGACACGGGCTGGCCCCACGGGCGGTGGAACCGAAGCCTTCGGTTCTGGAGTCGGCCTGGGAGGCGGGAGCCAAGTGATGGCTGGTGTCGCCGGTGGAGCGGGCTTCTGACCGGACAAAATCAGCTGTTGCCACATGAGATCCTCATAACGTCAACGCAGTTTCCATCGAAGTCTCTCCTCGTCCGAGGAGAATGAGGATCGGTGGCGGCGCTTCTTTTGAAAGTTTGTGGCCCTTCCTCGCTTTTAGACCAAAGGGGTCCTAGTCCTCCATTGAGACCGACTGGGTCGGCTTGTTCGATCGGGAGATGCCGGAGTCGGAGAAAACAGAGGTTCCGGGATGTTTTCCTCGATGAGGTCACCCGAAGGTAGTGTACCCTCGTTGGGAAAATAAAGGGCTGGAGTCCTTTCCAAGGAATCGTCAACAGGAGTTGGTGATAAAGGCTTGATCGGGTCAAGCATAATCTCAGCCGGTTCGGCTGTTTCCTCGGTCTCAGTGCCTTGGCCCCCCGACAAGGTCCGTAAAGCCGGCGGCCGAGGATGCGATCTCAACTGAGGTCGAGACTGCGTGTTCCTGGGACTTGGACCTCTCTCGGTCCCAGGAGCGTCTTCTTCTGGAGGAAGAAGACTTAGGGTCCTTATCCTCCTTCCGAGGGCGGGAGGAGTGCGAGCCCAAGGGCGCCTCACCTCTGGAGGGGAGAGACTGGCACAACTCCCTAAAGCAGCCCGTAAAAGTCGAGCCGAGGTTGAGAGGAACAAAGAAGCTCCGAGAGGCTAAAGCTTGAGCCGTTTCCTCCTTGAATGCCTTGATCTGTTCCAACTGCTCGGCGGATCCCGCGGCCGCGGAAACCATCCACCTCGCCTGTTTAGATTTCACAGACGGGTTCCTTTTCTCCGGTCTCCACAGTTGAAGGAACCCCTTGCGGTCATTCAGAACGTTGGGATGGAAGGCCAAACAAAAAGAGCACGACGAGGTGTCATGTCCGATGCCGAGGCAGTAGACGTATGTTAGGTGGGGATCGGTGCGTGACATCTTCTGGCAGCAGGTACACCGGCGAAATCCAGGGGACGATTTGTCTTCCATATAAGAATCGGAATCAATAACTCTAACGAGTTTAATAGCAAGTTGTGGTAAAACCGATGTTGTGAAGCCAGGGCCTACGAATTACTAGAGTAGCACGAGGGACCTGTATCTTCCAGCGGAAAGGAAGATCTGGTGTCATGGGGTGGAGCCGAGGTATTTACCACCCGGGTGGGAGGAGCCATCTTGAAGACTTCCGGCAAGTTTTAAAGGGGAAAGGGACATGCCAGAGAGTGTGAATGAACAACATATCCACGCTCCTAGAACGTGTCCTTTTCCTGGGAAGGAGGAAGTTTATTGATCACGTCTATGGCTGAAGCCCCAAGGGTACGCTGGTATTTAACCAAATGTCCCGTATAGTTCAGAATTCGAATGTTCATGGTACCTGAGGCAAAAACCTTTTTCCCCAGGTAGTCAATTCTTCGGGATTCTTTATCAGATGGTAAGGAACTCATGTGTTTGGGTTTTTTAGTACGATCATGAGTGGCAGGAATGACCGCTGAATCCGCTTCTGGGATGGTGGACAGAAAGGGATGATCCAGAGGAGCCCGATGTAAGCGATCTGCTTTTCTGGGACCAGCTATATTAATAGCGGCTGATGCCAAACAGCAGCATGGCATTCGGTGAGTCAGAATCAGTGGGGGCACCACTAAGGCCAGCTCATCTGGCAACTCAAGATATTCTGCCATATCCTTACGTTGTTTATCATGTTCTGTGGTAGAAGCTGGCCTGGTGGCACTGAGGGTTGAGGCGCTGGATACCACAACCTCATGCCATGCCAGCAACCGGGTTCAGGAACGAGCTTGGCTGCCAGGAGATGGCAGGGTGGCGAGGATTGGAGTGCCTGGTGGGCTGCTCTTCTCCCAGGGGTGGTGGGGGTCACCCGGCGTGCCAGTGGCTCCTGGTGGAGATGGGGCGGGGGAGCAAGCGTGGCTGCACACAATCAGTGTGCCCTGATGCAGGCAGGGTTGCTGTGCACATGCATGGGAGGGGAAAGATCACAGAACAAGGAAAAGCCCGGTCTGCAGGGTAGGCGACGGCACCTGCCCCCACGGCCGGTCCATACTGCCTGGCCTTCCAGGTTCCTCCAGCCAGGTCCTCTCCCACGCCAGAGTCTGAATAAAAAGTATGTCCAAGAGGAGGGATGGCCCACCCCGGAGGGGTTAAGCTGGGGGTGCCGACCGTGGACAGAGGAGGAGGGAGAGAAGAGGCACAGGTAGGAGGACTTCAGGCAGGGCAGGAGCAGGCAGGATGCCTGAGAGAGGCCCCCAGACCACGACCGGAGGGAAAAAGAAATTGAAAAAAAAGATATCACCGGGGAGATCCACTGGTAGTTCAGAGTGTGGGGAGGACAGAGTTGTATGAGGGGCCCGAGGAGAAAATGATAGTGTCATCTGGTACAGATGCACACTGGAGGAGAGGCAGGTGGAGGAAGGTCGTTAATGAAGAGAGAGAGAGAGAGAGATGGGACCAAGTATACAGCCTTGGGGACATCTGATAAGATAGGGAGAAGAGTGGAGATGGCATTGCCTATTCGAACAGATTGTTGTCTATCGTGAAGATACGAGCGGAACCAGGCGATGGCAGGTTGGGCGATGCTGAAATAACTAAGTCTGCAGAGAAGCAGCGGGTGAGAGACAGAGTCAAAAGCTTTAGCCAGGTCTATGAATATGGCAGCTGTGGTTAGGCTGTTGCCCATGGCAGAGAGAACGGAGTCGGTTACGCATAGAAGGGTGGTGATGGTGGAGTGGTGCTTTCTGAAACCTGACTGTACGGGTGAGAGGGAGCTGTTGGAGGAGAGAAAAGCTGGCAGTTTGGACAAAATTTGGGATTCCTGTACTTTTGCAAGGGTGGGGAGGAGCGAAACAGGCCTGTAATTACCCGGGAGGGAAGGATTACCCCCTTTGAACAGAGGGATGATAATGGCAGATTTCCAGGCTTTTGGGACAGTAGCTGTGTATAAAGAGAGATTTAGTATGCGAGTCACTGGTGAGACCCAAGAATATTCTGGGTCAGGCAGATAAGCAGGATATAGTGCCCCAAAGCTCCCATCTGACTCTCGAGGTGGGGTGGGGTTGTGAGCCCACTGGAAATGGAAGTTAAGCACATTTTCCGGGCCATAGGTGCCAGTCAAGAGATGGCAAAGTCACGCTGTCTGCTGCATGCAGATTCCAGTTTCCACCAGCCTGAAGACAACTTCAGGCCCCTGGTGGAAAGGCAGATGGCTTGTCCAACTAGCTGTCGGAGTGCAGCATGGCAGCCAGAAGCTGTCCTAGCTGCATCCACAAGCACTTGCTGTAAGCTGCCAAGTGTGCCTGATGTGCCGAAATACACATCATGGTGCAAGTCCAGGAGAATAATTTCCTACCAAAAGCATCCGTGTAGAGTGAGCTTTAGGAGGCTGGTCACGCACTGGGCGACGAGGCCTGCTGGGGTCTGTATGACCTGAAGCCCTGAAGTGGGGTGAGGTACTGTAACTGCAGAGCCCATGGGTGAGCAATACCACTGGAAGAAGTGCCTGGGGGCTAGAGGAAGAGTGATGGGACATCTCCAAACTGTCCTGGAACATTCCTCAAAAGCTTAGCCAGGGAAGGATGATGCAGTGCACATCACTGAAGCTCCTAGGAGCCCCAGCTGTATGGATAGGGTACTGCATCTGGCAATGGTACCAATGTCCAGTTCCTGAAGTATGTCTGTCAGAAATCTCTGGTACAGGGAGTACTCAGAGGCTGAGAAATTGTGGAGGGAGGATTCTTTACCCTCAGAGGAGGGCAGTGACAGAGAGGAGGAGCTGGACATGTAAGCAGGTGGTGGCGCAGGACTGGGACTGAACTGGACCCAGTCAGCACTAGAGTGATACTGGAACAGCACACTAGCCATGCTTCTGTGCTGGCCTCAGGTGACAGGCCCAAGAGGACCCATGATCTCTGGAAGCTCAGGAAGAGGTGGCACAGACCCAGAAGGGAGAGAAGGGCAAGAGACCCTTGAGTTTATATCTGGGCTGTGGGAACACTCAGCAGACCTTGCCCAAGGGGAGCCATGGCAAACCTGCCCAAACAAGGTCACCCACTGTAGAGGAACAGGTACTTAGAACTGCTGTCATCTCACCATCACATACACACACACACACACACACACACGTGCACTCTCTCTCTCACTCACTCACACACACGCACCCCCGGAGTGCCTTACTGTTATTATAAAAGTCAATATACATTGTTCAGATCTGTATTGTTGGGCCAGAATAATACACAGCCATGTGATTACTGTGACACTTGGACAGCTGGTTCTGATTAATCTATGCTTTTTGTAATATAAAAATGTGTTATTGAGTGTCTCTCATGACACATGCTGAGACAGCCTGTTGGTTAACATCCCCTCCCCCCCAGGTTTCAGCTAAAAGATAAAAGCCAGGAGATAATTAAAGGCTAGAAGAGACCTAAATTAAGGATCTCCCATTTATCTAGCTTAATTGTAAGCTAGTTGCTAGGCTGGAAATCATAAACGCTTATGATGTTTAGAGAAAGAATACAGGTATGTCACTTAGGTGCTACGTCATAAATGCTCTCTGATGTCTGTAAAGGGCAGGATGCTGCTCACGGATGAAAGAAAGAACTTGGAAAATTACAGACTTTATTAGAAGTCATGTGGGGACATGAGTTTTGCTGATGTCACCTATTAATTTACATCCTGCTTGATAAAACATCCTGATTGTATAATTTTAATAAACAGAGGAGGAGCTGGGTGACGTCATGGAGAAAGCAGGGTCAAGACAGTTTTTAATTATGCTGTAACTGACCTTTAGACACACACGTTTGCATTCTGAAGCTACATCTTTTAGTACTGTAAGAATATAAAATACATTAGCTAGGCAAGTCTAAGTGTATGGTTGGTAGGAAATTGTACTTTTAAACATTTTTTTTAAGGGATTGTAATGTTTTCTGATATATTGTTCTGTGTTTTACATTTTTATCTATTTTTAAGTAAACATCTCATTTTAAGAGACTACTTGCCGACCGCGGCAGCAACGGACGCTCCTGCTCCTACCTGGAGCCTGAATTTCACACAGCCAGCAGCATTCCAGGCGGGCAACCCCCCACACACACACAGTACTCTGCCGACCGCGGCAGCAACAGACGCTCCTGCTCCTACCTGGAGCCTGAATTTCACACAGCCAGCAGCATTCCAGGCGGGCACCCCCCACAGTACTCTGCCGACCGCGGCAGTAAACAGACGCCCTGCTCCTACCTGAGCCTGAATTTCACACAGCCAGCTGCATTCCAGGCGGGCACTTCCCCCACAGTACTCTGCCAACCGCTGCAGCAATGGATGCTCCTGCTCCTACCTGAGCCTGAATTTCACACAGCCAGCAGCATTCCAGGCGGGCACCCCCACAGTACTCTGCCGACGCAGCAATGGATGCTCCTGCTCCTACCTGGAGCCTGAATTTCACACAGCCAGCAGCATTCCCAGGCGGCACCCCCACAGTACTCTGCTGACTCATGGCAGCAACGGACGCCTCCTGCTCCTACCTGGAGCCTAAATTTCACACAGCCAGCAGCATTCCAGGCGGGCACCCCCCACAGTATTCTGCCGATCAAGGCAGTAACGGACGTCCTGCTCCTACCTGAGCCTGAATTTCACACAGCCACCAGCATTCCAGGCGGGCACTCCCCCCCCCCCATACTCTGCCGACCGCGGCAGCAACGGACGCTCCTGCTCCTGCCTGGAGCCTGAATTTCACACAGCCAGCAGCATTCCAGGTAAAGGCTCACTCTGCAACTCTTGCCAGTAGACTGCCGTGGGGTGCTACCTCAGTGTAGCCTAAGGACTCCGGGATTCTCTGTCCCCACAGCCTCACTGATTGTTTTCGGACTACTGTTGTGGGGTGCTACCTGAGATTGTTGTTTGGACTTTGATTATCAGTCTCAGCCACGCAGAATATGTATTTTGACCTGTACTGCTTGTACCTTTGTTAGACGTAAAGCCTGTTAAACATGCACCCTAGGCTAGCTATTTTAGGTGTTTGTGCAACGTTTTACTAGCGCTTATGGAAGAATTTCATTTCAATTTGATTCATAGGCTACCTGATACACGCTCGTGTGGCCGTGGCTTTAGACTCTGCGCAGTGTGGCGTCTGATTTAGAATTCAATTCCCTTCCCGCTGCATACTAATCCCTCTCCTTGTTTCCTACCTTTAATGTATGGCACCCCCCCGCCCCAACAGTACTGCCAGCAATGGACACCCCTGCTCCTACCTGGAGCCTGAATTTCACACAGCCAGCAGCATTCCAGGTAAAGGCTCGCTCTGCAACTCTTGCCAGTAGATTGACATGGGGTGCTACCTCAGTGTAGCCTAAGGACTCCGGGATTCTCTGTCCCCACAGCCTCACTGATTGTTTTCGGACTACTGCTGTGGGCGGCCTTCAATTTATCTGCCCGCACCCATTACATCACTTCCGGTGTGCCAAATTTCTAAGTCCCCATTTTCCCATTTGCAGGTTATACCTGCTAGCCACTAGAGGTCACTATGCCCCCCGTCTATTGCTTCCTGCCTGCTAACTCTACACTATCCCTGTGTTTGTCTCCCCTATCCCACTTCTCGCATCTCCCATCCAAATCCTCTCCCGACCACCTTCTCTTCTATCATCTAAGTTCCCCATTTTCTTCACTTCAGTTCTCCCCCCACACCAATCATGCCTGCTTACCTCCTACCTACCTACCTGTCTCTCTCTCTCCTCCTCCACCTCCTTCTATTGTCTCCTGCTATCCCTAGTGTCCCTGTTAACCCGCAGCCTCACTACTCTAGCGCTCCTACTTGCCCTCCTGCTCTCCCCTCCTTCTGTGCCTCTGACCCCCCCTCCTCCTCCACTCACCCAATATGCTCCTCTCCACCTCACCCCCCATCTAGGCACCACCTTCCCTCCCTTGCTCCCTCGGGCATCTTATCACACTAGCCTTCCCAGCCTGTGCTGCCCTACCCACCCTGTGCTACTAAGCCCCCGCTCTTCCTATCTCCCAGGCGTAAACTCCTTCTGCCACCCTCCAAGGCGGCTCTCCTCCTTCTGCGCCTGACTGGTAACATACATCCCAATCCTGGGCCAGCTTGCAAAGGCTCCTCAATGAAATCCTCCGGACTTCGTATTGCTTCCATGAACATATGTAGCCTCCTTAAAAAACTCGACTCTTTCCATTGCTGGGTTGCAGTTCATAAACCTGACGTTATCGCAATAGTTGAAACCTGGCTGTCAGACTCTACCCCCGACTCCCTGGTCTCACTCCCTGGCTACTCCCTCTCTCGGGAGGACCGTGTTGGTAAGCGAGGTGGGGCTGTGCCATTATGTCAAAGACCCTCTCACTGGACTAGCCCTCCCTGCCCTGTCCTTGACTTCAGGGCCCAGGCCCTAACCCTAAAACTATCTCCTGATCCCTCTAGGGGTCCCATCTACCTGACTACAGCGTACATACCTCCAAAAAAATCAAGCTCAGGCACTAGGCCCTTTAATTGATTATCTTACCTCCCTACCCCACTCCTCCGACCAAATCCTTGTGGGGGACTTGAACATCAATTGGCTTAGCCCCTCATCCACTTCCTCCTGTGACGCTTTTGCAGCTACTGACCTAACTCAACTAGTCTCCCAACCTACCACAGTAAACCCCAGAATGGGCTCTGCTTACTCCTGGATGTGGTCCTCTGCAAACGCCTAACCGCATCCTAACATCCAAATTCTCCCAGACTGTCTTAATGACCACTCCCCAGTTCTCTTCAATTGGTCAACCTCCTTGCCCAAGCCACTGCACAAACTACCGTCGGTGCGTCTTGAACCTGATGGGCTGAAAGGCCTTAAGCAACTCTAGCCCTGAAACTGGTCCCCTTTACAAAACGCTCCGGACACTGACACGGCCCTTACCTTCTTTATCCACACCTTCAACTCTGCTTGCGACATTTTGCACTTTAACTGCCAAAGGTCCAAAGTAAGGCATGCCCCTAGGCTACCCCACCCTTGCCAACTTCTTAAGCATAGGGATAATCATGGCACACTGCCATGAAACAAAGCCACCCAGTTGACAGGCAGGCCTATGCTGCTGCCGGAACAAATGTACATGGGCCATCCATAAAACAAAGGCTGAACACTATCAAGCTTCCTCACTTCTCATGGGGAACCCCAGGACCTTCTGGGATAATATCAAGCAGCTGAATGGCACTGCGTTCCCCCACCTAAGCTTATTAACGATTATGGTTCAGTCTCCTCAGACCCTGTCCTTATTGCCACCACCTCAATAACTCCTTCACGGACCTAGCCGGTGCTCCCAGATAATTTCTTCCGCCCCCAGGTCTGTCCCTACTCTCCCACGCCTTGTTCTACCTGCATCGTGTCACTGCCCAGGATGTCAGACCCGACCTACTCAAGGCCTTAAAGAGTAACACGATTGGCAATGACTCCTTGATCCCAGTCTTCTTCGTCAGGTTCTGGATCAGGTTATCTCACCAATCACCTGCCTCTCTAACAAATCTCTCTGCCTAGGGCAATTCCTCTCTGCCTGGAGGTTGCTGCTGTCACCCCAATACACAAGGGTGGTGATGGATTCTCCCGGGCACCATCGCCTATCTCAATCCTCTCTCCTCTCAAGGCCTTAGAAAAAATTACGGCCACCCAAATCTCTGAATACCTCGACAAATGTGGCATCCTCTGCCCTGAACAACATGGTTTCCAGAGCTGGCCACAGCACCAATACAGCCCTCCTGGGTTCTCCAACTTTCTTCACGCCTCAGCTGTACTCTGGCTCCTTGGCAGGTGCTGTGTTCATTGACTTATCAAAAGCATTTAATACTGTCTCCCACCTCTCCTGCTAGTTATCCTTAGTCACCTAGGCTTTGCCACTGGACCTGTTCCTGGGGCTCCAGCTACTTGTCGCCCGCTCACAATGTGAAAATCAACGGAACACTTTCCAGCACCTGCCCTATCGGTCCGAGTCCCTCAGGGCTCCATTCTTGAGCCCTTGCTCTTCTCCCTTTTCTCAACTCCCTGCCCGTGAATGTACGGCAAATCCTATTTTATGCAGATGATGCTGTATCTTTGCTGCTGATAGTAATCCCATCTCACTCCAGGATTCTCTTCAGGAATCCTACAATGATGCAGAAGCCTGGTTTACTGAGCACAGACTCGTAATTAATCTAAAGAAAACCAAAACCATGCTCTTTGCCCACCCCCAAAATAAATCCAGTAACTTTCCTTTCTCTGCCCACTCCACCTCCAAACTCCCTATTGAACTAGTTCACTCTTATAAATACCTAGGTATAACCTTTGACCCTGCCCTCTCTTTTCATGCCCACATCTCTGCCCTTACCTCGGCCTCTAACACTCGGCTGGGTATCCTCTATCGTCATAAAAACTGCCTCCCCACTGATGCCTTCCGACTTGCAGTCACCTCCTCAGATTCCATCCCTGGTAGACTATGGCTTACCTGTAAAGTGGTGCAGCTGACCAGACTGCCCCTGCACAAGATCCGCCTCACCTTGTAAACAAGGCCTGCAGACCCATAACTGGGGCCCTTGATTTACCCACACCCGCCTTCTTTACTCCATGGCTAATTCCACTCAACCTTGATGAGAGCCCCAGCTACCAAACCTGCCTACTAACTAAAAAATCTCTCCTTGGTCTATCCCCTCCGGGTCTGTCAGCCACTATCCACCGAGCAAACCCCACAGTGCATACCCGTATTTCCTGCAAAACTGCACTGGTTATACCGAGGGCGAGAACCTCACAAGGTCAAAGGGCTTATCCCTACAGAGCCCCCTGCTGGTATAACACCCTCCCTGCCGGAACCACTGATGCCCCCTCGCTATCTTGTTTTAAAAACAGCCTTAGAAATCACCTGCTCTCTACACGCAGCTGTAGCTGCCCATAAGCCCCTCCTTCTCTTCCAGACAAAGCTCGCTGAGCAGCTCTCTGACCTCCTGACCAGCTCTACCTTTATTTTCTACTCTCTTCCCCACACTCCTCTACTGTTGTTGTCCACCCAGCCTTACCTTTATCTGCCTACTGAATCAATCTTCTTGTATCTACTGTATACTGTCTACTATGCAAAACTCACCTGTAAGCGTATTGTATATTGTGCCTGACATATGCCTGTAATTTTTGACTGACTCCTATCTGTACTCCGAATTTTTGTCTAATCTGAGTTTGTTGCTTGCACTGTTTGTCCTCTCTGTGACGAGGTACCTTTGTAAATGATCCTCTGGCTCAAAGGTTGTTAAACTGATGTTCAAATAAATAAATACTTGGTGTGCCTTTGAAATTCTTTTATTTGACAAGTGAAGCATATATAGGTTAAAGTTGACACTGTACAAAACTTACTGGTTTACCAAACTGGGAAAAGGTAAGAGTTTATCTGAGGTCTTTTCATAGAGTTTTAAGGGTTCATTTTGTACATCTGGTTGAAGCCCGTGAGCAAAAGATATCTGTCCCCACACGAACAGCAGAATTATCTGAGCCTGTACATTGGGTACCGCTAGCAAAGAGGTTCTAGATTTGAATCCCTCCAGAACTTGAGACCAAAGTTTGATTCGAACCCACAAAACGAACAGGAAGGCTACCCTGTGTCTGTTCCTGTTCACAATACTGCGCTCGGAGGTTGGCACTGTGGAAGCAGAGAGCCTTACCTGCTGAGTGGGGCTGTGACAATTACACATAACCAAGCACATTTATTTACACATTTTTAAAATGGCATCCAACCTGCACTTTATTGTGTATGTAAATATCTTTATTTATGAAGTGAAGTAAATGTTATGCTTACCTTGGGTATTCCAGTCTTTCTTCTGTTTTTTTTAATTTAACATTTTTTTTATTTTGCTGGAGCAATACAATGAGCAATTCATAATATCATACATCTCAATCAACCAGTAGAAGCGTAGTACATCAGCTGATATACAGTTTTGTCTGTTTCCATCCATGTTGTCTAGCCAATTATAGCGATTTCTGTATATAGTCTAGGCGTAGTCCCATATCTTAAAGTCTAAGCAAGAATGACCATATAGACCCCCTCCAATCCCCCCTCAAGGTATGATATCCTCCAGTCCCTCTTCTGGTTAACAAGATCAGGTAGTGTTTGCCATTAACAGATCAAAGAGGGAGGACAGTGCCATTCAGACACACAGCCTTTAAAGGGGATCAGTCAGCATGAAGAGCTCCACACCCAAGTGTGGGGCTGGTCCCAATTTGCACTTTGTGTACAAAAACAGTTTTTTTTAAAACATACTATAGTAAATTAAAATATTGTAGTATAGTAAATTTTATCTGATTAATTGTTCTTACTTTCTAGGCTGACATTTTCTGTAACTACAAATTTCATAAACCCCTGCAGCTGACATCAGAGCAGGGCTGCAGCAGTGGGAGATTCAATAGCCTGCAGTGCATGTTAGAGTTACAAGCTCTGATATTTTGTTTGCTGGTCCCACTGTCCTCATGGGGCTAAATACACTCTCAGAGGATTGTACCAAGCCCTGCGAGAAAAGAGGGACTGGAAAAAAAAAAAAAAAAAAGATCACAGCTTATAAAAGCGCTAACATTAACTGCAGGCTATTAAATCTCCCACTGCTTCAGTCCTGCTCTTATGTCAGCTGCAGGAGATTCTGGGATTTGTAGTAACAGAAAATATCAGCCTGGAAGTAAGCAAAATTAGTCTGATGCAATCTACTACACTACAGTAAGTATTTTTTTTTTGGGGGGGGAGAGAGAGTTTTTTGCATGCAAAGTGAAAAGTGGGGCCCTTGGTGCTGATGGTTTCCCTTTACAGTCAGTGGGGCTGACTACCTGCAACGACATGTGACTTGCAAAATTTCATCCAGTCTGGTGGCGCATCACACAACTATGTGGGAGTCTGATCCCCAACTCTTCTGCATTGAGCTGGGGGGTGGGGGTGGGGGTTGTCCAGACACTGATCCCGGGATTGGGACATACACTGCAGAACCACCTCCAATGTCGAGAATAGTGGCGGCATTGAGGTTATGAGCGATCAAGCGACGTCGACACTCTCTACTCATAGGGCAGTGCTGAGAGTGACCACTGGCTGATACCAGGGGTGGTGGTATGGGCATGGGGAAAAAATGTTGGCCTCACACGAGTGACAGTTCCACCTACCTTAATGCTGCCGGATGCCCTTACCCAACCTGCTTAGTCTCTGCTGTGTTTTTTTCCTCGGCGGCTGGCTGCATATGGAGTTGGTCATACAGCTTCATTGAGAGGGACATGTCTTGGAACCAGAAAGACAGAGTGGGTCTGGTCAGGAGGTGGTCGGAGCAAGTAAAGCGTGTTTTTTACTATTTTTCTGCCCTTCTTCACTGCTCTAGGAACCTTTCTTCAGGGATTCCTAGGCTGTGCCTTCCATAGTTCACGCCTGGGTACCTCTATTCCCAGTGCCAGCTGCTCCCCCCATCCTGTCAGCCCCATCCTTACCCTCTCTCCTCACAGCCTAGACTGTGTCGGGAGGTCAGCTGGCCCCATCTCTAGAGCCCAGTTATGGATTTTCTCGGACGACAGGATCCCGCCTATAGGAACTTGAGACAGGGTATTTCCGTTTTCTGGTCCCAGCCCGGTAGGCGTCCGTGCGCTTAGGAAAGCCTGGGGCTAAGCACGCGAGGATTCGCTTATGCTGGCTTCCACGGGCGCCTCCCACCCCTGGGTTCTGTAAGTTACTTGCTGCACCTCCACCTGTGGTCATCCAGGTGATGTATAGCAGAAGTTTTATTTATTTATTTTATTTAGCTTTTGTTGACCGGGTAAGTGCAACAGACAAATCCTGCCTATTTTCAGGCATGACCCCGGGGAGGGGGATACAGATGAATGCCAACTGACTTTGAACCAGATTAAGCTGTTGGTGGTATTTTTAGTGAATGAGGGAAATTTGGCCAGGACACCGGGGAAATTCCCCTACTCTTTTCGATAACTGCCATGGGATCTTTAACATCCATCTGAACTACCACCAATCCAGGCAGATGGGACCTCGGTTTGAGCGTGTCTGAGGTGCAGCTAGAGCAGCAGGATTTGATGGACCTGGAGTCCCTTCTGACCTTATATTATTATGTTCAGGGTTCATTTCAGATATTTATGTGGGACACTGACCCGCTAGGTATAAAAAGTAAGGGTCAAATGAAAAAATAATGGGCCATACTGTTGAGCAGAGCCCAGATTTGTAAAACAGCAGTTTAAAACCTTTGCAACAAATGAGCAGGTTGTCCCCAGGGTAGAAGGAAAGGTGGGTCAAAAAACAAAACTGTGTCCCAATCCCCACTCTGTAATGAACACTGTGTTACTAACATATGTGAAGAACTGAGGTAGGGTTACACTTGAAGCCGAGGAGCTGAAAGGAAATAAAGAACAAATTAAGCAAAAATGTGTGACTTGCAAATCATTCCATTCTTCATTCATAGAATGTATACAAGTTCAGTAGGCTTGATGCCCTTTAAAGAACTCGCACCTATTTATAGGTGATAAGAAAAAATTACTCACCTTAGTAATGTTGTTTCTTCTAATGGAGTCTTGCTGTATTCTGACTATTGCAGTTAGGTCCTGCCTTTCAACTGCCCTGGAGAACAGAGAGATAACTTTCCATGGCCAGCATGGAACGTTCAGCACGAGCTCGGTTGAAGCCCCTGTCTGCTGTTGTTTAAACTCCAACCGTCAGATCTTTACTAGCAATACTCACTAGATGTTCTGTGTGGAAACTGTAAAACTCACACTAGCCAACTGGCAACTAAATTTATTAAAAAGGGTTTTTTGGTTTCAAAACAAAGACACAAGTCAGGAAACCCAAAAAACAAAACACAACACACACCCAAAGTAAAGGAGGGTGAAAAAGGGGCACCCCAGGGCGCCAACACTGCTCCTGCCCACCCACATCCCAAAAACAGGTTCTGAGAGGGGAGGCGGGGGGGAGGCCAGAATACAGCAAGACTCCATTAGAAGAAACAACATTACTAAGGTGAGTAATTTTTTCTTCAAACAACATGAAGTCTTGCTGTATTCTGACTATTGCAGACTACCAAGCAGTACCTCCATGGAGGAGGGACAGAACCTACTTTGGGAATAGGCTCTGAAGTACTGCTGTGCCAAACCGAGCATCACTCCTAGCCTGGATATCCAGAGAGTAATGCTTGGTGAATGTATGGACTGTTTTCCAGGTGGCTGCTTGACAAATTTCTAAGATAGGAATGTCCTTGGCAGCAGCCAGGGAAGCAGCTGTACCTCTAGTAGAGTGAGCCCTCAGGCCTGAGGGTAGAGTTCTACCCAGTTTTTCATAGCAGAATTGTATACAAGAGACAATCCACCTGCCAACAGATCTATTAGTGGCAGGTTTGCCCTTACCGACCTCTCCATATGTGAGGAACAACTGGAGGGACTCAAACCTGTGACCTTTGGTGCGCTCTATGTAGTAGCTGAGGGCCCTTTTAACATCCAAGCTGTGTAGCCTCCTCTCTCCAGAGGAGGAATGGTCAGTGAAGAAAACAGGAAGAGACACAGACTGGTTAAGGTGGAAATCTGAAACCACCTTAGGCAAAAACTTCCTGTTAGTTCTTAGGACCACTTTATTTCTATGGAAAGAGATGAAATCAGGCTCCACTGACAGGGCTTGCAATTCACTGATCATGCCTGCAGAGGTAATGGCTACCAAAAACACAGTTTTCCAAATCAAGTACTTAAGCTTTGCAGAGGACAAAGGCTCAAAGGGTGGTTGCATAAGTTGAGCAATGCAAACATTAAGGTCCCAAGCAGGAGCAGGGTCCCTAAAGGGGGCTTGGTGCAGCAATCCCTTGAAGAACTTACAAAACACAGGATGGGCTGACAGAGGAGAGGCTTGCCTACTGACAAGAAGGCAGAAACAGTTGCCAAATGCACTTTAAGTGTAGCTGGCCTAAGTCCTAAGCCATTAAGATGGACCATACAGTTCAGAACTGTAGGCAAACCCAGCAGATTCTGGAGAAATATGCTTATTACAGCACCAAATAGTGAACCTTTTCCATCTGGAGTTGTAAGTCTTTCTGGTGGAAGGCTTTGAGAAGCCTTAAGATATCCAGAACCCTTGAGAAAGGTGCAGATCAGCAAACTCTAACTCTTTAAGAGCCATGCCTTGAGATTGAGAGACTTGAGGTTCGGATACCAACCTCCTCCGAGAGGATGTCAACAGGTTGTAGTTCCTGGGAAGAAGCGGGAAGGTGGACTGCTAAGGACAGCAACAGTGGGTACCAGGGCTGTCTGGCCCAGTCTGGAGCAATCAGAATCACTTTGCATGGTTGTGACCTGATCTTGACTAACACCTTGAACAGGAGAGGGAAGGGGGGAAAAGCATACAGAAATTTCCCTTCCCAACTCAGGATCAGAGGATCCAGGGGGACTGAGCCCAAGACTGGGGGTCTGCAACAAAAGAGAGGAAGTTGGTGATTGTCTGGGGCTGCAAAAAGATCTATCTGTGGAGTGCCCCATCTCGAGAAAATCACTTTCAAAACTAGGGGATCTAGGGTCCATTTGTGATGGCCCAGGGATATCCTGCTGAGAGCATCTGCCAGGACATTGTCTTTCCCTGGGAGGTGAACTGCAATCAGAGAGGTTTGCAGGGAATAGGCCAGGGACCACAACTTCATTGCTTCTGTGCACAAGGCCGAAGACCGAGTGCCTCCTTGCTTGTTGATGTACCACATTGTGGTGGTATTGTCTGTTCTGATCTGGACCACCTTGTTCTGTACAGATTTGGAAAAGACTTGCAGTGCCAAAACACGCTCTGAGTTCCAAGAGACTGATGTGAAGCAGAGATTCTTGAGGTGACCACAGCCCTTGCGTGGTAAGATCCCCCAGGTGGGCACCCCAGCCCAGCAGGGAGGCATCTGTGGTGAGTATCACTGAAGGAGACTGAGTGACAAAGGGAACTGCTTGTTTTAAATTGTCCTGATCCTGCCACCACTGCAAAGCCTGGATCAGGGTTCGAGTCACTGGGACTAGTTTGGTAAGGGAATCCTTTCTTCGGGACCAGAAGGCTCTTAAGTGGAACTGAATGTACCTCATCTGAAATCTTGCTCCTTGGACCACTGCTGTAGAGGCTGCCATGTGACCCAGAAGCTGCAGGAAATGCCTTGCTGGTCGAGACACCTGAAGGGAGAATGAAGAGGCCAGTTCCATAAGCGTCCTTACCCTGTCCAGGGAAGGAGGCTCTGTCCTATTGTATCCAGCTCCGCCCCTATGAAGGTGAGAGCTGTACTAGCTTCGAGAACTGACTTTGGAAGGTTGAGGAGGAATCCTAAGGAAGTGAGCACTTGCTGAGTTATTTGCAGATGTGACTTGACTTGGTCTGGAGACTGACCCACTATGAGCCAGTCATCCAAGTATGGAAAGATGGAGATCTTTTTCTCCTTAGGAAAGCAACCACTACTGCCAGGCACTTGTGAACACCCTTGGGGCTGATGTTGGGCCAAGGGCACTGCTCTGAACTGACAGTGGCCTGAGTGCAACTTGAACCTGAGGTACTTTCTGTGGGAGCGCCTGATGGGAATGTGAAAATAGGCATCTTTGAGGTCCAGGGAGGCTAGCCAGTCCCCTGGCCTTAGAGAGGGCAGAATTATTCCCAGAGTCACCATTTTGAACTTTGGTTTTAAAAGATGCTTGTTCAGATATCTTAGATCCAGGATGGGTCACCATTCTCCTGTCTTTTGGGGGTTAGAAAGTACCTGGAGTACAATCCTTTGCCCTTGTGTAGGGTAGGAACCCTCTCTATGGCTCTGAGAGCCAGGAGGGAAGAAGCCTCTGCCTCTAGGGCAAGGGTCTCTGATGGATTTGCAGGTGGAAAGGATCTGGTTCTCATCTTGGGAAATTTTTTGAAGCTGAGAACCAGTCCCTGGCTTACTACTTCCAGGACCCACTTGTCTGATGTCAGAGACTTCCAGTCCTGGACAAAGTAAGCTAGCCTGCCCCCTACAGGTATTGGAGAATCGGCCCAGGCAGACCCATCAGGGTGTCTGCTTGGCAGGGGCTTTAGGCTGAGGGGTGGAAGCAGGCCTGCTCATTCCCCGTTTGCCTCTCCCTCTGAAGAACCCCCTCTGAGCATAAGAGGAGGAGGAGGCCTGGGCTTGGTAAAAAGGCCTTTGAAAAGGCCTGCCCCTGCCCCTGGACTGCTGCCTTTGAGGAGAGGCTTGCCTTTCTTTGGCTGAGCACTCCTGTAGGTGGTCCTGTACTCGTCCATCTTTTTCATGTAGTTCTCTGTCTGCTCCCCAAACAGAGAATTACCAATGACAGGGAAATCCATGGCCTTAGCCTGGGTATCCTGTGATAGGCTAGTACATCTGAGCCAAGCCATCCTCCGAAGGGCCACAAATGTAGCCATGACTCTTGATGGAACATCACTGGAGTCCACAGCAGCATGAAACTGCACCTTGGATGCCTCAATCCCATCTGCAGCCACCTGCTGCAGCTCCTTGGCAAGCTGGTCAGGGGCCTGTTTAGCCAGAGGCAGCACAGTGTCCCATCTGGACTTCTGGTATCTAGCTGTGTAGGCCATATAGTTAGCCTGCCTGAGTCCCAAAGATGCTGCCATGTACTGCTTCTTTGACATGGCATCAATCCTTCTGGAGTCGTTATCTGGGGGGTGTGATGCCAAGGGAATATTTGCCTTATCACAGGCAGCAGCCTGCACTACCCCAACATGGCTGCATTGCTGAGAAAGGAACTCCTTGTCCGAGCCTGAAAGGGTGTACCTCTTGTCCATTCGTCTGTCCACAGGAGGTATGGAATTAGGAGTCTTAAGAATTTTGTCTGTTTCCCAAAAGATTTATGGAGGGGAATAGACAATCTCCTGGACTCTGGGATGTCCATAATTTCAACAAAATCAGGCTCCTCCTGATCCTCTACTACTTCTTCCATTGGAAGCTGGAGGGTTTCAGCCACTTTTTTATAAAACAAAGTGGGAAGGGGACTCAGAAAGCCTAGGAGGAGAAACACCTGAAGGGTCTGTCTGGGGAGATGTCCGGGTCAATGGGCACATCCAGACTTTCATAATCACCATCATCCTCATACTCTCCCTCCTCCTCCTCCCCAGTTCATAAAATTCTTCTGAAGTGTAATCCAGAACCAACCAAACCGAGCCTGCCAGATGGTGCCGGTTCGGCCAGAACCGAGATTACTTGATTGCACTATTCTTATCACTTTAGCTATCTCATCAGCGGTTGGAGTATGAATTTCTGGATCCGAACCAGGCGATTTATCTTTTCTTTTCCTTTTAACTGGAACGACTCCTCAAATCCGGCTCTCCTTTTGCCGAAGAAGTTTACGCCCTGGTCCAGAGGGCATTCCTTCTGGTTCGGTCGAACCCGAACCGGGCTAACCATCGGGTCAGCGGACTTCTCGGCCTCCTTTCCTCAGTCTACCTACTCTCTTATCCAGGGTAGCTTTGGGAAAATTCTTACAAATTTGGCAGTCAATCTAGGTGGTCAAACCCCAGACAATAAACACAGGTGGTGTGGGGATCAGCCTTAGCAAAGGCTTCCCCACACACACTGCAATGTTGAAACCCAGTGGGCCCGGTTTTTTTCTTGGGTTTCTCAGACATGGCCAATCCTATCCAAAACTTACCCTTTTTTCAGTAATCCGCCAGGCAAGACTCCCCTATCGGTTCCTGACCGTGTTACGGGTCTTGGAAAAAACTGTAATAAAATCCGGGTTTTTTAGAACCGATACGGACCGGTTACCAAGTAAATTCACAAACTTTTTTTAAGCTGAATCGATCCGAAATGTACAAGTTCCACATAGAAACTAAATGTAAAACCTATCTAATACTCACGGTACCACAGACAGAGACTTAAACCGACAGATTCGGTAGCAGAAATTCGGTAGAAACCGAGCGAAAAGCGACACTTTAACCGACTTTTTTGAACTGAGCAAAGGAGAAATCTCCGGAGCGACTGTTCAGTGAGGCGGAGTAAAGAATCTGACGGTTGGAGTTTAAATAACAGCAGACACAGGCTTCAACCGAGATCTCGCTAAACGTTCCATGCTGGCCATGGAAAGTTAACTCTTTGTTCTCCGGGGCAGTTGAAAGGCAGGACCTAACTGCAATAGAATACAGCAAGACGTCATGTTGTTTGAAAAGTATTTTCTGTTTCCCATATGTTGATTGAGTCTAATTTTAAAGGTGTCCATGGTTGGACTAGATACCACAATTGCAGGCAGACTGTTCCATACATTAACCACCCTCTGTGTAAAGAAATTGCTTCTTTTAGTAATTTTCATAAATTCTCCCTTAATTACAAGTCCAGTATTTCTTGTATTGGCTGCGGTATTGTTCAATGTTAGGCCTATAGTTGCACTCAAATAATTATCTTTTAGTGCTTTATATGTGAAGCATAAATCTCCATGTATTTGTCTATAACCTGCAGAGTATACTTGCAAGTTAGTTAACCTGGAAGCATAATCCAGTTTCTCTTGACTTTTAATCTTTTTAGTAAATTTTCTCTGGACCCCGTCAACCATTTTACAGCTTCTTATAGAATGAGACTTGTTGAATTGAGAGCAGTACTCAAGATGTGGTCTCACTGAGCTGGAATACAGTGGCATTAAAACCTCATATTCCCTGCTTTTTATATTAGCCAAAATGCATCCCATTATTTTATGACCCTTCTTGACTTTTAAAGTGGTGTTTTTTTCAAAGTTAAGATCATTAGTTGTTATAGCGCCTAGATCTTTCTCATCAGATACAGACTGCAGTAAATAATTACCCAACTTATAACTATAACATGGATTGTTTTTTCCTATATACATAATTTTGCAAAGTTGAATTGCGTACGCATATTATGCCCCCACTCCATAAGTAGATCTGTTTTTGTACATTATACTGGTCTGTTATTGAAGTTACAAGACCCCCCCCAACTTGTAGTCGTCTGCATATTTGGCTAACCATGTTTTGTCCAAGATTGGCATGGTTGCGACTAGAATATTAACTTATGTTATTTACAAAAACAGGCGCTTTGTCCTTCACAGTTTACCTACAGCTGAAGCTCAAAATGCCCTGTTTGTGACATCACAGCCATCTTCAAAGCACACTGTGATATCACAATCAGGGATTATGACGACAGCTAGTGAAAAAGCCTCAACTATAAGGGCGAAGATCCAGCTTTTATACAGGTGCCTTTACTTAAAATTCTAGCAGCTATGGAATGTTGTAAAACGGAGTTCTGCCAGTGCAAATTAGGAGTTGATTTGCTGGTCACTGAAGCCCGTCTTTCTATGTCTACTACTCCTCAAGCACCCTGCAAGGCTGCAATACAGCTTGCAGGAAGAAGTTACCCACCTTGCCTCCAATTGCCACTGGTCGGTCAAAGATGCCATGCATGCCTAGGATTGCAGACTGGGGTGGGTTTATGATGGGGGTTCCAAACAGAGAGCCGAAGACTCCTCCATTACTGATAGTGAAGGTACCACCATCCATATCTTCAATGGCAAGCTCATTCTTGCGGGCCTGGAAAGGGGGAAACAAGAACCACAATTAATCCACTGTTTTAGACTCCTCTTCCAACTAACCAATTTCTTTGATGTAGTAGCAATTTTTAAACTGTTACTGTAACAGTATCAGAAAATTTGAAAGCTCTTGACATAACATAGAACAGTTACATAAGAACTTACTGTAACAGTAGATCTTTGAGGGATCTTAGGTATCAGGTTACACCGTAGGAACCTTCACTGTCGGTGAAAGGGAATCCACATGGAAAATTTTCAGCAGTACAACTGGGGACGCCCACACCACTGACGTCAGCAACCCTATATAGGTGTGGGTGGCCCTGTTCCCTCCTCAGTTCTTTCCCTCTAGAGATGAAGGGAGCAAGGCTCAAGCCCTGGGGAACCGAGGAGAGACAGAGGGACCCAACTCTAAATAGAAAATAGAATACAACAACCAGGTCCTGAACAGGAGCCCCAATAAAGGGGGATTGTGGGAGGGAAATCATACCTGATGACTGAGATCCCCTTGAAGATCTACTGTTATGGTAAGTTCTTACGCAACTGTTCCATCTTCTTCAGGGGTATCTCAGTCATCAGGTTACACTGTAGGAATGAGTACCAAGCAGTGACAAGTGAAAATAGACAGTCTGGGAGGCTGGATCTCCATAAACTTAAGACAGAAGTCCTTGTAACACTGCCCTACCAAAACCTGCATGGGCTCTTGAGGCAATGTCCAGACTGTAATGCTTGGTGAAAGCGTGGACTGTACTCCAGGTGGCAGCTGCATAAATATAAGCGTCTGAGACCCCTTTGAAGCAAGCACCGAGGTAGCCATTTCTCTGGTGGAATGAGCTTTGACAGCACCAGGCAATTCTTTGCCGTACTTCTTGTAGTAGAAAACAATGCAATTTGCCAACCACTTGGATAAACATTGCTTAGAAATTGAAGCACCTCGTCTACCTGAGGTGAAAGAAACAAACAACTGCTTAGACTTTCTGGACTCTTCAGACCGAAGCAGATAATACTTCAAAGTTCTAAGCACATCTAAAATATGGAGCAGTGCTCCCCCTGGATTGGGGCGCTCACAAAAATAAACAGGAAGGTGGATAGACTGCTTAAGTGTGAACTCAGAAACCACCTTAGGAAGAAACATAGGATTTATGTGCAAAGATACCGTCTTTGTGAAAAATCAAATAAGGTTCCTCACACCAGAGGGCCTGAAGCTCTGAAATTCTTCGAGCAAAAGTAATCTGCAACTAAAAACAGTGCTTTCCAAGAGAGAAAGTGCAAATCACAAGTCGCGACTGACTCAAAAGGACACAGGGTCAACTTTTCCAAAATAAAATTTAAGTCCCAAGCCGGGACCAGAGAACGGATTGGGGGTTTCAGGTGCAGGATGCCCCTGAGAAAAGTACGGGAAACATCCAGCTGAGCAATAGTGTGGTCACCCACGGGCTCATGAAAGGCAGAAATAGCCAAAAGGTGGACCTTGAGAGAGGAATACTGGAGGCCTGAGTCAGACAAAGAAATCAGGTAGTCCAGGACATGTTTCATAGGACAGGTAAACAGGTGTAGGGAATGTCTGGCAGCCCAAATGGCAAACTGCTTCCACTTTGTAGCATAAGTGGCATGGTCCTCCACCCGTTAAGAGTCCCCAAACCTGGCGATGGCTACGTTCTCAAGAGCCATGCATGCAGATGGAGGACCTGAGATTGGGATGACCAGGGCCTCTGATACTGAGTTAGAAATTTCCTGCAAGGGACCAGAGGTTTCTTCCGCCACCTGCTGAAGCAGAGTGAACCATATCTGGTGAGGCCAGAATGGGACTACCAGAATCATGCTGGCCCCTCCATCTGCAGATTAATCAGCACCCTCTGAATTGGAGGAAAGGAGGAATGCATACAGAAATCTCCGCTCCAAGAGAGGGACAGCATATATGCCAGAAAACCCCAGGCCCTGGATCTAGCAGAGCAGAAATTGGGAACTTTTGTGTTGAGTGGGGATGCAAAAGGTCCAACTCTGGGTGACCCCATCTGTCAAACAGATCTTCTGCTACAGATGAAGAAGCTCCCATTCGTGCATGCTGGACTAAGCCCTGCTGAGACTGTCCGCCAGGGTGTTTAGGACACCTAGCACGTGGACTGCAGAGTGTCAGACTGTGCTCCAGTGCCCAATACCACACTCTCATGGCCTCCCTACAAAGAGGGTTATGAGTGAGTTCTGCCCTGCTTGTTGATGTAATACACGATGCTCAGATTGTCCGACTGCACCAGCAATTGGCCTGGATATGCAGGGCAGCTTCCCATTGGGACTGGGAGCCCTGGGTTTGAAAAGAACCCAGGTGTGCTCCCCAGTCTAGACCCAAACCATCTGTGGTTAGGATCTGATGTGGGAAAGAAATCTAGAAAGGGAAACCCTTGAAGAAGACTCAAGGCTTCCTCACTAAGACGAGGACATCCGCCACCTCTTGGGAAACCCCGTACCTGAATTTGGCTACGTCTGCAGGAGCCAAGCATGAAGGTGCAGAGACCTAATATCTGGATGAACCAGCCTGCCCCGATCTTGGGACAGCAACTGCGAGCATATCGGTAGCGGAATTGGAGGTTCCGAGGACGACCACTGAATTAGTGGGAATCAAATATGCCGAGGCCATAGTGGGGCGATCAGAATCATTTGGGCCCCCTCGGCCTGGAGTTTCAATAAGACTCTCTAAATGAGAGGGAAGGCGTAAAGAAACCTCCCTTCTCAACAAAGGGACAACGTGTCTGGCCAGAAAACACCAGGCGCGTATTCTCGCGAGCAGAAAAGAACAGGTAACTCACCTGTAACAGTAGTTCTAGGAGTGGTATATGTTGTTCATCCACACTCTCTGGCATGTCCCTTTCCCCTTTAAATTTGGCCGGAAAGTCTTCAAGCTGGCTCCTCCCACCCACCCGGGTTGTAAATACCTTGGCTCCGCCCCATAACGCCAGATCTTAGCCCGCTGGAAGCAAGGTGGTGCGACTAAATCTGGGGAGGTCAGGTGGGTGCATGTGGATGAACGTATACCACTCCTAGAACTACTGTTACAGGTGAGTAACCTGTTCTTCTAGGAGTGTGGATATGTTGTTCATCCACACTCTCTGGCAGACTCCAAGCAGTTCTCTGGGAGCCGGAGGCAAGGCGCGCGATCCCTACTTAGGAATCAGAGTTTGAGAACCGAGGCCCCAAAACCAGCATCCTGGTGTGACTCAAGGTCGATGTGGTAGTGGGTCATGAAGGTGTTTGCGGACTTCCAGGTAGCAGCCTGACAGATCTCCTGGATAGGGATGTCCCTGGAAGCAGCCACCGGTGCAGCCGTATGGCGGGTAGAATGAGCTCTTATCCCTCTGGGAGGCTCCTTGCCCGCCAACTCATAGCACAGACCTGTGTATGATGTAATCCATCTTGCAATGGTCCATTTAGCTGCAGGCCTGCCAGAAGTGGCTTCAGCGTAGGTTACAAACAGCTGGCGAACCTCTCCCCAAATTTCCGCCATCCTTTCCTTATAATAGGAAAGGGCACATCTCAGGTCCACAGTATAGAGCCTGTACTTGGCATCCGAGGTGTAGTTAGGATAGTATACCGGCAGAGTCAACACCTGGTTAAGGTGAAACTCTGACACCACCTTCGGAAGGAATTTCGGGTGGGGGCGCAGGACAACTCTGTCCCTGTGAAAGACCAGATAAGGGAGTCTACCACACAGCTTTGAGTTCCCCAGCTCGTCTGGCTGACGTGATAGCTACCAGGAAGGCTGTCTTTCCACGACAAGTGTGAGAGCTCACACTTGTGCACGGGTTCGAATGGCTTGCCCATGAGCTTTGTGAAAACCAGCAACAGATCCCACGGAGGTGGGGGTTCACGCACCGGAGGGGATATGTGATCCTGGCCTTTGAAAAAGCGCCCGACCACTGTCTCCTGTGCCAATGTCGGCTGACTGGCCTGCGCCCGGTAAGCAGAGATGGCTGTCAGGTGCACCCTAAGGGTCAATGACCGTAGACCCCCTTTGGAGAGAGACCAAAGGTAGTCTAAAATGTTAGCCACAGAGCAGGATAAGGGGTCCAGACTCTTACCCTGACACCAAATGGAAAACCTTTTCCATTTGAAGGCATAACATTTCCTGGTCGATTCCCTTACGAGATGCCTCCACCACAGTGTAGACATCCTCAGAGAGACCCAAAGCCTGGAACTCTAGCCGCTCAGGTACCAGGCTGTGAGGTGCAGGGATTGAAGGTCCGGATGGAATACCTTCCCCTGATTCAATGATATCAGGTCCAGGCGTGTACAAAGCCGCTCCGGGGCCCTGCAGCTGAGGCTGGGGAGATCTGGATACCAGAACTGGCGGGGCCAACCTAGGGCTACCAGAATCACCTTCGCCTTGTCCCTCCTCACCTTGAGAAGCACTCTGTGGATCAAGAGAAATGGAGGGAAGGCGTAGAGGAGGCCTGAGGTCCATGGCTTCGAGAAGGCATCCCTCTGCAGCGAGTCCTGCTGAGGGGGGGCAGGCATGGTACAGTCTCAGCTTGGTGTTCTCCCTGAAGGCAAACAGGTCAACCAACGGTTTGCCACAACGGGAGAACAGATTGTAAGCTACCTCTGGATGGACAGACCACTCGTGGGATGTCTGGCCTATGCGGTGAGAGCATCCGCTAGCTGGTTCGAGACTCCTGCCACATGGATGGCAAGGAGATCCGCCTCCAACTGGCTGACGAGGGTCCAGATTCGGAGCGCCTCCTTGCATAGCAGACGGGAGTGCGTGCCGCCCTGTTTGTTGAGGTAGTACATGGTCGTGGTATTGTCCGTCTGGACTTGAACCACTGGACCCTGGAGCTGAGGAGCGAAAGCTGACAGGGCCAGTCTGACTGCTCTGAGCTCGAACAGGTTGATGTGGCATCGGGACTGCTCAGGGGTCCAGAACCCATGGGCCCTGTTGTCCCCATGTGGGCTCCCAGCCCATGAGAGAGGCATCGGTCGTCAGTATGACCGTCAGCTCGGGGCAGACAAATGGGATCCCTTCCTGCAATTGGTCTGGGACGGTCCACCATTGGAGAGCGTCCCATATCTTTTAGGTTACAGTGATCAGCTGGTCGAAGTGACCATATCACTGAGTCCACTGGGCGGCCAGCTCCCATTGAAGGGGGCACATGTGCCACCTGGCCCAATGGACCACCGAGGTGCACACCGTCATGTAGCCCAGAAGGCGCAGAAAGTCCTGGGCAGGGAGCAACTGCCCAACCAGAAATGACTGGGCAAAGGAGGAAGAACCTCCCACCCTGTCCGGCGGAGCCAAGTCTGGCTTGCGAGGCTGAGCTCTGCCCGATAAAGCCCATCACCTGGGAGGGCAAGAGTTCACACTAGGCCTCGCTTGATCCAGAGAGCCTAGTTGGGGAGCAGGTTAGGAGGGCCAGATCCCTGGACCTCTCCACCTCCTGAAGGGAGGAACCCGCCAGGAGCCAGTCTTCGAGATAGGGGTATATCCGAATTCCTCGATGCCGCAGATGGGCTGCCACCACTGCAATGCACTTGGTGAAGACCCGAGGGGCTGATGACAGGCCGAACGGCATGGCTCGGAACTCATACAGGGTCCCTTCGACCCTGAAGTGGAGGAACCGCTGGTGGGACGGACGGATTGGGACATGAAAGAACCGCGTCCTGTAGATCCAGTGAACAGAACCACATGTTTCGCTCCAGAGATGGTATGATTTGGTTCAGAGTTACCATCCGGAAGGTGCGAGACCTGAGCTACTGATTCAGGTCATGGAGATCTAAGATGGGCGCCAACCCCGGTCTGCTTGGGCACCAGGAAGTACCTGGACACGAAGCCTGGGTCTGTATGAGGATACGCACTGAGCTATTACCTCTGCGGAGGAGTTGAGCAATGTCTCCAAAGGGCCAACTGAGGTGGAGAGCTGAGATCCTTCTCCCGTGGGGCACGGGCTCGGGCTGGGAGGGTACTGCTCGAATTCTAGAGGCAGTCCCTGGCCGACCACTTCCAGAACCCACCTGTCCGAAGTAATACCAGACCAGGTGGAAAGAAAGTGGCGGAGCTGGCCCCCCACAGGAGGACCCAGAGCTGGCGTGACGGGTGCAGGGGTGGCAACCCCTGACCCATCACTGAGCAGGCTTAGAGGAGGAGGAGGCTCCTGGACTGGCACCTTGGCCTCCTTTACGGGGCTGTTGAGGACCCTACTTGGGCCTGGGGTGCCAAGCTTGAGCCTGCTGCTAACCTCTTTGATAGGAGGGCTGTCTAACACGCAGGGAGAGAGTGCGAAAGGCTTCTTCTTGTGCTTCTGCTGGTTCTTGCCGAAGAACCCTTTGCAGAGGCAGCATCCAAGGTGGCACTGGACTGCTCTATATGCTGGAGGTGACCTGCCACTCCCGGACCGAGAGAGTCGGTGCGAGGAAGGGCACGTCAGCTAACTGTGCTGAGTATATGCCGGAAAGGAGGATAACCTCATCCAGGCCCTGCGGCGAGTGGCCACTGCGGCTGCTAAGGAGCGGGCACAGGAATCTCCAATGTTCAGGGCTATCTGGAGTTGCTGCTTGGCAACAGCACGGCCCTGGTCATGGACCTGCTTAACCGTGGTCTGTATGTCCGCTGGGAGATGAGGAAGGACTTCATCTAGTGACCCCAGAAGGGCATGAGAGAAGTGTGCCTTGATCACAGCCGAGCTGGCCTGATGAAGGCCCAAGGATGAGGCTGCATAAACCTTCCGGGCAGAATGGTCCATATACTTGGACTCCTTGTCTGGAGGGCGGTCAGTGTCAGCTGAGCTACCCGTGCATCTAAACACAGAAGCAGTCACAAGGCTCTCGGCCGAGGGATGCTCTGTGAAACCCGCTAGGGACCCAATGGGTACCGTATACTTGCAGGCCATGCGGGCAGACGGAGCTGGGCAAGAGGCAGGGTGTTGCCATAGCTCAAGGGCCGGGCCAACAATGGCTTCGGCCACTAGAAAGACCTACGCTGGGGTATCCCCCCTCTTGAGGATATTCGTGAGGGGGTACTCTGCCTTCTTTTGGATGGGCTCCAAGGGCATTCCGGTCGAATCTGAAATGAGGTGGAGGATGCCCTGAAAGGAGGAAGGACCTTCCTCCAAACCTGCCACTGAGGACTCATCATCCCCCAGATGTGAGTGCAGACCAGTGGCATCAGAGTCCGAAGAATCGGGATATAAGGGTCTTCTACCTATGTCTCCCTCGATTCGCCGAGGGTGATCGGGGACCACCGTAATGGACAGATGACGAGGAAGGCTGGTGTCTGTCCTATCCTCTTTCGAGGGAGCCCCTCTCTGAGGCTGCTTAGGCGGTGGTTCCACCAAAATCGGTGGGGAGACCGAAACAGGCTGAGTTGGAATGTGTACCGGCCCTACTGGAGAAGGAACCGGAATCTTCGGTTCCGGAGGAGTCAGCGTCAGCCTAAGAGGCTGTGGCCAAGTAATGACCGGTGGTGCCGGCTTCTGACCAGTCAGAATCAGCTGTTGCCACATGAGATCCTCATAACGTCGACGGAGTTTCCGTCGAAGTCTCTCCTCATCCGAGGAGGATGAGGATCGGTGGCGCCGTCTCTTTCTAGCGTGCTTGTGACCTTTCTTTGTTTTTTTTTTGACCGAAGGGGTCCTAGTCCTCAATCAAGACCGATGGGGTCGGCTGATTCGATCGGGGAGAAGCTGGAGTCAGTGAGAACCGAGGTTCCGGCACCTTTCCCTCGATCGGGATACCCGAGGGCTGGGTCTCCTCATCGGGGAAGGAAAGGATAGGTGTTCTTTCCAAGGAGTCGTTGAGGGGAGTCGGTGACAACGGCTTGACTGGGTCAAGAGTAATCTCGGCCGGTTCAGCCGTGTCCTCGGCCTCAGTGCCTTGGCCTGACGGAAGGTCCGAGAAGCTGGCGGCCGAGGATGCGATCTCGACCGATGTCGAGACCGCAAGATCCTTGGAATCAGACCGATCTCAGTCCCAGGAACGTCTTCTTCAGGCAGAAGAAGATTTAGGGTCCTTGTCCCTTTTCTTAGGGCGGAAGGAGTGCGAGCCCGAGGGCGCCTCACCCCTGGTGGGGAGAGACTGGCACAGCTCCCGAAAGGACCTAGTGAAGGTGGAACCCAGGTTAAGCGGCATAAAAAGCTTCGGCTGGCTGAAGCTTGAGCAGCTTCCTCTTCGAAAGTCGGCATCTGTTCGAGCTGATCGGCGGATCCTGCGGCCGCAGAAACCGCCAACCTGGCCTCCTCCTATTTCACCGGTGGGTTGCTAAGCTCCAGTCTCCCTAGTTTTAGGTGCGCCTTGCGGTCGTCCAGGACGTTGGGATGGAAGGCCAAAAAAAAGGTGCGAGAAGAGGTGTCATGCACGACACCCAAGCAATAGACACACGAGAGGTGGGGATCGGTGTGCGACATTTTCTGTCTGCAGGGACACCGGCGAAATCCGGGGGACGATCTGTCCTCCGTGTCCGATGCGCTAGGATTGGAATCGTAAACTCTGATGAGTTTTAAAGAAAGCAATTGTGGTGAAAACCATCGTTGAGAATCCAGGGCTTACGAACTGCAGAAGTAACACAAGGGAACCTGAATCTTCCAGTGGAAGGGAAGATCTGGCATCATGGGGCGACGCCGAGGTATTTACCACCCGGGTGGGTGGGAGGAGCCAGCTTGAAGACTTTCCGGCCAGATTTAAAGGGGAAAGGGACATGCCAGAGAGTGTGGATGAACAACATATCCACACTCCTAGAACTGGCAGTTTGACGTTGCGCGGAGACGCAAAGAGGTCCAGCTCTGGACGACCCCAAGTGCCGAACAGTTGGTCTGCTACTGACTGTAGCAACTCCCATCAGGCGCCTCGGACTGAGACCTGCTTAGGCTGTCTGAAGTCATTTTGGGCGCCTGGAACATGCACCGCAGACAAACAAATGTGACGTTCCAGCAGTACCAGACTCTCATTGCCTCCCTGCATGGGGTGGAGTGAGTTCCCCTTGCTTGTTGATGTAAAGACGACCGCCATGTTGCCCATCTGAAGAGAAGAAAGCCCAGTACAAGGTCCTCTTGAAAGGCTTTTAGAGCATTGAGGAACACTGCATTTCAGAACATTGATGCGGAGGGTGCGCTCCTCTGGAGTCCAGACTCCTTGAGTCCGTAAGCCCCTACGTGCACCCTTACCCCAAATCGGATGCATCTGTTGTCAGAGTCTGACTTGGGGCTCCTGATGGAAGGGACCCTTTCTCCAGATTGAGGGGCTCCAACCACCAAAGCAGGGTCCTCCTGACTGGCTCTGTGACCCTGACCATGTCGTCTAGGCTGTGTGAGCTTTGATCCCAATGCACCCTGAGCATCCAATGTGGGACCCTCATGTGGAGGCAGGCCAAAGGAGTGACAGGGATGGCTGCCGCCATGTGCCCCAGATGTCTGAGGAAGGTCCTGGCCTGGACCTGAGGGGTTACTAGGACCGATCCAGCTATCCCCCACAGGCGATCTACTATCTCTGAAGGAAGAAATGAAATTACGTACCTACCGTAATTCTTGATCTTCTTGGCGAGTCTCCACCACTCATTCACACTAGTGGAATCTGTGCGGAGGCCTAGGACCCACTCGGAGCAAACTTTGCTGGAGAATTGACACGAGGAGATGGCGCCGCAAGCGGCGGCTCGCGCGGTAATGACTATCTTGGCGACGACCCTCCAACCGCCTCAGTACCTTTTTTACCAAGGAGGTGCAGCGCAACTAACGTAAAGAGTAAACTTAACTTTACAAAACGGACATAAGACAGTCCGGACGACCCGTGTAAGAAGGGTCAGCAAAGAAGTCTTCACGGCCTAAAGATTTGAGGGAGTGAAGACCAACACAGCGGTGAGCTCGGGGGATGGAGGGTGGGGTGGAATGAGTGGTGGAGACTCGTCAAGAAGATCAAGAATCACGGTAGGTGCGTATTTCATATCTTCCTGGACATAAGTCTCCACCACTCATTCACACTAGTGGAGAGTACCAAGCTGATAATCCCCAAAAGGCGGCAGGGGAGCTAGAGCTCACCGTCTAGGACAGAAGTCCATTAAGGATAGTTCTGCGAGGCGGAATGGCGCCTGGCATGAACACCAGTGCATAATTAGCGAGGTACTGGAGCTCCAGAGTGGCGGCATTGCAGATATCTGCAATTGGAACATTGCGAATTTCCGCTAGGGATGCCGCGACCGCCCTAGTAGAGTGAGCGTACACTCTACCTTCCAATTTAACCTGTGCCATGGAATAGCAATGTCGAAGACATGCCACTAACCATGATGAGATGCATCTGATAGCGACAGGCTGACCCAGCCGGGTCTCACTGAAGGAAACAAACAATTGCTGAGTCTTGCGAAAATTCTTGGTTCTATCTAAGTAGAACCGCAAGGCTCTCTCAACATCCAAGGAATGAAGACACCGTTCTCCTTCATTTTGGAAGTTCGCGAAGTAAGAGGGAAGCACCAGAGGTTGGTTTAGATGGAATTCTGACACAACCTTGGGAAGAAATTTAGGATGAGTACGAAGAACTACTTTGTCCTTATGGAACACAGTATACGGAGGGTCCGTAACCAGGGCATGTATCTCAGAGACCCTGCGGGCTGAGGTAATGGCCACTAGGAAGGCTGTCTTCCAGGTAAGAAATTTTAGCTCACAGGTAGCTAGGGGTTGAGAAGGCTTGCAGTGAGCATGTCTAGCACAAGGTTAATGTCCCAGGCTGCGACGGACGTCTAACAGGGGTCTGGTATGCAGAATTCCTTAAGAAATCTCTTTACCATAGGTAACTGAGGCAGAGACAAGGAAGAAACGGCTCATGGAGCGAAATGGCACTAAGGTGAACTTTAACCGTGGAGTACTGGAGACCTGAGTTTGATAGGTCCAAAGGTACTCAGAAGCTTGTCTGGAGGACAGGAAAGGGATTCCAAGAGGACTTTGCACACCAGAGAAAAGCGTTTCCACTTAGCGTAAGTTTTCGGTAGCTGGCTCGAGCAGCCAGAAGGACGCCTGAGACTCTACGAGAGCGTTGAACCGGTTCCTTCTACCTCTTCAGGAGCCAAGCATGAAGGTGAAGTGACCTCAGGTTAGGATGGACCAACGAACCCTGAGTCAAAGATTGATTTGTAAGGAAGTGGTCTTGGAGAGGCTGCTGACATACTGTTGAGTAGAGGAAACCATAGTTGCCGAGGCCAGGAGGGAGCAATGAGAATCATCTTGGTCCCCTGAGACTCGAACTTGAGGAGAACTCTCTGAATTAAAGGAAGCGGTGGAAAGGCGTAAAGAAAGCGTTTTGTCCACCGCAGCCTGAACGCATCCTGACAGAAAATGCCAGGCCCTGGATTTCTGGAGCAGAAGAGAGGCAGTTTTGCGTTGAGTGGGGATGCAAAAAGGTCCAGGTCTGGAGTCCCCCACTCTTTGAACAGTGACCGAGCTACGGCTGGGTCGAGAGACCACTCGTGAGGGTCTGCCTCCGTCCTGCTGAGGTGATCTGCTAAGTCGTTTTGTACACCCGGCAGATATACCGCTTGAATTAGAGACTTGTGCTCCAAGCACCACTCCCACACTCTCATTGCTTCCCTGCAAAGGGGATAAGAGTGAGCACCGCCTTGCTTGTTGATGTAATACATCACAGCTTTGTTGTCCGTTTGAAGGAGAATGTTCTTGTGACAAAGAACATCCTTCAACGCTGGATCGCATATAGGGACGGCTCTCATCTCCAGAACATTTCTGTGGAGCTGAGTTTCGAGCTGAGTCCATACACCTTGAGTGTGGAGAGGAGAGACAGTGAGCTCCCCATCCCATTAGCGATGCGTCTGTGGTGATGGAGATCTGATGATCCAGAGGAGCAAAGGGGAATCCTTCCAGGAGATTGCTCTCTTGAGACCACCAGGTGAGAGACCTTCGTAGGGGCTCCGTCACCTTGATGGGATAAGACTGGGGGTGAGAGGTCGGTGACCACTGAGCGGAGAGCATCCATTGAGTGGTCCTCATGTGTAACCGAGCTAGGGGTACAGTGAACACTGAGGACGCCATGAGACCCAACATACGTTGCATCGAGAGAGCTGTGACCGATCGGTTCTCCCCAATGTAACGGGCCATCTGAAGGATGTCGAGTCTTCTGTCCTCTGGAAGGAAAGCCTTCGCGGAAGAGGTGTCCAGAAGAGTCCCTATGAAAAGGAGCCTCTGGGAGGGCTGCAGTTGTGACTTCTTCAGATTTAGCAGAACTCCATGGATGTAAGAAGGCAGAGGTCAGCTTGAACGGCTTCCAGAGTCCCTTGGCTGGAAGGACTCGCAGAGGCCAATCGCTCTAGGTAGGGAATACTCGGAGTCCGAGCTTCCTGAGGTGCGCTGCGAGAACTGCACAACACTTTGTAAAAACTCGCGGCGCCGAGGATAGCCCAAAAGGCAGGACTCTGAACTGATAATGCTGACCCAGAGCTACAAACCTCAGGAATTTGCGATGGGTCGGGGTGGATGGGGATATGCTGGTAAGCGTCCTGCATATCCAGGAGGCCAGCCAGTCGGTTGATGCAGCAAAGGTAACAGGGTACTTAGGAAATCATTTTGAATTTCTCCTGGGAGGAATTTGTTCCAACTTTCTGAGATCTAGAATGGGAGCATCCCCAGATTTCTTTGGAACAGAAAGTAATGGGAGTAGAACCCTGTGTTTGCTGATGCGGGGGCACCAGTTCTATTGCCCTGTTGTTTAGAAGGCCCTGGATCTCAGTGAGGAGGTCTGACTGAGAGGTCGACAACCTGGGTTGTCGTTTGGGAGGAGCAATCGGGGTTTTCCAAAAGACTGAGAGAATAACCTCTGAATTATCCGAAGGACCCATTTGTCGAGGTTATAGACTTCCACTGATTGTAGAAGTACATCAGGCGACCTCCCACGGAGAGAAAGTTCCATTCGGGCAGTGTGGATGGGAACTGGGGCGGCAATTCATAAGGTAGCGCTGGGGGCTTTAGGCCCCTGCGCTTTCTGCTGCGCCTTCTTTTGAGGTTGGGCAGGTTGGCTTTTATGGAAGCTTCCTCTGCCTCTGCCTCGAAAGGACTGGCGACTATGAAACTGACGTTTGCCTACATGCCCCTGAGAGGGGGTAGGCGGGGGTCTAGCCAACTTAATGGCCGGCCTAGTCTTCTGAGTGGCCTCTAGGGCTTGCTCTACCTGAGGCCCAAAAAGATAAGAGCCATCAAAGGGCAATGCCATTACCTGCTGCTGAGCATCATTCGTAAAGCCAGAAGTACGTAGCCAGGAATGGCGTCGAGTACAAATACCTGCGGCTGCTGAACGAGAAGCAGTGTCGAAAGTGTCCATGGCGGCTTTGACCTGTTGGTTATTGGACTCAATACCTCTGATAACGGTTAGAAGGAGCTCTGACTTGGAGTCGGAATCTGGAAGAGCTTCAACCATTCGTTTCATAGAGTGCCACAGGATATACTCATACTGAGAAAAATAGCCTTGATAATGACACGCATACTGAAAGTGGAGGCAGCAAAGACTCTCTTACCTAATGTATCAATTTTACGCGACTCTTTGTTAATAGGTCGAGCTGTAGTAGCTGAGGAAGAAACGACCTTGTCATTCTCTGCCAGGACTACAATAGGATCCAAAAGGCTTGGGATGCCAAATGGGGCGATCCTTGGGAGCTGAATATTTCTTATCAATGGATTTAGCCACTGAAGGAATAAGAGCAGGATTATTCCATACCATTTGAGACAGCGTCTCGAAGGAGGGTTGAATCGGAGGAGTCAAATCCGTAGGGATCTCCGAAGCATGAAGATACTGGAGTCTTAATATTTTCCCAGGATCGATGTCCGAGTCTGGAGAGAAAGAGTGGATCTCAGGTTCCTCAACAGAGACTTAAAGGATAGGTCCTCGACCACAGGCTCTGTAGCGGTGAAGGATCCTGTTTCCTCCACTTCATCACCCAACGAAGGTCTGGGTCAGGCTCAACATCATCTCCTGATAGTCCAGGAAGGACTGCTTGGACAGGAAAGGAGTGAAGATGAGAGAAGAAGAAGAGCAGATAGAAAGGGAGAGTCCCTAGGGCCCCGGCGCCGAGGAGGCGAAAAGTGCGCCGGCGGGCAGCCACGGCGGCAGCACCCGGCACGCGTGCGCCCTGGCGGCGCCAGCGAGACCCGCCCGGCACCGCTGCAAGACCCAGGCGCCGACAAAGCGCAGCGACCTGAGGCGCTGAGGACACCCTGGAACCTGGAAAGGAAGAGAGGAAAAACCAGGAGATAAGGGCATCGGTGTGGCCCCTCGCTGCAACCATGTGAGGGGAACAACTAGCCGCAGGTCGCTGGCACGAGCGCGCCGTAGCGACTAGGAAGGTCCAACTGCCCTGCCTGATCGCCCGCCGAGCCCGAAGGCTCCGGGGCAACCGAGCCAGGCAGAAGAACCAACCTCGAGCCCATCGTGGCCCACTGATGGGAAACTGCTCATCTGGAGTCCTACCTATAGGCGGGGTGGGGCTCCAGTGTCGACAGGCGGAAACCGGAGTTGGCGACTCGAAGGAGGAGACCGGCAACACAAGTGCGATAACCGACCGTCGATGCGCAGGCATATCAGAAGGCGACCTCGTGATGCCTTCTCTTTTTGACCTGTGGGCGAAGAAGAGCTTCGAGGCCGAACGGTGCCGAGAATGCGACCGCTTATTTTTATGCGGCGGGGACCGTATCCCCAGGCATCGGACTGACCGCTGTCGGAACCCCGCTGAGGAGAAGGGGCTGACCGGACCCAGCCCGACTGACTGAACAGCTTACACGAAGTCTCCTACCACCACCTGACCTGCTCATGAGTGGGCTCCGTCCAGTAGGCGAGACTTCTTTACTATAAGTTAAATTCTAAATATAACAGAAATAGAATAAAATTAGCGATACTACTATCGAGATAGAATTACAAAAAAATAAACTGAAAACTATCGCTAGTTTGAAGTTTGACTCCCGACAGCGGCGACATTGTCACTGAAGCGCACTCGGCAATGGGAAAAAGGAACTATGAAGCGGTTGGAGGGTAAATCGTGAAGACAGTCATTACCGCGCGAGCCACAGCATGGCGCCCGTTATCGCCAGGCGCCATCTCTCAGCACACCCTCCAGCAAAAAGTTTGCTCCCGATGGGTCCTGGTGCCTCCGGAGCAGATCCCACTAGTGTGAATGAGTGGTGGAGACTTATGTCCAGGAAGATAGGCCATGCCCTGGACCGAATCCAGGACTGCTCCAATAAAGATGAGTCTTTGGCTGGGCTCTGGGGAAGATTTTGGAAGGTTTAGGGTGATCCCCACATCTCAGAACAGAGTATAAGTGTCTCTGAGAGCTTGAAGACGACACATCCTTGACAGGGCTGTGAGCAGCCAATCATCGAGGTAAGGGAAGATGTAATGTCCCTGGCGCCTTAGAGCCGCAGCTACCACTGCCAGGCACTTGGTGAAGACTCGAAGAGCGGAGGAGAGGCCGAATGGAAGAACACAAAATTGATAGTGCTCACCCTGGAAGTAGAACCTCAAGTACTTCCTGTTGGGAAAGACCCAATGTGCATATACATCTTGCATATCCAGGAACAGAGCCAGTCTCCCTGGTGCAGCAGAGGATGAGACCTGGAAGGGTCACCATCCTGAACCTTCATATTCAATGTAGGCGTTTAGAGATCTGAGGTCCAGGATGGGCCGAAGGTCTTGCGTCTTCTTTGGAACCAGGAAAAAGTGGGAGTTATACCCCCTTCCTCGCTGCTGGAGAGGAACTGGTTCTATCGCTCTTTTTTGCAAGAGAGCTTGAATCTCTCCTTCTATAAGGGGGATATGAGAAGGAGGATACCTGGAGGACCTTGGTGGAGTTTCTGGAGGGATCTCGGTGAACTCCAGTGTATGTCCCCTCCTTATAATGTCCAGGACCCACTGGTCCACTGTTATGGAGCTCCATCCCTCCACATAAAGAGAGAAGTGACCCCCCTACCGCCTCCCCTGGTGCCTCCTCTGGGGGGCCGGGGGGCAGAAGGGAGTCATTGGGTGGAGCCGGGGGTGGGCAGAGAGGCTGGGGAGGTCTTTGGGCCTTGAAAGGCGCTTCCAGGATGCTGGTTGCTGGCTTTCCTCTTGAAGCCACCTCTCTGACCTTGCTGACTGCTACGGGCTTGAGGGCCTGAGGGCTTCTGAAAGGCTGACGTCTAGCACGTTTCTGGTCCCCTCGATACATCTGTCGTACAGACCAGAGAGACTTGGCTGACTCCCAGAGATGAGAGCCCCTCTCTCCTGCCCAAAGAGGACGGAAATGAAAATTACGTCCCTATCGTAATACTGATCTTTCTGTGTATCTTCACCATTCATCACCTTTAGGTACTGGCCGGAGGTCATGACCCAGCAGAGGCTCTTTTTTTTTTGGGGATGGGCAGAGTCGATGCACCATCGGCGCCGTATGAGGCTGGCACTTTCGTGGCCTTCCTTGGTTGGCAGTTGGTGTTGTCAGCTCCGCCCTCCCACCAGTTCTGAGTCGCCCGTAGAGTAAGAAATGATTGGGAGGGAGGGACAAAGTCAAGGGACCGACAAAGGAAAAGATACATAAAGTAAAGGAGAAATGTAAAAGCGACTGAGAGGACAGAATAAGTTTGAAAAACTAAAGGATTGGGTAGGGGCCCCATTCTCTGGAAGTAGAAAAGGGGAGGGAGGAGGCTTAAGAAATTTAGAGATAAGGATGGGGGACACATCCTGGAACCTTGACCTGTCTCCAGATTGTATAGGAACTACGACGGAGTAGCCAAAAAGCTAACTGCCAGAATTCAAGGCACAGAATGACTGGCAATAACTCCAAGAAGCAGAATCGGTTGGCTTCTGGAAGAAAAGACAGATACAGGGATTATCCCTCCCTGCCTCCAAAAGAATCAAGTTACTCACCTATAACAGTAGTTCTAGGAGTGGTATATGTTGTTCATCCATACTGTTTGGCATGTCCCTTTCCCCTTTAAATGTTGCGGAAGTCTTCAAGTTGGCTCCTCCCACCCACCGAGTGGTATATACCTCGGCTCTGCCCATGACACCAGATCTTAGCACACTGGAAGCAAGGTTCTGCGCCCGAAGCCGGGAGGTTGGTGGGCGATGTGGATGAACAACATATACCACTCCTAGAACTACTGTTACAGGTGAGTAACCTGTTCTTCTAGGAGTGTGGATATGTTGTTCATCCACACTGTTGAACTCAAGCAGTTCTCCGGGAAGGGAGGTAAGGTACACCCCTACTTAGGAAATAAAGATTGGAGAACCGAGCCCCAAAACCAGCATCCTGGAGTGACTCAAGGTCGATGTGGTAGTGGGTAATGAAGGCATCTGCTGACTTCCAGGTAGTAGCCCGGCAGATTTCCTGGATAGGGATGTCCCTGGAAGCAGCCACCGGAGCAGCAGTATGGCGGGTAGAATGAGCTCTTATCCCTCTGGGAGGCTCCTTGCCCGCCAACTCATAGCACAGACCTATGCATGATGTAATACATCTTGCTATGGTCCGTTTGGCTGCAGGTCTGCCAGAAGCGGCTTCAGCATAGGTGACAAACAGCTGGCTAACTCTCCATGAATTTCCTCACGCCTCTCCTTACAATAGGAGACAGCACGTCTCAGGTCCAGAATATGGAGCTTGTACTCGGCGTCTGAGGTGTAGCTAGGGTAGTATTCTGGCAGAGTCAACACCTGGTTAAGGTGAAACTCGGACCACCTTCGGAAGGAATTTCGGGTGGGGGTGTAGGACAACTTTGTCCCTGTGAAAGACCAGATAAGGGGAGTCCACCGAAAGTGCCTGGAGCTCCCCTCTCCTTCTGGCAGTCGTGATGGCCACCAGGAAGGCCGTCTTCCACGACAAATGTGACAACTCACACTTGTACATTGGTTTGAATGGCTTGCCCATGAGCTTTGCCAAAACCAGCAGTAGATCCCACGGAGGTGGAGGTTCACGCACTGGAGGGGATGTATGATCCAGGCGTTTGAAGAAGTGCCCGACCACTGCCTCCTGCGCCAATGTTGGCTGAAAGGCCTGGCGCCTGGGCAGAAATGGCTGCCAGGGCACCCTAAGGGTCATGGACCGCAGGACCCCCTTTGCAGAGAGACCAAAGGTAGTTGAGAATGTTAGCCACAGAGCAGGATAAGGGGTCCAGACTCTTACCCCGACACCAAATGGAAAATCTTTTCCATCTGAAGGCATAACATTTCCTGGTCGATTCCTTTCTCGATGCCTCCACCATGGTGCAGACATCTTCGGACAGACCGAAAGCCTGGAACTCTAGCCGCTCAGGTACCAGGCTGTGAGGTGCAGGGATCGAAGGTCCGGATGGAGAACCTTCCCCTGGTTCAGTGATATCAGCTCGGGGCGTGTACAAAGCCGCTCTGGGGGCCTGCAGCTGAGGCTGAGGAGATCTGGATACCAGAACTGGCGCAGCCAATCTGGAGCTACCAGGATCACCTTCGCTCTGTCCCTCCTCACCCTGAGTAACACCTTGTGGATCCAGGGAAATGGGAGGGAAAGCGTAGAGGAGGCCTGGGGTCCACAGCCTCGAGAAGGCAGCCCCCTGCAGCGAGCCCTGCTGAGGGGGGCAGGCATGATACAGCCTCAGCTTGGTGTTTTCCATGGAGGCAAACAGGTCCACCAACGGTTGCCCCAACGGAAGAACAGACTGTAAGCTACCTCTGGATGGAGAGACCACTCTCGTGGGATGTCTGGCTTATGTGGCTGAGAGCATCCGCCAGTTGGTTCGAGACTCCTGCCACATGGATGGCTAGGAGATCCGCCTCCAACCGGCCTACGAGGGTCCAGATGCGGAACACCTCCTTGCACAGCAGACGTGAGTGCATGCCGCCCTACTTGTTGAGGTAGTATATGGTCGTGGTATTGTCCATCTGGACTTGAACCACTTGACTCCGGAGCTGAGGAGTGAAAGCTGACAACGCCAGTCTGACTGCTCTGAGCTTCAACAGGTTGATGTGGCATCGGGACTCCTCGGGGGTCCAGAGCCCGTGGGCTCTGTTGTCCATGGTTGTTTATTGATAAATATCGGATAACACCTTTGAGTCAAAGACTCCTTTACAAAGGTTCCAAGTCATGCATAAAACAGAGACAACCGTGAACAAAGTAACAACTAACATAGTAATTAAAGACAATGGTTACAGAATGGTTGCAAATGAATACAGAAAATACAAAATAGCAGCAGGAATACATGGTAGCAGAGAGCTGCTAACAAGGTACAAAGTGCAAAGGTTACAGGTACAAACATAACATTTCAGGCGATGGCATGTAGTATGCCCAGGAGTTCATTGGCTCCCCAGCTCATGAGAGAGGCATCGGTCGTAAGGACAACCGTCGGCTCGGGGCGGACAAACGGGATCCCTTTCTGCAGCCGGTCTGGGGCGGTCCACCATTGGAGAGTGTCCCACATCTTCTGGGTTACACTGATCAGCTGGTCAAAATGACCGTGGTGCTGAGTCCACTGGGCGGCCAGCTCCCATTGGATGGGGCGCATGTGCCATCTGGCCCAACGGGCCACTGAAGTGCACGCCGCCATGTAACCCAGAAGGTAGAAAGTTCCCGCAGGAAGAGCAAGTGCCCAACTAGAAATGATCGGGCAAAGGAGGAGAACCTCTGCCCAGTCCACTGGGAGCCGAGCTCTGACTTGACAAGAGTCAAGCTCTGCCCGATGAAGCCCATCACCTGAGAGGGGACGAGTTCTGACTTTGCCTCGTTGATCAGGAGGCCGAGTTGGGAGCAGGTTCGACATCTCCACCTCCTGAAGGGAGGAACCTGCCAAGAGCCAGTCGTCGAGGTTAGGGTAAATTCGGACTCCTCGACGCCGACGGTGGGCTGCCACCACGGCAATGCACTTGGTGAAGACCCATGGGGCCGATGACAGGCCGAACGGCATGGCTCGGAACTCGCACAGGGTCCCTTCGACCCTGAAGTGGAGGAACTGCTGATGGGACAGACTGAGTGGGATGTGAAAGAATGCGTCCTGTAGATCCAGTGAACAGAACCACATGTTTCGCTCCAGGGATGGCATGATCTGGTTCAGATTTACCATTCGGAAGGTGCAGGACCTGAGATATTGATTCAGGTCGTGGAGCTCTAGGATGGGGCCCCAGCCCCCGTCCACTTGGGCACCAGTAAGTACCGGGACAGGAAGCCTGGGTCTGTAGGAGGATCCGGCACTGAAGCTGCTGCCTCCTTGCGGAGGAGCTGAGCTATGTCCTCTCGAAGAGCCGACTAAGTGCAAGCTGAGAGCCTTTCCTCCCGAGGGGCGCGGGTTCGGCTGGGAGGGTACTGCTCAAACTCTAAGGGCAGTCCCTGACCAATCACTTCGAGAACCCACCTGTCCGAGGTGACATCAGACCAGGAGGAAAAAAATGGTGGAGCTGTCCCCACGGAGGACCCAGAACTGGTGTGATGGGTGTAGGGATGGCAACCCCCAACCCGTCACTAAGCAGGCTTAGAGAGGAGGCGGCTGCTGGCCTCACGCCTCGGCCTCCCTTTATGGGTCTGTTGAAGACCCTGCTTGGTCTGTGGGCACCAAGCTTGAGCCTGCTGCTCTTGCTGCTGATGCTGCTGACCTCCTTGATAGGAGGCTGTCCGACCACAGGGAAGAGTGCGACATGGCTTCTTCTTTCTCTTCTGCTGGTTCTTGCCGAAGAACCTTTCACAGAAGTGGCATCAAGGTGGCATTGGACTGCTCTATGTGCTGAAGGTGACCGGCCCTCCTGGACCGAACAAGTCGAGTGCCTAGGAAGAAGCACGTCAGCTAAGTTATACTGAGTATCCGCCGGAAGGAGGAAAGCCTCAGCCAAGCCCTGCAGCAGAGTGCGCCACTGTGGCTGCTAAAGAGCGGGCACAGGAATCACCTATGTCCAGGGCCGTCTGGAGCTGCTGTTTTGCAACAGCACGGCCCTGATCACGGACCTGCTTGACTGTGGTCTGCACGTCCGCGGGAAGGTGAGGGAGGAATCGTCTAATGACCGGGAGGGCATGAGAGAAGTGTGTCATGATAACAGCTGAGCTGGCCTGGCGAAGACCTAAGGAAGAGCGCATAGACCTCTACGGGCAGAGTGGTCCATATTCTTGGACTCCTTGTCCGGAGGTCGGTCAGTGTCAGGCGAGCTTCAGTGCGTCTGAACACAGAAGCGGTCACCAGGCTCTCGGCGAAGGGTGTTCTGTGAACCCGCCAGGAACCCCATGGGCACCCGGCGTACTTGTGGGCAGGCGGTGCTGGACAGGAAAGCCGGACGCTGCCAAAGCTCAAGGGCTGGGCCAACAATGGCCGGCCACTGGAAAACCTCCACTGGGGTATCCCCTTTTGAGGATATTCGTAGGGGGTATTCCCTTTCTGGATGGACTCAGGGGCATTCCGGTGGATTCAGAGATCAGGCGGAGAATACCTGAAAGAAGGAAGAGCCTTCCTCCAATCCTGCCACGGACAACTCATCCCAGGATAGGGTGTAATCTGGTGGCCGTCTGAGTCGAAGAATCGAGATAGAACTGCGTCCTGCCTAGGTCTCCCTCGATGCGCTGAGGGGGCGGGTAAGGTGACAGTTATTGACAGGCGTCGGAAGCCCAGTGTCTGATCGGTCCTCTTTGAGGACCTCCTCTGAGGCTGCTTAGGCGGTGGTTCCACCAGAATCGGTGGAGAGACCGAGGCAGGCTGAACTGGCAGGACGGGCCCACGGGCGGGGAACTGAAGGTTTCGGGTTCGGAGGGTCGGCATTGGCCTAGGAGGCGGGAGCCAAGTGATGGCTGGGGTAGACAGTGGAGCCAGCTTCTGCCCGGACAAAACCAGCTGTTGCCACATGAGGTCTTCATAGCGTCTACGGAGTTTCCGTCGAAGCCTCTCCTCGTCCGAGGAGGATGAAGACCTGCGGCATCCCTTTTTTGAATGTTTGTGTTTCCTCGGCCAATGGGTCGAAGGAGTTCTGGACCTCGACTGAGATTGAGCGGGTCCTTTGGGAGACACGGGGGTCGGTGAAAACCAAGGGTCCGGAACTGGGTCCTGAATGGGGACACCAGCAGGCTGGGTCTCCTCATCAGGAAAGACAAGGACTGGAGTCCTTTCCAAAGAGTCACTGACCGGTGTCGGCGACAGAGGGTCGATTGGGTTGAGAATAATTTCCACCTCATCGGCCACTTCCTCGGTCCCCTGGCCAGATGGAAGATCCGTGAAGCCGGCTGCCGAGGATGCGATCTCGACCAAAGTAGAGACCGTGTGTTCCTGGGACTCTGACCTTTCTTGTTCCCAAGAACGTATTCACTTGGACGAAGACCCTGGGTCCTTATCCCTCTTCCGAGGGTGGGAAGAGTGTGAGCCAGACGGCACCTCACCCCCTGGTTGCGAGAGACTGGCACAACTCCCTGAAGGAGCCCGAAAAGGTGGAGCCAAGGTTAAGTGGAACAAAAATACTTCGATTGGCCAAAGCTTTTGCTGCTTCCTCCTCAAATGCCTTCATTTGTTCCAGCTGCTCCATCGGATCCCACAGCCGCTTGAAACCGCCCACTCGCCTCCTTCGATTTCACCGGCAGGTTCCTTTTCTCCGGTCTCCCCAACTTTAAGCGCGCCAAGCGGTTGTCCAGGACGTTCGGGTGGAAGGCCAGGTAAAAAGTGCATGACGAGGTGTCATGTCCAACACCTAGGCAATAAAAGCATGTTAGGTGGGGATGGTGCGCGACATCTTTTGGCCGCAAGGGCACCGGCCAAATCCAGGGGAAGATTTTTCCTCCACGTCCGATGCAGTAAAAATCGGAATCGCTAACTCGAACAAGTTTTAAAAGTAAGTTTCAGCAAAAAACGACTCTTTGAATCCAGGTCCTACGAATTGCTGCAAGAGCACGATGGAACCTGTATCTTCCAGCGGAAAGGAAGACCTGGCGTCATGGGGCGGAGCCGAGGTATATACCACCCTGGTGGGTGGGAGGAGCCAGCTTGAAGACTTCCGGCAAGATTTAAAGGAGAAAGTGACTTACCAAACAGTGTGGATGAACATATCCACGCTCTTAGAAAGGAAATTTTTGGTGTAAGAAACCTAGTTTCTTAAATTAAATCGAGGTTGTGTCCAAAGGACAAGGAAATTAAAGCAAGGTGACGGGAAGAAGGGGAGAGGGAACAGAAAAGAGGGCAACTACCAACCCCAACCCCACAGGGGTGGAGCCAAGGCACTGAAGGAGTGACCCCCATCCTGACCACTCTACCCCCAGAGAGAATTATCCCATGTGCCCCATGTCACCCCACTCCTGACTAACAGAAAGGAGGGTGAGAAGAAGGCACACAGAGGGAGGAGGACCCAGAGACTGAGGCCCCAGGGGATGGAGGGTGGGATTGTGATGAATGGTGAAGATACACAAAAGATCAGGGATACGGTGAGCGTAATTTTACAGTATCTTATCTGTGTCAATCTTCACCATTCATCCTTGGTAAGTGCCGAGTCCCCGAAGGGGCTTCAACCCTAGGGACTGAGTCCCTTAGCTCTCAGTGGATGACACACACCGGAGGGAGAACCTTCACGGGTCTGGAGAGGCCATAGAGTGGGAGAGTGAGACGGGGACCCCGTGGGAGGGGTAGGAAGTTGCCCCATGATGCAGTCTCACCTCACGGGAGAAAAGACAGGTTCTCTGGTGAGCGAAGCAATACCCTACACCGGGACCAAGGGTGACAACCAGAGAAACGCAGCCATGCTGTCCATAGTGCAGATCGCTGTCCTAAGACCCTGGTAGCTACCTCACTGGCGTCATACGATGCCCTTGCTAGCTCCAGGCCACACGCAGAGTGCAATGGTTTGTCTGGTTTCCTCCGTGTCAGGTATCGAGGCTAGGAGTTGACCTAGCCTGGACCACAGGAACCTATCATAAGTATCATAGTGGGCCTGATGAGCAGATATTGAGAGAAGCAACTGTGCAGAGTAAAAGGTCCTCCTACCCCAGAAGTCAAAATCCAAGGAATCTTGATCTGGGGGCCGGTCACGGTGCAGGGTGCGAAGCCCGCGGAAATATCCAATTCGTCAATCCTGAGCTAGGATGAGGCAGGTTACCTGGAGACTGGGGACAATACCTCAAGCCGAGATTCCTAGGGGCTGGGACTCCAGAAAGGGTCTCTGCCAGAAGTGCATCAACGCCTCCCTAAAGGGAGCAGGCCAGGGGGGCACTACAAGTGTGTTCGCACTGAAATCGTCCAAAAAGGCATGCGCTGAATGCTCCAGATTGTGCTGAGTGGGAGGGGTGACATGCAGGTCCTCCAACATCCTCACGAGAAAATGCTGATACTTGGCGAGATCAGCAGCTGGGGAGATGTGGACAGACGGTTCCTCACCTCCTGAGGAGAATGATGAGGAGTCAGAGGACCTCAGAGGTTGGCTGCTCAGGGGGAGGCTGAAAAACCTGTCTGTCCATGGCCCTAACATAAGAGGGAAATTGAGCAGCCACAGCTCTGAACTGCTCCCAGAGGAAAGGACCTCTAGGACCAAGGATACCTGGGAGAGCAGGAGAATGTGACCGAGGAGAGTGGGCAGAGCCAACAACAGGAATCGGCTGTCCTCCGCCTGGGCTACAGAGCCACCTGGAGCCACAAGAGAAGAGGTAGCTCTGAAAACTCCACAGCCGACAGCTGGTCAACTATACTGGAACTGCCTAGGCTGCGCCCCTGAAGAATCCCCCCTGTGAGGTGACCGGGGACATGAAAGTCCAGAAGGACAGTCCCCTACCTCAAAAGAATGGAGCCCTCTCGAGGAAACTGAACGGGAAGGGCAAGGGTCTGCACTACGACTTCTCCCAGGGCCCGGGTGGGCTCCAGAAAAAGGTTGCTGCATGGAACCCAAACCCCTCGACCCCTCTGAATCCGAAAGTGCCCTGCTCCTCGAGAGAGCCAGCCTAGGCAGCTGACAACCCTGGTCAGCCTCCGAAGGGGCTATCCAGGGAGCAGCACCCTCCCCTCCTGTGGGTGCTCTGATCGGCCCCAAAGTTGGGCGATCCAGGCACACCACATGAGGGGGTACCACCAGTGAGGGGTCAGAAAACCCTCCAAGTTCAGGCTGCAGAGTAATGGTGGCCTGCACCACTGCCTGCTGGTCAGCACACCTGACCCTGGTCCTGGGAGCCACTGTCCTCTCCTCAGAGGGGGGCTGGTTCTGGCCTGTCGAGGACTCTACCAAGGTGTCCATGCCAGAAGCCAACTCCAAAGAGTCAGACTGCCTATCTGATTCAGAGTACGATTCCTCCGAAGAAGTGGAGATCGAAGTTCTGTGCCAAACGGTGCTTGGATGCCCACTGCCATCCCGACTGAAAGGGACACCAGACCCAGAGACTGCACCAGAGTTGGCGCCGATATCCCCAGCTGCACCGCTAACAGTGCGGGAAGAAGACACGGCTCCAACGATGGCAGCAGCATCGAGCTCGTCTTGGCCGCCGTCCTCACCCATGGCACCGGAAGCGGTGCCGAGGCCAGAGACGCCGCTGATAATGGCCCCTACCATGCTCGGGCGAGAGGTCGGAAACCCCAATGGCGCCGCGGTTCCTCGCCGGAGTGGCTCCAGAGCCAGAAACAGTGCTGTGCTCAACCACGGCGCTATGGATGGCACCGGGTGAGAAGACAGTCAAGGACGGGCGCCAGAGAGCTCCCATGGCGCCGTGAGCACCATCGCTCCGTGAACGGAGCCAACGGGCAGCAACGCGCTTGAGCGATGGACCAGCGCTGACGATGGCGCCATCAGAGCCCATGGCGCCGAGGCCCAAGACGGCACCGACAGACAGCGCCGACTCCAGGCCTTCCGAGCCAAGGGCAGGCACAAGCGGGAGCCTTCACCCCGAGGGGTGACTGCCCAGGTGGTGGCTCCCACCCGTCCCCCAGGGGGGTAGACTGGGCCTCCTGCACCACGGAATGGGCTTCTGCCATGGTTAGGCTACAAGAAGCAGAAGCCCCTCCTCCTCGGTCCGTATAGAACTGGGAAGGGACCCGGAGGAAAGACCGAGAGCATGTGGCTTGCCCGACGAGTGCACACCCATCCCCTGAAAGTTGGCGGAGCTCATCCAACTTTCCACCGCGTGTTCGATGACGACGACGGTCCATGGAGAAGCAGGCGTGCCGCGAATCCACACATGTCATGTCGGCCAAGACACGTGAGGCAATGGTCATGTTGGTCGGTGATGGAGTACTTGACGCTCGAGCACCGACGTATAGGGGGCCGTCCCGTCTTCATTGTTTTCTTGCCCCCCCCCCCACCGACCGAGACATGACCTACGGAAAAAACAATACCAAACAAGACCCGACCACAAAGTAAAGAAAGGAACAGTCTTACTTTTTAAACCTCAGATGACGTGGAGGAGCGATACAGAACTGGCAGGAGCAAAGAGAATGGAGTCGACGGACTCGGATCGAGCTGAAGGCTTCAACAGTTACAACTGGCCTCTCACACAGTAGGCTTCCATGAGGTGACCTCGATGGTGGGAGACGAAGAATTGGCAGGAGAGGCGAGTCGACAACACCTAATGGCCAACCTGCAGAGACCATGCAGTGTGTCGGCCTCGAGGTGCACCGATGAAAGCATCGCCCATCCAAAAAAAAAAAAAAAAAAGCTCCCGTGAGATCAAGACCTCCAGCCAGTACCAAAGGTGATGAATGGTGAAGATTGACATAGATAAGATGCCTGGAACAGGAGATCCCGGATTCGGACTGTAGATTCTGGTGAAAACCTGAGACTCTCAACCAGGCATGGCGCTGGAGATCGACACCTGACGCTGCCACTCTGGCTGCCGTATCCACAGTGTCATATGAGGCAAGGAGGATATGCGTGCCTACGTCTGAGCCCGATATAAGAATGTCCAGGACCTCCATCTTCTGACCAGAGTCTGGTAAGGCATTGGCCAGCTCTTGTCCCCTCTCCAAAGCGCATTCTGGTACTGGACCATATGCGTGAGGAAGTTCAGGGAGTGAATGGAGCAGGTGGAGGCAGAGTAGACCCTCTTGCCCACCTGGACCAAATAATGGGATTCCTGGTCAGGAGGCTGAGAGCTGAGATGCTTGGCCTGCTTGGATTTGTCATGGGCAGCGGTAATAACTGAAGAATCCGCCTGAGGGTGCTCTGCCAAAAAAGGCTCATCCCTCGGGGCCTTGTACAGCCTGTCTGATTGTTTTGGAATGGCCAGGACTGATGCTGGATGCTTCCAAGTTATCCTGGTGAGGTCTTGGAAAGTGCCACCAAAGGAGGCACCACAAGAGGCTTGGGCTCCTTCTGCCTCAGGTAACGGGCCAGTCGCTGGCGTTCCGGATCCAGGTCCTCAGTCTCCCAATCATTAAAGGCCTGGATGTGCCTCATGACATCCATAAAAGTTGGATCGTCAGGAGGCGAACGGGGTTGGTCCTTATCCCCAGGGGAATCCCCAACACCTGGGAAAGACGAGGAAGAAGAAGACCTGCTACTAGGCCGAGAGGAGTCTGAGCTGTGTCTTGGACTACCACCACTCAAGCGTTGGTGACTAACCGACTGATGCTGGTCCAAGGACTGACGTCTGCTTCGGGACAGATGACGGAGCAGTGACTGACGCCGGTCTGGCGACCAGCATCGGGAAGAGGAGCAAGCCCACCTGGAAGATGATCTATGGCGAATGCGGGATCTGCTCCTGGGCTGGGACTGACGATGGCCACCTGACTGGGAAGGGTGAAGACGACAGTCCCCAGGCCAAGACCAGGAATGAGCGCCCGAGGGAGAGTGGGGATTAGGCCGCTCGGGTCTTCTCCTGCGAACCAATGGGTTGACCCTCGGGCTCCTGGTTGTCCAGCCGATCAGGAACCGGAGTAGGGTCCGGCTTCAGTAGAGTCTCCTCCTCCTTTACCTGACTCCACTAGAAGGAGAAGAGTTCCTGTAACTCCTCCTTGTTAAATACAAAAGCCGCCGTCCCTAACAAGGGGACCGGAGAAGCCGGAGGATCTGGCAGGGCATCAGCAGAGGAATCCCCCGAAGAGCCCGGTGGAGGGGAAGATCTAGGGGCCGGCGATGGAACCTTAACCGGCGCCCCGTCCGTAGGAGTGTCTTCTGCAGTAGGCACTTCCGCCGGGGTCGGTTTCGAAGAGGCTGGAAATGGGGAGCAAGGCTCCGAAGAGGATTTGGCCTGGGCGACTGGATCCTTAGTGTCTGCCCGAACTGGGCAAAACTGAGGCCTTCTTGGGCGGGGCCGAGGCTTGCACTGAAGAGGCTTTGAAGAGTCCGAGACTGAAGAGATGCGCAGCGGCACGACCTTAGGTTTGGAGGGCTTCTCCCCTGAAGTTCCCACCTTGACTGATGTTGGGATTCTTGGCGGGAAGGCACAACTTGGAGACATCCTCCTTGCGAAGATGCTTGGTGGTCGGGGCGCCTGAGCCGGGAGAAGACGAGGCTTTCCTGGACGGAGGGACGGTGATGGGACGGCTACGGTCCTTGTCTCTAGTCTTTTCCTTGTCCTCCAAAGTTTGCAGGACATCCATTTGCTGTTCTAACAGGTGGGCTTTGAGGGCTTTTAGGTGTCGGATCGCTGTCTTGCTGGTGAAGCCTCTGCAGATCTTGCAAGCTGCACTGTGATGGTCTGGTCCCAGACAGAAGACACTCTTTGCGTGGCCATCCTTTGATGGGATCTGGCGGCCACAGGCACACTTAGTCTTCTTAGGCCCGGAAGAAGACACCGATGATGGCAAAGACATAAGACAGATAAATTGCAAAGGCGAGGGAAAAGAAATATTTGAAGAAATTCGCTGGAACTGCTGGAAGCAAGCGCCAAGATTCTCCCAACGTGAGCGGGTCACAGCAGGAAACGAACTGAGGTGGAGCTGGGGTCTGACCCCTTTTATGACAGACCGATGTCAGGGTAGACGACGTCAGGGGCGGTCCCTGTTGGGTACTGCTAGCTCAGTTTTTTTCCGGTGGGTCCTATGGCCTGAGGCATTAGTCCTAATGGTTACAGCCTGTTGCAAGAGCTCCCACTCGAAATATGATCCACAGAACCAGTTTTGGCCTGGAAAGCAAAATAAGGAAGCCCCTGAGGGGCATAATAGAGTTTGTCTGCCCTGCGCAGCATAGCTGGCACCATGTCTGGTGTGTGCCAGGCTGCCGTAGTGGCATTCTTCAGGGCTGGCAGCATAGGAGGGATGATCTTAGGGGGAGATTAAGGAACCTCCAGGAAGTCTACCAGGTCTTTCCTGGTGACATCCTCCTCCTCAGTCTGGAAGCCCCTGAAGAATGGTTGACAAAATCCTCACTGACCAAAGAGGCAGTGGACTTAGCAGAGATGAAGATTTCTTTCTCTTCATCCTGTGAGTCATCAGGGAGGATGAGATCAGGATGATGCTCATCCTCAACGTCTAACTCCTCGTCTGGATCTGGCGTCAGATGTGTCGGCCCATGGGGAGTCTCCTGGTGCGACAAACAGTGTCTATGACAAAGCTGCCGCCGACAGTGCTGGCCATGAGGGCCTACTGAAGGCACCCAGCTGCTGAACGAGTCATTTGTGAATTTAACAAGTACTTTGCTCAGGTCCAAAGTGGTCATCGGCCGGAGCGGTTAGACAGCACAGGAGCCGACAACCTTCCATCCTGAGAGCCTGATGAGTCTGTAGCCCTGAGAGAAGAAGGGCAGACCTCGACTGAGTTGTTGTCTCGGAGGAGGGGCCGACGGCCGGGCGCCCTGGGAGTCGGGCGGAGGCTGTGGTATGATTCTGGAAGTAACAAGAACTTGGACAGCTGGTCTCTTCTTCGAGCCAGCACCGTCGATGAAGAAACCCCGAAGAACGGACTGCCATCAGGGAGCGGTCGCAGATCCCGGTCTTTTGCTCCCTAATTTGCCTTCGGGCCTGGGAGCCTGGGGAGAACCAGTGGGTGATTGGTCGGCTGGGGTCCCGGAGAACCCTTGCCCAGAGCTGGCTACCTGCTGTTCCTGAATTACTTTAGAGCCTTCTTGCATTGTCTGAGGGTTGTTTAATTAAACTTCTGGCAGAGCTCACAGTCAGAGACATCGTGGTCAGGCCCAAGACAGCAGTGCTCATCTGCAGAGGCAATCTTTTTCCGCAGCAGCGGTGGAAAAGAGAAGAGGAAGGGTTAACTCTCAACATAAAAAGGAAAAATCTCTAAAGAGAGATTTTGTATGGGTTATAGAAAAAAGCGGCTGTAGGCGAAAAGGTTCGAACACTGCGACAAAGCTTCTGCGGAGACTGTGCTTGCAAGTCGACAGTGGGAAAGAACTGATGAGAGAACAGGGCTGCCCACGCCTATATAGGATTGCTAATGCGGACGTCGACTGCATGGGCAGCCCCAGTTGTACTGCTGAAACTCTTTCGTGTGGTTTCCCCTTCATCGACGGTGAAGGTTCCTACGGTGTAACTGGATGACTGAGATACCACCGAAAATCATCAAACTATTCTAGAAATGCAGATCCTGTAACAGTAACTGTAGCCATGGAGAATGGGGCTCCCAGAATTTCCCTCTGGCTCTCAAACAGCCGCCAAGTCTGACCCAGCGGCACCGGCAGAGCGATTTGAGCGCCCGTGTGGGTGACTCGGGTGTGCAGCATGGATTTAACTCATGACTGGAGGGTGTTATGGAGGCAGTGCTTAACAACTCTAGGGGGAAGAATGAGGCTTTTCTGCTACTCAAACACCTCCATTGGGTGTAATGGTAGCTTGAAAGTTCTGGGTGATGGGACATAGACAGGGGTGGGACTTAAGGGGGGAGAACTCTCGACTGGCACATGATGCAGCTAATTTCCCTGTATCACCCACTGCTAAACTCTGTGCATGCCTAGGGCTTGGCCTGTGGGATGGCTGTAACACAAGACAACTCTATGATGGAGCCAGTAAACCAGAATCAGGGGGGCTGTAGGGTAAACAAAAACAAACTTCCCAAAGACAGGAGGAGGCAAAAGTAACTGTTGAGCAATGGTGAAGAAAACAGAATGACAGGAAAGAAATAAAAGCAGAACACAAGGACAAGTGGCTCTAACTTAACTGGCAGCACCAGCTATTGATATAATTGTAAGTTAAGAGTACCAAGAATAGCAGCACATTAATGAGGTAGAGTTAATAGCCCAGTGATCTACTTTTTTTAACTTTCTATTTTATCCTCCTACATCTCCCCATCTCTGACCCTTCAGGAGTGACTAGGAGTCATCCCTCTGCCAGCCACCCTACCTTGGCTGTCCTTGATCCCCATGGAGCACGGATTGCCCAGAGCGAGGACGAGGTGGGCCCGAACACCCTGCATTTGGTTGTCTTGGTCAAGACGCCAGGCGGTGGTGGCACACTGAGGGCATGCTCCAGTGCTCCGTCTTCCTGGAGATGGGAGGCGTTTTTCCTCTTTCCTTCCTTCTCTATGTGTGGTGTGCGCCCTGACGTCAAGGCACTCCGTGCCGACGTCCACCACGCATCTCAACCAGCCCCTCCTGCAAGCAGAGCTTGCTGTATCCCGAGCCTCCGCTCGAGGTCAGGCAAGCTGCAAGCCTTGGCCCCCTCCCTCCCCGACGGACGACGCGAGCACTCATGGAACGCTTAAGCCTTCTCCCCGGCCGCCTCCAGCGACTCCGAGTCCGCTCCCGAACTCGGGTCGCCTGCATCGCTAGCGTCAATCCAACTGCTGAGCCGATGGACTAGCCCCAGTGGTCTACTTCAAAGTTTTTAATGTTAGTGAAAATCAAGACATAATTTTTAACCAATTGTGACTGCTTATTTCTAAGCAATCCAGACTTTGGGCAGTTAATATATTAGGGGAGACCACTGTTGATGTATTTAACAGTGGTCTCACATGGATTCTTAGGGTATGAGAACAGCAAGCCGTATATCTCCAAGGATGTACTACTTTATTAGTGTCTCAATCAGTAATATATTAAAAACACAAACATTCTCAACCAGAACATTCCTGTTTCCAGGGCAACTGCATGAGGCAGTCTACAGAATGAGTGACTCATATGCAGGAAAGACTCTGATTCCAAGACATTTGACAAATACAGTGCTCCTTGCTACAATGAACCCTGATATAGTGAATTCCCAGCTATACCGAATGTGGTTCATGGCTCCCCAAAAAATGCCAACAGTGCTACTTGTTTGAATAGCGCCCCGGCACAGCAGTTACAGTTTCAATCAACAACAGTTTAAAAGTCCTCAGCCGTTAAGGACAGTTCACTACAGTGCAGTAACAAACATGAAACGTTCATCCTATTCTGTAGAAACAAAGTTGGCGATTATGGATTGTCTAAATGCTGGTGAGAGCCTTAAAAACTTGCAGCAGAGACCGGGTTCTTGAAGTCCACTATCTGTACGTGGCATAAGCAAGAGGCCTCACTTCAGGAGTTTGTGAAGGAGTGGGCTGAGTTTGAAGGACTGTCCTGCAAGAAACTGAGGCATGCAGATGAAAGACAGACAAAGCAACACAGCTGTGGTTATCTCAACAGCAAGCCAATGGTGTGCTGGTTTCTTGGTCAACTGTGTGGGAGAAAGCAGAGCAATTTGCTAAGCAAATCTATGGAGAGGACACAGACTTCAAATCCTTCTCTGGGCAGCTATGGCACTTTCGGCATCGACATGGCATTCACTGGGTAGCCATCACTGGCGAGCAACATTCCTGTGATGACCAAGAAGCTGCTAAATTCCAGCTCTTTGGCCTGTAAAAGTGAGCAGAATGCCAGCAAGGGGTTCAAAGTGTGAAAAGACTGTGCCATTTCAGTTCTGCAACAACACCTCTAGCTCCCACAAGGTTATGCCCCTTTGTATTGGCAAGTTCGAGAAGCCGAGATGTTTCCACCACATAAACCTCTCATTAACTGTACAATATGCAGCCAGTTGGAATGCCTGGATGACAAGTGTTGTTTTTAAGAACTGGTTCCTGAACACATTTGTCCCTGCAGTCCGCAATCACTTATGAAAAAAATTACCTGCCACCAAAAGCCCTTCTCTTACTTGATCAATGCCCTGCCCACCCTCCAGAGTCTGAACGCAAGTCCAGAGATGGTAAAATAAAAGTACTCTTTTTGCCCCAAATCATGACCTCTCAGATTCAACTGATGGACGGAGGCATCACTGCAACGTTTTAAATAAAAAAAAAAAAAACTTATTTTGAAAATAAACATATGAGAGTTTATATTGTTGGAAGCCACTACAGAAATATGAGGCTGCATCTTTCAGTAAGGAAACTAGATAACAGCTTCTTATTGTACCCACAATGCCTTACTATGTATATCTACACAGTAGGTGCAATACTGCAGTCACTACTACCAAAATAAGAGGTTGCACTTCGCAGTAAGGAACATTTGTCAACTTCATAATTAACCTAGAATCCTTTGTTGCTGTATATAAAAAAATTGACAGCTCCCTTGCATGAAATCATTCTGGAGGTGTGGCCGCACACAGAAAACTGGAGGGTGGGAGGAAACAAAGCACTGATAAAACATCAAAATAATTACTATGGAGCGACCGGTGGCATTGAGGCTGAGATACTGGACGCCTTACCTCATGTGCGCGGCGACCCATGATGAGAACAGGCATGGGCAGGTCAAGAGTCGGCAGGGAGGAGAAGAATTGAGCGTTCGAGGGACTGCTCTTCTCTGGGGAGGGGGGACTTCAGTTGTTGGTGCTCCACTGGCCCCTAGAGGCTGCTGGGGGCAGCGCACCGACGCTGCAGCTAAGGGGAAGAGATGAGGCTGATGCTTGGAGAGAGTGCATGCGGAAGCGTGCACGCGCTCTCTCCGTAGGTGTCATTGCACGCCCCCACCTCCACACACAAGGGTGTAAACAGAAAACAGCCCTGGATGTATGAAGCTGTCCCTGCGGCGCCACCCCCAATAAGGCACCTCCCTGGCAATGGTCTGTTTGGGGTGGGTCGAGTCGCTCCCCACCGCCCTGCCACAAAGGGTAAGTTGTGGATGCTCAAGGGAGTGGGTCTGTCCTTCGGGGGTTGGTGCTGGGGTGACAGCTAATGGCAGGAGTGCCGCTGAAGCTCCGGAAGAAATACCATAACAAAAAACAAACAAACAAAAAAATTACTATGATATTGCTTTACAAAACAAATTGCAGCTTCAACATCTGAAGCATGGCTGGCAATAACATACTGTGTGAAAACGGCATTTGTGAAACTTGCATAAATCACCTTAAGGAGAACCACGGTCTAATCTACCTGCTCAGTTTACACGACCAGAAAAGGTTGAAGCACAGCAGAAATCCCAACTCTGCAGAACCCCTGTGTAAATAAGAAAGGGGACAGTGGGTGGTTAAGTGTGGCTCTATGGAAAATATATTTTTGAAGATCTGGATTTACAGTAAGTAACTTTTCTATCTTACAAGAATCACTCGCTGTTCTGCACAGATCTTCACTATTTGGTTGAGCAGCCAGTCTGCCATTAAAAGAGAGAGGTGTGCAATCCCAATCTGGAGGGTGTCAGTCTTTTCACCCTTGGTGTGGAAAATCTAGGAGAAGGGTTATCAAGATTTCATTCTCACAGGCTGAGTCGCTGAGTGAGGATGACCCTGGGGACCGGAGGGGTTGGCCTGTCAGCCCCACACCACCATCATGGCTGAAAAAAGGATTTTCCAGACAGAAAGGGGTAACAGGGCTAGTGAAGATAGACCAGGCCTAGATAGGAAAGGCATAGCTGAGGCATCCACTTGAGGTAAAGAGGAGAGTCAGATGAGTGATGATCCACCTTGGATGAAGGATGCCTTCGTCTGGTGCTTCAGTGCTTCTAAATCCTGGCCACTATGCCATGGCCATACGTATATTAAAAATGCAGGCAGCTTGAAAAGAAAACTGTGCATTTCAGTCACAGGCATTGTTGCAGAGAGAAGCAAATGCACCAGTACCACTACTGCACCAAGTACGGCCAAGGAAGGATAACTCAAAGGGGACACAGAGACAGAAAGTTACATATTTACCATAACAGCAGATCTTCAAGAGAATTTATTTCACCAGTCCACACCTTTGGAACTTATACTCGCCAGGTACTAGGACCACATAGAACTTTTGCAATTAGTCTGCCAGAGGTTGCCCACAATGACGTCAGCGTATACATAAACGTGGGCAGCCCCTCTTCTCCTCAGTTCCCCGCTGGAGATCTGCTCGGAGGACCACCCTCTAGGGAACCAGGGCAGAACCCAGCACCCCACAAACCTGGTGAGGCAGAAGACTGGAAAATGGAACAATGGAGATAGCAGCAGAGAAATCCAGTGCTGCAGACCCAAAAGGGGGGAAGGAGACTAGGATGGCATGGTCTGATTAAAGAAATTCTCTCGAAGATCTACTGTTAAGGTAAGTAACTGTTCTATCTTCTTCAAGGATATCTCTCATCAGGCCACACCTTTGGAATGAGTATCAGACAGTATCAAAAGCTAAAAGTCTTGGGGGATGGAGCCCATAGGCTTATGACAAGAGGCCTTGTAGTACAGCTAGGCCAAAGCCAGCTCATCTGCGAGAAACAATGCCCAGACAGTAGTGCTTAGTGAAAGTGTGGACAGTACTCCAGGTAGCAGCTGCATAGATCTCTGCAGTAGAGACATTCCGAAAACAAGCTACTGAAGCAGCCGTGCCTCTTGAAGAATGACCACGAAGTTCCTTACTGTACTTCCTGTAACAAAAAGTAATGCAGTTTGCTAGCCATCTGCACAAGCACGGTTTAGAAACTGGGGCGCCCTCTTTCGCAGGGATGAACAAAACAAAAAACTACTAAGACTTCCTGCAGTCCTTTGTACAGTGCGTATAGTACCACAGTATTCTATGCACATCTAAAGTACGGAGCAATACTTCCCCCTGGGTTGGCATGCTCTGGATAATACACTGGTACGTGGATAGTTTGATTTTAAGTAAACTCAGTCACCACCTTGAGAAGTACAGTTAAGTAAGAACTTACTGTAACAGCAGATCTTCGAGAGAGGCTCTTGCAGTAGGTATTAACCATAAGGACTGTGCCCCCTGGCATCCGGACCACAGGGAAACTTTAGCTAGCAGAGTCTGGCGGGGGACCGCCCACCGACATCACGTGATGGACGTCAGTGTGACCCTATATAGTGGGCAGTCCCCAGCCCACCCTCCAGGTCTTCCATTGGAAACCTTAGAACAAAGCAACAGGAGAAATGAGTGGGCTCCTTGAGCCTAAGTAAAGTTAGAAGCAGTAGAAGCAGAAGCTGGGAGAATGGTGGGAGGGAAAGTTACCTACTGCAAGAGCTTCTCTTGAAGATAAACTGTTACGGTAAGTTCTTATGTAACTGTACTATCTTACTCTAGAAGAGCTCTTGCAGTGGTATAACTCATTAGGATTAAGTCCCAAGCAGTGTAAATCAGATAAGTCTGAAGCATGGGAGGCAGGAAGGATCTGCAGAGACGCAGGAAGAAATCACGAAAGGAGGCCCTGAAGGACAAGTAGTCCAAAGTCAGCCCTGTGCCTAGAGGCAATGTTCAGACTGTAGTGTTTCGTGAAAATGTGGACGGAGCTCCAAGTGCCACACAAATGTCAGCAGCACACACATTTTTGAAGCAAGCAGCAGACACAGCCATGCCTCTGGTAAAAAGCCCTTTGACCTCCCCGGCAAGGGTTTGTTGTACTTCAGGTACCAGAACACAATGCAGTTTGCCAACCATTTTGACAAACATTGCTTAGAAACAGCACGCCCTCTCTCTCGGGTGCAAAGGAAATGAAAAGCTGATCCATTCTGCGGACTGACTTTAATTCGTATAGCAATGCAAAATTCTGTGAACATCTAGTGTGTGCAGAATTGCCTCCCCCTGATTAGAATACTCAGGGTAATACACTGGTAGTTGAATAGTCTGATTCAATGTAAACTCAGAAACAACCTCTGGCAAGAAAGTAGTTATATAAGAACTTACCATAACAGTAGATTTTCAAGAAGAGCTCTTGCAGCAGGTAACACCATTAGTACTATGCCGCCAGGCACAAGGACCCCATGGAAAAATTTCTAGCTAACAGTCTAAGGTGGGGGACCACCTTCCTGATGTGGGCCCTGCCTCCGATGTCATGCATGGTATAAAGGGGGTAGTCCCCCGGCACCACCTCAGTTCGCCCACCGGAGACCCAGCTAGCATAAGGATGGGGAACCGAGGAGGTTCTCACATCCCCCAGAGAGAAAACCACAGTTACATAACCCCCGGGGTAGGAGGGAGGGAAAGCATACCTGCTGCAAGAGCTCTTCTAGAAGATCTACTGTTATCTGAACATGAGAATTTGCCAGCATATAATGGCCTAAGTTCTATCAAATCTGATTGAATGTGCAGCTAGCATCCCTTACCATAACAGTAGGTTTTCAAGAAAGCTCTAGCAGCAGGTAACACAATTAGGACTATGCCGCCAGGCATGGTAAGTTCTTACGCAGCTGTACTATCTCACTTTGAGATGAGAGCTCTTGCAGCAGGCAACATCATTAGGACCGAGTCCCAAGCAGTACAAGGACAGAATCCAGGTCAGAAGGGTGGTGGTTACGTAAAATAGCAAACCACTGGTACTCTTTAAGAGAGTAGTCCTTGGAGGTCGGCTAGGCCAAAGCCTGCTCTTCTTCTTGAAGCAATGTCCCGATTGTAGTGTTTTATGAAGGTATGGACTGAACTCCAGGTAGCAGCTGCACAGAGATCTGCTGCTGAGACATTCCTTACGGATGCAAAGGAAGTGGCAACACCCATAGTAGAATGACTTTGTTTATGTATTTATTTATTTAACAGACTTTAGGATTACAACCTTTGAGTCAGGGACTCATTTACAAAGGCTCCACGTCAGAAAAAGCAAATACAAACACTTAATACATATAGACATAGAATGGCAGCTAAAGGTTACAGTTTTTTCAGCTATACAATATTACAGAATCAAGATCAGCTATACACTGCATTGAACGTGTTACCGAGAGCTGTATTTGCCAGTAAAGGTTTGTCATACTTCTGGTAACAGAACACTATGCAAATGACCAACCATCTGGCCAGTCTGTTTTAGACACTGCTACCCCTAACATCTGTTGGGCAAAGGGAGACAAACAACTGGCCTGCCTTTCTGGAAGATCGGGCGTGCTCTCACTGAGAAACAAAGAACTCTGTGAACATCCAGAGTATGTAAAAGGGCCTCCCCTTTGTTTGAGTACTCTGGGTAGTAAACTGGAAGTTGAATGTCCTGGTTAAGAGTAAACTCAGATGGGACGGTCCAGTGGCGCTGAGGGCTGAGGCACTGGATGCCTTACTTTGCGGCATGCCGGCGACCAAGGTTCAGGAACGAGCTCGGGTCATCTGAGGTCAGCAGCAGGGGGGGGAAGGCGGAGCTGGACTGAGATGTTGGCAGGCAGGCTCTCCTCTCCAGGGAGGGGATGCGGCACCCCATGGCGATGGTGACCTAGTGGAGGCTAAGGTGTACGGGCTTAGAGGCAGGCGTTGGAAGCCATGGGGTGGGGAAAAGGAGCTGTAACGGGGCCGTGGGGCGCATGCGCCTCAGTGCACTCACGCTCTACTCCCTGGGGCTCCCCTGGGTGATAACGAGGAGGCAAGCGCCCGTGACAGCAGGATGATGACCGACTCCTTGCAGGCTCCACTCCGGGCCGGGCATAAGGTAGAACAGCAGCTATTCTGGGGGACAGGGCTGGGGGAGGTCGGTCGGAATGGGGTGGCCGACCGGAGGAGCAGAAATATAAATAAAAAAGGAGTAAACTCAGATACCCTGTCCCAGTGAAAAATCAAATAAGGCTCTTTACACATCAGAGCCTGAAGCTCGGAAGTCCTCTGAGCAGAAGTAACTGCAACTAAAAACACAGGTTACTCACCTGTAACAGTAGCTCTAGGAGTGGTATATGTTGTTCATCCACACCTGTTGGCATGTCCCTTTCCCTTTAAATCTTGCCAGAAGAGTCTAAATGGTGGCTCCTCCCACCCACCTACCCAGGTGGTATATGCCTCGGCTCCACCCCATGGCCAGATTTTGCCTGCTGGAAGCAAAGGTTGTGCTGAGGTCAGTGTGGATGAACAACATATACCACTCCTAGAAATGAAAATGTACGTACCTACCATAATTCTTGATCTTCTCTTTTATCTTCACCATTCATTACTGCTGGGTGTAAGCTGGAGAGCACCCACCACAGGAAGTTTTTTTGGGGGAGGGAGGTTGACACCACCCATGAGGCGGCGCACTGCAGTGTGGGGAGGGGTGGCCGTTAGGAGCCGTGAACTCCTCCTCCATCCCAGTTCTGTAAGCGGAGACAAAATAAAAGAATTAGAAGGATAAAGGCCGGCCCGGTGGCGCTGGCGCCTACTCTCGCACACCAGAGACCCGGTTCGGAAACTGACTCGAGCACTGGTGGGTCGGCAGGGCAGGAGTTGGATCTAGCATCTGGAGGCGGCTCCCTCTCCTGGGGTGGGTTGGGGAAGAAGCGTCGCTCTGTAGCGGCCCCGGTGGGAGACCAGGGGAAGCACAGAGGTAACACAAGCTGGGGAAAAAGCAGGAGAAAACACGAAAAATGCGCCTCCAAACTGCTGGATGATGGCCGCCCGGATCAGTGCCTCCTTGGAACTCCGAGAAGCTGACCCGACTTCAGCAGCACCCAAGGCCAATGCCTAGGCCTCCACTCTGTTCCTCCTCAGAAGTGGAGGACCCATACGATGAAGTGTCACATCGGGTCACCCTGAGGTGGCTGTGATGTGGGGTTGGGGATCGGCGTCGGAGTCAAGGGGGAGAGCGAGCGTCCCTGGCAATGGTCTGAAGGAGTGGCAGTTGGGGACGCATGGGAGATAAGCAAATAACACACACACAAAAAAAAGAAGGGTAAGAGCGAGGCAAGAGAGCCGAGGGATAGATAAAGGAAAGGAAACAAACTGAAAAAGGAATAAGCTGAAGAGAGGACAAGAAAGAGGAGAACCCTACCCTAAGGGGCCGCAGGACCTCATTCCTTGGTCGACTCTGAGGGAGGAACAGTTAAAGGGAAAGGAAGAAAGAAGGAAGAGGAAGAAGAAAAAGGGATAGTTGAAGGAAGAGAAATGCTGCCATGAATTTTGAGTTAAATTGGCTTGAAGCTCATCAGCATGGAGCTAAAAAGCAAGGGAGCAAGGATCCCTGCAGACAACACTGGTTTAGATGGTTCAACCAAACCTTCTGCTCAGTTTGGTATGAGAGAGACAGATTTCCTTACACATCCCGCTATCCTATGACCCATCACTCAAGCGGAGAGCTCACAGATTGCCAGAGGCAAATAATCTGTTCCGGAGAGGAAAGAGCCCCTAACTAGGTGTATGAGAAAGGACCCCACTAGTACACAGCCATATAAAGTACTAGTGGGGCCCCGAAAATAGGGCAATGCATTTTGGAAAGATGAACAGAGACAGAGAAGGAACTCCTTCTGACTCCCTGGTAGAAGGCAGGGGCCAAAAGGTACCAGACCACCAGTTCAAAAATGGTACTTTTTTTGAATTGGGCTATAACTGACATTGACTAGTTCTGGCCTGGCACTCACAAGGTAAGATTCAGGGACACCAGCTACCTCCAATGTCCAAGGTTCGAGGACTGTCAGAACTAGTCCTATTGGCTGGTGATTGAACTAATCTGTCCAGAAGGTAACTCCCCAAGGGAACACCTTCCCTCAGATGGAAAAGACAAGACTGTACTTGCTCTCCTCCTCCTCCTTCAAACCCCTCGCTGTTTTTTTTTTTTTTAAGAGAAGAACAGAAAGTGCCAAGGACCAGGGGATGTGACCAACGGCCTCGAGGAAGGAGGGTGGAGGGTGAGCAGGGCCGGGGAGACACCCAAGAAATGAGGCCCATGAGGGGAAGATGGGTGGGATTCAGTAATGAATGAAGATACAGGTGAAGATCAAGAATACATAGATACATAGACAGTGTCGGCAGATAAAAGCCTATGGCCCACCCAGTCTGCCCATTTGAGCTTGTAAGTTCAGTTTATGTTTTCCTAGAAGTCTGTTGCCCCTTACCCCTGACCTCCAGAATTCCTTTATGTCTATCCCATGCATTCTTAAATCCCGTGATTGTTTCAGCCCCCACCAATTCCTCTGGCAGGGTGTTCCCACTTGTCCACCACCGTTCTGTGAAGAAATTCTTCCTCATTCCCTCTGAATTGTCCTCCTCCAACTTCATCCTATGCCTCTAGTCCTGGAACATCTTTTTGCTTAAAATAGTGTATTCCTGCACCCTGTTCCCTCTGTAAGATACTTGTCATGTCTGTATCATATCCCCTCTCTCCCTCCTCTCATCCAGGGAGTACATGTTCAGTTCCTTCAACCTGTCCATATAGGACTTGTGATGCAATCCATGCACCATCTTTGTTGCCTCCTCTGAACCTTATCTACCTGTCTACCATCCTTACGTGGTAAGGTCTCCAGAACTGTACACTGTACTCAGGTGGGACCTCACTAGTGTCTTGTATAGTGGAATTATGACTTCTCTTTTCCTGCTGGTGATGCCCTGCCTATGCATCCCAGCATCCTATTTGCTTTACCTGCTGCCTTGTCACACTGTTTCCCTACCTTGGAGGTCATCAGAGATGATAACCCGAGACCCCTTTCCTGCTTGGTGCATGCTATATCCTCACCCCCAACTGATATATTGTGCCAGGGTTTTTGTGCCCCATGTGCATTATCTTGCACTTCTTTGCATTGAATTTCAACGGCCAAACCCCTGACCATTCTTCAAGTTTCTGCAGGTCCCATTCTGTCTACACCCTCTGGTGTCTCTACTCTGTTACAGAGCTTTGTGTCATCAGCGAACAGTGAAATTCTGCCTTCTAGATCCTGCACAATGTCACTGATAAAGATGCTGAACAGGACCGGTCCCAGCACTGATCCCTGTGGTACCCCACTGGTCACTCTTCCCTCTGTGGAGTGACAGCCATTTACCACCACCCTCTGTGTCCTGCCGCCCAGCCAGTTACCTACCTACCACACTACTCTCCTGCCCACACCCATATTCCCCAGTTTGTGTAATAGTCTTCTATGTGGCACAGTGTCAAAGGCCTTGCTGAAGTCCAGATAGGCCATGTCCACTGCCCTCCCCTGATCCACCTCCCTAGTCACCCAGTCAAAAAATTCAACGAGGTTGGTCTGACATGACCTCCCCCAGGTGAAACCATGCTGCCTTGGGTCCTGTAGTCCATTGACAACCAGATGTTCCACCAATCTCTCCTTCAGTAGTGCTTCCACGATCTTCCCCACTACCGAGGTGAGGCTGACTGGTCTGTAGTTCCCCACTTCCTCTTTGTTCCCACTTTTGCATAAGGAGACTACATCTGCTATCCTCCAGTCTTTGGGTACATCCCCTGTTGCCAGTGATCGGCTAAACAGGATAGCCAGAGGTTCAGCCACCACCTCTCTTAGTTCTTTAAGGACCCTGGGGTGCATCCCATCTGGCCCCATTGCTTTATCAACTCTTATTACTTCCAGTTCCTTCAGGACCCTTTCTCGTGTAAAGGGACTTGTGTCCATTTCTGCACAATTCTCACCCTTGTACTCCGCTCAGACCCATTACCCTTCTCTTCCTCCGAAAGACTGAGCAGAAATACCTGTTCAATATGTCAGCTTTACTGTTGTCATCCTCCACGCTGCCCCATCCTCCCCTTCAGTCTCACTATCCCTCCTTTTGCCTTTCTTTTTCACTTATGTACCTGCAAAAGGTTTTGTCCCTTTACCCACTGATTTTGCAATGTGTTCTTCTGTCTCAGCTTTGGCTTCCTTACTGACCTCCTGCCTCCCTTTGCTTCTCCTGGTACTTCTCCCTATCCCCTCTGCTTGTATCTTTTGTACTGCCTGAATGCAATCTTTTGGCTTTCACTTTCTTTGCTACCTCTTTGGAAAACATAATGGCCTCTCTTCCTTCTTCTTGCTAACCTGCTTAATGCACAATTCTATGCTCTTGTAATCCCCATTTTAAATACTGCCCACTGTTCCTCAACCCCTGATTCCTGCCCCATTCCCTTAATGCCTCTTTCAAGTATCTCCCCATTTTCCCAAAGTCTGCCCCTAAAATCCAGGATACGTGTTTTTGTGTGGTTTGGTTCTGCTCTTTCTGTGATTTCAAACCACAATGACTGGTGGTCACTGTTCCTAGGTGCTCCCCACTGTTACCCCCATCACACTGTCCCTGTTTGTGAGCACAAGGTCCAGTATTTCCTTCTGCCGAGTTGGTTCCATGACCAGTTGAGGAAGGCACCCTGAAGGAGTCCAGGATAAATCTGCTCCTAGAATGACGGTAATCGCAATTTTCATCTTAGTTTGCCACTCTTCACCATTCATTATTGCTGGGTGAGTACCAGCCCCGAAGGGGCCCGATGTCCAGCCCTGAGGGAACAGATCCCTCAGCCTCCCATTAGTGGAAAGCAGGAGGGGGAGACCCTAACCAATAGATGAGGCAGTCTAAGGTTGCTGAGGATGAGGGGGTGTCTCCCGTGGTTTGGTGGGGGGGGGGAGAGAGAGGAGGATGCCCCTGAAGAATCCTCCTCACCCTGCGGGAAAACAGAGGAAGTCACCCTACGTCGGGGAATGGGTGACCGTCTGGACAGACAAAGCCATGCCATCAACCTTATGCAGATCATTGTCCCTGCCAGTCTGGAAGCCACCTCATTGGCGTCATAAGACGCCCTTGCCTGGTGCCTTGCAAGCTCCAGACCCTGCGCAGAGAGGGCTATGGCTTGTCTGGACTGCTCCATATCAGGCATGGATGCCAGAACCTGTGCCAGCATCGACCACAGTTGCCTGTTGTAGGCAGCGTGTTGTGCCTGATGTGAACCTATACACATCAAAACACGAGCCAAAGAGAAGACTCTTCATCCCCACCGGTCAAATTCAGCGGAATCCAGATGTCAATTGTGTGCCTGGCGCCGAGGCCCAGAAGGAGTGTCTAGGGAAGTCAAACCCGAGGGCCGGTGCGGTAGGGAGCCTAGAGACTCGCGTGGGGGCACAATACTGTCTCCTGCAGTTTGCCGGGGCTAGTGAAGGGGTGGCTGGAGACTGCCAGATGCAGACAGACACCTCCTGGAAAGGATTGGCCAGGAAGGCACCACGGCGGTGTGCATGGAATTCACGTAGAATGCACGTGCCTGTTGCCCAGTATTGTCCCTTCGAACAAAGGAAATACTGCTCCGTGACCAACCTTTTAAGGAATCACTGATATTCACTGAAATCAGCGTTGAGGACAGGAGGTTCCTCTTCCTCAGAAGAGGAAGGCAGGAGGAAGTGGAGCTTGAATGATCGGGAAGACTCCCTGCGGGGAGGGCGCCAAGGCGGAAGACCTGTTAGGTCATGGCGTGACATATGAAGGAAGGCTGCAGCGTGATAAGGAAAATGATGGAATCACTTCTGAAGGAAAGAATTGTCGAGTACCTAGAGGCCAGAGTGGCACAGGACCCAAGGCAGCATGGATTCACAGCAGAAAGGTCATGTCAGATGAATCTAATCGATTTCTTTGACTGAGTAACCAAAGTAGTAGATCAGGGAGGGGCTGTGGACATGGCCTACCTAGACTTTAGCAAGGCATTTGACACAGTCCCACACAAAAGATTAATATCAAGTTAGCCAGCCTGGGAGTGGGTCCCAAGATGGTAGCCTGGGTAAAGAATTGGCTGGAGAACAGAATGCAGAGGATAACAGTAAATGGAGTCCACTCTGAAGAAAGAGGGGTTATTAGTGGGCTACCGCAGGGTTCAGTACTAGGACCAGTCCTCTTCAATGTCTTTATAAGCGACATTGCAGTGGGACTGGAAGGAAAAGAACGTCTCTTTGCAGATGACAAAGATCTGCAAAAGAGTTGATACACAAGGTGGGGTGGAAAGGATGAGAAGGGACTTGGCAAGGCTGGAGGAATGGTCAAATGTATGGCAGCTTAGATTCAATGCTAAGAAGTGCAGGTAATGCACCTGGAAACAAAAACCAGGGAAGAGTACACAATGGGGGTGAGATACTAACAACAACAAATGGAAAGGGACCTGGGGTAGTCATATCAGATGACCTAAAGGTGGAAGGCAAGCTGTGTGAGAGGGCAGTAAGGAGGGCTGGGGGATACTGGGATACATAGGAGGCATCACCAGTAGAAAACAGGAAGTTGTTATCCTCTGTACAGACAGCTGGTGAGACCCCATCTGGAGCACTCATGCAGTCTGGAGACCCAATCTCCTAAAGACATAAAAGGATGGAGGCAGTCCAGAAGAGGGCACTAAAATGGTGCAGGGTCTGCGATGGGAAGACATATGAAGAGAGACTTAAGGAGCTTAATCTGTATAGCCTCGAGGAGAGGAGGAGAGAGGAGACATGATAGAAACTTTGAGTATCTCAAGGATATCAACAAAGTCCAAGAGGGTGGCATCTTTCAAAAAAGGTGTGTGCAAGAACAAGGGGCCACAATTTGAAGATAGAGGTGGGGCGGCTCAGAGGTAATGTAAGGAAGTATTTTTTTGCAGAGAGGGTTGTGGATGCATGGAATGGTCTTCCGGAGGAGGTTGTGGAGTCAAAAACAGTGGTGGAATTCAAGCATGCATGGGACAGTCATAAGGCAATTCTATGGGGTGGGGGTAGTAAGAAGTAGGCTGTTGGTTAACTAGGATCTGCAGCTTATCCGTTAGGTAGGGAAATGGGCAGATTGGGTGGGCCAAGCGGTCCTTACCTGCGATCAAATACTATGTTTCTAGTAGTTCTGAATGTCTCCCAAGTTAAGGGCCCCGGAGGACCCACATGGCCTAGGAGAGAGGGGGGTGGGCTGCAGAGGGATGGGCGAAGGACACCTGAGAGTATGTGCCCGGCCTCTGCCAGAGCTCTGAGATCCAGGGAACGATGCCACCGTGACTGGAGACCCTGAGACTATACCAGGTTGCAAAAAAGTAACTTGAGAAGGCAAACTTTGGAAGTGACGTGACTGGGGTTGCATGTGTCCAGAACGGCAAACCTCTGCGCCACCACTAGAAGGTGCTCTCGAGACTTCGAAGGAAAGGCGGGGTTCAGCACTCACGGCTCCTCCCCACACCCGTCAGAAGGGGTGGGGATGCACCAACGCCCTCACCCCGACCTCTCAACCCTCCGACTCTGAAGCAGCTCTTCCTTGACACCAGCGTGGGGCTCCCTGCTCACTGGACCTCTGGAGGGAGGCCACAGTAGCAGGACCTCCGCCACTTGGGGCCAGCAGAACCACAAATGGCAGCTGCCTGGGCCCTCTCAGTAGAGGGTATCCTTCCCGCATCCGGAGCTATTGCCCTAGGGATCCCAGGCCACCCCTAGCTGTGGGACCCCATGGCGAACCTGCTCCGGGACTCAGGAAGAGGAACACTGGGTCCGCCTGACACCGCCCATAGAGAGTACCGATCCGCAAGAATCAGGCTGCCAGTCGGGTCCATCTCTGAGTCGCCATCCTCAAGAGGAGTCGAGCAGAGTGACCTCCAGAGAGGCAACCCCGGAAACATCTCTGATGACGGCACCAGGAACGGCATTGCTGGTAGGATGCAATGTTGCTAACGGCGGCGCCGAGCCCCGGCCCGCGAATGGCACTGGAACCCAAGTGGCACTGCCAATGGCGCTGCTCAAGTCCCTGGCACCGCGGACAGCCAGAACACAGAGCGCACTACTGGTGGCATTGAGGGTCCACCAGTGCCGGGCCCCGCAACCAGGGGCCATGACACTGGGGAGCCTGCACCTCCATGGAGGTGACTGCCGGACGGCGCCAGCGATGCGACCCTGGGAGGAATCACACTGGTCCTCCTGTGCTGAAGAAGACCTCCTCCTCGGCAAGGCTGGAAGTGAAGGTGGCCCCTCCATCGCAGGCCGTAAAGACCTGGGAGGGGACCCGAGGAAGGGTCAAGAGATCTGGCCTGGGAGGCCCGAGGGTGACGACGTCCTCCAAAAGTCGGCGGAGCCCTGCCGATCTTAAATGCGCGGACTTCCAGTACTCGGTAGTCCAGGGAAAAACAGGCATCGCAGTGATCCATATCATGGTTGGGTCCCAGGCACCGAAGGCAAACATCATGTCGATCCTTGACGGACAATTGCCGGCCACAGGGGCACAGACGCATAGGGGCACGGCCCGCTTGATTTACACTTGGCCCCTCGAATCGGACATGATGCTAACAAATTCACGAAAATAGCAAAAGATCCCAGCACTGTTGAAAATATAAAGAATGGTCTTACCGGGTCAACAGTGTCAGGATGAAGGGCGGAGTCGAAATTCTGCTTCAAACAAGGTCTAATGGCATAGCAATACTTCTGAACTCATGCAGCAGGTGCAGCCTCGACGGCGGGAGAAACAAAACTGGGACGGAGGAGGAGTCTGCGGTGCCTAACGGCTGCCTCTTGCACACCACATGGTGCGTCGCTGCCATTGGCCCTGACTCCTCCATTCCCCCCAAAAAACAAAAATTCCTGTGGTGGGGGTGTGTCTCTAGCTTACACCTAGCAGTAATGAATGGTGAAGATTGACAAGGGAAGTTATAGCAGTTACGTAAGAACTTACCGTAACAGTAGATCTTTGAGAGAGGTTCCTGCAGTAGGTCTTCACATACATGACTGCGCCCCCTGGCGTCAGGTCCGCACAGCAAACTTGTAGATAGCAATCATCAGCTGGGACCATCCCCGACGTCGAGGCGTCGTGATGTCAGCCCAACTATAAAAGGGGCGGTCCCGCGCCGCTCTCCAGTTCTTTTCCAATGGAGACCTAAGGATAGGTAAGGAGAAAACCAGAGTGAACTCCAAAGACCCTGCTTCCACTCTAGTCCAGGCAGACTAGATAGGATGGAAAGTAAAGCATCCAAAAACCCGGGGAAGGAGGAAGGGAAACTAGACCTACTGCAGGAACCTATCTCGAAGATTTACTGTTACGGCAAGTTCTTACGTAACTGCTATATCTTACTTCGAGAGGGTTCCTGAAGTAGGTTTTCACATATAGGACTGAATACCAAGCAGTCCCAAAGAAAAATAAGGCACAGGTGCATCCAGGAGGAGGAGAAGTCGCCAAGAGTAATCACGACAGAAGGCCTTGCAGGACCGCAAGTCCAAAGCCAGTTCTTTGCTTAGAGGTAATGTCCAGACTGTAATGCTTAGTGAAAGTGTGAACAGACGACCAGGTGGCTGCAGCACAGATCTGCCATGGACACATTTCTGAAAAGGCAGTAGAGGTAGCCACGCGTTACGGGTGGAGTGGCTTTGACTGCCCCGGAAGGGACTTCCATATTTCGTGTACGAAAAATGGATGCAGTTAGCTAGCAATCGAGAGATGCTCTGCTTGGAAACAGCCTTGCCCTGGCACTGAGGGGCAAAGGCTACGAACAGTTAGTTAGATTTCCTAACCTCTTTAGTCCTGTTCGTGTAGTACATCAGGATCCGGTGCACATCAAGCATGTGCAGCAGGTGTTCCCCCCTGTTGGAATACTGTAGCTAGTACACCGGTAATTCCACGCTCTGGTTCAAAGTGGTTTCCGAAACAACTTTGGGCAGAAAAGAAGGGTTAGTCCGAAGGACTACTCGGTCCTTATGAAAAATCAAATAAGGTTCTTTACATACGAAGGCCTGTAGTTCGGAAACCCTTCTGGCCGAAGTGACAGCGACTAAAAACAGAGTCTTCCAAGAGAGGAAGCGCAAGTCGCAAGAAGAAGCTGGTTCAAACAGCGGTAAGGTCAGCTTCTCGAGCATGAAATTCAGATCCCAGGGTGGACAAGGATTCCGGATCGGAGGTTTCAAATGAAGGATGCCTTTTAAAAAGGTTTTGGCAACTTCCATCTGAGCCAAGGTTTTGCCCTCCACTGGGAGGTGGTAGGCAGACACCGCAGAGAGGTGGACCTTAATGGAGGAATAGCTAAGGCCCACCTCAGACAGATGTGCGAGGTACTCTAGAACCTGGGATGCCGAGCATGAAAATGAATCCCAGCTCCTTGCTTGGGCCCACATCATGAATCTCAACCACTTCATAGAGTAAGTGGATCTAGTGGAGGATTTTCTGGCCTCCACTAGAATGTATGCAACCTGTGAAGAGACCTCATAGCGAGAAATCACTATGTCCACAGGTGCCACACATGAAGGTGGAGAGACAGAAGGCTCGGATGCACCAGGGTGACCTGCTTCTGAGTCAGAAGGTCGTGAGAAATGGGCAGAGGAACCGGAGGCTCCAGTGCCAAGTGTCGCAGAAGAGGGAACCAAATTTGGCGTGGCCAAAGAGGAGCAATCAGGATTGTGTGGGCCCCCTCTTGCTGAAGTTTCACCAGGACCTTCTGAATTAGAGGAAAGGGAGGAAAGACGTACAGAAACCTCCCTGTCCACGAAAGAGACAGCGAGTCTGTCAAAAAGCACCATGCCGGGAATGAGCGAGCAGAAGATGGGTAGTTTTATGTTGTATGGGGAGGAGAACAGATCCATCTCTGGTCAACCCCATCGAAGAAAGAGGTCTCCGACTACCTCTGACTTAAGCTCCCACTCGTGGGCCCGGGCCACTGATCGACTGAGACTGTCGGCCAGGACGTTGGTGGCGCCTGGAACATGAACTGCTGTCAAATAAAGGCTGTGCTGAATCGCCCAGTACCACACCCTCATGGCTTCTCGGCAAAGAGGGTAGGATCTGGTTCTCCCCCTACTTGTTTATGTACCAGACAGTGGACATGTTGTCCGTCTGTACCAGGACAGATCCCGGAACCAGCAGCGACTGGAATGCTTGGAGTGCATAAAGAACCGCCCTGGTCTCCAGAATACTGATGTGGAGCATCAGCTCCTGATCAGACCAAGACCCCTGTGTCTTGTGAGACCCCAGATGAGCACCCCAGCCCAGATCTGAGGCGTCCATAGTGAGAATTTTAGTTGGAATTGTCGGAAGGAAAGGGACCCCCTTCGACAAATTCGAGAGATCCTGCCACCAGCGTAGATCTCTCTGGAGGCTGTTGGAGATCATGACTTTTTGGTTCATGTCGTCCGTCCTCTGGACCCATTGGAAGACACAACTGGGTGACCCTCATGTGAAGCCTGGCCATTGGGACTATCGAAATGGCGGCCACCACCAGACCCAATAAACGAAGCACCGAGTCTGCAGGGATCCAATGGGCCTGTGCCACCAGTGTGGCTTGAGAAGCAAGAGTCTCAGCCCGATCTGATGGTAGGAAAGCCTTGCCCTGAACTGTGTCTAGTACAGCTCCAATGAACTGAAATCTCTGTGAGGGTACTAGTTGGGACTTGGGAAAATTGACTGTTATGCCCAGCAAAGCAAACAAGCTCAGGGTGAGAGCCTCTTTCAGGCTGGTAGGAGAGGGTGCTGGAGAGAAGCCAGTCATCCAGGTACGGGAAAACATAAATGCCCTGGTGGCGCAGAAAGGCCGCCACCACCGCTAAACATTTGGTGAACACTCGGGGGGCCGAAGAAAGGCCAAACGGGAGTGCTCGGAACTGAAAATGTTTCTCCCGGAAAACAAAGCAGAGAAAGCGATGGTGGACTGGGAGGATGGGGATATGCAGATAAGCATCCTGCATGTCCAGGGAGCACAGCCAAGAGTTTTGATGGAGCAGGGAAAGGAGCCCCTGAAGGGTTAACATACGAAACTTCTTGTGTTCGACGAAGATGTTTAGTGTGCTGAGGTCCAAGATCGGTCTCAGGTCGCCCGTTTACTCTGGAACCAGGAAGAAGTAGGAGTAAAATCCCCTTCCTATTTGGCTTAACAGGACAGGCTCTATGGCTCTCTTTAGGAGAAGTGCCTGGATCTCGAGAGACTATGGGGACCTGATCCCAAGGATAGAATGACTGTCCTGGAGGTTGAGGGGTTGGGATTTTGCTGAATTCTCATCGAGTGACCTCGGTGGATGAGCTGAAGCACCCAGTTTTCTGCTGTGCGGACCTCCAACCTTCCAGGTGGAGCGAACCTCCCTCCGACTGGTTCCTCCTGATGTGCGAGGAGGCAGCAGAAGGAGGAAAGGAAATCCAGGGCATGAGGGGAGCTTTGCCCCAGAGGCCTGTTTTTGAAATTTGGACTGTGGGGTTTGAGCTCCTGATCCAGGTGCGCATTTCTTTGCTTGGCGCTTAGCCTGGGATTTGTTCCACCTTCTTTGGCGGTGAAAGGGCTGCTTTTTCTGTCCCATCTTGTATAAGGAACGGACATCCCTCAATGAGCATCTGCTCTCCTGCAGCCCGTTACTAATGTCTTTAGTGTCATCGCCAAAGAGGACAGAACCCCTGAAAGAGGCATCCAACAGAGAGGGCTGCACATCCTGCGCCAGTCCCGCTATACAAAGCCAGGAGAGGCATCGGAGGCAGATCCCCGTGGCGACTGCTCTCGCTACTGAGTACACAGAGTCATAAGCAGCCCGAAGGGCGTGGCGGCATGAGGATTTTCCCCATCCTTACTTTATCCAAGAGCTTCTTCCTCAGGGTTTCATCTTGAACATCCTGGAGGTCCCTTTCAAGGTCCAAAAGAGAAGCTTTTTGAAAGGCAACCATGTGCGAGACATAATTGAGGGAACAAAACGCACAAGACAATGACGAATAAATTTTTCGCCCAAACTGGTCAAGTTGATGGGAGGCGAAGAACTCACATGTTTGGGCTGAGCTGAGGCGGGTTGTGAGCTGCCGTGATGACCCTAGAGTCAGCCCTTGGGATGGGAGTTCAGGTGAAAAAGCCCTTCCGGGGACAATAGGTGGGTCAGCTTTGTGGGAGACCAGGGAATGAAGGACAGTTGTTGCCAGACTGTGGTAACTAGGTCCTCGTGAGGTCCCATCCACGGAATGGGAATAGGGTCCGTGGTGGCCAGATCCAGGTGCTGCATAGCTTATGCTGGGGATCAAGCTCTTTGGATGGCCAACCACTTGAATTGAATGAACGTAGCAAGTCTCCGAAGGAAGGATCCTCTGGAGGTGACTTTGGTGAGTCTTTTGGAGGAACCTCCACGGGAGATCTGGGGTCTGACCCGTCCGAGTCGGAACTAGTGTCAGAGGAATCAGAGCCAGAAGGAGCAGAAGGGTCTGGTTCAGTAATGCCTACTGAAACAGAGGTAGGGATTCTGGAGACAGGAGGCAGTGGAGAGGTCACCGTAACCAAGGGCTCCCTCACTGGCTGTCGCAACTCCGACACAAGCTGCGCTCTACCCTCTTTCCACCAACGAGGGACGGACTCAAGTTCCGGCACCAGAGGAGGAGGAGGAGGTGGTGGTTGATAACTCGGATAACTCTGGTACTGCGCATAGTGCCAGGATGGATAATACGGGTACCCTGGGTAGCCCAGCGTGGGATGTCCTGGAGTAGGATAACCTGTCGTCGGGAATGATGACGTCGGAAAGCCCGGCGTCTGAAAACCCAGCGGACAGCTCGGCGTCGGGGAAACCCGGCGACGGAGGCGCGCCCGCATGTGGGAAGGAGGGTTCCTGTGGAATGAACCCAGACAAAGGGCCCGCAGGGGGAGGTGCTGTGCAGCCTGGAAGGGGCACTGGGACGTGTAGCGCGCCAGAAGTACTGGGGGGGTGGAGGTTCCATACTCGGGTCCTCTGTTGGCAGTGGAATGAACTCCGGCGATGGAGGAAGGCCTGGCGAGGGGGGGGGAGACACGAAGTGCCCCTGACGGCAGGTCTGATTGCGACTTTGCTAAGGCAAACAGCAAAGGGTCGGGTGGCGAGTCTCTAGGGTGAAGGACCCTGGGAGAGGACGGGCCAACTGGTCCCTCACTCTGTCCGACGTCGGGGGGCCAAACTGGAGCCCGACAGGAGAGTGGGCGGATCTACACAGGCGTCGTAAGAGCCGGCGTCCAATGGAACGGATCCCGGCCAGGCTAGAGACGGCTGTGAGGCCGCCTCTAGGCTGATCGGTGGAGGCCGTGCGCCCTTCGCCGGAGGTGAGGGGTGACTTACCAGCAGGATCAGTCAACAGAATTACCACCTCCAAAGAGGCAACCCCCGACTGCCCGCTCACCTTGGCAGGAGGGGGGGGAGAAGAGGCACGGCCCAAAGAAACGGACGGGGCACCCGAAAAAGTACTCACGGTTGCCGACCTCCCTGATGGCAATGGACTCCTGTCCCGGTGCTTCTCCTTACTTTTCCTTTTCTTAGGGACCAGCGATGACAACCTTTCCTAAAGTTTTTGAAGCTCCCTTTCCATAGACGCCAAGCGTCGGGTCAATAGATGGGCCTCAAGGGACCTCTTGCGACTGGTTCTGGTCGCCTGGTTGAAGGCCTGGAAGATGGAACACTCCTGGACGTCGTGCTTCGAACTGAGGTAGAGGAGGCAGCGGGAATGGTCGTCCCTGTGCGGGATTTGAGTGCCACATTTAAAGCACTTTTTCTTCTGTCTAAAAGACATCAATTTGAAGAAAAATGTTTGTAAGAATTTTACAAGAGGCGAAGAAATACTTCGAGAAATACAATGCGGATGTTAGCTGTTCTGACGCGAGCCGAACGTGACTGAGCCGATGGCGGGAAAGAACTGGAGAGCGGGTGCGGGACCGCCTCTTTTATATCGGGCTGAAGTTCTACGCCTGACGCCGGGGTGGTCCCCGCTGATGATTGCTATCTACAAGTTTGCGTGCAGACCGGACGCCAGGGAGCACAGTCCTATTGTGAACCACCTGCAGGAACCCTCAAGTAAGATCTACTGTTACAGGTGAGTGAGTGTTTCTGGGATGTGGATATGTTGTCCTTATCCACACTGGTTGGCAACTCTATAGCAGTTCTTTGTGAGAGGGAGGCAAGCCACACACCCCCTATAAGGAACGAGATGGAGAACTAAGGCTCCAAAACCAGCATCGGCGTGACTCTAGGGGTTGATTAGTAATGGGTAATGAAGGTGTTTGCCGACTTCCAGGTAGCAGCCCTGCAGATATCCTGGATAGGGATGTCCTCAAAGCAGCCACTAATGAAGCAGTATGGCGGGTAGAATGAGCTCTTATCCCTCTGGGAGGCTCCTTGCCCGTAACCAGTAGCTGAGATCAATGCAGGATGTTATCCATCTGCCAATCAGCCACTTTGTTACAGGTCTACCAGGTGCAGCTTCAGCGTAGGTGACAAATAGCTGGTGAACCTCTCCCCAAACTTTAGACATTCGCTGCTTATAATAAGAGCGTGCTTGTCTCGGGTCCAAAGTATGGAGCCTGTACTCAGCCTCCGAGGTGTAACTGGGGTAGTACACTGGCAAAGTCAACACCTGGTTAAGGTGAAACTCCGACACCACCTTCGGAAGGAATTTCCGGTGGGGACGCAGGACAACCTTGGCCTGTGGAAGACCAGATAGGGAGACTCAACAGAGCGCGCCTGTAGTTCCCCAGTCCTTCTGGCTGATGTGATAGCTACCAAGAAGGTGGTCTTCACAACCAAGAAGGTGGTCTTCCACAACAGGTGTAACATCTCACACCTATGCATCGGTTCAAATGGCTTGCCATGAGCTTCCCAGTACCAGCAGTAGATCCCACGGTGGTGATGGTTCACGCACAAGGGGAAATATGGTCAAGCCTTTAAAGAAGCGCAGACCACCTTCTCTGTGCCACTGCTCAAGGACTGGCTGGCCCACACCTGGTAAGCAGAGATGGCTGCCAGGTGCACCTTGAGGGTCGAGACTCAAGACCTCCTCAGAGAGAGACCAAAGGTGTCGGGATGCTGGCCACTAGACAGGACACAGGGTCCACGCCCTTGCCCTGACACCAAATGGAGAATCTCTTCCATTTGAAGGCATAACACCTCCTGGTTGACGCCTTCCTAGATGCCTCAACTACAGTGAGGATGTCATCGGAGAGACCTAAAGCCTTGAGCTCTAGCCACTCAGGAAACAGGCTGTTAGGTATAGGGACTGAAGGTCCGGATGGAATACCTTCCCCTGATTGACAGAGAGCAGGTCCGGGTGTGCTGAAAGACACCTCGGGAGCCTGGTGCTGAGGCTGAGGAGATCTGGATAGCAGAACTGGCGGGGCCAGTCTGGGGCTACCAGGATCATCCTTGCCTTGCCCACCCTGACCTTGAGGAGCACCTTGTGGACCAAGGGAAGGCATAGAAGAGGCCTGGGATCCATGGTCTCAAGAAGGAATCCCCCTGCAGCGAGCCCTGCTGAAAGGAAAGGCATGAAACAGCCTCAGCTTTGTTTTCTCCCTGGAGGCGAACAGGTCCACCTGAGGGTTTCCCCACTGGGAGAACAGGTTGTGAGCTACCGCTGGATGGAGAGACCACTCGTGGGATGCCTCGGCCACGCGGCTGAGGGCGTCCACCAGCTGATTTGAGGCTCCTGCTACATGAATGACCAGATCATCTGCCTCCACTCGGCTCACGAGGGTCCAGATACTAAGCGCTTCCCTGCAGAGGGGCCGTGAGTGCGTGCCGCCCTGTTTGCTGAGGTAACATTATACATGGTCGTGGTATTGTCCATCTGGACTTGGACCACTTGACCCAGAAGGAATGGGGCAAATGCAGCCAGCGCCAGTCAGACTGCTCGGAGCTCCAGCAGGTTGACGTGGCATTGGGATTCCTTGGGGGTCCAGAGCCCGTGGACTCTGTGGTTCCCCATGTGGGCATCCTAGCCTGTGAGAAATGCGTCGGTCATGAGAACGACAGTCGGCTCAGGGTGGACAAATGGGATCCCTCCCTGCAGATGTTCCCAAACGGTCCGCCACTGGAGGGCGTTGGACATCTTCTGGGTCACAGTGACCAGCTGGTCAAAATGACCATGTCGCTGAGACCACTGGCTGACCAGCTGAAGGGGGCGCATAGGCCACCAGGCCCATCGGACCACGGTGGTGCATGCTGCCATGTAACCCAGAAGACGCAGGACGTCCCAGACAGGATGCAAGTGCCCAACCAGAAATGATTGGGCAAAGGAGGAGAGAACCTCCGCTCTGTCCGCCTGAAGCCGGGCTCTGGCTCGGCAAGAGTTGAGCTCTGCCCCAATGAAGCAAATCACCCGTGATAGCATGAGCTCCGACTTGGCCTCGTTGATCAGGAGGTCAAGCTGAGAGCAGGTCTGAAGGGCCAGGTCCCTGAACCTCTCCACCTCTTGCTGGGTGGAACCTGCTAAGAGCCAATCGTCGAGGTAAGGGTATACTCTGCCCCCGACGCCTGAGATGGGCTGCCACCACTGTGATGCAATGAAGACCCGTGGGGAAAATGACAGGCCGAATGGCATGGCTTGGAACGCGTATAGGGTTCCCTCTGCTCTGAAGCGGAAGAACCACTGGTGAGACAGACGGATTGGGACATGAAAAAACATGTCCTAGAGATCCAGTGAGCAGAACCACGTTTTTGCTCCAGGGGTGGTATGATCTGGGACAGAGTCACCATCCTCAAGGTGCGTGGCCTGACAAACTGATTCAGGTTGTGCAGATCCAGAATGGGGCGCCAGACCCCCGTCCGCTTCGAGACAAGGAAGTACCTGGAAATGAACCCTGGGTTGACTGGAGGATCTACCACTCGAACCACTGCCTCCTTGAGGAGGACTTAGGCTATGTCATCTCTCAGAGCTGACCAAGTGTGGGCTGATACTCTCTCCTCCCGTGGGGCGCGGGCTTGGCAGGGAGGGAACTGCTCAAATGCTAGAGGCAGACCCTGGCCGACCACTTCTAACATCCACCTGTCCATGGTAACAGAAGACCAGGCGGAAAGAAAGTGGCGGAGCCGCCCCCCACAGGAGGACCCAGAGCTGGCATGACAGGAATAGGGGTGGCAACCCCTATTCTGTCACTGGGCAGGCTTGAAGGAAGAGGGTCCAGACTGGAACCTACCTGAACCCCGACCTCCCTGTCTGCGGGCAGCCCGGACTTGGGCTGAGGGTGCCAAGCTTGTGCCTGCTGTTGCTGCCCACCCTGGAAAGAGGGCTGCTTGGCAGCAGGAGCAGGGTGCTGAAAAGCTTCTTCTGCTGTTTCTTGGAGCCGGGGTGTCCTTTTGAGCAGAAGTAGCAGAGTCCAAGGTGGCACTGGACTGCTCCAGTTCGCTGAAGGTGACCATCCACACCTGGGCTGAAGAGATCGGTGCCCAGGAAAGGAACATCAGTGAGTCTGTGCTGGGTATTCGCCGTAAAGGTGGAAAGCCTCAGTCAAGCCCTGCGGCGCATGGCAACCATGGCTGCCACTGAATGGGCGCAAGAGTCCCAGAGGTCCAAGGCCGTCTGAAGATGCTGCTTGGCAACGGCTCAACCATGGTCCCAGACCTGCTTGACCGTAGTCTGAAGGTCCACGGGGGGGTGCAGGAGAACTTCGTCCAGGGAGCCCAGGAGGGCATGGGAGAAGTGCACCATGATGATGGTCAAGCTTGCCTGATGGAGACCTAGCGAGGAGGCTGCATAGACCTTCCTGGTAGAGTGGTCCAGATTTTTGGACTCCCTGTCTGGAGGTCTATCAGTGTCAGCAGAGCTGCCTGTGTGTCTGAACACAGAAGCAGTCACTAACCCCTCCACCGAGGGATGTTCCGTGAACCATGAGAGGGACGCAATGGGCACCACATACTTGAGGGCCATCCAGGCAGATGGTGCTGGGCAGGATGCTGCCAGAGCTCCAAAGCCAGGCCTACAATGGCCTAGGCCACTAGGAAGGCTTCCATAGGGGTATCCCCTCTTTTAAGAATATCTGTAAGACGGCACTCCGCCTGTTTCTGGACAGGCTCCAGGGGCATCCCCGTGGATTCAGAGATAAGGTGGAGAATTCCCAAAAATGACAAAGGGCCCTACTCCATCGACAGACTACCCACCAACTCATCATCCAGCTGATGACAGTGGAGGTCGGTGTCGTCAGAATCCAAGGTATCTGGATAAATTGGACAGCCACCAAGGTCCCCTTCTACACATCTGGGGCGATCAGTCATGAGGGTGACTGATAACCTGCGAGGAAGACCCAGAACCATCCGAGATTCCTTCGTAGGAGTCCCTCCTGAAGGCTGTTTGGGTGGCGGCTCCACCACTATCGGTGGAGAGACCGATTTCAGCCGAACCATGGCAGATTTTACAGGCTCCACGGGCGGAGGAACCGATTTTACCGGTTCCAATGGAGTCGGCTTCAGCCTGGGAGGCAAAAGCCAAGTAATGGCCAGAGTGGTAACCGTAGAAGGCTTCTGCCCGGACAGAACGAGCTGTTGCCATATTAGATCTTTGTAGCATCGAAGGAGTTTCCGATGAAGCCTCTCCTCATCTGAGGAAGATGAAGATTAACAGTGGCATCACCTCTTTTTAGAGAGCTTATGCGCCTTCCTCGGCCTCTCAGTCAAGGGGGTCCGAGATCTCGACCTCGATCGGACTGCCCGAGCGGGTCGTTTGGGGGACATCAGGGGAACCAATGATTTTCCCGGATCAGGGACTGGTTCCTCGATGGGATTGCCAGCAGGGTTTCCTCATCAGGAAGAGACAGTCCTGGAGAGCGAGCTGTCGGCCTCGTCGGGCAACAACAGATCGACAGGGTCGAGAGTGATATCTACTGCATCGTTGATCGAGACCTCGGCCGGCTGACCAGTCGGCAAAGCCGAGAAGCCGGTGGCCGAAGAAGCAGTCTTGAACAAAGCAGAGACTGGAGATTCCTGTGACCGAGATCGCTCTCAATCCCAAGAACGTCTTTGCCGAGAAAAGAATCTCTCAGTTCCTTGTCCTTCTTATGGGACCGGGAGGTATGCGAGCCCGAAGATTCCTCGCCCTTGGTGGGGAGAGATAGGCACATCTCCAGAAAGGAGCCAGAGAACGTGGAGCCCAGGTTGAGTGGAACAAAAATCGACCGATAGGAGAGCTCCGCGGCCCATGCTGCCTCTTCCTTGAAGGCCTGCATCTGTTCAACTGCTGGCGGACCCCGCAGCCATGGAGACCGCCCTCCGGGACTCTTTGGATTTCACGGTGGATTCAGTTTCTTGAGGCCTGCCAACTTGAGCCATCTGGGGCGATCGTGAGAGACGTTCAGGTGAAAATTGATACCTCTACGCATGCCTGGGTGTCATGGCTGACACCCAAGCAGTAGCGATCGGCATGTGGGTCTGTGTGCTACATTTTCTAGCCATATGGGTACCAGCGAAACCAGGGAAGATTTATCTTCCATAATCTAATAGCAAAAGTCTAACCTTAGCTCGAACAAGCTTAATCTTCAGAGGATCAGAAGAAATCGGGTCAGGGTTATACCACCCGGTGTGGTGAGAGAGGAGCCAGCTTGAAGACCTTCCGCAAGAATTAAAGGAAAGGGACATGCCAAGAAGTGTGGATGAACAACATATCCATGTCCCTAGAAACCTCCTGCCCAAGAGGGGACAACGCGTCTCGACAGAACACACCAGACCCTGGATCTAGCAAGCAGAAATTGGGCAGTTTGGCACTGTGTAGGGATGCAAAGAGGTCCGGTTCTGGAAGGCCCCACCTTTTGAAAAGGTTGTCTACTATGTCCTGTAGTAGCTCCCATTCATGAGCCTGAGACAGCAGCTGAACCTGTTGGCTAGGGTGTTTTGAACCCCTGGAACGTGAACCGCTGTGAGTTCCTGGTTATGCTCCACTGCCCAGTACCATACCTTCATGGCCTCTCTGCAGAGGGGAAAAGAATGTGTGCCCCCTTGCTTGTTGATGCAGAAGACCACTGGCATGTTGTCTGACTGGATCAGCAAAGGCCCTGGCAGGAGAATCATCTGGAACACTTGTAGGGTGTAAAGAACGTCTCATCTCCAACACGTTTATGTAGAGGTCTCGTTCCAGAGGGGTCCATGTCCCTCTTGTCTGGTGGACTCCGAAATGTGCCCCCATCCTAGCCCCGAGGCATCCATTGTCAGGATTTGCTGAGGACTGGGACTTAGAAAGGGAGCCCTGGATTCTAAAAAGGAAGGGGTGAGCCACCACTCCAGTGTCTGATGTACTGCCTTGGAGGCTCGGACTGGCTGTTCAAGGTTGTTCAAGCGCTGGTCCCACTGAACCCTGAGGTTCCACTGCAGAACCCTCATGTGCAGACAAGCTAAGGGACCAGGGACTATAATGGCTGCCATGTAGCCTAGCAGCTGCAGTACCATTCTGGCTGAAACTTGATTTGTGGAGACCAATCTCCGAGCCAGCGCCCTCAGTCGATCTGCCCTGTCTGAAGGGAGGTAGGCCCTTGCTTGGACTGTGTCCAGGATGGCCCCTATATACTGCACCCTCTGGGTAGGCTGGGGGGATGACTTGAGAAGGTTACGGGTGACTCCCAGATCCTGGAACAAACAAAGGGTGTCTGCCAGAGAGTGACATAGTTGATCTCTTGTGGGAGCTGTTTGAAGCCAGTCATCGAGGTAGGGGTAGACATAATGCCCCTGCCTCTTGAGAGCTGCTGCCACTACTGCCAGGCACTTGGTGGACACCCTGGGTGCTGAAGAAAGGCCGAATAGCAGTGCTCTCCCTGAAAAGTGAAGCGGAGACACTTTCTGTGGGATGGCAGTATCTTTATATGCATGTAGGCGTCCTGCATGTCCAGGGAGCAGAGCCAATCCCCTTGGTGAAGCATAGGGAGCAATCCCAGCAGTGTCACCATCCTGAACCTTTTGTACTCAACGAAAGTGTTCAGTTGACTGAGGTCCAGGATGGGACGAAGGTCCACTGTCTTCTTCAGAATGAGAAAGAAGTGGGAGTAGTATCCCTGTCCTCTTTATGACTGAGGTACAGCCTGGATTGCTCTCTTGTCTAGGAGGGCTTGGATTTCTGCTGAGAAGCCCTGCATGGAATGAGGAGCAATGGGAAGGCACAGGTGGGTTATCTGGAGAGATCTGCGTAAACTCTCATGCATAACCCCACTCCATTATCTGAAGTACCCACTAATCCACGGTGATGTTGGACCAGACGTTAAGGTAGAGGGAGAATCTTCCTACTGCCTCCCCTGCAACTCCGCCGGGCGGACAGAAAGTCATGCCAAGGTGGTGGGCGTGGGCAGGGGAGCTCTGGCACTTTTGGGTCCCTGGATTCCTGCAGATGGGGGGGGGTACCCCTTCTCTTGAAACCACCTCTGTGTTGCTGTCTCCTTCCTTGCTGACCGTGTTGCTTATGAAAGGGGCAGCACCTGGGTGCAGCCAGCTTGGATTTGTACATTTTGTGTACCTCCGAAACCGCCTTCCCCGAATCCTGTAGGCCAGTGATTAACTTTTCTGCCTCTTGTCCAAAAAGGATTAGGCCCTGAAAAGATGCATCAAGAATTGCATCTTGAAGATCCTGGTGGAATCCTGAGACCCGAAGCCAGGAGTGGTGTCTCAGACATACGTCAGTGGCGGCAGTGTCTGCTGAGTCATACGAGCATCTGAGAAATGAAAATTATGTACCTACCGTAACTGTTGATCTTTCTGTGTATCTTCACCATTCATCACTAGTGGTATAGCGCCGAACTAGGACCCCCAGGAGACTTTTTCTATGGGTGAAGTCGACGAGGGCTGGCGCCCGCCCCGAGGCAGACTTTCCACGTGGCGCAGGTTGGCACTATCGGTCATTGACCGCCCCAGCCCCAGTTCTGAGACACGGAAAGTGTAAGGAAAGGAGGTGGAGGCAAGGAGCCCAAGGATAGATAAAAGGAAAGGATATTTATAAACTAAAAGGAGAAATAAACAACAGAGGAAACAGGAAGGAGAAACTACGTATGGGAAATTGGGTAAAGGGGAAGGGGCCCCAATCTCTGGAAAGGAGGAGAAGAAAGAAAGAGGTATGAGGGAGGGGGAAGATAAGAGGACCACACCCCCAGAAGAGATTCTGAACCTCAGGGCTTTGACAAGAACGATAAACCAGAATCTGGATTATTAAGTTAAGAGCTACCGGGAGGCAAAGCCTGAAACTACTAAGCAGCATTCGCCTGGAAAGGGCCAACCTTAAGAGTAGGGGGTCAGGAATAGGGGTGTCTCTTGTACCCCCCTCCCCCCAAAAAATAAGGGAAAAACTTAAGTGCCAGGAAGGACATCCAAGGATATCCAATTTAAGGTTATTAAAACCAAGGGTTTGAGGTCAAGGGAAAAAGGGAGGGGGGGACAGGAGGGGTCCCCCCGCCCAATCCCTCACCTCACTCCAGACAGAAGCGAGGGGAGATAAGATCAATGAAGGAGGAGAGGAATCCCCCCAACCCCAAATAATACCGCCTACAGGAGAAAACTCCTCCCTGTGTGTTTCCAGGGTCCCCTTCCTCCTAACCACAAGGGAGAGGAGAGCGAGGAGAAAAACAACAGGGAGACACACAGGAGGGAGCCCAGAGAAGGAGACCACAAGGGGAAGGAGGGCGGGATTTAGTGATGAATGGTGAAGATACACAGAAAGATCAACAATTATGGTAGGTACGTAATTTTTATATCTTATCTGTGTCAATCTTTGACCCCATAAGGTCATGAGGGGCCACTGAGGCACCCGAATATGTAAGTGTGCCAGGGGAACAGTCACTATGGTGGCCATGTAACCGAGCAGTTGGAGCATGGTTCGAGCCGGAACTTGGGTAGAGGAGGAGACCCGAACAGCCAGGTTCTGAAGCTCAGCACCTGTCTGGTGAATGAAAGGGCTCTCCCTTTCTCTGCGTACAGAATGGCACCTATGTACTAGAGGTACTGTGACAGCCAAGGACATGATTTTGGGATGTTCAGCGTGATGCCCAGAGACAAACACCTCGAAGGTGTCTGACAGAGCTGACAGGAGTTGGGCTCTGGAAGGAGTGGTCAGGAGCCAATCGTCTAGGTAAGAGTCAACGGTGGCCCTGGCGCTGCAATGCCATGGCCACTACCGTGAGGGATTTCATGAAGACTCGCACCGCTGAAGAGAAGCTGAAGGGCAAGGCTCTGAAGTGATAATGCTCCCCCTGGAACGCAAAGTGAAGGAACCTCTGGTGAGCTGGAAGGATCGGGATGTGCAAGTAGGCGTTCTGCATTTCCAGGGAACAAAGCCAGTCCCCCTTGATGCAACATGGGGATCAGTCCTGGCAATGTCACCATCCTGAACCTCTTGTATTCTATGAAGTGGTTCAGGAGGCAGAGGTCCAAGATGGGGAGTAGGTCCCCCATCTTCTTGGGAACCAAGAAGAAGTGGGAGTAGAATCCTGTCCCTCTCAGAGACAGAGGTATGGGCTCTATGGCCCTCTTGGACAACAAGGCTTGAATCTTGTCTGAGATGAGAGTTGCGTGGGATTGGGAGCACCGAGAAGGAACTGTAGGTTTGTTGGGAGGACTCTCGATAAATTCCAGAGTGTGTCCCTTCTCGATGATGTCCAGTACCCAAGCATTGGAGGTGATGTTGGGTCACCCTTTTAGGTAAAAGGAGAACTGAAGAACTGACCCCCTATTGCCTCCCCTATGGGAGGGGGGTGGGCAAGGCATCAGGCATGGGTCCTTGGGGTGGGCAGGGAGACCTGGGAGGATTTGGCACCTCAAGATCCAGTGGCTCCAGAGGGCTGAAAGGAAGCCTTTCATTTGAAAGGACCTCTGGGCTGTTATCCATAGGACTTTTGGGAGTTGGGATGCTGAAAAGGCCTTTTCTTGGCAGAAAAGGGCTCAGACCTGTACATTTGGTAGACTGGACAACCTTCCCAGAGTCCTGTAGGTCTGTGATAATTTTCTGTGCATCTTCCCTGAAGGGGACAGACCCATTGATGGGTGCCTCCAGGATAGCATCCTGGAGGTCCCGCCAGAACCCTGTCATCCTCAACCAAGAATGGTGTCTGAGACAGACTCCTGTCACTGCGGCACGAGAGGCCGTGTTGGCGGAGTCGTAGGAAGTTTATAAAACTTGCTTGCCCGTGGCAAGTCCTGACTGTAGAACATCTAGAAGTTCCGTTTTGTGTGTGTGTGTGTGTGGGGGGCGGCTGTCTTTGGTGAAACTCCACATGCCTTTCCCTACAGAGATTTTGGTACTGCACCATATGGGCTAAAAATTTTAAGACCATATGGTGCGTGTGGCTAAAGAAAAAAAACTTCCTCCCGAAAGTATCCAATTTCTTGGATTCTTTGTTGGGTGGTTGTCACCTCATATGTCTGGGCTGTTTAGTTCACCTGTGTGCTGCCGTGAGAACCAAAGAGTTTGCTTTGGGGTTTTCCCCTAAGAACATCTCACTCCTGGGAGATTTGTAGAGCCGATCTGCTTTCTTTGGGACAATCGTGGCCCTAGACAGGTGTTTCCATGCCAGTTTAGTCACACCTTGGAAAGGCGGGACTAAGGAGGGTGTGACAGGGTGGACTAAGACCCTGTCCCATTTGTTCTGGAGAAAGTGTTTAAATGCAAGGATCTGTCCTTTCTTTTTCTCTCTCTTGTCTATCTGGTTGCGCAACCAAATTTTCCTGTGAGACTTTGGATTTGATCACCCTGACAATCTCGCAGTTCTTTGCCTCTCACTGTCTCAGTTTTCTCTTGCTGTCTGTTTTTCTCCCTTGCATATCTAGATCTGCGGATATAAAGATATGTGCAAATCATTGTATGGAAATGTAACCGATATTGGGATCCCTTTTGTTTAGAAAATATATAGTGTTAATGTTGAAATATATAAAATTATATTTTGAGATCACTGCAGAAAGCTATTGTAAACGCTAGAGGTTACCTGAATGCAAATCTTCCAGCCTTTTGCAAAAGGGGCCTCAGCAAGCACAATGTTCTAGCAGCTCCTGCCTGATATTTAAAAGAACAGGATGTTTGCTAAGAGTGGGGGTTGAAAGGACTTATAAGAGAGCTGAGCTGCAACTGCTGAAGAAAAGGGACACAGAGACTTCAGTAAATCTACTGTATTTCCCCTCTGTACATAGTTATTCTGAACAAGTTTTTAATTTTTTATGTTACTGCTACTGTAAACAAATATTTTTGGTGAATTCTACAACTGCTCCTGGTTTTCCCTATGCTTCCTGACCTGTACCTCAACGACAGAGGGACTACCACAGGTTTGGGGTCATTCACACCCAGAAAGTTAGCAAGCCTGCATCTTTCTGGGTCCAGCTCTTCACTATCCCATTGACTGAGGAAACTGAATATGGCGCATCACGTCCATAAAAGCTGGGTCATCTGGGGGCAGCCTCGGCAAGTCCCTATGATCCTCTGGAGGTGGAGGGAAAGACTCCTTGTCCAACGAGTCCGAAGATGAAGATCTCCCTTCCGAATAATCCAAGGAGGGGATCTGGAAACCATCTGTCTGGGTCTATGCCCAGACTTTGGACGACTAGGAGACTACCTTGAGGAGGAAGTCCTCCTGCGACCCCCTCGGTGGGGTACTACCTCATCTAAACCTTTCCTAGGGGGTGAGGGGCACCTTGGGGTGGGTGGTTGCCCTGTGGGAGGTGGCATTGATGGAGGCACTGGGGCCAGAGCCAAGGGTGGCGCCACTGATGCGGGAGGTCTTTCCTCGGGGAGAAGGTCCCCTTTAACTGTATTCTACAATGCAGTAAAAAGTGTACCTACCTCAGCTAGACAGACTAAAGAGGGCTGCGGACACTCTGGTTCCTTGGGAACGTTTGCCAGGTCTGGCATCAGGTCCAAGGGAGTACTGGGCCCCTGGCGTTTTACCCGGCGCCTGAGGATCCCCTGTCACCAGGTCCCCTGGTGGATGGTTAGGAGGTGCTAGGCCGGTCATCAGGTCTGGTGTGTCCGGGACCTCCGACGACCATCTCTCTGGCATCTGGATTGGGGACGCCGGCTTAGCTGGAGTCAGGTCTTCTGGCAAACGAGGTAGGGGCGTAGGTGAAGCCAGAGTATGACCCTCCTTGTGCCAGTGTCTCCTCCGACTGCTCAGTTGGCGATTTAGGGGCGGTCGTCGACTGAGAGGATTCAGAGGATGAAGTGGAAGTCAGAGTCTGACGTTTGGTGTCAGACGACCGCTTCTTGGGGAGCCATCTCTGGAATGGCCAAAGTGCTCCTGATGCCCATGCCTGTTGTCGGGTCCTGAGGGCATGCCAGACAGTGGTGTTGCAACTGGACAAATGGCAGATTTCTTGCCAGTGGAGGTCTTGGCTGTCACTCTGGCCTTGGCCCATGTGACCTGTTGGAAGGGCTGAAGGCTCAGAGAAGGACCCAAAGGTCCATGCCCGAACCCCACCCAACTTCTGGATAAGGGGGGGCCTTCATCAACAGCAGCCCCGGAGGAAGAGAGGCCTGCCGGGGCTCTGAATTTGCCTCCCGTGGAGGTGAACTCAAGACTTACCCTTCCGGTGAGGAGACGGGACAGGAAATTACGTACTTACCGTAATTGTTGATCTTCTTGGACAGTCTCCATCACTCATTCACACTAGTGGGATAGCGCCAGAGGCGCTAGGACCAAGAGGGAGCCAACATTTTTCAGAAGGGTTGGTGCCGAGACAGGACCACGCATGCGCGGCACCGTGAGACTAGCTCGCGCCTGTGTAGACTATCTTGGTGTTGACCCTCCAACCACCTCAGTACCTTTTTGACCGAGGAGGTGCAGCGTAGCTAATGAGAATAGCTTATCCTGACTTTCTGGGCCTGAGAGGGCCCAGATGGCCCTTGCAAGAAGGGTCAAAGAACAATGTCTTCACGACCTGAACTATAAGACTATGAAGACCAGGAAAGAAAACGAGTGAACCCAGGGGATGGTGGGTGGGCATGTGTGTGAAAGAGTGATGGAGACTGTCCAAAGAAGATCAACAATTACGGTAAGTACTTAATTTCCATATCTTCCTGAACTAAGTCTTCATCACTCATTCACACTAGTGGGAGAGTACCATGCTAAAACCAACAACCCTGAGTAGGGTGGTAGGAGATAGGGTTCACTCAGAAAGGACTGCCAAGGACTGTCCTGCTAATAAAAAGAGCCATCTTGGAAAGAGCATCTAGAACATAGTGCTTACAGGATAAGCGCTCGAGTTGTAACACCACTTTGCAGATGACTGCAATGGACACAAAAATGAAACTCTGCCAGGAAGCCACAACCATTCTAGGAGAGCGGGAGAAACTGACCTCACAATTTGGTCTAGGACAAAATTAATAGTGTCAAAGACTTGTACTAATCTAACGTAAAAGGACCTCAGGAACTGAAAGAGCCGGAGGTAAAGTCTACTGGTTCAGGGTAGACCAAAAAGCGCAGATAGAACCTCCACTACCAAGTATGGCTGACCTGCGAACAACACGTCCAGGAGCACTTGAACCCCTTACTTGGTGAGCATAAGGAGGTCCAGGTGGGGTTAGCCCATCAAGGAGAATGGTTTCCACTTAGTCACTGAAACCTTCCTGATGGAAGGCCAAAGCACGACTTAGACGCCTCTTGTGGTGGTCTAGTAGAACCAGATCCTACCCACTTATTCTAAAAAGGAATCCTCCTGCCCCTGTGTGCCTGTAACTGTAGTAGCAGTCTCTGAACTCAGGGAAGAGAGGGAAAGTGTACAGGAGGACATGTCCACTGCGGAAAAACATTCAGACAGAAAAAAAACGGGCTGGATTTCTAAGGCAAACAGAGGCAGATGTGCATTGAGGAGGGACGCAGCAGGACAAAGTTAGGGCTAACCCATTCATTGAAAGTGTCTCAATAGCGGCAGAAGTGACTCAATGCAGTGAGGTACCGCTCACTCTGACCTTCCTGAAGGGAGTAGGAAAGGACTCTAGTTTGCTTGCTGATGAAAAACAAACATCACAGTTTCATCATGCACTCAGAGAGGATAACTTTGTGAGTGACTGGCACGGAACCAGTGCGCAGGAACCGAAGGTGTGAATATTGAGAAGCCATCTCAGAAAAAAGACCTACTTGACCTACGGTCAAGAAGAAGCATGTTGTCTGTTAAGCTGAAGCAAGCAAGGAAGTAGGAACCTGAGCTCTGACTCGCTGGAGAGAAACTTCTGGTGCTGCAAGGCTCTGATCAAGAGAAGAAAGCCTGATAAAATAAGAGGGTCCAACAGACTGGGTAGTCACCTAGGTCTAGGAAATATCTCTGAATAAGAAAGATCTCTCTTGGAGAAAAGAGATGACCCATAGCTCCACTGGATTGGACTCCCCCTAGGGGTAAAAGAAGTCAGGTACTCTTTACCGTAGTTTATAGACGACCGATTCAGGGGCTGAGGCGGAACCTGATCAGATCCAAAAGGGTGGTATCGGGCAATTTCTGCTAGACCCTATGCTGTGATAATGTTTTTTTTTTTTTTTTTTTTTTAATACCATCAGTCCGAGCCTGACAAGGCTTTCAGGCTGCTATTTTGCAAGGATTGCCGGACACAAAAATGAAGAAGATGTCGTCCATCTGAGGGGCAGGAGGAGCTTGAGCGTCCATAACTGAAATCGTGACCGGACCAATAATCACAGCTGAAGAAATGTTAACCACCTGTGCCGATGAAGCCACTGAAGGGGCAGTATCACAAGGGGGCTATATACCCCTATCAAAGGAGTGAAACAGGCTGTACGGCTTCCGACCATTGAATCAGAATGTTTCACAGAGTGTAATTATCCTGACGACTGAAGAGAGTCTCGACACAGAAGCGTTTGGTCCGTGGGTGCAGTCCGAAGTACTATAGTGGACCCCCTCACTGAGGAACAACTGAAAAGAACTTCCATCACAGAGTCTGGTGATAGAGAAGGCTTGCCCTCCAGTAAATAAATGAGTCATCCGCTGTATCACCGAAAAGTAGGACAGGGAAAAGTGTCATCCAGATGCACTTCTACCCCAGAAGGACCCCTAAAGGGAGACCTATGACAGAGCCACTAGAGACTTTGCCATCAGGAAGGGTGTCGAGGAGCTCGGCACAACTTAAGGAGCCGAGAAAGTGCTAAGCAGAATGAGCGATTCCACTGGCAGAACAGCACAGAAGAGTTCCATCAGCAGAAAACTGCTGGATGTCACAAGATCCCATGCAGACTTGCACTCACTAAGATCTGTGGAAAAATAATCCGCAGAACAGGACTTCATCCTGTGGAAAACATCGCCACAAGCTCTGCGGAAGAAGAGGTCTGCAGAGAGAAAATCCAGCACTAGTTCTGCCTGACAGCACCAACTGACACCGCCCGTGGTACCAGCATCACTCGTGGCACAGGATGGCACCAAGCAGTGCTTATGCCATCCCGGGTGACACCCAGGGCACCCACGGTGGTACCCACAGGCACCCCGCAACAATGGCACCCTGACACTCATGGCGCCACACGCTGCAGCATCAGCACCATTACCCGCTGTATCGCCAGTGGCACCGTGAAACCACGGCACCACAATAGCACCCGCGGCACTGTAGGGCAATGACGGTGCCGACCCATGGCACTGACACCAGCGGCGCCAACATCAACCCATGGCGCCGACACCAACACTAGTGGTGCCGCCCACGGCACCGACGCCAAAAGCAGCGGCACCATCCACAGCGCCAGACCTCCGGCACTACCCATGATGTCGACCGCGGTGCTGAGGAGAATGCCAACAGAGAAAATCCTGAGGAGAAAGGAAAAAGAGGTGCCCATGCTGGCCCCTGCAAGGAAAGAGGGAGGGTAGAATGAGGGATCCAAGTGCCCGAGCCCGGAGGCCCTAAATCAGGAGCATCACAGGAAAACTGACGAGAAGTCACAATTCTGCTCCACAGGAGCAGCCTAGAGGTTAAACTGCTCACCAAATTCCATCGAGGACAGAGATGGAGTCCGGAGTCGAAGAACGTAGCCATTAAGGGCAGGACCAAGGGGAACCCAACAAAGTCGGTTCAGGCCTATCGCCCTGACCGACCGACAATCCCCATGCAGACATACCAGAGGGCAACCTCGAGCAGCACCAATTCTTCTTCCCCAACGAGAAAAAAGAGCTCAAGGTAAGCGGGCGGATCCCTGAACTGCCAGATTCGTGCTTCGTGGACTGTCCGCCCCCCCTCCCCGAAAGCACAGGATCTGTCTGTTGTCGGACTCCCACCTTCAAAGGGCGCATGGACCGATACAGCCCTCTGCCATAACAACTTTCAAATGAAGTCTTCCCGTCCACCGCCACGCCTAAGGATGCCGCTGTTGATGGCAGGTGAGAATTTTTCTTCTTCATAATCTTCTTTTCTTCTTGTAGAATAAGAAAATACTACTAAAATGTTAAATAGAATGAATACTAAAATGGCTAAAAGCTGCTGTCGATAGATGAAAACTTTGACTCCAGCAGACGAGCGATGTCGACATCCAAGCGCGTCGTGGTAGAGAAAAGGAACTGAGGCAGTTGGAGGGTTGATGCCAAGATAGCATACACAGAGCCGGAGCTAGTCTCGCGGTGCCGTGCATGCGCGGTCCTGTCTCAGCACCGACCCTTCTGAGAAATGTTGGCTCCGGCTTGGTCCTAGTGCCTCCGGTGCTATCCCACTAGTGTGAATGAGTGATGGAGACTTAGTCCAGAAAGATCAGGACTCAGACCTATGTTTCTCCTTCTCCATATGGTGGTACTTCCCGCCAGTCCTCTAGTCCTTAAAGGAAGGCAGGGACTTGTAGATGGAAGAGGAGCCCGCTGGTTTCAGTTGGAGAGCGTCGAGTTGTTGCTCCATGAGGTAGGCATTCAAGGTCTTCAAGTGGCAGATCTGGCTGCGTCGGTAGTGCGAGAAAGTGCCCATGTCATGGGTAGGCCCTAGGCAGAAGAAGCACACTGAATGGCCATCCTTGGCTGGGATTTTTTGTACCACAGGCACACTTAGACTTCTGCCGCTCGGCTGTAGTCATAGGAGAAGACATAAAATGGTAATCTCTGAAAAAGAAACAGTAATAGGGTTCGCAAAGCGTAGCACAAAATGGCGGTCGACAGTAGCAATGAGACGTCTGTGAAGTTGATGTGCACAGGTCAACGGTGGGAGAACTGGAAGTGGGACTGGGGACCGCCCCCTTTATACCACTGGCGGAGGGCTGACGTCGGGGGCAGTCCCTGCTGGGAACTGCTACCTAGAATTTTCCATGGGGTCCAAGTGCCTGCCGGAATAGTCCTCATTGTGTAGCCTGCTGCAAGAGCTCCAACTCAAAGAAGGATTACATATTACACTGTAGCGTAGAATTATAATTTTTACAAGGTCAAATCCATGCAGTAAAGCTGCATTTGAGTACAAGGAGATCAAGTACAGGCAGATATGTTACAATATGGCAAGTACAAAGGTCATACATATGCCATTGGCCGCCTCAAAATAAATTATTTTTATTGTAAGTACTGTGATAACCCTTCTATGAAAGAGCTGTCTTACTGCTGGACCGTTATTTTGCTGGAGTCAGTCTGGATAATTTTGGGTTTAGATTAAATATAATTCTACCTATATCATCTTCTCTTTCTGTTTGCTACCTGCTAGAGTGAAGGACTGCTACTGATGCTGTAAGGTTTGCTACCTGCTTTCTGGGACAATCAAACTGCTTACAACTATTTGTGTTGGAATCTTGTATTTCTCCACCTTGTCTGCCCAGTCGTCCCTATCAGACTCTCTTCCAGTCCTGCCACCCGGCATCTCTGATGCTTACCTCACTCCTGCTTCAACCTCGGCCAGATCGCTCTCTGGAGGTGCCCGGCTGCTGGTGTGGGGCCTGTGGATGGGTGAGGAGAATCAGTCGTCATGCTGCTGCTCTGTGTTTTTCCTTTCGTCACCCTGAGGGACTGCTGCACGTGCTATGGATGCAATGTGTGGGCACCGCCTCCACAGATATGTCACCAGCATCCTGCATGCTGTCCCTCTCCACTGGCGTGACCCTGCTACACTGCCGCCCAGACTGCTCTAGGCGGCAGAGAATCAGCAAGGCCCTGAACACCCCCCCCCCCCCGGGAGGAGAGCTGTCCTGGGGATGCTCAATTCTCCCTCCCCAGCCAGCCCCCAAGCAACCTGCATCCATTTCTGAACCTGGGTCACCAGTATGGCAGGAGGTGAAGAGCCCAGCGCCTCCACTCTCCACGTCACTGGGCCAGTCTCACTGGTTTAATTGCATTGCTAGATTTTTATGGTACCCCAGTAATAATCAATCTAGGCGTATCTGTAGTTCAAACTAAAGTATCTAACTTTATAAATCTGCAGTTTACCAAATGTGTTGCCAGATGGCCTCCAACCCACCCTGCCTTTTTGCTAAATGTATAAGGTACCCCGGTAACACCCTATCTAGGTCTACCTGGAGTACAGGTTAAGTAATTATCTTTAAAGTGATTTAGTCACATTCTGCAAATGCCTGTTCCACACAGTATGCCACTGTCACCCATGCTTCAGATGTTGAAGCTGCAATTTGTTCTGTAAAAAAATCTGTCAGTCATTTTTCTGTATGTTTTTGTTTCTGCCCACCCTCCAGTTTTCCTGTGTGTGGCCACTCCCCAGAATGATGTCATGCAAGGGAACTGTCAATGTTTTACATACAGCCACAGTTATAAAGTTGATTTAAAATGTTCGTTACTCCCTTATTTTGGTAGTGGGGACTGCAGAATAGCACCTAATATGTAGACATATAACCTAGTTCTAGAGAGGCTTGAAGAAGCTAAGTACGTGCACACATGGGCAGACTAGGTGGGCCGTAGGCCCTTATCTGCTGTCAACATCTATGTATATATGCATATACATGTAGCAAGGCATTGCAAGTACAGTACACAGCTGATTTTTCTGTCTCTCTTATCAAAGTGCAGTCGTCTATGTTGGTAGTGTTTACAGCAGTACAGTCTGTAGAAAAGTTTCTGGAAAACTGTTTTTGTGATGCAGATAGGCCAAAAAGATAATTTGCCAGTCTGTAGATGTTGCTTGACTTTTACTGCCTGCTGGTGAAGTGACAGATCTGAAGGGGCAGCTCCTGTCAGAATGTGGGAACATGATGATACTTTTCTATGTTTATGTTGAAGCCTGAATGGCTACAAGTTATTCTGGAGTGTAATTATGGGTCAGACTAATTTTTTTTGGTGTTCAGCTTCTGCTAGGAGTCCAAAATTGTGAAAGAAAAAAAGATGTCTGCAATACCAAGACTGACCAACAGAGGTCTCTGTTTCAACACAGTGCTTAAAAACTTTGTTTCCCTTACATGATGTCACGGTTGGAGGTTGCAGCACTGAGAAGAAACAAGCATTTGTCAATGCTAAATGTTGATTGCATTGGTCTGTTGAGCTCGCTCAGTGGCCCTCTGTCACTGGCTCAGTCTGTTTGTCCCAGCGCTGCAGGCTGCTCTTTTGTAGTGGCTGCTGCCTGCGTTGGCACCTTGTTCTGCTGAGGAAGAAATACGCAGCTGTCCCGACAAAGCTCCACTGAGGTGGCTCACTCCCCCTCTCTGACTCGCTCATTCTGTTTCTCCTGGCGCTGCAGGCTGCCCTTTTGTACTGGGCTCCTGCCTGTGTTGGTGGCTTTTTCTACCCACAAAGAAATCCACAGCTGTCCCGACAGAGCTCGTTGAGTCGCTCACTCCACCTGTCTCACTCACTCATTCTGGTTCTCCTGGCGCTGCAGGCTGCCCTTTTGTACTGGGCTCCTGTCTCTGTTGAGAGCCTTTTCTGCCACAAAGGATATGTGCAGCAGTCCCGACCAAAGCTCCGTTGAGCTCGCTCACTCCCTTCTCCTCACTCATTCTGTTCTGCCGGCGCTGCAGGCTGCCCTTTTCTACTGGGCTCCTGCCTGTGTTGCTGCCTTCTTATGCCCACAAAGAAATTTGCAGCAGTTACAATACAGCTCTGTTGAGGCTCACTCACTCACTCATTCTGGTTCCTGCCACTGCAGGCTGCCTTTGTACTGGGCCCTTGCATGCATTGCTGCCTTTTTCTGCCCACAAACAAATCTGCAGCGTCCCAACAAAGCCCGTTGAGCTCACTGACTCCTCCCTCACCGCCGCTCGTTCTGTGTCTCCTGGTGCTGCAGGCTGCCCTTTTGTACTGGGCCCTGCCTGCATTGGCTGGCTTTTTCTGGCCAGAAAGAAATCTAAAGCGTCCCAACACAGCTCCACTGAGCTCGCTCACTCCCCCTCTGTCACTCTCGCATTCCGTTTCTGCCGGCGCTGCAAGCTGGTCATTTGTACTGGGCTCCTGCCTGCGTTGCCGCATTTCCTGCCCACAAGGAAATCTGCAGCAGTCACAGTAGAGCTCCGTTGAGCTCGCTCACTACCACTCTGTCACTCGCTTGTTCTGTTTCTCTTGGTGCTGCAGACTGCGCTTTTGTATGGGGCTCCTGGCTGCGTTGGCACCTTTGTCTGTCCACAAAGAAATCCGCAGCTGTCCCGACAGAGCTCCGTTGAGGTCGCTCAGTCTCCCTCTCTCATCGCTCATTCTGTTTGTCCTGGCGCTGCAAGCTGCCCTTTTGCAAGGGGCTCCTGCCTGCATTGGCACCTTTTTCTGCCCACAAAGAAATCCCAGCAGTCCTGATAGAGCTCTGGTGAGCTGACTAAGTCTCCTTGTCTCACTCACTCATACTGTTTCTCCCAACGCTGCAGGCTGGCCTGTTGTACTGGGCCCCTGCTTGTATTGACGCCTTTTTCTGCCCACAAAGAAATCCGCAGCAGTCCTGACAGCGCTTCGGTGAGTTCGCTCACTTCCCCTCCCTCACTCGCTCTCTCGTTCTGTTTCTCCCAGTGCTGCAGGCTGCCCTTTTGTACTGGGCTTTTGTGTTGGGGCCTTTGTCTGCCCAGAAACAAATCCACAGCAGTCCTGACAGAGCTCAGTTGAGCTCGGTCACTCCCCCCTCTCACTCGGTCGATCTTAATCTGTCCCAAACACCGATTTCCCAGAGTGACCATGCCATTGTCTGGCAGGAATGCAAAACATACTGTAGCCAGGATGTGAAAAATGACAGCTGTAATGTTCATAAGGAGTTGTGGAAAAATGCCACTGTTGAAAATGTGGCGTGACAGTATTACAAATTTATGAAGTTACAATGGTGCGTGGAAACAGTTTAGTGCACGCTGGTAACACAGTCATGTTATGGCAGTCCCGACAAAGCTACGTTGAGCTCGCTTACTTCCCTTCTCTCACTCGCTCATTCTGTTCTGCTGGCGCTGCAGGCTGCCCTTTTCTACTGGGCTCCTGCCTGTGTTGCTGCCTTCTAATGCCCACAAAGAAATTTGCAGCAGTTACAATACAGCTCTGTTGAGCTCACTCACTTGCTCATTCTGGTTTTCCTGCCACTGCAGGCTGCCCTTTTGTACTGGGCCCCCTGCATGCATTGCTGCCTTTTTCTGCCCACAAACAAATCTGCAGCAGTCCCAACAAAGCCCCGTTGAGCTCACTGACTCCCCTCCTTCACTCGCTCATTCTGTGTCTCCTGGCTGCTGCAGGCTCACCTTTGTACTGGGCTCCTGCCTGCATTGGCGGCTTTTCTGGCCAGAAAGAAATTGAAGCAGTCCTGACACAGCTCCACTGAGTCACCACCCCCTCTGTCACCTCAAGATCTCCGCTTCTGCCGGCACTGCAAGCTGGCCATTTGTACTGGGCTCCTGCCTGCGTTGCCACATTTCTGCCGACAAAAAATCTGCAGCAGTCACAGCTGGGCTCGCTCACTGCGCTCTGTCACTCGCTCATTCTGTTTCTCTTGGCGCACTGAACTGCTCTTTTGTATGGGGCTCCTGGCTGCGTTGGCACCTTTGTCTGTCCACAAAGAAATCCATAGCTGACTCGACAGAGCTCCGTTGAGGTCCACGAGTCCCCCTCTCTCATCGCTCATTCTGTTTTGTCCTGGTGCTGCAAGCTGCCCTTTGTGCAGGGGCTCCTGCCTGCATTGAGCGCCTTTTTCTGCCCACAAAGAAATCCAGCAGTCCTGATAGAGCTCGCTTGAGCTCACTAAGTCCCCTTGTCTCACTCACTCATATTGTTTCTCCCACCGCTGCAGGCTGGCTTTTTGTACTGGGCCCTGCCTGTACTGGATGCCTTTTTCTGCCCACAAAGAAACTGCAGCAGTCCTGACAGCGCTTTAAGTGAGTTCTGCCACCCCTCCCTCACTCACCGCTCTCATTCTGTTTCTCCCAGTGCTGCAGGCTGCCCTTTTGTACTGGGCTCTTGTGTTGAGGCCTTTGTCTACCCACAAACAAATCCGCAGCAGTCCCGACAGAGCTCAGTTGAGCTCGGCCACTCCGCCCTCTCACTCGGTCAATCTTAATCTGTCCCAAATACTGATTTCCCAGGTGACGTGCTATTATCCGCAGCAGTGCAAAACATATTTTAGCCAGGATGTAAAAATGACAGCTGTAGTGTTCATAAGGAGTTGTGGAAAATGCCACTGTTGAAAATGTGGCGTGACAGTATTACAAATTTGCAAAGTTACAGGGGTGCGTGGAAACAGTTCAACGCACGCTTGTAACACAGTCATGTTATGGAGTTTCATCACCATATTTTCAACATAGGGATTTTAGGACCTCTGCTCATAAACAGTGCCACTGTCAATTTCTTAATCTGTCCCGAACACTGACTTCCCACAGTAATCACGTTATTCTGCGCCGGAACTGTGAAAACACATTTCGGTCAGGATGTGAAAAATGACAGCTGTACTGTTCATAAGTAGGTGTGGGAAAATGGCAATGTTGAAAATCTGGTGTGACAATATTACAAATCTGCGAAGTTACAAGGGTGCGTGGAAAGGGCGCAACGGACACTTGTAACACAGTCGATGGGCTATCATCACCAAATTTTCAACATAGGCATTTTAGGACCTCTGCTCATGAACAGTATCATTGTCATTTTCTTAATCTGTCCCGGACAGTGATTTCCTACAGTGACCGCTCTATTCTGCGCCGGAAGTGCGAAAACACATTTCATAGGTTCATAGGTAAGATACAAAGTCAAGGGAACTAGCGAATTATGACTTCGCCACCCATTAACTAGGATGGAAGTAGTATTTATTTTCACCCATATAGTTGTCCAAATTTATTTTAAATACATTGAAGCTAGGACTATTTACCACCTCTTGTGGCAGAGAATTCCAAACTGGAATTATTCTTTGAGTTATAAAATTTTTTCTTTTATTTGTTTTTACATTGAATGTCTTGATTTTTACGTTATGAGATCTAGTAGAGCTTAAACTATTTCCCCATTCTAGACATAAGGTTTAAAATAAAGACTCATTTTTTTAAGGCACGAAAAATTAGACATAAGTCGTCTCTCATAGACCTGTATTCTAATGAGTAAAGGTTAAGTTTTTTTAGTCTTTCTTGGTAGGGGGTGTGTTTGAGACCTTTGATTCTTTTAGTGAATCTGCATTGTACACGTTCTCTATTTATCTTATCTTTTGTAAATGTGGGTGCGCAGAATGGAGAACAATAGTCAAACATAGACCTTATCAAACTGCTATATAAGGGAATTAATACCTCTGGGTCTCTACTTTTTAAGTTTTTAAGTATACAATTTATTAGACGATGACATTTTTTAACTATTAAGTTATTATGGTCAGCAAATTTTAAGTCATTAGTAATCACAACTCCTAAGTCACTTTCAGATGAGACTTTAGTCAGAGGTGCATTTTTTAACATATAATGTGCCATTCCATTATTCTTATCGAAATGCATGACTTCACATTTGTCTATATTTAATGATAAGTTTTTATTAGTAGCCCAAGTTAATATATTATTTAAATTTGTTTGGAGATTATGAACTGAGACTGGATCATTAACAATGCAACCCAATTTAACATAGTCAGCATATTTATTTAACCACACCCCCATTTGATGTAGACATACTAGAAACCACAAAATTAAACAAGATTGGTCCCAGCACAGAACCCTGGGGTACTCCACTTGTCACACTACTCCATGCAGAATCATAACTTCTAATTCTAACTTCTTGTTTTCTCTCTACTAACCATGATACAATCCATTTGATTATGTTTGTACATATCTTTTGATTAAATAAACATTCAATTATTGTCTTATGTGAAACAGAATCAAATGCCTTTTCATAATCTAGGAAAATTACATCCACTGGAAAGCCAGTATCTAATGCCTGGCTCACTGGTTCAAAAAAGTTTATCAGATTTTCCTGACACGATCTTCCCTTCCTAAAACCATACTGAAAAATGTCAATATCCCCATTACTTATAATATGTTCTTCAAGTTTTTGTAGGAGAGTTTCTCCATAATTTTACCAATACTAGAAGTTAGACTAATAGGTCTATATTGTTTAGTATGGAATTTTGACCAATTTTTATGTATTGGTATAACTCGAGCAGATTTCCATTCCCTAGGTACAATACCATATTATAAAGATTTATTTCGGCCAGGATGGGAAAAATGACAGCTGCACTGTTCATAAGTAGATGTGGGAAAATGGCAATGTTGAAAATCTGGAGTGAAAAATATTATAAATTTGCGAAGTTACGGCGTGTGCCAACTTCACATAGCGCTGCACCAGTTAACACATCACTTTATGAGATATCGTTACCAAATTTTCAACATAGGCATTTTAGGGCCTCTACTCATGAACAGTGTCACTGTCATTTTCTTAATCTGTCCTGAACACTGATTTCCCCACAGCGACCCAGCGCCATTCTGTGCCGAACTCTGAAATCACATTTCGGCCGGGATGTGAACAATGACAGCTATACTGCTCAGGAGGTGTGACAAAATGCCAATGCTGAAAATCTGGCATGAAAATATTGTAAATTCCTTGAAGTTGTTTGATGCGGCAACAACTCTTTAGCATGCTTCGTAAGAAGAAGTCATTTTTGGATTTTTCCACCAAATTTGCAACATGAGGCTTTTGAGAGCCCACCTCATGAACACTGGCACTGTCGTTTGTTAAATGCTTTAAGGGCGATTCCAACAGTGACTGCGAAACCACCTTCGACGATTAACGCCATTACAGTTCAAGAATTCATGAGGAGGGTCCCAAAACCCCATGTTGAAAATTTGGTGGAAAATTCCAAAATGCCGAGATATGCACTAAAGTTGAAAAAACCCTATGTATTACATTATATAGCTTACCGGCATTTCCTCAGTTCGTGCGGCTTTGAAGGGAGCAGACGTGTTCCCAGTCCAGCAAAGATCGTCGTGCTGAGCTCCGGAGGTAAGTATGGGGTGTGGGTAGGCAGGGTGTGCAGCGGGTGGGTGCAGTTGTGGGAGGGGGGCTGGGAGACTATGAGGCACCTTTTCCTTTTTTTTCAGGTAATAAAGAAAAAAAGTTGTGGGACCATTTTTAGCTTTACAGGGGCATGTGGCATGCTGGGGTGGGCTCCCAGTGTACCACCAGGGCGCTGCTTTGGGGGCAACTGTAGCTGACGGGGGATTGGGCACCCGTCGACAAACAACAAAGAGGGCAAGTGGCAGCGCTGGGGTGGGCTCCCAGCGTGCCACCGAGCAGATTTCTTTTTGGGCAGCTGTAGCCGGACGAGGATTGGGCACCCGTCGACCAAACAACAAAAGGGATTTTCCGACGGGATTGGGCACCTGCCGGCAGACAATAAAACAGGAGGGTACATTATGCCACGGGGAGGGCTCCCCGCCGCATATAAATATGGTATAATATTGTTTTGAATACAGCTGCATGCCGCAGCCATGTCTCACAAACAATATCGGGGTCCTACATCCCGCCTTGCAATGACGGGTTGCTCCCTCATGGCAAGTCAGGGGTCCAAGAAGTGGATAGAAGGTCCCTGGAGCCCCTGTGACAAAGACAGGGGCCCAAGAACGAGGGCAAGTTTGAACTTTTGCCTAGGAAGAAAAAGCCATGGAGTCCGTAAATAAAAAAATGAAGGAACCCCTGGCTTAGGACGCCCTCTGCAGAGAGTCCTCATCAAGGTCATGAGGGCCCCTTAGTATAAAGAGGGCAAGAGCCCCTGCTTGCCCTCTCCCCAGAGGTTGCTCCCTGGTGCTTCAGGCAAAGGGTCAGGGGACCTGGAGGTGCCAGCGGGATTACACCTGCATTTGGCCTCAATTAAGGAGAAGGCAAGCCAGGAGGAGGCACTGCCCAGGAGACTGGGGCCCAAAAGGGGATGGTGGGAGGGAAGCAGTGGAAATATACAGGAAGATCAAGAATTACAATAGGTACGTAATTTTCATATCTTTCCTGTATTAATCTTCACCATTCATCACTGGTGGGGAGTACCAAGCACCATGACTGTGGTGCTGGCACCTCCCTGAGGGCTGAATCTTCTCTCATCCTCTTATGGGGCAGAAACACAGAGAAGGGGCCCCCTTACAGGCCTGACTAGAACTGGGACTGGTCAGGGTGAGGCAGAGACTCCTGCTGCCTGGGAGAAGGAAGGCACCCCCACAACTTGTGCCTCACCCTACGGGAGAAGAAATGGGCCCCCCGGAAGGGAGAGGCAATCACCCTACGCTGGGCCAGGGGTGGTAACCTGGAAAGGCGAAGCCACACCGTCTGCCTAATGCAGACTGCAGTTCCTGCCAGCCTGGAATCTACCTCACTAGCGTCACAGGACGCCCTTGCCTGATGTCTCATTAGCTCCAGACCCTATGCAGACAGGCTAATGACTTGCCTGGTTGCCTCTGTGTTAGGCAAGAATGCCAGAAGTTGTCCCAGCACCGTCCACAGGTGCCTAGCGTAGGCAGCCTGGTGCACTGTCGAGAAAACCCTTCTATCCCAGAGGTCAAACTTGGCAGAGTCAAAGTCTGAGGGGTGGTTGTGCCTTGGGCAATGATGCCCAGAAGGTGTATCCAGGAGCTCCACTCCCAAAGAGGGGTGGGGCATAGCACCTGAAGACCCACGGGGTGCACAATACCTGTGCTGACAGCCCCTTGGGGCTAGAGAAGAGGCAGAGGGACACTGCCAGACCTGATGTGATGCCTCCCTGAAAGGGATAGGCCACGGAGGGATAACAATGTTTTCAGCACTAAACTCCCCAAGGAAAATGCATGTCGCATGGTGAGGATTGCGACTTGTTAAGTGGGAGATGCGGAGCTCCCCTAGCATCCCCGATAAGAATCGCTGGTTATATCAGCATCTGAGGACAGGTGCATAGAGGGATCCTCTTCCTCGGGGAGAGGATCCCGGTTCAGTGTCAGGGATGGCTGAAGGCTAAGGTCTAAAGATGACCTTGTCCAGGGCTCTGAGGTACTGGGGAAAGCAGCCGCCGACGCCCTGAACTGCTCGCAGATCATTGTCCATAAAGGGCCCCAGAGGCCTGGTAGAGAAGGGGGAGGCAGAGGATTCGATGGTGGAAGGAAAGTCTGGTAAGCCAAAGCAGGACCTCTGCTACGGCTACTAGAACGCACAGGAGAACCCTCCCGGGGGGAGGGGCTGCGCAACAGACCCACTGCAGGTCGTCCAACCAGATAGGAGCAATTAAAGTGGTGCCCATGGGCAAGGACCCCACAATGGGGTGATCGGAGCAAGTCTGTTCCTTGCAGGTGGCCCCTAGCCCCACCTGCTGCAGACCCTACCTAGTCCGGTGAGTGAAGGGTCCGCACTGCGGCTCCTCCCAGAGCCACCAGCAGCTCTGGAAGAGAGCCTGTGTGCCAACCTCAACCTTCCCACACCCACTTCCCCAGACAGGGATCTGCTCCTTGGTTGCCCCCTAGTACCTGAGATAAGGAGCTCCGAAATAACCCCAACATCAGCAACACTGCCAGAACCTATCCCAGAATCCTGCCCCCCGCTCCGGAACCCAAATCCACACCGGGCTGGAACTGGCACCGGAATCCAACTCGGTACCGTGCCGAGCGCTGGTACCAGACCCGGCGCCGACCCTTCCCGGAACTGAATCGCCCTGCAAGCGGCACTGGAGGACATGGAGGAGTTGGCCCCTAGGGCAGGCCCAGAAAGAGTGGCGACTGATCCTGTTATACTGGAGACCGAATGGCTAGGCGTGGGAGAGCTACGGGACTCTGGAGGGTCGGGCAGCCACTCCGGATCATCCCGATCTTTCTCCTCCTCCTCCGAGATCAGAGAGATCTCCAAAGAGGCTACCCCCGAAACCCTCCCTCTCCTGGTCCCGAGGGCGGCACTGGAAGAGGACCTAGCACCGACAGTGGCACCGCCTCGCTCACCAGTCCCAAGGGAGGTGTTGGGAGCTGAAATGCCGCCAACAGGCAGCAGAGGACTCCACAGACTCAGGTCGAATGCATAGCTGTGACCGCAACACTAGGGGCATCCGCATGGACCGTGAGGGATGCTCAGCCAGCCCCTAGGAGGAGGCTGACTGTCCACCCGACACCTTGCGCGAGCCTCCTGTCTCAGCAAGACTAGAACCAGTGGAGGCCTGCCCCCCTCGGTACGTATAGTACCGGGGGGGGGGGGACACAAATTCCTGGCCTTGGCATCCTGGGACCAACGCCACCCTCTGAAAAATGGGAGGATTCTGACCCACCTTCATTGTGCGCATCTCGAGGACCTGGTGGTCCACGGAGAAGCTGATGTCACAGTTGTATATGTCGTATTGTGGATCCAGGCAGGAGAGACAATGATTATGGCAGTCCATCACAGTCATCGGCTTGCCACAGGGGCACAGACGCATAGGCATACGTCCTGTCTTAGATTTTGAACTAGGCTCCTAAACGGACATAATCATGTGAATAAACTGAAAAAATAATGAAAGAACAGACTCTGCGCTGTAGAAAACCACTAAACAAAGAAAGAAAATAAAAACAGATTACTCAACTGTAACAGTAGTTCTAGAAGTGGTATATGCTGTTCATTCACACTTCTTGGCATGTCCCTTGCCCCTTTAATTCTTGCCAGAGGGTCTTAAAGCTGGCTCCTCCCACCCACCCGGGTGGTACACCCCTCGGCTCCACCCCATGATGCCAGATCTTAGCCCGCTGGAAGCCAGGTTGTGTGTCGCAGCTGGGGAGGTCGTGTGGGTTAGTGTGGATGAACAACATATACCACTCCTAGAAAGATCAGATACGCAAAGACTTTTGCCATAACAGTAGATCTTCTAGTAATGTCTCTTGCAGTAAGTCATTACTTCTGGGAGTTCCCGATAGGTGGCGCTCTAACACGGCAGTTTTCTTCTAGCAGTCTCCACTCCAGGGACCACTCACACGACCTCACTTCCTGGGCTGTGCCTATAAAAGTGGGTGGTCCCTGGCAGTCTCCGTTCCCTGCCGGTTTCAGCTCGTGAAGGTGAGGGACCGAGGGGAACTGAGGTACCAAAGCCTCCCGACCCTACATCATTTTCCCTATTACAGAATGGCAGGGGGTGGGAGGAGGAAACTACTTACTGAAGACATTCCTAGAAGATCTGCAATACGGCAAAGGTCTTTGCATAACTGATCTATCTTCCACTAATGGTCTCTTGCAGTAAGTCGTTAAATAAGGAGATTCCCAAGCAGTTATATGGCAGTGGGGTTGCCAGATATGGCATTCTGCCGTACATATAGTGTGGTCTTAGGACTGGTAGGTGCTGAGAGCAGTATATCAGCATATAAAGAAAATTTTGTATTCTATCTGTAAGTACTCCATTATAGTATTCGTTATAGGGTTATAGCTGAAAGACAAGCCAGACTGGCTATTACTGGGCATCGCCAGATGAGTTAAGGAGATGTAAACCCGATCAGGGTATGGCATATCAGATACTGTAATAAATCAGAAGAAATTCAGCCATGTAATGGAGTAATTGGTAGGTCTCAGTGGCATGCACTGGAAAAGACAGTATATGTCAAAACCTATTGAGTTCTGAGTTTTTAACAGTAACCCAGATAATACAATATTATTATTTTGTATTGCTACAATGTAGCAAGTGCAGTTTTTTGCCATGTCTGTCAAGTCATTAGAGAAATGTATCCATTTTGGGATAAATAGGTTACATAAGTAGCAAACAATGATGTTGTGAAATGAAAAGTACAATTACGCAAGAACTTACCGTAACAGTAGATCTTCGAGAGAAGCTCTTGCAGCAGGTAACACTTACATAGGACCAACGCCACCTGGCGGCAGATCTCAGCATTTCTTTTCTCTAGCAGTACCGACATGGGACCGCCGACCCAGCGTCGGCCCCGTCCCCGATGTCACGGAGTATAAAAGGCGTAAGCGGTCCCCATGTGCTCCAGTTCTTGCACGCCCAAAGCCAGGCCAACAAACAACCAACACTGTGACCAAAAATATACCACAGAAAAACCAATATGCAAGGCCCGCAAAGGGAGCTGAGCTTGACTCAGAGCAGAAAAGGCTCATTCCCGGGGGAAGAAGGGAGGGAAAATATACCTGCTGCAAGAGCTTCTTTCGAAGATCTACTGTTACGGTTAGTTCTTATGTAACTGTACTATCTTACTTCGAGAGGAAGCTCTTGCAGCAGGTAACACTCATATAGGACTGATTCTGAAGCAGTGTAAGCTAAATAGAACTGCTGGGAAAGGGCGGGGGAAAGGTAAGAAAATGAAACTTCTCCCAGAGGTATAAACTTAAGATGACCCCTGGGAAGGGGAGTCAACCAACATAAACCCATTCTAGGTCTAAACTCGAGACAACCCAGAATGGAAGGAAAGGAGAGGCAGGAAACCTCGGGAGACAAGATCACTTCAGGAAATAAGGCCCTGGAGGACTGCCAGGCTGAAACCTGCGTGACATCTGGAAATGATGTCCAGACTGTAATGTCTGATAAAGGTGTGAACCAAGTGCCAGGTGGCAGCAGCACAAATGTCAGCCGCTGAGACCCTCTTAAGGGCTGCGAAAGAGGTAGCCACCGCTCTTGTAGAATGAGCCCTGACAGAGCCCGGCAGGGTCTTGTTAGCCTGCTGATAACAGAAGGATATGCAATGAACCAGCCAACGCGAAAGCGTCCGTTTTGTAACTGGGCACCCCAAGGACCTATCTGCAAAGGATACGAACAATTGGTCCGATTTCCGAATACTCTTATTCCTAGACAAAAAACACCGGACAGTACGGTGCACATCCAGAGTGTGCAAAAGAGCTTCTCCCCTATTGGAATTCTCCGGAAAATAAACTGGAAGCTGAACCGACTGATTAAATGTAAACTCTGACACTACCTTAGGAAGAAATTTAGGATTAGTACGGAGGTCAACCCTGTCCTTATGGAAGATAAGGTAGGGCTCTCGACACATAAGACCATGAAGCTCCGAGAAGCGTCACAGCAGAAGTGACTGCCACCAAGAGCAAAGTCTTCCATGCGAGATAGCGGAGTTCACAGGACATGGCCGGTTCAAAAGGGGGAAGCGTGAGCCTCTCCAGAACAAACAACAAGTCCCAAGGAGGAACAGGGTCCCAGACCGGAGGACGGAGATGTAAAATCCCCTTCAGGAAAGTCTTTACCACCTCCAACTGAGCCACAGTTTTGTCCTGAACAGAATAATGGTAGGCAGAAACCGCAGCCAGGTGTACCTTAATGGAGGAGTAACTGAGACCTGATTCCGACAGGGATAACAGGTATTGTAAAACCAAATTAACTGGACAGACCAGAGGGTTGAGTCTCCTGGCTGTGACCCACAGGCAGAAGCGCTTCCACTTCATGGCATAAGTGGACCTGGTAGTGGGCTTCCAAGCCTCCACCAAAATCTGGGCAATATCGTCAGAAACTCCAAAGCGAAGCTTTGCTAGGTCTGCAGGAGCCAAGCATGCACGTGAAGGAAGCGCAGGTTGGGATGAACCAAGGTTCCCTGTTGTTGAAAGAGCAACTAACCCGAAATGGGAAGAGGCCACGAAGCTTGCACCGACAGATACTTGAGAAGCGGGAACCAAATCTGTCTGGGCCACAGAGGGGTTATCACGATCATAGTGACCCCCTCTGATTGGACTTTGAGGAGGACCCATTGCAAGAGGGGAAAGGGAGGGAAGGAATAAAGGAACCTCCCACTCCAGATAGGGACAATGCTTCTTGCCAGAAAGCTCCAGGCTCTGGAACAAGCGAGCAAAAACTGGGCAGTTTTTTGTTGCAGCGAGATGCAAAAAGTCCAAATCCGGTGTCCCCCACCTTGCGAATAGTTCGTCTGCACTGGACTGTCTTAGGGACCACTCGTGACAGAGTGGTCTCACCCTGCTGAGGGCATCTGCGACTACGTTCAGGGACCCTGGAACGTGGACCACAGAAAGATGGAAGACGGTGCTCCACCGCCCAGTCCCACACCCTCATTGCCTCCCGACAAAGAGGGTAGGAGTGGGTACCTCCCTGCTTGTTGATGTAGAACACTACCGAAGTGTTATCTGTCTGAACAAGGAGGTGACCGGGTGACAGAAAAGGAGCCAGAGCCTGCAGTGAGTACAGGACTGCTCTGAGCTCGAGCACGTTGATGTGCAGATTCTCCTCTAGCGGGGACCACATACCTTGAGTCCTGTGGATCCCCAGATGAGCCTCCCAACCCGTCCCAGACGCGTCTGTGGTGAGCGTCTGGACAGGACTTTCCGGCCGGAAGGGGAGTCCTCGGCAGAGATGCTGGGAAAACGCCCACCAGCGGAGTTCGCGACAAACTGGCTCTGAGATCTTGACCGGTAAGTCCAAATCGTCCCTGGTTTGGTCCCACTGGACCTGAATGGTGCACATTCGCAGTCTGGCAAAGGGGACTGAGACTATGGCAGCTGTCATGTGTCCCAGAAGCCTGAGGATGGATCTGGCCAGAACCACGGAGGCTGAAAAGCTTTGGGATGCCAGAACCCGAATGCGCTCTGCCCTGTCCGAAGGGAGAAAGGCCTTCCTCAAGGTGGTATCTAATAGAGCGCCTATCAACTGAAGATGCTGGAAGGGACAAAGTTGTGACTTTTCTGGATTTACTGTGATTCCTAGGCGCTGACAAAGGGAGAGCGTAGCCAGGATGGTGTCCCAAAGACGAGACCTGGATGGGGCCAGGAGGAGCCAATTGTCGAGGTAAGGAAACAAAATGTGTTCGTCTCGGCGCAAGACCACTGCAACGACGGCGAGGCACTTGGTGAAGACCCTGGGAGCGGAGGAGAGGCCGAAAAGGAGTATCTTGAACTGATAGGCCTGACCCTCGAACTTGAACCTCAGGAATTTCTGATGACTGTGGCAAATAGGAATGTGGAGATAGGCATCCTGCATGTCCAGAGATGCAAGCCAATCCCTGGCTGATAGGAAGGGGAGGAGATTCGGAAGCGACACCATACGGAATCTGCGGTAAGTGACCCATTGGTTGAGGTCGCTGCGGTCCAAGATCGGCCGCAGGTCTCCCGACTTCTTGGGAACCAAGAAGATGCGGGAGTAAAAACCAGAGTTTCTTTCCGCCTCTGGAATGCACTCTATGGCGTCCTTGTCCAGGAGAGACAGGATCTCCCACCTGATGGGAGGCCTGTGTTCTCTCGGGTAGTATGATGGGGGCGGAGGTCTGTCCAGGGCAGAGACTCGAACTCTATGGAGTGCCCGAACTCCACGAGGTCGAGGACCCATCTGTCGGAGGTTACTTCTCTCCAAGCTCAATGGTGGAGACAGAAACGACCTCCGACCCACTCTCCTGACATCAGGTCTGGGAGGGGAAGGTCGTTTAGATAGTCAGGTGGAAGGAGGGGGCGGGAGGGCGGCTGCTGGAGGTCTAGCCTGTCTAGAGGGGGTGAAGGCAGTGCCTTGGTGACCCCCTCGTTGACCAAAGCCACTCCGCTGCATGTGAGACTGAGCACAGGGTTGTTGAGGCTGATGTTCCCCTCTGCCAGAAAAAGGGGCAGACGAAAACACTCCTGTTTCAGGCGGTACATAGACTGCACCGTATAGACCACTTTGCCAGAGTCCTACAGTCTAACAATCACCTTCTCTGTGTCTTCACCGAAGAGCACAGAGCCCTTGAAAGGGGTGTCCAGAAGCGTGGTCTGCACCTCTGGGTCGAACCCTGAGACCCGGAGCCAGGAGTGGCGCTGAAGGCAAATTCTAGTAGCAGCCGCCCTTGCCGAAGTGTCTGCAAAGTCGTACGCTGCTCGAAGAAAGTGGGTACCCACATCCAAGCCCATTTGTAAAAGCTTTGCAAGCTCTGTCCGCTGAGGACAGTCAGGTAACCCTTGCACAACGTCCAATCCTTGATCCCAGAGGGCGTTCTGGAATTGGACCATATAATCTAAATATTTAGACTCCGGATGCTGCAGATGGCAAAAGAGTACACCATATGACCTAACGAGTCCTGCTGCTTAGACTCCCTGTCCGGCGGCTGAGTACATAGGTGTTTTGGCCTCTGCAAACGATTGTGCGCAGCTAAGATAACCACGGAGTCAGCCATGGGATGCTTGGCCAAATAAGCATTGTCCTTGGGGGTCCGGTACAAGCGGTTAACCTTCTTGGGCACCGCAGAGAACACATGTGGATGCTTCCAAGTAGCTGGGGTAACATCCTGGAAGGTATCCACCAGGGGAGGGATTACCACCGGCTTGGGATCATTCTGGCACAGGTATTTTGCCAGGCGCAAGCATTCGGGGTCCAGGGCCTCCGTATCCCAGCACATGTTCTCCCGGATGTGCCACATGACCTCAAGGAAGCTGGGGTCGTCGGAAGGAGACTTAGGTTGGTCCTCAGTGTCCCCAGGAAACAAACCCGGGTCAGAATCTGGGTAGGAGTCCGATTCACCACAGACAGAGGAGGAGGAGGAGGAGGAGGAAGATGAAACCCGTCAATGTCTCCTCTTGTGCCTGGGTCGTTTAGGAGAGGGAGAGTGGGAGGATGAAGGAGTCTTACGCTTATCCCTGTGCTTCTTAGGGCTGGCTGGTAACTTGTCCCCCTCAGTCCCTGAAGGGAGAGGCGAGGCATGCCCTTCGGGCTGAGAAGCAGGTCCCACAACATCCTGCTTAATGGTCACCCACCAGTAAGCAAAAAGCTCCTTGACCTGGGACATCCCCAGCTTTGTAGAATCAGGTCTAAGAGGTGACATTAGTCGGCCAGCAGGAGGACTGGCGTCGGTACGGACCGGCATCAGTGGGGCCAGTGAAAACTCAGAGACGTCGGGGAGCTCTGGAGTTGGAGGGACCGGCGAACGGTCACGAGGTGAAGTCGGAGGAACCGATGAAGGTTGTGGTACAGGTTTATCCAGCACCGGAGGAGGCGGGGGAGCAACCGGTGTCAGTACTGCAGCCGTGTCCGACGGATGCCCCTTGGTCGGAGAAGGATGGGGGCCGTCAGACGAAGAGGACTTGGAGGGCTGATCAGATTTAAGCTTATCGGAGTGACGTCGGTCCGGTTCTACGGACAGACATCGCTCCTTCTTGTGTTTAGGTGGCAAAGAAGTGGCCCGATGAGAAGAATTGCCCTAAGGCTGCTTGACCTCCCAGGGGTCAGCGGACACCGAATGGGAGAATTTCTTACCTGAAGAAGGCACTGAGCTGGAGTCAGACTGCCTCTTGTGGTCAGAGGAGCCCGAAGCGGATGGCTTCTTGGCAGATGCCCCAACGTCCGCGGGCCTGGAGGCCACCATAGAACCAGAATCTGTCTGGATCCTGATGGGTTGTAAGGTGGGCACCTTAGCAAGAGAGGCAGGAGGCTTGAGAGAAGTAAGCCGGGTCTCATGTCCAGAGGAGCCGGAACGACCAGCCAAGCTGGAAGACCTGAGCCTGGAAGGTGAGCGGTCTCGATCCCTACGGTGGTGCTTCTCCTTTCCTTTTTTGGGAGTGGGGGAAGGAGACTCCCAACCAGAGGACGTGTCCTGCTGCATCTGGGCGTGCTGCTGCTGCGACAGGTGGGCCTGAAGTGACTTTTGCCTTCTGATCCTGGTCAGACTGTTGAAGGTCTGGCAGTGGGTACAGGCGTCAGTGTCGTGGTCTGGGCCCAGACAGAAGAGGCAGGCAGAGTGACCGTCCTTGGTAGGATCTGCCGTCCGCAAGGGCACCTGTTACGGTGCCCAGCTCAGAGGGAGGATATACGTCATCGAAAAACTCAAAAAGATTCGAAATAAACTATTTTTGATACTTTCTAGAGCTGAGGAACCTGAAGGCAGCCTAAGAGCTGTACTATCGAGTGCTGCGGCGGGAAAGAACTGGAGCACGTGGGGACTGCCTACACCCGTTATACTCCGTGATGTTGGGGGCAGGGCAGATGCCGGGTAGGTGTTCCCACTTCGGTACTGCTAGAGAAAAGAATTGCCGAGATCTGCTGCCAGGTGGCGTCAGTCCTATATAAGTGTTACCTGCTGCAAGAGCTTCCTCTCGAAGTAAGATCAATGTATCTATTTCATAATGGAATCCAGTGGCTCTTAAGAGTCAGTAGTATTGTTGTAGTCAATATTGTACCCGTTTTAGGGTAAAAACATGGAATGCAACAGAGTGATGTAGTCAGTTCCATTGTGCATTAGTAATCTCATTTGTGAGGCGGTCCCAAGTATGCCAGGGCCTGCAGCCTTGTTAGGTGTAAAGCTGAAATGTTAGTATAATGGGTTCTTTATTTATGCTGTCAGGTGGACAGAAGTTTAATTAATGATCTGGATAGTTGCAAATTATGAGCCATTAGATCTCATTTTTGAGATTCTAAAAATGTTATCCTGAGAAAAGTCATAAGGTTTGTGACATGCACACATTTTGTTGTCCAAGCAGCGTGGATCAAAATTGATAAGTCTTGCAGAATTTATAAGGTTTATAATATATATGTACTCACCATTGTTTCTGTGGCCTTTATCTATGGCCAGGTGAAGACTGCCTGTAGCAGTAAAAGTTTGGTAAGAATATTATGATCCATATAATATTATCAAGATATATAGATTTTTTTTTTGTCATGTGAGTAGTAGCAGGCCCTGTTCGTGGGAGGGACATGAGGGTCCGGCGCACAACAGGCTGAGAGGCATCCAGATGAAATGGCCTGTAACAGTGATACCTCAAAAAGTGGCTAAATGTATAAAGCCTCATGGGAAAGGCCTCAGTATAATTTCGAATCGAAGCCCCCAGAAAAAGGTCTCAGAGGCCTAGAAGAGGAGACCGGGGCCTAATCTGAAGTTTTTAATGAGAGGAAGAGGCACCCGGTCGTCCTAAGGGGCGGTCACGAGTCGGTTTAGATGTGTTCCTTGTCATTCATTCTTTGCCTCTGAAGTTTCCTCTTTTGTTATAGTCATTTCCAGTTTTGTGTGAATAATTATACGGAGAGCGTGGTTTGTGGTACATATACTGTACTGTTTTTAGTTGTCTGCCTGAAGTTTGTAGGTTGTCCAGTATTGTTTGTGCCCTTGGGCCAAAGAGATGGACGCCAGAAAAAGGGGCATTCATCACTTTCTGTTGAACATCAGGTGCTAGCCCTGAGAGTCGGAGCCATGCCTGACGGCATATAAGAACACCGACTGCAGAGGTTCTAGCCGAAGTGTCGGCAATGTCGTATCCTAATCTTAATAAATGTCGAGAGAGGGAAGTAAGTGTGTTTATCATTGATGTGAGTTGCTGTTTTTCAGGGGATGTAGGTAGTTTACTTATAATGTCCCCAGCAGAGGTGCCTACCGCATGCTGGAATTTCAGCATAGGTCCCATGTAGTTAAGTATTCTAATATTTAATGTGTTTAGAGCAAACACTTTCTTCCCCATATAATCAAAACATTTAGAGTCTTTTTCGGGAGGTACTGTACTTGTATGTTTGGGTTTGCCAGTGCGGTTGTGAGCAGCTGCTGCACAACCACAGAATCATGATGGGAATATTTGGTTAAATACTGATAATCAAGAGGAGCCTGATGAAGCCTATGCACTTTTCTAGGTAGCTCCTGTGCAGCTATGTGCTGACTCCAAGCTTCAGTAATCACATTTCTGAACATTGGTATAAAAGGAGGGACTGCCCGGATAGGTTCTTCCAGGATGTCAACATCTTCCGCCGTATCTTTACTTAATCTATCTTGTTCTGTTGTGGAAAACACCATTTTTTTTTTTTTTTTATTTGTAACATTATTTCTGGGAATGAGGGGTCATCTGGTGGGGAAATGACCTTTAGTGGTTGTAACATTTCTTCGTTCCAGTATGATAGTACAGAATAGGAGGACTCAGACCCTCTTCCAGTAGGGGAACCATCATAATTTGTCTCTTTGGAAGGTTCTGAAATTATATGAGAATCTGACAAATATTCATCAGAATACTCATGAGGAGATAGAAATGGCAAGCGTTCTAGCTCGGTGCGTGCCTGTTTTGATTGAGGCAGAGACACAGTCTGTGATTGAGGATTTTTTTAATGGAGTGGGTGTATAATCAAAACCCAAAGAATTCAACACTTTATTTACAATTTCTTCTACGTCTGGCACTTGTGAGGATGGAATTGTCATATAAGCAGGTTCTGAGCCCTATGTGCTTGAAGTCAGGGGATCAATTTGTGCCTCCCGATAATGTGATCCAGTATGTCTTTGAAAACTTTGTTCATCACGGACTGGAGTCTGAGCACCATGCATGAGTGCAAATGAGGCTGGTTTGCTTCTGTGTTCCGTAGTATACGATCCTTTATTTTGTGGTGAAGCAGCCCCATAAGTATCTTTTGATACATTTTTATAAAATATTTCATGGATTTTCATGGTTACAATTTTATAAGGATCTTCCATAAATGTATTATATGCTGGTAAAGGTGCTCTTCTATGATGTAGGGGCTGCTCCGTCGATGGTGGGATCAGTCCCATCGACAGAAGAGGAATAAAAGCATGCCCTGTCGACGTTGTAATGTGTCTTATTGATGATGGACAAGTGAATGCATGCTCTGTCGAGGGTGGAATACCCTTCATCGACGATGAGGAAGTCAGTGCATGTTCCGTCGACGGTGGGTTGCTCTTTGTTGACGATGGAAGTTTAGGAGCATGTCCCGTCGACGAGGAAGCAAGCAGAGTGTGCTCCGTCGACGGAGGTGTTCTCGTCGATGAGGATGTCTTGTGGAGTCCTCTCGTCGATTGGGGAATGTGCCCTGTCGACGATGAATGCAGCATGACCTCCGTCGTCGACGGTGCATGTGGTTTTGTTGACAGGGGAGCAGAGGAATGACGTCCTGTCAACGATGATTGTTACTTTCTATGTGAAGTTGAATTTCTATGTTCTTTTGATGAAGAAGTGCCTGCCGTCGATGGGGGGATATTGCCAGTCGACGAAGAATGTTTTCTTGATAGTACATGTTTAGGAGATATGACCGTTGAAGAACGGTCAGGCAGGACTTTAGGTGAAGGTATTTCCTTCCCTATTTTACTTCTTGAAGAGGACTCGGAGGTTTTAGAGCCCTTTCATCGAACACCCATAGTCTGTAACAGGGAAACATTCATTGTAAAGCTCGTGGTCGAGCACAGGAATATGGTGCCATGTACGAAGCCCAGGCACCCCAAGTTATGGGTTCAATTCACGTCCTAGATTGCTGCCAGAAGAGTGAGCTGAAGCCGGCAAGAAAATGAACAGAGACTACCGGGGACCATCCACTTTTATAGGCACAGCCCACGAAGTGAGGTCAAGTGGGTGGTCCATGGTGTGGAGACTGCTAGAAGAAAACTGCCGTGTTAGAGTGCCACCTATCGGGAACTCCCAGAAGTAATGACTTACGGCAAGAGACCATTCCGTGAAAGATCTACTGTTACAGGTGAGTAACCGGTTTTCTAGGGATGTGGATATGTTGTTCATCCACACTTCTTGGCAGACTCCTAGCAGTTCTCCAGGAGGAGGGAAGCAAGGCGCACACCCCCTACTTAGGGAACAGAGACTGGAGAACTGAGACCCCAAAACCAGAATACTGGCATGACTCAAGGTCGATGTGGTAGTGGGTGATGAAGGTGGTTGCTGTCTTCCAGGTAGCAGCCCGACAGATGTCCTGGATAGGGATGTCCCTGGAAGCAGCCACCGACACAGCAGTATGGCGGGTGGAATGAGCCCTTAGCTCTAAAGGAGACTCCCTACCCACCAACCTATAGCGGCGATCAATGCAGGATGTAATCCATCTGCCAATCGTCCGCTTTGCTGCAGGTCTGCCAGGTGCAGCTTCAGCGAAGGTGATAAAACAGTTGGTGAACCTCTCCCTGAACTTCAGCCGTCCTCTCCTTGCAGTAGGAGACAGCACGTCTCAGGTCCACAGTATGGAGTCTGTACTCAGCATCCGAGGTGTAGTTAGGGTAGAACACAGGCAGAGTCAATATCTGATTTAGGTGAAACTCTGACACGACCTTTGGGAGGAATTGCAGGTGGGGACGCAGCACAACCTTGTCCCTATGGAAGACCAGGTAAGGAGACTCCACCAAGAGTGCCTGGAGCTCCCAAGTCCTTCTGGCTGACAAGACAGCCACCAGGAAGGAGGTCTTCCATAACAAGTGTGACATCTCACAATTGTGCATCGGTTCGAATGGTTTGCCTATGAGTTTAGCCAAAACCAGCAGTAAATCCCACAGAGGTGGAGGTTCACGCACCGGAGGGCATATGTGATTGAGGCCTTTGAAAAAGTACCAGACCACCTTCTCCTGTGCTACTGTCTGCTGACTGGCCCACCTCTGGGAAACACAGATGGCTGCCAGGTGCACCTTAAGGGTTGAAGGCCGAAGACCCCCTTTGGACAGAGACCGAAGGCAGTCTAAGATGCTAGCCACAGGACAGGTCAGAGGGTCCAGACCCTTGCCCTGACACCAAATGGAAAACCTTTTCCTTTTGAAGGCATAGCACCTTCTGGTCAACTCCTTCCTGGATGCTTCCACTACTGTGAGTACATCCTCAGAGAGACCCCCGTGGGTCCCACACCCCTTGCACCCTCATGCACACGCCAATGACAGGTGTTTTATTATTACTGTGATATTGCTGTATTGCACTAATATGCACTAATGGGTATCCACCGTACAAGTGTGGGTACTAGGGATCATGCTTGCTAAGTGTATACACTATACAGTATACATTTATTTTACAGTATTATTTCTTAGTTTTATGTTGGATGTAATGTTTATTTGCTTATATGGCATACATGCTTTGAGCCTAATCATATCTTTTTACCAAAGTATTCTTGTACACATGTATTTCTGCTGACACTGCTTTGCACCACAATGACCTTGCACCTGCTACAATTTCTGTGCCGTCTTTGTTCTAACTAATGTTACGTCTTATGTATAACGTAATGTTTTTCTTCCTGCTGTCTCTACATTTTCTATCCAGTAATGTAATGGTACCACTTGCTTCAGCCAATAAGAAATGTCACACCTTTTTCCTTATCTTACTATAAGAAGCATGGTTCTAGAAAGGTTTGCTGAGAATTGTTGGGTCTAGACGTAGGGAAACTTGTTTTCTCCCAGTATATTTGCTTTACTGCAGGTTATAAGTCTGTGCTTTTGTAATAAACTTGTTTATTACATGATTTGCCACTGTCTGTTGTTCCTTCCAATTGTTTATCTCTAACAAGAACCTGATGCTGGAGTCCTTTCACTCCTTACAAACTCTAGCCGCTCAGGTACCAGGCTGTCAGGTGCACGGATTGAAGGTCCGGATGGAATACCTTCCCCTGTTGGACTGATAGCAGGTCAGGGTGTGCTGGAAAACGACTTGGGAGCCTGCTGCTGAGGCTGAGGAGATCTGGATACCAGAACTGGCGGGACCAGTCTGGGGCTACCAGGATCACCTGCACCTTTTCCCTCCTCACCTTGAGAAGCATCCTGTGGATCAAGGGAAATGGAGGGAAGGTGTAGAAGAGGCCTGGGGTCCATGGCCTCGAGAAGGCATCCCCCTGCAGCGAGGCCTGCTGAGGGTGGCGGGCAAGAAACAGCCTCAGCTTGGTGGTTTCCCTTGAGGCAAACAGGTCCACCATTGGTTTGCTCCAATGGTAGAACAGGCTGTAGGCTACCTCTGGATGGAGAGACCACTCGTGGGATGCCTCACCTACAAGGCTGAGAGCATCCACCAGTTGATTTGAGGCTCCTGCCAGATGGATGGATAGGAGATCTGCCTCCAGTTGGCTCATGAGTGTCCGGATGCGGAGTGCTTCCTTGCACAGCAGCCGGGAGTATGTGCCGCCCTGTCTGTTGAGGTAGTATATGGTCATGGTGTTGTCCGTCTGGATTTGAACCACTTGACCCTGAAGCTGCTGAGCGAATGCTGACAGCGCCAGTTTGACCGCTTTGAGTTCCAGCAGGTTGATATGAAATCAGGATTCCTCGGGGGTCCAGAAACCATGGGCCCTGTTGTTAACCATGTGGGCTCCCCAGCCCGTGAGAGAGGCATCGGTTGTGAGGATGACCTTTGGCTCGGGGTAGACAAATGGGATCCCTTCCTGCAAATGATCCAGGATGGTCTGCCACTGGAGAGCATCCCACATCTTCTGGGTCACAGTGATCAGCTGGTCGAAATGACCGTGGCGCTGAGTCCCATTGAAGGGGGTACATATGCCACTGGGCCCATCGAACTACGGTGGTGCAGGCTGCCATGCATCTCAGAAGGCGCAGAAAGTCCTGGGCAGGGCGCAAGTGCTCAACCAGAAATGACCGGGCAAAGAAAGAGAGAACCTCTGCCCTGTTCACCAGGAGCTGGGCTCTGGCTTGGCAGGAGTCGAGCTCTGCTCCGATGAAGCATATCACCTGTGCAGGCACACACTCCGACTTGACCTCGTTGATCAGCAGGCCAAGCTGAGTGCAGGTCTGGAGGGCCAGATCCCCGGACCTCTCCACCTCATGCTGGGTGGAATCCGCTAAGAGCCAATCGTCGAGGTAGGGATAGACTCCGACCCCTCGACGCCTGAGGTTGGCTGCCACCAATGCAATGCATTTGGTGAAGACCTGTGGGGCCGATGACAGGCCGAATGGCATGGCTCGGAACTCGTAAAGGGTTCTTTCTGCTCTGAAGTGGAGGCAATGCTGGTGAGATGGATGGATTGGGACGTAAAACAGTTCATCCTGGAGATCCAGTGTGTAGAACCACATGTTCTGCTCCAAGGATGGTATGATCTGGGACAGAGTTACCATCCTGAAGGTGCATGGCCTAAGAAACTGGTTCAGGTCGTGCAGATCTGGAATGGGGCGTCAGCCCATCTGCTTCGGGACAAGGAAGTATCTGGAAACAAACCCTGGGTTGACTGGGGGATCTGTCACTCGGGCCACTCCCTCCTTGAGGAGGAGTTGAACTATGTTGTCTCTCAGAGCTGACTGAGTGGGGACTGATACCCTTTCCTCCTGTGGGGCGCGGGCTCTGCTGGGAGGGTACTGCTTCAACTCTAGAGGCAGACCATGGCTGACCACTTCAAAGACCCACCTGTCCGTGGTAAAAGCGGACCAGGCGGAAAGAAAGTGGCGGAGCCGGCCCCCCATAGGAGGACCCAGAACTGGCGTGACGGGAATAGGGGTGTCAGCCCCTAGCCCATCACTGGACAGGCTTGGAGGAAGAGGGTCCAGATTGGAAGCTGCCTGAACCCCGACCTCCTTGCCTGCGGGCCACTGGAGGCCCGGACTTGGGCCAAGGGCACCAAGCCTGTGCCTGCTATTGCTGCCCACCCTGGAAGGAGGGCTGCTTAGCCGCAGGAGCAGGGTGCCGAAATGGCTTTATCTTTTGCTGTTTCTTGGTGCCAAGGACGTCTTTCTGAGCAGAAGCAGCTGAGTCCAAGGTGGCACTGGACTGCTCAATTCACTGAAGGTGACCATCCACACCTAGGCCGAAGAGATCTGTGCCCAGGAAAGGAACATCAGTGAATTTGTGCTGGGTATCGGCCAATGAAGGTGGACAATCTCAGCCAAGTCCTCCGGTGCATAGCAACTGCGGCTGCCACCGAATGGGCGCATGAATCCCCGAGGTCCAGAGCCATCTGGAGTTGCTGCTTGGCAACAGTCTGACCCTGGTCCCGGACCTGCTTGACCGTAGTCTGAAGGTCTGCGGGGAGGTGCGAGAGAACCTTATCCAAGCAGCCCAGCAGGGCATGAGAGAAATGCGCCATGAGGACAGCCGAGCTTGCCTGATGGAGGCCTAGAAAAGAGGCGGCATAAATCTTCCTGGCAGAGTGGTCCAACTTTTTGGACTCCTTGTCCGGATGTCTATCCGTGTCTGCAGAGCTTCCTGTGCGCCTGAACAAAGAAGTGGTCACCAACCCCTTCGCCAAGCGGTGTTCTGTGAACTCCAAGAGGGACCCAATGGGCACCGCATATTTGCGGGCCATCTGGGCAGACGGCGCTGGACAGGAGGCAATATGCTGCCAAAGCTCTAAAGCCAGACCAACAATGGCCTCGGCCACTGGGAAGGCTTCCTTTGGGGTGTCCTCCCCTTTTAGGGTATCTGTAAAGGGGTACTCCACCCATTTCTGGACAGGTTCCAGGGGCATCCCCGTGGATTCGGAGATGAGGTAGAGAATCCCCAGTAAAGACGAAGGGCCTTTCTCCATCGACAGACTACCCACTGACTCTTCGTCGAATGGACCAGAGTGTAGGCCGGAGTCATCAGAATCCAAAGTATCTTGACAAATTGGCCAGCCACCATGGTCCCCTTCCACGTGCCTGGGGCAGTCAAGCATGAGGGTGACCGAAATCCTGCGGGGAAGACTTGGAACAGTCCGTGCTTCCTTCGAAGGAGCTCCTCCTGTGGGCTGTTTAGGTGCGGCTCCACCACTATCGCTGGAGAGGTTGATTTTGGGTTCTACCAGCTCCACAGGCAGAGGAACCGAGATGACTGGTTTCGATGGAGCCGGCTTCAGCCTAGAAGGCGAAAGCCAAGTAATGGCCAGTGTGGAAACTGAAGCCGGTTTCTGGCTGGACAAGATCAGTTGTTGCCACATGAGATCTTCGTAGCATCAATGGAGTTTCCATCGAAGTCTCTCCTCATCAGAGGACAACGAAGATGAATGTCGGCGTCTCCTTTTCTTCGAGTGCTTATGTGCCTTCCTCGGCCTATCGGTCGAGGGGGTTAAAGACCTAGACCTCGATCGGACTGGCTGACTGGGTCGCTCGCGAGACACTGGGGGAACCACTGATTTTCCTGGATCAGGGACAGGCTCCTTGATGGGACTGCCAGCAGGCTGGGTCTCCTCATCAGAGAGAAACAGAACTGGAGTCTTAAGAGAGTTGTTGACCTCGTCGGGCGACAACAGATCGACTGGGTCGAGAGTGATCTCAACCGCGTCAATCGAGACACTGGCCGGCTGACCAGATGGCAGGACCGAGAATCCTGCAGCCGAAGTCAAAATCTTAACCAAGGTCGAGACTGGAGATTCCTGGGACCAAGATCGCTCTCGATCCCAAGAACGTCTTCATCGAGACGAAGAACCTCTTGGTTCCTTGTCCTTTTTAAGGGACCGGGAGAAATGCGCGCCCAAAGGTCCCTCGCCCTTAGTGGGGAGTGACTGGCACATCTCCCGAAAGGAGCCCGACAAGGTGGAGCCCAAACTGAGTGGAACAAAAAAAATTGGCCAAGAGGAGAGCTCCGCAGCCCGCGCTGCCTCTGCCTTGAAGGCCTGCATTTGCTCCAACTGCTCGGTGGACCCCAAAGTCGCAGAGACTGCACAACAGGCTTCCTTCGATTTCACCAGTGGATTCCGTTTTTCGGGCCTGCCCAATTTGAGTTGTGCGAGACGATCGTCGAGAACGTTTGGGTGGAAAGTTAGACACATCTTGCAGACCTGAGTGTCATGGCCGACACCCAAACAGTAGATGCACACAGTATGTGGGTCCGTGAGCAACATTTTCTGACCGCACGGGCACTGGCAGAAACCGGGGGAAGACTTGTCTTCCATGATCGAGAAACAACGATTACAATTGCTAGCTTGAACGAGCTTAATCTTCAAAGAATCCGAAGAAAACAAAGCCAGGGCCTATAAAACATGGGAGCAGTGAGGAGGCAACCTGAATCTTCCAGTGGAAAGGAAGATCTCGCGTCATGGGGCAGAACCAAGGGTTATACCACCTGGGTGGGTGGGAGGAGCCAGCTTTAAGACCTTCCGGCAAGAATTAAAGGGGAAAGGGACATGCCAAGAAGTGTGGATGAACAACAAATCCACATCCCTAGAAAGAACAATTTTACCAGTTTCTAAGACTCTATGGCGTGGAGTAGCAGAAGCAGAACATCAGCAGAACTCTTGCAAACTTTTCACTATACGCAGTAACAAGATGGTGGCTCAGCTCCCACAGGGTGATGCATCTTAATGAGAAAAGAAGAACTGAGGTGGTGGAGGAACCAGCGTAGGTTGCTAGCCAACCTGCGAGCACCATGTAACAGCTGACCTGCCGTTACGGCACCGTCCCAGATGTTGGCTCCTCCTCCTTAGGAAGCTGAAAAAAGTTTAGTGCTATAAGCTTCCCGCAGGGTCCTAGCACCTCCGGCTAGACCCACCAGTGATGAATGGCGAAGACTGATACAGGGAAGATCAGGAAGAAATCAACTGGAGAGTCTTGGTGATCAGGGAGTCAGTGATGCCAAACAGAGTGGTGAAAGGATGGCTTGACAGGAGGAAAATGGTCAAGTGCCTTCATGGGCCAATGGCCATCCAGGATATAGACAGGATAGGGAGGATGGTGGTGGAGAAGGGGGGAAGCCGGGGTTGCTGTACACCGGAGTACCAACGATCTCACTAACCAGACTATGGAGGTGGTGAGGCAGAACTTCAGCAGTCTGGCGGACAGATTAGAGGCACTCTTGGCCTCTCAGGCCTTTTCTGAGGTCATCCCTGTGTGGGGTGGGGTGGGGGAGATGGAGGAGTTGATGTCAGGAGAAGGTGTGCCACTTTGTAAAGGACTAGAGGGACTTCTGGGACAGGAGGCTTTTCAAGGGTGATGGTTTTCACCTGACAAAAGAGGAGGCTAGTGCGTTGGGGCAGAAATTTGATGTCTTTATCAGACATTTAACCTGACTGCTGTGGGGGTGAGGGGGGCACTGAGTCTAGGGCAACCAAGATATTAGAAGAGAGGAAGGGGAACCTAGTGAGTACTCCCTTAATCTGGGGTCTTGTAGAGGCACATGGCAAAAACAGAGGTGAGGTCCAAATTAGGTTAGGGGACGGCACCAAGGAGAGGGGACCACAGAGCCTGCAATCAACACGAAAAGAAGGAGACCAGGGAGGAACAAATGAAAAGGACAAGTAAACAGTCAAAGGGGATCAAGGGTTAAATGGGAGGGGGTCGGCCTCAATGCCAGGAGTCCAGGTAATAAAATTGGTGAGCTCCAGGCGATGATGGCAGACACTGAGGTGGACCTCGTAGCCATCACAGAGACTTGGGCCTCTGAAAATAACGTCTAGGACCTGACAGTCTCAGGCTACACCATGTTTAGGAGGGATAGAGGAAAAGGTAAAGAGGAAAGTGTAGCCCTCTATGTCAGGGATCCAGTTGAGGCTGTGGAGGATGGACACATCGGGGGGAGGAACGGGGAGACAGTGTCACTCTGCGTGTAGCTTACAGCAGCTTCGATTAAGAAAATACAGGTGGGGTCATCTATAGACTGCCAAGACAGGCAGAGGGGAAGGATAAGGAGCTTGGGGAAGAACTAGTCAGGGGAGTGTTAATCAGGGTGGTGGTGGGTGACCCAAGCTGCCGAACATCGACTGGGAGGTTCCGGCTACCAGGAACACCAGAAGTCAGGCCTTGCTGGATACAGTCCAGTACTGTCTGCTGGTACAACTAGTTAAGGAACCCACTAAGCAGGCTGCCATCCCTGATATGGTGCTCATTAACTCGGAGACAGTAGGAGTTGTGCAAGTAGGGCACCCACTGGGAACAGACAACATAACTATATGGCATTAGCTGGCCCTGGACACTGGTAAACCCCAATCAAAAGCTGAGGTCATCGATTTTAGAAGGGTGAACATCGACCTTGTGAAGGAGTTTGTTCTGGACAAGTTAGTCAGGGTAGACAGCACAGGAGGGGTAGAGAGTGGTAGTCAATAAAGGGAACCATTCTCAAGGGATCAAAGATATGCCGGAGGACAATAACCAAGAGTAAGAGCTACAAGTGACTAATGTGATTCTCAGAAAGGGTCAGAGAAGCAGGGAAGGCCAAGAAAAAGGCCTTCATAAAGTACAAAGAAAAGCAGGGGGGAGAAAGAATGGGGAGGGTACCAGCTGAGAACTAGAGAAGCTAGGAGGGCAGTTAGGCTAAAGCAGACACAGCTTCCTACTGCTGAGGGGGTCAAGGGTATGGCCACTGGAAAACTATACCCGCAATTATTGCAGTATCTGCAATTTTAACCATTCCACACACAAAATCGATAATTTCTTGCTACTGAATTTTTGACCAAAATTGTATAGAAAGATTTAAATTCTCAAGGAAAGACAATCAAACATGCGAACAATTTGGTATGTAGACCTGGATTAGGCCAAAACAATACAGTGTGGGGTAAGGGGTTCACCATGACTCTGCTTTCATAGGAGTCATTTCTCTGGTGTGGTTTCAAAATCCTCAGGCTATGCACATGTACACTTAAGTGCTTAAAATCTGCATCAAAGCAGACTACCAGAAAACGTTTTGCTGCCACAGAAACAAACAACAGGTGTGAGAAAAGTTGCAAATTGCCCCATTCACCTAAATGCTGTATTAGCTACAATGCCTAATTTTGAGTGGTAGGGTTAGTTTTCCTTGTTCACATTCATTCTGAATGGATTTTGATTCAAATGTTTGAGGAGTCTGGATGGCCTTCTGATTCCGAACTTCAATGTGCTTCTGAGGGTGGTGGTGACAGTGATCCCTTACTTGATAATCTGCCACACCTATATGCTCATATACAAAGCCTACAAAAACACTAACATTCCTGGATTCAAGTTGCACCAGGTAAAGGAGTTTAGGCTGCAACTCCAAAATATGTCTCTTGGTCCCTTAGTAGGCTTGCTCTCCTGCAAGCCTTCCCCATATAAATGGAATAAAAAGAAGTGTCTCCTTCTCCAACAGCAAACAACTACAGGCTCCTCCAAAGAAAGGGGTGGGGGTGGGGAATGCTTTCTCTGCCGGTTTCTTTCTTTTATTTTTTTAATGTTTTTTTTCCTTCTCCAAAACAACGAGGAGAAGGGACTGAGAGGATGTCACAAACGCGCTCCGCAGGTCAGGCCCTCTGCGTCCACAGTGCCAAACCTCAAAGTACAATAGTGTGAACAGGAGACAAACAGGGTAACCCTCCTGTCTGTTTTGGGTCTGAATCACCTACTAGCCTCGAGTTCTGGGGGTCAAATCATACTAAGGTTCAGACTAAGGTAGTTAGGTGCAAGGGGGTGGAGAGGCCCGTAACTGCACCGTAATCAATTATAGAACCCAAATTTGGCTTTATTAAAGATATATTTATCAAGGCGATTTTAAAAAGTTGTTTTGTTGTCACTAGTAACAATTTCTAAAGGTAGGTTATTCCAGGGATTTATAATTCTTTCTGTAAAATAATATTTCCGTGACACATGATAGAATTTAGCCCTACTTATCTGCAGCAGATGACCTCTAGTGTAGATGTTGTTTTTAAACATGAAACCCATTTGAGCAAACAGGTATGGGTCATTTACAATATCAAACATATAAATCAAATCACCCCGGAGGCACCTAAGTGATAATGGCATCAAATTTAAGCATTCTAAACATTGTTCATATGGAACATTAAAAAGACCTTTAATATTTTTGGTAAATTTCCTCTGGATTTTTTCCAGTGATGCAGTCTCTCCCTTTTTATATGGATTCCAAAGTTGTGATGAGTATTCTAACTGTGGTCTCGCATAAGCTCTATATCATGGCAACATAACTCCAGGATCTCTTGATTTAATGTTTCTTTTAATAGACCATATTACCAGATTTATTTATTTTGAAGTATCGGTTTTACAACCTTTGAGACAATGGCTCATTTACAAAGGTACCTCGTCACATGGAGGGACAGACAACAGAGAGGGTACAGTTACAGGAATAGCTGTCATATATAGATTACAGACATTTACAGATTTTTTTTTTTATTTAGTTGTTTAACCAGGTATAGCACACTAAGCTGAAAGCTTTTTTACAGGAGCGACCTGGGAGCACAAGGAGGTTAAGTGACTTGCTCAGGGTCACACAGTATGCAAGTGGAAGCTGTGGGATTCAAACCCAGGTCTGGTCTGCTGGATGTCACCAGATTTGCAGCTCAGAGCCTTAGACCACTGCGCTATACTGCCTCCTATTATATTATATTATATTATATTATATTATATTATATTACATAATATAGATATTATATACAAATTTCATGTATAGATTACTGACAGTGTTTACAGATATTATATACAAATTTGGATACAGATATTTACATAAGCACATAGAAAACACTGTTACCATGAGAGAGAGAGCATCCGTTATAGTATAATTCATCAATCATTCGTCTTATCAATAGCCTCATTAATCTGTTTGTTATACCCAAGATCGTTTGTTATGTAAAGCCTAAGTCCTTTTCATTGGTGGTAGTTTCCAGCAGTATCCCATTTAAAATGTAAATGGCCAAGGGGTTGCTGGAACCAACATGCATCAACTTACACTTTAACAGGTTTAATCGCATACCCCAGATATTAACCCAATCAGATATACTATTCAGTTCCCATTTAATTAATGGAGACCATATCTTCACTATCGCATGGCCCACCAAGTTTAACATCATCTGCATATTTTATGGAAGTTGACAAAACAGTTTTCAGTAAGGTCTGCTATAAATATTTGGAATAGGCAGGGGCCCAAGACAGACCCAAGGGACTCCACTGCTAATAGGTTGAGAGTCAGATAAATGGCCATTTATTAAAACCGTCTGTGTTCTATGAACTAACCAATTTTTAATCCATGTAATAATATGTTTATTAATTTTAGTATATAATAATTTAGCAATTAAGGAGTGATGAGCCATAACATCAAATGCCTTACTAAAATCGAGATAAATTATATCCCAAAGGGTGCCATTATCTACGTTTCTACTAACGTTTTCATAGAAGCACATCAAATTGCTTAGGCATCCCCTGCCCTTTTTAAACTCATGTTGTTCTACAGTATATCAACGATGTTAAGTGTATCACTAATAAGATCTTTTATTAGACTCTCAAGTACTTTACAAACAGTTGATGTCAAACTAATAGGTCGATAATTTTCCCAATTAGAACGAGGCCCTTTTTTTCATAAATCGGTATTACACGGGCGGACTTCCATTGTATTGGCACAAAACTGTACTATAAACAATATTCGAAAAGTAGATGTAAGGGCTGAGAAATATGATCAGCAAGTAAATATAGCAGGTGACCACTAATGTTATCTGGGCCTGGGAAATATTTATTAAGTAATATAAGTTTCTCATGAACCATACTGTCTGATAATTTGATAAGTGATTCATTTATTACATGTATATTAACATCATTTTGAATGGATTTATTGCTATATACATCACACATTTTTTGATTTAAGATGTTAGCCATATCTAAGGGATTGTAACAAAGATTAAGAGTTATGCAGAAGGGGTCCAACCTGACAAGTAGGTGTTTTAATAAGTTAATATAAGAATAAAACATCTTTCCATTATCTTTACTAGTGTTCTTGGCAAGATTTAGTTCCCAACCTTTTTTAGCCTTTCTTATCATGGATTTGCATTTCTTTTGAACTTTTACATAGGCAGATCAATGCTCTTTAGTCTGTGATTTTAAATATATAGAATTTTTTTTGTTTTTAGTCTTAATGCTCGTTGAATATTTTTGGACAACCATTTTGGCCTATGCTTCCTTTGCCCTTGCTTGACAATATATAGGATATATTTATCTCTCAACTGTAATACCGTTTGTTTAAAGAAATCCCAACAACTTTCAGGATCAGATGAGGACATAATATTATCCCAGTCGATGCCCCTGAGTGCGGCTATAATACTTGGTAAATCCGCTTTATTATATAAATTATAGTTTTGTTAATGTTTATGGAAACATACTGTTCTAGGGAAAACTTAATTGAACTGTGGTTACTATTGCAAATAGGGGACGAAATAGTAACGCCTTGAATGTTAAGATGATTACTATGAAACACAAGATCTAAAATGTTGTTTCCCCTAGTTGGTGCTGAAATACATTGTTGGAGGTTGAGTTGTTTAGAACAGGCTAGAAGTTTTTTGCCTGCAATAGTAAGTGCAGTGCCATTATCCCAAGATATGTCACCCAAGTTAAAATCCCCCATGCATAACATGTGAACCTTTTCGCTAGCACACCCAGTTAACAGGCCCAGATATGTATTTTCTTCAGGGGATGCAATACAATCCTCCACCCAGTGCACCCAGCCAGGTTCCCAAATGTACCCTTATGACTCAATATGAGACCTAGGTATATTCTTAACTTTAGCAAGGCAGTAACACACCATTTTGAGCTCTTAACAGCTGTCAGAATTTTAAACACTGTTTCAGCATTCACATGCAAAAGAAACTGAGAAGGCACAGGCAGAATTTCAAGGAAAATAGTGTTTACTAAAAATTGAAAATAGATAAAATACAAAACACAGAACATATAACAAAACTTACAGTCAGAACTAAATTGGAAATTACAGAACAAAAAGAAAGCCTGAATACTTAGGGTTCTCGCCTAGCTAACTGTTAACAGAAGTGCCTGTTTTCAGTCCAGAGACCAAGTATCTTGCTCTTCTTAGAGTCCAGACATAAAAGCCTTTTTTCAGATGCTTGACATTTTGAAAATCCATTAACCCTCCTCCTTGTGAGGTCACAGCACCCATGAGGTCACTGTCAGCCCTGTGATAAATCTATAATCAGAGTATGGATATTCAAAAAGGATATTATTTTTCTGCTGGCTGGAAATCAGCAGTTACCAATTAAAAAAATACATATGACAATCTCTTTGCAAGCAGGTTCATTTGATGGCTCATAAACCCACATCCTGTCACCAGTTCTTTCTAGGTGTGAAAACCAACTGGGATCAGCCAAATGTCCTCTTCCTTCAAGAGTCATAAAGTGCATATTTGGACCTAGCTTCAAAAGCAGAAGCATGTTATAAGGTGTTATACACTGTCACTCTGGAATGAAGTCTTCAGTGTTTCCACTGGCCAGTTTTATGACAGCCTGCTGACTCAGTCATACAGACACCTTTGAGGTAAAAGATCAAGCCTCTTTACTTGCTGGCTGGTGTGTCCTAAGTGGACAATCACATACACATTTATTTATAATACAAATATTATACAACAATGACAAGTAGATGGGCAGAGCGTCACAATCCTCCCCTCCTAGACTGAATTTGGAGGATCCATTCCAGCATGGGATGAGCTTCCCAAGTTAGTTCATTGCCCAAATTGATGCGAAAGCCCATCGGCATCTTCATGGGCTGCCCCTGCCCTGTGTGAGACAATCATGTCATAACCTTGCAAAGCAAGGTTCCATCTTAACAGCCTACCATTTTGTTTTACCCATTTGTGCCAGCCAATCCAGGGGTTGTGATATGTTTGTACCTAAAATGCTGCCTACATAGGTATGTCTCTAACTTCTTTAGTGCCCACACCATGGCAAGACTCTTTTTCCACTATACAGTAAGACTGCTCCCTGGGAAGCAACTTCTTACTGAGGTAGACTATGGGGTGATCTTTCCCTTGGCTGGATGTATGACTAAGTACTGCCCCAATACCCACATCTGAGGCGTCAGTCTGGACTACAAAGAGTTTACTATAGTCTGGACTTACCAATACAGGAGCACTGCACAGTGCCTCCTTCAGTCTTGTAAAGGCTTGTTCACAGGCTGGTTCCCAGGTAACATTCTTAGGCATCCTTTTCCTTAACAGGCCAGATAGGGGAGCGGTCAGGGCACTGTAATTTGGTACAAATTTCCTATAATACCCTGCTGTCCCTAGAAAACTCCGGACCTGCTTCTGTGTTTCTGGTCTGGGCCATGCCTTGAATGCCTCAACTTTTGACTGGTTAGGACAGAGCTGTCCCCAGCCTACAACATGCCCGAAGTATGCCACCTCAGCCATGGCCACCTGGCACTTCTCAGCTTTTATAGTGAGCCCGGCCCTTTGTATCGTGCCCAGCACTTCACTAGGGTGGGATAGGTGTTCCTCCCAGCTGGCACTCAAGATGGCGGTGTCGTCAAGGTACGCCATAGCACACTCCTAAGCGCCATTTACCACTTGGTTCACCAACTTTTGGAAAGTGGCAGGGGCGTTCTTTATTCCGAAAGGCATTACTTTAAATTCAAATAACCCTATCGGAGTGATGAAGGCCGACCTCTCCCTAACTCTGGCAGTTAACTCTACCTGACAATACCCCTTTGTCAGGTCAGTCCCTCCCAACTTGTCCAGGAGTTCGTCCGTCCGTGGCACTGGGTGGGCATCCGACTTTGTGACTGCAATGAGTCCACTAAAGTTCACACAAAAACGAGTAGACCCATCTGGCTTGGGAACAAGGACCACGGGTGAGGCCCATGGGCTGTGCGATTTCTGGATTACCCTAAATCCAGCATTTCTTCCACCTCCCTCCTAATGTCCTTTTGGACAGCCTCTGACACACGATATGCCATCCGCCGTATGGGTGCCTGCGTCCCTGTCTCCACATTGTGCGTTGCTAAAGGGGTTAAGCCCAGGCGTGGCGCTAAACAGTGGGGGCAAAGTCTGCTAAAACCTCCCTTACTTACTGGATCTGTTCCGGGGTCAACTGGGGTGACATTTTAATTGCCTCCACAGAGGACTCCCGCTTGATTTCAAGTCCAGAAGGGGGTCTCCGTCATCCATCCCCTTCCCCAGAACTACACACTGCAAACACTATGTCAGTCCTATTAGCATATGGCTTCATCATGTTGACATGGTACATTCTTTGTGTATGTCTCCTGTCAGGTATTTCTATAATGTAGTTTACATCATTTATCTGTCTGACTACTATGTATGGTCCTGCCACTCGGCCTGCAGCTTATCTTTCCAGACCGGGATTAGGACCTTGACTTCCTGACCCACAGTGTACGAGCAAGCTCTGGTTCTGCAGTCTTACCACACCTTTTGTTTTTGTTGGGCAGCTGCCAGGTTGCTCTGGACTGTTCCCATAAGCTCCTTCAACTTTTCCCTAAACTTAAGAACATAATCCACTACGGGAGTTCCCTGAATGTTGTGCTTACCTTCCCAGTCCTCCTGGATCAAGTCTAGGGCCCACGTACCCTGCGTCCATATAACAGCTCAAAGAGGGAAAACCCTGTCGATTCTTGGGGCACCTCCCTGTATGCAAACAGGTGGGGAAGGTATTTCTCGCAGTCCCTCCCATAATGTTCAGCAAACGCTTGGAGCATTGAATTAAGGGTACCATTAAATCTTTCCACAAGCCCATTGGCTTGCGGGTGATAAGGTGTTATGTGCCTCGGCACCACTCCACACTTCTCCCATAAACATTTCATCAGGTCCAACATGAAGGAACCCCCCTCTATCGGTGATGACCTCCTGCGGAAACCCAACACAGGAGAAAATCCCTAGCAAAGCATCTGCCACTTTGTCCTCAGTGAGGATAGGGCAACTGCCTCTGGGTACCAGATGGCATAATCCACCACAGTCAGGATAAACCTCTTCCCGGAGGAGCTGGGGGTATTTAGAGGCCTCACAATATCCATTCCTACCTGCTGGAATGGCTCCTCTACTATGGGCAAAGGAATTAGGGCGGCTTGGGTTTTCTTACCCGCCTTCCCTATTTCTTGGCATCGGTGACAAGACCTGCAATATTCCTTCACCCGCTGGGTGAAGTTGGGCCAATAGAAATTCTGGGTCAACTACCACATAGTGCACGGGATTCCCAGATGACCAGACATGGGAATATCGTGTGCAATCTTGAGCAACTGCTCATGGTACCCCTGGGGAACGACAAGTTGCCTGCCCATCACCCCTCCCTCCCTCTGTCTTTACATCCTGCATATACAGCAGTCCATTGTCCCAATAAACTTCATGTTTCCCGTCACCACCCTGTGCTCCGTCAGAGTTTGCCCAAGCCCTCAGCTTCTCTAAACTAGGGTCACTTTTCTGAACAGCTGCAATCTCCTTACACATTCCCAAGGCGTGGGACACGTCCCCTCCAGTTTCGAAACTAGGGTCCCTAGCTCTAGCATCAGGGCATTCAGGATCACTGCCATCCCTAACCCTCTGACTATGGGTTACACCGCCCTCCTCTGAGGAACCCTCTGTAGCTGTCCTGTTAACTGCTACCTGGGGAACTTCTACCCCCCTTTTACTATTCTCCATATCAGCAGACACAGGCTAGGGAACTAGCCTCCCAGAGTTTTCCACAGGGGGTCCAGGGAACTACAATTTACTTTTGCTGCTTGGCTGTGGGTAACTGCACACACCATCCCGTTTGAGATTGTTCCCAATAATTACATCTACCACAAGGTTCCTTGTTACAGCAACCTTTTGCACAGTCTCCCCTGTTTCACCCCAGTCCAGGAGAACACTAGCAAGTGGCAGTATTTTCTCCTCCCCAGTGAATCCCCGTACAGTCACAAATTGATTGGGTATAAGCTGTTCAGGCTCTACCAAATCCCCTTTTACCAAAGTCAGGGACGCCCCCCCGTGTCCCTTAATCCATGGGTCTGTACCCCATTCACAGTGACTGGGTGTATATGTTCCCCCATGTTTACTGGCATACTTCCAGGGACACACAAACAACCCACTTCTTTCCTAGTACCACTTCATGCACTCTCTGCCCTTTTTTGGGACACTGCCTGGCAATATGTCCAGGTTCTTTGCAAACCCCAAATTCCTTTCTTTTTTCAGGTAAATCTTTTCTTTGTAACCTAGGGCTACCTAGTTTCGGTTGAGGCAGGGAGGATTTTAGCTGCCCTGAAGGTGCACTTTTCCCTTTCTGTGCTGCCACCCCCGCCCCATTCCCTCTCAGAGCAGGTCTGCTCCTGGCATAGCGGTCAGAGAGTTCAGCAGCCTCTTGCACTGTTTTTGGATTTCGGTCCTCCAGCCAGGTTTTCAGCTCTGCTGGGCACACCCCAAAAAACTGTTCTAACAGTACAGCATTTTCAATTTTCTCTACAGAGGTTGCTTCAGTCCCGTCCCACCAACGTTTTAAAAACTGACGCTGTTTAGTGGCTAGCTCCTCGTAGCTCATGTCAGGGCTTTTCCTGAGCTTACGGAATTTAACTCTGTATGCCTCTGCTGTTAAATCATACTTTTTTAGCAGGGCAGCTTTAAGTTTACTATAATCATTACTGTCCTCACTGTCCATTTCACACAATGCATTCCGAGGTTTCCCGGTAAGTAGTGGGGATAGCTGGAAGCTCCAGGACCCTCTAGGAATATTTGCCTGAATATATACTTTTTCAAAGGAATTTAAAAAGGCATCTATATCTTCCTCCTCTTTAAATTCAGCTATCAATTTAGAATTTAATTTGTAACCCAGTCCTGGAGTCCCAGTTAACCCCAGGCCACTTACCTGCTCTGGTGCTGCTGTTTGGAGTCGTAGCTTCTCCAGTTCATGTTGCCTCTGATGCTCATGCTCTTCTCGCTCAGCCTCTCGCTGCTCTCGTTCGGCCTCTTGCCGCTCTCGCTGAAGCTGTCACTCTCTTTCCTCTGCCTCTCGTTGAAGCATTTTTCCCTCTGTGGCTTGCCGCTCTCACCTTTGTTCTCTCTCTCGAACTCCAGCTCCATTCTCTGCAACTCCATCTGCAGCCTTAGCTCTTCTGGCTCCAGAATGTTGGAGACCTTCCCCAGCTGCTGTGGCCCTTGGCATGCACTGGTCCTGCTGTCCTCCTCACTGGATCTGGACACTGCACTGGACCCTCCACGCCCAAGGTTCGGTCCTTTCCAGTCACAGACTGTGACTCGAGGTCTTGTGCATCAGGTGCCATAAGAGCCTCCACAAGATGCTTTTTGGATTTTCCCTCGTGCTGGACTCCTCTCTCTTGGCACAACTGCCTCAGGTAGTCTGCAGTGTACGCGCTGTAGTTGGAAGCCATCTTCTTCCCTATCTACGGCTACTCTAACTGGCAAAAAAAATAAAACGGGTAGGGAGCTTGGACTGTAAGCACAATGATATAGTTCTATTTACTTTTAAAAAATCACTGCTTTATTCTGCATGTGAGCTGTTACAGTATTAATCTGACACGCTGGACTGTTAATGCTCGTGTTTCCAAATACTTTTAAATCGCACCACTGCCAACCAAATCTGTCACAAACGCACTCCGCAGGTCAGGCCCTCTGCTCCCACAGTGCCAAACCTTGAAGCTCAATAGTGTGAACAGGAGACAAACAGGGTAACCCTCCTGTCTGTTTTGGGTCTGAATCACCTACTAGCCTCGTGTCCTGGGGGTCAAATGTGAACCTTTTTGCTAGCACACCCAGTTAACAGGCTCAGATATGTATTCTCTTCAGGGGATGCAATACAATCCTTCACCCAGTGGCACCCAGCCAGGTTCACAAATGTGCCCTTATGACTCAATACGAGACCTAGGTATATTCTTACCTTTAGCAAGATAGTAACATACCCTTTTGAGCTCTTAACAGCTGTCAGAATTTTAAACACTTTCAGCATTCACGTACAAAAGAAACAGATGGCACAGGCAGAATTTCAAGGAAAATAGTGTTTACTAAAAATTGAAAATAGATAAAATACAAAACACAGAACATAACAAAACTTACAGTCAGAACTAAATTGGAAATTACAGAACACAAAAAAAGCCTGAATACTTAGGGTTCTTGCCTAGCTAACTGTTAACAGAAGTGCCTGTTTTGAGTCCAGAGACCAAGTGTGTCTCACTCCTCTTAAGAGTCCAGAGATAAAAGCCCCTTTTCCTCAGATGCTTGACAATTTGAAAGTCAATCTCCACCTCCTTGTGAGATCACAGCACCCATGAGGTCACTGTCAGCCCTGTGATAAATCTATAATCAGAGTATGGATATTCAAAAAGAATATTATTTTTCTGCTGGCTGGAAATCAGCAGTTACCAATTAAAAAAACATGTATGACAGCCTCTTTGCAAGCAGGTTCCTCTGATGGCTCATAAACCCACATCCTGTCACCAGTTCTTTCTAGGTGTGAAAACCAACTGGGATCAGCCAAATGTCCTCTTCCTTCGAAAGTCATAAAATGCATATTTGGACCTAGCTTCAGAAGCATGTTATAAGGTGTTATAAACTGTCACTTTGGAAGGAAGTCTTCAGTGTTTCCACTGGCCAGTTTTATGACAGCCTGCTGACTCAGTCACACTGACACCTTTGAGGTCAAAGATCAAGCCTCTTTACTTGCTGGCTGGTGTGTCCTAAGCAATCACATACACATTTATTTATAATACAAATATTATGCAACGACAAGCAGATGGGCAGAGTGTCACAGAGGGAATAGGAGATAAGAACCCGTGTGTGTGTGTGTTTTTTTTTTTTGAGGCAAACAAAGAAGGAACAAAGTCCCCCATAGTGTTCTGCCCCATGTACCCTCTTTTTTTTTTTTTAAACTGGAGACCTACAAGGAAGGCACAGGTAAGAGGAAAGAAGAAGACTGCCCAGAAACCTGGTCATGGCTAGGGAAGGTGGGCAGGCTACAGTAATGAATGGTGATGATACTCTGGAACATCAAGAATTACAGTGAGTACGTAATTTTCGTATCTTTGAAGAATCAATCTTCACCATTCATTACTGGCGGGTCTGAGTGCCAAGCTTACCACCAAGGGCGGTACTGGCCAGCCCAGAGGGAAGTGACTATTCCCTCAGTTTTCTGTAGGGGGGAACACAGAGCGGTGGGAGCCCCTTACGGGCCTGTGTGAGGCCTGAGACTGGTCAGGGGCAGGTGGAGGCTCCCGTGGCCTGAGAGCAAGAATGCGCCCCACAAGCTCACGCCTGGCCCTGCAAGAGAGAAAGTGGGCTCCCTGGAAGCATGAGGCAATCACCCTAAGCCAAGCCAAGGGTGACAACCTCGACAGATGCAGCCACGCCGTCTACCTAATGCAGACTGCAGTTCCCACTAACCTAGATGTTACCTCACTGGTGTCACAGGACGCCGTTGCTCGGTGTCACGCCAACTCCAGGCCCTGCACAGAAAGGCATATGGCTTGTCTGGTTTGCTCACAGTCCGCCAAGTACACCAGAAGCTGTCCTAACATTGCTCTCAGGTGCCTGCCATAGGACGTCTGGTGTGCTGAGATGCACAACATGCTGCTCACTGCCAAGACGACTCTTCGACCGCAGGCAACAAACTCGGTTAAGTCCAACTCTGATTGACAGTTGTGCACTGGGAGCCTATGACCAGAGGGGATGTCCAGGAGCTGGACCCCATTAGTGGGGTGTGGCATGATTTCTGGAGACCCTAGGGGTGTGCAATAATTGCGCTGGATGTCCCTTGGGGGTGGATGGGGCGAGACAGACGTTTCTTGATGTCTCCGCAAAAGGTCTGCGCCATAGAGGTATGGCTGTATAGCCATGACTGTACTCTTCAAGGAAAGACAGCATCAGATGTGAAGGGCTGCAGCCAGAGAAATGAGACAGTGCTGGTAACGAGTGTACTCTGCACTGGAGGACAGATGGAGAGAAGAGTCCTCTTCCTCAGAGGATGAAGATGAAGACGAGGAGGTGGTGGTGGTGCCGGGGTTTCATGCTGGAAAATAGCCTGGTCTAGTGCCCTCAGGTAAGCTGGGAAGGCACTTGCTGAAGACCTGAACCGGTCCCAGGTTAACGGCCCTGTAGGACCCCAAATGCCCAGGACAGCAGGAGAGATAGGCAGAGGAAGAGGTGGCAGACCAGGCCAGGTCCTCTGCCAGGGTTCCAAGAGTGAACAGGGCACTTCGCAAGAGGGGAGGGCCTGAGCAGCTCATCCACCTGTGAATGCCCAACCATAGAGGGACAGTCCAGGTGGTGCCCTGGGGGGGGGACCCCCAGGTGGAGAGATCGGAATTGTAGAGGTCCCACAGGGTGGCCCCTATCCCCACCTACTGCAGTCCCAGACAGATCCAGGGAGGCCAAAGGACTTGAGTCAGCACTCTGACTCCTGCCAGAGCCACCAGCAACTCTGGATGTGGAGCATGGCACCGACTGGGATCCATCAGCCCCCACCTCACCAGAATGGGCTAGGCCTAAGGACCTGAGCTAAGGGGGAATCAGAGCTGCAAGCTGCAACAGATCTCCCCCCCCCGGCACTGCGAAGGGTACCAGAGTCAGATTCAGTGCCGGGACCCAACTCTGCATCATGCCCAGTGCCTCCCCCCCCCCCCAAGTGGTGGAATTGGCACTGGAACTGTCCCTAGTGCTGCAGGCGGCACCACGAGACAGAAGAGAGGCAGCGCCATGGCCGCCACTGGACTGAGAAACATCCAGGGACAATGCCAGGGACATCAAAGGCCTAGGACTAGGCCCAGAATGGCCTCCTTGATTGCCAGAGCCTGGAAGCCAGTCGGGACCATCCCAGTTCCCCATCCCCCGAGTCATCCGACCGCTCAGGGAACAAGACCCAGAAGATCTTCACCAGGCCACTGACTCCAGAGATCTTTCCTCTCCTAATGTCGCAAGTGGCATCAAGAGGGGACCCGGCCGTGCGGGAGGTGCCGCTCTGCTCAGCGGCACCCGCCTCAGTGCCAGGAGCCAAAATGGCACCAGGCCACGGCCCAAGGAGCCCACCAGTGTAGGTCCAGCATATAGCTCCGACCTCACCACCAGGGGCCATCCACACCGCCAAGGGGGTGCCAGACTTGGAGAAGTGAGCAACCAGTCCCTTGGAGGGGGGCCGGCTGTCCCACATAGCCCTCTCCCAGACTCTCATTCTCGGCGTGATGAGGACAAGAGGAGGCCTAGTCTCCCTCAGTATGTGTAGTACTGGTGAGGGTCTCGGGGGAAGAGCCCAGGGACCTTGCCTTGGAGTCCTATGTGTGACATCTGCCTCTGAAAGTGGAGGGTGACCGACCCCACTTCATTGTGCGGATCTCTGAAGTGCGAAAGTACATTGCGCGGATCTCTGATGTGCGAAAGTACAGTGAGAAGCAGGCATTGCAATGGTCCATATCGTGTTCCGTTCCAAAGTAGGTCCAGCAGTGGTCATGCCGGTCCACTGCAGTCGACACATGGGGGAGACACACAACAACTGTCTTCTTGTCTGACCTCTTCTTGGATTTTTAAGGCCCCTGAGACCCGGATATGATAATTAAAAAAAAACAAACAAAACAAAAAAAAAAAAAAAACCAGGGCTCAGCACTGTAAAAAGGGACAGGAAGGAAAGCGGCAACGGAAAATACTGAAAAGAAAGGGTTACGGCATCCGCAAGTGGAGACTAACAGAACTAGGCCGAACTACATAGCTGCAATGGTAAACATTCCCACGGAGTGTTACCTCGACAGCAGGAAGAACAGAACTGAAGAAGGCAGGAGGCCAGCATCAGTTACTGGCCAGCTTGTCAGCGCCAAGTCATACATTCGCCTCATGGGTTGTGTAGTCCCTGACGTTGGTCCCCTAGTGCTAAAGCTTTGAAAGTGTATGCTCTCGCGGGGTTCTGATGCCTCTGGCACAGACCCACCAGTAATGAATGGTGAATTCTTGGAAGATCGCAAACCTTTCTTCATATTGAAAGCATATACATGAGGCAATATATGTAACTTTATATAATTAATACATGATGCAGCAAACAAAGATTAATTAGAGAGCACTGAGATATACAGTGACACACACACACACTTTCTGCAAAAAAAATCTCCGCATTTTTGTAACATTTTCCGTAATTTTCCAGTGACCCTGGTAGAGCAAAGACTAGAAAATTCCTTAGGAATAGGAGGGGGTATAAAAGGAAGAAAGGAAGGGAGATTGTTGGCTATCAGAGGAAGGTAAGGTAATAAAAGAGGGCGGGCAAAAGGCAGCTATCCTTTAAGACTACTTTTGCTCTGTCTTCATCAAAGAAGACAGCGGACCCTTACCAGAGAGTGGCATCAAAGTAGCCACTAAGGGGGGGGTCTCAAAGATAAGGCTAGTATTTAGCAGTGAAAGGGTCTGAAAAGGGTTAGCATCCCTTATGACAGTTAAGACCCCAGGACCAGATGGGACGCATCCAAAGGTGCTCAGGGAACTGGCAGAAGAACTAGCTGAACTCCTGGTAGGGCTATTCAATAGCTTGTTACAGACATGGGTAGTTCCGAAGGACTGGAGGGTAGTGGACGTGGTTCCACTTCACAAGGGAGGAGGCAAAAAGCAAGTGGGGAACTACACGTCTGTCTTACCTCAGTTGTAGGGAAACTGATGGAGTCATTAGTCAAGGACGACCTAGTGGACTACCTGGAGAGTAATGGCCTCCAGGATACTAAACAGCATGAGTCTGTGGCGGCAGGGAGATCTTGTGAAACCTAACAGTTTTCTCTGACTCAACGATGGGAATGCTGCCGTCAATTTACTCTACTTCAATTTCAGCAAAGCCTTCAACTCAGTGCTTCACATGCATTTGCTGAAAAAGATGGAGGATCTGGGGGTGGCAAGGGACACAGTAAAATGAGTAGTTAATTGGCTGAAGGGGAGAAAGCAGAGATCATGATAAATGGGTTCAAATCAGAAGACAGGGAGGTCACAAGTGGAGTGCCACAGGGATCTGCCCTGGGGACAGTCTTCAATAGGTCAGTCAGTGAGTGAGTGAGTGACACTGAAAAAGTAATTCAAGGCAGGCTGTGTAGTTAATTGCCCTACCGATGACACAAAGCTCTGTGGGAGGGTGGACAGCGATGAGGGAATCGGGGAAATGCAGTGTGACCTGCATAGACTGGAGAAGTGGTCTAAGGTCTGTCAGTTGAAATTCAACACCAAAAAGTGCAAGGTGATGCACCTAGGGAGTAAGAACGCCAGGACAGAGTAGTAGATGGTGGGACTAAACTGAGCACAATGACTGAGGAGAGAGACCTAGCAATCATCATTAGGGACACCCTCAAACAATCAAGCCAATGGAATAAGAGCTTTAGTATAGCAAATTTGATGTTAGGATGTATCGGGAGGGATATTGACAGTAGAAGGAAAGAGGTAATACTACACATTTTTTTATATTTAAAGTTTATTAAAGCATTTTTATCAGGAAAATACAAAGATTCAAACATTATAAAGATACAAGAGAGACCGAACTGAAATTGTAGTACATTATGTATCAAACAGTGTGTCATATGTAGTGTAAGTCCATTATGGTGACAGTCTCAAAACTGCACAATACAACTGTGTCCCAGGAAGTGTCTGAGACAGGACCAATATCAAGTGGACATCTATTCTATACAACAAGGTGGTTCAGAAGCTCTAAGGAACAAAAAGTGCAGTTATGTAAGAACTTACCGTAACAGTTGATCTTCGAGAAGAGCTCTTGCAGCAGGCTACACAATAAGGACTATGCCACCAGGCACTAGGACCCCACGGAAAACTACTACCTAGCAGTCCACAGTTGGGACCGTCCCCGATGTCAACCAATGGTATAAAGGGGCAGTCCCCAGCCCCACCTCAGTTCTCCCACTGGAAACTTGGCTGAGCGAAAAAAGGATTTGGAGAACCAAGGGGCTTCGACAGTTCCCAAGCAAAAAGACCAGGGGGAGGAGGGAGGGAAAGCAACGCCTGCTGCAAGAGCTTTTCTCGAAGATCTACTGTTACAGTAAGTTCTTACGTAACTGTACTATCTTATTTTGAGTTGGAGCTCTTGCAGCAGGCTACACAATAAGGACTGAGTACCAAGCAGTATCAGAGAGACCCAGGTCAAAAGGGTGGAGGAGCTAAACTTAATGACGGCCTTCATGAGAGGAGTCCTTGAAGGACTGCAAGGCCGAAGCCTGCTCTCCTATGAGTGGCTATACCCAGGCTGTAGTGCTTGATGAAAGTACGCATTGAGTTCCAGGTAACAGCAGCGCAAATGTCAGCTGCCGAAACATTCCTGAGGGATGCAAACGAAGCAGCAACCCCTCTTGTGCAGTGACCCGTAACCAAGCCCGGTAAGGGTTTGTTGTATCTGTTGTAGCAAAAAGTGATGCAATTCACTGGCCACTCAGAGTGTCTGTCCACTGGTGAGACTAATGACCTAGGGGAGAAGGAGACGAACAGTTGCTCAGACTTCCTTGTGAATCTAGTGCGATCCACATAATAGCAGAAAGTCTTATGGACATAGAGGTATGCAGGGCCCCCGATTCATTGTCCGGATAATACACTGGCAAGTGAATGTCCTGACTAAGGGTGAACTTGGATGCCACTTTGGGAAGAAACTTAGGATTGGTTCTCAAGGACACCCTGTCCTTGTGGAAAACCAGGTAGGGCTCTTCACACATAAGAGCCTGTAGCTCAGAAATCCTCTGAGCAGAATTGGCGTCAACTAAAAATAATGCTTTCCATGACAGAAAGTGAAGCTCACAGTCCGTGGCTGGTTCAAACGGGGACATGGTGAGCTTCTCTAACAAAAATAAAAGATCCCATGGGGGGATAGGGTCCCTAATGGGTGGCTTTAGATGCAATGTGCCACGCACAAAGGTGTGGGGCAGGTCCAGTTGGGCAACGTAGTTGCACACCACAGGTGTATGATAGGCTGAAATCGCCAGAAAGTGCACCTTAATGGAGGCCGACGTCCAAGAGGGAACGTTGGTACTCCAGGATAGAATTAACAGGGCAGGAGAACAGGTCCAGATCATGAGCGGAAGCCCACAGGCAGAAATGCTTACATTTCATGGCACAAGTAGCCCTAGTGGAAGGTTTTTGAGCCACGACCAAGACTGCCGTAACCCTTGAGAAGACTACAAAACAGATCGTAACTCCGTCTGTAGGAGCCATGCATGCAGATGTAGGGATCTGAGATCTGGATGGGCCAAAGAATCCCACTCCTGGGAGAGCATGTGGGAGGATGGGGGCAAGGGGGACCGGGGGTTCTAACGCCAGCTGTTGCAGCAGCGGGAACCAAATCTGACGTGGCCAGAGTGGAGCAATTGTCTGCACTCTTCGCCTGGAGCTTGAGGAGGACCCTTTGAAGAAGAAGGAAGGGAGGAAAGGCATACAGAAATCTCCCTGTCCAAGAAAGCGACAACGCATCTCACCAAAAAACACCAGGCCCTGGATCTAGCGAGCAGAAACTGGGCAGTTTGGCATTGGACGGAGATGCAAAGAGGTCCAGATTGGACATCCCCATATTTCGAACAGGTCTTTCACAATGGACTGTCAGAGCTCCCACTCATGCATCTTGGATTGAGAGTGGCTGAGTCCATCGGCCAAGGTGTTTTGGACCCCTGGAACATGGACCGCTGTAAGTAACAGATCATGTTCTATGCCCAGAACCACACTCTCATGGCCTCTTGACAGAGGACAGGAGTGGGTCCCGAATCAATAAGGGCCCCAGAGAAAGATCCGTTTAAAATGCTTGGAGAGCTTAAAGAACTGCCCTCATCTCCAGGACATTGAGATGCAGGCTCTGTTCATCGGTTTTGGAGATGGGCTCCCCATCCTAGACCAGATACATCCGTCATTAAGATTTGCTGTGGGGAAACCTTCTGAAAGGGAACTCCCTGCTGCAAACTGGGGGAAGTCAGCCACCAAGGGAAGGTCTGACTCACTGTGCTGGAGATTTGGACGGGCTGATCGAGGTTGTCCGACCTTTGGTCCCACTGACCTCTTAGAGAGTACACTGTGGAACTCTCATAAATAATTGGGCCAACAGGACCATCACTATGGCCGCCGCCATGTGACCAAGGAGCTACAGCATTGTCTGAGCCAGAACCTGGGAGGAAGAGGAAACCTTCTGAGCCAGCGTCTGGAGTAGAGCTGCCCTGTCGGGGGTGGGGGGGGTCCCTGTGATGTATCCAAGATGGCTCCTATGTATTGCAGATGCTGGGAGGGCCAGGGGGACGACTTTGTGATGTTCAGCATGAGTCCCAGATCTCTGAACATAAGGAAAGTGTCCAACAGGGTGGTCAGAAGCCGATCCCCGGCGGGGGCTGCTAGGAGCCAATCATCCAGATAGGGATAGACGTAATGACCCCGGCGCCTGAGAGTTGCAGCCACCACCGCGAGGCACTTGGTGAAGACCCATGGTGCCAAGGAAAGGCCGAAGGGCAAGGCCTGGAATTGGTAATGTTCCCCTTGAAAGCAGAACCAAAGGGACCTCCTGTGGGCTGGAAGTACCAAAATATGGAAGTAAGTGTTCTGCATATCGAGGGAACAGAGCCAGTCCCCTTGATGGAACATGGGAAGGAGGCCCTGCAGGGTTACCATCCTGAACCCGTCGATCCGACAGGGTGACACTGTGCGGCACACGGCTCTCTATTGGCTGCTGCATCCTGGAGCTTCTTTGGGACTCCTGGTGCCGTTTTTCAAACAGCTGAGCTTGTTCTCGAGTCTGCCAGAGCTAAGCTCCCCTTACTTAGTTAACCAACTTTTAGAAAATAATTTTTAATTCACTTTTGCCAGGGGAAATTTTGTGGGGGTTAACTGAGTGCTCAGTGCTCTGTCTTTGGACAGAAGTGGTAAAGCTGTAGCCGTGAAGTAAGCAATAAGGCAAGATGGGGTGTGCGTGGAACACATGTTACTGCATGGCCAGGGGCGTAATAAGGCAAAAAGGCTGAAGGCCGAGTGACTTTAGGCACTGGTCATGTGGTAAAATGTGTTCCATGCACATCCCAGAGTGCTTTATTGTGCTTATAAAATGGGTTCCTTTTTAAAAACATTTTGCAGTTGTGAAAAGCATGTTTATAGGTAGAAACAATAGATTTACTAGTGTGCATTTATGATAAAACAGTCCTTCCACTCACTACAAATGATGCCACTGACGATGATGTCATTGTATTATTGCCTACTTTCTTTTCCCTGTTTTTTCCCCCAACATTCAAGATATGGAACGTTTATCATAGAATGTTTACCATGGAATACATGGATTCAAAATTCTGCTCAGTTTCACCGGCAAAACGTTTCTCTCCTAACACTCTGTACACACAGACAACACAGGCCTTTGTTACAACCAGAGACTATCTCACTGTCAGGGCAAGAAGAAGACAGTTCCCGATGAGCAGGTAAAGACAGAAGGGGGATTTTTCACTGTCAGCAAAGAAACAGTTGCAGTGAAAACTATAAACGATACTTATTGTTTCTAATTTATGTATGCAAGGAGTGTGTGATAATCAAGGAAACAACAGTTAATTTATTTTATCTTTTATTTAAGGTAGTTTTATTTTTAGGGCCCAGATGAAGTTTTTTTTACAGTGTAAAGGTAACAGCCATGTTTGTGGTGGAAGATCAATTCCGGCTGTAGGGAGCTAACTGAAATGCCTGTGTTCCAAATGCCCACTGATCTGGGTTCCAGACTCTTAGCAGTCCTTTTTTTAGCCATGCGTAAACCATATTTTACACATAAATAAGAGCCAATCAGATTACATGATCGCACCCTGCCATTTTATAATGGAGTTTCGGTCGTAAGCAATTGACTCCTCTCCTCCCCTTTTTTGTGCAGGTTATACTTTGTCCCACCCACCCACCAGGACCCCGTCCACCCACCCGGACCCAGGCCTCTATTAAATACATCTTTGCTCCTTCTCTTTTCCCCTCTCAGCTATCCCACTGGCTACTGCATTAGGACCTATTTTACACTCCAGCTTACATCTCCCCGAAACCTCTGAATCTAGTACTCGCCATTATCTGCTGACTTTTAGGATATTAGCCATTGTCTGCTCATTATTAGTATATAAAATTCTGGGTAGCAATTATGATTTGGGCACCAACTGTATCCCTGGTTTTGCTACTCTCCATCCTTCCCCATGTGAGTCAGCATCTCCACCTCGTCCTACTTAAGGACCCTGGTCATAGCACAGCTGGTCTCCCATCCAGCGTGCTCCAGTGTGGAACACTATCCCATGCATACTGTGCTTTACTCCTAACATCCCCACCCACCCCATAAAATATTGTTTCATGTCAACAGTAGAGTTCTCGTCTTGGCTCAACTGACTGCTTCTCCCGACAGGATCAGGAACCATGCCTCTACTTCAAAATTCAAGAATAAAAGGGCCAGGATAATCTTGCTCCTACTACTCTCCGGTGATGTGCACCCTAATCCCAGGCCATCCCAACTGAGATTCCTTGATGGAAAGAAAGGCTGTGGCCCAAAAAAAAAAAAAAAAAAAAAATTTGCAGCTATGAATGTCTTTAGCCTTCTCCCTAAAATAGTTCAGTTCCAAGCATGGACATAGCTACACTGCCCTGATATCATCTGCCTCACCAAGACGTGGCTCACCATGAAAATTAAAGCCAATTGTATCGCCTTACAAGGTTATGGAGCCTTCAGGCTAGATAGATCAGGGAAAAGGGGTGGGGGCTGCCTTATCTTTGTTAGAGAACCTATCCAGGGGAGCGTGCTGCCTACCTCTGAAGTCACTAGTGACTATGAGCTTCTAGCGGTTAATCTCTTTATAGGTCAACAAAAACAATCACTCACAACTGACACGGTCTATCTGCCTCCCAGTAAGGCAAAGCAGGGGCTTGGCTCAGTCTCGGATGTGATCTCAAAAGTAAAAAGGAACACTGAAATTATCGTTACTGGTGACTTCAACATTAACTGACTCAGTAGTGATACTGACCTGTTAAAGGACCAGGTAGCCAGTGTATACCTAACACAAATGGTTAGTGAATTCACTAGGTTGAACAATAAGAGCGGAAAAAGCACTCTCCTGGACTGGATCTTCACTAGCTGTCTCTTCAGAATCAAAAACGTTGAGGTGCTCCCTGACTGCCTTAGTGATCATTCCCCAGTGTCTCACAAGTGGGTATTTAAGGACAAAAAAGATCCTCCTATCACCATACAAAGCCATGTTATCAAGAGAGGCTTCTTAGACACATTTAAAACTGCCCTTTCCCAGGTTGACTGGTCACCCATACATGAGCTACAGGATCTAGACCAGGCTATGACTTTTTTTTTTTCTTTTTTACGGACAAGTTCAATGATATTTGTGATATCTATGCCGCGGTGAGGAAAATAACAATCAGAGGATCCACCAAAGGGTGGATCACTCGGGACCTCCTTGAAGAGATGAGGGTACGGGATAATCTATGGTGCATGGCTAGGAACACAGGCAACCCTGCTGACTTCCAGAAGTACAGGACTGCTAGAAATAGGTGCACAATCCTAACCAGGCCAGCTAAAGCGAAATATTATAAGGAACAACTGGATCAGAACTGGGGAAATAGGAAAAGGTTCTGGGAAAATATCAAGGACCTTCTTGGTAAAGAGGATAGGAAACATCCCTCAATGTTGAATATCAATGGTACCACAACCCTGGATCCTCTTACAATGGCAGAATCCTTTAACTCAACCTTCTCTGACCTTAGCTCTGTCCCGGCCCCCGACTACCTCAAATCCACTGATCCGTCACAGCTTATATCTCAGAACATTCCCAACTGCCCAAACTTTTACCTCAAATGTGTCATTGTCAGGAAGGCCAGAAGATATGTTCTTAAGGCACTAGGTAAAGCAAGGCTCGGCAGTGACAATATTGATATGAAGCAAAAGGCAAAGGCAGTAAGGACAGGGATGGGGCAAAAAGGGGTAAGGCCATCAAAAAATGAAGGATAATGAGTACCAATGCCTGTAGTCTAGGTAATAAGCTCCCTGAACTTGTGGCCTTGATGGAAGAGGGATGCCTGGATATCGTGGCAGTCACAGAAACATGGTACACAGAGAACCATGACTGGGATGTCAACATACCAGGGTATACAATCTACAGGAGGGACAGGGAGGGTAGAAGAGGAGGAGGAGTAGCTCTCTATGTAAGGGAAGAGATCCAAGCAACGGAACTAAAGAGTAAACAGGGAGGAGAGGAGGTACTGTGGGTCACCCTGGAGACTGTACATGGCTCCATAATCCGTACAGGGGTTGTATACAGACCCCCCCCCCATCTCAGAGGGAGGAAATGGGCAAGAAAATGATAGAAGGCATCCTTAGGATGGCAGAAAAAGGAGAGATACTGTTGATGGGGGACCTGAATATGCCAGATGTTAACTGGAGCACCTTGGCTGTAGCCACATCCAAGAGCAGGGTCCTTCTCGATGCCCTACACGGGGCATGCCTTAGACAGCTAGTGTTGGAACCCACTTGGGAGGGAGCAATCTTAGACCTGGTACTCTCAAATGGGGATGGAGAGAGGATCTCAGATCTAGAAGTGGGTAGCCATCTGGGAACAAGTGACCACCAAACAGTGTGGTTCACGATAAACACAGCTGCAGAGTCAAGCCATACCAAAGTGAGGGCACTGGACTTTAGGAGGGCTGACTGTCAAAATGGGAGAGTGCCTCAGAAAAACACTAGCAAACAGGCAAGAAGGAGGGGTGGAGGAACAATGGGGAAACATCAAAACTGCCATCACAGGGACTTCCGGTGGAGCCATGGCGGCATGAGCATGCAGAGATCGAGCTCCTCCATAGCACTGATTTAAAATAACACTTCTCTCCCCGTATACAGACAAAAATACTTTTGAATAAGGACTTCCTACCTTCAGACAACTTGGGAGAGACACTGCAGATAATTAATCTAGCCTCAGATGTTATGGCGCGCCAGGAGAGAAACAGATTTCAAACCCTGCTCAATCTCCCTGAGACTGAAGACGGCGGCCTACTGGACAGCGACACCTCCTCGCACTCAGCCTCCCAGACGGATAGAAAATGGTGAAAGGGGAGCGATAAAAAAAGAACATCCACAATGTAAAACTTACCCTCAGAGGCCACTCTTTCCGCTATCTCGGAATTTAGGCCAGAAATGCGAGATGCTCTGTGGGACATTCGTACTGATCTTGGGGAACTACAAGCGAGGGTAACTGAGGCTGATGTTCAGATTTCGGAGAACACCTCCAAAATTACAGTGCTGGAACAGGCTGTTCATTCTCTAGCTGAGGAACAGCTAAATTTACCCTTGAGACAGGAAGATGCAGAAAATAGGGGGCGCCGTAAAAACATTAGGCTCTATGGGCTGCCGGAGGGAGAGGAAGGCAACGACCCCAATGCCTTTGCGGATTATCTTCTACGTTTAACCCTAGATTTGGGCCCAGAATTTCAAATAGACATCGACAGGGCTCATCATGCACTTGGGCCTCGTCCCTCTAAACCCAATGCCAGGCCGCGATCATTTGTTATTGGATTCGGCAGCTTCTCACAAAAGGACCAAATCTTAACTAAAGCATGGCGCAAACAGAAGGTCCTGTTGGGTGAACACCGCATTCTATTTGACAATGACTATGCCCCAGCAACCCAGCAGTCTAGAAGGGAGTATTCCCCCTTGTTTCCTCTCCTAAGAGCAAAGAATCTAAAATTTCGCATCCCCTATCCGGCGAAGCTGGCTATTCTTTTTCCCAATGGCCTTGTCACATATAATTCGGCATCGGAGGCCAAATCAGATTTACTTCAAAAAGGAATAATATTGGACAAGTATTTCAAAGCAATGTCAAAGGCTGGGCGGCCGCCCTCAGGACATGAATCTCAGGATCTCGATCGAGCAAATACAGGGGACCAAAGGATTCAGATATTACTTAATAAAGTGAAATCTCTCAGAAATCCAACTTTACATCCAGTCTGAAAGCTAAGTACATTATGAAGGGCTTTTTATTATTATATTAAGGAATGGGTTGGGGGGGGGGAGATGCTGACTGTTCGTCCCTACTCACACGCTTGAGGGTTGAGAGCAAGCTATAGTTCCTCTAAGGGTAACTAGTTCAGTATACAGAGCCTACATTCAGTATAAGGCTATTACATATGCCCTATGGAACACTTGCCTTTCCCTCATTAGCCGCGGGGTGTTTTGTTGGCTCCCCCCTCTTTGCCCCCAAGGCCTTATTCCGGGTCTGGCCCCTTCTCCTTGTGGTACCCCCTTTTTTTCTTTTTCTTACCCAGAAGACTGCTTGACGCCAGGAAGTACTTGGGCTGAAAACTGATTAACATCAAGAAAGTTCTTTTAACTCACAGCCCTTTATACTATAATGATTCAACTTAAAAACTCACAGAAACTGTTTATGAGAAGATCAGATCTCTGGTTATAGGGCATTGCAGTTAGATGTGGGTTGAGCCTTATTGTTTGGATTTATGGACTGATCTTCAAACAATTTAAGTTTCACAGTTAATAAATAGACTACAGAACGAATTTTGCCCTAGGTATCTGGATCCCTGAAAAGATTTCAATGGGCTATGCTTTTGGTTAAGCCCCTTAGTTCCCCCTTTCTTGTAGTTATACATTGAGAAGGCTTACATCCTAGTTTTATTTTCTGTTATATCCCTTCCCTGTGATTATCCTTGCAGATACCATTCTTTTTTTTTTTTTTTAAGAGTTTGGCCTCGTTTAGCATATCAACACTAGATGGCACTGTGTGCATTTCCTTTAGATATATATAACCACATCTAAGGCCTATAAATAATTACAAGGGATATTCCCCCCTTTTTTTCCCTCTCCCCGAATAAACTTCAAGCTGAAACCCCTATGGGATGAATACTCCTCAGTTTGACTTTTCCATCTAAGACATCAAGCTTACTGTAAGGGAGTTATGAAGAATTTTCTTTTTTTATGTAGTTTATTCTCTTGAATTTAGAATTTTTTTTTCTTAATGAGGCTTGATTCATTAGCTCGATGTGCGGGGAGCTCTCCTCTGTTAATCTGGAAGGTTACCTTATGGTTTGATGCCATTTTAGGAGTTATGTTCCACCAATACAGGAATAGGTTCCTATAGGACCCAATTCTTTGAGAGGGAGTTCCCTCTCGAGTGGGTGGAGAGCCACATTCCGTGGACTGTTTCCCACTTACCTAGGAGGAAATTTTCTTCTTCCCAGGACTTGGGTTGGAGATGGACAAATCTCTCCCTACTGTGGAAGATTACCCGTATATAGTTCTTCCCTTTGGGAAGTTTCTGATTCTAAATGTTGTTGTTTTTAAGTTAGTTTGGATCTCAATATTTGTACTGTTTATTATAAAAAATGTTGGTGACATTAAGTACATGTATGGATGGGTGCTCCCAAACCTGGCATTAGCCGTCTGGGCCTGGGGAGACAGAAGAATGGAATTGGCCGTGCCATCCAGGTTTGCTGTAAATGGTCCTAGTGGACTCCTGGATGGGGGAAAGTATGTGTCTTTATTAGACCAATCACTGGTTGTCCCCTGGAGCCTTAGACAACTGGCCGTATATAGGAAGAAGATGATGTTTCCCCAAAACCATGGCTAATATCCCAGTAAAAATTGTTTCACAAAATGTGAATGACCTACAGTCTCCCGTTAAGCGCTATAAAATAATGCAGTATTTAGGTAAACAGAGGGCTGATACATTTTTTTTTTTACAGGCAACCCATCTGTCCAATTTGGAACATTCAAAACTCCACTGGGGGGGGGGGTCGATATCGGGTATTGGCGTCCTCTCATCCAACTGGACACAAGAGGGGTACAGCGGTTTTAGTCCCCACCTCAACACCATTAGAAATCCAGGAGACTTGCATGGATCCACAGGGACGCTATGTAATAGTGTTGGTTATGCTTTATTCACAGGCTGTAACTTTGGTTAATGTATATTTGCCTCCACAGACTTCTCTTCCTATAATTAAGACGACCTTACATAAGGTGATGGAGAGGCTTCGGGGCATTCTGATAATGGGTGGTGACTTTAATACTTGCTTTCACCCTCATTTAGACTCTTCAAACCCTACACCACAACGGCTTTCAGGGGCAGCCAAACATTTAAAAGGAAACTTGTCTTTTTTGGGTACAGGGGATGTTTGGAGAAGGCTTTTTCCCCTCTACCCCTGGATACACTTTTTTTTCAGGAAGGCATAATACATATTCAGGCCTAGATTACTTTTTTTATTACCAGGGAGCATTTGACCCTTGTACAAGACATATCAAATGAACCTAGAACTCTTTCGGATCATAGCCCCTTAATCCTTAAAATTAACTTAGGAAAACAAAAGAAGCTTAAACTTTGGAGATTTAATAATTCTTTATTAAAAGATAAAAAATTCCTGAAGTATATTAAAGAGCACATTACACAGATAATTCATGACAACACTTCTTTACAAGTCTCTCACGCAATTCACTGGGATACACTGAAGGCCGTGTTCCATGGAGAGATACTGTCATATGCTTCTTACAAACACAAAAAAACACAAGCAAGATTAAATTACTTAACAGATTTATTATATTCCTATCAAATGTTATGCAGAGAGAGTGACAGAAGTTTACAGCGACATATAAAAACTTTAAAACAAGATATCAAAAAAATAATTGATTATAGGACGTAACAAAGTTTGAGTTATCTACGTCAATATAATTATGAGGGAGGCGCCAGAGTGCTGGCCCGGAAGCTGAGAGCAAATAAAGGGCCTCAACAGTTTTAAAAATAAGGTCAACGACCTCAGACACCCTCTCATATAAAGAAAAGTTTATAAAACAGGCATTTAAACTATTTTATGAAGCCTTGTATACTGCCCCCTCCCTCTTCCCAGAACCAGCAAGAGTCTATAGCTGCTTCATTTTATAATCTTCATTTGCCCACCCTGACAGAGTCTCAGAAAGCAACTCTTGACAGACCAATTACTGCTGAGGAGATTCTTTTACAAGTTAAGCAGTTAAAACCCCTAAAGTGTCCGAGTCCTGATGGTTTTGGCCCCGAGTGGTACAAGGCCTTTATCTCCCAGCTTCTTCCAAGCTTGCTATAAAACAAAGGAGGGCGGGGCCTCCCCCCTTTCTGGAATTATGCGGTTTTGTCCCCTCTACTTAAACCGGATAAAGATTCCTCTCTTCCCTCTTCTTATTGTCCAATCTCAATATTAAATGTGGACTATAAAATATTTATGGCCATTTGGACAAAGAGATTGGAACCAATTCTTATAGCTTTAATCCACCAAGATCAATCAGGATTTATTAAACAAAGAAACACCTTTGATAATCTACACCGATTAATGCTGCTTCTAGAATATATCCATACTAGAAAGATCCCATCTATGGTTGTCAGCTTAGACGCTGACAAAGCCTTTGATAAAGTTAACTGGCAATACTTACGGGCCACTCTATCTAAATTTCTGTTTCCTTCCTCCTTTATAGCCTGCACAAAAATTTATATGCTCACCCATGTGCCTACATTCGTGTTAATGGTTCTTTGACCCAACCAATCCAAATTCAAAGAGGCACAAGGAAGGGATGTCCGCTGTCCCCTCTATTATTCGTGTTATACATAGAACCACTAGCTGAAATTATCAGAGCTAGCGCTGATACAGAGGGGATTCCAGTGGGTCAAAGGGAAAATAAGATAGCATTGTTTGCGGACGATATCTTGATAACTGCCCTTTTATCCAATAAATCTTTCCCAGCCTTATGGCAATCACTGGAAAACTTTAGCAAGATTTCAGGTTTTCACTTAAATGTCTCTAAAACAGATTTGATTCCTCTATATTTTACCCCGTCCCAGAATCTTAAAAATAAATATCCAATTAAATGGCATAAAACTAAATTTCGTTATCTAGGCATTACAGTCTCTAAAAATTTAGATGTATTGGAACTACTAAACTTTGACTCTGTGGTCTCGGTTACCACTATCATTTTTTCAAAGAACAGAGACTATCTGCATGATAATACTTCCAAAATTATTTTATTAATTTCAAAATATCCCTACTTTTCCCTCTGATTTTTACTTTAAATCATGGGATAAGCTTATTTCTAATTTCATATGGAATGGCCAGAAACCAAGAATTAGAATGTCACTCCTACAGCTTCCACTATCCTTGGGAAGGGCTAATCTACCACATTTAAAGTTTTACCCGTTGGCATCTTATTTCAAAATTCTATCTTTATGGTTATCACCAACCTATTATGCTCCATGGAAAGATTCAGAATTTGCCATAAATGACCTTTATGATATAATAAAGGTTACGTTGGTCTTGGCAGGGAGGTTACCTCCTGTTCGAGACTTTACCCCATTTATGGCCCAAATATTAAAGTTGTGGTACAAATTAAAATAACAAAGCTTTTACAGAACTTTTCTTTCTCCATACACTTATTTCAGAAGACGATCAATTTATCCCGGCAACTTTACAGCATACCTTCTCTAGATGGAGACATATGGGGTTGAAGTTTTTTAAGCAATCTCTCTCCCCTTCATGAGTTATCCCATTTGAATCTCTTCAAGCTAAATTTGACCTTTCCAACAATGACTTCTTTAGATATAATCAGGTTAGAAGTTACCTATTGTGCCAAAGAGATATTAACGTCTGATTGCCAGAACCTTTGCCACTGGCTTGGAGATATCTGGAGGATAATATCAGGGGGAATGTATGGCCATATCAAGTGGTCTTTTTCTATAAAATTTTAAGAGCGGGATTGGGAGATTCTTCGGTTTCTGTAATGAACAGCTGAAATAAAGACCTTGGACTGGAGGTACAGGAGCAGGACTGGCTTCGGTCCTTAGTGCAAGCATATAAAGTTACGCATGCCACTAGATGGCGCAAATTTGCAAGAAAATGCAGGAATCACTTTTTTCTTTCTCCGGCAATATTAACCAAATACCTACCATCATCATTTGGGGTCTGTTGGAGAAAATGTTCTTGCACGGCTGCAGATCATGGCCATATTTTTTGGTCTTGTCCTTTATTAATGCCCTTTTGGTGCTCCATACAACAAGAAATTTCAGAATGTATTGGAGAATTCATTGAACTTACAGCAGAAACCGTGTTGATTTCCATTTTCCCCAGACATAACCCACAATGGCACCAAACTTTAGTACCTATATTTATATTAGCAGCCAAAAAGGCAATAACTAGACGTTGGCACTCTATAGTTGTTCCAACTGTTCACGAATGGAGGGGTCTGGTAGCAGACATATGCTATATGGAGTCCCTGACTGCTCAAATCCATAACAAACAAGCACAATTTGATCTTCACTGGAGGCCCTGGATATTATACTATTCCAGATGTGACCTGGATTTTGTCCCTTAAGTTGGTCCCGGAGTTGAGGGGTGGACTGGAGGGGCAGAAGGACTTGGCTTCTTGACGATAACAGGGAAAATATGCCAAACTTCCCTTTTTTTTCTTATGGTCTAATGGTCCGGGGAAGTCATTACCCAGATAAGTTATGGAAGCACTTGGTCAGCATAATTAATACTTGGGCATGGAATACATGCAGAGATATATGCAACGATGAAAATGCATTAACTTATTCTTTTCTTTGTTTTGTACTAACAAAATGAAAAAATTACTCACCTTAGTAATTGCTTTTCTTCTCATGGAGTCTTGCTATATTATAACAATAGCAGTCAGCCACTGCAGCTGAACTGCCCCGGAGAGGAAGGAGTTAACTCCAGAAGATCTGGAGTTCTACAGCGCGAGGGCGCTGTGCCCAAAGCTCTATCTGGCAGTTTCAAATGAAACTGTCAGATCTTTACGAAGCTAACATCAAAGGACGGAAAGTCTGTGTGGAAAAAACTACACTAGCCCATGGCTACCTACTAGTAGTAATAACAACAATATAAAGAACAAAGAAACACTCAGAGCCATAATAACAAAAATTGATGGTATTATGGTTCGTTTTACCACCCTTGACAAGCACATATGAACCCCCCCTTTCCCCAAAGACTCAAGTCCAGGAAGGGGCAATATAAATAGCCTAAATGAAACAATCTAGATCCCTAACCCAAAGGAAAGGGGTAAGGGAAAAACTACAATGGCATGACACAGTGCTTGCACCATTCGCCACCCCTACCCAAGTAGAAGTTCTGAGAGGGTAGGAGGAGGGTGGTTATAATAGCAAGACTCCATGAGAAGAAAAGCAATTACTAAGGTGAGTAATTTTTCTTCAAACACCATAAGTCTTGCTATATTAATAACAGAATTACACAGCAGTACCTCCATGGAGGAGGGTCAGAACCTACTTAGGAAATAGGCTCTGAAGCACAGCTGTGCCAAACCGAAGCATCTCTCCTGGACTGGACATCCAGGAATAATGCTTGGTAAGGTGTGAACTGTCTTCCGGTAGCAGCTTGACAAATCTCCAGAATGGGGATGTCTCTAGCAGCCGCTAGAGACGCAGCTGTACCCCTGGTGGAGTGGGCCCTCAATCCTGAGGGGTACTCCACCCAGTTTCTGATAACAGAATTGGATACAAGAAACAATCCACCTTGCAATTGTTCTCTTAGTGGCAGGTTTCCTTTGCCAACCTCGCCATAGGTAAGAAAGAGTTGGAGGATTCGAACCTATGACCTCTGGTGCGCTCTAAATAGTAGCTTAAGGCTCTTTTGACATCCAAGCTGTGCAGTCTCCTCTCACCTGAGGAAGAATGCTCAGTGAAAATACTGGGAGAGAGATAGATTGATTCAGGTGGAAATCAGAAACCACCTTAGGCAAAACTTTCTATTAGTCCTAAGGACTACCTTATCTCTGTGGAAAGAGATAAAATCTTCTTCCACTGACAGGGCCTGTAGCTCACTTATGCGTCTGGCAGGCGATAGCTCCTAGGAAAGCAGTTTTCCAAGTTAAATACTTGAGCTCTGCAGAAGACAGAGGCTCAAAGGGGTTGCATTAACTGAGCAATGCAAATATTCAGGTCCCAGGCGGGAGCTGGTTCAAAAGGAGGGTTAGTATGAAGCAACCCTTTAAAAAAACCTGAGAACACCGGTGAGAAGAAGGGAGGCAGGCTTCCCTGCTGACACAAAAGCAGAGACAGCTGCCAGATGAACCTTCAGGGTAGCTGGTCTAAGGCCTAGGGAATTCAGATGGACCAAATAGTCCAGTAGAATGGGAAGATCAGCAGATTCTGGGATAATCTGCCTCTCAGAGCACCAGATGGAAAACCTCTTCCACTTAGAATTATAAGTGGCCCTAGTGGAAGGCTTTCTTGAAGCCTTTAAAATATCCATGACACCTTGAGAAAGGTGTAAGTCAGCAAATTCTAGCTCCTCAAGAGCCAAGCCTTGAGGTGGAGGGATTTGAGGTCCGGATACCACACTCTCTCCTGTGCACAGGCCAGTAAGTCGTGGACTCTGGGCAGGCTCAGGGCAGCGTGGACTGCCAAGGACAGGAGCAGAGGGTACCAGGGCTGTCTGGCCCAATCTGGGGCAATCAGAATCACTCTGCAAGGTTGAGATCTGATTTTTACTAGTACCCTGAAAAGGAGAGGAAAGGGAAAGGCAACGGAACTTCCTTCCAGTCCAACAGAAAGGCGCCAGAGGACTGAGCCCAGAACTGGAGGCCTGCAACAGAAAAGAGGAAGTTGGTGGTTGTCTGGGGCTGCGAAAAGATCTATCTGAGGAGTGCCCCATCTGTAAAGACAGACCCCAGCACTTGTGGATTCAGAGCCCATTCGTGATGGCCCTGAGAAATTCTGCTGGGGGCGTCCGCCCAGGAATGTCCTTCCCTGGGAGATGAACCGCTATCAGGAGGTGTTCAGGAGTAAGCCAGAGACCACAACTTCATTGCTTCGGTGCACAAGGCTGAAGACCGAGTGCCCCCTTGCTTGTTGATGTACCACACTGTGGTGGTATTGTCTGTCCTGACTTGAACCACTTTGTTCTGGACAGAATCTGAAAACACCCGAAGAGCTAAAAAGACAGCTCTGAGTTCCAAAAGACTGATGTGGAGCAGAGACTCCTGAGGAGACCATACCCCCTGAGTGGCAAGGTCGCCCAGGTGAGCCCCCACCCCTAGCAGGGGAGGCATCCGCGGTGAGGGGTGAGGGAGTGAGAAATGGAATGAAGGAACCCCTGTCTTAAACTGCTCTGGACCTGCCACCAGTGGAGAGCTAGGATCGAGTTTGAGTAACTGGGACCAACTTGGTAAGGGGTCCTTCCTTTGAGACCAATAGGCCCTCAAATGGAACTGAATGTCCCTCATCTGGAATCTTGCTCCCTACGACAGCTGTGGAAGCAGCCATGTGCCCGAGGAGTTGCTGAAAATGCCTTGCTGGTCGAGAGACCCGCAGGGGTAAAGGAAGATGCCAGGGCGATGAGTCTGTCCACCCTTTCCGAGGGAAGAAAAGCCCTGGTTAACCTTGTGTTCAATTCTGCGCCTATGAAAGTTAGGACCTGAACTGGTTCCAGAACTGACTTTGGTAAGTTTAGCAGGAATCCCAGGAAGTGAGAAGCTGCTGGGTGACTTGCAAGTGGGTTTCACCTGACCTGGAGACTGACCCACAATGAGCCAGTTGTCCAGGTAGGGAAACACAGCAACCCTTGCCTTCTTAAGTGAGCCACTACTACAGCGAGACATTTTGTGAATACCCTTGGCGCAGAGGTAAGGCCGAAGGGCATTGCCCTGAACTGGTAGTGGCCTGAGGGCAGTTCAACCTGAGGTACTTTCGTGAGAAGGCCTGATCAGAACATGAAAATAGGCATCCTTGAGGTCCAGGGAAGCTAGCCAGTCCCTGGCCTTAGGGAAGGCAATATCATTGCCAGAGTCAACATTTTGAACTTTGGTTTCAACAGATGCTTGTTCAAGTATCTTAAATCTAGAATGGCCGCCATTCTCCTGTCTTTTGGGGTAAGAAAGTATCTTGAATAAAGCCCCTGCCCTGATGGCAAGGAGGAACCCTTCCACTGCTTTGCAGTCCAGAGAACAGAAACCTCTGCTTCCAAAGCAAGGGCTTCTGAAGGATTTGCAGGTGGAAAATGCCTGGCTCTCATCTTTGGAAAGTGTTTGAAGCTGAGAACCAGACCCTGGCCTATTACCTCCAGAACCCATCTGTCCGTAGTTAGGGACAGCCAGTTCCGCTGAAATAGGCCAACCTGCCCCCACTGGTACAGGAGAATCGGCCCTGGACCCCATCAGGGTGCCTGCTTAGCAGCAGCCTTAGGCTGAGGGAGGGGACGGTCTACTTGTGCCACGCCTACCCCTGCCTCTGAAGAAACCCTCTGCAGACAGCAGAGGAGGCTTGAAATTGGTAAAAGGCCTGGAAAAGGGCCTGCCCCTCACCTCTGGGAGCATGCCTTGTGGCATGGCATGCTTCTCCTTAGCCTGGGCACTTCTGTAGGTAGTTCTGTATTCATCCATCTTTTCATATAGTTTTCTGTTTGCTCCCCAAAAAGAGAATTTCCCACTACAAGAAAATCCATAGCCTTTGACTGGGTATCTTGGGACAGATTAGTGCATCTGAGCCATGCCAACCTACGGGAAGCTACAGAAGTGGCCATGACCCTAGAAGAAACATCATTAACATCAACAGCAGTATGAAATTGAACTTTAGAGACTTCAATGCCATCAGCAGCCACCTGTTCCAACTCACTAGCCAGCTGGCCATGGGCCTGCTTGGCTAACTGCAATATTGTGTCCCACCTAGATTTCTGATATCTAACTACATAGGCCATATAATTTGCCTGCCTGAGTCCCAAAGAAGCTGCCATATACTGTTTCTTCGCCATGGCATCAATCTTCCTGGAATCCTTATCAGGAGGATGTGAGGCCAGAGGAATATTAGCCTGTCACAGGCTGCAGCTTGTACCACACCTACATGACTACACTGCTCAGTAAGGAAGTCTGTATCCGAGCCGACAAAGTATACCTTCTGTCCATTTTTTATCTACAGGAGGGACAGAATGAGGATTTTTAAAATCTTTGTTGTTTGCTTCCTAAATGACTTATGCAAAGGAATAGACAACCTCCTAGACTCTAGAATATCCATCATTTCCACATAATCAGGCTCCTCTTGCTCATCCACAGCCTCCTCTAAAGGAAGCTGGAGGGTTTCTACAACCTTTTTGTAAAAAATAAAGAAAGAAGGGGACTCAGACAGAATAGGAGGAGATTCTAAAGGTCTGTCTGGAGAGATGTCCGGTTCAATGGGCACGTCCAGACCCCCCCAGCCACACATATATTGATCAAATTCCTCCTCCCCCTCCTGTGGTTCATAAAAATCCTCAACTTCAAAATCCTGAACCACTGGGACTGAACGAACCAACCTTTTACCAGCTGTTGGTGGTTCTACAGATCCCTGAGACAGTGACTGGACAATCTGAATGGCTTTAGCTATCTCTGCAGCAGTTGGAGACACAATTTTGGACTCCAGACCTACTGATTTCCTTGTCTTTTTACTTGGGACTGGTTCCTCTGAACCAGCCTTCCTTTGCCCGAGAAGTCTCGCCTGGTCAGAGGGCACTCCTCTGGTCCAGTGGGTACTGGACCGGCTGGCCACCGGGTCAGCGGACTTTTGGCTCTCGTCCCCTGAGCCGGCCCAATCTCTTCTCCAGGGTGGCTGCAGGAATATTTTACACACCTGGCAGTCTGACAGGAGGTGGTCAGCCCCAGACAATAAACACAAGTGGTGTGTGGGTCAGCCTTGGCAAAGGCGTCCCCACAGACATCACAGTGTTGAAACCCAGTGGGCCCGGTTTTTCTTTTGGGTTTCTCAGGCATAATGCCAGCCTAACCAAAACTTGCCCTTTTGATGGCAGTGCCAGGCAAGACACCCTTATCGGTTCCTAACCGTGTCACGGGTATTTGAAAAACGTTATAATTCCGTTTTTTAGAACCGATAAGAACGGGAACCGCACTCTAAAAACCCACTGTACACTTTTAAAATGCAGAAAAAACCAACCGATCGGTTCAAAACCGAACCGATAATTAATTTTCCACACAGACTTACATTTTAGTACTTACGGTTACCAGATAGAGCTTTAAACCGAAATGCGTAAAATAATAACTTTTGCCGGTTCAAATGAACCGAAAAATACTCACTTGAACCGAGAATGAACCGAGCTGAAGGAGCTGATCTCCGGAGCGACTGTTCAGTGAAGCGGAGTAAAGAATCTGACAGTTTCATTTGAAACTGCCAGATAGAGCTTTGGGCACAGCGCCCTCGCGCTGTAGAACTCCAGATCTTCTGGAGTTAACTCCTTCCTCTCCGGGGCAGTTCAGCTGCAGTGGCTGACTGCTATTGTTATAATATAGCAAGACTTCATGGTGTTTGAAATGTACATTCTTAAGTACTCATATGTGTAGTTTTTGTGCCTATGTAAATTATTTATGTATACGTCACCTTGTTTTAATAAAAAGACAATATAAAAAAAAAAACTGCCATCACAGAAGAAACAAGTGTGTGTGTGAAGCAAATCAAAACGAAAGAAAAAAACACTATGGTTCTTAAAATAGGTGGCAGGGAAGGTTAGGGAGAAAAAGATAGCATTCAGGAAGTATAAGGAAACAGAAGGAGCAGGACAGAGAACTGTACCAGTTAAAGCAGAAGGAAGTGGGGAAGGCAGTCAGAATAGCAAAGGCCCAAACCGGTACATTAGGGAGCGAAGAAAGACCAAGGGAGGGATAGCGAGGCTTAATAAAAGGGGAGGGAGGGTGGTTGGGCAGAGAGGGACAGTAAAAAAGCAGGGATACTGAACAAATACTTATGCTCAGTATTCACAAAAGAAGAGGAGGGGGAGGTACCTAATCCAATCAATAGAAGCACTCTGGATAAGGGAGTCGTCGATACCAGTCCTTTCACAGAAGAAAGGGTTCTGAAAGAACTCCTAAAACTGAAGGTGGACAAAGCAATGGGGCCTGACGGGATTCACCCCAGAATTCTAAAAGAACTAAGGGGAGAACTAGTGACACCAATGCCTATCTTTTAACAAATCATGGGAGGATGGTGTGGTACCCAAGAACTGGAGGAGGGTGGATGTGATTCCCCTTCACAAAAGTGGGAGCAAAGCAGAGGCAGGAAACTATAGACCTGTTAGCTTGACCTCAGTGGTAGGGAAAGTGATGGAATCACTTTTGAAAGAAAGAACTGTTAGTACCTAGAGGCCAGCAGGGCAGAGGACCCAAGGCAGCATGGATTCACAGCGGGAAGGTCATGTCAGACGAATCTAATTGATTTCTTTGACTGGGTGACCAAAGTAGTAGATCAAGGAGGGGCTGTGGACATGGCCTACCTAGACTTTAGCAAGGCATCTGACAGCCCACATAAAAGATTAACAAAGTAGCCAGCCTGGGAGTGGGTCCCAGGGTGGTAGCCTGGGTAGAGAATTGGCTGGACAACAGGACACAGAGGGTAATAGTAAACAGAGTCCAATCCGAAGAAAGGGGAATTACTAGTGGGTACTGCAAGGTTCAGTACTGGGTCTGGTGCTTTTTAATGTCTTTATAAGTGACATTGCAGAGGGACTGGAAGGAAAAGTATGCCTCTTTGCAGACGACACAAAGATTTGCAACAGGGTTGATACGGGGAGGATGAGAAGGGACTTGGTAAGACTGGAGGAATGGTCAAAAGTATGGCAGCTTGGATTCAATGCAAAGAAATGCAAAGTAATGCACCTGGGAAACAAAAACCCAGAGGAAGAGTACACAATTCGGGGGGGGGGTGTATTAACAAAAATGGAAAGGGACCTGGGGTAGTCATATCAGATGACCTACAGATAAGCAAGCAATGTGAGAAGGCAGTAAGGATGGCTGGGGGGATACTGGGATGTATCAGGAGAGGCATCACCAACAGAAAAACAGGAAGCTGTTATCCCATTGTACAGACAGATGGGGAGACCTCATCTGGAGTACTGTGTGCAGTTCTGGAGACCCCATCTCTGCAAGGACATAACAGTATGGAGGCAGTCCAGAGGAGGGCAACTAAAATGGTGCAGGGTTTGCAACAGAAGCCATGAAGAGAGAGCTTAATATGTATACCCTTGAGGAAAGGGGGGGGGGGGGGACATGATAGAAACTTTCAAGTACCTCAAGGGAATCAACAAAGTCCAAGAGGGTAGCATCTTTCAGAAAAAAAGTTGTGCAAGAACAAGGGGACACAATTTGAAGATAGAAGGGGGACGGCTCAGGGGCACTGTGAGGAAGCATTTTTCACAGAGAGGGTGGTGGACACATGGAATGGCCTTCCTGAGGAGGGCGTGGGGTCAAAACCAGTGGGGGAATTCAAGAATGCATGGGACAGTCATAAGGCAATTCTGGTGGGAGGTAGGAAGAAGTAGGCTGTTGGTTAACTAAGATCTGCAACTTCTACAATAGGTAGGGAAATGGGCAGACTAGGTAGGCCAAGCGGTCCTTATCTGCTGTCAAAGTCTACATTTCTAAGCTGGAGGCTGCTGCTCTTAACGAACTTTTAGCCACATTACTAAAATATTCAATAAATCGCTCACCCCGGCAAAGTTACCATCTGTTTGAAAACTGGCTCTGGTGACACTGGTTCCAAAAAGTGGGGATCGCACATGCACTGCCAATTACCGACCAATTTCAATAATCTCCCCCCTTTCAAAAGTGCTCAAGAGAATCATGGCTGATCAGGTCTCGGAATACCTTCAGAAGTACGATCTCCAGTGTCCCCAGCAGCATAACTTTCATAAGAGCCACAGCAAGACTACTGCTCTAGCTGAATTCTCCGACTACGTTCACAAAGCTATGGATGGTGGCAGGTTTGTGGGATCTATATTTATAGATCTCACTAAGGACTCAGATATCATCAACCATCCTATCCTGCTTGAGCAGCTGCTGTCCCTGGGGTTTGCCTCTGAAGCTGTCCACTGGTTCAGCGACTACCTGGCCCACAGATCCTAGAGTGTCAAAATAGGCTCCGCAACCTCTACTGCTAGGGAAACTGGTCTTGGGGTTCCTCAGGGCTCCATCTTGGGTCCACTCATTTTCAGTTTATTTCTGAATTGCCTTCCTGAAGCATGCATGAGCAAAAGTATCCTGTATATGGATGATATGGTCATTCTAAGTAACAGCGTCCAACCTGATCAACTACAGAAGGAGTTACAGTCCACTTTCTTCCAACTGGAGGACTGGTTTAAGTCGCGGAAACAACTTCTTAACTATAAGAAGACTAAATCAATGCTGATTTCTAGCCTTCAGCATAAGTAGGCATTTCCGGTCCTGTCCACTGTCAACAACATGTCCAAACCTCTTGAGCAGGTACATACATTCAAGTATCAGGGGGTTACCACTGATGACACCCTGTCCTTCACTCAGCATACTGATCAGGTTGTAAAAGCGGTGAATATCAAACTGGGAGTTCTTCATAGACATAAACATTATCTTACGCCCTCTGCCCTGCGACTGTCTCTAGTTCCATCCTGTCATTCATTGACTATGGACTGGTAATATATGGTGCTGCATTGGACACTGTGCTTAGGTGGGTAATGATTGTACTCAACAAGGCCTGCAGGCTCACCCTTGGAGCTGACAACTCAACTCACTGTTGCAAACTCTATGAGCAAATAAACAGGCTCAACCTAAATAACAGGATAAAGTATCAGACATATCCAAAACTAGCATGCTCTAACTTTTGCATTGCTCACAAAATATAATTCACATTTCTACTGAGGGGTGCTACTGATTTGTGGCATGTAACAGACAAACAAACAGAATCCAGTGCACAACTCCCCCAAAAAAGGCACATATTAGAAATTGAAAATTTTTAACTGCCTGAATTAGCGTTTCTTACTTTAAACTCCATGAAAAAAAAAAAAAAGAGTCCTCTTAGTTATCAGACTTTGATTCCAATGTGAGCAAACCAAACCACCAAATCGTCAAGGTGGGACCCACGGTTTGGTCCCTACACTAGCTTCTCAGCTCTGAAATGCCTGCAGTGGCTACTCTTAAATATAGAGTGCATTGCCTAATTGGCTCCTTTTAATAAAGTGCTTCCACCCAGGAAATTTCACAGGTGGTCAAAGGGAGCATGCTAAAAGATGTACCACAACTCCCAAAACTCTAAACACATCCAAAACTAGCATGCTGTAACCTTTGCACTGCTCACAAAATATCATTCACATTTCTACTGAGGGGTGCTACAGGTTTGGAGTTTAAAGTAAGAAAAACCAATTCAGGCAGTTAAAATGATTCATTTCCAATATGTGCCATGTTTTTTTTTTTTTGGTGGGGGTTGTGCACTGGATTCTGTTTGTTTGTCTGTTACATGCCACAAACCAGTAGCACCCCTCAGTAGAAATGTGAATTATATTTTGTGAGCAATGCAGAGGTTAGAGCATGCTAGTTTTGGGAGTTGTGGTACTCCTTTTAGCATGCTCCCTTTGACCACCTGAGAAATTTCCTGGGTGGAACCACTTTATTAAAAGGAGCCAATTAGGCAATGCACTCTATACTTAAGAGTAGCCACTGCAGGCATTTCAGAGCTTAGAAACTAGTGTAGGGACTAAACCGTGGGTCCCACCTTGACGACTTGGTGGTTTGGCTTGCTCACATTGGAATTCCAATCTGATAACTAAGAGGACCCTTTTTTTCATGGAGTTTAAAGTAAGAAAAGCCAATTCAGGCAGCTAAAATGTTTAATTTCTAATATGTGCCATGTTTGGGGGGGGGGTGCACTGGATTCCATTTGTTTTTAAGTATCAGACATGCCTCCTGGATAAGAAAACACTTCTTAGTAAAGCTACACCCTTCATTAATGATATACTACATGCTAATCACTCGAGCTATCGGACCAGGGGAATGGCCAGGGGCTTGTTGGTTGTCCCGTTTAGGAAAACATCACTTGGACAGCGGTCCCTCGCATATAGGGCACCTCTTTGGTTGAATGATATCCCTGCACATACACTCAGCAGTAACAGTCTCCCTTCCTTTAAAGTTGAACTGAAGCAACACCTCAATGCTTCTGGTCCCTGTGTGTGCAGGCTACTGGCCTGATCCGTGGATCCCACCACCACCTTACTGTGCCCCTCTTTCTTCCCTGTTTAACTCTGAAAGTGGGGAAGTTGCCCCCTCATATTGGTCTTTGCATTATTTCCTTGGCTGGCACTTTTTGTCACCCCTCCCCCAGTATTCCCACCTTCTATGTCTCACTACTGTCCTGGGTTGCACCAATCCTGACAATAGATTATGTACTGCCATGCACCACTCCCCTTACCTTCCCAGATAAGCCCCATCTCCTCCACTCCTTCATTTCCAATGCTATAAGCTCCTCCCTGGTCCCACCCCCTCCTCGTATTGTCTGTTATAGATGGCACCTAGCTCCCTCTTCCGTCTACCTGAATAACACTATTTACCTTTATTCCTTCTTCCACCTCCCTCACCCCTTCTTTTCAGGAAAAAAATGACAAAGCATCCTCTTTGCTGCATTACTTTTTGCTAATTTTGTTATTTAAGTTCACAGCACTCACTATTTTTTTTGGGATGTACTTGATTGCAAATTGTTACACCTATATACGAATTGTTCCATCTATATATGTGAATTAGCCTACAAATGTAAATAGTTAGATTATTTGCTGTTACATCATTTTCTGTTTGTGCCTCAGTACTTGTGTACCCATAATTTGTAACTTACTTTTCTGTGCTGTGTCCTCATGTCATGACGTGGAACCTTTGAAAAAGAGCACTTTGCTCAAAGGTTATTTCCGAATGATGAAATAAATAAAAAAAATAAACCTCTTGTATTTGATGTAATTGTTCAGGATGCTTAAGTCTAAGATGGGATGGAGATCCCCCGTTTTCTTGGGAACCATGAGGAAGTGGGAGTAGAAGTAGACGGGGGAACGAGCTCTATGACCTGCTTGTCCAGGAGGATCTGAATCTCCTCTTGAATGTGGATGGCGTGGGATGGCTAATAGGTAGAAAGGACCGGGGGATTGTTTGGAGGAATCTGCACAAAATCAAGTGTGTGACCCCTTTCGATCAACTGGAGGACCCAGGCGTCAAAAGTTACTTTGGTCCACCCCTCTAGATAAAGGAAGAACTGACCCCCTACCACTTCCCCCAAGGATTCCACTGGAGTCAGGCAGAGGCTCCGGGAGTGGGCAGGGAGACCTGGGAAGACTTCGCGTTCATAGAACCCGAGGCACCTAAGGGCTGAGAGGGGGCCTTGTGCTTAAAGGACCCTCTTGCTTGTTGCCCTTTGGATCTCTGACCTGTGGGATGACGAAAAGGCTTCCACTGTGACGGATACGGGTCTGACTTGTACATTTGGTATACAGATTGGATGGCTTTGCTCGAATCCTGAAGGCCTGTAATTATTTTCTCGGTCCTCTCCAAATAAAACGGACCCGTGGAAGGGGGGCATCCATGATAGCAACCTGGAGATCCTACCTAAATCCAGAGACCCTGAGCCAAGAGCATCTTCTGAGGCAGACCCCAGTGGCTGCTGCTCTAGCTGCTGTGTCTGTAGAATCATAAAGAAGACTTCAAGACATGTTTTCCCATGTCGAGGCCGGACTGGAGAACATCCAAGAGCTCTGATTTTTGTGGAGAGTCAGGTTGCTTCTCAGCCAACTCCAGGGCTTTCTGCTACAAAGATTTTTGATACTGCACCATATGTGCTAAAAAATGTTGTGAACATATGATGCAGCTGACTGAGGAATACATTTTTTGGCCAAACTGATCCAGTTTCTTGGATTCTTTGTCCGGTGGCTGTGAACTCATGTAGTGGGGCTGCTTGGTACTGCCATGGGCAGCCATGAAGACCATAGAGTCCGCTTTCGGATGTTCCCCCAAAAAGGACTTGTTTTGGGGGGGTCTGATACTGTCTGCCCACAATGTTAGGGACAGCAGAAGTGGAGGAAGGGTGTCTCCAGGCAAGCTCGGTGACATCCTGAAATGGAGCCACCAAGGGAGGGACTACCAGTGGCTTTGGATCGCTCATGCCTAAAGAATGAGCCAATAGTTGCCTCTCCAGGTCCAAGTCCTCGGTGTCCCATTGGTTTAAGAACAGAATGTGATGCATCACGTCCATGAATGTAGGATCCTCTGGGGGCAACTGAAAGGAGTCACCATGGGTGTCTGGCCGAGGAGGAGAGGCAAATCCCTCTGAAGATCCAGAGGACAGAGAGGAACTCCTGTCGGATGAATCCAAAGGAGACCTAGTATACGATCGCTGGGGCTGAGGACTGTGAGAGCAGCGTCAGTGTCTGGAGGAGGACTGCGATGATGAGTGGTGCCTCCGCCTGTGGTGCCTGGGGACCCTTCATTCGAATGGTCCAGAGGAGGTGTCGCCTTTTTGGGTGGAGGTGATGGTCTCCTGGGTGGTAGAGTCGGTGACCTTGGTTACCCCTGTGGGACATTTGAGGGTGTTGGGTCTGTCGACGGGGTCAGGGGCTCCTTGGGCAGGAGGTCCCCTTTAATGGTGTTCCACCACAATGTAAACAGGGTCCCCAAATCCACTAGTAATACTAGGGGAGGTCCTGAACATCTGGCACCGGAGGAGGGATGTCGGGTATACCTGGCGTCGGTCCTGACGGTGCAGAGGGCCCAGCCATTAGGTCTGGGGATGCTGGAGCCTCTGGCAGCAGTCCCTCAGGCGGCAGGGAGGATGACACCTGGTCGTCGATTTGGTCAGGAGGCGTCAGGTTGTCGGGCGACCGTTGGTCTGGCATCGGAGGCGGGGGCACTGTTTTGGCTGGTGGTGGGACCCCAGACGACAGCTTTGGGGAAGCTGATGGAGGCGTCGTCACCAGTTTTGACCCTGGTGAGGCAGAGGAAGATGACGTCACGGTCGGACGACAGGTGTCCATCGTCTTGGGATTAGGGGAGTGTACTCCAGCTTGGAGTTCCTGCTCCTGGCATCTCTTCCAATCGTCGGACCCAGACAAATGGCCCAAAGTGGAGGACGCTCCAGCCAGGTGGATGACAGGCCCCCGCCTGCCATCCAACGAGGAGCCAGCTAGACCCCTTGGCTTAGAACCGGGCTGATGCTGGAACGGTCTAGGACTTAAGGGTGGAGCCAAAGGCATGTGCCAGGAAGCCCCCCGAACCCAATGTCTGGATTAGGGCAGGGGGCTTCATCAACAGCAGCCTGGAGGGAAGAAGAGCTGCTGGAGGGGCTGAGTCTGCTCTCACGCTGGACTGGGGACTCAAAGAGGTCGCCTTGCGATGTGGAGACCTGGAGCGGGAGTCCGACCTGTGTCTTTTTTTCCGTGTGATGGTGCTTCTCGCTGGCCTTCTTGTGGGAAGAAGTCGAGGACCCAGGGACCGAGGAAGAAGAGCTGTGGCTGGAGGATGTCCTCTGTATGGCGGCCAGTTGTGTGAGGAGATGGGTCTTCAGACGATGAAAGTGAGTGTGCCGACTGAAACTACGACAGTGTGGGCAAGCCTCGGAGTCGTGCGACGGGCCAAGACAAATCAAGCAGGCCGAATGGCTGTCTTTCATCAGAATCTGTTTCCCGCAGGCACACTTTGATTTTCGCCACTCTGTAGAGAACGGAGAAGACATGCATGGGTAGAAATTTGGAAAGAAATACATGCGAAAGCCACGAAAAAATGGCGGTTGACAGGTAGCAGGAGGTGTCCATGGAGCCGAAGCGTATGGGTCGATAACGGGAAAAGAACTGAGGTGGGGCTGGGGACTGCCCCCTTTATACCACTGGTTGACGTCAGAGCTGGTCCGACGTTGGGGCGCTCCCCCCTGGACTGCTAGTTAGCAGTTTTCCGTGGGGTTCTAGTGTCTGGCGGCATAGTCCTTATTGTGTAGTTTGCTGCAAGAGCTCCAACTCAAGTAAGATCATGTACTTCCATCCCTCTCCTGGATTATAAAGTGCTTTTGAATATTGCTTGTATGAAAGGCAGTACATCTAACCAAATCCTCTCCTCCTTTCCTAAACAGATATCCCATTTCTTGCACAGACTGGGTATATTTGGTCCCATATGCAAGATCCATATCTTTTAACTAAATTGGGGCTGGTCTTTAAAGATTTGGACTACAATTTCAGAGGTCACCCCCTCCAGCTTCAATATAGGAAATTTAACCTAAAGCAATGGAAATTTTTCTATACCTTGCGAATTACTAAGCCCCGGAATGCTTTACCAAGTGAGGTGATTACTAGTAACTCTAAATCTATTTTCAAATCTCGATTGGACAAATGAAAAAATTACTCACCTTAGTAATGTTGTTTCTTCTAATGGAGTCTTGCTATATTATGACTATTGCAGTTTGTCCCACCATTAGAACTGCTCAGGAGGTGAAAGAGTTAACTTCCATGCAGGGCATGGAACTTAGAGCGCGAGCTCGGTTAGAGAAGCTCTGTCTGGGATATTTCAAATCGAAACTGTCAGATCTTTATGAGCAAAACTCACTAAGGTTCTGTGTGGAAGCTGTAACCTACACTAGCCAACTGGCTACTAAAATATCAACACATTTTCCTGGTCCCAACACCAAGACTCAAGTCAGGGGACCAGAAAAAGATAAGATAAGATAAGATATAATTAAATAAAACACAACACCCAAACACCCCAAAAAGAAGGGGTGGAAAACATAAAAAGGGGCATCAATAAGTGCCAACAGTGAACTGCCCACCCCATACCCCAAGTAGAAGTTCTGAGAAGGGCAGGCTGGGGGGGAGGTCATAATATAGCAAGACTCCATTAGAAGAAACAACATTACTAAGGTGAGTAATTTTTTCTTCAAACAACATGAAGTCTTGCTATATTATGACTATTGCAGACTACACAGCAGTACCTCCATGGAGGAGGGACAGAACCTACTTAGGGAATAGGCTCTGAAGCACGGCTGTGCTAAACCGAGCATCCCTCCTGGCCTGGATATCCAGGGAGTAATGCTTGGTGAAAGTGTGTACTGTTTTCCAAGTAGCTGCTTGACATATCTCTAAGATAGGGATGTCTCTGGCAGCAGCTAGAGACGCAGCTGTACCTCTGGTAAAGTGAGCCCTCAGGCCTGAGGGGAACCTTACCCAGTTTTTGATAGCAAAATTGGATACAAGAGACAATCCACCTGGCAATGGATCTCTTAGTGGCAGGTTTCCCTTTCCCAACCTCACCATAAGTGAGAAACAGTTGGAGGAGTCAAACCTGTGACCCTTGGTACGCTCTATGTAGTAACTTAGGGCTCTCTTAACATCTAAGCTGTGCAACCTCCTCTCACCAGAGGAGGAATGGTCAGTGAAGAACACTGGAAGTGAAATAGATTGATTAAGGTGGAAATCTGAAACCACCTTAGGCAAAAACTTCCTGTTAGTCCTGAGGACTACCTTAACCCTGTGAAAGGAAATAAAGTCAGTCTCCACTGACAAAGCTTGTAACTCACTTATACGCCTGGCAGAAGTGATGGCTACTACAAATACAGTTTTCCAAGTCAAGTACTTAAGCTCTGCCGAAGACAGAGGTTCAAAGGGGGGTTGCATCAGCTGAGCAATGCAAACATTAAGATCCCAGGCAGGGGAGGGTCCCTGAATGGTGGATTGGTATGAAGCAATCCCCTAAAAAACTTGGAAAATACAGGGTGAGCAGAAAGAGAAGAGGGCTTCCCTGCTGAAATAAAAGCAGAGACAGCTGCCAAATGCACTTTCAGGGTAGCTGGTCTCAGTCCCAAAGAATTAAGATGGACCATATAGTCCAAAACAGTGGGCAAATCAGCAGATTCCGGGGAAATATGCTTCCCAGAACACCATATGGAAAACCTTTTCCATTTGGAATTATAAGTAGCCCTAGTTGAAGGCTTTCTAGAAGCTTTCAAGATTTCGAGAACACCTTGAGAAAGTTGTAGATCAGCAAACTCTAACTCCTCAAGAGCCAGGCCTTGAGGTTGAGGGATTTGAGATTCGGATACCAGACTCTCCCCTGGGCACAGGTTAACAGATTGTGGTTCCTGGGGAGGCACAGGGGAAGATGGACTTGTAAGGACAGAAGGAGTGGGTACCAGGGCTGCCTGGCCCAGTCTGGAGCAATCAGGATCATCTTGCAGGGCTGAGATCTGATTTTGACTAGCACCTTGAACAGGAGAGGGAAAGGGAAGGCATGAGAAACTTCCTTCCCAATCGAGGAGAAAGGCATCCAGGGGGACTGAGCCCAACACTGGGGGCCTGCAACAAAAAAGTGGAAGTTGATGATTGTCTGGGGCTGCAAAAAGATCTATCTGAGAGGTGCCCCATCTGGCAAAAACTATCCCCAGTACTCGGGGATCCAGTGACCATTCGTGATGGCCCTGGGAAATCCTGCTGAGAGCATCTGCCAGGACATTGTCCTTGCCTGGGAGGTGAACTACTATGAGGGAAGTGTTCAGAGAATAAGCCAGAGACCACAACTTCATCGCCTCGGTGCACAAGGCCGAAGATCGAGTACCCCCTTGTTTGCTGATGTACCACATTGTAGTGGTGTTGTCTGTTCTGACCTGTATCACTTTGTTCTGAACAGATGCATGAAAAACCTGAAGTGCTAGAAAAACAGCTCTGAGTTCCAACAGATTGGTGTGGAGCAGAGATTCCTGAGGGGACCACAATCCCTGGGTGGAGAGGTCGCCCATGTGAGCTCCCCATCCCAAGAGGGATGCATCTGTAGTAAGGGTAAAGGAGTGAGATAGAGGGATGAAGGGCACCCTTGTCTCAGATTGCTCTGATCCTGCCACCACTGAAGGGCCTGGATCAGGGTTCAAGTCACTGGGATCAACTTGGATAGGGAATCTCTTCTTTGAGACCAAAGGCTCTCAAATGGAACTGAATGTCCCTCATCTGAAATCTTGCTCCTTGCACTACAGCTGTGGAAGCAGCCATGTGTCCTAGGAGCTGTAGGAAATGCCTTGCTGGTCGAGACCTGCAGAGTGAGGGCAGGCCAGAGCCACCAGGGTCCTTACCCTTTCTGGGGAAGGAAGGCTCTGGCCTGCTTTGTGTCCAGTTCTGCACCTATAAAGGTGAGTACCTGGACAGGTTCCAGAACTGACTTTGGAAGATTGAGAAGAAAGCCCAGAGAGGTAAGCAGCTGCTGGGTAACTTGCAGGTGTGATCTGACCTGGTCTGGAGACTGACCCACAATGAGCCAGTCGTCTAGGTAGGGAAAGATGGCAATCTTTTGCCTTCTTAAATGAGCAACTGCTACTGCCAGGCATTTTGTGAATACCCTTGGGGCAGAGGTAAGGCCAAAGGGCATTGCTCTGAACTGATAATGGCCTGAGGGCAGTTCGAATCTGTGGTACTTTCGGTGGGAGCTTCTGATAAGAACATGGAAGTAGGCATCCTTGAGGTCCAGGGAAGCTAGCCAGTCCCCTGGCCTTAGGGAGGGTAAAATCATTCCCAGAGTCACCATTTTGAATTTTGGTTTTAAAAGGTGCTTGTTCAGATATCTTAGGTCCAGGATGGGCCGCCACTCTCCTGTCTTTTTTGGGGTAAGGAAGTACCTGGAGTACAGACCCTTGCCCTGGTGTAGGGGAGAAACCCTTTCTACAGCTCTGAGAGCCAGGAGGGTTGAGACTTCTGTTTCCAAAGCAAGAGTCTCTAGAGGGTTTGCAGGTGGAAAAGATCTGATTCTCATCTTTGGAAATTTTTTGAAGCTGAGAACCAGACCCTGGCTTACTACTTCCAGGACCCACTTGTCTGATGTTAAAGACTCCCAGTCCTGGAAGAAGTAAGCCAGCCTGCCCTACAGGTAATGGAGAACTGCCTGGGCATCCCATCAGGTGCCTGTTTGGCAGGGGCTTTAGGCTGAGGGGTAGGAGCAGGCCTGCTTGTACCCCGTCTGCCTCTCCCTCTGAACATAAGCTGAAGAGGAGGCCTGGGTTTGGTAAAAAGGCCTGTGAAAAGGCCTGCCTCTACCCCTGGGAGGCTGCCTCCGAGGAGTGGCTTGCCGTTCCTTGGCTTGTGCACTCCTATAAGTGGTTCTATATTCATCCATTTTCTTCATATAATTCTCTGTCTGCTCCCCAAACAGAGAATTTCCCACCACAGGAAAATCCATAGCCTTAGCCTGGGTATCCTGTGACAAACTACTACACCTGAGCCAAGCCAATCTACTGAAAAGCCACAGAAGTAGCCATGACTCTAGAGGATACATCATTAGAATCCACTGCAGCATGGAATTGCACCTTAGATGCCTCAATACCATCAGCAGCCACCTGCTCCAGCTCCTTGGCAAGCTGGCCAGGGGCCTGTTTGGCCTAAAGCCATGACAGTATCCCATCCAGTTTTGGTATCTTGCAACACAAGCCATATAATTTGCTTGCCTGAGTCCCAAGGACGCTGCCATGTATTGTTTTTTAGCCATGGCATCAATCTTCCTGGAGTCCTTGTCAGGAGGATGTGAAGCCAGGGGTATATTAGCCTTATCACAGGCTGCAGACTGAACTACCCCAACATGGCTGCATTGCTGTGAAAGAAATTCTCTATCAGGACCTGACAAAGTGTACCTCCTGTCCATCTTTTTATCTACAGGAGGCACAGAATTCGGAGCTTTTAAAATTTTTATTGTTTGTTTCCTAAAGGATTTATGTAAAGGAGTAGACAATCTCCTGGACTCTGGGATATCCATCATCTCTACAAAGTCAGGCTCCTCTTGCTCATCCACAGCTTCCTCCAAAGGAAGCTGGAGGGTTTCAGCAACTTTTTTGTAAAACAGAAAATGAGAAGGGGACTCAGAAAGCCTAGGGAGATTCTCCTAAAGGTCTGTCTGGGGAGATGTCCGGTTCAATGGGCACATGCAGACTTTCAAAGTCACATTCACACTGTTCATAATCATCCTCCACCTCCTCTGGTTCATAAAACTCCTCTATATCATATTCTTGAACCGGTGGAACCGACCGAACCGACCTCTTGCCAGATAGTGGCGGTTCGGACGGAACCGGGGAAAGTGACCGGACAATTTGGATTCCTTTGGCTATCTCTGCAGCAGCTGGAGAAGGGATTTCTGACTCCAGACCTGCTGATTTTCTAGTTCTCTTTGCTGGAACTGGCTCCTCAGAGTCAGCTTTACGTTTGCCCGGGGAAGTCTGGCCCTGGTCAGAGGGCACTCCCTCCGGTTAGGTTGGCACCGAACCGGGCTGGCCATCCAGGTCAGCTGACTTTTTGGCCTCTCGTTCCCTGAGCCTACCAACTCTCTTATCTAGGGTAGCTGCAGGGAAATTCTTGCAAATCTGGCAGTCTGCATTGAGGTGGTCAAACCCCAGACAATAAACACATGTGGTGTGTGGGTCAGCCTTGGCAAAGGCTTCCCACAGACACTACAGTATTGAAACCCAGTGGGCCCGGTTTTTCTTTTGGGTTTCTCAGACATAATGCCAGCCTAACCAAAAACTTGCCCTTTTTCGGCAGTGCCAGGCAAGACACCCTTATCGGTTCCCAACCGTGTCACGGGTCGTGGAAAAACATAATGAAATCCGTTTTTTTTTAGAACCGATAAGAACCGGGAACCGCACTCTAAATGCTTCAGAATAAAGTTTCCACACAACCTGATCGGTTCAAACCGAACCGATAAACATTTACACGTTCCACACAGAATAAACCTATCTAATACTTACAATACCATAGACAGAGCTTGAACCGATCGGTTTGCGGTTAAAATAATGATAATCGTGGTTGAATTTAACCGAGAAAAAACTCTTTAAACCGAGAAAATGAACCGAGCAGTAGGAGGAATCTCCGGAGCGACTGTTCAGTGAGGCGGAGTAAAGAATCTGACAGTTTCGGTTTGAAATATCCCAGACAGAGCTTCTCTAACAGAGCTCGCGCTCTAAGTTCCACGCCCTGCATGGAAGTTAACTCTTTCACCTCCGGAGCAGTTCTAATGGTGGGACAAACTGCAATAGTCATAATATAGCAAGACTTCATGTTGTTTGAATGATTCTTTCTGGTGCTCTTTTTAGTTATTATTAGATTTAAAGAGCATTTATGGGCCTTGTGCCCTCTGGCTTCTTTCCATTCTTAGTAGTATGATTCTAGTATGATGTACATGGCAGAGCAGAAACCAGAATTTCCATTACCTTTTCTCCCAGCTCATTGATGGTTTTCTCAATATCAGCAAAATTCATTGTCTCAACATTCCTGATGACAGGAACTACCAAACCCTAAGCAGAAAAACACAAAATAAAAACAAACAGTATTAGTAAAATAAAAATCCCCAACAGACGTTTTGAAAATATGGTACAAACTAGCCCAGATTAGCACTCTGGATATTTTTTTCAATAAGCCTTCAGGCAGCACAGTATAAGGTAGGAATCCCAAGTTTTCAAGGATGCACACTAACTTTACAAAGGGGTCAAACCAGATCTGCCAAAGGGGGCACAGTTTATCAAAGGGCTGAAGCAAACACAGCTTATCCAGGTAGAAGACAGGTCAAACCCAGTCTTACAAAGGGAGGAGGGTTGGGTCAAACCCAGTCCATTGGGAGGGTCTTTCAGAAAAATGTCTCGCCGGCCCCCCAGTGCAGCGGTAAGGCTACTACTGCTCGCAATGCCAGCAACGCAGATTCGGGAATCAACACTGGTCATTGGGGCCGGTTGGGGTAAGGAGGACTGAGTAGCTCCTCTCACAGGATGGGGTGTGGGGATCCTGTGTCCCACTGTGGAACTGTCACCTGGTGGTGGCCAAGTGATAGTGTAAGCAAGTGCAACAGAAAGGGCAGGGCTGCCAACAGACTCTGGCATGCAGTCAATGCCCTGGAAGGAAACGCTGGAGGAAATCCAGCCCCCTCACAAGCGCATCATGACTGACATGACAGGCCACCCGCCACCATGTGTGGTCTTTGGCATGTGCTGGATAACTGGAAAGTCCATGACAAGGTTAGTGATGGGGCTGGATGCTGCAGGGACTAAGGGACAAAGCAGCAAGAAACTAAAGATGGAAAAAAGAAAAGGGGTTGTCATGCCAAGTCCATCAAGCAAAGGATATGTCATATTAAGTCTAACAGGGGGATAGGATGTACAACCAAGATTTTTTTTTAATTCAATTTTATTAAAGATTTTGAACTGACATACGTACAGTAACAGCAACATTTCATCCATGATATAAGAAAACCATGATAAAATAAATTAGAACAAGCAATAGACAAAAACAAGATAAAAGAAAACTCTTATGTAGTACAATCAGATCATTTGATAACATCTCTTCCAATATAATACATTTGGTGGTGAAAATTGCCTCTAGCCCTTCATTATTGCAAGACCAGGTGAGGGTCATATCTCTTGCTGAGGAGAGGGTCTTCTCTAGCTTGGAATGCAGGGGCTGAAGTTCCAGAACCTGTGACTTCTTGCAAGTTGCACCATTTAGGTTACTACCACCTATATGCTACTGTCACTAAGCCTGAAGTTCGATTCACATTGGCCAGGGCTTCCAATATGCCAACCCCTTTTCTGTCATGTAGGCAATGAAAGGGTACCACTGGCTTTTATGCCTCTCTTGGGTGTGTCTTAGCCAGTAGGTGACCCTCTTCATGTTCTGTATGTTTTTGCAATTTTGCAACCAATTGTCCGCATCAGGTGAAACTGATGTCAGCTGTCTCTGAGTGATCCCCTTGAAGGCTGCTGTGTTCAAAATATTATATATATATATATATATATTTCTTGTTTTTTTCTCTCCAGTTCTTGTGGAATCAACCCCAACAGTAGAGGTTTACAACCAAGTATTTTAAAAGGAGAGGCGTCACATCCAGTCTAGCTAATGGGGGAGAGGGGGGCTCACCCCCAGTCTGTTAAGGGGAATTTATCGAGAGAGAGATGTCATATATCAAGGGGTGGGAGTGTCACATAAAGGGAAGGGGTGACACACCCATCTATAATTACTAGGAGGGGCATGACATCATGTCTATCACAGGGAAGGGTCATCCCACCAGGTATTACATGGAGAGGGGCATCCAACTAAATCCATCAAGGGGAAGGGCCTCATACTAGGTTTTTCATAGGAAAGGGTCATTATACCACATCTAGCAAGGGAAAGGGGAATCGCACTAAATTTATCAAGGGGAGGGGAATCATACAAAGTTTAACAAGGAAAGGGGGTATCACAGCACATCAAGGGGAGGGACCATGACACTAGAACTATCAAGGGGAGAGGCATCAAACCAAATCTAATAACATCAGGGGGCATTGGACACAGTCAATAAGGGGAAGGGACATCAATGGGAGGGGGTACCACTCCTAGTCTATTATCAAAGGGGGGGGGGATCACCTAGTTTATCAAATGGAGGATGTCAAACAGAATCCATCAAAGAGACAGGATGAAAAGCTGAGCCCAATCTACAAAGAGGGGAGTGGGGGACATCAATCCCACACCAAGAAACAGTAGTATGGCTTGCCAAACCAAATCTGCCAAACAGGAAAGCGTGGTGTGCAACAAGTAGACCTAAAAGAACGGAAAGTGGGCTCTCAGGTCCAGACCACCAAAAAGGGGAGAATTATACTTCGTTCAAAACCAAGTACATCTCAGACAACAAAATGTGCTGGAATGGGGGACTTGAGGCTTACATTAAAGCCATCTATGTGGCCATATATCAATAACCACCCCCCAACCAGACTTCTGTACCTTCTCCCAATCAATCTTTAACTACTAGGCCAACAGATAATAAATTCCACGTTACTTACCTTTGGTGTAGCCACAGCGACACTGATGTCAATATAATCCCGATACACAATTTCTTTGGTTGTGTCATCAATAACTGAGGAAAGAGAGAGAACAGACATCACTGACTGATCTTAAATAAAATGTGAAGCTTTAGGAGTGATAAATGAAATAGGTGGTTAGAGCGACTGGTACCAAACTTTCTTTTTCATATAACTTTTTGTCCATCTATCACCTGCCACCCATCCTCACTCGTAAATATTATATACAAATGATACCCCCCCATGTGACTGATGCACCCAATGGAATGAGATGTGGGTGACAAACAAATGGCCTGAGATGGGGGACACTACAGGAGTTAACACTGTTGACAGTGCCAGAACTCTCTCTCCCTGTGCCAACTACCCCAAAGTACAGCACTCCCTACCTGTGTCAACAACCTCAAACTACAGCTGTCCCTCCCTGTGCCGGCTACCTCAAAGTGCTGCATCCCTCCCTGTGCCAACTACCTCATAGTACAGCTCTCCCTTCCTGCGTCAACGACCTCAATGTACAGCTCTCCCTTCTTGTGTCAAAAACCTCAAACTATAGCTGTCCCTCCTTGAGCCAACAATCTTAAACTATAGCTGTCCCTCCCTGTGCCACCTACGTCAAAGTGCTGCCATCTCTCCCTGTGCCAACCACCTCAAATTATAACTATCCCTCCATGTTCCAACCACCTCAAAGTATTAGCTATCCCTCCCTGTGCCAACCACCTGACAGAACAACTCTCCCTTCCTGTGTCAACAACCTCATAGAACAGCCCTCCCTCGCTGTGCTAACTACCTCAAATTATACCTATCCCTCTCTGTGCCAACTACCTCAGAGTACAACTATCCCCCGTGCCAACTACCTCAAAATATAACTATCCATCTCTGTGCCAACAACCTCAAATTATAACTATCCCTCTCTGTGCCAACTACCTCAGGGTATAACTATCCCTCTCTGTGCCAACTACCTCAAAGTATAACTATCCCCATGCCAACTACCTCAAAGTATAACTATCACCCCATGCCAACTACCTCAAAGTACAACTATTCCCCCGAGCCAACTACCTCAAAGTATAACTATCCCCCGTGCCAACTACCTCAAAGTATAACGATCCCCATGCCAACTACCTCAAAGTATAACTATCCCCCATGCCAACTACCTTAAAGTACAACTATTCCCCCGTGACAACTACCTCAAAGTATAACTATCCCCGTGCCAACTACCTCAAAGTATAACTATCCCCCCGTGCCAACTACCTCAAAGTATAACTATCCCCCCGTGCCAACTACCTCAAAGAAGAACTATCCCTCTCTGTGCCAACTACCTCCAAGTATAACTATCCCCCCATGCCAACTACCTCAAAGTATAACTATCACTCTCTGTGCCAACTACCTCAAAGTATAACTATCCCCCGTGCCAACCTACAGCCCTCTCTTCCTGTGCCAACTACCTCAAAGTATAACTAGCCCTCGTTCAAACTACCTCAAAGTACAACTATCGCCCCGTGCCAACCACCTAATAGTAGAGCTCTCCCTTCCTGCATCAATAACCTCATAGTACAGCCCTCCCTCCCTGTGCTAACTACCTCAAAGTACTGCTCTTCCTCTCTGCACCAACTACCTCAAAGTATAACTATCACTCTCTGTGCCAACCACCTCAAAGTATAACTATCCCTCTCTGTGCCAACTACCTCAAAGTAGAACTATCCCCCATGCCAACTACCTCAAAGTACAACTATCCCCCCCGTGCCAACCACCTAACAGTGCAGCTCTCCCTTCCTGCGTCAACAACCTCATAGTACAGCCCTCCTCCCTGTGCCAACTACCTCAAAGTACAACTATCCCCCCATGCCAACTACCTCAAAGTATAACTATCCCCCCCGTGCCAACCACCTAATAGTACAGCTCTCCCCTCCTGTGTCAACAACCTCACAGTACAGCCCTCCCTCCCTGTGCCAACTACCTCAAAGTATTGCTCTTCATCTCTGCACCAACTACCTCAAAGTACTGCTCTCTCTCCCTTGTGTCAACCACCTCAAAGTACAGGTTATCTCCAAAAGCACTAAACCAGTATCAAAGATTAAAATAAACAATTTAAGTAAGAATAATTACTGAGTTAATGCTGAATTTGTTGCTGGGGACCTGCTAGTCATTACTTGGTACAAATATTTACTCCACTTTAGCTTAAATCAGAATCACCAGACATTTTGTGTTTTATTAAAAGAAGGCATTTGCAACAGTGCCACCCTACCACAGCAGTGTCGCAGATGTGTAAGAACCACAACCTTCTGGGACTCACTATGCCTGGGAAACACAACTTCACCAGCAGTAACAGACAGTAATGCCCTCGTTGCGAACTATCACTCAACCCATTTGGAATCACATTCATCTTTACTCCCCTGGAATGCTACAGCAGGGTACATGGCTGACTACACCCCTTTCCAGATGAAAGACAGATGGAGTGGGTTAAAGAGCACGGGAAACTAAAAGAATAGGTTACTCACCTGTAACTGTCATTCTAGGAGTGGAATATGGTTCACCTCCACACTCTGGCAATTCTACTGAAATGCAGTTATTGGCCAGATATATTTAAGCTAAGCTCCTTCCACCACCCAGGCAGAAATATACCCAGACTTCACTTCGTAACCTCAGGTCTCGCACGCTGGAAGCAGGATCACGACGTGCCACTTGCCAGGGGACACCGGGTAGGTTGTGTGGATGTGAACCATATACCACTACTTGAAAGTACAATTACAGGTGAGTAATCTATTCTTCTGGGGGTGTGGCCATGGTTCATGTATCCACACTCTGATAGACCCCCAGCAGTGCTCCAGGAGAAGGGGGCAAGGCACGCACCCCTACCTGGCAAACAGAGACTGGAGAACTGACGTCCCAAAACACACATCCTGGCGTGACTCAAGATTGATGTAGTAGTGTTAAATGAAAGAGTGTGCTGAACTCCAGGTAGCAGCCCTAAAGATCTCTTGTATGGGTATATCCCTGGAGGCAGTCACTGAGGCAGCTATATGTCTGGTGGAATGAGACCTAATCCCAATGGGATGCTCCAGACCAGCCAAGCTACAGCAGAGGTCGATGCAAGATGTGATCTGCCTTGCAAACGCCTGCTTTGCTACCGGTCTGTCAGGTACGACTTCACTGTACATGACAAACATCTGGCGAGCCCAGCCCCAAATTCCAGCTGTACTTTCAACGTAACAGGAGAGCGTTGTTATGGAGCCTGTGGTCAGCTTCCAAAGAAGGGTTGGTAAAGTGTAATGGCAAGTTAATCACCTGCTTAAGGTGAAACACTGATACCACCTTCCAGAGGAACTTCAGGCTGGGGCAAAGGATGACTTTGTCCCTGTGGAAGACCAAATAGGGAGAGTCCACAGAGAGCACCTGAAGCTCCCCAATCCTTCTGGCAGATGTAATGGCCACCAGGAAGGAAGTCTTCCACTACAGATGTGACAATTCACACCTGTGCATCAGTTCAGATGGCTTGCCAATGAACATAGCCAGGACCAACTAAGATGGACGTGGATCATGCACCAAAGGGGAGAAGTGGTCAAGACCCTTGAAAAAGCATCTGACCACCTTCTCCTGGGCCTCTGTCGGTATACCAGACTGCAGTCGGTAAGCAGAGATGGCTGCCAGGTGCACCTTAAGGGTCACTGCTCGCAGTCTCAGCTGGGAAAGGCAATAGTCCAGGACGCTCACCACAGGGCAGGCAAGGGGATCAAGCTCCTTGCCCTGGCACCAAATGGGAAATCTCTTCCACTTAAGAGGCACAGCACCGACTCCATTCTGGATGCACATCCTCAGAAAGGTCAAAGGCCTAGAACTCTAGTCACTCAGGAGCCAAGCTGTTAGGTGCAGGGGATGAAGGTCCAGGTGCAGGACAGTCCCGAAGTCTGGTCAGCAGGTCTGGGCAGAGAGGCAGTCGCGGCAGAGATGGAGTGCAGAGGCTGAGGAGATCCATGTACCAGAACTGCCTTGGCCAGTTTGGATCTATCAGCATCCTCTGCACCTTGTCCTTTCTGACCTTGAAGAGTACAATATGGATCAAGGGGAAGGGAAGAAAGGCTTAAGTAAGGCCTGAGGTTCAGGGCCTTGAGAAGATATCCCCCATCAGTGTTCCAGACTGTGGGGGACAGGCACAAAACTGAATCAGTTTGGCGTTCTCCCAGGAGGCAAACAGATCCACCAAGGGTGAGCCCCACAGGCAGAACAACCTCCTGATTCAGAGAATACCTGTGCAACATCTGTCCTACCTGGCTGAGAGTGTCTGCCAGCTTACTGTTCTCTCCTGCAGCATGAATCACCAGGAGATTGGCACCCAGGATGCACACAAGGGTCCAGGTGTGGAATGCCTCCATACACAAGGGAAGGGAGGGTGCACTGCCCTTTCTTTTTAGGTAAAACATGGTCATGGTATTGGCTATCTGAACCTGAACGACCTGATCCCTGACTAGCGGAGCAGATTCCATCAGAGGCAAGCGCACTGCAAGGAGCTCCAGCAGGTTTATGTGGTGACAGGTCTCCCTGAGTGATCAGAATCCGTGAGCCATGTGGTCTCCTAGGTGTGCTCATCACCCCAGACAGACACACATTCGACGTCAGTGTGACAGTCTGCTCCGGACAGACAAATGGGATTCCTTCCTCCAGATGTTCTGGGACCAGCCACCACTGGATAGCGATCCACGTCAGCTGGGTCACTGTGACTAGCTGGTCCAAGCAGCCTAAGCTCTGAGACCACTGACAGCCCAGCTCCCACTTAAGGTGGCGCATCCACCAGCGGGCCCACTGGACCACGCTGGTGCAGGATATCATGTAACCCAGAAAAAAGAACAACCAGCAGCACTCAGCAGAAAAATTTAAAAAAAAAAAAAAAAAGCTAAATAAAGCATTTTTTTTGCTTTACCATTGACTTTCCTTTTTTATCTTTCTGCTGAGTGCCGCCAGTTGTTCTTGTTTCTTCACTGCTGGTGTGACCAAGCACCCCTTCTGCAACTGGAGCGTGTGGTGTGTGTGTGCGTGTGCAGCTGTCATGTATCCCAGCAGCCACAGGAAATCCCAGGCAGGGCGCAATAACCCAACCTGAAATTATCGGGCAAAGGGGGCAAGATCCTGTGCCCGGTCTGCCGGGAGGCAGGCCTTGGCCTGCAGGGGTCTAGTTCTGCCCCAATATACTTGATCATCTGCTTTAGTACCAGTTTGGACTTGCCCAGGTTGAACAACAGGCCAAATCTCTGCAGGTCTGGAAAGCCAGGTCTGTGGATCTTGCCGCAGCTTCTGTGGATGGACCAGCTATCAACCAGTCATCCAGGTGGGGTACACTCTGACCCCCAGGTGCCACAGATGGGCTGAAACCACTGTCATGCACTTGGTTAAGACCCGTGAAGCTGAAGAGAGGCCAAACCACATGACCTGGAACTGGTATAGGATCTCTTCTGCTTGGAACCAGAGGTGCTGGTGGTGGGATCTGCAGATGGGAATGTGGAAGAACATATCCTGGAGGTTCGGGGAGCAAAACCACATGTTCTGCTCCAAGGATGGGATAATCTGGCTCAGAGTGATCATCTGGAACTTGCGCTTTCATACATACTGGTTGAGATCATCAAGATCCAGTATGGGGCACCAGCCTTCCATGCATTTCGTGACCAGGAAGTACCTGGACATGTAACCCTGACTGACCACGGCATCTGGGACCTGGGCTGTGGTTCCTTATGCAAGAAGCTGAGCAATATCTTCCCTGAGGGAGGACAGCACGTCCTGAGATACCCCAGATTCTCCAGGTGTGTGGAGGCAGTAGGGAAGGAGAACCTTTAAGTCCAGATATAGTCCTCTGCTCACTACTCCAACACCCACTTGTCTGTTGTGACAGTGGACCAACGTGATAAGAAGTGACATAGCCTGCCACCGAAGGGGAGCGCAGTTGGGGACAGACCAGGTGGAGGGACGGCATCCCCAACCTGTCACTGAGCAGCTTTTTTTGCGTGGGCACTGGCAGCTGCTACTAGAGGAACACCACTACCCATGCCTACTCCCTTTTTTCGACCTTGACTCCTGAACCTTTTGGGTTGCCAGGTCTGAAACTGCCCCTGCTGGGGATGCTGCAGAGGAGGCTGTGATTGGTAGGACCTGTACTGAAAGGCAGGTTTCTAAGGCTTTCTCTTCGGTTCCTTCTGGGATGAAGTCACATCAAGGGTGGCACTGGACTTCTCTATTTTTGTGAGGTGACCTTTCACCCCAGGGCCAAAGAGGCTGGTGCCTAGAAAATGCACATCACCAAGCCTCTGCTGGATGTCCGCCGTAATGCTGCTGCCACCTCATAGGCATGAGTCACCCATGTCCAAGGCTATCTGGAAATGGTGTTTAGCCAGTGATTGACCATGGTCCCTGATGATTTCCAGCACCACCCAGTGTTCTGGGGGAGGTGGGGAAGGATGATATCGAACATGCCCATCATGCAATGCCCATAGTTTGCCATCACAATGGCATAGCTAGCCTGACAGAGACTCAGGGTAGCTGCAGCATACACTTTTTCAGCAGCATGGTCAATCTAATGGGACTCCTTGTGCAGAGGTTTGTCCACGTTCCCCTGGTGTCCTGACTTATGGAACACTGAATCCATAACCAGACCTCTGGCTGAAGGGTGGTCAGAAAACCCTGAAAGGGAGCCTGTAGGGACAGTATACTTGCAGCTCATGCAGGCTGAGGGTGCCGGGCAGGATGACAGATGTTGCCAGAGCTCCAGGACTGGTTCCAGGATGGCCTCAGCCACCAAGAAGAAAACCAATGGGATTCATCCGGGTCCAAAATATCTATAAGAGGGTATTTGGCCTTCATCTGGACTGGCTCCAATGGGATGGACGTGGACGCTTCAATCAGGCGGGGCAGCGCACTGAAGGAGACTGACCCTTGATCGGTGGAAGGTTCTTCGACTGAACCATGGCTGCAAAGTGGAGCCCCAGAGAAGGCCATGGACTCTCTTGATCAGAGCAGTCCAATGACTCCTCAAAAATGTCCCTCGGCCGTATTTCTCCAATGACCTCTCGGCATTCGTCACCTGGGGGAATCCTCACCAACAACTGGCCTGGCAAGCTGGGAGCTAAGTGGCCACCCTCCTTAGTCACAGCACCAACTGCCAGCTATTGGGGTGGCAGCTCCTCTGTAATCGATGGAGAAGCAAGAGTGTAAAGCACCTGGGGCAACCATTGGCAGCTGCCAGGGGGCTGAAGGTCCTTGGGGTTGAGCCCCCTGCCCCATGATGGCCCACTGCTGCCAGAGGAACTTTTCGTGGCACTGATTAATTCTCTGGTGCTGCCTCTCCTCACCCGAGGATGAGAAGGATAAGGAATGCTGATGGTGACATCTCCTGGTCGGGCGTGACCGACAGCGCAAATGTCCTGACCTTGACTATCAACTACCCACTTGGTGGCGATAAGGGTCTTCAGGATGTTGGCCATAAATAATATACCAGCCCACATTCAGTAACAAGGGCGAAAACCCGACCACAGTTGGAAGCTGGTCCTGAGCAGGGTCGACCAGTGTCACTGAGCTGAGTATCCATGTCCTTCTGAGTGAGGACTAGGATCACTGGGGTCTACAAGGCCACTTCCTCAGCCTTGTCTGACAACAAGTCAACTGGGTCGAGAAAAATCTCGACAGCTTGGTTGACTGAAGTCGAGGCTGTCAGGCTCAATGGCAGAGCCGAAGTGCCTTCGACCTGCCGACCAGTCCCTCATGTGAGGGGTGCTCAACAGCAACCAAGCAGTCAGGCGACTCGAGGGACTGAGAGGACTGTGATCCCACCCCATCCCATGGCCAGTGATGGTGATGAGAAGATTTCTTGGTTTTGGTCTTGGACCTTGAGCCACAGTGGGCATGGGCTCTCCCCCATGGTCTGAAGAGACCTGCACATATTATGGATCTGGTCCATGAAGGTCTCTCCAATGCTGGCCCCATGTGGGAACTGTGCCGAGGCCATGGCTGCCGCTTCTGCCTCAGGGTCCGCAAGCTTTGCCGCAGATCCGTCAGTGACCAAGGCCTTTTTGCTACCCTTAGAGCGATCCTTCTGAGCCCATTCATAAGACTGACCCAGTGCAAGTCGAAGCTTCCTATACTTGAGGAACTCAGGAAGCACAGAAATGCAGAGGCCGCACCTGGCCACATCATGTTGCCCGCCCAGGCAGTACACACATGTCGTGTGATCAGTCTGGCAGCACTGAATGCAGAATTTAAATCCAGGTTTCTTGCGATCCATCGTTGGTCTGGAGACAGAGTCGAAAGCACCGCGAAATAATCATAATTTAGCTTTGAAAACTTCAAAAGTAACGGTTTGCTTATAGCACAGAGGATCCTAAGCAGAGCACAAAGGAGGTGACCTGTTCTTCCAACAGAAAGAAAGATCTGACAATACAGGGTGGAGTTGTGGGATATATCCGCCTGGTTGGTGGGAGGAGCTTATTTTAAAGACGTCAGGCCAATAAACGTATTCCAGTGGAACTGCCAGAGTGTGGATAAGTGAACCATATTATCCACGCCCCTAGAAACACTTTTTAAGATTGCTAGCATTCTGTAGAGTTTGCAGTTGTAGCTGGCAGTTTGATTCTGGTTCATTTTTTTTCTTTTTAGAAGTCAAAAACAGACTACCCACCATACTAGCGTTACCACACCAAAATGTGTCCTTTTACAGTCCCTGATCAACACCTACTGCATCCTTCCTGAACTAATAAACAACCCCAACACAGTCTAGACACTCAAGATGCAGTGAGAGAAGAGGATACAACTGCATTATGAGTGGCTGCAATGTCTGGGTGTTCCTAATGGTCAAAAAGTAGGCAATAAGAGTAAATTTACGGATTTTAAACAAAACAAGGTTTGATATAATGACACCATTAGCATACATTTCAGTTCTACTAAAAAAGGATGCAAACCAACCAGCAACATCAATGAGTTTTACAGATGGTAAGCAAAAATGTGGCTTTTCAACTAGAAATAATATGATGAAAAAGGGCTGACAGTGTCCCTTTAAATACATATTTCAAGACTGAAATAAACAACTGAGCCTTAGCTCATTTACAATTCTTTCCTTAAGTTTACAACGTAAACGTTTCAAAATATAGTTACACATGAAACTTAATAAATACCAAATCATGCATCTTGGCAATGACTGTTGAAACTGCAATCGGGAAACACAACATACTCAACAATTACCTCTAAACCAGGTCATTAAGCAACGCAAGGATGAAAAGCACCTGTGTAGGAGTCACAAACTAAGGACAAGTCATTACAATGTTTTGGTCCTATTTATGAGAAGGCTTACAATCAGACCGCACTCACTAGGAATAATGTATTCCAAATAATTAGCTGTCTTAGGTCATTCTTAATGGAGCGTTCGGAGATTAGATCAAGGCTGTATATTATGGCAATCTAAATGACACACTTTCACATGTGAATCATAGCAACGTAGACTTTGATGGTAGATAAGGACCGATTGGCCCACCAAGTCTGCCCATTTCCCTACCTACAGGATACGCTGCAGATCCTAGTCAACCAACAGCCTATTTCTTCCTACCCCCCATAAGAATTGCCTTAAGTCTGTCCCATGCATTCTTGAATTCTCCCACAGTTTTAGACCCCATAACCTCCTCAGGAAGGCTGTTCCATGCGTCCACCACCCGGTCTGTGAAAAATACTCCCACATTGCCCCTGAGCCGCCCCCTCTATCTTCAAATTGTGTCCCCTTGTTCTTGCAACATCTCTTTTCTGAAAGATGCTATGCTCTTGGACTTTGTTGATTCCACTGAGGTATTTAAGTTTCTATCATGCCCCCCCATCCTTTCCTCAAGGGTATACATACAGTATTAAGCTCCTTTAGTCTCCTCATATGGCTTCTCTTGCAGATCCTGCACAATTTTAGTTGCCCTCAGTGTGCAACAAGCAACTCTGGACCAAAGGATGCTGTCCAAGAGCACTAATAGTTCACAATTATGTGTACTCCTGGGAGCCTGCAAAATAAACTTGCAAGCTTAGAATAAATTATGTCCAATTTTTGTAAACAGATTTTGTCCGTACTATTAAAAAACACATTTCACTGCAGTCCAGTAACAATAGTATCATTGGGGCGTTCTTGCCACACCAGACTGAGAATACTGTCTCCAGTACCAGTGCTGATCATTACTATTGGTATTATTCAGGGCATGTTCTAATCTGATGGCCTCTAGGGTAACTCAGTATACTTTCTGTAGAAGCACCTGTCATTGTTTTGTGCATTTTGAAAAAGAAATTCCTGCAGCCAGTCCAACAGAAAAATGCTTAACTAGCTAGTGGAACCAAAACTGGCAGACAGGAAAATGATAAAAATTTTAAGAAGTAGTCAAGTTTTAACTATTTCTGAAGTAGTTTTCTTTTTCCTTTTGCTCATTAGAAAGTTTTTTATGTGATGATGTTTTATTGGATATGTGGAATAGCTCTCAGCCAGGCAGCTGATATACCTATCTTTATTCCCCTCACTACATCATCAGCAAAGTGATCTCACTAACAGTGACATCACAAGTGACTGACCTGGCAGCTACTGAGTGGCTGTTTCTAAGCAGCAGTGATGTCACAGTCAGTGAGGTCACACTGCTGATGATATAGTGGGGGGAACAGAGCTACATAGGCCAGCTACCAGGCAGAGTATTGTTTCACACATCACCCCTACTAATATCTGGTAAACAAACTTCTAATTAACCAAGGAAAAAAGAAAACGTACTTCAAATGTAAAAGGTAATGGCCGACTGCTTTTAAAAACTAATACTGGTTCTAGGCAGTACACTAGCTCTTTATATGATCCCCCTCAGCCCACTCTGAGATTCCCAGGAGGCATACAGTAAATACAGGTTACTCACCTGTAACAGGAGTTCTAGGAATGGTAAATGTTGTTCATCCACACTTATTGGCAGATTCCTTGCCGCTTTAAATCTTGCCGGAAGGTCTTCAAGCTGGCTCCTCCCACCCACCCGAGTGGTAAAACTCTCGGCTCTGCCCCATGACGCCAGATCGAGCCCGCTTGGAAGCCAGGCTAAAGCGTCAAGCAGGGAGGTTATATAGGATGAACAAATATACCATTCCTAGAACTCCCTGTTACAGGTGAGTAACTTGTATTTCTTAGGGACATGGATATGTTGTTCATCCACACTTATTGGCAGACTCCTAGCAGTTCTCCGGGAGGAGGAGGCCAAGTGCACCCCCAATACTTACTTGGGAAATAAGACTGGAGAACAGGCCCCAAAACCAGCATCCGGCGTGACCCAAGGTCGATGTGGTAGTGGGTAATTAAGGTATGTGCCGACTTCAGGTAGCAGTCCTGCAGATATCCTGGATAGGGACATCCTGGAAGCTGCCACCGATGCAGCGATATGGCGGGTAAAATGAGCTCTTATCCCTCTGGGAGGCTCCATGCCCGTCAACCTATAGCGGAGATCTATGCAGGAGGTGACCCACCCGCTCATTGTCTGCTTGGCTGCAGGTCTGCCAGGTGCGGCTTCAGCGTAGATGACAAACAGCCGGCGAACCTCTCCCCGAACTTCAGCCCTACGCTCCCTAAGAACGCGAGCGCTCAACTAGGGTCCAAATGGAGCCTATATACGGCCTCCGAGGTGTGACTGGGGTAGAACACCGGCAGAGTCAACACTGGGTTAAGGTGAAGCTCCGACACCACCTTCGGAAGGAACTTCGGGTGGGGCGAAGGACAACCTTGTCCCTGTGGAAGATCAGATAGGGAGACTCGAAGGAAGCGCCTGGAGCTCTCCCGTCCTTCTGGTTGATGTGGTAGCCACCAAGAAGGTGTTCTTCCACAACAGGTGGGAGAATCGCACCTGTGCATTGGTTCGAATGGCTTGCCTATGAGCTTAGCCAATACCAGCAGTATGTAACCCCTTTGTTACCCGGGGTTACTAGAATCCCAGTAAGACCTAGTGGTAGGCAGGGGAGGCAGCTTGTGAAACTCCAGTTAAATGGGTTTCACACTGTCTCACTCTGTCCTCAGTCACAGCTGAGACTTGAGAGATGACATCATAATAGAACTGTCGCAGCTGCATGAGCCACATTTGGAATCTTCAGCTCAGAGTAAGTTTAGAACCTTGGGAATTCAAAGTCAGTCTTCAGTTTGTCCATAAGCAAACAAGAAGGACACTAGTAGTTGTCTGTTTACCCCCCCTCCCTCGGGGGGGAGGGGAGAAAAGTTCTTTGTGGGTTCCAGGGGCAATCCCCTTCTCCCACCCTGGGAAGAAAGCTGCCTGTTTTAATTTAAGTTCAGTCTGTTCATGTATAACAGCAAAGGTTACAGTTTTTCGCCTGTGGGGCACCTGCAAAGAATGGGTGAGTGTTTGGCCCCATTGGAAGGGGCAAGCAACTTCTTTTCTTCAGTTGGATTTCAAGTATTGGGGACTGCTATTTGGGAGGACTATGTCAACTAGGACAAACAAATAGAGCAGTCATCTGTTTAAAGTGTTAATGGATTTAGAGTTCACTGTAGAGGGGGTGCTTCAGGTCATCCACCGTCAATCTACATTTTAAAGTCTGAAGTTCAGTGTGTCCAGAGAAATGGCCGGGTATGGGCTGTGGGAGCTGGAGGTGGGAAAACCCCCCATCTTTAGTAACCAGGTCCACCTCTACGGATTTCTTCTGTGGTTTTGCTACTTGCCTCATGCGCTTGGCACCAGTGATGGGGTGGGTACCCAGACGTGGGTCGCAACTTGAAAATCTCTCTAGGAGTCGAAGACTCTTAAGTGGTGTGGGGAGCCACAGGATGGGAAAATTACTCCTTGTTGGATGGGAGTTTCGATTTGGAAGTACGAAAACAAAATCTCTCTAGGAGTCGCAGACTTCAAGTGGTGTGGGGAGCCACAGTTTGGGAGCCTCCTTGTTTGATGGGATGTCTTTCCAAGTAGAGTTTGGGTTCATTCGCCAAGTGGACCGTCAGTCGGTGGCGGCAGGGGCAGGCCAGTCGGGCTGTGTATCAATGCGCATGCAAAGTCTGGGCTGAGTGCCTGGGGTCCAAAGCCAGACAACTGTTGTATTGTGTTCATTCTTCAAATGGGCGCTGTGTTTAACCTCTAATCTGCATTACAGTTACGTAGCCCTTGGGGGGACCAAGCAGTGCTTTGTTTATGTTCAGTGAGTTAATAAATAAAGCCACACTGAAAAATCCCAATTCTGGTTCTGGACATTACAGTTATTGCTTCCTGTAGTTGGATTTACTTGGGTGCCCCTGTGCAGAGTAGCCAAACCTAGGTCTCTTGTGCCAGATAACCTCATCCTTCCCCGAACCCGTAGATACCTATGTATACCCGTGTTACAAAAATGGGGACATAGGTGCTACAAGTAGATCCCACGAAGGTGAAGAATCTCACACCGGAGGGGGGGGGTGTGATCAAGGCATTAGAAAGCGCCAGACCACCTTTCCTGCGCCACCGACTGCCTTCCAGCCCGTGCCCGGAGGGCAGAGATGGCTGCCAGGAGCACCTTAAGGGTCGTCGACCGAAGCCCTTGCTGAAGAAGAAAGGACCACAGGTAGTCCGAAGTGCTCGCCGAGGGACAGGAGAAGGGACCAGGCCCTTCCCTAATACCAAATGGAGAAACTCTTCCATTTGAAGGCGTAGCATTATCCGGTCGACTCCTGACGGGACACCTCAACGACGCTGAGGACCTCGCCGGAAGACCCAAGGCCTGGCAACTAGCTGCTCAGGAACCAGGCCGTCAGGTGCAGGGATTGAAGGTCTGGATGGAATACCTTCCCCTGATAACAGAGATCAGGTCCGGGTGGGCTGGAAGCCGCCTCGGGAGCCTGGAGCTGAGACTGAGGAGAGCTGGATACCAAAGTTGGCGGAACCAGTCTGGGGCTACCAGAATCACCTGCGCCTTATCCCTCCCTCGCCTTGAGAAGCACCTTGTGGATCAAGGGAAATGGGGGAAAGGCGTAAAAGAGGCCCGGGGTCCACGGCCTCGAAAAGGCATCCCCCTACAGCGAGCCCTGCTGAGGGGGGCAGGCATGAAACAGTCTCGGCTTCGCATTCTCCCTGGAGGGAAAAAGGTCGGCCCGAGGGAGAAAAGATCTTGTGCTACCTCCGGCAGGAGAGAACCCCTCGTGAGACACAGCCCCTATCTGGCTTAGGGCATCGGCCAGGGTGTTGCAGACTCCTGCCATCCAAATGGCTAGGTACCCGCCTCCAGGCTGCGCACAAGACCAATGCGGAGAGCCTCCTTACATAACGGCAAGGAGCGCGTCCGGTACTGGCGGGTTAGGTAGCACATGGTCGTGGTATTGTCCATCTGGACCTGAACCACTTGACCCCATATAAATGGAGCAAAAGCGTTGTGAGCTAGGCGGACTACATGAAGCTCCAGCAGGTAGAAAGGGCATCGGGACTCCCAAGGGGACCAGAGGCTGCGCACTCTGCGCTCCCCCTGATGGGTACCCCAACCCATCAGAGATGCATTGGTCGAGAGAGGACCGTCGACTCCGGGCGGACGAGCGGGATACCCTCCTGCGGATGTGCCGGAACGGTCCACCATTGGAGAGCGTTCCACATCTCCTGGGTCACTGTCACGGGCTGGTCCAAAGGATCGCAGCGTTGTGACCACTGGCTGGCCAACCCCCCATTGAAGGGGCGCAACAGACCACGCTGGTGCAGGCCACCACGAGGCTCAGGAAGTCCCGGGCAGGGCGCGAATTCCCAACCAGACATGGTTGGGCAAAAGAGGAAGAACCTCGGCCCTGTCCGCCGGGAGCCGAGCTCTGGCTCGAAGAGTCGAGCTCTGCCCCGATGAAAAGAATCACCTGCTTCAGCACGAGTTCCGACTTGGCCCCGTTGAAGAGGAGGCCCATCTGAGAGCAACCTGGAAGGCCAGAACTCTGGACCGCTTCACCTTCTCTCTAGAGGGGGTTGCAATCAGCAGCCATCCGGGTAGGGGTACACCTGGACCCTTCGGTGCCGCAGGAATGCTGTCACCACTGCTATGCATTGGAGAAGACCCTGGGAGCTGGGAAGAGGCCGAAGGGCATGGCTCGGAACTCGTAAAGGGATCCCTCCGCTCTGAAGCAGAGGAACCTCTGAAGAGATGGATGGATTGGAACGTGAAGGAAGCGTCCTGGAGGTCCAGGGAGCAGAACTACATGCCTCGTTCCAAGGATGGGATATCTGAGTCAGAGTGACCATCCTGAAAGTCCGAGACCTTAGGAACTTGTTCAGGTCATGCAGGTCGAGAATGGGGCGCCAGCCCCTTGTCTGTTTGGGGACCAGGAAGTACCTGGACACGAGCCCTGGGTCTGAAAGAGGATCCGCACCTTCCTGGTCACTTCTCTCCCGACGCACAGGGCAACGTCGGCTCGGTGGGCGGCGGCAGGCTTGAGACCCCGTGGGGAACAGCGGCTCAAAAGGAAGGGGCCCGCTCGGGAACCAGAGACAGGCCCTTCACCTTCCACCCCAGCGGAGGGAAGTGGCGGAGCCGTCCCCCCGGGGGGGACGACCCAGGTAAGCGTGAAGAGGTCGGAGGCGATGCCCCCAACCGGTCACTGAGCAGGCTTGGAGGAGGAACTGGCCGAGGGAGCCTCTGGGCCTTTACCTCCTTGTTTCCCATTACAGGAAGTCACTGGCTTGGGTTCGGGATGCCAAGCGCAAGCCTGCTGGCCCTTCTGCTGGTGCTGATGGGCCGGTCGTGCCACAGGGGCCCGAAGGACGAAGGGGCTTACGCAGAGGTTGCCGGCGGTCCTTGTCCCTCTGGGCGGAGGTGACAGAGTCCAGAGTGGCATTGGACTTTTCGATCCCCTTGAGGTGTCCCTCCACTCCTGGGCCAAAGAGGTCAGCCCCCAAGAAGGGGATGTCCGCCAACTTGTGCTGGGTATCTGCCGAGGAGGAGGATATCCTCAGCCACGCCGTGCGGCGCATGGCCACCGCGGCCGCTACTGACCTGGCACAGGAATCGCCTATGTCCAGAGCAATCTGAAGCTGCTGCTTAGCCACCACCCTACCCTGGTCCCGCACCTGCTGGACAGTGGTCCGCAGGTCGGCCGGGAGATGAGGTATCACCTCATCCAGGGAGCCCAAGACGGCGTGGGAGAAGTGTGCCATCAGCGCGGCCGAGCTGGCCTGTCGGAGGCCTAGGGAGGACGCGGCGTAAACCTTGTGCCCGACATAGTCCATCCTTTTGGACTCTTTGTCGGGAGGCCTATCCACATCCCGAGCGTTTATGGAATGCTGGAAGACATTATCGGTAACTAACCCCTCAGCAGAGGAGTGCTCCGAGAAACCGGGCAAAGAACTGATAGGGACTGCATACTTCCTGGCCATCCTGGCCGAGGGCGCAGGACAGGAAGTAGGTCGCTGCCAAAGATCCAAGGCTGGGCCAACAATGGCCTCAGCCACAGGGAAGGTCTCCGAAGGTGAATCCCCTCGGTCTAGGATCTCCGTCAGAGGAAAATAGGCCCGTTTAGACATGGGCTCAAGCTGCATCCCGGTGAACTCCGAGATGAGCCTAAGCAGACCCAGGAAGGACGATGGGCTGTCGTCCAAAGACCAGTCCAGGGAGGACTCTAGGCCCACCCGCCTGGGGAACACGGAGGAGTCATCGTTGGACTCCTAAGGGTCTGCAAAGAGCTGCCTCAGGCCTGAGCCTCTCTTCACCTGCCGAAGGCGGGCAGGAGTGAGGGTGACCGACAACCTGCGGGACAGGCCGTGACCCGACCGAGGTTCCACCACAATCGGTGGGGCAGCAAGATCTGGTCGAACAACCGGCCCAGAAGTGGGCACCTTGACTGCAGCGAGCAGTTGTGTCGGCCGTTCAGGCGGCAGCCGCTTGATAGATGGGGAATGAATCAGAGTCGATTGATTCCCGAACAACAGCAACTGCTGCCACATAAGCTCTTCGTAATGTCGACGCCACCTGCGTCGGAGCCTCTCCTCATCCGAGGAGGAACGGTGTTGCCACTTAACTCAGTGCCTCGACCGAGACCGCCGAAGTCGGCGGGAGCGACTTGACCAAGAAGAAGACCGAGACCAAGATCCTCGGTAAAACTGAGGGCGGGTCTTGGAAGGAGCGGGGGACACCCGCTCTTCCCTCGGCTCGGACGCTTTGACCAAGGATTGCCGCCCTGAAGGCGCGGGCAGAACCTCAGCCTCCACCGGGGAAACCAGCGAAGGGTTGACGACTCTTCCAGTCGACCACCCGGGTGACGGTTCGAGAGAAAACTCGACTACGTCGACAGTAGTCTCGGCAGGCTGGCCTGACGGGACACCGTGAAGCCAACGGCCTGAGCCGCAACCTCGACCGAAGTAGACGGTCGGCTGTCCAGGGAAGGAGACCTCTCCCACTCCCACGAACGCCGATGGTGGGACTTACCCTTCGACTCCTTCTTCTTGGGCCGAGAGGAATGTCCCGATGGCCCCTCTCCCTTCGTGGAAAGGGACTGGCGAAGCTCCCTGAAAGAAGCCGAATGAGAGGAACTCAGGGAGAGCGGGATAAATGCCGCGACCGAGGAGGAGGGGGATGCGGCCTCCTCCAGGGCGAAAGAGTGCTCGGGCTGCTCAGCCGAGCCAGCCGTCGTGGACACCGCCCAACGAGCCTCTTTGGATGTTACTGGCGGGGAAAACCCCTCAGGGCACCCGAGCCTCAATCGGGCAGCACGATCCTCCAGGACGTTAGTAGAAAGAGCGCAACACAACTCGCAAACCTGCGGGTCGTGGTCCAAATCGAGGCAGTATATGCACGTGGAGTGCGGATCAGTCCTTGAGATATTCCGCCCGCCGGGGCGCCTCTGAGAGCTGGGAAACGAACTGTCCATCGCAGCCACGAGGGAAAGAAGACCGAAGTTTAGAAAACTTCAAAACTAAATTCGGATGAACCGAAGAATCAGGAACCAGTCGAAAAACGCAAAGCGCTAAGGAGGGGACCTGAGCTTCCAAGCGGTAAGGAAGATGTGGCGTTATGGGGTGGAGCCGAGAGTTTTACCACCTGGGTGGGTGGGGGGAGCCAGCCTGAAGACCTTCCGGCAAGATTTAAAGCGGCAAGGAACCTGCCAATAAGTGTGGATGAACAACATATCCATGTCCCTAGAAATTAGTTTGAACTGCTTTCATGTCCTGGTGCATGCCACCCAACCACAGCGTGCCCCTGTTGCTATCCTAAGCCGGTCTATTGTATAGCTGAAAGCATACTGCGCAACTGACGGTATATTTATATTAGCAAATCCATGTACGTAAATTTCTTGAACTGTTCCCTGCTCCTGTTGCATGCTGTTTGCCTGACCCCAAGACATTCACCTGTACTATGATTCATCTTGTGTTTACTGTTCACGCTGCTGTACACTCCCAGGTCATACCTGAAAATGGCCATTCACTTGCCTAGCGTACCCTACCTGGTAAAAAAAAAAAAAAAAAAATTAATAAATACTCGATTTTCTAGGGTCTGTAGCTGTGGTGTTAGCGTCCTTTAAATTAGTGCTCTGGAGGTATGCAGCGCTGATTTGGCTTGACCCTTGAGAGTCCTGTTGATCCACCTTCCTGAAATCCATGTGTCTCAACAGTAATGATGGGCCCTGTTTAAAGTGTCCAGCTTTTGAGTCACCGCAGTCACTGACTGTATCAACGTTTGCCATCAAGTGTTTGTAGAGCTTCCTCTGGAACAGTGACCACTGTCTCATTCTGTTTCGACGCTGCTTGCCTCGAGGAAAGAACGTGAAATTAAACTGTGCCTTTTATTCCCAAACCAGCTGCCACATTTCTGTGAGGTTTGCCCATGGTGAGCTCCAAGGTTAAAGTAACTGAATTCCGTCAAATAAACCGAGGTGCTGCCGGCAGTTAATTGTTCCAACCACAAAGTTGCTCTGTAGTGTGACGCTCCAACAGCCAGCGGCCATCTTTGCTGGGATTCTGGTATCCACAGCACCCCCCCACCACACACACACATTATATTTTTTAAATGACAATACCACATGAAAAAAGGTCACTGAGTGAGGCAGGAAGACTCAAGAAAATCAGGAGTTTTTGTTCCTTTCCCTCTCTCCTCCTACTGATTCCAAAGTCACACATCCCCACACAACAGTGGGGCTCTGACATTTCACTGTATCTGTTAACATGCTTTGCTCCTGCAACTCTATGTAGCCCCCTCAAGCTGCTACCTAGATCACTGCAGAACTCAATGTGAAATCTGAGGGGCTGCAAACACTGGCAGGGGAGAGAGAAGCCATCCTTGACCACATACACACAAAAAAAAAATACCTGTAGAATCCGCCTGAGACAGACTGTGGGGCTGATCAGGCTAAACTCTGTGGGTTTGCAGAGTACAGCTGGCAGCAGCTGTGGCAGCAAGCAAGCTTGTACTTTATTTACGGGGTTTGTGGCTAGAGAAATTCACTAAGCTTAAGATACTCTTTGGAACGAAGTACTGAGATATTTAAAAAAAACATTCGCTCCTAGCCTTCAACCACACAAAGTGACACATTTAGCATTTCCTCTTCACACGTTTAACCACCTGTTCTCAGAACGAATCTCCTCTTGACCCTTCTGGAACATGGGTGAAGCTGCAAAAATGGCTATAATACATCTCATGCTCTCACTTTTTTTTTTTATTTCTTTTTTTTTTTTTTTAAACATTTTTGTTTAGATACATATTTAACAGCTTGGAAAAGAAAGTGAATACAAGATGCAGTATGACTATAAATGAAACATCACTAAAAATATGCCTTTTGAGCGTATACTGCTTGCAGGCAGAGAAGCAGCAAAACAAAGCAAAACCCAAAAGACCCACAATGAAATTAATAGAAATATTTCAAATTATTTCATCGGTGCGCTCCTGATACAAACAAAGGAACCACCGATACATAGCCCCGTCACTTCAACCACAAGGTCTTCACCAGGGAGTATGCAAGCCTGGTTCCTGCACAGCAGATGGGGTAAGAAAAGGTGAAAGATGGTATCCGGAGGCTGGCCCAGTGGCAAGGCATCGGTGCACTGCGGAGCTGAATAGCTTGGTTCCCTAGAAGGAAGGGCACAGGATGCCCAGAAGTCCTGCACCCACTTGTTGGGTGACCGCGGTGCAGCATGTCTGCCTGCTATGAAGGTAACCACTTGCCTGCCAGCCTACCCTCCCAGTCTGAAAAAGACTGCAGCCATAGTAATCTAGATAATCAGTGTTGGGGCCGGGGAGATAAACGAGGGATAAAATATTCAAACAGATCGTGTTAGGATACAGTTACGTAATGCCAAGATGCTGCAGCATTACCAAAGTGGGCAGACTGCACTTCAGAACTTTGGTTCTCAAAAACAGTAACAGAAAAGATCACAGCCAAAAGGTTGGCCTTCAGGAAATACAAGGGAACACAGCGAGACGAAGATAGGGAGGCATACCAAACTTCCCTAAGGGAAGGCAGTAAGGCAGGCAAAGGCCCAAACTGAGGAAACACTAGCACAAACAGTAAAAGGAGGAGACAAGATTTTCTACAGATACATTAGAGAAAGGAGAAAGTCCAGAGGGGGTACTGCTAAGATCAAAGGGGATAAGGGGGAGTGTACAGAGGAGGACCAAGGAAAAGCATTTATCCTAAATAGATGCTTCTGCTCAGTATTTACTGAGGAAAAGGTAGGGCAGGGCCCACAGCTCAGCACCATGGACATGGGGGGGGAAGGAGGTGTGCACAAGTCCCTTCACAAAAGAAAGGGTCCTACAAGAGCTCGCTAAGCTCATGGTGGACAAGGCAATAGGACCTGATGGCATACATCCCAGGGTACTAAAGGAACTAAGGGTGGAACTAGCAGAGCCATTATCAGAACTGTCTAGTGAGTCTCTGAGCACAGGAGAGGTCCCAGAAGACTGGAGAAGGGCTCATGTGATCCCTCTCCACAAGAGTGGCAGCAGGGAGGAGGCAAGGAACTACAGACCAGTCAGTCTCACCTCAGTACTGGGCAAGATTATGGAGGCACTCCTTAAGGAAAGGATAGTGCAGCACCTGGAATCCATAGGAGTAAGGGATCCAAGACAGCATGGGTTTACAACAGGAAAGTCCCATTAAACTAATCTCATAGATTTCTTTGACTGGGTAACCAGAGTGGTGGACCAAGGGGGTGCAGCTGATGTCGTTTACCTTGACTTCAGCAAAGCTTTCAATAGTGTTCCACATAGAAGATTGATGAATAAGCTGGGCAGGCTCGGGGTGGGCCAAAGGTTGGTCAACTGGGTGGCAAACTGGTTGGTGGGCAGAAAACAGAGTGGTGGTAAATGGTATACAGTCAGAAGAGATGCAAGTCACAAGTGGGGTACCTCAGGGATCAGTCCTCTTCAAAATCTTCATCAGTGATATTGCAGATGGACTGGAGGGTAAGGCTTGTCCGTTTGCAGATGACAGCTAGATCTGCAACAGAGTAGATGATCCAGATGAAAAAATTACTCACCTTAGTAATGTTGTTTCTTCTAATGGAGTCTTGCTATATTATGACATATGCAGTGAGTCCCAACCTTCGAACTGCTCCAGAGGTGAAAGAGTTAACTTTCCATGCCAGGCATGGAACCTTGAGCGTGAGCTCGGTTGAAAACTCTGTCTGTTGTTCTTCAAACTCAAACTGTCAGATCTTTACGAGCAAAACTCACTAAGGTTCTGTGTGGAAGCCGTAAACCTACACTAGCCCACTGGCTACTAACTACAAGAACACATTTTTCTTGATCCCAAAACAAAGACTCAAGTCAGGGAATCAAGAAAATTAAAACATAACACCCAAGCACCCTAAAAGAAAGGGTGAAAATAAAGTGGGCATCTCTGAGAGTGCCAACATTACACTGCCCACCCACAACCCAAAAGTAGAGGTTCTGAGAGGGGCAGGGGGTCATAATATAGCAAGACTCCATTAGAGAAACAACATTACTAAGGTGAGTAATTTTTTCTTCAAACAACATGAAGTCTTGCTATATTATGTTTATATCAGATACACAGCAGTACCTCCATGGAGGAGGGACAGAACCTACTTAGGAAATAGGCTCTGAAGCATAGCTGTGCCAAATCGAGCATCACTCCTAGCCTGGATGTCCAGGGAGTAATGCTTTAGTAAAAGTGTGAACAGTTTTCCAAGTAGCTGCTTGACATATCTCTAGGATAGGGATGTCTCTGGCAGCAGCCAGGGACGCAGCTGTACCTCTGGTACAGTGAGCCCTCAGGCCTGAGGGAGGAACCTTACCCAGTTTTTCATAGCAAAATTGGATACAAGAGACAATCCACCTGGCAATGGATCTTTTAGTGGCAGGTTTCCCTTTACCAACCTCGCCATAAGTGAGGAACAATTGGAGGGAGTCAAACCTGTGACCCTTGGTACGTTCTATATAGTAACTAAGGGCTCTTTTGACATCTAAACTGTGCAATCTCCTCTCGCCAGAGGAGGAATGGTCAGTGAAGTACACAGGAAGAGACATGGATTGATTAAGGTGGAAGTCTGAAACCACCTTAGGCAAAAACTTTGTTAGTCCTGAGGACCACCTTATCTCTGTGAAAGGAGATAAAATCAGGCTCCACTGACAATGCTTGCAATTCACTTATGAGCCTGGCAGAAGTGATGGCTACCAAAAACAGTTTTCCAAGTCAAGTACTTAAGCTCTGCTGAAGACAATGGCTCAAAAGGGGGTTGCATAAGCTGGGCAATGCAAATATTAAGATCCCAAGCAGGGGCAGGGTCCCTTGAATGGAGGGTTGGTGTGAAGCAACCCCTTGAAAAACTTGGAAAATACAGGGTGAACTAAAAAAGAAGGTTTACCTGCTGATAAGAAAGCAGACATGTCTGCCAGGTGCACTTTTAGAGTAGCTGGTCTCAGCCCCAAAGAATTCAAATGCACCAAATAATCCAGGATTGTGGGCAAGTCAGCAGATTCTGGGGGAATATGCTTGCCAGAGCACCATATGGAAAATCTCTTCCATTTGGAATTATAAGTAGCCCTGGTGGAAGGCTTCCTAGAGGCCTTCAAGATATCCAATACACCTTGGGAGAGGTGTAGGTCAGCAAACTAACTATTCAAGAGCCAGGCCTTGAGATTGAGAGATTTGAGGTTCAGATACCAAACTCTCCCCTGGGCACAGGATAACAGGTTGTGATTCCTGGGAAGACACAGGGGAAGGTGGACTGCTAAGGACATGAGGAGTGGGTACCAGGGCTGTCTGGCCCAATCTGGAGCAATCAGGATCATCTTGCAGTGTTGAGATCTGATTTTGACTAGCACCTTGAACAGAAGAGGAAGGGGAAAAGCATAGAGAAACTTCCCTTCCCAACAGAGAAGGAAGGCATCCAGAGGACTGGGCCCAACACTGGGGCCTGCAGCAAAAAGGGAAGTTGGTGATTGTCTGGGGCTGCGAAAAGATCTATCTGGGGGTGCCCCATCTGGCAAATACTACTTCCAGTACTAGGGGATCCAGCCCATTCGTGATGGCTCTGGGAAATCCTGCTGAGAGCATCTGCCAGGACATTGTCCTTGCCTGGGAGGTGAACTGCCGTAAGGGAGGTGTTCAGGGAATAAGCCAGAGACCACAACTTCATGGCTTCGGTGCACAAGGCTGCAGACCAAGTGCCTCCTTGCTTGTTGATGTACCACATTGTAGTGGTCTTGTCTGTTCTGACCTGTACAACCTTGTTCTGAACAGATGTGGAAAAGACTTGGAGTGCTAGAAAAACTGCTCTGAGTTCCAACAGATTGATGTGGAGCAGAGATTCCTGTGGGGACCACAATCCCTGGGTAGTAAGGTCGCCCATGTGAGCTCCCCACCCCAAGAGGGATGCATCTGTAGTAAGGATTAAGGAGGGAGACTGGGGGTGAAGGGACCCCTGTCCAGATTGCTCTGATCCTGCCACCACTGAAGGGCCTGGATCAGGGTTGAGTCACTGGGATCAACTTGGTTAGAGGTCTCTCCTTTGAGACCAAAAGGTTCTCAAATGGAACTGGACGTTCCTCATCTGAAATCTTGCTCCCTGCACTACTGCTGTAGAAGCAGCCATGTGCCCCAGGAGCTGTAGAAAATGCCTTGCTGGTCAAGAGACCTGCAGGGTGAAAGAGGAGGCCAGAGAGACCAGGGTCCTTGCTCTTTCTAGAGGAAGGAAGGCTCTGGCCTCTTTCATGTTCAGTTCTGCGCCTATGAAGGTGAGAAGCTGGACAGGCTCTAGAACTGACTTTGGAAGATTGAGAAGGAAACCTAGAGATGTGAGCAGTTGCTGAGTTACCTGAAGGTGTAGTTTGACCTGTTCTGGGGACTGGCCTACTATGAGCCCGTCGTCCAGATAAGGAAAGATGGCAATCTTTTGCCTTCTTAAGTGGGCAACTGCTACTGCCAGGCATTTTGTGAATACCCTCGGGGCTGAGGTGAGGCCGAAGGGCATTGCTCTGAACTGGTAATGGCCTGAAGACAGTTCGAATCTGAGGTACTTTTGATGGGAGCTTCTGATAAGAACATGGAAGTAGGCATCCTTGAGGTCCAGGGAGGCTAGCCAGTCCCCTGGCCTTAGAGAGGGTAAAGTAATTCCCAGAGTCACCATTTTGAATTTTGGTTTTAAAAGATGCTTGTTTAGATACCTGAGATCCAGGATGGGCCGCCATTCTCCTGTCTTTTTTGGGGTAAGGAAGTACCTGGAGTACAACCCTTTGCCCTGGTGTAGGGGTGGAACCCTTTCCACAGCTCTGAGAGCCAGGAGGGTAGACACTTCTGTTTCTAGGGCAAATGCCTCTGATGGATTTGCAGGTGGAAAGGACCTGGCTCTCATCTTTGGAAATTTTTTGGAGCCGAGAACCAGTCCCTGGCTTACTACTTCCAGGACCCACTTGTCTGATGTTAGAGACTTCCAGTCCTGGACAAAGTAAGCCAGCCTGCCCCCTACCGGTAGTGGAGAATCGGCCCTGGCCACCCCATCAGGAGCCTGCTTGGCAGGGGCTTTGGGCTGAGGGGTAGAAGCAGGCTTACTTGTATCCCGTCTGACTCTCCCTCTAAAGAACCCCCTCTGGGCATAAGCAGAAGAGGAGGCCTGGACTTGGTAAAAAGGCCTATGAAAAGGCCTGCCCCTGCCCTGCTGCCTTTGAGGAGTGGCTTGCCTTTCTTTGGCCTGTGCACTCCTATAGGTGGTCCTACATTCATCCATTTTCTTCATATAATTCTCTGTCTGCTCCCCAAACAGAGAATTGCCCACAACAGGAAAATCCATAGCCTTAGACTGGGTATCCTGTGACAGGGTAGTACATCTGAGCCAAGCCATTCTGCGAAGAGCCACAGATGTAGCCATGACCCATGATGATACATAATTAGAGTCTACTGCAGCATGAAATTGCACCTTGGATGCCTCAATACCATCCGCAGCCACCTGCTCCAGCTCCCTGGCAAGCTGGTCAGGAGCCTGTTTTGCTAGGGCCAGCACAGTATCCCATCTGGATTTCTGGTACCTAGCAGCATAAGCCGTATAGTTTGCCTGTCTGAGTTCTAAAGATGCTGCCATGTACTGTTTTTTTGCCATGGCATCCATCCTCCTGGAGTCCTTTTCAGGAGGGTGAGAGGCTAGAGGAATATTTGCCTTGTCACAGGCAGCAGCCTGCACTACCCCCACATGGCTGAGTGAGGAACTCCGTATCAGAGCCTGATAAAGCATACCTCTTGCCCATCCTTTTATCCACAGGGAGGATAGAATCAGGAGTCTTTAGAATTTTTACTGTCTGTTTCCTAAAAGATTTGTGCAAGGGAATAGACAGTCTCCTAGACTCTGGAATATCCATCATTTCTGTATAATCAGGCTCTTCTTGGTCATCAACAGCTTCCTCAACAGCGAGTTGGAGAGTTTCAGCAACTTTCTTATAGAACATAAAATGAGAAGGGGACTCAGATAGCCTGGGGGGGAACCTCCAACGGTCTGTCTGGAGAGATGTCCGGTTCAATGGGCACATCCAGACCTTCAAAATCACATTCACTGTCCTCATACTCCTCCTCCTCCCCTTCCTCCGGTTCATAAAATCCTCAAAATCAAAATCTTGAACCGGTGGAACTGGCCGAACCGAACGCTTCCCTGATGGTGTCGGTTCAGACGGAACCGGGGAAAGAGACTGGACAATTTGAATTGCTTTAGCTATTTCCTCAGCGGTTGGAGTAAGAACTTTTGGCTCCACACTAGCTGACTTTCTAGTCCTTTTAGTTGGAACCGGCTCCTCAGAGCTGGCTCTTCGTTTGGCCGAGGAAGTATCGCCCTGGTCAGAGGGCACTCCCTCCGGTTCGGCTGGAACCGAACCGGGCTGGCCATCCGGGTCAGCGGACTTTTTGGCCTCCCTTCCTGAGCCTACCAACTCTCTTTCCACAGTGGCAGCAGGAAAATTCTTACAAATCTGGCAGTCTGCATTGAGGTGGTCAAACCCAGACAATATACACAGGTGGTGTGTGGGTCAGCCTTAGCAAAAGGCTTCCCCACAGAGGCCACAGTGCTGAAACCCAGGGGGCCCAGTTTTTCTTTTGGGTTTCTCAGACATAGTGCCAGCCTAACCAAACTTGCCCGTTAATGGCAATCTGCCAAGCAAGACTCTCTTATCGGTTCCCAACCGTGTCACGGGTCGTGGAAAAAAACGTAATGAAATCCGTTTTTTTTAGAACCGATAAGAACCGAGAATCGCACTCTAAAGGACTGGAAAGATTTTTTAAAACAACCTGATCGGTTCCGGGCAGACCGAAAAACACATTACAAGTTCCACACAGAAGAAAATAAGCGTAAGCTATCTATTACTTACAATACCACAGACAAAGCTTGAACCGACACGGTTGCGGTTTAATTTCAGTCAAAAAGCGAAAAATAAGACTTTTTAACCGACAAAGCGAACCGAGCAGAAGGAAATCTCCGGGCGACTGTTCGGTGGCGGAGTAAAGAATCTGACAGTTTGAGTTTGAAGAACAACAGACAGCGTTTTCAACCGAGCTCGCGCTCAAGGTTCCATGCCTGGCATGGAAAGTTAACTTTTTCACCTCCGGAGCAGTTCGAAGGTTGGGAATCACTGCATATGTCATAATATAGCAAGACTTCATGTTGTTTGAAGGGGTGGGCAGAATGAGAAGAGATCTCGATAAACTGGCAAAATGTTCTGAAGAGTGGCAACTAGGGTTTAATGCAAAGAAGTGCAAGATCATGCACATAGGGAAGAGAAACCCTGAAGCTATCTATAGGTTGGGAGGGGAGTTGCTGGAAATCACAAGGGAAGAAAGAGACTTGGGCATCATCATCACAGGTGACCTAAAATCATCCAAGCAGACCATTAAAGCAGTAGGTAAGGCTAGAGGGATGTTGGAGTGTATTAGTAGGAGTATCACCAGAGCCGGATTAAGGCATAGGCACATGCCTAGGACCCCCAGCAATCCCCAGCATATATTTACTATATATCCCGTTCATTCTGCCTGAGCTGCATTTTTTTTGTAAAGGACTCATCCATTGAGTAATCTGAGCAAGGCAGGGGCTGAAGTGTGACATGACTCTCACCTCCCTGATTAGGTTTTAAGTGCAGCCGATAGCTTCGGGGGACCCCAACCAGGCTGACCTTTAAGGTGTGAACAGGTCCACTTCCTTTGCTTCGTCTCCCACCCCATTTAGAATCCCCACTTATAATAAAGTCTTGCACTTACTGTAAATATAAAAGATTAACAGTGCAATTCAATGATACTTTATATTTAATCTCATTCCTAAAATTAAGAAATCTACAGTGCAATTCAATGGTACAATTAAAATCGTATTTTTTATTTTTTTTTAATTCCTTCATTTTACTCATACTGAAGTTCTAGCCTTGATATAGCTCTGTTTTCAGGGTGAACGAATGAATGTATTTCCAGATTCCCATCAGTAAATCTTGCCGTTTATTGATCCTGGCTTACTTATCAATAACAGAAATGTTTGATCCTGGGAATGATTTTTTCCAACAATCCCTCACTTTGCAGTACAATCTCTAAAGTTCATGACTCCTCTAGTAAGCCACCAGCTTAACTTGTACACCACTCAGAACCTAGCCTCTTTTAGAGACTTACCCTACCCTACCCAACAAGACAACACAGAGACTGCGAGCGCACACCTCTGTGTTTGAGGGGCCTTTCGAGAAGTGTAGCTCATGACATTTCATACTCCAAAAAATGAAAATTACGTACCTACCGTAATTCTTGATCTTCTCTTGTATCTTCACCATTCATTACTGCTTGGGTTGTGCCGGAGGCGCGCACCCGCCAGGGGAGATTTATTTTAATTTTTTTAGGTTGGCACCAACGGCGCCGCCCCTGACAACGCACTGCGTCATGCGCAAGGGGAGGCCGTTAGGTGCCGCAGACTCCTCCTCCATCTCAGTTCTGGTAGCCGGAGAGGCGTAAAAAAAAGGGTAAGGAAAAGGAGAGCGAGGCAAGAGAGCCGAGGGACAGAAAAAAGAAAGGATATAAACTGAAAAGGAATAAGCCGGTAGAGGACAGAAAGAAAGAGAGAGAGAGAGAGAGAGAGAATGTCTACCCTAAGGGACCACAGGGCCTCCCTTCTGGGGCTGCTCCAAGGGAGGAACAGATAAAGAGAAAGAGAAAAAGGAAGAAGAAGAAGAAGAAGAAAGGGAAGAAAACAAGGGATGCTGAGAGGGGAGAACACTGCCCATAGATATGCTGGTTGAGAGGCTTATAAGTTCGGAACCAAAAACAAGGGAGCAAGAATCCCTCCTGACAGGACTGAGAGAAAGTTCAACTGAACCGCTTGTACAGATTGGACACAAAGGGCAGATTCTCGAACCTCCCGTCATCCCAACCCCCTACACTCTAGCTGAGAGATCACATACTGCCCAGGCAGAAATTCTGTTCCGGAAAGAGAGCGCCCAACTAGGAAGGGGAATAAGCCCCTTAGCATCTTGTTAAGTGCTAACACAGATGTGTGTGGGGAGGGGGTAAGCCCTGCAGAAGGCAGCTTTGTGTAAAAGGATAGAGTGGGAACTCAATCAGACTCCCTGAAGGCAAGGCAAGAACAACAGCTCCAGGTAAATGAAGTGCCAGAAGCACCAACCAGAAGAAGCTGACACAATATTAATACCTGCAGAGGGAACCTGAAAATTGGGGCCGAGCCACAGAGGGACGGTCTCTTCAGCTGTGAACTGAACAACATGGCCAAGAAGCCAAGAGGTCACCCCTAGGGGCAATCAGAAAGAATTCCATCAGAACAGAATAAATCCTACTCTCGTTTCCCTTTACCTTGAGGAAAAAGGATCCGTCCAGAGAAGAACGGAAAATCAAGATTCTTTTTTTTGTTTTAAAGGCCAATGAGGAAGGGAGAAGAACGAGTAGGGAGGGGGAAGACGCCGCAGTAGGAGGCCACTGAGGGAAGGTGGGCGAGTAACAGTAATGAATGGTGAAGATATAAGAGAAGATCAAGAATTACGGTAGGTACGTAATTTTCATATCTTCCCTTGTCAATCTTCACTATTCATTACTGCTTGGGTGAGTAACAAGCTCCCCCCCGGGGGGGTGGGGATAATAGAAACCCTGAGGGAACAAGACCCTCAGCCTCCTGCTGGTGGGAAACAGAAAGGGAAGACCCTGAGCTAATCAGACGAGATGCCTATGGCGGAGGACAGCTAGGAAGTGTCCCCCAGGGACGGGGAGACGGAGGAGGCCCCTGCAGAAGCCTCCTAGCCCTGGAGGAAAAAAGACTGGTCCCCCGGAAAGCAGAGCGAATCACCCTGCGTCGGGCCAGGGGTGATAACCTTGACAGATGAAGCCATGCCCGTCAGTCTAATACAGATCGCTGTCCCTGCAAGCCTGGAAGCCACCTCACTGGCATGGTAAGATGCCCTTGCTTGGTGTCTTGCCAGCTCCAGACCTATAGCAGAGAGGGCAATGGCCTGTCTAGATTGCTCTGAATCAGGCACTGATGCTAGAAGCTGGAATAGCATCGACCATAAATGCCTATTGTAGGCAGCATGGTGCGCCTGATGTGAGGCAATGCACAGCATCGCACGAGAAGAAGAGAAGAGAACACCCTTTTCCCCCACGGTCAAACTGTAAGGAATCTGAATCCGGTGGGCGGTCGTGCGCCCGGAGGGAGTTTCTAGGAATGCCAATCCCGAAGGCGGGTTGGGAAGAGAGCCTAGAGACTCCAATGGGGCACAATACCTTCTCCTGCAGTCTGTCGGGGCTGGAACAGGCACGGCTGGCGACTGCTAGGAACGGATAGACGTCTCCTGGAAAGGAACAGGCCAGGACAGTACCAACAAATGCTGGGCACTGAATTCACTGAGGAATTCACGTGTCTCCCATTCGGTATTGTCTCACCTAACAAAGGAGATATGAAGATCCCTCACCATCCTCGAAAGGAATCGCTGATTTTCAGTGAAATCAGCATCGGAGGAGAGATGAGCAGGGGGGTTCCTCTCCCTCCGAGGAGGGAGACGAGGATGATGGGGAGCTTGAATGTCCAAAGGACTCCTGCGACGGTGGGGATAGGCGAAATACCCACTCATGCATATATCTAACGTATGAGGGGGAAAGCCGCTGCAGAGCCTCAGAACGTCTCCAGGGATAACGGGCCAGTAAGACCGACACGGCCTGGGAGAGAGGGGGGTGGCTGCAGAGGAACGGGAGAGGGACACCTACGACGAGGCACCTGTCCTCTGCTGAGGCTCTGAAATCTGGAAAACGGAGCCCGAGCTGGCGGGATCCTGGACAACAAACCAGGTTGCAGAACGGAACCCTGGGGATACGAAGCCTGGAAGAGCCTAGTAGGGGATCCTCCCCTGTGACAAACCTGGGGCTGCATGGGTCCAGAAGGGCAGCCCACAGCAGCGCCAAAAGAGGGGTCCCTGGAGCCCGAGAGGGAAAGATGGGGCCGAGCGCTACGGCTCCTACCCGCACCCCGTGGGGTAGCAGGTGAAGACCGAGGCGCCTCATCCTGGTCTCTCAACCCTGCCGAACTCTGAGAACACCCTCCTCCTCGACCCCGGCAACAATCCACCCCGAGCAGGTGCAGCAGCACCGGGGTCAGCAGCTACCGCAACTCCCTCAGGAGGATGAGCCCCTCCCCCCGCCTCCACGCTATCCCCCTCCAGGGACCCCAGACCACCCCCAGCCTGGGAGGCCTCAGAAGAGGACAGCAGAGGAGACAGAGGAAAAGGCCAGCTGGGCTGCCTAGCACCTCATCTCACTGGAGACCCTGACTCCGAAGAGTCAGGGTGCCAGGATAGGTCCACGTCCGAATCATCCTCCTCCAAGGAGGAAGAGACCAGCTGGACCTCAATACTGGCCACCCAGGGTCTTCCAGAGAAACGGCACCGCGAACAACGCCGACCATCTCGACCACCCACAATGCCCAAACCCCGCCCTAACTTCCCAACAGCGCCAGTCAGACCCGCTGCACCGTCTTTGGCGCTGGGACCCAACCGCGCCGCCAAAGAGTCGGACCGCCCACGGTGCCACGCCGGTGCCGAGCCAACACAGCGCCACAAACGCACCGCGCGAAGCGCCGGGATCCAGAGCGCGCCCGCAGGCGGCGTCGAGGGTCCACCAATGCCGGGCCCAGCAGACCTGGGCCTCGACACTGGGGAAGCCTGCACCTCCAAAGAGGTGACTGCCGCGGTGGTGTCTCCACCATGGCCCCAGGAGGGACCACAGCACTCCTCCAACACCGTGAAAGAGGCCTCCTCAGCTTCTAGTCTTGCCGAGGAGGAGGCCTCTTTCACGGTGTTGGATAAGCGCCATGGTCCCTCCAGGGGCCGCAGTGGAGACACCTCCTCTCCAGACCGGCCTGGGAGGGGACCCGGAGGAAGGGTCTAGAGATCTTACCTGTGAAGCCCTGGAGCGACGCCATCCCCCGAAAGTCGGCGGAGCCTTGCCGATCTTGAACGCGAGGACTTCTAGGACGCGGCCGTCCATCGAGAAACAGGCTTCGCACAAATCCATATCATGGTTGGGTCCCAGGCAGCGAAGGCAAACATCATGCCAGTCTGTAACGGAAAAATGCTGGCCACAGGAGCACCGACGTGTAGGGTCGCGGCCCGCTTTCGACTTACGCTTTGCTCCCGAACCGGGCACGATGCGAAAACAATATAAAACACAGAAAAAGGCTCCCGGCACCGTAGAAATAAGGAACGGTCTTACCGGACTGAAAACGGTTCAACGGCGTCGGGAGGAACTGGAGAAGGAGTCGCAGGAAGGCCTATGACGCAGATTCAACAATCTCACACATGCGGTAGCAGGTGCAGCCTCAACGGCGGGAGAAACAGAACTGAGATGGGGGAGTCGTCTGCAGCACCTAACGGCTACCCCTCGCGCATGACGCAGTGCGTTGCTGTCGGGGGTGGCGCCGTTGGTGCCGACCTAAAAAAAATAAATCTCCCGTGGCGAGTGCGCGCCTCCGGCACAACCCAAGCAATAATGAATGGTGAAGACTGACAAAGGAAGATACAATTTTTACTAGGCCAATTAGTAATTATTTTCTCTAAATGATCAAAACTCAGACTATTATTTTTCCATACTGATATTATTAGTTCCATTAATTTTGTAGCATTTTAGTTAGGTTATTTATGTTTATTCCACTTTTTAGGGACAGTAAGTACATTTTCTTTCATGTTTTGTAACTGATATGCAGTGGCCATGAGGTGTGGTCATGGCAAAGGGGCACAGCCGTGGCAAAGGGGCATGACTGCGGGGAGGGGGGCCCCAGATATCTCTTGGGCCTAGGTCCCCAGGTTGCCTTAATCTGGCCCTGGGTATCACAAGTCGTAAGAGGGAGGTAATAATTCCTCTTTACAAGAGGCTGGCTAGGCCCCATCTGGAGTACTGCATGCAGTAATGGAGGCCACACCTGCACAAGGACATTAACAAAATGGAGGCAGTCCAGAGAAGGGCAACCAAAATGGTGCAGGGACTGCATCAGAAAAGATATGAGGACAGATTAACGGAGCTCAATATGTATACGCTAGAGCAAAGGAGGGAGAGAGGTGATATGATCGAAACATTAAAAACACCTTAAGGGCATTAACATGGTGAACGAGTCTAACATTTACTTAGTTTCTGTTGACCGGGTAAGTGCACTAGACAAATTCTTACCTATTTTCAGGCACGACCCTGGGGGAAGGGGATACAGATGAATGCCAACTGACCTTGAACCAGATTAAGCTATTGGTGGTACTTTTAGTGAATGTTTGAACATGAACATGTTTCAATATAAGAAAAATAGCAGGGCAAGAGGACACAACATGAGATTAGAGGGAGGCCAATTAATGGGTAATGTGAAGAAGTTCTTTTTCACAGAAAGGGTGGTGGATGCATGGAACGGCCTAGCTCAGGAAATGGTGACTATGAATACAGTGCAGGGTTTCAAACAGGCATGGGATAGGCATAAGGGAGCAATACAGAGGAGTATGAATAGATAGGCCATTGACAGAGTATAGGCCTATGGCACATTCATAAGGTAGAAAAAATGGTCAGACAGGATGGGTTTTGAGGTCCTTATCTGCTGTAAACTTCTATATTTTAATGTCTTAGCCAAAGAAAAGTCCCCGCTCGGAGGCAGTATAGCGTAGTGGTTTAAGGCTCTGAGCTGCAAACCTGGAGACCTGGGTTTGACTCCCACAGCCCTCACTTGCATACTGTGTGACCCTGAGCAAGTCACTTAACTTCCTTGTGCTCCCAGGTAGCACCTGGAAACAAGCTTCAACTTAGTGTGCCTTTCCTGGTTAAACAATTTCCCCCATACTGTGCACGTATGCTACATGGAGCTGCTGAGACCTGGACTATGCAACGGTTCGTACTCCAAATAATCTTAACTTTCTGCCCCACAGGTGAGTTCACAGTCTCTGCTGCCAACAACATCCAGTTGAGAGGGCAAACGGCTGATGCAGACTGCCTCGATTGATACCAAAGAACTGGGAATGTCCAGTTGGATCCATGGTCATGCACTTCCACCTTGGACATGATGGTTAGTGTGCGATCCCCAGAATCCCACACTGAGGCTGGCTGGTGGCAGGAAATGTCATGGGAGGGAGGTACTCGGCTCTCAGGGAGGATACAGGCTGCCACACATCTGCAACCCCCCCCCCCTTGGCCAACCATAGAGTGGCACGAACTGAGAAGCCAGCTAGTCACATGCCGACCTCCTCCCCCCATTCCAAGCAGGAGGAAGGCTGCAGCTGAGGAGTCCCCAGTGTCGGGGTGGGGGCTTCAGAAAAGGGATAACAAAAATAAAAAAAAAAAGAAGGTGAGAATGACTGGTTTCAATACCCGAAGAATCCCAAAAATAAATCAAGTCCTTCAACCACAGGCCTCAAAATAAAGTGCTCAAACCGCTGCCAAAGCCTCAGGCCTAGGTAAACAGGACTAAAGGTTTCAAGGATTTAAATAAGTCATTGGAGTCTTCCAAAGTAAAATAAAAATGGTACATGTAATAAAGTCTAAAACTTCTGAATTTAAATGTTCAGTGCAGACTACCCAGAAGAGATGCGATATGGCTGGTCATCCTACCTTGGTATTAGAGGGACTCTAGTTTTCTAAAGCCTGTTGCAATAGCATTCTAACTATTCTACACTGTACTATCCTCACCCTGTTCTGTCAGGATGGCCACCTACAGAACCCCCCCCTCCCTTTTTTCTTCTTTAATCTATGTTTCCTTTTCAAGTCCCTGTAAAATGCATCCTGCATGGCTCAAAGTGACCAAACAATGTAACAGCTAGCTAGCATAGTTTCATTTGCCAATATAAAAACAGATACCCATTGTTAAATATTTGCACATTTAAAATACGAGCCATTTTTTTGCTGCACTGTCGTTATATAGCACATATAGCATAAAATATGCTTAACTGTCCAAGTACATTGAAAATGTTATGTACTACATAGCAGTTTGGTGTATGAGATAGCCAGAATCAGTATAAATGAAAAGTTTCCCTCGATAGGGAAAAGGCTGGAGAATGTTTTTGTTTTATTTTAAATTCATAATGGTATCTGAGGTAAACAGCCTTGTTTTTTCCTAGACTGCTCAGTGCCATTTTAAACAGCCTTGGTTTTGCAGACTGCCCGGAACCAGTTGCAAACAGCCTTGGTTTTGCAGACTGCCAGCAGCCAGTTGCAAACAACCTTGAAACAGCTGCAAGCAGAGCGTGGGATTTTCAGTCTGCCTGAAGCGTGAGAGACAGAAGGACACGCAGTCATTTGCCCTCAAAGCAATCTGAAGCACAGATGGGAAAAGGATACCAGCGATGTTATGTTACCCTAACTGTTGCACCCTGGCAAATGCTATGTAAAGATTTATTTTATTTTTATTTCCTTGTGTTAGTTCGTTTTTGTAACCTTGTTGGAATACAATCATGCAGTAAATGTGTTGTACTATATACGAACTGAATAAGTGTCTATCTTTTACACCCACACCCTGGGACAAGAGGCAAATAAAAATTACATACTCATCGTAATTCTTGATTTTCCAGAATACCTTCATCATTCAGTCACACTAATGGGTCCTGGACAAAGGCACTAGGACCCTGAGAGGGCAAAGTCTTCTGCAGCTTCAGAAGGGGACAGACATCAGTGGTGGTGTCACCCAAGAGGCCGACACAGTGACGTTGCGCATGTGAGCCAGCCTGTAACTGACGCCGCCCTGCCCTTCTGTTTGCCAGGAGAAAGGAAACAAGTGGGAGAGAAAAAGAGAGAAGTCTACAGTCTAATATTATTAGCCCAAAGGGATAGAAAAAGGATATGGGATATAAAAATAACAAAATAAAACCTGACTTCCAACTCAGTAGAACTAAGGGTGGCACAAGAAGAGATGGGCAGCAGCCCTGACAAACAGCTCTAGCTAGAACACTGAGGTATGGAGGAACTCCATGTAAGTAAGATGGTAGAATGCCATCTACTGAGTTTTTGTGCTCGAAGTTGATAAAGAATTAGTAGGGTATGTACCTCAAAAAATGCTCCAGAGCAGCAGACGTGATTGGATAGAGTCCGAGAGCAGAAACGCTATCTTCTTGACACTCCAAGGATTGAGGAAAACAGAATAGAAAAACATGAAGTTCCACAGCTAGCGTGCAGCAAAAAAAAAAAAAAAAAACAACACCCTCTGCAATAACTCAGTAAGTATAGCACAAATCCCAGTGTCTTTCCTTGACAGAAAGAAGGAAATCCCAAGCATTGTGGCCAGAGCAGACACTGCTGCACAGAAGAAGCTAGGAGTGTAGACAGGATCAATGCAAGGCAGCAACAGGGATAAGCCCAAGCATATTCCTAAAGTGGAGAGAGAGAGTCTTAGGGGGAACAAGAAAACCCAATATTAAACTCATCCCTTTTTTTTTTTTGTTTGTTTGTTTAGGTTAGAAGAGGGCAAATGGGTCCAATTACCATTTTTGTTTTCTGGAGAAGAGAGCCGAAGCTCCAAGAGAGGAGGCTTTGAAGGGAGTAATAAGGATGCCAGTGTGTAAGGCACAACAGGGTGAGCTGCCCAGAGGCCCTGGCTCTACCCAAGTGGGGGATGGTGGGTGGGCGTGTCTGAATGTTGAAGATATTCTGGAAGATCAAGAATTATAGTGCGTACAAAATTTTCATATCTTCCAAGAATCAATCATCATTCAGTCACACTAACAGGTCAGAGCACCAAGCTTCCCCCAAAACAGAGGAGGAGTTGGCTCACCATCAGGGAAAAATATTCCTCAGTGCTCTGTGGGGGATGAAAACTGGAGAACAGGGATACAGTTCACTATCCACATTTTGGCAGGCTCCTAGCAGTTCTCCGGGAGGAGGGGGCAAGGCGTGCACCCCTATTTGGTGAACAGAGACTGCAGAACCGAGGCCCCAAAAGCAGCATATTGACGAGACAATGTTGAAGCTATAATGGGAGATGAAGGTGTGTACTTTTCTCCAGGTAGCAGTCCTACAAATCTGCTATACAGGGATGTTCCCGGAGGCAGCGGTATGTCTGGTGGGATGAGCCATAAACCCTCTGGGTGGCTCCCTACCACCCAAACTACGGCAGAGGTCGATGCAGGATGTCATCCATCTGCCAATCGGCCACTTTGCTGCTGGTCTAGCAGGTGCGGCTTCAGCAAATGTTGCAAACAACTAGCAAACCTCACCTCGAACTCCAGCTGTGCACATCTTGTAATAAGTGAGTGCCCACTGCAGATCCAGAGTATGGAACCTGCGATCAGCCTCTGAAGATGGAGTATTAAAGTATGTCGGAAAGTTAATCACCTGGTCAAGATGAAAGTACAGTTACGTAAGAACTTACCATAATAGTAGATCTTCGAGAGAAGCTCTTACAGCAGGTAACACTTGTAGGACTGATGCCACCTGGCGGCAGATCTCAGCAATTCTTTTCTCCAGCAGTACCGACATAGGACCGCCCACCCGACATCGGCTCCACCCCCTGTCATCTGGTATAAAGGAAGGAGGCGGTCCCCATATGCTCCAGTTCTTGCACGCCTAAGGCAGACCCTCATGAAGCTAATCTGCAGATAAATAGAGAAATCCATAGCCCTAGGCAAATCTATGCACTTGCAGTTAGAAACAACTAGGCCCCGGTGGGGATAATACCTGCTGCAAGAGCTTCTCTCGAAGATCTACGGTTATGGTAAGTTCTTACGTAACTGTACTATCTTACTTCGACACTAAGCTCTTGCAGCAGGTAACACTTGCAGGACTGACTCCCAAGCAGTATAAAACTAAAGACAACCCTCTGGAAGAGGAAGGAAAGGCAAACACACCAGGAACAGAAAAGATCTCTAACGAGATCAGGCCCTGAAGGACAGCAAGGCCAAAACCTGCTCGATGCCTAGAAATAATATCCAGGCTGTAGTGCCTGACAAAGGTATGGACAGAATGCCAGGTAGCGGCAGTGCAGATGTCTGCCGCTGACACCCTTTTTAGGCCACAAAGGAAGTAGCAACAGCCCTAGTGGAATGTGCCCTGACAGAACCCGGAAGGGTTTTTCCACTCTTCTGGTAACAGAAAGAAATACAATTTACCAACCAATGCGAAAGCGTCTGTTTGGTAAGAGGGCGCCCCAAGGACTTGTCCGTGAAGGACACAAAGAGTTGATCTGATTGCCTGACGACCTTGGTTCTGGATAAGTAACAACGCAAGGCTCTGTGCACATCCAAAGTGTGCAAAAGCCTTCACTCTTACTGGAGTTCTCCGGATAATAAACCGGGAGTTGAACCAAATGATTACGTGTAAGCTCCGAAACCACCTTCGGCAGAAACTTAGGACTGGTGTGAAGATCTACCCTATCCTTATAAAAAATAAGATAGGGTTCCCTGCACATCAAGGCATGGAGTTCAGAGAAGCATCTTGCCGAAGTGGCCACAACCAAAAGAAGCGTTTTCCAGGAAAGAAAACGGAGCTCTCAGCTCATCGCCGGTTCAAAGGGAGGAAGCGTAAGCCTCTCCAGGACAAAAAGCAAATCCCAAGGAGGGACAGGATCCCGAATAGGGGGACGGATGTGAAGAATTCCCTTAAAGAAGGCTTCAACTACCTCCAACTGAGCCACTGTCCTGCTCCAGACGAGCTGGTGATAGGCAGAAACAATGGCCAGGTGTATCTTAATGGAGGAGTAACTGAGACCTGACTCTGATAAGGATAACAGGTATCCCAATACAGTATTCACTGGACAGACCAGAGGGTCCAATCTCCTGGCTGCAGCCCAAAGACAGAAACGCTTCCATTTCATGGCGTAAGTGGCCCTGGTGATGGGCTTCCGCACCTCAACCAGGATTTGTGCTACTTTATCTGAAACTTCGAATCTGAGCTTTGCCAAGTCCTGAGGAGCCAAGCTTGCTGGTGAAGATAGCGCAGGTTGGGATGAACCAAGGCCCCGTTGTCCTGGCAAAAGTAGCTGAGCTGAGACTGGAAGAGGAAGCGGAGGCTCCACTGCCAAACGTTTGAGTAAGGGGAACCAAATCTCTCCGGGCCACAGAGGGGCTATCAGGATCATGACTACCCTCTCTGATTGGGCTTTGAGGAGTATCCACTATATGAGGAGGAAGGGCGGAAAGGCATAGAGGAACCTTCCCCTCCAAGACAGGTACAATGCGTCTTGCCAAAAAACTCCAGGCTTGAGCGAGCAAAAACTGGGCAGTTTTGCACTGGATAGAGATGCAAATAGGTCTAATTCTGGTGTCCCCACATGTCGAACAAGCTGTCCGCCATGCTTTGTAGCAATGCCCACTCGTGAGTAGGAGGTCTTGCTCGGCTGAGAGCATCCGCAATCATGTTCAGAGAACCTGGAACGTGGACTGCAAAAAGACAACCAGTGTTCCGTCACCCAGTCCCACACTCACTGCCTCCCGGCACAGAGGATAAGAGTGTGTGCCTCCCTGTTTGTTGACGTAAAATACCACCGAGGTGTTGTCCGTCCAAACCCGGAGATGGCCGGTTAGTAAATATGTGCTCAGTGCTTGTAGAGAGTACAGAACTGCTCTCAGTTCTAGAACACTGATTTGCAGGTTCTCCTCTGAAAGGGACCACAGTCCTCAAGTTCACAAATGTGCACCCCATCCTGTTCCTGAAACATCTGTAGTAAGAGTCTGGGTGGGAGGCTCAGGTCAGAAGAGGAGACCTAAGAGAAGGTTCTGAGGTAACCCCCACCAACGAAGCGCCCGACGAATTAGCTCGGGTCTGATCTCACTAGACATGAAGCATCCACTGGATGGTGCGCATGCGCAGCCGGGTGAAGGGGATGGAGACAATCGCTGTGGCCATGTGTCCCAGCAGCTGGAGAATAGACCTGGCTGGAACAGCGGATGCTGAACATATTTGAATGGCCAGAGCCATGAGATGCTCCGCTCTGTCGGAGGGAAGACAAGCCCTTCCAACCGAAGTATCCAATAAAGCTCCTTTGAACTGGAGCCTTTGGAAGGGAAAGAGCTGTGACTTCTCTGGATTCACAGTGATCCCCAGACGCTGACAGAGCACCAGAGTGTCATGTATTATCTCCCAGAGGCGAGGTCGGGAAGGAGCCAACAGAAGCCAGTCATCCAGACAGAGGAACAGGAAGTGCCCCTCTCTACGCAAGGCCGTGGTGACCAACGCAAGGCACTTTGCAAAGACCCTGGGGGCAGAGGAAAGACCGAAAGGAAGGACATTGAACTGGAAGGACTGACCTTCAAACCTGAATCTCAGGAACGTCCGGTGACCTGGGGCGATAGGGAAATGCAGGTAAGCATCCTGCATGTCCGGGGAAGCCATCCAGTCTCTGACTGAAATGATGTAGAAGGAGAATGGGCAAGGAGACCATGCAGAATCTCTTGTAGGAGACCCAATGATTCAGTTCGCTGAGATCCAGGATGGGCCTTAAGTCCCCTGTCTTCTTTGGAACCAGAAAGACGTGGGAGTAAAACCCCGAATCTACCTCTGCTGCCGGAACGCGCTCAATGGCGTCCTTGGCAAGAAGAGACAATCTCCTGTCTGATAGGAGCTCTGTGGTCTCTTCGGTAATGGGATGGGGTGGAGGTCTGTCCAGAGGTAAGGTGTCAAACATTATGGAGTGCCCGAACTCCATGCGGTCGAGGACCCTCTGGTCAGAGGTCACTTCTCTCCAAGCCTCGGCGTAGCAAGGAAAAGCAACCTCCCACCTGCTCTCCCGACAAGTCTGGGAGAGGGGGGTCGCCCGGATAGTTAGATTGTAGGAGGGGTATGAAGGGCGGCGGCAGCAGTAGGTCCACCCTGTCTAGAGGTGGCGGAGGCAGAACCTCTGGCTCCACCTCTACGACCAAAGCCTCCCCGCAGATGATGGGGCTGAAAGCGGGATTGCTGAAGTTGTTGACCCCCTCTTCCATGAAAAAAGGGGCCTGTGAAAACACTCCCATTTCAGCAGTACATGGACTGCATGGTATAGATAACCTTACCGGAGTCCTGTAGTCTAGCAATGACCTTCTCAGTATCTTCACCAAAGAGCACAGAGCCCTTGAATGGGGCGTCCAGAAGATTCATCTGAACATCTAGGTTGAACCCAGAGACCTGGAGCCAGGAGTGGTGCTGAAAACAAACACCAGTTGCAGCCGCCCTTGCCGAAGTGTCTGCAGAGTAGTACACTGCTCTCAGGACGTGCGTACTCACGTCTAAGCCAGTTTATAAAAGCTTAGCAAGCTCTGCCTTTTGCGGGCAGTCAGGTATGCATTGCAGAATATCCAGCCCTTGGTCCCAAAGAGTGTTTTGGAACTGGACCATGTGTGTCCAAAAACTGAGGCTACGAATACTGCAAGTGGCAGATGAGTACACCTTGCGACCCAAGGAATCCAGCTGCTTCGACTCCCTGTCAGGTGGCTGCGTGCTCAGGTGCTTCAGCCTCTGCGAACGATCATGTGCAGCCGAGATTACCACCAAATCAGCTATGGGGTGCTTGGCTAAAAAGGAGCAGTCCTTGGGGACCCGATATAATCTATGTGCCTTCTTGGGCACAGCAGAGGATACATGTGGATGCTTCCAAGTGGCATATGTGACATCTTGAAATATGTCCACAAGGGGAGGGATAACCACCAGCTTGGGATCCTTCTGGCGTAGATATTTCGGCAGGCACAAGCGTTCGGGGTCCAGGGCCTCCGTATCCCATCCCATATTCTCCTGGATATGCCTCATGACGTCCATAAAACTGGGGTCATCGAGAGGAGACTTGGGTTGATCCTCTGTATCCCCAGGAAGCGGTTCAGGGTCAGATTCAGGAGATGTGGGGTCTGACTCGCCATAATCGTCAGGAAAGGAGAAAGGAGAATGATGTCTCCTCCTCTTGTGCTTGGGTCTCCTAGGAGAAGGGGAGCGAGAGGAAAGTACAGTTACGTAAGAACTTACCGTAACAGTAGATCTTCGAGAACAGCTCTTGCAGCAGGTTACACCATTAGGACTGAAGCCGGCAGGCATCAGGACCCCACAGAAAAATTCTAGCTAGCTATCTTCAGCGGGGATCACTCGCCGGTCCCGCCCGACGCCAGGCGAGTACACAGGGGCGGTCCCTGCCTAGATTCCCAGTTCTCCGCGGAGACTTCTGGCCGGAGGCTGACATCAAAATGGGAGACCGAGGATTCCGTCAGAAGACAGAAGGGTATAACCCTGCTCAGAAAGACTGAGCCATGCCTCCTCCAAGGGGGATGGTGGGCGGAGAGACTCTGCTGCAAGAGCTGTTCTCGAAGATCTACTGTTACGGTAAGTTCTACGTAACTGCTAGCCATTTTACTTTGAGACACAGCTCTTGCAGCAGGTTACACCATTAGGACTGATTCCCAAGCAGTAGCGCTTGCAAACACTCTGGGAGGAGGAAACTAGAAAGAACGTTCCAGGACCTGAATCTAGGACAGCAGACCCTGTAGCACCGCCAGGCCAAAGCCTGCTCTTCGCCGTGAAGCGATGTCCAGGTTATAATGCCTGATAAAGGTATGTACAGAGCTCCAAGTGGCTGCAGCACAAATGGCAGAGGTGGAGACGTTTCGAAGAGCTGCAAAGGAGGTGGCCACACCCCTAGTGGAATGGCCCCGGACTGATCCCGGGAAGGGCTTTCGTTTGATATCATAACAGTATGAGATGCACTGGACAAGCCAGCGAGACAGGGACTGTTTGGATACTGGTTGGCCCATCATCCTTTCAGTAAAGGAAACGAAAAGTTGCTCTGAGGTACGAAGCTGCTTAGTTCTGCTCACGTAGTACCTTAAGCTGCGGTGAACATCCAGGGTGTGGAGCAGCGCCTCTCCTCTGTTAGAATAATTAGGGAAGTAGACCGGCAGGTCAATATCCTGATTGAGAGTGAGTGTGGAAACCACCTTAGGCAAGAATTTAGGATTCGTCCTTAGGGATACTCTGTCCCGGTGGAAAATTAAATAAGGCTCATTGCACATGAGAGCATGAAGCTCAGAAACTCTTCGTGCTGACGTAACAGCAACCAAAAACAACGTTTTCCACGACAGAAAACGCAGCTTGCAAATCGCGGCAGGCTCAAAGGGTGGGGAGTGTGAGTTGCTCCAGGACAAAGAGCAAGTCCCATGGAGGCACTGGGTCCTTGATGGGCGGCTTAAGATGTAACATCCCTCTCAAGAATTCTCGACAGGCATCTAATTGTGCCACTGTGTGCTGTCCCACCGGAAGGTGATAAGCTGAAATGGCACAGAGGTGCACCTTAATAGAGCAGTAGGCGAGACCGGAACGGAAAAGGGAGAGCAGGTACTCTAACACCGCTTTCACCAGACAACCTAAAGGGGAAAGGCCCCGTGCTTGCGACATAGACAAAAACGGCACCATTTCATGGCGTACATCGCATGCGTTGCCAGCTTTCTGGCTGCAGAAAGAACTTCCGCAACCTCTTGCGAGACCCCATGACGCAAGATGGCTATGTCTCTAGGACCCATGCATGCAGGTTCAGTGAGCGTAAGTCCGGTTGGACCAGTGAACCCTCCTCCTGAGACAAGAGATGGGAGCTGAATGGCAATGGGAGCGGAGGTTCCCGGGATAGCTGAATTAGCAAAGGGAACCAAATCTGTCTGGGCCAGAAAGGGGCCACCAGGATTATTGTTGCATGCTCCCTGCGCAGTTTGAGAAGAATTCTCTGGATCAACGGGAAGGGAGGGAAAGCGTAGAGGAATCTGTCCGCCCAGGAGAGGGACAACGCGTCTTGCCAGAAAACACCAGGCCCTGGATCTAGCGAGCAAAAATTGGGCAGTTTTGTGTTGGATGGAGAAGCGAACAAGTCCAATTCTGGAGTTCCCCATCGAAGAAACAGATCCTCTGCTACCTCCTGAAAAAGTTCCCACTCATGGACTCTGGCCTGGGAGCGACTCAGGCTGTCTGCAATTGTGTTGTCCACCCCGAACATGTACTGTGATCAGGTTCGCTCCGCTTCGATTACCCAATCCCACACCCTCATGGCCTCCCGCAAAGGGGTAAGAGTGCGCCTCCTTGTTTGTTGAGGTAATACATCACCGTGTTGTCTGTCTGAAGCAGGAGAGTACTCGGGGGATCTCTGACTGAAATGCCTGCAGGGCATAAAGGACCGCCCTCATCTCTAGGACGTTGATATGGAGGTGAGCCTCCTGAGGGGTCCACGTTCCCTGGGACTTCACCCCATCCAGGTGTGCTCCCCACCCTAGACCTGAGGCTTCTGTGGTGAGGATTACCTCCGGGGACGGCGCTATAAATGGGACACCCATAGAGAGTGTCCCTGGGTCTAGCCACCACTGCCAGTCTCGAATCACGGTGTTCGTGATTCTGACCGGATGCTGCATGTGGTCTTGCCTTTGGTCCCATTGCACCTTGAGCATCCACTGAGTTATCTGCATGTGGAGCCTTGGGAAAGGGACAGTAGGAATGGCCGCAGCCATGTGTCCGAGCAAGCGAAGGACCGACCTGGCTGGGACGGTCTTGTTCGACGAAAGTTCCCTGATGAGGGATCTGATGCGCTCCGCTCTGTCGTCTGGAAGAAATGCTCTTCCCTGAACGGTGTCCAGTACTGCGCCTATGAACTGCAGCTTCTGCGACGGTACCAGGAGAGACTTCTCGTGGCTGATTAGGATACCCAGAGAATGAAACAGGTCCTGGGTGTTCTGGATCGCCCGTAACAACGCCTCTCTGGAGGCGGCTATGAGAAGCCAATCGTCCAGGTACGGGAACACATAATGGCCCTGTCTCCTTAGAGACGCTGCCACGACTGCCATGCATTTGGTAAAGACCTTGGGTGCCGATGACAGGCCAAATGGAAGGGCTCGGAACTGAAGATGATGGCCGAGAAACTCGAAGCGCAGGAACCTCTTGTGCGCTTGAGCTATAGGGATGTGCAGGTAAGCATCCTGCATATCTAGACACGCTAAAAAGGCGTCCTGCTTCAGCATGGGAATGAGACCCAGAAGAGTTACCATGTGGAATCTTTTGTAGGCGACCGACAAATCGAGGTCGCTGAGGTCCAGAATCGGATGCAGGTCCCCTGTCTTCTTTGGAACCAGGAAGAAATGGGAATAGTATCCGTGTCCTCTCTGGTTCTCTGGGACGTACTCTATCGCTCCCTTTTGCAGGAGCGTGAGTACTTCTTGTCTGATCAATGACTTGTGCTGACCCGGTACCGGAGAGCAAAGGAGGCCTCGAGGGTGGCTTTTCCGCGAATTCTATAAAGTGGCCTCTTCCGACTAACTGAAGAACCCACCTGTCGGTGGTTATAGTCTGCCATCCTGGCAGGAAATTCGCAATGCGACCCCCGACTATGACGTCCCGTTGATCCTGAGGGGCGGGGGCCGGGAAGGAGTCAGGCAGTGGCGGCTGAGGGTCCCGCTGGCTGGACCGGCTTAGAGGTGCGCTGGCTTCGACTTGCGGGCTGTTTTCCCTGGGCTCTACGAAAACCGGAGCCCCTCTGTTGTGGAGCGGGGCCGGATTGTTGTCTCTGCGTCTGTCCATGAAATTGGCTTTGGTGCCTATGAAAGGAACTAAGCCTGGGTCGGTACATGGCGTGAACTGACCTCACTGCATTCCCGGCCTCTTGGAGTTTGGTAATTATCTTCTCGGAGGGTTTACCAAACAAGACTTCTCTCTCGAACGGGGCGTCCATGATGTTTTTCTGGACGTCCGGGGTAAAACCGGAGACGCGGAGCCAAGAGTGTCTCCGGAGGCATACGCCTGAAGCTGCTGCTCGGGCCGAGGAGTCCGTGGAGTCGTACGCGGCTCGTAGCACTTGGGTTCCCATGTCCGAACCTGTACGGAGGAGCTGTAACATCTCCTCCTTCTGCTCACCTTCCCGCAATTTCTCAGCGATCCAGACCCTGCTCCCACAGGGCATTTTGGAACTGCACCATGTGGGTCAAATAATTAGGGATCTGATGGCGCAGGTAGCGGAAGATACGGCGCCTTCTACCCATGGCGCTCAGCTGCTTGGACTCTGGGTCCGTGGCAGGGTGCTCAAATGTTGCAGTCTCTGGGACCGTCATGAGAGGCTGTTATGACCAGAGAGTCGGCCTGAGGATGCTGCGCGTCAATACTGGTCTCTCTTGGGCCTTGTACAAGCGGGTCAGCTTTCTTCGCATCGCCGGAGTGAATGTGACATTCCACGCTGCCTTTGTGGACGTCCACGAAAGTGTCTACCAAGGGTGGCACCACCACAGGCTTGGGGTCCTTCTGCCGAAGATACTTCGCAAGGCGTAGCCTTTCAGGGTCTAACTCTTCCGCATCCCATCCCATGTTCTCTTGGATGGGTCTCATGATATCTGAGAACGAGGGGTCATCCGGAGGAGACTTTGGCATCTCACGTGGGTCCGGAGAAGGGATGGACAGGGGAGAAGGGGATCTGGATGTTGAAAACTCTGATCCCGTGTCCTCCGTCGAAGACGAACGTCGACGTTTTCTGGGTCTCTTCGGGCTGGGTGACCTAGAAGAGGATCTGGACAGAGGTCTCCTTTTGTCTGGTCTCCCCCTTGGAGGGGTCCTGGGCTCCTGGGGAGGTAACCGGCCTGCAGACCCAGATGGAGAAGGGGGCGCAGGAACCAGCAGAGCAACCGGTGTCGGAGGAGGAGGAGGAGGAGGTGGAGGAGGTGGAGGCGGAGGTGGAGTGGGGACCATGTCCTTTTTGATGGTATCCCACCAGTAAGTGAAAAGCTCCTTCACCTCTGAAAAGGAAAGGCCCGACGGCGGACCGGGCGCCGGTGGTCGGTCGTCGGGTCCCGGCGTCAGCTCCACAGGGGGCTTGGGTTGCGGCGACGGTTCCCTGGGAGTCTCAACAGGACCGGGGTCGCCCGTCTGGTCCTCGGGCTGAGTCAACTCCTCCTCAGTGATGGTCTCCTGACCAACATCGGTCGGAGGCGTCAGGGTCCTCTTCTTGATTGGAGCGGGCGCCGGTCCCCCTACCGGCGTCCGGTGATGATGAGCAGGCCTGGCCGGTGACAGTCTTCTGACAGATGACGGCTCCGGGGACCTGTGGTGAGAAGCAGACGCCGGGCGAACTGGCGTCGGGTCCAACGGCCTCTTGAGTGAGGTGAGCTCCTTGGTCTTCCGTTGGGGAGGAGGAGGCAAGGAGGTGGACCTGACGTCAGGTTCGGGAATGGCGGGAACCCGACTTGTGATGATGGTGGCGATCCCCCAACTTAGCCAGGGCCTTGGAAGTAGAGGAAGGCCTGGGAGTCTTGGCCTGAGAAGAGGAGCCTGAAGATTTTCTCACCACAGCGGGGGGAGGCTGAGAGCTGGCCCGGGAAGGAGAGCGGTCGGACCTGGAGCCGGAGCTGCGCAAGTCGGAGGCCCTAGACGGGGACCTGGAAGGGGCCTTCTCCCTATGCTTCTCAGCATGCTTGCGGGCCTTCTGCGAAGAATCCCCCTTGGAAGCCATGGTCTTGAGTTGTTCCTCGAGCAGGAATGCCTGTAGGGCCTTCTGGCGACAGATCCAGGTTCTGCTGTTGAAACCCTGGCAAAAGGAGCAGGACCGGGGTGTCGTGGTCTGGGCCTAGGCACCGGACACAGGCCGAATGCGGATCCTTGAATGGGATCTGCTTCCCACAGGCGCACTTCAAGGAGTGACCGGAGGTCGGAGAGGACATCAGAGAAAAAACTGTATGAAGAGAACGAATTTCCCGTAGGAAAACATTTTACCATGCGTCGCGCGCTAGAAGCTGAACCGAAGGGTCGAGACATGCAAGTCGACGGGCGTGGAAAGAACTGGGGAATTGGGCGAATGCCCCTTATGTACTACGCCTGACGCCAGGGTCCCCGCTAAAGATAGCTAGCTAGAATTTTTCTGTGGGGTCCTGATGCCTGCCGGCTTCAGTCCTAATGGTGTAACCTGCTGCAAGAGCTGTGTCTCGAAGTAAGATCTGGAAGATCTAGACCTCCTGCTTTTGGATTTTTCCTTGTGCTTCCTAGGACTGGTGGGTGATCTTCCCCAGAAGGAACTGAGACCTCCTTGACGTCTGGGTTAGGTTCGATGTGGAGAGGAGTGGGAGCAGGGGTGGGTGCCAAGTCCTGCTTCACTGTCTCCCACCAATAACAAAGTAGTTCCTTTACCCGGGACATGCCAATGAGGGCTGAGGACAGTCGGATTGCTTGTGAGATTTGGACTGCTTTTCTGCAGGTTTGTCTGAAGACTTACACTGCCTATCAGCAGATTTGTCCGAGGGCTTGTCTGAGTGGCGTCGGTCGGAAACTGGTGGCGGATGCCGGTCAGACTTAGACTTAGGCGGGAGGGACCAGGCCCTGCCTGAAGAATGCCCGGAGGCCTTCTTTGCTTCCCGCGGGTCGGCCGAGGAGAGGGAGGCCGAGTGGGAAGTAGATTTACCTTGTGCTGCTGCGGATCCGGCGTCCAACGGCCTGAATTTGATGGGCTGAAGGGTACAGCTCCTAGAGAGAGAAGCTTGAGGCGGGAGGCTTTAGGGAAGTAAGCTGGGCCTCATGCCCAGATGAGCCGGAACGGCCTGCTGACAGAGCTGGAAGACCCAAGCCTCGAATAGGACCTCTCCCGGTCCCCGTGATGATGTTTCTCCTTCCTATGATTCTTTCTGATGGGGGAAGAACAATGGGATTCCCTCCTGGACGATGACTCCCGCTGCATTTGGACCAACTGCTGATGGGCAAGATAAGCCGGAAGAGATTTTTGGCACCTTATGCGGGTCCTGCTGTTGAAGGCATGGCAGTTGGAACAGGCGCCAGAGTCGTGGTCTGGGCCCAAACAGTAAAGGCAAGTGGAGTGGCCGTCTTTGGAGGGGTTCTGTCCCCCACAAGAGCACTTGTTACGGTGCCCGGTCGATAAAATTGACATATGTCAAATTTTGGAAAACTGAACGTGGAGAAGTTCTAAGGAGCGGGCGGAACTAGCCAGAGCGCCGAGAGCTAACACGTGCCACGGCGGGAAAGAACTGGAGCACGTGGGGACTGCCTCCTGCCTTTATACCGGGTGACGGGTGAGCGGTCCCATGTCGATACTGCTGGAGAAAAGAATTGCCGAGATCTGCCGCCAGGTGGCGTCAGTCCTACAAGTGTTATCTGCTGCAAGAGCTTACTCTCGAAGTAAGATACTTTGATACTACCTTAGGGTGGAACTTCAGAAGGGCAAAGGACGACCTGATCCTCATGGAAGACCAGATAAGGAGACCTACCTAGACAGCCTGGACCTCGCTAATCCTACTGGCTGACAGGATAGCCACGAAGACAGCAGTCTTCCACAAGAGGTGTGACATCTCACACCTGTACCTAGGCTCAAACAGCTTGCCCATGAACATAGCCAGCACCCGCAGTATGTCCCAAGGTGGTGGTGGTTCATGCACCGGAGGGTACAAGTGGTCAAGGTTTTTAAAAATGTACCAGACCACTTTCTCCTGGCCCACCAATGGCTCACCAGCCCACACTCGATAAGCAGAGATGGCTGCCAGGTGCTCCTCAAGGGTCATCACTCTCAGTCCCAACTGACAAGAGGGGCCAGAGGTACTCCAGGATGCTCGCCACAGGGCAGGCAAGGTAATAAAGCACATTGCTGTGGCACCAGAGAGAGAACCTCCCCCATTTGAATGTACAGCATCAGCAAGTCGATTCCTTTTGGGGGGCCTCCACAATGTGGAGCACATCTTCTGAGAAACTCAAGGTGTGGAAGGGCAGCAGGGCCACGTGGCTGCAAACAGCCAATAGGGCACCTGCAGCCCCTATACATTAGCCAGGGGGACAAGTAACCCCAAAGTGTGAGCGTGAGTGGAACAGGTTTTTCTTTTGGTGCCAGGGCAGGGAGCTAGATCCCTGGCCTGCCCTATGGCTAGGGTTGGACAGACAGGAGGCTCTTGTTAGCTGAACCCAGGCTCCAATTTCACCAGTGGTGCCCACTGGCTAGTACAAGTGCATTGAAGTGAAGAGGCATCTGGGACGTTGACTGAGCGTCCGCAGTGAGGACTGCAGGCCACAGAAAGGAAGGCGAGAGCACACAGGTACAGGTATACACATATAGGGGCAACAATAAAATGTCACTAACAGGGTAAGAGAAGTGCACGGAGAACCTCTTCGGAAAGACCAAAAGCCTGGAACTCTAGCCACTCAGGAGCCAGGCTGTCAGATGCAAGGGACTGAAGATCCGGATGCAAGACTTTCCCCTTATGACAGAACAGGTCTGGACATAGGGGCAATCGCCACAGAGGCCTGCTGCTGAGGCTGGGAGATATGGGTACCAAAGCTGGAGTGGCCAGGCTGGGGCTACCAGGACCATCCACGCCTTGTCCCTCTGTACCTTGACCAACACTCTGTGGATCAGAGGAAAGGAAGGGAAGGCGTTAAGAAGAAGAATAATCAGCATTTATATAGCACTTTTCATATACAATGTATCCCAAAGTGCTTTACAAACAATGCTAGACTGGTAGTGAAGTGACTGAATGTGTAGTGGCAGCTATGTTGGACATCAACACCCATACACAGCCTGGACACTTGCATGAACCAGTTTTATGGGAAGGGGAAAACTGGCCAAGACACCAGAAATGTCCCCTACTCTTTGCGAAGAATGCCTTGGGTTCTTTTACTTCTACCTGGACACCCACCAGGACAGCACCAGGATGGGTAGAAGAGACCTCGGTTTAATGTCTCATCCGAAGGATGGCACACCCCAACAGTACAGCACCCCCCTAATACTGCACTCATGTGCCAGCGTTTTTAGGTACAAATCCACTCCCAGTGTGGGACAAGAATCCATGACCTTCTGGTACAGAGGTGGATGTGCTACCAACTAAGCCACGCTGACACTTGTGTGGGGTTGGAGTTTTGACTTGGCTGGGTTGACTGGGAGGTCCAAGTCTCTGCAGGTCTGGAGAGAGAGATCCCTGGACAGCCTGGCTATTAGCCAGTCGTCCAGGTACGGACAGACACGGACTCCTCAGTGCCTCAGGAATGCTGCCACCACTGTGATGTACTTATTGAAGACCCTGGTGGCTGAGGGGAGGCCGAAAGCCATAACCTGGAACTCGTAGAGACCCTCCTCTGTGCGGAATCGGAGGCACCACCAGTGGGACAGACGGAATGGTATGTGGAAGAAGGCATTCTGGAGGTCCAGAAAGCAGAACTACAAGCCCTGCTCAAGGAATGGAATGATCTGGTTCAGAGTGATCATCCAGAACTTGTGATTCCTCAGGAACTGATCGAGATCGTGAAGATGCAGTATGAGGTGCCAGCCCATCATCTGTTTACGGACCAGAAGTACTTGGACACAAAGCCCTGGCCTGCTGTGGTACCCCGGACATAGGCTATGGCTTTCTCAAGGAGTGGAGCGATGTCCTCCCGGTGGGCAGACAGCATGTCCTGCAACACCACAGACTCTTGTGGAGCATGGGCTCAATATGGCGGAAGAGCCTCGAAGTCGAGAGTCCACTACTTCTAGCACCCATTTGTCAGAGGTGATGGCAGAATAGGTGTCTAGAAATGATGAAGCCGACTCCCAATGGGGAGCTGAAGCAGGGACTTGTCAGGCGGGACGCAGACTCCTCCAACCAGCTGTAGAGCAGCCTTACAGGGGGCACTGGCACCAGCTGCTGGAGGGGCCCCCAACACCCATGAGCTTCTTGGAGCAATGGCTGGCGAACGTAGGTTTTGCTCACCAGATCTGCGCTTGCTCCGACTGGGGCGGCTGCTGGGATGGAAAGGGCTGAACCTCAAAGGGTTTTTCTTTGGCCACTTTTCCCAACTGATCTTTCTGTGAGGACGACACAGAATTGAAGATGGCACTGGACTTTTCTATCCCTGTAAGGTGACCATCTACCTCAGGGCCGAAAAGGTTGGTGCCCAAGAAGGGGACATCAGCCAGTTTGTGCTGGGTGTCCACTGTAAAGGTAGAGATCTGCAGCCAGGCACTGCGACATATCGTGACTGCTGCCAAGGACCGGGTGCAGGAGACTCAGATGTCCATAGCTGTCTGAAGCTGGTGTTTGGCTAGTGCACAACCCTGGTCTCTGACCACTGACTACAAATCTGAAGAAAGGCAGGGGAGGACATGGTCAAGGACACTAAGCAGGGTGTGACCAAAGCTGGCCATCATCAAGGCATAACTCGCCTGACGAAGACCCGGGGAGGACGCAGCGTAAACATTTTTGGCTGCATGATTTAGCTTCTTGGACTCCTTGTCGGTTGGGGGGAGAGTGAGTGTTCCACATCTCCAACATTGCCGGTCTTATGGAAGACGAAATCAGATGCCAACCTCTTGGATAAATGCTGCCAGAGCTCCACTGCAGGTCTCAGAATAGCTTCTGCCACTGGGAAGGCGCCCCCCAGGGAATCATCCAGATCCAGGATTTCTGTGAAGGGGTACTTGGCTTGCTTCTGGGCTGGCTCCAAGGGAATCTCCATTGATTCAAAGATCAACCGAAGCAAAGCCCTGTAGGACACCGGCCCGTGGTCAACTCTTCGGCTGATGCACGGTCAAAGCTAGGGTCCTCAAAGATTGCATGGAGGAACTGTCCAAGTCTGAAGACTCCTCGAAGACCGCTCTCGGCTACTTTTCTGCATAAATCATCCTGGACTCATCCGTATGGGTGATCTCAACTCTGATGTCCGGTGGCCAAATGTAAGGCCTTGGTAGGGGCTCCCTGGGTGGTGGTTCCACCCAAATCTGTGGAGAGGCCAGTGCCGGGGACAGCAGCATCAGGGTGGGCCAGACCGGGAGCAGCCAGGGAAGCTAGGGGGTTGGGGGAAGGAGACTACCTTGCCTGAGGACCCATTGTTGCCACATCAGCTCCTCACAGCACCCACGTAGCCTGCCACAGAACCTCTCCTCATTATCATGAAGATGAGGAAAAGCAGCGCCGGCAGCATTTCTGAGCTGAGGGTTGAGTGCAGGAACATGAGGTGCTCGTCGACCGTGATCTAGAACGAGACCAAGATCTCGACAGATGACTGAAGCGTCAATGGCGAGGAGAAGCAGGCGGCGGGGGCCGTGTACAGAACTCGCACCAGCTCCTGTCACAGAACCCCAGGAGGATGAAGCTCCTGGGAGGAAACAGTCTGGTCTATCAAATGCTCCTGACACTCCTGAGAGAGGGTTGAAAGGATCAGAGTCCTGGTGACAGAGTTGTCCTCGATCCACTTAGATAACAGGTCGACTGGGTCGAGAAAGACCTCTACCGCCTGGTCAGCTGGCGTCACGGTCAACAAGCCCGAGCTAGTGGTCTGACCCTCAACAGCAATCGGCGGAATTGCGGAAGCAGGAAGACCGTGCTCGTCCCCAGTCCCATGACGGAAGGCTGGATTTTCTCACTTTTTCCTTTTTACCATGGGCATGGCCCTCCCCAAGTGTCTGGAGAGACTGGCACATTTCTCTAAATGTGCCGTGAAGGACGCAGCTACACTGGCCCCAACCAGGAGCAGCATGGACAGTGAGGAAGCACCTGCTGCAGCCTGGGCCACTGCCTTTTCCATGGCTGCAAGATGAGTTGCTGAGCCCACTGCTGGACACTGCCTTACGCACATCCTTCGAGCGGACCGGGGAGGGGTCCCATTCATCCGGCTGACCAAGAGGCATGCGTAATGATCCTCAAGTAATGAGGGCAAGAGAGTTTTACTGTGCTCTGCCCCAAAGTAGTAAATGTATGATGAGTGTGGGTCCATCTGGTACATTGCTTGGTTGCACGTGATGCAACGCTTGAAACTGGGACCGGACCAGGCTTCTTTTCGATCCACGATGACAGCAGAAACCAAGAGAGAATGTGAAGCGAAGACAAATGCCGATGGTGAACTTAGGAATTGCTTTTTGGCCTACACACTGCACAGAGCTGTGCAGGAGGAGACCTGACTCTTCCAGTGGAAAGGAAGATCTGGCATCATGAGGCGGTGCTGAGGAGTATACCACCCAGGTGGGTGGGAGGAACTTAGCTCGAAGACATTCTGGCTGGCTTTAAAGGTGAAAGAAAGACTGCCTAAGTATGGATGTGCACCACATCCACGCCACTAGAACAGATGTTTCATAAATGTCAATTTTTTGTTTACACTATGGGTTTCTTTAAAGCACCTCCTGCTGGCAGAGTTTGGGGATACAGGATACATGGAGAATAGAGAGAGCACATGACTTCCTCGCACTTTCACTCTGTCTCAAATACACAAAGAAAAAAGATAGTAGCAGTCAGGAACAGAATTCGATGGGTAAACAAGGAGCAGTCATCGCACAATTTCTCTCAGTTTGGTTAAGAGGTTTGGACCACTAAAAAGAGAAGCAGTAATATTTAATTACGAAAATTACAGTAAAGATCAAAAAAAAAAAAGACAGCAGCACTCGGGAGCAATGCTTGGTTGCAGACACCATGTGATTTCTCTCAGCTGAGAGTCTTTGTTATAAACAAGTTTCTTCAGTTTATGGTGAGAGAATTGTAAGCCACTGAACAGAGCAGCAGTCTAGAGCATGCTAATGGTAACACTTAGCTAGTGACTGAATGTTTAGCAGGTGATTAGTCGGGACTGAACTGCTTTGTGGGGGGGGGGGGGTACTGGCAGCCGCTATGAACAGCAGGCAAGGTATGTTATAACAACCATTATTAACATGGGCTGCTTTAGAAACACAGACACCGACAATGACAGCAGAAAAAGACCATAGGTCCATCCAGGCTGCCCAAGTTCCCCATAATCCCTGGAACCTACTGTTCCTCTACGGTACTAACCGTCCCCATCCTCTCTCTATTCTCCTCCTTGGTCCTGTCGCCCCTGGTAACCACTATAGCCTTCATTATACTAGACGCCAGCAGAGTAGGCCTATTGGTCTATCAAGTCTGCTTGTGCTTCAGCACCCTGACTGGGTACCATAGCCCTCTATCTGTCTCCTTCCACTGTTACTCCATCCCCAAGTCTTGCCCCGGGCAAACCAGCCTCTGCTTCACCCCTTGCCTATACCTGTCCCATTTTCTCTTGAATCCCTCCATCGTAGCTGCCTGTACCAGCTCCCTGGGCAGCGCATTCCACGGTTCCACCACTCTCTCGGTGAAGTACCTCCTCCTCCTTTCCCCCCTAATCCTACCACCCTCAATCTTCCAACTGTGTCCACTGGTGATTCCACCCTCCTTCAGTCGAAAGATCATATCTCGGCTTACCTTATTTACTCCCCTGAGGTACTTGAAGACCTCAATCATGTCCCCCTGGTCCCTCCTCTCCTCCAGCGAGAACAAGTTGAGCTCCCCTAGTCGTTCCTCATATGTCCCATCTCCCAGGCCCTGGATCATCCTGGTTGCTCTCCTCTGAACACTCCCCAGGAGCTGGATGTCCCTCCTTAGGTGCGGCCTCCAGAACTGCACACAGTACTCAAGATGTGGTCTAACCAGGCTGTTGTACAGTGGCAAAATCACCTTCCAGTTCCTTGAGGTAATCCCCCTAGCGATGCATCCCAGCATCCTATTTTCCCTAACCGCAGCCCTCCTGCACTGCTCTGAATTATTTATGTTAACATCCACCAAGACTCCTAGGTGTCTTTCCCCTGCTGTGGCCTGCAACTCATCCCCCCCCAGGGTCTACACATAGTTGGGGTTTTCCCGCCCTAGGTGTAGCACCTTGCACTTGGAGGAGTTAAATTTCAATTTCCAGGTGCAGGACCACCTATACAGAGTATACCGGTCTTTTTGCAGGGCCAATCTCCCCTCCTCCCCAACCACTACCACCCCCAGCTTAGAGTCATCCGAAAAGAGACTCATTTCACACCCGATACCTTCCCTGATATCGGAAACGTAGGTGTTAAACAGGAGTGGCCCCAAGACTGATCCCTGTGGGACCCCACTTATGACCTCCCTAGGAGACAAGACCTCCCCTCTGACCACTACCCGCTGAGTGCAACCTAAAAGCCAATTTCCAATCCACCTAACCGTCAATGGGCCTACTCCCATTCCCCCAGCTTCTCCTTTAGGCCAATGTGAGGGACCGAATCAAATGCCTTGCTTAAGTCCAGTGTCCCAGTCCTGCTTGAATCCCATTTCCACTCCCACCACTAGCCATAGGAAATGGCTCTTGGTTTTATCTTTTCATCCATACTAAGCAGCTGTCCGTATTAAAGGTTGGACAGTATAGGTGGCTTATTACTATAAACCTGGCCTGTGAAAATAGCATAAGTTGTGTTTACATACTGCAAGTTGCATGAAAAATATGTGTTTACATACTGCAAGTTGCATGAAAATAGCATATATGGCACCAATGCTATTAATGACTATGATTCCATGCCTGACACCAACTACAGCACAATGTCTGGTGAATGACAGATGGCTAAGGTCACTGATGTCAGCGCCATCTCAGTACTGAGGTAGGGCTATCGGCACTAATATTGGTACCACTGTCATTTCAAGGTGCAGACACGGAGACAAACGTAAAAGGAGCTCTGTATCTGGTGGACCCCAAGGAGACCTTAGCTGAGTCCTCTTCTGTAATCATGGACATCTTAAAAAGGATCCATCCTAGACTTTGTTATGTCTTGTCCTCCAGTCATTTGTCTGACAGCCAGAGCAGCAAGAGTTTTGGGCTGTAGAGGCGGTCAGTGCTGAGGAGTGCAATGTTAAAAACAATATAACAGAGTGAAATGGAAAACGGTGATAGTCCCAGCAGTGGAACCAAGCAGCTACATGCACTCTACTATCCAGGGATTCCTATGGTAAGCAGAAATTTATCCAGGCTTACCTCGAAGACCTGTACTACCGTTATATTAACTGTCTCTACTAATAGGCTGTTCCACAGGTTCACCACCCTCTGGAACAAGAACCCGCATCCTAAGGTTACCCCTGAATTTACCACCTCTAAGCTTCAGGGCATGCCCCTGTCCCTCTGATCTTGTCAATACCCTTGAGTATGTGGTGAGTTCATGACCTCTCCCTGTCTCCTTTTCTACAATGTGAACATGTTAAGGGCCACAAGGTTCTGCTCATAGCTTTTGTCTTCAATATCACTGATTATTTTGAGGGCCCTGCACTGCACTCAGATTTGCTGTCTGACTTTTCTGCGTTACTGCTTTTATTAATATCCATTAAGCATCAAGGCTATATCCCTTCACCCTGCTTTCTCCTTCCGCTTACCCAATATTTAGACAACGCATCCCGTTGCTATTTGCAATGATCTCTCTCTCCCGATCACTAAAATCTCGCCTCTGTCAATTTACTACTCACTCTCGCAGCCACCGCTGATCCTAATCCAGTCTCAGTGCCCCCGATTCATTGGTCCCATATCCTTCTTGTACTTGTCCCCATTGTACTTGCAATCTCCCTTCCCTCCCCAATTCTGCTACTAGCTGCACTTTGCTAAACTGCAGCTTTCAACATGCTATGTTTTCCACTACTTAAACACTGTGCTTCCCTCTTGATTGCCTGTGTACTTTTGTTATTTGTCCACAGCTCCTCCGAGGGTCGCGCTGGAACTGCCCTCCCCCCCGAAAATCACAGAAGCTCCTCTGAGGGTCTCCGAGGGTCGTGCTGGAGCTGCCTCCCCACCGAAAAATCACAGAAGCTCCTCCGAGGGTCGTGCTGGAACTGCCCTCCCTCCCAAAAATCACAGAGCTCCTCAGAGGGCGCGAGGGCCACGCTGGAACTGCCTCCCCCCAAAAAATCACAGAAACTCCTCAGAGGGTCGTGAGGGCCACTGGAACTGCCTCGAAAATCATAAACGCCCTCCAAGAGTCTCCGAGGGTCGCTCTGGAACTGCCCCCCAAAAAAATCACAGAAGCTCCTCCAAGGGTTCTTACTGCTCAGCACACGTCTAATCATGTCTCCGTGGCTACATTACCTGCCAGTAGTACCGAGTAATTTCACAAGTTTAAACAGCTGCTGTTTAAGTTGCTGCTCCGAATTCAGTCCTTAGAGACCTTATGCTAATGTGCCCCTCCATTTTGCCTTGGGCTGTATAAATTGCAGCTCACCTTTCCCTTCTGTCTCCACAGCTTCTCAGAGGGTCGCGAGGGCCACGCTGGAACTGCGCCCCCCCCCACCGAAAATCACAGAAGGTATGGCTATCTGCTGCGCTTACTCCACGAGGCTCCTGGTAAGCATGAGTACATTTTCCCAGCAGTCGCTTCTTCACGACTGCTCCCCGCCTGCCCCAAATACCATTCCACCCTTAGCTGGTGTTACATTTATAGTGGCTGCTCTCGCAAGAAAGATAAAAAAAAAAAAATATCTCCCTAGATCTCCATCTGCTCCTCATACAATCTAACCAATAGAGGGCCTCTAGCCCTGGCATCCAACTCAGTGCTGGCTGTATTTCTCTCCTACTCCTCTATCATTTTATCTCTCTCCCTCTCTATTATTCCCCTCACCAGCTCCCCCCCCCCACCAACACCTGGTATTCGGATCCTACTAGACTTACTGCTCGCAGCACACGTCTAATCATGTCTCCGTGGCTACATTACCTGCCACTACTTACAATGATAATCTTTGGTCACCCACCACTCCTCTCTAACATGCCACAAATGATGCCCTTTACCTCAATCCCCCTGGTTACCTGCCCATACCTGGCCCCCTTTTCCCCCGAACTTTGCCACCTCCATGCCCTGTAGCCTCTCGTGGGCACACTCAAATTTGCACCCTCCCTCTCCTCTTTCCTCCGTCGAAAAAATGGTGGATCCTGAATCTAATTAGCTCTCATACTTCCAACTGCCACCCACGTCCGCTTACAAAATGGCGCTCCACCACTTGCAGGTGGCGAAAGCTTCTTGGTTACTACCTCTCTATTGCCCTTCTGCTCCTCGCAGCGGGGGACATTCATCCAAACCCAGACCCCCCTCTCACCCACACCCAGCAAAATGCACTGGGTCCTTCTCTAAACTTGCCCATACACTCCAGTAACTATGCCTCCCTTCCACATGGACTGCGTCTCTTAACCCTAAACATACGTAGCCTAGCCCTCAAACTCGACTCCCTATAGGTTCTTGCATCCCACTATGCACCTGACATCCTCATCCTGTCCAAAACTTGGCTACACAAAAAATATTGCTGTGCCTACAGTATCAATACCTGGTTACACTATAATCCGCCAGGACAGGGCTAGCAGAGGTGGCGGTGTGGCTATCTACCTAAAGGCAGACATACACTTCTCCATTGTTCTAATTAAGTCTGAACCACAGGCCCATGAACTCCTACTGTTACAACTGGATCTACCTTTCACTCTCCCTGTCTACATAGCTGGCGTATACTGCCGACCAGGCATGCCATCTTCTTCAGTCACCAACCTACTCTCGCAACTCTCCTCCCTAACCCCAAAAGGGGAATTATATGTAATGGGGGACTTTAATCACAATTGGCTATCTCTGTCTCGTAACAAAACCCGTACTGCTATCTGGACGCTAAACCTGACCCAAACCATCACCAAGCCCACCCGCCTAAACCTTAAATCTGGGAACCACTCTCCAATAGACTGGGTTCTCACCTCTCACTCACACCGGGTTATCCAATCTGGCCTGCTCCCAGACTCACTGAGCGACCACCATATAACCTACCTGATCAGGAAAATTCACCGGCCCGCCCCACCACCTAGGTTTATAATTCAACGGTCCTTTGAATCCCTCAACCTTGCAGCCGTACTCGAAGACCTAGCCCTTGCTAGCTGGACCACACCCGCTTCTGCCAGCTCCATTGATGATGCCCTCGTACACTTCCAAGACACGTTCCCTAACTGTCTGGAATTCGCATGTTCCATTGCGCCACTCTAGGGTATGTGGCAACCACCTACCATGGATCACCCAAGAATTGATAGCCTGCCACAATGCATGCGATAAAGCATGGCGAGCACATAAGGCCTTGCACCTCCCTCAAGACTTCAATAAGTACTGTACATTGCGAAATAAGTGTACCAGAGCGACCAGACTTGCAAAAATGGAATATCTCAACTCCACCCTCCAGTCCAATTTATAACAGCCCATTCAAGTTCTGGAAGGTCATTCACTCCTCCTTCTTCTCCCCAGCTGCAAATCCAACTCCTCTCCTAAAAGTAAACAACTCACTACTTTCAGACCCAGGAGCTGTGGCAGCCAAGTTCAACACACACTTTGCTTCCTGCGCCTCAGTTCTCCTCTCCTCTCCTCCCTGCCGCCTGCTGACCCACCCAGCCCTACCGCAGGAGTCTCCAACGCGTCTGGCTCTGGCACCTTCTCCTTTTGACCTATCACACAAACTGCAGCTTTCGAGGCCTTAATGTCACTAAATACGGCTAAAGGATATTCCCCTGACGGTCTGGACCCCAAACTCCTGCACCTCTTGGCACCGGTTATAGCCACTCCCCTGGCTAATCTCCTAAACCTCTCCTTTTCCAGTGATGCTTTCCCTCAAGCCAGGAAACACACCATTGTCATTCCTCTACTAAAAGGGGGTCCCCCCCACTTCTACCTCGAAATGGAAATTACGTACCTACTGTAATTCTTGATCTTCTTGGACGAAGTCTCCACCACTCATTCACACTGATGGGGATCTACGCTGGAGGTGCTAGGACCCAGCAGGAGCAAACTTTTTTGCAAGAGGGTCGGTGCAGAGATGGGGCCGCAAGCCTCGGCTCGTACGGTAAGAAAAAATTACTCACCTTAGTAATGTTGTTTCTTCTAATGGAGTCTTGCTATATTCTGACATATGCAGTGAGTCCCAAACTTCGAACTGCTCTGGAGGTGAAAGAGTTAACTTTCCATGCCAGGCATGGAACGCTGAGCTCGAGCTCGGTTGAAACTCTGTCTGTTGTTCTTCAAACTCAAACCGTCAGATCTTTACGAGCTAAACTCACTGAGGTCCTGTGTGGAAGTTGTAAACCTACACTAGCCAACTGGCTACTAAACATAAGAACACATTTTTTGGTCCCAAAACAAAGACTCAAGTCAGGAGACCCAAAAAATGAAAAACACAACACCAAGTCACCCCAAGAAAGGAGGGGTGAAAAACAACAAGGTGGGCAACCACTAAGTGCCAACACTGCACTGCCCACCCACATCCCAAAAACAGAGGTTCTGAGAGGGGCAGGTGGGGGCAGAATATAGCAAGACTCCATTAGAAGAAACAACATTACTAAGGTGAGTAATTTTTTCTTCAAACAACATGAAGCCTTGCTATATTCTGACATATGCAGACTACAAAGCAGTACCTCCATGGAGGAGGGAAAGAACCTACTTAGAAATAGGCTATGAAGCGCTGTGCTGTAAACCGAGCAACACTCCTAGCCTGGATGTCCAGGAGTAATGCTTGGTAAAAGTGTGAACTGTTTTCCAGGTAGCTGCTTGACATATCTCTAGAATAGGGATGTCCCTGGCAGCAGCCAGGGAAGCAGCTGTACCTCTGGTAGAGTGAACCCTCAGGCCTGAGGGAGGAGCCTTACCAGTTTTTCATAGCAAATTGGATACATGAGACAATCCACCTGGCAATGGATCTTTTAGTGGCAGGTTTCTTCACCAACCTCACCATAAGTGTGGAACAGTTGGAGGGAGTCAAACCTGTGACCCTTGGTACGCTCCATGTATAGTAACTAAGGGCTCTCTTCACATCTAAGCTGTGCAGCCTCCTCTCGCCAGAGGAGGAGGAATGGTCAGTGAAGTACACTGGAAGAGATATAGATTGATTAAGGTGGAAATCTGAAACCACCTTAGGCAAGAACTTCCTGTTAGTCCTGAGGACCACCTTATCTCTATGAAAGGAGATAAAGTCAGGCTCCACTGACAAAGCTTGTAATTCACTTATGCGTCTGGCAGAAGTGATGGCTACAAAACACAGTCTTCCAAGTCAAGTACTTAAGCTCTGCTGGAAGACAAAGTGCTCAAAGGGAGGTTGCATAAGCTGAGTAATGTAAACACAAGGTCCCAAGCTGGGGCAGGGTCCCTGAATGAGGGTTGGTGGAAGCAATCCTTGAAAACCTGGAGAATACAGGGGAGTTGAAAGAGAAGAGGCTTACCTGCTGAAATAAAAGCAGACACAGCTGCCAGATGCACTTTTAGGGTAGCTGGTCTCAGCCTCAAGGTATTTAAGTGGACCATATAATCCAGGACTGTGGGTAAATCAGCAGATCTGGGAAATATGCTTTAGAGCACCATATGGAAAACCTCTTCCATTTGGAATTATAAGTAGCCCTGGTAGAAGGTTTTCTAGAAGCCTTCAGGATATCCAGTACACCTTGGGAGAGGTGTAAATCAGCAGACTCTAACACTTCAAGAGCCAGGCCTTCAGATTGAGAGATTTGAGGTTCGGGTACCAAACCCTTCCCTGAGCACAGGTTAACAGGTTGTGATTCCTGGAAAGACACAGGGGAAGATGGACTGCTAAGGACAGTAGGAGTGGATACCAGGATTGTCTGGGCCAATCTGGAACAATCAGGATCGTCTTGCAGGGTTGAGATCTGATTTTGACTAGCACTTTGAACAGAAGAGGGAAGGGGGAAAAGCATAGAGAAACTTCCCTTCCCAATTGAGAACTAAGGCATCCAGAAGGACTGAGCCCAACACTGGGGACCTGCAGCAAAAAAGGGAAAGTTGGTGATTGTCTGGGGCTGCAAAAAGATCTATCTGCGGGGTGCCCCATCTGGCAAATACCACCTCCAAGACCAGGGGGTCCAGTGACCACTCGTGAAGGCCCTGGGAAATCCTGATGAGAGCATCTGCCAGGACATTGTCCTTGCCTGGGAGGTGAACTGCCGTAAGGGAGGTGTTCAGGGAATAAGCCAGAGACCACAACTTCATTGATTCGGTGCACAAGGCCGTATACCGAGTGCCCCCTTGCTTGTTGATGTACCACACTGTGGTGGTGGTGTCTGTTCTGACCTGTACAACTTTGTTCTGAACAGATTTGGAAAAAGCTTGAAGTGCTGGAAAAACTGCTCTGAGTTTCAACAGATTGCTGTGGAGCAGAGATTCCTGAGGGGACCACAATCCCTGGGAAGTGAGATCGCCCATGTGAGCTCCCCACCCCAAGAGGGATGCATCTGTAGTAAGGACTAAGGAGTGAGACTGAGTGACAAAAGGAACCCCTTGTCTGAGATTGCTCTGATCCTGCCACCACTGTAGGGCCTGGATCAGGGTTCGTCACTGGGATCAATTTGGTTAGAGGGTCTTTCCTTTGAGACCAAAAGGCTCTCAAATGGAACTGAATGTCCTCATCTGAAATCTTGCCCTGCACTACTGCTGTCAGAAGCAGCCATGTCCCAGGAGCTGTAGAAAATGCCTTGCTGGTCGAGACACCTGCAGGGTGAATGAGGAGGCAGAGAGACAGGGTCCTTGCCCTGTCCAGAGGAAGGAAGGCTCTGGCTTTCTCTGTGTTCAGTTCTGCGCCTATGAAGGTGAGGAGCTGAACAGGCTCTAGAATTGACTTTGAAAGATTCAGAAGGAAACCAGAGAGGTCAGCAGTTGCTGAGTTATCTGTAGGTAACTTGACTTGGTCTGGGGACTGGGTCAATATGAGCCAGTCGCCCAGGTAAGGGAAGATGGCAATTTTTGCCTTCTAGAGAAGCAACTGCTATTGCCAGGCATTTTGTGAATACCCTTGGAGCAGAGGTGAGGCCAAAGGCATTGCTCTGAACTGGTAATGGCCTGAGGGCAGCTCGAACCTGAGGTACTTGGCAGGGGAGCTTCTGATGAGAATATGGAAGTAGGGATCCTTGAGGTCCAGGGACGCTAGCCAGTCCCCTGGCCTTTTAGAGAGGTAGAACAATTCCCAGAGTCACCATTTTGAATTTTGGTTTAAAAGATGCTTGTTTAAGTATCTGAGATCCAGGATGGGCCGCCATTCTCCTGTCTTTTTGGGGTAAGGAAGTACCTGAGTACAACCCTTTGCCCTGGTGTAGGTGGAACCCTTTCCACAGCTCTGAGAGCCAGGAGGGAAGAGACCTCTGCCTCTAGGGCAAGTGCTCTGGTGGATTTGCAGGTGGAAAGGATCTGGTTCTCATCTTTGAAACTTTCTGAAGCTGAGAACCAGTCCCTGGCTTACTACTTCCAGGACCCACTTGTCTGATGTCAGAGACTCCCAGTCCTGGACAAAGTAAGCCAGCCTGCCCCTTACAGGTAGTTGAGAATCAGCCCTGGCAACCCCATCAGGGTGCCTGCTTGGCAGGGGCTTTGGGCTGAGGGGTGGCAGCAGGCCTGCTTGCACCCCGTCTGCCTCTCCCTCTAAAGAACCCCCTCTGGGCATAAGAAGAAGAGGAGGCCTGGGCTTGGTAAAAAGGCCTATGAAAAGGCCTGCCCTTGCCCCTGGAAAGCTGCCATTGAGGAGTGGCCTGCCTTTCCTTGGCCTGTGCACCTATAGGGTGGTCCTATACTCATCCATTTTCTTCATGTAATTCCTTCGTCTGCTCCCCAAACAGGAATTCACCCACAACAGGAAAATCCATGGCCTTAGTCTGGGTATCCCTGACAGGCTAGTACATCTGAGCCAAGCCATTCTGCGAAGTGCCACAGATGTAGCCATGACTCTTGATGACACATCATTTGAGTCCACTGCAGCATGGAATTGCACCTTGGATGCCTCAATACAATCAGCAGCCACCTGCTCCAGCTCCTTGGCAAGCTGGCCAGGGACCTGTCTTGCTAGAGCCATAACAGTATCCCATCTGGATTTCTGATATCTAGCAACATAAGCCATATAATTTGCCTGTCTGAGTCCCAAGGATGCTGCCATGTACTGTTTCTTTGCCATGGCATCAATCCTCCTGGAGTCCTTGTCAGTGGGGTGTGAAGCCAAGGGAATGTTTGCCTTGTCACAGGCTGCAGCCTGCACTACCCCAACATGGCTGCATTGTTGTGAAAGGAACTCCGTATCAGAGCCTGACAATGTGTACCTCTTGTCCATTCTCTTATCCACAGGAGATATAGTGTGAGAAGTTGTTAGAATTTTAAATGTCTGTTTCCCAAAAGATTTATGCAAGGGAATAGACTGTCTCCTAGACTCTGGGATATCCATCATTTCCACATAGTCAGGCTCCTCTTGATCATCCACAGCTTCCTCCATAGGGAGCTGGAGGGTTTCAGCCACTTTTTTATGAAAGATAAAATGAGAAGGGGACTCAGAAAGCCTAGGAGGAGACACTCCTTAAGGTCTGTCTGGGGAGATGTCTGGGTCAATGGGCACATCCGACTTTCAAATCCACATTCACTCTCCTCATACTCCTCTTCCCCCTCCTCCGGTTCATAATATTCCTCTAAATCACAGTCTTGAACCGGCCGAACTGGGCGCTTACCTGATGGCACCGGTTCGGTCGGAACCAAGGAAAGCGACTGGACAATTTGAATCGCTTTGGCTATCTCTTCAGCGGTTGGAGAGGAAAGTTTTGGCTCCACACCAGCTGATTTCCTAGTCCTTTTTGCTGGAACCGACCCCTCAGAGTTGGCTCTCCTCTCGCCCTGATCAGAGGGCACTCCCTCTGGTTCGGTTGGAACCAAACCGGGCTGGCCATCCGGGTCAGCGGAGTTTTTGGCCTCCCTTTCCCTGAGCCTACCAACTCTCTTTTCCAGGATAGCTGCAGGAAAATTTTTACAAATCTGGCAGTCTGCATTGAGGTGGTCAAACCCCAGACAATAAACACAGGTGGTGTGGGGGTCAGCCTTGGCAAAGGCTTCCCCACACACACTGCAGTGTTGAAACCCAGTGGGCCTGGTTTTTCTTTTGGGTTTCTCAGACATAGTGCCAGTCCTAACCAAACTTACCCGCTTATGGCAATCCGCTAGGCAAGACCCTCTTATCGGTTCCTCAACCGTGTCACGGGTCGTGAAAAAAAAAGAAATTCGCTTTTAGAACCGATAAGAACCGTAACTACACTCTAAATGACAGAATAAAATATTTTAACATAACCTGATCGGGTTCAAAGTGAACCGATAAACAGTTTACAAGTTCCACACAGAAGAGAAGTAATGTAAATCTATCTAGTACTCACAAATACCACAGACAGAGCCTGAACCGACCGGGTTATGATTTAAATTGGGCTCGAAAAACCAAGAAAACAATATTTAACCGACAAAATGAACTGAAAGCAGAAGAAGAAATCTCCGGGAGCAACTGTTCAGTGAGGCGGAGTAAAGAATCTGACGGTTTGAGTTTGAAGAACAACAGACAGAGTTTCAACCGAGCTCGAGCTCAGCATTCCATGCCTGGCATGGAAAGTTAACTCTTTCACCGCCGGAGCAGTTCGAAGGTTGGGACTCACTGTATATGTCAGAATATATATAGCAAGACTTCATGTTGTTTGAATGACTATCTCGGCGTCGACCCTCCAACCGCCTCAGTATCCCCCCCCCCCCGAGGAGGTGCAGCATAACTAAGCTAGAAGGACAGCCTAACAGAAACTGGATGTAAGATAGTCCGGATGACCTGTATAAGAAGGGTCAACAAAGAAGTCTTCACAGCCTAAAGATTGAGGGAGTAAAGACCAACAAAAGAGGTGAGCTCGGGGGATGGTGGGAGGGCGTGTGAATGAGTGGTGGAGACTTCGTCCAAGAAGATCAAGAATTACGGTAGGTACGTAATCTCCATATCTTCCTGGACATAAAGTTTCCACCACTCATTCACACTGATGAGAGAGTACCGAGCTAATAATCCCCCAAGAGGGCAGCAGGGGAGACTAAGAGTTCACAATTTAGGATAGAAGTCCGTTAAGGATGGTCCTGCCGAACGAAAGATGTCACCTGGCATGGACATCCAGGGCATGGTGCTTGACGAAAGTATGCACTGAGCTCCAGGTAGCCACACTGCAACTGTGTGCAATGGGCCCGCTGCGGATTTCTGCCAGGGATACCGCGACTGCTCTAGCAGAGTGGGTGTACACTCTGCCCTCCAGCTTAATCTGTGCCATGGAATAGCAATGGCGAAGGCATGCCACCAGCCATGCTGAAATGCATCTGATAGTGACATGTTGACCCAGCCGGGTCTCGCTTGAAGGAAACAAACAGTTGTTGAGCTTTGCAAATTTGTTTTGTTCTATCTAAATAGAAATGCAGAGCTCTTTTGACATCTAAGGAATGAAGAGTATGCTCTCCTTCATTTTGAAAGTTCGCGAAGTAGATAGGAAGGACTAAAGGTTGGTTTAGATGGAATTCTAAAACAACCTTTGGGAGAAAATTAGGGTGGGTCCTAAGAACTACTTTGTCCTTATGAAACACAGTATACGGAGGGTCTGTGACCAAGGCATGTATTTCAGAGACCCTGCGGGCCGAGGTAATGGCCACCAGGAAGGCTGTTTTCCAAGTGAGAAATTTCAGCTCACAGGTAGCTAGAGGCTCGAAAGGCTTTTGAGTAAGCATGTCTAGTACAAGATTAATGTCCCAGGCTACTACTGGATGTCTGATAGGGGGTCTGGTATGCAGAATTCCCTTAAGAAGCCTCTTAACCACAGGTAATTGAGCCAGTGACAAGGAAAGGACTGGCTCATGATAAGCTGAAATGGCACAAAGGTGAACTTTGTAGAGTATTGTAGATCTGAATTTGAAAGGTCTAAAAAGGTACTCTAGAACTTTATTTGGTGGGCAGGAAAAAGGATTCAAAGAGGATTTTGCGCACCAGAGAGATAAACGCTTCCATTTGGCTGTGTAAGTTTTTCTAGTGGCTGGCTTGCGCGCAGCCAAGAGAATATCTGAAACTCTGCGAGAAACACTGAACCTGTTCACTTCTATCTCTTCAGGAGCCAAGCATGAACGTGACGCGATCTCAGACTGGGATGGACCACAGGCCCCCCGAGTCAGAAGGTTCGTCTGAGGTGGAAGTGCTTTCGGAGGGGTTTCCGACATACTGTTGAGTAACTGAAACCATATCTGTCGAGGCCAAAAGGGAGCAATGAGAATCACTTTGTCCCCCTGGGACTCGAACTTGAGAAGCACCCTCTGAATTAGAGGAAGAGGAGGAAAGGCGTATAGAAAGCACTTTGTCCACTGCAGCCTGAACACATCCTGACAGAAAATGCCAGGCCCTGGATTTCTGGAGAAGAACAGAGGCAGTTTTGTGTTGAGTGGGGATGCAAAAAGGTCCAGGTCTGGAGTTCCCCACTCTGCGAATAGTGACTGAACTACGGTTGAGTTGAGAGACCATTCGTGAGGATCTGCCTCCGTTCTGCTGAGACGGTCTGCCAGTTTGTTCTGCACTTCCCGCAGGTAGACTGCCTGGATTAAAGCCTTGTGCTCCAAGCACCATTCCCACACTCTCATCGCTTCCCTGCATAAGGGGTAAGAGTGTGCACCGCCCTGCTTGTTGATGTAACACATCACTGCTTTGTTGTCCATTTGAAGGAGAATGTTCTTGTGACAGAGAATGTCCTTCAAAGCCCGGACTGCATAAAAGACGGCTCTCATTTCTAGGACATTTATATGAAGCTGGGACTCATCTTGAGTCCATGTACCTTGGGTGTGGAGAGTCTGACAGTGAGCTCCCCACCTCATCAGGGACGCGTCTGTGGAAATGGAGATCTGGTGATCCAGGGGAGCAAAGGGATACCCTTCCAGAAGGTTGTCCTCTAGTGACCACCAGGCGAGTGACCTCTTCAGAGGTTCTGTCACCTTGATGAGAAAGGACTGAGGGTGAGTGGCTGGGGACCACTGAGCATCCATTGAGAGGTTCTCATGTGGAGGCAAGCTAGGGGTACAGTGAACACCGAGGATGCCATGAGACCCAGCATTCGTTGCATCGAGATCACTCGAACCGAGCTGTTATCTCTGATGTATCGGGCCATCTGTAGGATATCGCTCCTTCTGTCCTCTGGAAGAAAGGCTTTGGCACAGGAGGTGTCCAGTAGAGTTCCTATAAAAAGGAGCTTCTGGAGGGCTGTAACTATGATTTCTTGAGATTCAGCAGAACCCCCCATGGACGTGAGAAAGTCTGAGGCCGTGGATACGGCGTTGAGAGTTCCTTGCCTGGAAGGACTTGCTAGAAGCCAGTCGTCCAGATATGGGAACACTTGTATTCTGATCTTTCTGAGGTGCGCTGCGAGAATTGCACAACACTTTGTAAAAACTCGCAGCGCCGAGGACAGCCCAAAGAGCAGGACTCTGAACTGATAAATGTTGGCCCAAAGCCACGAACCTTAGGTGTTTGTGATGCTTTGGGTGAATAGGAATATGTTGGTAAGCATCCTGCATGTCCAGGGAGGCTAACCAATCGTACTGATGAAGCAAAGGTAACAGGGTTCATAGTGATATCATTTTGAACTTCTCCTTGGGAAGAAATTTGTTCGATTTTCTGAGGTCCAAAATGGGGCACATGACCTCGGTTTTCTTTGGAACTATAAAGTAATGGAAGTTGAACCCTGTGTTCCGTTGATCCAGCGAAACTATTTCTACTGCCCTGTTGTTCAGAAGGCTTTGTATTTCGGAAGCGAGAAGTTCTGACTGAAGTACTGACAGCCTGGGTTGTCGTTTGGGGGGACGATCCGGAGGGGTCACTGAAAGATTGAGGAATACCCCTCACGGATTATCCAGAGGACCCATTTGTCTGATGTTATGAACTTCCACCAGCTGTAGAATTGAGTCAGACAATCTCCCACTGCTGAGGAAGAGTCCCCCTCGGGCAGCTGAGGTGGGACTTGGGCCAGAAACTCAGAAGGTGGCACTGGGCGCTTTGAGCTCTTGTGCTTTCTGTTGCATTTTCTTTTGAGGCTGAGGGGCTTGGTTTTTATTAAAACCTCCCCTGCCTTTGCCTCGAAAGGACTGACAGTTGTGAAACTGGCGCTTATTAACACCCCCCACCCCCGAGAAGGGGCGGGAGTGGGTTGAGCCAATTTAATGGCAGACCTAGTCTTTTGTGTGGCCTCTAGAGTTTGTTCTACTTGAGGACCGAAGAGATACACACTGTTGAAGGGTAACGCCATGACCTGTTGCTAGGCATCATTCGTGAAGCCTGAAATCTTGACAAGATAATGGTACAAATGCCCGCCGCCGCTCGGGAGGTAGTATCGAAAGTGTCCATAGCTGCTTTAACCTGCTGGTTGTTGGACTCGATACCCCTGGTTATGGTTTGATGAAGCTCTGAATTAGTATCAGACTCTGCTAGAGCTTCTACCATTTTTTTGAGTGCATGCCAAAGGATATACTCATATTGAGAGAAATAGCCCTGGTAGCTGGCAATTCGCATACCCAGAGTGGATGCAGCAAAGACTCTCTTACCTAAAGTATCTGTCTTACGAGATTCTTTGTCTATAGATTGGGCTGTAGTAGCCTGAGGGAGAACGATCTTATCATTCTCTGCCAAGACTACAATAGGGTCCACAATGGCTTGGAAGGCTAAAATGGGTTGATCCTTGGGAGCAGCATACTTTCTATCTATGGACTTAGCCACAGAAGGAATGAGAGCAGGATTATTTCTTACCATCTGAGAAAGTGTCTCAAAGGAAGGCTGTACCGGTGAAGTTAAATCCATAGGGATGTCCGGGACATGAAGGTATTGGAGTCTTACAAGCTTCCCAGGATCGATATCCGTAGTCTGGAGAGAAAAGAGTGGAATTCAAAGTTTTCAGCAGAGACTTAAATGACAGGTCCTCGACCACAGGCTCTGCAATAGGATTAGATCCTGCTCCTTCCACGTCATCATCCAGCCTAAGGTCTGGGTCAGGCTCAATATCATCTCCTGACAGCCCAGGAGGGACTGTATGGACAGGAAAGGAGTGAAAATCAGAAGGAAAAGGGTTCAGATTTGAGAAGCCCTGAAGAGTGGAAGGTGTCACACCAAGTCTCGGCGCTGAAGAGCACGGCGCCGACAAGTCGTACGGCGCTGAGGATGGTGCCGAAAGGCCGCACGGCACCGAGGATGGCGCTGAAAGGCCGCATGGCACCGAAAACAGCACCAGAAGGCCGCACGCCACCAAGGACGGTGCTGAAAGGCTGCAAGGCGCCGAGGGTGGCACCGACAATCCCAACGGCACTGAGAACGGCGCCGACAGACGCATGGATGCCGAGGGTGGCGCCGAGCGACCCTTCGACACCGAAACCAACTCAGGGTTCCGAAAACTAAGGTTTGAGGAGAAAGGAAGAAAGAATACCAGGAGATAGAGGCATCGTGTGTGGCCTCGCCTGCGCGCAGCCATGTTGGGGGGTACCTGAGCATGGAGTCGATGGCACTCAAGAAGGCACTGCGTGACTAGGAGGCTCAACTGCCCTACCCGACTCTCTTGAAGGGTCCGAGGACCCTGGAGTGATCAGGCCAGGCAGCTGGACCAATCTCCGAGCCCACTGCTCCATCAGAGCAGCCCACTGATGAAACTGCTCATCTGAAGCCCTACCAGAAGGCGGGGAAGGGCTCCGATGTCAAAGAGGTCAGTGACCGGAAAGAGAAATCGGCGACTCCAGAGGAGGAGACCGACAGCTGACCCCAATGATCGGCCGTTGATGCGCAGACATACCAGAGGGCGACCTGGAGTGATGCCTTCTCCTTTTTGACCTGTGGGCTGAAGAAGAGCTCGAGGCCGAACAGTGCCGAGAATGCGACCGTTTTCTTTTATGCTTCTGGGGGGACCGCTCCTCCCCTCAGGCACTGGACCGTCCGTTGTTAGACCCCTCCTCCGGAGAGGGCGGCGGACTGGACCCAGCCCGGCTGACTGAACAGCTTTCATACGAAGTCTCCCTACTGTCACCTGACCCGCTCATGGTCTACTCCATCAATGTAGGCTGAGACTTCTTTCTTGTAATAAGAATAAATTATAGTAAGCATTACTTGTTGGAGAAATACTACAAAATAATAAACTGAAAACTATGCTGCTAGTTTGAAGTTTGACTCCCGGCGGATGAGCGCCGTCGTCACTGTAGCGCACTCAACGGCGGGAAAAAAGGAACTGAGGCGGTTGGAGGTCGACGCCGAGATAGTCATTGCCGCATGAGCAGAGTCTCGCGGCCCCATCTCTGGCGCCGACCTTCTTGCAAAAAAGTTTGCTCCCGCTGGGTCCTAGTGCCTCCGGTGTAGATCCCCATCAGTGTGAATGAGTGGTGGAGACTTTATGTCCAGGAAGATCTACCGCCCTATCTCCCTCCTCCCTGCACTTGCAAAGCTTCAAGAACCTGGTGCTTGCCCAACTTACCTCCTTTCTCTCCGACACAGATTTCTTTACACCATTCCAGTCCAGCTTCAGGAAGGGCCACTCCACAGCATCCTCCCTGCTAAGACTCACTGACTCCATCCTCCACGGTATGGATAGAGGGATGTTCTCCTCGGCTATATCTGTCGACCTCGCCAAAGCTTCTGACACAGTCTCCTACCCTACCCACTGTTGTTAACAAGCCTCTTGGAAGCAGGCCTCTCTATCTCTGCCTCAAATTGGTTCAGTGCCTACCTCACTAAAAGAACACAATCTGTGAAAAATGCTGATGTCACATCCTCCCGCCTCCCTATGACTACCGGCATCCCCCAAGGTTCGGTGCTCGATCCCATCTTGTTCTCATTTTTTCTCAACAACCTGCCAAAAGTTTGCACAAAATCTTCTATACCCATGTACGTGGATGACACTGTCCTATTCTCCACTGGTGCAACCCATGCAGAAGTAACATCCAACCTCCAGTCGGTCTTTGATAAGGTCCAACGCTGGTTCATCTCGCATCAACTCGAATGCTAAAAAAAACAGTCACCATGTCTTTCGGCACTAGACAGCGGTTATACCGACTCCCCAGCCTCCCCTCCTTCTGCACGCTGGACGGGACAACCCTGGAGGACGTCACCTCCTTCCTGTATCTAGGGGTATAGCTCGACCGTCATCTTAACTTCTCCGACCATATTGACGCAATTATCCAAAAACTACGCCCCAAGCTTGGAGCCCTCTACCGGAACCGCTCCAGCCTCCCCTTCTCGACTAGATGGGAACTAGTATAGAAAATGATCCTCCCTTCCCTCGACTACTGAGACATCGTCTATAGTGCGGCACCTTTATCCATCTTGTCTAAACTGGACCCTATTTTCAACGCATTCTGCCGTTTCACTCTAGATGCCTCCCCCCCGTTCCCACCACTGCGACCTTTACCGCTCCCTCGCTGTCCCTTCCCTAGAAAATCGTCGCAGACTGCACTGCGCCAAGTTTGCCTCTAATTTCTGGCTTGGCGCTCTCCCCTCCTACCTTTCCTCGCTACTGATGATGGCTCCCACTCCCCCTCATACCCTCAGGTACTCTGACTCCCACCTACTAAATATTCCAAGTCGTAAGACCTCTGCTGGACAAACTGCCTTCTCGTACAGACTCCCGAAACTCTGGAATGCTTTCCCCCCTCAAATTCTTCATTGTTCCTCTACCGGTTCCCTAGCAACTGCGCTGTCAAACTACTTCGTTGCTAGCTGTGCCTCTGCACGTAACTAATCTCTCCCTTTTCATATCTTCCTTGCCCAACCAGCGGCACCGCACTATCCATGGCTGCAGGCGTATACACTTACCCGCACACGCCCTGGTCTCTCTTTGGCCAGTCCAGCTCAATCTTATAACAAATCCACAGCACCAATTTTGTACTCCATTTATGCAAACGCGCACTGTATTTAATTTGTTTTGCTGTACATGTTAGTTTTACTGAGCTATCTTTAGCTATCAAATACTACTCCTGTGCAACTGCCAAATTGTAAATTATATAAATATATGCATTGTCATTACATTATTGTGATAATTATATGTATGTTGCTAAAATGTTTGATAACCTGTGTGTTATCCACCCCCTTTTTCCCCTCCCCCTGGTCGCACCGGGAGACGAGCATCGTTTTGCTCAGTGTGCCTTTCTTGGTGAATCAATTCAATAAATAAATAAATAAATTGTAACTGTAACATTACTGATGTAACCTTATTACTGCACGCTCCTCATTCTCTTCCTCCCAGAACACATCTGGAACTGAGCCATGTAGCTCAGCATGTTTTTCCTGGTGGAACTCTTGAAATAAATACATAAATAAATATACATTATATGAAGTATATACACTTTTAATTTTAAAACTAAGACAAAGTACCAAAAAGGTTATCTTGGCACAAAGTTTCAGAAAAATCTCAACACTAGATTTGTTTGAGAGGAAATGTCTAGTAAAATGAGCATGTTGGGTTCCCTGCTCTACTCCTACAAAACTGCTGCTGAGAAATCAAGAAAATACCTAAAACAACTGCTTTTGTGGCGCCCCCACCCTGAGATCCTCTGGGTCTCACCATTACTCCTTTAGTCTGCTCTTCCCCTAAAGCAAACAGACTATATGATAAAGCCCCTCCCACTGTACTTCAATTAGCACTCTAGGAGATCCTGTAAGATTAAAAGCCTTCTGCAACTTCAGTAACTGGGAGATGTCTGGGCATTACAGCTTTCTGTGCTGCAGCTTTTGGGGCCAGTGTAGCACTGAGCAATTTAGCAAGCACAACATAAATGGTAAACCTAATGCCAATTTAAATTCAAAAGCATTTAATTGAAAGAAATAGCTTATCATTTTTTTTTTTTTTTTTTTTAATAAAATTGGAACGAAAAACCTAGCAATGTGATTGGCAACCTCCGCTTACATGGCAATGTAGTGAATCATCTCACCATTGGGTAGTGCAGGGGACTCTACTTATATCATACACGCTTAGTATGGATAGACGCTTATTGCGGACAAAAACTGAAAACACAAACCACTGCCAAAGACTGCCTGTTATTGTAGATTATAATGGCCAGCTATAGTGGACACCACAGTACCTAATGAGGTGTTAAGTAAGCAATAAGACACAACGGGGTGTGTGTTAGGCAGCTCTAACGCATGGCTAGGGGGCGTACTGAGGCACAAGGCTGCAGGCCAAGTGTGTCCAATCCCCTAACCGTGTGTTAAAACTGTCTAATGCACATCCCCGAAGTGGCTTATTGCGCTTATAAAATGGGTCTGTGTATTCTAAATGGGGTTTCTAGATTTAGCCGTGCATCAGACATTTCTAACGCCATGGCTGACAACCAATCAGACTGCTTGAAATCCTTTGCCCATTTTATAATCAGCCATCCTAACTGGCACTAATGGGCTGACAACATCCTCCAACATCCCCAACCTGCTTCCAGGCAGGCCACTACGTTATGCTGAGCTTCCCGTTGCCATCTAGACAAGGTGCTAATGAGGCTCCGATGGGCTGCAAACATCCCCTGATCCACTTCAATGCGCTGTTTTGATCCGCACTGTTTTAACCCCAACAACCCCATACAATGCTGAATCTGATAACTTTAAGGTAAATTATGGTTACCTATGCAGTCAGGACTGGCAAGTGGGTAGGTTCTTATTAGCTGACCGAATTCTTTAGCCCCCCATGGTTTTCTGCCCCCGCTGCTTCTTAATGCACAAGGTAAAAACTGGCAAAAATCAACTATAGCGCCGAATCTCTGGAGGCAGGCTTGTTTTAAAATTTATGGTAAACACTGGTACTGGTAGGTGGGTAGGGTCTTATTTCCTATATCTTTAGTCTCAAAGGTTTTCTATCCCCACTTCTTCTTGATGCACAAAGTCACAGTGTGTGTCTGTCACTGTATCTAGCCCCATATTAAGCTACGCAGCAAAAAACTGGCAAAGACTGACTACAATGCGGAATCTCTGTCTATAATCAATCTTACAACTAAACTGTGTTTATAATTAATTGTAAAAATCTCATATTCGGCTATTTCAGACGATACCTGTAATGGGCCAAAGTGTTGTGCCACAAGGTAGTCCACTGCAAGCGGCTTGCACTGTATAAACAAACTCCTACATCTTAGAAATGACAAAAGTGGGCCTGCAGCTCCACCATGATGTTTAAAAATGTTTTCTATTGGCCTCAAAGGATCTGAATGGAGCATCTTTCTCAAAGCTGATTTCCCAATTTTATATCAGATTTTGGTACTGATTGATGCCTGGGTTCAACTAATAAGAACCTTGTTAGCTGAACCCTGGCATCAATCAGTACCAAAACCCGATATAAAATCGGGAAATCAGCTTTGAGAAAGACGTTTCATTCAAATGAATGGAGCACTCTCCCTATAGACACTTCACAAAACATCAGCGCATGGGGGCGATCACAGAGTCAGGAAGATGAAAGGGATCATGCCACCAGTCCCTTGGAGGCAAATTATGATCACTTCCGTTCCTTTGGGGGCGAACAGAAAACATTTTTAAACATCATGGTGGAGCTCCCATTGAGGAAAGGGAGCTTCGTATTTCTGCTTTTTAGCAGAAAGAAAATGCAGGAAAAGTTCACTGTAAATAGTTGATGACATCCTAGCGAAAGCATAAAAAGTAAAATAAAAACATGCACAATCCTGCATTTATTTCACATAGTCCCTATATTTATTTTCCCCTCTTTCTTTATCACATAGGACAGCAGCTTGAAAACAGGAGCCAAGGTTCAGAGGAACAAAAAGCTTTGACTGGCCGGAGCGCGAGCTGCTTCCTCCTTGAACGCATTCATCTGTTCCAGCTGTTCGGCGGATCCCGGAGCTGTGGAAACCGCCCACCTCGCCCCCTTTGATTTCACTGATGGGTTCCTTTTCTCCGGTCTCCCAGCTTCAAGCATGCCTTGCGGTCATCCAGGACATTGGGATGGAAAGCCAGGCAAAAGCTGCACGACGAGGTGTCATGACCGACACCTAGGCAGTAGACGCACGTGAGGTGAGGATCGGTGCGCGACATCTTCTGGCCGGAGGGGCACCGGCGAAGTCCGGGGGAAGATTTTTCCTCCATGGTAAATGTGACGAAAGTGCAATCGCTAACTCTAACGAATTTAATTTTCGGTAAAAACCGATGGTTAGAATCCAGGGCCTACGATATGCTGAGAGCATGAGGGAACCTGTATCTTCCAGCGGAAAGGAAGATCTGGCGTCATGGGGCGGAGCCAAGGTATATACCACCTGGGTGGGTGGGAAAAGCCAGCTTGAAGACTTTTGGCAAGATTTAAACTGGAAGAGGACATGCCAAGAAGTGTGGATGAACAACACATATCCATGCTCCTAGAACAGGTTACTCACCTGTAACATTAGTTCTAGGAGTGGTATATGTTGTTCATCCACACTCTTTGGCATGTCCCCTTCCACTTTAAATCTTGCCGAATCTTCAAGTTAGCTTCCTCCACCCACCCGGTGGTACAACACTGGCTCCGCCCCCATGACCTCAGATCTTAGCCCACTGAAGCCAGGTGTTGTGCGTCCGCAGCCGGGGAGGTCAGGTGGGTCCGTGTGGATGAACAACATATACCACTCCTAGAAAGTACAGTTACGTAAGAACTTACCGTAACAGTAGATCTTTGAGAGAGGTTCCTTCAGTAGGTCATCACATATAGGACTGGCGCCACCTGCCGTCGGGTCGCATGTCAGACTTTTCTAGCCATCCCCGACGGGAGACCGCCCACCCGACGTCAGTGTGACTGTATATAGTTGGCAGTCCCCATGCCCGCCCTCCAGTTCTCCCGCCGGAACCAAGAAGAGGCCTGACAGCAGGAGCGAACAGGATTTGGAGACCCTGTAAAACATAAAATGAGGGGAAGGAGGGAGGGAAAAATATGACCTACTGAAGGAACCTCTTTCGAAGATCTACTGTTACGGTAAGTTCTTACGTAACTGTACTATCTTACTTCGAGAGGGTTCCTTCAGTAGGTCATCACATATAGGACCGAGTCCCAAGCAGTCCCTCCAAGGAGAGACCGAGAGAAACTAGGGAGGTGGAAACAACTCCAACAGAAAGGAACTGGGGTCGTCTAGGACAGTAGACCCTGCAGGATGGCTAGGCCAAAGCCAGCCCTCTGCCTAGAAGCAATGTCCAGACTATAATGCTTGGTAAATGTATGGACAGAACTCCAAGTAGTGGCAGCACAAATATCAGCAGTAGAAACATTCCGTAGGAAGGCTGCGGAAGCAGCCATGCCCCTAGCAGAATGGCCTCTGATGGAACCCGGCAGAGGTTTATAGTACTTCTGGTAACAGAATCTAATGCAGTTGCCCAGCTATTTGGAAAGGCTCTGCTTAGAAACTGGTTTGCCCTTCGATCTCGGGGCGAAAGAGACAAACAACTGGTTGCAAGAGCGAAGCTCTTTAGTCCAGTGTGTATAACACTGGAGAATCCGATGGACATCCATCGTGTGAAGGAGTGCCTCACCTCTGTTAGAGGGGGGCGGGTAATACACCGGAAGCTCTACTGATTGGTTCAGCGTGGCTTCCGACACCACCTTTAGGAGGAACCTTGGATAGGTTCTAAGGACCGCCCAGTCCCGATGGAAAATTAAGTAAGGCTCCTTACGGACTAGAGCGTGAAGCTCCGAAATCCTTTGGGCTGATGTGATGGCCACCACAAAAAGCACCTTCCAAGACAGGAAGCACAGATCACAGCTCACAGCAAGCTCGAAAGGAGGACGGGTGAGCTTTTCCAGGACGAAGTTCAAGTCCCAAGGTGGAGTTGGGCTGCGGATGGGGGGTTTCGGATGGAGAATTCCTTTCAGAAAGGTTTTAGAAACTTCCAACTGGGCCACGGGTTTACCATCCACTAGCTCGTGGTACACTGAAATAGCTGATATATGTACCTTTAAGGAAGAGTAAGACAGACCAGAGTCTGACAAGTGAAGGAGGTATTCCATGACCTGCAGGGGCGAGCAAGAGAAGGGGTTCCAGCCCTTTGCGGTCGCCCATATGGAAAACCGCTTCCACTTCATGGTGTAAGTGGAATGGGTAGAAGGTTTTCTGGCCTCAATTATGACCTGTGCAACCCAAGAAGAAACCCTGAAACGGGATGTTGCTATGTCTGCAGGAGCCATGCATGAAGATGCAGGGTCCTGAGCCCCGGGTGAACCAGACGGCCTTGATCCTGAGTAAGGAGGTCATGAATCACTGGAAGTGGAACCAGTGGTTCTGTGGAAAGCTGCTGAAGCAGCGGGAACCAGATTTGTCTCAGCCAGAGAGGGACAATGAGGATCATCCTTGCCCTCTCCACCTGAAGCTTGAGAAGAACCCGCTGCAGAATGGGAAACAGAGGGAAAGCGTACAAGAATTTCCCTGTCCAAGATGGGAGACAATGCGTTGCTCCAGAGAGCACCTTGCCCTGGATCGAGCAAGCAAAACTTGGAAAGTTTTGCGTTGGATTGGGAGGCGAAGAGGTCGATTACCGGACGCCCCCAATTTCGGAAAATGGATTCCGCCACTTCCTGATGCAGTTCCCACTCGTAAGCTAGGGTTCGAGATCTGCTGAGACTGTCTGCCAGGATGTTTAGAACACCTGGCACATGCACAGCCACTAGGGCCAGATGTTGCTGGACTGCCCAGTTCCACACCCTGGTCGCCTCCCTGCAAAGAGGGTACGACTGGGTTCCACCTTGTTTGTTGATGTACCAAACTACCGACATGTTGTCCATTTGGCTCAGCAGTGTTCCCTTCGGAAGGAGGGTCTGAAAGGTCTGTAACGTGTATAGGACTGCCCTGAGCTCCAGAACATTGATGTGGAGAGAAATCTCCAAGCCAAACCAAAGTCCCTGGGCCTGATGTTCCCCCAGATGAGCACCCCACCCCATGTTCGAGGCATCTGTGGTGAGGGTAGCTGCTGGTGCAGAGTTCGAAGGAAGTCCTAAGGAAAGATTGTGGGGATCAATCCACCATTGCAAATCTTTCTGAACTGCTGAGGAGATCAGAACCGGATGGTCCAGATCGTCAGAAGCTGGTCCCACTGCACACACAAGGACCACTGAGTGATCCTCATGTGGAGCTTTGCTAGGGGAACGGTAGTGATGGAGGCCGCCATCAGGCCCAGAAGGTGGTGGATTTCCCGGGCCAGGACAGTCCTGCTGGAAGCCACCTTGGAGGCCTGATGGATAAGAGTCTCCACCCTGTCTGGAGGAAGGATGGCTCTGCACTGGACCGTATCCAGGACTGCCCTGATAAACTGGAGTTTCTGGGCCGGGATAAGGGATGACTTAGGCATGTTGACCGTGATCCCTAACCGGTTGAACAAGTCCAGTGCAAAGGAAAGAGCCTCCAGCAAGGAATCCCTGGACGGGGCTGCAATCAGCCAGTCGTCCAGGTAAGGGAACACCGCAATACCCCGGCGGCACAGGAACGCCGCTACCACCGCCAGGCACTTGGTAAAAACCCGTAGTGCCAAAGGCAGACCAAAGGGGAGCTCCCAGCACTGGAAGTGTTCCCCTTGGAAGCGGAAATGCAGGAATTGGCCATGGCCGGGGAAAATAGGGATATGTAGGTAGGCAGGCTGTATATCCAGGGCGCAGAGCCAGTGGTTCTCCATGAGGAGAGGAAGGAGGCTCTGGAGAGTCAGCATACGGAACTTTTTGTACTCGGCAAACCGGCTGAGCTGACTCAGATCGAGTATGGGTCAGACGTCCCCAGTCTTTTTTGGAACCAAGAAAAAATGGGAGTAGAATCCCTTTCTGTCTCTATGTCTCTTTGCAGATGACACAAAGATCTGCAACAGAGTTGATGCACAAGGTGGGGTGGAAAGGATGAGAAGGGACTTGGCAAGGTTAGAGGAATGGTCAAATGTATGGCAGCTTAGATTCAATGCTAAGAAGTGCAAGGTAATGCACCTGGGAAACAAAACCCAGGGAAGAGTACACAATGGGGGTGAGATACTAACAACAACAAAAATGGAAAGGGACCTGGGGTAGTCATATCAGATGACCTAAAGGTGGGCAAGCAATGTGAGAGGGCAGCAAGGAGGGCTAGGGGATACTGGGATGCATAGGAGAGGCATCACCAGCAGAAAACAGGAAGTTGTTATCCCTCTGTACAGACAGTTGGTGAGACCCCATCTGAGTACTGCGTGCAGTTCTGGAGACCCAATCTCCGCAAGGATATAGACAGGATGGAGGCTGTCCAGAGAACGGCAACTAAAATGGTGCAGGGCCTGCACACGAAGACATATGAAGAGAGACTTAAGGAGCTGAATATGTATAGCCTCGAGGAAAGGAGAGAGGGGGGACATGATAGAAACTTTCAAGTATCTCAAGGAATCAACAAAGTCCAAGAGGGCAGCATCTTTCAAAAAAAGAGGTGTGCAAGAACAACGGGCACAATGTGAAGATAGAAGGCGGCTCAGAGGTAATTTAAGGAAGTATTTTTTCACAGAGAGGGTTGTGGATGCATGGAATGGCCTTCCGGAGGAGGTTGTGGAGTCAAAAACAGTGGTGGAATTCAAGCATGCATGGGACAATCATAAGGCAATTCTAGGGGGTGGGGGTAGGAAGAAGTAGGCTGCTGGTTAACTAGGATCTGCAGCTTATCCAATAGGTAGGGAAATGGGCAGACTGGGTGGGCCAAGTGGTCCTTATCTGCCATCAAAATCTATGTTTCTATGTTTCCCCTTTGCCCTGAGGGGATGCGCTCAATCCTTTCTTTTAGCGAGAGCGAATTTACCTCCTCGCGAATGAGAAGTGCCTGGTCCCGAGAGTACGAGGTCACTTCTGCGGATCATTTCCCAGGGGGAACTCCAGGAGCTCTATGGTGTGGCTGATGGACACCAATTGCAGGACTCACTCACTGGAGGTAATCGCCCTCCACTCCTGCACGTGGTGGGCGAACCTGCCCCCGTCACAAGACTGAAGAAGCAGTGGGGCCGGGGAGTCAAGAAATGGCAGGACGTTCAGAGGGAGGGCCTCCTGAACGTCTCTGATTCTTGGAGGCAGGAGGGGTGGCTGTACCCATGGCCTTACGCTTCCCTTGGCGGCACGCCTGAGCGTTCTTCCTCTGCCTCCAGGTACTTTTCTGAAAGGGCTGCTGCTGTTGTTGTTGAGCACCCAATCAGTTCATCGACCTAACAAACCTAAGAGCAACTCCTTTGTCCTGTAGGTCCGTTATAATATCTTTGGTGTCCCCTCCAAAAAGGACAGAGCCCCTGAAAGGGGCATCTTAAATCGCCGAATGGACCTCGTTAGCGAGGCCCGAAAGGCGAAGGCAGGAGTGCCGTCTAAGGGCAATGGCAGTTGCCGAGGTACGGGCCACAGCGTCAACGTAATCGTAAGTGGCCCGCAGAGCATGCCTGCAGGAGATCTTGGAGAGGTGGAGATCCTTGGCAAGCTCCTCCTTGAGAGGCGAAGGATCCATAGATTGGACCTTCGTCTCTAACCTGGCCATAGTCGCTTTTTGGTGGGACACCATGTGGGCCACGTAACTGAGGGACCAAAGGGCACATGTGGCCAAGGAGTAGACCTTTTTCCCAAACTGGTCCATCTGCCATGACTCCTTGTCCGGAGGAGTAGTGCTCATGTGCTTAGGAGCAGAGGAGCGATCATGAGCCACTGAAATGACTACAGAGTCAGCCTTAGGATGAGACTTTAAGAAAGGGGCATCCTTCGGCATCCGGTCAAGTCTGTCCGCCCATTTGGGGACAGTCGGAACAGACTGAGGCATCTGCCAGATGGTCGTGGTGAGGTCTTGATGGGGGCCCATCCACAGAGGAACTGAGACAGGAGACAGAGACTCCAAGTCTAGGTGTTCCGCGAGCCTCTCTCTCTCTCTCTCATTGGGTCCTGTTCTTCTGACTCCCCGTCGAAGTAGTCTCTCAAGGCCCTCAAGAGGTCCGAGAAGGAAGGGTCCTCCAGCGGTGATTTCGGCGAGGCCTTGCCTTTCGGTTCCTCGGGGATCTCCTCCTCCGAGGAATCTTCCCTCCCGTCTGAGCTGTCATCATCCGCCTCCTCAACAGGACGACGAGAAAAATCTGGAAGGGAAACGTCCTGCTGAGTCTTCCCCGAGATGCGGACCGTTAGAAGCGAGCTGTTCGGGAAAGGGGACCTAGGAAGCTGCAGTTGTGGGAGTCTAGTTTCCAGGTCCGAAACCAGCTCCGACCTAGCCCCCTGCCACCAAGACTGTATTAGGGTCTTGAAATCCGGAGCAACCGGGGTGGGGTGACTGGTGGGGGATAATAACCCTGAGGTCCCTTGTAGTGGGAATAGGGGTTAAATCCCTGGCAGAACTGTCCCAGATGACTCCAATCGGGAGTGGAACCCCCCAGGTAAGGATGCCCAGGATACCCGTTTGGGTAATGGGGGACAGTATGGGGTCAGGTGTAAATCCCCATCGGAACCCACGTCGGACCCGCTGTGGTATAAATCTAAGGAGGGTCCGGCATCGGGACAGTCCATGTCAGAGGAACTAACATCGGCACTGGCGCTACCCGATCCGGCGCCAGAAGGGGATCTGACGTCAGAGGGGCCAGCATTGGTACCGGACGAAGGGGCTCAGACGTTGGAGTCGGGTCTGGCGTTGGGGCCAAAGGCAGAGAGGCCTGACGCCGTCCCGGCAGGGCAACTGTCATCGATTGCCGGGCGCCTGAAGAGGGGCCGCAGTCTCGCCACGCTGCGAGCGGCCCCCACGGAAAGGCCATCCGCCGAGGGAGTCTCCTGCGCATGGATCCCGACAGGGGAGCGTGGAGAGGAACCCAACGTATCAACAGGTTCAAGGGCATCTCCGTCGCCATTGGCAGACGTGTCTGCGGGAGAATGCGAGGACACGGGTGAAGAAGGAGGAGGAGGGAGTGGGCTTCTCTCCCTCAGGTCTCGCTGGACGTCGAGTGTGGCGCCGTTAGGCCCCGACGGGGGAACTGAGCCCGTGTAGTCATCAGAGACAGCCAACTTAGCAGGCGGAGTTGGGCGGTCAGGGGTGGAACCCCCAGTCAACTTATCGAATGGAGCTGGCAGCTGCTCACCGGGAGCAGACTTTACCGCCGCCAGCGGTTCCCCGGACGAGCTAGGGGCTGACTTACCGCTGAGGTAGCGCGTCGCCGGAGGAGCCAATGATCGACTTATCCACTGGAGTTTTGTCAGACTTACCGTCCGGTTTCTTGGGTGGCAGCTGGGCCTTACTTGTTGAGGGCCTGATGTCATCCGCGGACCGAGCCCACTCCCTAGACTTCTCATTGTGTTTTTTAGAAGGGGAAGATTTTTTTTAGACAAGTCCCTAAGCCGATCCATCTTTTTCTCTAGAGAAAGTAGGCGGGCTTTGAGCAGGTGGGCCTCCAAAGCCTGCTGTCTCCATTTTTTCGTGGCCTGGTTGAAGGACTGGCAATCAGGGCAAGAGGAGACTGGATGGTCTGGGCCTAGGCAGATGACGCACTTCGGATGACCGTCTTTGAGCGGGATCTGGGTGCCACATGATGAGCACTTCTTAGGAGAAGACATCAAAAAAAAAAAAAAAGTTTTGGAAGAATAAAGCAGCGGGGATTGACAGAACGAACTTTCTAAATTGCAATGGAAGTCTGCGGAGCGATTGACATGAGGCGACGGTGGGAAAGAACTGGAGGGCAGACGTGGGGACTGCCCACTATATACAGTCACACTGACGTCGGGTGGGTGGCCCTCATCAGGGATTGCTAGAAAAGTCTGCCGTGCGGCCTGACGCCAGGTGGCGCCAGTCCTGTATGTGATGACCTACTAAAGGAACCATCTCGAAGTAAGATCTACTGTTACAGGTGAGTAATCTGTTCTTCTAGGAACGTGGATATGTTGTTCATCCACACTCTTTGGCAGACTCCTAGCAGTTCTCCGGGAGGAGGGAGGCAAGGTGCACACCCCCTATTTGGGAAACAAAGACTGGACAACTGAGGCCCCAAAACCAGCATCCCGGCGTGACTCAAGGTCGATGTGGGAATGGGTAATGAAAGTGTTTGCAGACTTCAAGGTAACAGCCCGTCAGATTTCCTGGATAGGGATGTCCCTGGAAGCAGCCACCAATGCAGCGGTATGGCGGGTAGAATGAGCTCTTATCCCTCTGGGAAGCTACCTGCCCGCCAACTCATAACACAGACCTATGCATGATGTAATACATCTTGCAATAGTCCGCTTTGCTGCAGGTCTGCCAGAAGTAGCTTCAGCGTAGGTGACAAACAGCTGGCGAACCTCACCCCGAATTTCCACCGTCCTTTCCTTGTAATAGGAGAGAGCACATCTTGGGTCCAAAGTATGGAGCCTGTACTCGGCCTCCGAGGTGTAGTTAGGGTAATAAACCGGCAGACTTAACACCTGGTTAAGGTGAAATTCTGACACCACCTTTGGAAGGAAGGAAATTCGGGTGGGGGGCATAGGACAACCTTGTCCCTGTGGAAGACCAGATAAGGGAAGTCCACCGAAAGCACCTGGAGCTCCCCTGTCCTTCTGGCAGACATGATAGCCACCAGCAAGGCCGTGTTCCATGACAATGTGACAAGGCACACTTGTGCATTGGTTCGAATGGCTTGCCCGTGAGCTTTGCCAGTACCAGCAGAAGATCCCACAGAGGTGGAGGTTCACGCACTGGAGAGAATATGTGATCCAGGCCTTTGAAAAAGTGTCTGACCACTGTCTCCTGCGCCAACGTCAGCTGACCAGCCCGCGCCCGGTAAGCAGAGATGGCTGCCAGGTGCACCCTAAGGGTCAATGACCGCAGACCCCCTTTGGAGAGAGACCAAAGGTAGTTAAGAATGTTAGCCACTGGACAGGACAAAGGGTCCAGGCCCTTGTCCTGACACCAAATGGAAATCCTTTTCCATTTGAAGGTGTAACATTTCCTGGTCGATTTCTTTCAGGATGCCTCCACGACGGTGAAGACATTCTCGGAAAGATCCAAAGCCTGGAACTCTAGCCGCTCAGGTACCAGGCTGTGAGGTGCAGGGATTGAAGGTCCGGATGGAATACCTTCCCCTGGTTCAATGATATCAGGTCCGGGCGTGTACAAAGCTGCTCCGAGGCCCTGCAGCTGAGGCTGAGGAGATCTAGATACCAGAACTGGGGCGGCCAGTCTGGGGCTACCAGGATCACCTTTGTCTTGTCCCTCCTCACCTTGAGAAGCACCCTGTGGATGAAGGGAAATGGAAGGAAGGTGAAGGGGAGGCCTGGGGTCCACGGCCTCGATAAGGCATCCTCCTGCAGCCAGCCCTGCTGAGGGGGAACAGGCGTGGAACAGTCTCAGCTTGGTGTTGTCCCTGGAGGCAAACAGGTCCGCCATCGGTTTGCCCCAGTGGGAGAACAGGCTGTAAGCTACCTCTGGATGGAGAGACCACTCGTGGGATGTCTCACCTAAGTGGCTGAGAGCATCTGCCAGATGGTTTGAGGCTCCTGCCACATGGATGGCTAGGAGATCTGCCTCCAAACAGCTCACGAGGGTCCAGATGCGGAGTGACTCTCTGCACATCAGACGATAGTGTCCGCCGCCCTGTTTATTGAGGTAGTACATGGTCGTGGTCTTGTCCGTCTGGACTTGAACCACTTGACCCCAGAGCTGAGGAGCGAAAGCTGACAATGCAAGTCTGACTACTCTGAGCTTCAACAGGTTGATGTGGCATCGGGACTCCTTGGAGTTCCAGAGCCCATAGGTCCTTTTGTTCCCCATGTGGGCTCCCCAGCTCATGAGAGAGGCATTGGTCGCAAGGATGACCGTTGGCTCTGGACGGACAAACTGGTCTGGGGCAGTCCACCAGTGGAAAACGTCCCACATCTTCTGGGTTACAGTGATCAGCTGGTCGAAATGACCGTGGTGCTGAGTCCACTGGGTGGCCAGCTCCCATTGGAGGGGGTGCATGTGCAACTGGGCCCAATGGACCATTGAGGTGCATGCCGCTATGTAACCCAGAAGGCGCAGAAAGTCCTGGGCAGGGCACAATTGCCCAACCAGAAATGATCGGGCAAAGGAGGAGAGAACATCCCCCCGACCACCGGAGCCGAGCCTGCCCGGAGAAGCCCATCACCTGAGAAGGCACGAGTTTCGACCTGGCCTCATTGATTAGGAGGCCGAGTTGGTAGCAGGTCTGGATGGTCAGGTCCCTGGACCTCTCCACTTCTTGTTGGGTGGAACCTGCTAGGAGCCAATTGTCGTGGTAGGGATTAATCCTGACCCAGCGACGCCCGAGATGGGCCGCCACCACTGCAGTGCATTTGGTGAAGACCCGTGGGGCCGAAGACAGACCGAACGGCATGGCTCGAAACTCGTACAGGGTCCCCCTCGACCCTGAAGCGGAGGAACCGCTGATGAGACGGACGGATTGGGACATGAAAGAATGCATCCTGCAGATCCAGTAAAAAGAACCACATATTTCGCTCCAAGGATGGTATGATCTGGGACAGAGTGACCATCCGGAAGGTGTGTGACCTGAGATATTGATTCAGGTCGTGCAGATCTAGAATGGGGCGCCAGACCCCAGTCCGGTTGGGCACCAGGAAATACCTGGAGACAAAACCTGGGTCTGCTGGAGGATCTGCCACTGAAGCTACTGCCTCCCTGAGGACGAGCTGAAAGATGATGTCTCGGAGAGCTGACTGTATCTGGGCGGATACTCTTTCCTCCCGAGGGGTGCGGGCTCGGCTTGGAGGGTACTGCTCGAATTCCAGAGGCAGTTCCTGACCGACCACTTCGAGAACCCACCTGTCCGAAGTGACAGCGGACCAGGCGGCAATGGAGTGGCGGAGCTGGCGTGATGGGAGAGGGGGAGGCAGCAACCGCCCCATCACTGAGCAGGCTTGGAGGAGGAGGAGGAGGATGATCCAGGACCCAAACTTCGGCCTCCTTTACTGGTCTGGGAGGGCCGGGGGCGCCAAGCATGAGCCTGCTGCTGTCCTCCTTGAAAGGAGGGCTGCTGTGCCACAGGGGAAGAGTGCCGAAAAGGCTTCTTCTTTTGCTTCTGCTGGTTCTTGCCCGAAGAACCCTTGGCAGAAGTAGCATCCAAGGTGACACTGGACTGCTCAATGCGCTGAAGGTGACCAGCCACACCTGGGCCGAAAAGGTTGGTCCCCAGGAAAGGCACATCAGCTAGTTTGTGCTGAGTATCAGCCAGGAAAGAGAAGGGTCTCAGCCAAGCCCTGCAACAAGAGGCAACTGCGGCTTCAATCGAATGGGCACAAGAATCCCCAATGTCCAGGGCTGGCTGAAGCTGCTGTTTGGCAACAGCTCGGCCCTGATCCCAGACCTGCTTGACTGTGGTTCTGCATGTTTGCAGGGAGATGTGGGAGGACTTCATCCAAAGACCCCAAGAGGGTGTGGGAGAAGTGTGCCATTATGATGGCTGAACTTGCCTGATGAAGGCCCAGGGAAGAAGCAGCATAGACCTTCCAGGTCGAATGGTCCAAGAGCTTGGACTCTTTCTCAGGAGGTCGGTCAGTGTTGGCAGAACTGCCAGTACGTCTGAACACAGAGGTGGTCACCAGACTCTCGGCCGAAGGGTGCTCTGAGAACCCTGCTAGGGATCCCATGGGCACCGCTTACTTTCGGGCCATGTGGGCAGACAGAGCTGGACAAGAGGCAGGGCGCTGCCAGAGTTCTAAGGCTGGGCCAACAATGGCCTCAACCACAGGAAAAAGCCTCTGTCGGGGATCCCCTCTCTTGAGGATGTCCGTGAGAGGGTACTCCGCCTTCTTCTGGACTGGCTCCAGGGGCATCCCTGTGGACTCAAGAGATGAGGTGAAGAATGCCCTGAAAGGACAAAGGACCTTCCTCTGTCTCTAACCCACTGGCCGATTCGTCATCCATGGGATGAGAATGCAGGCCGGTCACATCTGAATCCAAGGAATCCGGATACAACGGTCAACCGCCCAGGTCACATTTGACCCGCCGAGGGCGGTCAGGGGTGACAGTTACTGAAAGACGCTGGGGAAGCCCAGTGTGCGGCCTATCTTCTTTAGAAGGAGCCCCTCCCACAGACTACTTGGGCGGTGGTTCCAGCACTATCGGTTGGGAGACCGGTTTAGGCCGAACCGGAGGTTTTGCCGGCTCCGCGGGCAGGGGAACCGTCTTGATCAGCTCTGAAGGAGTCAGTTTTGGCCTAGGAGGCGAAAGCCAAGTAATGGCCGGGGTGTAAGCCGGGGTCGGCTTGTGCCTGGTCAAAAATCAGCTGCTGCCACAGGAGGTCCTTGTCGCACCAAGTGAGTTTCTGCCGGAGCCTCTCCTCATCTGAGGAGGATGAAGACGGCCGATGGCATTGCCTCTCTTTAGAGTGTTTATGGCTCTTCCTCGGCCTTTCGGTCGAGAGGGTCCGGGACCTCGATCGAGATCGGACAAGTCAATTCGGTCGCTCGGGAGACACCAGTGGGACCGGTGATTTCCCGGGGTCAAGGACCACTTCCTCGATGGGAGTCCCAGCAGGCGGTTTTCTCATTGGAGAAAGAGAACTGGAATTCGATCAAGAGAATCATCGACCAGAGACGGCGATAGTGGATCTATCGGGTCGATGATGATTTCCACATTGTCAGTTGACACTTCAGTCGACTGGCCAGATGGCAAAGCTGAGAAGCCAGCGGCCGAAGAAGCAGCATGTTCCTGGGACCGACGAGAGATCTACCGCTCCCAAGAGTCTCACCATCAGGGCGAAGACGATCCCGGGTTCTTCTCCCGCTTACGGGACCGAGAAGAGTGCGTGCCCGCAGGACCATCTCCCTTAGTCAGGAGAGACTGGCACAACTCTTGGAAGGAACCTGAGAACGTGGAGCCCAGGTTGAGTGGAACGAAAAAGCTCAAGAGTAGTTTCTGCAGCCTGAGCTGCTTACTCTTCAAATGCTTGCATGCATTCCAATTGCTCGGCCCACCGAGCCTCCCTAGATTTCACCGGAGTGTTCCGTTTCTCTCGGCCTCCCCAACATCAGGCATGAGAGATGGTCATCGACTACGTTAGGATGGAAAGGAAGACAAAGATCGCATTTCGAGGTGTCATGGTCGACACCAGGACAGCAAACACACATGGTGTCGGGATCGGTGCGTGACATTTTCTGGCCACAGGGACACCGGTGAAATCCGGGGGAAGGCTTGTCTTCCATAATCAAAGGTATAGAGTTGCTATCGCTAATGCGAACTAGACAGATTTTCGGAATAGCTGAAGATTTTGAAGTCGGGGCCTACAAAATGCGTGAGCACAAAGGAGGCAACCTGAATCTTCCAGCGGAAAGGAAAATCTGGCGTCATGGGGCGAAGCTGAGGGTTATACCACCCAGGTGGGTGGGAGGAGCCAGCTTGAAGACTTCCAGCAAGATTTAAAGTGGAAGGGGACATGCCAAAGAGTGTGGATGAACAACATATCCACGATCCTAAAATGCTTGGTGTGAGTCAAGGGAGAGGAGGGAGTTAGGGAGGCTGTTCCATAATTTGGGTGCAACGAAGGAGAAGGCTTTGCTCCCTAAGTTGGTGGATGTTCGAGGGACTTCCAGGGGTGGAATGCAGGAGTTTCACAGGAGGCGAGGGCAGTGCTGTTTGAGTAGGTATTATTATCTACTGTACAGATGAGGAGGTAGCTGTATCGTGCTTGCATGGGGAGCCAGGCCAGGGATAGGTAAAAGGGAGCAGTGGTGGGCGGAGGGGGTGCCATTAGTGCAAAACAACAGATGTTATTGTAGGTAGTGGCAATCCTGGTGAGAAGATGGGAGGAGGTATGGGTATATGGGGGCACAGTAATCCATAAAGGGGAGGGGGTTGCTTTTGGCTATGGCATGTCTTGCCGCTGGGGTCAGATAGTGTCTTGGGTGGTAGCCCATTGCCAGTCTCTGGCTGATTTACTGTATCATGTTATTAATGTGTTTAAAGAAAGTTAAGGTAGGGTCAAGAGTGACATCCAGGTGTATGAAACGGGTTATGTTTTCGAGGTGGGAACCAGTGTTCCCATTAAGGCTGCAGATCTGGGGGTGCATTGCACCCTCTCCAAAAATTTTCAGGGGTACAAAATAAATTATAAGGGTTCATTCTACCATTTGTACAACATTTTTGTGGGGTACATATACTTTTAAATGAATTTTGTAAAAGAAAATTCTTCACACAAAAATGTACTTGAATTTCATAACTTGTACTTGAATCAAGTACAGATGGGGGTAAATGGGAACACTGGTGGGAACCATCTGAAGACTGGAAAATCAGGGACAATGAAGTGCATTCCAGGTTGGAAATCCTGGGTTTAGACCCCAGCAGCATGGCCTTTATTTTGTTCTGGTTCACCAGGAGCCTATTTCTCAGCAACCAGTTGTAGGCTGCTCTGTAGTTCTGAGTTAGCATATTAGATAGGTTTGCCAGTGAGACTTGTCACTGTGAAATAACACCAGGTCATCCGCATGGAAACACAAAATCAGTAAAAAAAAAAAAAGTCAAAATGTGGTTAGGAAAAAATCAAAAGCAGGAGCTACCACAGGGGTGATCTCTCATTTCCACAGAAAGGCAGGTCTAAGGCATGGAGGAGCGATGCAGCAAAACAGAGGAGGAGTTAAAGCTGTAGTCAATGGGCTTTCACAGCATTTTGTGCATATTCAGCATACCACACATGTGGCTACACAGAAGGAATTTAAGTAGTTCTAATGAAGAGAAGACAAAAAACAAACAAAAAAAAAACTGAAATACATGAAATTCAACCAGAATTGGTGAAATTTCCATTTTTTGCAGTGGCATCGCAGGCTTTTAATTTTTCCCCATCTAGAGTTTTATAACTCTTTCATCCGACATTCCTCCTCAAGCGCCACCACACTGTTCCATCCTCCACTTACCTGATCACATCTGTGGCTGCTACCCCACAGAATCCCCCGGCCATCCACAGACTCAACTGCTTCTGCCTACCCCCATGGTTTGCCCTGCAAGGAATGGGGTTTCAGGATCCGGTGGCAGACAGTGAGCTATGTGGGGTGGATCCTTACTGCATTGGTTTTCCGATTTTGGACAGAGGCTGGGTATATTGGGTAGAGGAGGGATAGGGTAGTCAGGAAGGGGGGGTGGCAGTTTACATCAGGGTGGGAATAACCTGCACAAGGGAGGAGTCAGATGAAGGGGAGGTGGCGGCATTATGGGTTTAATTAAGGTCCAATAGAGGGAAAAAGGTGAGGTTGGGGGTGGTTTACAGACCTCCCAATCAGGATGAGGAGAGGGACTGGGAACTGAGCTCACAAATATTGGAAGCTGCAGAGAAAGGAGAGGTGGTAATTGTGGGGGAGTTCAACCTGCCCAAGGTGGAATGCAGCATAGCATTCACAACATGTGCTAGGAGTCAGGTGATCCTGGAAGGACTACAGCGTGGGTTCTTGACTCAGTGTGTCACAGAACCAACAAGAGCGGAGGCAATTCTTGATTTGGTGCGCACAAATGGGGAGCATGTACAGTAAATAATGGTCAGGGAGCTACCGGGTGTAAGTAGTCATTGCAGAGTGTGGTTCCAGTTGGATATGGGCAGGGAAAGCATCCCGACTAAGACCAAAATCTTGGATTTCAGGAGGGTGGACTTCAGGAAAATGGGCGAAGTGCTAAGGAGCCACCTGGCAGGCATCAGAGCAGATATGGGGGTAGACCAAAGGTGGTCCATCATTAAGGAAGGAATACTGGTTGCCACAGATGAGTGTGTTAGGCTCAGGGGGAAGAATACAAGGGCCAAAGTGCCCAGCTGGTTCAGTTCTGGGGTTGCCCACGCAGTAAGGGAAAGCGGTTGGTCTATAGAAACTTCAGGAAGACCAAGAGAGAGGTGGAAAGGGAAAATTACCAAAGGTTGGCTAGTGAGGCAAGTAAGGAAGTCCGGCGAGCAAAGACACAGAAGGAGCTGCAGATAGCTGAAGGAATTAAGAAGGGGAAGAAGGCTTTCTTTTGCTATGTAAGTGAGAAAAGGGACAAGAAGGAAGGGATTGTTAGGCTTAAGAAAGGGGAGGAGTGGGTGGAGGATAATGAGGGGAAAAGCAGAGATACTAAATGAATACTTCTGTTCTGTCTTCACTAGGGAGGACGACGGACCAGTGCCTTCATGAGGGAAAAGAGGAGCGGGGGGAAGGGGGAACACAGATGTAGTGATAGAGGAGGATAGAGTGAAGGAGGTGCTGCTGGCATTGAAGGTGGACAAATCACCAGGCCTAGACAAAGTACTTCCAAGGGTACTAAAGGAACTGGCTGAGGAGCTGGCAGGGCCACTGGCAGACCTATTTAATAGTTCACTAGAGTCAGGCGTGGTACCGCAGGACTGGAGAACAGCATATGTAGTACCCCTCCAAAATAGTGGTCCCAAGGATGACCCAGAGAATAACAGACCAGTCAGTCTGACCTCCATTGTGGGCAAGCTCATGGAGACCATACTAAAGGAAAGGTTGTGGAATATCTAGAGGAGCATGGTCTCCAGGATTCGAGGCAGCATGGGTTCATTGGGGGGGTGGGAGATTGTGTCAAACAAATCTGATGGACTTCTCTGACTGTGTCACTAAGACAGTTGACAGGGTCCAAGCGGTAGACATCCTCTATCTTGATTTCAGCAAGGCCTCTGACTCTGTGAACCATAAAAGGTTGATCAGGAAATTAGTGGATCTCGGGGTTGGGGAAAAGATGGCCATATGGGTGGAAAACTGGCTAAGGGACGGAACCCAGAGGGTGGTTGTGGGGGGAAGAGTTATCTGGCACCAGAGAGGTAACCGGTGGGGTCCCGCAGGGCTTGGTGCTGGGGCCGGTGTTGTTCAGTGTCTTCATCAAGGACACTGGGAATAGCATTAAGGGCAAAATGTGCCTATTCGAGGACAACACCAAGCTCTGTGGGAGAGAGGACACAGCTGAAGGGATACAGGACCTACAGGATGTTCTGGAAAAGCTGGGGAGGTGGTACAGGATCTGGCAGCTTGGCTTCAATGCCAAGAAATGCAAAGTTATGCATGCTGGAGTCAGGAATCCCAGGACAGAGTACTACCTGGGTGGAGTCCAAATATCTGCATCAGAGGAGGAGAAGGACCTGGGAGTCATGATCACTAGTGATCTAAGGCGCTCTACGCAGTGCAAGAAAGCAGCAGCAAAGGCAAACAAGATGCTGGGATGCATATCTAGGGGAATCAGTAGTAGGAGAGGCGGTAATACTGCCCTTGTACAGGTCACTGGTAAGGCCTTATCTAGAGTACAGGGTTCAGTACTGGTGCCCACACCTTAAAAAGGACATTAACCTGCTGGACAAGGTCCAGAGGAGGGCTACAAAGATGACAGCGGGTCAGTAGGGTAAGGCGTATGAGGAGAGGTTGAGGGCACTGAACATGTATTTCCTGGAAGACAGGAGAGAGAGGGGACATGATTGGGATCTTCAGGTACTTGAAAGGGATAAATAACGGGGACAAGGAAGAGTCTATTTAAACTAAGTGGCAACCATAACACAAGGGGGCACAGTCTTAAGCTGGAGGGAAGGAGGTTTAGGAGGGAGGTCAGGAAGCACTTCTTCACAGAGAGGATGGTGGACACTTGGAACACACTGCCTGAAGAGGTGATCTCGTTGAAGACAGCAGGCAGCTTTAAGAGAGGCTGGGATAGGCATAGGGGGAAGGCAAGGATCATGGATAGCAAGGATGGGAGGTGTGGGGAGGGAGGGCAGAGACAGTAGCTCAAGCTATGGACCATGCAATAAGAGCAGACTATATAGACCAAATGGCCTTCTTCTGCTGGCTTCTTCGTATGTTCATATTTCTGCCCTGTAGTTCTGCACGCCTTCCACCCCATGGTGGCCACTCAGCCGTTAAGTTCCTCGCTGACAAGCAATTTCCCCCTGTGGCTGATAGGTAAACCTTCCAGGGTCCTTCCACAGAGGGTCACTGCTGCAACTGAAGCATGAGTGTTGCCCCTCCCAACTGAGAAGGAACTGCCTCCAGCAGCACTTTCTGATCATGGGAAACCCATCTGACGGCATCTGGGACTTGCCAGCATGGCAGCACAACACAATACCACTGGGTGGCCCACACAGGTACCATTTTAACAGATATGGGAACCTTTTATTTTACTTTTGTTTCATTTTCCATTTCTCTATTTTCCAATAGTGTACTAACCCCACCCCCGACACCAGGAAAAGAGATGTACTCCATCTCATTTCAGAGTGCCCTTCCTTGACAAACACTCCAAATTAACAGATCTCTCCTTACATGGTACTGTACCTCAGTCTTTCCTTCGGCCTGTCCACAAGCCCTGGATCCCACACCTACCAAGAGTCGTCACCAATGATCCTGCAAGATATCCACTGCCTGCCCCTCATACACTCTTCTGGACTTACCCGTCCATTATCTTCAAAGGTCTGGTCACCAGCACTGGGCGGGGAAGCAAGCTGTGTTATCCACCTGAGCTCCATAAATGCCCCCCCAAGGAAGAAGATATTTCTAACAAGTCAGAAGTAGACTAGGACCAGGTGCAACCATGACTCTGTGATGAAACTCACCAGCACAGGATTAAAGGTACTGACACCACCACGTCTTATATCAGTGTTCTGCATCCTGGCAGTGGCAGGTTTTCATACCCCCTGGAGCTGTGTATTCCTGCCCACACAGCACATTCTACCTGGACCAAGAAGGGACGCCATGTAACAGCAAGCCCACACCACCTTCTGTGAGGTATGAGGCATCTGGAATGGACACTCAGCACTGCTGTTATGACCCAATGTATGACAGACCATGCTCGGGATTCAGACTCAGGTTATCAGCATGGGAAGCTGCAACAATCATCAGGGCATCAAAGGGTACCATATTATTTTGTCCATCACTGTGCTCATCCTCCTAGCCAAGTGCCTCACCTCAAGTCTTTTCACCCACTTCCCAGATCCTACAACCCTCTTGTCTGTCTCCTGTAGCTTACTCCGCATGGAGGTGCCTTCAGGGTAGTAATCCTAACCCCAGAGGAGAATCTAGTGAGGTGCAGCCAGGTGGTGCAGGGTTGGAAAGTACTACTGATGTCATACCAGCAACTGCTATTTCCTCCTGTTCTATTTCCACTTCCAGTCCCACTCCACCTTCCAGTATCATGCACAGCCTTAGTGGCCTCATATGCACAAAGCATCCCCTGTAGAGGCTGTGCTCCCATAGGCAGCACTTCTGCAGGCCTGGATACCCAAGCGTTAGTGACACAAGTACACTCTACAGACTTAGCCATCTGCATAGCAGCGGCACATACTATTGTTGAGCCACCAGGAAGTCTGTTTTTAATATTCTACTTGTCCCCAGTATCCCCCACCCTTTCTGTATTAGGCACTACTGGCAGTGCACCTCATAAAAGTACAGTTACGCAAGAACTTACTGTAACAGTAGATCTTCGAGAGGAGCTCTTGCAGCAGGCTATAACAATCAGGACTATGCCGAAGGCACTAGGACCCTCCGGAAATATTTTCAGCCAGCAGTATATAGCAGGGACCGCTCCCCGACATCAGCCCCACCCCAACGTCGGCCCTGGTACAAAAGGGGGCGGACCCAGCTCCACCTCAGTTCTCCCGCCAAGGCCCGCGAACAAGCCCTGACAAGAGAAAGAGATGAAGCACACAATGGAGATGTAAATGAAGATGGATCTGCACACCTCGAGGGGGAAGGCGGGTGGGAAAGTAACACCTGCTGCAAGAGCTCCTCTCGAAGACCTACTGTTATGGTAAGTTCTTAAGTAACTGTACTATCTTACTTCGAGTGGGAGCTCTTGCAGCAGGCTATAACAATCAGGACTGAATACCAAGCAGTACCTCGCCAAAGAGGTAGACGACCCCGGGAGGTGGAATATGCAGACCCCAGAGGCCTAGGACAAAAGTCCCTGCAAAACTGCCAGACCGAGACTGGCACGGCGTCTCGAGATGATATCCAAGCTGTAATGCTTGACAAACGTATGCACCGAATTCCAGGTAGCGGCCGCACATATGTCCCTGATAGAGACATTTCTCAGGGCGGCAAAAGAAGCAGACACTCCCCTGGTGGAGTGACCCCTGACCGGGCCCAGCAGGGGCTTACTGTGTTTTTCATAGCAGAAGGATATGCAGTGGACAATCCACTTCGAAATCGTCTGCTTGGTCACCGGTTTGCCCAAACATTGTGGTGCAAAGGCCACAAAGAGTTGCTCCGATTGACGGTGAGTAGCCGTCCATTTGAGGTAATACCTCAAAGTCCTGTGGACATCCAATGTGTGGAGGAGAGCCTCCCCTCTATTATATGGGGAAGGAAAATAAACTGGAAGGTCAACCGACTGGTTGGGGGTCAACTCCGAGACCACTTTCAGAAGAAACTTAGGATTTGTTCTAAGGGAAACCCTTTCCCTGTGGAAAATCAAATACGGCTCTTTACACATCAGAGCCTGAAGCTCGGAAACTCTTCGAGCTGAGGTAATAGCAACCAAAAAACACACCTTCCAAGAAAGGTAATGCAGCTCACAATCCACTGCCGGCTCAAAGTGAGGGAGGGTGAGCTTCTCCAACACAAAAAGGAGATCCCAGGGTGGGATAGGGTCCCTAATGGGAGGTTTCATGTAAAATTCCTCTCAAAAAGGTGCAGGCGACATCCAATTGTGCCAACGTCTTATCTCCAATGAGAGCATGATAGGCAGAGACAGCCCACATATGCACCTTGATAGAGGAGTAACACAGGCCATGTTGGTACAAGGAGAGGAGGAACTGTAACGCTGAGTTCACTGGACAAGTGACGGGGTCCAAATGCTGTGACAAGGCCCATAAACAAAAACGCTTCCATTTCATAGCATAGGCAGAGCGGGTGGAGGGCTTCCTCGCCGAAACTAGGACTGCCGCCACTTCTGGGGAAACCCCGTATCTGTGTTGAGCTACGTCTGAAGGAGCCAAGCCTGTAGGTGTAAAGAACGAAGGTCCGGATGGACCAGCGACCCCTGTTCCTGGGACAGCAACTGCGAGCATATGGGCAGCGGAGTTGGAGGTTCCGTGGATAACCGCTGCAGGAGTGGGAACCAAATCTGTCGAGACCATCTGGGGGGCTACGAGAATCATTTGGGCCCCTTCTGCCTGTAACTTTAGTAGGAGACTCTGAATGAGAGGAAAGGGAGGGGAGGCATAGAGAAACTTCCCTGCCCAGCAAAGGGATAACGCGTCTGGCCAAAAAAACTCCAGGCGCGTGCTCTCGCGAGCAGAACATTGGCAGTCTGGCGTTGCGTGGTGACGCAAAGAGGTCCAGCTCTGGGTGACCCCACTTGTCGAACAGCTGATCTGCCACGGACTGTAGCAGCTCCCACTCGTGTGCTCTGGATCGAGACCTGCTTAAGCTGTTGGCCAGATCATTCAGGATGCCTGGGAATGTGCACTTCGGACAGTAGAATGCGCCGCTCCAGCGCCCAGTGCCAGACTCTCATCGCCTCCCTGCAAAGGGGATACGAATGAGTACCACCTTGCTTGTTGATGTGGAAGACGACCGCCATATTGTCTGTCTGAACTAGAAGAGAGCCTGGCACCAGGTCCTTTTGAAAAGCCTGTAAGGCATAGAGAACCGCTCGCATCTCCAGTACACTGATGTGAAGGGATCACTCCTCGGGTGTCCAAACCCCTTGCGTTTGATGAGCACCCAGGTGCGCTCCCCATCCCAGGTCCGATGCATCTGTCGTAAGAGTCTGACCTGGTGGCTCCGGATGAAGCCTGACCCCTTTCTCCAACTTCTGGGGGTCCATCCACCAAAGCAAAGTTCTCCTGACTGGCTCGGTGATCCTGACCATAAAGTCTAGATCATCGTAGCCCTAGTCACACTGTACCCAGAGCATCCATTGTGGGACCCGCATGTGGAGGTGGGCCAGGGGAGTGACTGGAATGGCCGCCGTCATGTGCCCCAGTAGCTTGAGGAAGTTCCGTGCTGGAACTTGAGGAGTTACTGAGATCCATTCGGCAATCTCTCGCAGGCGATCGCCCTTGTCTGGGGGAAGGAAAGCCATGCCCTGGATAGAATCCAGGACCGCTCCAATGAAGATGAGTTTTTGACTGGGCTCTGGGGACGATTTCCGAAGGTTCAGGGTGTTCCCCAGCTCTCAGAATAGAGTATAGGTGTCTCCGAGGGCATGAAGCAGGCATGACTTTGACAGGGCTGTAAGTAGCCAATCGTCTAGGTATGGGAAAACGTATGTGCCCCATGTGCCTTAGAGCTGCAGCCACCACTGCCAAGCATTTTGTAAAGACTCATGGAGCGGAGGAGAGGCCGAATGGAAGAACTTGGAATAGGTAGTGCTCCCCTTGGAAGTGGAACCTCAGAAACTTCCTGTGGGGAGGGAAGACCCCGATATGCATATATGCATATTGCATGTCTAGGGAGCAGAGCCAGTCTCCTTGGTGCAGCAGAGGAAGCAGACCTGGGAGGGTCACCATCCTGAACCTTTTTTACTCTAAAAAGAGACAGAGAGCTGAGGTCCAGAATGGGACGAAGATCCTGTGTCTTTTTTGGGACCAGAAAGAAGTGGGAGTAAAACCCAATTCCCCGCTGATGCAAGGGGACTACCTCCATTACCTTTTTCTGCAAGAGGGCCTGAATTTCTCCTTCTATTAGTGGGATGTGAAAAGGAGGGTAATGGGAGTACTTTGGCGGAGTATTTGGAGGAAACTCCGTGAACTCCAGCGTGTGTCCTTTCCTGATGATATCCAGGACCCATTGTTCCGCAGTGATAGACTTCCACCCTTCGAGATGAAGGGAGAGGCGTCCCCCGACCGTCTCCCCTGAGTCTTCCACTGGAAAGGGGAGTCATTGGGCTGAGCTGGATGTAGGCAGAGAGGGCTGGGAGGACTTGGGCAAGGAGCGCCACCAGGCTGCTGATTACTGGCTCTCCTACGAAAGCCGCCTCTCTGACCCTGCTGATTACCATGGGCGTGACCTTGGCCACCTGAGGGCTTAAGAAATGGCTGTTTTCATTGCCGTCGTTGGTCGCCTCAGTACATCTGGCGGACCAACCAGATGGACTTGCCTGACTCTTGAAGACGAGAAATCAAAGCTTCCGTCTCCTGCCCAAATAACACGGTACCCTGGAACGGTAAATCCTTGATACCGGACTGCAGATCCTGGTGGAAACCCGAAACTCTCAACCAGGCGTGGCGCCGGAGGCACACCCCAGAAGCGGTTGCCCTGGCTGCCATATCTGCAGTATCGTGCGAGGCTCTCAGGACATGGGAGCCTACGTCGGAGCCAGATTTCATGATATCCAGAAGTTCCGTCTTCTGATCGGAATCTGGCATGGCCTTCAGTAGCTCTTGTCCCCTCTCCCACAGAGCATTCTGGTACTGGACCATATGCGTCAGGAAGTTAAGAGACCGTATGGAACAGGTGGAGGCAGAATAAACTTTCTTGCCCACCTGGTCCAAATACCGAGACTCTGGATCGGGAGGCTGCAAGCTAAGGTGCTTCGGCTGCCTGGATTTGTCATGGGCAGCCGTGATGAACAAAGAGTCCACCTCAGGTTTCTCTGCTAGAAAAGCTTCTGCCCTCGGTGCCTTATACAGCCTATCAGATTTCTTGGGAACAGCCGGGATGGAAGCTGGATGCCTCCAGGTAGTCAGAGTCAGGTCCTGGAAGGTGTCCACTAAAGGAGGGACCACCAGTGGTTTCAGCTCCTTTTGCCTCAGGTATTTTGCCAACCACCGGCGTTCCGGGTCCAGGTCCACCGTTTCCCACTCATTGGAGGTCTGGATATGGCTCATGACGATCATGAAGGCTGGATCATTGGGAGGCGAGCAAGGCTAGTCCTTCTCTCTCGGGGACCACTCTAAGCTGAGAGAGGAAGATGACGAAGATGAAGAAGAGGGAGATCGACTATATGATCCGGAATAGTCTGATCTCTCCTTATGACCAGACTCCCTCTGTCGTCGATAACTGGGGGACTGACATCGGTCCGAAGACCGACTCTGGTCCCAAGATCAGAGACGGAGCAAAGACCGACGTCTGTCAGAGGACCGACGTCGGGAGCGCTCTCGTCTAGGAGAATGAGAAGGGCTGCGTGTATGAGACCTTGACCGGCGACGGTCTCCAGAGTCCTTGGAGCGTCGGCAGTGGTCTCCAGACCGGGTGCGGGAGCGAGCCCTAGAAGGAGGTGTAGGCGGTTGCTCCGGGGACTTCCTTGGGGAAGGCTCACCTCCCGACTGTGGTTTGCCCACTGGGTCCGGTACCGGTGTCTGCATCAGCAATGGGGGGTCCGCTTCTGGACCTGCCCCCACCAAAAGGAGAACTCCTGCAGCTCGTCCTTCGAAAAAAGCTCGGCCCGGAAAGGGAGTATCCGGGACGTCAGCCCGCGAAGGCAAGCCCTCTTGGGGGTCAGGGGGAGGAGGACTTGTGAGACAGGGACGTTGGCTCTTCCATGGCCGATCCCTCACCCTTCAACCGGCGTCGGTGGTGGTACCGACTACGGGGTGCCACCGGGGGGTGCCGGAGAGTCCTTGGGCTCCAGGGGCGCGCTTTTAGCAGGCGGCACCGGTGCCTTGGCACGTGGGGCCGCAGCTTTCACCTCCAAGGGCTTGGTGGTAACCCTTAGCGGGGTTACCTTTGGCTTGGCTGGCTTCTCCCCCGAGGGGCCGGCCCTGGCCTGAGATGACTTGGGACGCTCTCTTGAGCCCGGGGAAGGAATGGCCTTCTTGGGAGAGGGCCACGAACGAGATCGGGACAGACTACGGTCTTTCCTGGTGCGCTTGGATTTTTCGTTACGCTTCCCCTAGGAGGAATGCAGATCCATATTCTTCTCCAGTAGAAAAGCCTTCAGGGCCTTCAGACGTCGGATCCAGGTCCGGCTGGTAAACGCCTGGCAGGCTGAGCAGGCCGCGGTATCGTGGTCTGGCCCGAGGCAGAAGACACAACTTTTGTGCCCGTCCTTGGCAGGGATCTGCCTCCCACAATCGCACTTATTCTGACAGGGTTCTGGCGATGCCGACGACGGTGAAGACATCCGATCAACTGCAAAAACCATCGGAAAATGGCCTGACGATGGTAACTTGAAAAAACTGTAGAAAAACAGTAGCAAAAAGCGGGTTTTCGAAAGAAGTTTAGCTGTTCCTGGCAAGCTGGAACAAAGTCTTTCTCTTCACATGCGGGACGCGGTGGGAAAAGAACTGAGCTGGATCCGCCCCCTTTTGTACCAGGGCCGACAGCCTGAAGATGATGATCTGCACACCTCATTTTGGGGGACGGAGGGCAAGAAAGCAATGCCTGCTGCAAGAGCTCCTCTCGAAGATCTACTGTTATGGTAGGTTCTAACGTAACTGTACTATCTCACTTTGAGTGGGAGCTCTTGCAGCAGGCTATCACAATAAGGACTGAATCCCAAGCGTTCCCACGCCAAGGAGGTATCTGATCCAGGGAGGTGGAAGAGAAGAAGCTGGACACAGCAAATCAAGACAAATGTCCCTGAAGGACTGCCAGGCCGAAGCTGGCACGATGTCTGGATGCAATGTCTAAGCTATAGTGCTTTACGAAGGTATGCACTGAATTCCAGGTAGCAGCCACACATGTGTCCCTAACTGAGACATTCCACAGAGCAGCGAAAGCAGCAGACACTCCTCTGGTGGAGTGACCCCTAACCGGGCCCGGAAGGGGCTTACTGTGCTTCTCATAGCAGAAGGTAATGCAGTGGACAATCCACTTGGAAATGGTTTGCTTGGACACCGGTTTACCCAAGTGTTGTGGCGCAAATGCCACAAACAGTTGCTCCAATTTACGGTGATTAGCCATTTGCTTAAGGTAATACCTCAGCGTCCTGTGGACGTCGAAAGTGTGAAGGAGAGCTTCCCCTCTGTTAGAGGGAGAAGGGAAATAAACTGGAAAGTCAACCGACTGGTTGAGGGTCAACTCCGAGACCACCTTAGGAAGAAAAAACAGGTTACTCACCTGTAACAGTAGTTCTAGGAGTGGTATATGATGTTCATCCACACTCTTTGGCATGTCCCTTTCCCCTTTAAATCTGGCCGGAAGTCTTCAAGCAGGCTCCTTCCACCCACCCAGGTGGCAAATACCTCGGCTCCACCCCATGGCCTGAGATTTTAGCCCTGGAAGCAAGGTAGTGCCTAAAGCCAGGAGGTCGGGAGGTCAGGGATGAACAACATATACCACTCCTAGAACTACTGTTACAGGTGAGTAACCTGTTTTTCTAGGAGTGTGGATATGTTGTTCATCCACACTCTTCGGCGGACTCCTAGCAGTTCTCTGGGAGGAGGGAGGCAAGGCGCACACCCCTTACTTAGGAAACAGATTGGAGAACTGAATCCCCAAAACCAGCATCCAGACATGACTCAAGGTCGATGTGGTAATGAAGGTGTTTGCTGACTTCCAGGTAGCAGCCCAACAGATTTCCTGGATAGGCATGTTCCTGGAAGCAGCCACCGATGCAGCAGTATGGTGGGTAGAATGAGCTCTTATCCCTCTGGGAGGCTCCTTGCCCGCCAACTCATAGCACAGACCTATGCATAATGTAATCCATCTTGCAATGATCCGTTTGGCTGCAGGTCTGCCAGAAGCGGCTTCAGCGTAGGTGACAAACAGCTGACGAACCTCTCCCCAAATTTTCACTGTCCTCTCCTTGTAGTAGGAGAGAGCATGTCTAAGGTCCAGGGTATGGAGCCTGTACTCGGCGTCCGAGGTGTAGTTAGGAAAATATACCAGCAGAGTCAACACCTGGTTAAGGTGAAACTCTGACAGCACCTTCGGAAGGAATTTCGGGTGGAGACGCAGGACAACTTTGTCCCTGTGAAAAACCAGATAAGGGGAGTCCACTGAAGTGCCTGGAGCTCCCCTGTCCTTCTGGCTGATGTGATAGCCACCAGGAAGGCAGTCTTCCACAACAAGTGTGAGAACTCACACTTGTGCATGGGTTCGAATGGCTTGCCTATGAGATTTGCCAAAACCAGCAAAAGATCCCACGGAGGTGGAGGTTCACGTAGCGGAGGGGATATGTGATCCAGGCCTTTGGAAAAGCGCCCGACCACTGCCTCCTGTGCCAATGTTGACTGACCGTCCCACGCCCGGTAAGTGGAAATGGCTGCCAGGTGCACCCTAAGGGCCTATGACCGTAGACCCCCTCTGGAGAGAGAGACCAGAGGTAGTCTAAAATGTTAACCACTGAGCAGGATAAGGGGTCCAGACTCTTACCCTGACACCAAATGGAAAACCTTTTCCATTTGAAGGCATAACATTTCCTGGTCGATTCCTTACGAGATGCCTGCACAACTGTGTAGACATCCTCAGAAAGACCCAGCGCCTGGAACTCTAGCTGCTCAGATACCAGGCTGTGAGGTGCAGTGATTGAAGGTCCCGGATGGAATACCTTCCCCTGGTTCAATGATATCGGGTCCGGGCATGTACAAAGCCGCTCCGAGGCCCTGCAGCTGAGGCTGAGGAGATCTGGATACCAGAACTGGCGGGGCCAATCTGGGGCTACCAGGATCACCTTCGCCTTGTCCCTCCTCACCTTGAGTAACACCTTGTGGATCAAGGGAAATGGAGGGAAAGCGTAGAGGAGGCCTGGGGTCCACAGCCTTGAGAATGCATCCCCCTGCAGCGAGCCCTGCTGAGGGGGCGGGCATGGTACAGCCTCAGCTTGGTGTTCTCCCTGGAGGCAAACAGGTCCACCAATGGTTTTCCCCAATGGGAGAACAGATTGTAAGCTACCTCTGGATGGAGAGACCACTCCGTGGGATGTCTGGCCTATGCGACTGAGAGCATCCGCCAGTTGGTTCGAGATTCCTGCCACATGGATGGCAAGGAGATCCGCCTCCAAGTGGCTGACGAGGGTCCAGATCCGGAGCGCCTCCTTGCATAGCAGACAGGAGTGCATGCCGCCCTGTTTGTTGAGGTAGTACATGGTCGTGGTACTGTCCGTCTGGACTTGAAGCACTTGACCCCGGAGCTGAGGAGCGGAAGCTGACAGTGCCAGTCTATCTGCTCTGAGCTCCAGCAGGTTATTGTAGCATCGTGACTCCTCGGGGGTCCAGAACCCGTGGGCTCTGTGGTCCCCCATGTGGGCTCCCCAGCCCATGAGAGAGGCATCGGTCGTGAGAACATCTGTTGGCTCGGGGCGGACAAACGGGATCCCTTCCTGAAGACGACTCTGGACAGTCCACCACTGAAGTGTGTCCCACATCTTCTGGGAGACAGTGACCAGCTGGATGAAATGACCCTGATGCTGAGTCCACTGAGCGGCCAGCTCCTACTGGAGGGGGCGCATGTGCAATCTGGCCCAACGGACCACTGAGGTGCATGTCGCCATGTAACCCAGAAGGCCCAGGAAGTCCCGGGCAGGGCGCAAGTTCCCAACCAGAAATGATTGGGCAAAGGAGGAAAGAACCTCTACCCTGTCCGCCAGGAGCCGAGCTCTGGCTTGCACGAGTTGAGCTCTGCCCCGATAAAGCCCATCACCTGAGAGGGCACGAGTTCCGACTTGGCCTTGTTGATCAGGAGGCCTAACTGGGAACAGGTTCGGAGGGCCAGGTCCCTTGGCCTCTCCACCTCCTGCAGGGAGGAACCCACCAGGAGCCAATCGTCGAAGTAGGGGTATATCCGAACCCCTTGACTCCGGAGATGGGCCGCACCACTGCGATGCACTTGGTGAAGACCTAAGGGGCCGATGACAGGCCGAATGGCATGGCTTGGAACTCGGACAGGGTCCCTTCTACCCTGAAGCGGAGGAACCGTTGGTGGGACGGTCGGATTGGGACGTGGAAAAATGCATCCTGTAGATCCAGTGAACAGAACCACATGTTTCGCTCCAGAGTTGGTATGATCTGATTCAGAGTTACCATGAGGAAGGTGCGAGACCTGAGATACTGATTCAGGTCGTAGAGCTCTAGGATGGGGCGCCAACCCCCCGTCCGCTTGGGCACAAGGAAGTACCTGGACACGAAGCCTGGGTCTGTAGGAGGATCCGGCACTGGAGCTAACGCCTCCTTGCGGAGGAGCTGAGCAATGTTGTCCCGAAGGGCCGACTGAGTGTAAACTGAGATCCTTTCATCCCGAGGGGCACGGGCTTGGCAGGGAGGGTACTGCTCGAATTCTAGAGGCAGTCCCCGACTGACCACTTCCAGGACCCACCTGTCCGAAGTGATACCGGACCAGGCGGAAGGAAAATGGCAGACCTGGCCCCCCACGGGAGGACCCAGAACTGGCGTGACGGGTGTAGGGGTGGCCACCCCTGACCCGTCGCTGAGCAGGCTTAGAGGAGGAGGAGGAGGCTCCTGGACCGGCACCTCAACCTTCTTTGTGGGGCTGTTGGGGACCCTGCTTGGGCCTGGGGCACCAAGCTTGAGCCTGCTGTTGCTGCTGACCTCCCTGGAGGGAGGGCTGTCTAACTGCCGGAGAAGAGTGCCAAAAAGGCTTCGTCTTGTGCTTCTGCTGGTTCTTGCCCGAAGAACCCTTTGCAGAAGTTGCATCCAAGGTGGCACTGGACTGCTCTATGTGCTGGAGGTGACCTGACACTCCTGAACCAAAGAGATCGGTGCCAAGGAAGGGCCCGTCAGCTAAGTTGTGCCGAGTATCCGCCGGGAAAGAGGATGACCTCAGTCAGGCCCTGCGGCGAATGGCCACTCCGGCTGCTAGTGAGTGGGCACAGGACTCTCCAATATCCAAGGCTGTCTGGAGCTGCTGTTTTACAATAGCACGGCCCTGGTCACGGACCTGCTTAACTGTGGTCTGCATGTCCACTGGGAGATGAGGGAGGACTTCATCTAGCAACCCCAAGAGGGCGTGAGAGAAGTGTGCCATGATCACTGCCGAGCTGGCCTGACGAAGGCCCAAGGATGAGGCCACATACACTTTCCAGGCAGAATGGTCCATATTCTTGGACTCCTTGTCTGGAGGGCAGTCAGTGTCCACTGAGCTACCCGTGCGTCTAAACACAGAGGCAGTCACAAGGCTCTCGGCCGAGGGATGCTCTGTGAAACCCGCCAAGGACCCCATGGGTACAGTGTACTTGCGAGCCATGTGGGCAGACAGAGCCGGGCAAGAGGCAGGGCCCTGCCATAGCTCAAGGGCCGGGCCAACAATGGCTTCGGCCACTGGGAAGGCCTCCGTCGGGGTACCTTCCCTCTTAAGGATATCCGTGAGAGGATATTCTGCCTTCTTTTGGATAGGCTCCAAGAGCATACCGGTTGACTCTGAAATAAGGTGGAGGATGCCCTGGAAAGAGGAAGGACCTTCCTCCAAGCCTGTCACTGACAACTCATCATTGGGATGTAAGTGCAGACCAGTGGTATCAGAGTCCGAAGAGTCGGGATATAAGGGTCTCCCGTCTATGTCCCCTTCAATATGCTGAGGGCGATCGGGGACAACAGTGATGGACAGACGACGGGGCAGGCCCGTATCTGTCTGATCCTCTTTCGAGGGACCCCCCCCAAGGCTGCTTAGGCGGGGGCTCCACCAAAATTGGTGGGGAGACCAGAACAGGTCGAACAGGAATGCGTGCCGATCCCTACCGGAGTAGCACCGGAGTCTTCGGTTCCGAAGGGGTCGGCGTCTGTGGACAAGTAATGGCGGTGTAGCCGGCAGAGCCGGCTTATGATCGGTCAAAATTAGCTGTTGCCACATAAGGTCCTCATAATGCCGACAGAGCTTCCATCGAAGTCTCTCCTCATCCAAGGAGGATGAGGATCGGTGGCGACACCTCTTCCGAGAGTGTTTGTGACCTTTTTTCGGTTTTTCGACCGAAGGGGTCCTGGTCCTCCATCGAGACTGACAGGGTTGGTTTGTTCGATCGGGAGAGGCCAGAGTCGGTGAAAACCGAGGTTCCGACTCCTGTTCCTCTATCAGGATACCCGAGGGCTGGGTCTCCTAGTCGGGGAAGGAATGGATAGGTGTCCTCTCCAATGAGTCGTCGACCAGGGTCGGCGACAACGGCTCGATCGGGTCGAGAGATATCTCGGTCAGTTCGGCCATTTCCTCGGCCTTGGTGCCTTGGCCTGACAGAAGATCAGAGAAGCCGGCGGCCGAGGAAGCAATCTCGACCGAGACCGCAAGGTCTTGGGATTCAGACCTCTCTCGGTCCCAGGAAAGTCTTCTCCGAGAAGAAGACTTAGGGCCCTTGTCCCGTTTTCTAGGGCAGAAGGAGTGCATGCCAGAGGGTGCCTCACCCCTGGTGGGGAAGAGACTGGCACAGCTCCCAAAAGGATCCTGTGAAGGCAGAGTCAAGATTTAGCGGCACGAAAAAAACCTCGGCTGGCCGAGGCTTGGGCAGCTTCATCTTCAAATGCTGCCATCTGGTCGAGCTGCTCGGCGGATCCCGCGGCCGAGGAAACCGCCCACCTTGCCTCCTTCGATTTCACTGGTGGATTGCGAAGCTCCGTCTCCCCAGTCTAAGGGCGTGGCCTTGCGTCAGCCCAGAACGTTGGGATGGAAGGCCAAGCAGATGGTGCACGAAGTGGTGTCATGCACGACACCCAAACAATAGACACACGAGAGGAGGGGATCAGTGTGCGACATTTTCTGTCCGCAGGGACACCGGAGAAACCCGGGGGCCGACTTGTCCTCCATGTCCGATGCACTCAGATAGGAATCGTAAACTCGTACAAGTTTCAAGGAAAGTGACTGCAGTGAAAACTGTTGATTAGTATCCAGGCCTACGATACTGCAGAAGTAGCACGAGGGAACCCGAATCTTCCAGCGGAAAGGAAGATCGGGTGTCATGGGGTGGAGCCAAGGTATCTACCACCCGGGTGGGTGGGAGGAGCCAGCTTGAAGACTTCCGGCTAGATTTAAAAGGGAAAGGGACATGCCAAAGAGTGTGGATGAACAACATATCCACGCTCCTAGAACTTAGGATTCGTTCTGAGCGAAACCCTTTCGCTATGAAAAATTAAATACGGCTCTTTACACATCAGAGCCTGAAGCTCGGAAACTCTTCGAGCTGATGCAATGGCAACTAAAAAGCAAACCTTCCAGGAAAGATAACGCAGCTCACAGTCTGCGGCAGGCTCAAATGGGGGGAAGGTAAGCTTCTCCAACACAAACCAGAAGTCCCAGGGTGGGATAGGATCCCGAATGGGAGGTCTCATGTGAAGAGTCCTCCATAAAAAGGTGAGGGCCACATCCAATTGGGCTAAGGTTCTAGCTCCCAAGAGGGCGTGATAAGCAGAGATGGCCCACATGTGCACCTTTATGGAGGAGTAGCTCAAGCCTTGTTGGTATAAGGAGAGGAGATACTGCAATGCTGAGATCACCAGACAGGTAATAGGATTCAGACGGTGAGACAACACCCATAAGCGGAACCGCTTCCATTTCATAGCATAAGTGGAGCATGTAGAGGGCTTTCTCACTGAAACGACTACATCTGCCACCTCTGGAGACACTCCATACCTGGACTTTGCTACATCTGAAGGAGCCAAGCGTGAAAGTGCAAAGATCGGAGATAGGGATGGACCAGTGAGCCCTGATCCTGGGATAGCAACTGCGAGCATACTGGCAGCGGGATTGGAGGTTCCATGGAAGGCATAAAGAAACCTCCCTGCCCAACAAAGGGACAATGTGTCTGGCCAGAAAACACCAGGCGCGGTCTCTCGTGAGCAAAAAGATTGCCAGTTTGGCGTTGCGTGGAGACGCAAAGAGGTCCAGCTCTGGATGACCCCAGGTGTCAAATAGCTGATCCGCAACTGATTTCAGTAGCTCCCACTTGTGTGCCTTGAACTGAGACCTGCTTAGGCTGTCTGCCAAGTCATTTAGGATGCCTGGAACATGCACCGTGGACAGTGTGACGTGCCGCTCCAGAGCCCAGTACCAGACTCTCATCGCCTCCCTGCACAGGGGATAAGAGTGAGCACCCCCTTGCTTGTTGATATAGAAGACGACCGCCATGTTGTCCGTCTGAACAAGAAGAGAGCCTGGCACGAGGTCCTCCTGAAAGGCATGAAGCGCATTGAGGACTGTTTGCATCTCCAGGACGTTGATGTGGAGTTCATGCTCCGTGGGGGTCCAAATGCCTTGTGTCTGGCGGGCCCTCAGGTGCGCCCCCAAACCCAAAACCGAGGCATCCACTATCAGAGGCTGAATCGGGGGCCCCGGATGGAAGGGGATCCCTTTTTCCAAATTTAGTGGGTCCTACCACCAAAGAAATGTCCTCTTTACCGGCTCTGAGACTCTGACCATGCAGTCTAGGTCGTCCGAGCATTGATCCCACTGCACCCTGGGCATCCACTGTGGGATTCTCATGTGGAGGCGAGCCAGAGGAGTGACTGGAATGGCTGCCGCCATGTGCCCCAGAAGTCTGAGGAAGGTCCTTGCCTGGACCCAAGGGGTTACTAGGACCGATACGGCAATCTCCCGCAAGCAATTGCCCCTCTCTGGGGGTAGAAAAGCCATGCCCTGGACCGAATCCAGGACCGCACCTAATAAGACGAGTTTTTGGCTGGGCTCTGGGGAAGACTTTGGAAGATTCAGGGTGATCCCCAGGTCTCGGAACAGAGCATAGGTGTCTCCGAGAGCTTGAAGACGACGCAACCTTGACAGGGCCGCAAGCAGCCAATCGTCCAGGTAAGGGAAGACATAATGTCCCTGGTGCTTTACAGCAGCAGCCACTACTGCCAAGCATTCTGTGAAGACTCAAGGAGCGGAGGAGAGGCCAAATGGAAGAACCTGTAACTGATAATGCTCCCCCTGGAAGTGGAACCTCAGGTACTTCCTGTGAAGGGGAAAGACCCCAATGTGCATGTACGCATCTTGCATGTCGAGGGAACAGAGCCAGTCCTCCTGGTGCAGCAGAGGAAGCAGTCCTGGAAGAGTCACCATCCTGAACCTTCTGTACTGTATATAACAAGTTTAAAGAGCTGAGGTCCAGAATGGGATGAAGATCTTGTGTCTTTTTTGGGACCAGGAAGAAGTGGGAACAATATCCTTTCCCCTCGTTGCTGCAGGGGGACTGCTTCTATTGCCCTCCTTTTTTGCAAGAGGGCCGGTATCTCTCCTTCTATGAGTGGAATGTGAGAAGGAGGATATCTGGAGGACCTCGGTGGGGTGTCTGGAGGAATCTCTGAACTCTAGAGTATGTCCTCTCCTTATGATATCAAGGACCCACTGGTCCGCAGTTATGGAGCTCCATCCCTTTAGATAAAGGGAGAAGCGGCTCCTACCGCCTCCCCTGGAACTCCTGCCGGAGGAGGGGGGTGTGGAGGGAGTCACTGGGCGGAGCCGGGAGTGGGCAGAGAGCCCTGGAAGGACTTGGGGCCACGGGAAGGAGCGCCTTCAGGCTGCTGGTTGCCGGCTCTTCTTCGAAAGCCACCTCCCCGGCCCTGCTGGTTGCCATGGGCTTGAGCTCCTGAGGGCTTACAAAATGGCCGTTTCCTTTGTCTCCTTATCTGATGGACAGACTAGATGGATTTCCCCCAACTCCTGGAGACGAGAGGAGCGACTCTGTCTCCTGCCCAAATAAAATGGTACCCTGGAACGGAAGGTCCTGGATCCCGGACTGCAGATCTTGGTGAAAGCCAGAGACCCTCAACCAAGCATGGCACCGGAGACACACCCCTGACGCTCTGGCCGCCGTATCTGCAGTGTCGTACGAGGCACGCAAAACATGTGTATCTACGTCCGAGCCCGATTTCAGAAGATCCAGAATCTCAGTCTTCTTCTCGGAGTCTAGCAAAGCATTCACTAGTTCCTGTCCCCATTCCCAGAGCGCATTCTGGTACTGGACCATATGCGTTAGGAAATTTAGGGACCTAATGGAACAGGTGGAGGCAGAATAAACCTTCTTGCCCACCTGGTCCAAGTAGTGAGACTCTGGATCGGGAGGCTGTGAGCTAAGGTGTTTAGGCTGCTTAGACTTATCATGAGCAGCTGTAATCATCGAGGAGTCCGCCTGAGGGTGGTCATCCAGAAAAGGTTCATCCCTCGGGGCCCAGTACAGCCTATCCAATTTTTTGGGAACCGCCAGGACGGAAGCTGGACACTTCCAGGTGAGATCCTGGAAGGTGTCCACCAAAGGAGGCACCACAAGAGGTTTGGGCTCTTTCTGCCTCAGGTACTTTGCCAGTGGACGGCGTTCTGGGTCCAGGTCCTCCATATCCCACTCATTGGAGGCCTGGATGTGCCTCATGATGTCCATGAAGGTTGGATTGTCAGGAGGGGTAGTCTTTCTCTCTTGGGGAACCTCCCGATCCAGAAATGGAAGAGGAAGAGGTGGACTGGCTACTGGGTGTCGAGTAGCTGGACCTGTCCCTATGACTAGCCCCGCTCAAGCGTCGGTGACTCACCGACCGACATCGGTCACGGGACCGACGATGAAGCAGAGACTGACGTCGGGACCTGACCCTGCGTCGGCTACCGGCGTCAGTCTGCGGACTGAGAATGGGAAAGAGCCTTAGAAGCCGTTGGAGGTGGCGGCCTCTCGGGGGTCTTCTGTGGCGAAGAGGCACCTCCCGGCTGTGGTTCACCTGACAGGTCCAGTACCGGTGACGGGGCCAGCTTCTGGACCTGGTCCCACCAGAAGAAAAACAGTTCCTGGACTGAGTCCTTCATGAAGACAGAGGCCGCCTTCCCCGGAAAGGGGGTGTCTGTACTGGGCCTGGAAGGAGAGCCACCTGGACAGCCCGGCGGGGGACTTGGGGGATGAAAACTCTGCACCTGCACTGGCCGTGTCAAAATCCACTGCCCCTTCAACTGGTGGCGTGACCGATGACTGCTTAGCCACGGGGGGGTGCTGGAGTGTCCTTAGATTCCAGGGGTGTGCTCTTAGCGGGCGACACTGAGGCCTTGGAAGGCGGGGCCGAAGCTTACGCCTCCAAGGGCTTGGAGATGACCCTTAGCAGGGTCACCTTTGCTGGCTTCGCCCCCGAAGGCCCAGCCTTAGCCTGCTTCTTAGTCTTGGAATGCTCGCCTGAGACCGGGGGAAACGCGGGCCCTGGGAGAGGGCCGCGAATGGGAGCGAGACCGGGACCTGGACCGGGACCGACTACGGTCTTTGTTGAGGGACCACTTGGACTTATCCATGTGCTTTTTCCCCCTGAAGGTGTGGAGGTCCATCTTCTTTTCCAGGAGGTATGCCTTCAAGGCCCTGAGGCGGCGGATCCTGGTCCTACTCGTGAAGCTCTGGCTGGAGGAACAGGCCGCGGTGTCGTGGTATGGCCCCCAGGCAGAAGACACACTTTGAGTGGCCATCTTTTGCTGGAATCTGACAGCCACAACTGCACTTATTCTTGTGAGGTCCCGATGAGGAGACTGAGGACGGGGTCAACATACGTTGGTACTATGAAAAACCATCATAAAAACAGTAGGAAATCGTAGAAAACCGGCGAAAAAACAAGGTTTTTAGCTGGGTTGCAAAGCAAGAACTCTTCACGTGAGAAGGACGAGGCGGGAAAAGAACTAAAGTGGAGCGAGGTCTGCCCCCCTTTATACCAGGGCTGACGTTCGGGGTGAAGCCAACATCGGGGGCGGTCCCTGCTGGGTATTGCTGGCTGAGAAGTTTTCCGGTGGGTCCTAGTGCCTGCGGCATAGTCCTTATTGTGATATCGAAGCACTGGGCTGTAGCTGCGGGCTCTGGCAGTTGAAAATCATTTACTTGGTTTGTGTTTTATTTTACTTGACTTGCGAGTGCTATTTCGACTTTGTGCCTAGTCCTTATTGTGATAGCCTGCTGCAAGAGCTCCCACTCGAAGTAAGATGGGCTGTTCCGTGAACGAAGCCACATCCCACCATTAAATTAACTGCTGAGGCTGAGACTCCATGTTGCTCGCAAAGGCTCCCCCACCCTCATGTGTTCACACTACCTCTACTATAAATTCATTCTCCACCAACCTGGGGAAGCAAGAGACCCACAGTTATTCTCGAACCCATGTCTTCTGGGCCACAGCACAACGTGACAGGCATTAGCATATGAGAATGTGATGCATAACCAATCTTTAAATTCCCCAGTATGCCTATCTGCTTAAGTAGTTTTAAAAGAACCAAGCTGCAAGAAGGTTTGAAATACCACATTTACCTTCAGTGAGTTTTACAAGCAATCTGAGTTGTAATGCGTTTTTTTTCCCCATTAAACTCCATTTGGTTTGTAAGTTTCCAGAGAGTTTTTGCAGGGTATTTGTCATTTTAGCATAGAGATACATGATATAAATGGTTGATCTGACATCATGTTCTCATATGCAAATGCAGCTCTCAGGGACAATGAGATTTCATCAACCACGAAATGGACCCTCCCAGGAGAGTGACAGTGCCTAGTATGAAGTGTGAAAACTAACAGAAGCAGTTGCATACATCTTTAACAGCTACATGAAAAGAGTTGTCTGTTGACATGGAAGCAAATGACATTTAGAAGATATGGGGGTGCAGTTTTCCTTTAAGTGTGATGTGTTTTTGCTTCAGCCACACCCCCTTAGGAAGGGTGCAAACTTGAAGTGCCGGGTCAAAGTGGTCAACACCACAGTCTGTATCCACATTTCTTTTTTTTTCTTCACTATTAAAGTTGGATTTTGCATTTGGCTAAGAGATGTGTGAGAGTCTTCTGCGAATGCAGAGTACCTTTTTGGATTCCTCCCTGAAATGGTAGCAACAGACTTTCTCCTTCCTCTCCTGGACTGCAAAGCATTTTGGGGTACACGTTTGCATGAAAAACATTTTATAAAGCTAAATTTCTTTCCCTTGTATGAAAGGTGGTTGGGGGAGAAAAAGATTTATTTCATGCGAGCTACTGCAGATGTCTGTATGCCTCTGCTTACCGGCGTTGACAACTGGCTGGTCGTGGAGGGCGTAGGCAACTGCCTTTACAAATGCTGACATGAAGCCCAGCTTCAAGTTATGTTTCTTCAGGAAGGAATCTCTGTGACGTGCCCTCATCTCATGGATGTTACTGGAAAGAGTAGGAGGGAAAAAAAATAACTGGTTAAAGTGTTGGAAACGGGAGAAAAAAACTAACAGGCTGATTGCAGTAGGAATGTCACAATGTCAAGTACAGAGTATCACAATATTTGTGTGCCTGTAGTGATGCTATGATCAGATTTTCACACAGCCACAGACCAATAATACTAACGGGAAGCAGAAACTGTTAAATGTGAGTTGAACTACACCAGGCCTTGAGAGGCAGGGACCAAAACACAAATGTAACACAGTACAGCAAAGTTACTTGCCATAGCTCTACATTGTCAAGAATACTAACCCATAGAGTACCACTCTCATCTCAGAGTTGGAGGTGACAGGACCCCACAGGAACCAGACCTTTTGGGGCCAGCAGCACTGTTGTCTAGCACCAGCACACAGCATCATCCGCACGCCCGCAGGGTGTAAAGAGGCACCTGCACCAACAACCACAGTACTGTTATTACTGAGGGGGTAATCAATAAATTTCATATCTAATAATGCAATTAGTGAAAATCACAGCGGGCAGAAAATAGCTCACGAGTCCCTGTACAAAGGGACAACAAGTGTCTTCACAGCCCGTAGTTATTCAAGGAAGGTGGAGGATGGGGAGATAAATTAGACTAAAGTAAGTCCAGGGGATGGAGGGTGAGCGAGTGACGCTCTAAGAAAACAGCGTTCTTAAAGATCTAGAGTTACTGTAAGTGTCTTTTAGACTGAGCAATCATGGGCTTCTTGTTCAATGTAGAGTATGCAATATACTGTATGGTTAAACTCACCTCTCTATGGAATGTACTTGGTTGTATTTTAATTCAAAATGTAATTAAGTTTTAACAAAAAGAATCAATTTTCTCTACAGTATCCCACACTTTCATCAACTAACAAGATGTAAAAAAAAAATCCCACAGAAAACAGACTAGAAAGGCTTGAGACCTAGGACCCACCAAGAAAGCGGGCCTTGTAACACAACTAATCCGAAACCTGCTATTTTCCTATAATGAATGCACAAAGCACAGTGTTTTGTGAAAGTGTGAACTTTACTCCAGGTAATGGGCCTACATATGTCTGAAAGGGGACTGAAAGGAGCAAAGACACAGGTACCACTGCTCCGGTGGAATGAGTGCTGATGGAGCCCTCCCAATTGCTATGCTGCTACCGTACAGCAGTGATTTCATGCAACTTTCAATCCAATTCAACAAGCACAGTTTGGACATAGGAAGCCCCTTTATACTACAGTTAAAAGATACAAAAAGTTGAGAGGCTTGTCTGTAGTCCTTGGTTCTAGAGGGTAATAGTGGAGGACTCTTCTAACATCCAGGTAATGCAGCATCACTATCCCTAGGTTTTCTGGCCTGGGGAAGAAGGTTGGAAGCTCCACCGACTGACTAGGAGGAAAGTACAGTTATGTAAGAACTTACCGTAACAGCAGATCTTCGAGAGGAGCTCTTGCAGCAGGCTGCAACAGTCAGGACTATGCCGTAGGCACTAGGACCCTCAGGAAAACTTCTCAGCCAGCAGTACCAAGCAAGGACCGCTCCCGACGTCGGCCCCGCCCTGACGTCAGCCATGGTACAAAAGGGGGCGGACCCAGCTCCACCTCAATTCCCCCGCCAAGGCCCATGAACAAGCCCTGACAAGAGAAGGAGATGAAGCACTAGATGAAGATCCGCACACCTCGAGGGGGAAGGCGGGTGGGAAAGTAACACCTGCTGCAAGAGCTCCTCTCAAAGATCTACTGTTATGGTAAGTTCTTACGTAACTGTACTATCTTACTTCGAGTGGGAGCTCTTGCAGCAGGCTATAACAGTCAGGACTGAATACCAAGCAGTCCCACGCCAAAGAGGTAGTCGACCGCGGGAGGTGGAAAATACCGACTCCAGAGGCCGAGGACAAAAGACCCTGCAAAACAGCCAGACCAAAACCGGCACGGCATCTGGAGACTATATCCAAGCTGCAATGCTTGACAAAGGTATGCACCGAGTTCCAGGTAGCGGCCGCACATATGTCCCTTATGGAGACATTCCTCAGGGCGGCAAAAGATGCAGACACTCCCCTAGTGGAGCGACCCCTAACTGGACCTGGTAGGGGTTTACTGTGCTTTTCATAGCAGAAGGATACACAGTGGACGATCCACTTCGAAATCGTGTGCTTAGTCACCGGTTTGCCCAAGCATTGTGGTGTAAAGGCCACAAAGAGTTGCTCCGACTGATGGTGCGCAGCCGTCCTTTTGAGGTAATACCTCAGTGTCCTGTGAATGTCCAATGTGTGAAGGAGAGCTTCCTCTCTATTAGAAGGGGACGGGAAATAGACTGGAAGGTCAACTGACTGGTTGAGGGTCAACTCAAAGTCCACTTTTGGAAGAAACTTACGATTTGTTCTAAGGGAAACCCTTCCCCTGTGAAAAACCAAATATGGCTGTTTACACATCAGAGCCTGAAGCTCAGAAACCCTTCGAGCTGACTTAATAGCAACCAAAAAACACACCTTCCAGGAAAGGAAACGCAGCTCACAATCTGCTGCCGGTTTAAAAGGAGGGAGGATAACCTTCTCCAACACAAAAAGGAGGTCCCAGGGTGGGACAGGATCCCTAATGGGAGGTCTCATATGCAAAATTCCCCTCAAAAAGGTGCGGGCTACATCTAACTGTGCTAAAGCCTTGTCTCAAATCAGAGCATGATAGGCAGAGACAGCCCACATGTGCACCTTAATAGAGGAGTAACTCAGGCCATGTTGGTACAAGGAGAGGAGGTACTGTAACGCTGAGTTCACTGGACAGGTGACGGGGTCCAAATGCTGTGACGAGGCCCATAAACAAAACTGCTTCCATTTCATAGCATAGGCGGAGCGGGTGGAAGGCTTTCTCGCCAACACTAGGACTGCCGTTACCTGCAGGGAGACTCCGTATCTCTGTTGGGCTACGTCTGAAGGAGCCAAGCATGCAGATGTAAGGAATGGAGGTCCAGATGGACCAGCAATCCCTATTCCTGGGACAGCAACTGCGAGCATATGGGCAGCGAAGTTGGAGGTTCCGTGGATAACCGTTGCAGGAATGGGAACCGAATCTGCAGAGGCCACCGGGGGGCTACCAGAATCATTTCGAGCCCCTTCTGCCTGCAACTTCAGCAAGACTCTCTGAATAAGAGGAAAGGGTGGGAAGGCATAGAGAAACCTCCCTGCCCAGCAAAGGGATAACTCATCTGGCCAGAAAACTCCAGGCGCATGCTCTCATGAGCAAAAAATTGTCAGTTTGGCATTGCATGGTGACGCAAAAAGGTCCAGTTCTGGATGACCCCACTTGTCGAAGAGCTGATCTGCTACGGACTGTAACAGCTCCCACTCGTGTGCTCTGCATCGAGACCTGCTTACGCTGTCGGCCAGATTGTTTAAGACGCCTGGAATGTGCACCGCTGACAGCAGAATGTGTTGTTCCAGTGCCCAGTACCAGACTCTCATCGCCTCCCTGCGAAGGGGATACGAATGAGTGTCTCCTTGCTTGTTGATGTAAAAGATGACCACCACATTGTCTTTTTGAATCAGAAGAGAGCCCGGCACCAGGTCCTCTTCAAATGCTTGTAAGGTGTACAGGACCGCTCGCATCTCCAGTACAATGATATGGAGAGATCGCTCCTCGGGTGTCCAAATCCCTTGCGTTTGACGAGTACCCAGGTGCGCTCCCCATCCCAGATCTGATGCATTTGTCGCAAGGGTCTGACCTGGTGGCTCCGGACGAAACCGGACCCCTTTCTCCAAATTCCGGGGGTCCATCTACCAAAGCAAAGTTCTCCTGACTGGCTCGGTGATTCTGACTAGAAAGTCTAGCTCATCGAAGCCCTGGTCCCAACTGCACCCTGAGCATCCACTGTGGGACCCGCATGTGGAGGTGGGCCAGAGGAGTGACCGGGATAGCTGCTGCCATGTGCCCCAGCAGCCTGAGGAAGTTCCTTGGTGGAACCTGAGGAGTTACTGAGATCCATCTGGCAATCTCCCGGAGGCGATTGCCCCTGTCCAGGGGTAGAAAGGCCATGCCCTGGACAGAATCCAGGACTGCTCCAATGAAGACGAGTCTTTGACTGGGGTCGGAGGACGATTTCTGAAGGTTCAAGCTGATCCCCAGCTCTCGGAACAGAGTATAGGTATCTCCGAGAGCATGAAGCAGGCTTGACCTGGACGGGCCGTAAGCAGCCAATCGTCGAGGTAAGGTAAGACGTAATGCCCTTGATGCCTTAGAGCCGCAGCCACCACTGCCAAACACTTTGTGAAGACTCGAGAAGTGAAGGAGAGGCCGAATGGAAGAACTCTGAATTGGTAGTGCTCCCCTTGGAAGTGGAACCTCAGACACTTCCGGTGGGCAGGGAAGGCCCCGATACGCATATATGAATCCTGCATGTCTAGGGAACACAGCCATTCTCCTTGGTGCAGTAAGTGAAGTAGACCTGGAAGGGTCACCATCCTGAACCTTTTGTACTCTATAAAGAGACAGAGAGCTGAGGACCAGAATGAGTTGAAGATTCTGCGTCTTTTTTGGGACCAGGAAGAAGTGGGAATAAAACCCCTTTCCCTGCTGATGCAAGGGGACTACCTCTATTGCCTTTTTCTGCAAGAGGGTGTGAATTTCTCCTTCTCTAAGTGGGATGTGAGAAGGAGGATATCGGGAGTACTTTGGTGGAGTATTTGGAAGGAACTCCGTGAACTCTATTGTGTGTCCTCTCCTGATAATATCCAGGACCCACTGATCCGCAGTTATCGAGCTTCACCCTTCGAGATGAAGGGAGAAGCGGCCCCTCACCGTCTACTTGGAGTCTTCCTTTGGGGGGGGGGGGGGTGGAAGGGAATCATTGGGCTAATCCGGGCATAGGCAGAGAGGCCTGGGAGGACTTGGGCCCACGGTTAGGAGCGCCTCCAGGTTGCTGGTTACCGAATCTCCTACGAAAGCCGCCTCTCTGACTCTGCTGATTACCACAGGCTTGTCCACCTTGACCACCTGAGCGCTTGTGAAAAGGCAGTTTCCGTTGCCGTCGCTGGTCGCCGCGGTACATTTGATGGACCGACCAGATGGACTTGCCAGACTCCTCGAGACGTGAAACCAGAGCTTCTGTCTCTTGCCCAAACAACAAGGTACCTTGGAATGGCAAATCCTTGATACCGGACTGCAGATCCTGGTGAATGCCCGAAACTCTTAACCAGGCATGGCGCTGAAGGCAAACCCGAAGCGGCCGCCTGGCTGCGTGATTCAGTGTCGTGACGAGCTCTCAGGACATGAGAACCCACGCCGGAGCCCGGATTAGGTACGTCTAGAAGTTCGGTCTGCTGCTCGGAATATGGCATGGCTCTCAGTAGCTCTTGTCCCCTCTCCCACAGAGCATTCTGGTACTGGACCATACAGAGCAGGTGGAGGCAGAGTAAACCTTCCTGCCCACCAAATACCGAGACTCCAGATCGGGAGGCTGCGAGCTAAGGCGTTTCGGCTGCCTGGACTTGTCATGGGCAACAGTAATGACCAAAGACTCTGCCTGAGCATTCTCTGCTAAAAAGGCTTCTGCCCTCGGGGCCTTATACAGCCTGTCCGATTTCTTGAGAACAGCCGGGATGGAGGCCAGACGCTTCCAGGTAGTCTGGGTCAGGTCCTGGAAAGTGTCCACCAAAGGAGGGACCACCAATGGTTTCGGCTCCTTTTGCCTCAGGTATTTGCCCAACCTCGGGCATTCCAGATCCAGGTCATTTCCCCACTCATTGGAGGCCTGGATATGCCTCATGACATCCATAAAGGTCGGATTGTCCGGAGGCGAGCGAGGATGGTCCTTTTCTCCCGGGGATCCCCCGATCCCAAGAGAGGAAGAGGATGCCGATGAAGAAGAGGACGACAGACTACTAGGTCTGGAATAGTCTGATCTCTCCTTGTGACAAGTCTCCCTCAGTCGTCGGTAGCTGGGGGACCGACGTCAGTCCCAAGACCGGCTCCGGTCCTGAGACCATCGACAGAACATAGACCGATGTTTGTCAGAGGACTGACGTCAGAAGCAATCTTGCCCAGAGGAACAAGTAGGGCTGCGAGTGCGAGACCTGGACCAGCAACGGTTTCCAGAGTCGTTGGAGCGTCGGCGGTGGTCTTTGGACCAGGAGCAGGAACGAGCCCTGGGTGGAGGTGTAGGCGGTCGCTCGGGGGACTTCCTTGGGGAAGGCTCACCTCCAGGCTGTGGTTTGCCTGCCGGGTCCAGTACCGGTGACTGGGCCGGCGTCGAGGGAGCCTGTTTCTGGACCTGCCCCCACCAAAAGGAGAACAACTCCTGCAGCTTATCCTTCGTGAAAACTTCGGACGCTCGGCTCGGAAAGGGAGATCCGGGACGTCAGCCCGAGAAGGGAAGGCCTCCTGGGAGCCCAGTGGGGAGGAAGACTTGGGCGACGGGGACGTCGGCTCTTCCACACCCAATCCCTCGCTTCTCAACCGGGCATGTGTAGGTACCGGCAATAGGGTGCTGCCAGAGAGTCCTTGGGCCCGAGGCGTGCCTTTATCAGGGGCCGGTGCCTTGAGAGGTGGGGCTGAAGCATGCACCTCCGGTTATGGTGACCTTATCAGGGTCACCTTAGGCTTAGCCGGCTTCTCCCCCGAAGGGCCGGCCTTGGCCTGAGCGGATCTGGGGTGCTCTACTGATCTAGAGGGACGGGCCTTCTTTGGAAAGGGCCGAGAGAAAGAGCGGGACCAGTGTCGGGACCGACTACGGTCTTTGCTGTGCCGTTTCTTCTCTTTCAGTTTCCCCTCAGAGGAGTGCAGATCCATTTTCTGCTCCAATAAAAAGGCTTTTAGGGCCTTAAGGCAGCGGATACGGGTCCTGCTGGTGAAGGCCTGGCAATCAGAGCAGTTCGAGGTGTCGTGGTCCGGGCCTAGGCAAAAGACACAGCAGCGATGGCCGTCCTTGGCCGGGATCCGCCTCCCACACTCACACTTATTCAGGTGTTCCGGGGAGGCCGACGCCCGAGAAGACATCCGTCGGACTTCACAGAAACCATCGAGCAACAGCTCACATCGGTAACCAGAAGAAAAAAACATCGAAAACGGTTAAAAAGTTGACGGACAGCGGTCTGACGTCGGTGTAGAATCGAAGAAAAAACGTCGAAAAAATGGTTCAAACGCGGGTTGTTTTTTTTTCTGTCTCGCTTGAAGAGTTTTTGCTGTAACTGGCAAGCCAAAGCTGTTCTTCCTTGTTCACGTGCGGGACATGGCGGGAAAGAACTGAGGTGGAGCTGGGTCCGCCCCCTCTTGTACCCAGACCGATGTCGGGGCAGGGCTGGCGTTAGGGGCGGCCCTGCTGTGTACTGCTGGCTGAAGTTTTCACCGGAGGGTCCTAGTGCCTGCGGCATAGTCCTTATTGTTATAGCCTACTGCAAGAGCTCCCACTCGAAGTAAGATCCTCTTGTACTCCACGAATAAGTTCAGGGAACTGAGGTCGAGAATCGGCCTTACAACTCCTGTCTTCTTCAGGACCAGGAAATAGTGGGAATAGTAACCCGTTCCCTGAAGAGAAAGGGGGTTGGGCTCTATCGCCTCCTTCAGCAAAAGTGCTGAAATCTCTTCCTGGACCAGAAGAAGGTGTTCCCGAGAGTACGACGACCTTGGAGGAGGCTGACGGGGTGGTTTCTGGAGAACTCTATTGAGTGTCCTTCTGAGATCAGCTGGAGCACCCAGGAATCTGAAGTTATCCTCTCCCAGCCCGCGAGGTGGAGGGAAAACCTCCCTCCTACTGGTTCCTCTGGAAGGCCCAGAGGCTGTGGGAGAGGAAAGGAGTCAGGTGGTGTGGGGCAGCGTCGCGGCTGAAGCACCCACTGCTTTTCTGGGCAGAGGGGTCTTGGCAGCCGGAGGGACCCGGCGTTTAGCGGCCCGCTTTCCATGGGGTTTCGCCTTTTGCCAATTCCATCTGCGAAAGGGACGGCACTGCTGTTGATGGGCATGATACATGGAGTTCACAGACTTCAGTGCAGTCCCCTTCTCCTGCAGATCGGTGATAATGTCCTTGACATCATCACCTAACCCCAGAAGGGCGCTTCCTGAAGAGCGGACTGCACTTCCGGAACCAACCCTGACACACAGAGCCAGGCATGACGCCGTAAGCCTACGGCAAAAGCAGAGCTCCTACCAGCAGTGTCCACTGCATCGTAAGTAGCACAAAGCATGTGCTGACTGGCCTAATGTGCAGAGCGGACGAGGTCAGCCACTTCGTGTTCGACTTGAGAGTCCGGAAGGGAGTCCAATTTGGATTCCACCTCACTGAGAATCGCCTTCTGGTAATCCCCCACGTGACCAACATAATTTAGGGCCCTAATACCCAGAGTGGAAGAAGCAAAAATCTTCTTCCTGTACTGGTCCAAAAGACAGGATTCTTTGTCAGGTGGAGACGAACGCAGATGTTTTGGGTTAGCTGTCCGGCCATGAGCGGCACTAATCACGACCGAATCAGCTCGAGGGTGAGAATCTAAAAAGTCAACAACCTTGGGAGCCTGCTATAGCCTGTTCGACTTCTGAGGAAGTGGGGCTAAAGCCGACAGCTGCTTCCAAATAGTGGAAACAAGATTGGCACGAGGCTCAATCCAGGGTGGCACCAAGGTGGGAGCTGTCATGGGCAGAACCAGATGCTCAACGAGTTTCTTATGCTGGGGATTCGGCTCCAAGGAATGCCACTTATGAACCTCCTGGATTTTGCGCAGCAACTCTGAGAAAGAAGGATCCTCCTAAGGAGACTTCGGAGGAGTCCTTGGCCTGGGCTTGGACGGAGAGCATGGCTCGTCGTCCGGCTCGGAACAACCGTCTGAGTCATCCGAGGAGGAGGAAGATTATGAGGAGGAAGACGCCCTCTCCCGGCGAGGGGGAAAAACGGACCCCTTGGGAAGCCCTCGGGGAAGCGTGTCCTGCCCCGCCCTGGAACCAGAGGGTTTGGCCCTGATGTCCGGAGGTGGGGAGGGAGTCTGTCATCGCGGTCGTACGGGAACCGGAACTGGCACCGTCATCAGGAGACGACTCTCCACCTCCCTGGTGAGCTCAGCCTTGGCCTCAGCCCAGCAGGAGGCCAGAGTCTCCTTCAAGTCCACTGGTGGCTGGGGGGGCGGTGGAGGAGGAGGGGGATACGCGTATGGATTATACCCGTAAGGCACGTATCCATAACCAGACATTGGGAAGCCTGGCATCGGGTACTGAGGCACCGGGTACTGTGGTGTCAGGCCAGTGTTGGGTACTGGGGCATCGGGTACTGCGGAGCCGGGTAAGACGGTGTCAGATACGAGGGGGTCGGATACCCAGGAACTGAGGGGTCTGCCGGAGCAGACGGCAAGGCCGGAGGGCCCACAGGTGGGTCTGAAGCAGAAGGCCCGGTGGGCAGAGGGCCCGACGTTGGAGTGGCATCCAGGAGCGAGATGTCGCCCAGGGTCAGCAAGACCGGCGGCCAGGGAGTCGATGTCAGGTCAGTCGGTCCAGCGGGCGGATGGTCTGATGGAGGTGCAGCAGGAACCTCGGCATCATCTAGGGATGGAGGGGAAAAATCCCCGGGGTCAGGCTGAGGAGACCCAGGGTCCCCGGAGGGCAGCGAAGGCTGCGGGGAGCCAGGAACGGCGGATGTGGGAGGGTCCGGCATCGGCTCAGCCGCCGTGCGGACGTCGGGCAAGCAGACGTCCGACTTATCAGCAGGGTCCGGGCGGATGCCGGAGGAGCCGACGTCCAACTTAGCGGACCCGTCGCCCAAGGCAGGTCGCGTAGGAGGGGCGGCCTGGTCGGGCGGAAGAGGGGCCGTGCGCCACCCCGAGGGGGTCGGGCGACCTATCGACTGTCTCCATGCAGACATCGGAGGAGCCGACGTCCGGCTTACTGGAGCAACTCGAGCAGTAGGCCGCACAGTGGCGACTTTACCAGGAGCGGAGGCCTCCAACAGCCCGGAGGTGCACGGCGGCCCGAGCGCAGTTTGTTGTTATTAGGATGACGCCTTGAAACCTTCTAGGCGGTTGTCGAGATCGACCTCTGGGGACATTACCTGAAGCACGGTGACTCCTGAAGAAGACGTGGTGGATGAGCATGAGGAGCCCATGTCCTGGTGCTTCTCCTTGTCATTTTTCTTGCGATGGCCTTCGGGGGAAGTGAACGCCTGCCGGAGCTTTTTTAACTCCTTTTCCATGGAGGACATTTTCTTCTTTAAAATATGGGCCTCCAGGGACTGCTGCCATTGTCTGCGGGTGGTCGCATTGAATTTAAGGCAGTGCTGGCACTTCTCCACCTGATGATCTGGGCCTAGGAAGATAACGCAGTGGGAAAGGCCTTCCTTGTGCGGGAGTTGGGCGCCGCACGAGTCGCACTTGCTCTTGTGCTCGGAGGGTGTAGGGAGCAACATACACCGATGAATACCTGACAAAATTTGAAAAATCGAAAATAACTCAGTAAAACCTACCAACGACTGAGGCTGACGAGCGGTGAACTTTACCGTGAGGCGCTGACACGAGCCAACAGCGGGAAAGAACTGGAAGGCAGGCGTGGGGGACCACCCCTTTATACTGACATCGCATGACGTCGGTCACCTGACGTGGGGGCAGTTTCCCACCAGAGACTGCTAGCTAGAAATTTTTCCGTGGAGCCCTGACGCCTGCCAGTGTCAGACCTGCATGTAATTACCTACTGCAAGAGCTCTCTCAAAGTAAGATCTACCCAGTCTGAAGCTATCAGGATCATCTGCGCCTTGTCCTTCGAAGCTTTGACCACCACTCTATGAAGCAAGAGAAAGGAAGGGAAGGCGTATACGAGGACCAGGGTCCAGGGCCTCATGAAAGCATTCTCCATCAGTGTCCTAGACTGTGAGTATGAGAGTGTGTGTGTGTGTGTCTCTAGAGGGGCCAAAAAATAGCCTCAGCTTGGTGTTCTCCCAGGAGGCAAAGAGGTGAACCAGACATGTCCCTCACAGGGAGAACAGGTTGTTCACCACCTCCTGATGCAGGGGCTACTCATGCAATGTTTCTCCCACCTGGTGTCTACCAGCTGACTGTGCACTCCTGCAACACTGAATGCCACAAGATCTGCACACAAGGGTCCAGGTGCAGAGGGCCTTCTGACACAAGGGAAGGGAGTGTGTGTCATCCTGCTTATTAAAGTAGAACATGGTCATGGTGTTGTCCATCTGGACTTGCATGTCCTGACACCTGACCAAAGGAGTGAACTCCGTCAGAGCTAGTCACACTGCATGGCGCTTCAGCAGGTTGATGTGGTGATGGGACTCCCTTGGGTGACCAGAACCCATGGGTCCTGTGGTCTCCCAGGTGTGTTCCCTATCCCATCAGAAACAAGTTAATTGTGAAAGTGATGGTCAGTTCTGGACAGGCAAACAGGATTCCTTCCTACAGATGATCTGGGATCAGCCCACCACTGGATGGCATCCCACATCTGCTGGCTCACAGTGATCAGCTAGTTCAAGTGTCCTTTACGCTGGGACCACTGATGGCCCAACTCCCATTGCAGGTGCTACATCTGCCAGCAGGCCCACCAGACTATGCTGGTGCAGGATACACTAGTTAAAAGCCAGCAATTAGTGAAACGTTAGATGTTTTCTGCTGCTCCACACTGCTGTGAGCTTTCTGTATTTGCACTCTGCACCTTGAATAAACGGAACATTTGAATTGCAGTTGCATATGTTTGGACAATACTTTTTTACAGGAATACAGGAGGATGAGTGCCATGACTGTCCTACATTTGCTAGGGTAGAATGCCATGTATGCCAGCAGCCACAGGAAGTTCACGGCAGGGCGCAAGTACCCAACCTGACAAGATCAGGCAAAGGAGGTAAGATCTGATCCTACCCCAATGAAGTGAATCTCCTGCAAGGGGATCAGTTCAGACTTGGCCAGGCTGACCAAGAGGCCCAAGTCTCTGCAGGTCTGGAGGGCCAGATCCCTGTGCCGCTACACAGCCTCCATGGATGGCCCGGCTATCAGCCAGTCTTCAAGGTATAGGCAAACCCTGATGCCCTTGCGCTGCAGAAAGGCCGTCACCGCTGCCATGCACTTGGTGAAGACCTTTGGTGCAGATGAGAGACTGAAGGGCATGACCTGGAACCGACAGAGAACCCCTTCTGTTCAGAACTGGAGGTACCACCAGTGGGATGGATGAACTGGGATGTATAAGAACACGTCCCAGAGGTCCAGGCAACAGAACCCCATGCCCTACTCCAGGGATGGTATAATCTGGATCAGTGACCATCTGTAACTTACACTTCCACATGGACTGAAATCATTCAGATCCAGAATGAGGCGCCAGCCCTCCATCCGCTTTGGAATCTGGAAGTACCCAGACATGTACCCCTACCTTGTCAGGGCGTCTGGGACATGGGCTATAGCCCCTTTCGCAAGGAGCTGAGCCAACAGCCTCCATGAGGGCACACAGCATGTCCTGTGACACCAAGGTCTCCTGAGCAGTGTGGGATCGGTAAGGCAGGGGAGCCTCGAAATCGAGAGGCAACCCTCTGCCTACCACTTCTAGTACCCACTTTTCCATAGTAATGACGGACCAATGTGGCTGGCAGTGGTGAAGCCCACTCACTCACAGGAAGATGGGTCAGGGACTGGATGGGGAGGTTGACACCCCCTGACCCATCACTGGGAAGCTCTGGAGGAGCATCACTTCCCCTATCCCTGTGCCTTTTCAGGCCCTGCTGACAGAAACTGGCCTTGGGACAACAGGCCTGGTATTGCCCCTGCTGGGGCTGCTGCTGCCAAGGCTGCTGTGGCTGAAAGGACCAAAAGTGAATAGGCTCCTTTCTTAGGTTTCTGGGTCTTATGGTCCTTTTGAAACAATGCCACTGAGTCCAGGGTAGTACTGGACTCCTCAATCCTCGTGAGAGGTCCCTCCTCCCCCAGGCCAAACAGGTTGAAAGGGACATCAGCCAGCTTGTCCCTAGTGTCCGCAGTTAAGGTGGACAATCACAGCCAGGCCCTGCAACACATCGTGACGGCCGCTGACATGGCACAGGCACAGGAGTCACCCATGTCCAAGGCCATCTGGAGCTGGAGTTTAGCAGTTTGACCCTAGTCTCTGACCAATTAACCTGGCAGCTGCTGGTCAGCAGCAAGGTGAGGGAGGACTTCATCTAACACTTCCATCAAGGACTGACTGAAGCTGGTCATCATCATGGCATAGTTAGCCTGATGAAGACCAACAGAAGAAGACACACAGACCTTCTTGGCCATGTGGTCAAGTTTCTTAGACTCCTTGCCCCATTGACAAGTCCTTCCGGAAGGCCAAGTCTAAAACCAGTCCCTAAGCTGAGGGGTGGCCCGAGAACCCGAAATGGAGCCAGTAGGGACCACATACTTGCAGACCATACTGGCAGACAGTACCAGGTAGGATTCTGGATGCTGTCAGAGCTCCAGGTGGCTCCAAGACGGCCTCAGCCATCAGAAAGGCAACCTCAGGGGAGTTGTCCTTCTCCAAAATGCCCATGAAGGGTATTTAGCCCACTTCAGGACTGGCTCCAAGGACACATGTATGGACATAGATATTAAATGGAGGAGAGCCCCAAATGATACCGGTCCATAGTTGGTGGACAGGTCCTCCACAAAGACAAAGTCAAAGGCGTGGATCCTCGATGACACCATGGATGACCTGTCCAAGTCCTCAGAGGACTCTCTGAAGATTGCCCGTGGCCATTTGATGCCTCTGACAACCATGGAGCTTTGGAATGAGTGATCTCCACCGACAGCGAACCCCGCAAGCCAGCTGCAACATGGGAGTCCCTGGTAAGGGCTCCCACCAAGGGCTGCTGTAGAGGTGGCACCACCCGCAAGGGCTAGGGACATCTGATCAGGGTGGACCAATGTGGGCAGTACTAGCAGCTGCCAGTTGACCCATAAGGCAGTGGGATAGAGTTCTATCCTGCCCTGCAACGGTCCACTGTCTGCCAGAGGAGTTTCTCATAATGCTGCTACCTCACAGTGCTGCCATATCCAACAACAATACCTCTCCTCACCAGAGGATGTCAAGGAACATCGATGACAATACCTCCAGGTCGAGCAAAATTGAGAGCGCAAATGGTGCCTCAATTGAGACCTCGACCATCAACCCTAGAAGCCACTGGCGAGTCAATATAGACTATATACCGAGGTGCACAGACAAGCACCAGCTTCGGCAGCACAACCACTAGTGGAGGCAGGCCCTAAGTGGAGCCATTTGGGGACACTAACCAATTTATGCCCTCTTGGACAAGGACCGGGAGAGCCAGGGTCTTGGGAGATTGATTCTTTGTCAAGCTTCTTGGACAACTGGTCGACAGAGTGGAGAAAGTTCTCAACAGCCTGATCGGCCGGTGTCTAGTTAGACAGTTTTAAGGGGGGTACTATGGAGCTGTCAACCTTACCCTCGACCAACCGAAGCTCGATCATAGTTGAGTGGCTGGGGGAGTTGAGAGACTGGAAGGATTCCAATCTCTCCCGCTTCCACGACCAGTGCCACTTGTGTTTCTTACCCTGGTGGACAGGGCCCTCCCCATAGGCCTGGAGGGCCTGATACATCTCACAAAAGACCTCCATGACAGATTCTCCAATGCTGGCCCTCAGCTGAAAGCAGCGCTGAGGCCAACGAGATGCCCACCGGGGCAGTCGCAGCTTCTTCCATGGCTGCAAGGTAAGCAGGTAAGGCAGACTTGAGATCCTTTGGCCAGAGTTTAGGATCCCTGATGGCCAGCCAGCTCAGAAGAAGTCTGATCATGTGATCTTCAAGAGAGCAGGGAAGCATCACCTGACAGGTCACATCCAGAAACACTGTGATCTGCCCCAAGACAGTAGAGACAAGCACACGTGGGTCTGTCTTTGACATTTTCTACCAACATATGAAGCAGGATTAGAGGCCCCGAATGGCGTTCGTTCCCTCAGGGCCCATATTCCATCGAGGTAGAGCCGGAGAGAGGGAGAAGAGGCTGTTGAGGAAAGCTGATGAAAAGTTGAAGAAAGATGCAATCTGGCTGATGATGCACTTTACAGTACTGCAGAGCTGCGAAGGAGGCCTGAACCTTCCAGCACGAAGGAAGATCTGACATCATGGGGCAGAGCCACAGGATATACCGCCCAGGTGGTGGGAGGAGCATAGCTTGAAGACATTCCAAAGAATCAGCACTTCTGGTAGAACTGCCATTGTGTGGCTAGTGAACTACTGTATATCCATGCCCAAGTAAATACCACAGCATTCCTCCCTACAGATGGTAGGAGGCACTATAGATATTATGCTAAAGAACTGGGTGCGGCCACCAGCACATCTGGGTTGCAACCCACACGCCACCAATTTTTTAAGCAATAAGGTATGATCAGAGGTTAGATTAACAGTCTGTTAATCAACCCCTTGTGCCATATTGCCAGAAAGGGGGTGACTGACTGTTAATCTAACCTCTGATCATACCTTATTGCTATTTTTATAAGATCACTGGGCACAAGAATTTGTTGAAACCTATTTTAGATGTTTAATTTTACAATCTGTATTGCTTAAAGGTAAAACAGTTCTTCCGCACTGTCCAAGTTTGAAGTATCATGGAGTCTGTGTTTAATTCCTATGGTGACATAGCAACAACCTTCTACTGCAGAACGGGTGATCGCAGTATCTAGCCAGCCAGCAGTCCGTTTCAGAACAACTTTTTTGTGCCTAAAGATGTGCAGTCATACCTTTGTCAAAACCATTCTTAAATTGGCATTTTTTGAATGGATCACCAGTTTTAAAGTGAGCCGGTACTTTCAATGCTGACATGTCACCAACATTCTGCACCTCGTAATGTGCTGGTGTACAGCATCTTGTGATAAACTGCAGAACGGGGGATATGAAAGTCTAGCTCAGTGGCGATCCTCCTTTGAAAAATTGTGCTTTGTTGACTCAGGCTGTGTAGTCACACCTTCAATTTCTTCATTATTTAAGTGGGATTTATGTTTGTTTTTTTCACCGATCTTTCCAGCGTGAGCATGCGCTGTACTGCTTCACTTGTATGTTTCTGGCGCACTTGCTCGCAGGATTGTTTTCAGAATGTGGCTCTCATTTGAATTAATTGCCAGCTGTGCATTCTTTTGCTAATCTGATTCATTTTTGTACAGTTTATTTTACTCAATAGTGCAATCTGGGGCTTTATTACTGGCACAGCACTGCGAATAGTCGCTTTCAATTTCAGAAGCTAATTCATATGCACTCTGACAGGATCACAAGCCGTACCGTGTTACAGAATGTTTTTCCAGATGTTTATCATACTGATTTTTCCAGCTTACTGTAGCTGGGTATAATACTGGATGTATGCCGTTTCTATGCATGGTGATGTGCCGCGGCCACATTATGACAAGGTCTCATATGGACAGCCATTTTTTTTCAATAAATTCCCCGAGTCTCTAACAACTGACTGCACTTTTTTGTACAAATTATTAAAATCAGTATGCAGTGATCAGGCTGTATATGCTAGGTTAATGTAACCCTCTTAGAACCATGGCAGCCAATCAGATTGCTGATTATCTATTTGCCTTATAATAACTGAGCTTCAGAACCACTGGCCTACGACATGGCACTGAAGAATTCTACACAGTTCATTTTTCAGGACCTCTTTTTTACAAAGCAATGCTGCCAGCTGTCTTGGACACCTTGTGACTCCAAGAAGTCCACCAGTTATTTTTTGACTAGAGACTCAAGGAGCGTCCCCACAATGGAAGACATACTAAGTTCCCTGAATTTCCCTAATCCCCATTTCTGTGTAGACAAACTACTTCTGCCACCCTCCAGTCCCCAGGGATTATGTCTCAATTGGGCAGTTGAACGGGTCCTTCAACCCAACTCCCTCCTCAAAATTATCCTGTGCTCGGTGGGGGTTTAGTGATGCAACACTGGGGTTAGCAAGGCACTGCAGAGAGCTTCCCCACTGCCCTCCTAATGACAACTATGGATTCAGACTACAAAGCTCTCCTCTCTCACTCCCTCAGTCCTGAAGTGTGGGTGCACTGACTCCACACAGTGCTAGATCCCTCCTGATCAGCAAGTCCTTGGATTGCTGTTTTACTCATATATACTCTGAAGGCCCCAAGACTACAACCTTCATGCCCCTCCCCCCAAGCTGGTGGGGGTGAGTGGCAGTACTCACAGCCACACCACCGCTCAAACTCAAGCCCATATTAAGATAAACACTGCACAATATTTAAAGGAACAAAATCAGAGTGGCTGGCCCCTCATGTCTCTTACTGATAAAAGGCCCTTTTATCTGAGGGCTTTCGTCCTGTTTTAATGTTTGTTTTCCGGTTTCTAACCTTGTTTAATGCTAGAGTTACTTACCTAACGCCATTACTACCTCCCAAGACACAAGGACTCCGAAAAAGGAGAGGGAATGATAAAAATCTTCAGTGTAAAAATCCTCCAAATCTTATTGCCTTGTCATTAAGGCTCTTCCATTTCCCAGCGCCAACCATCAGCCAGCTTGTCCACTGGGACCTGCAGACGACCAAGCCTGATCCCGGCTCCTCCCAAGTCTGCAGGGCTGCCTTGGGCTGTGATCTGCCCAGGAGGAGAATCGATGATAACAGCATTATGGCACAGAATGAAACCCCAAGCAACCGTAAACCGACACCTTCATTATCTCCCTGAAAGAAATGCTTAAAGTGTCTGTCCCAGCAGAAACTGAAGTACACTGTTCCTTTTACATAAATAAATGAGTGTTTTGCCTAGCTTATCTTTTTAGACCCCAAATATTTACATGGTTTGTCTTAAGGAGTGAGGTCGGGTTTCGTACTGCAATTCAATTTACAGCCAATTTATAATAATGTACCGAAACATAAGCTTGCCTACAAATCCATTACTGCTCAGCACAGCCTTAGGCGGTACACAATTAAATATAAAATCCACAAAAAAAAGGGAAATATTTGTAAATTACACAGTTCTCAACAGCTCTTACACACACACACACCCCACCCACCTCTCAAGACTGAAAGGCCTAGAGATTTAGTCAGAATTTCTCTTTCTGTTAGTTATAGTCAATGAATGAGCCGTGTTAAAGCACAGAAAGAAACCTGGGTGCAAGTTATTCAGTGAATTTCTTAAATTCACTTCTGCTGGAAACCCCCATGCACAGTGGCTTAGAACATCAGCTCTGACCCCCTCCATTTTGCACCACTCCCCCCTTTACTAGTCATGTCAGAGGACCTTGGCTGTAGAAGGAATTGGTGGTCTTTATCATGGGAAAAGCACAAAAATGACACCCACTGCATTTTCAGTGGCAATAACTGGGGGTACAATGCTGTGCTCTCAATTGTCACTGAAACAATTAAAGGTATTTGCTTTTGTTACCTTCACAGTCTGTTTGTAGTTTGCTACCCCACTGTACGTCTTTGTTCTGCTTTCACTGTGGCTCTAGGCAGCATTAACTCCCTTCAGTTAGAGAGCGGTTTCTGTGCGTAACTGTGGTCTTAGTGAGGCATGTAGGGTGGTAGGGGGTTCTGGCAGTCTCTCTGCCCAGCTTCCTCCTTCCTAAAGCAGGACCATCCCACCATGTCTAGACAGGGAACCTCATCACCATAGTCTGGTTACCAGTGGTGTCCGTCCAGACTCTTAGGAAGTTTCTCCATTATTCTGCCCCTCCCTCCACCTGGTTCGCCTATATCCTGCACCCCCCAAAACACACACTAAGCTCCCCTCACAAACGTAATTTTTTTTAGGTCATGCCATGCGGACACACACACACAAGCTGCAAGACTTCTGCAGGTCTGACAGCATTTTATGTATGACTTCCCTCCATCTGGAATAATAGTCCTGCTTTGACATGCCTCTCCTCCTCTTACCTCTCTCAGAAATGTCACATAAATGATCTCTCTATCACCATTTGCACCTGCCCCAGCTACTCTTACGATCCCATCTGCTAGTCAAGGGCCTTGAGGCCCATTAGCACTTGAATATTATATCTTTCCAGTACTGCTATTATGTATATATTCAGTTTATAAATATGTTTGCGTCTGTATTTTATCTTTCCTGTACTGTTTATTACATATTTATGTACCACATGTAAATATTTTACTTTTGTACCCTTATAGTTCCTGTAATTAACTGCACCAGATTTTTGCTCTTGTTCTCCCTACTATTCTCCCTCTCTCAGGAGAACCTGGAAATGAGCCTCAGCTCAGTGCGCCTTTCCAAGTCACCAATTTTCAATTAAATCAACACATTTTTGTACATTGGAGGGAAAGGGCAGCTAATGATACAGAACACTAAACGTGGCCACTGGTGGAGTTTTGCTGACCAAGACTGTGTGTGTGTTACAAAATGGCACAAAAGTGAAAATGAATTCTGCCTCAGTTTTCACACAAGAGCCCAAAGGAGACATGCCACTGACAGCGAGCTATATCCAGGTGAAGGAAGAGAAGGAGTACAAGGATGTAACAATCACAGCAGAGTTGGCAATGGAACACCTACAGAAATAAAGGCAAACAAGGCCCCGGGCCCAGCTCATCTAGCAGTACAAATCAGCAGAGATATCTGCAGACAGTCTAAGTGCAAAAGAAGGGCCAGAAGATTGGAGGCAAGTGAAAACCTGATGCCTTTTATTTAAGAAGTGATACAGGGAGGGCAAGGAATCAAGAGCAGGTTGTGTCTTTTTACGGATGACTCTAAACTCTCCGAGAGGCTGGATAGACGACGAGGGAATCAGGGAAATGCTTAGGGATTTATAAAAGCTAGAGAGGTGGTCTAAGGTTTGGTGGTTGAAATTCAACGCCAAGAAGTGCAAAGTAATACACCTAGGGAACAACCACCCCAGGAGAAAGTACTGGATGAGTGGGGTGAGACTTAGCATTACAGCTAAGGAACAGGACCTTGGAGTTCTCATCAATGACTCCCTCAAACAATCGAGGCAGTGCAACAAGGCACCTAGCAAGGCGAGTAGCATGCTGGGTTGTACTGGAAGGGGTACTGCTAGCAGAAAGGAAGGGTTAATACTTCTCCCATATAGAGCCTTATTGAGACCACACCTGGAGTACTGTGTCCAGTTCTGCAGTCCTCACCTCAGGAAAGACAGGGATAAGCCGGAGGCGATGCAGCACAGGGTGACGAAAATAATTCAGGGCCAACAGGATAGGTCCTATGAGAAGCACCTCAAGGCACTGAACATGTACTTGCTGGAGACCAGAAGGAAGAGGGGAGATATCACAGAGACCTTCATGTTCCTAAAAGGAATTAACAAAATGAACTGCAGTGAACTATTTAGCTTAAATATTAGCTCACAGTCACATGGATGTGAGTGGAAACTAAAAGGAGGCAGGTTCAGGAGGGACATGAGGAAGTATTTTACAGAAAAGGTGGTGGAGCCATGGATCAGTCTACCAGCCGAAGTTATGTGTAAAAACTGTTGGTGATTTCAAGCATAGTTGGGACAGAATGAAGTGTATAGCACTTGCCTGGGGCACCAGAAAGTGGGTGGAGAACAAGGGAAGGTTGGGGAGGGCTAGGATCCTACAGGGACAGTAGATCCCAGGGCTAAATAGGGAACTCTGGCAGACTGGATGGACCATGAGTTTTTTCCTACCGTCATTTTCTATGTTTCTATGTAAGGATTCATGGATTACAGATTATACAGTGTTTTCAGGTAAGATTACAGAAACCATTAAAGACAGAATCACTATGCATCTGAATAAATACAAGATTATAGAGGAGAGTCAACATGTACGGAGAGACAGACAGAAATACTTCCCTCCAGTAAAAGGAGGTGCTGAACACCTGTGTAGTATCTACTCACTTGATTCACATATTTCAGTGACACAGCTTTCACATCCTGAAATTGAAAACTATCCACATTCAAGCAAGGAGCAAAACTCTAGTATGTGGAGATTAAAACGCACAAACAGGGAAGGAAAAGAACAGTTACGCAAGAACTTGCAGTAACAGTAGATCTTCAGAGAATCTCTTGTAGCAGATCACACCTTAGGAACTACAGCCATCAGGCACCAGGACTACATGGAAACATTTTTGCTAGCAGACTATCTGGGGCTGCCTACAGTGACATCACATCTCAGTTCCCCACTGCAGACCATCCAACAAGGACACACTCTCAAGGGAACTAAGGGAGAGCCACAGAGACCCGCGAGAAGGAGTATGGGAAACAGAAAGCTTACCATCCTGGAAAGGAGAAGCAGGAAAGAAGAAACTCAGAGCCAAGGGGGGCACAGGGAGGGATGGCATGACCTACTGCAAGAGATTCTCTCGAAGATCTGTTACGTTAACTTCTTAAGTAAATGAAAATTATGTACCTACCGTAATTCTGATCTTTCTGTGTATCTTCACCATTCATCACCTTTGGGTATAGTGGCCGGAGGTCACGACCCCGCAGGAGCTCTTTTTTGGGGGGGATGGGCGAAGTCGACGCACCATCGGCGGCGCCCTCAAGGCTGATGCACTGCGTGGCGCTCGTGGGTTGGCCGTTATGTGTGGTCGACCCGCCCTCCCACCAGTCCTGAGTCACCGTAGAATAAGGAAAGGTTGGGAGGGAGGGACAAGGGAGTCCAAGGTAAGATAAAGGAAAGGATATACAACTAAAAGGAAAAATAAACGACTGAGAGGACAGAATAAAGCTGGAAAACTAAGGGGATTGGGAGGGGCCCCAATGTCTGGAAGTAGAAAAGGAGGAGGGAGGGTTAGGGAAATTTAGGAGGATGTTTGGAGGGGGGGGAGAGGGAACATACCCTGGAACCTTGACCTGTCTCCAGATTATATAGGAACCTGCGAAGGAGTAGCCAGAAGGCTAAACTGCCAGAATTTAAGGCACAGAATCACTGGCAATAATCCCAACATAAGCAGAATCGGCTATTCTGGAAGAAAAGACAGGATACAGGGAATACCCCCCCACAATCAATTTTTTTTTTTGGCATAAGAAAACTAGTTTCTTAAACGTAAATTGAGGTTGTGTCTAAAGGGCAAGGAAATCAAAGGGAATATAGTAAAGCTGAAGAGGAAAGAGAGCAGAAAAGAGGGCAACTACCAACCCCCACCCCACGGGAGTGGAGCCGAGGCGCTGAGGAAGGAGTGCCCCCCATCATAGCCACTCTCCCCCTAGAGAAAAACATCCCCCTAAGTGCCCAAAGTCACCCCACTCCTGACCAACAGAAAGGAGGGGGTGAAAGAGAGGGCACAGAGAGGGAGGGGAACCCAGAGACTGAGGCCCCAGGGGGTGGAGGGTGGGATTGTGATGAATGGTGAAGATACACAGAAAGATCAGAATTACGGTAGGTACATAATTTTCATATCTTATCTGTGTCAATCTTCACCATTCATCACCTCTGGGTGAGTACCGAGCCCCCCCCCCCCGAAGGGGGCTAAACCCTAAAGGACTAAGTCACTTAGCTCTCAGTGAGTGGCACACCAAGAGAGAGAGAACCTTCATGGGTCTGGAGAAGCACAGGAATAGGGAAAGTGAGACGAAGACTCTTTGGAAGGATTAGGAAGCTGCCCCGACAGACGCCGTCTCACCCTGCAGGAGAAAAGATGGGTTCTCTGGAAGGGGAGGAAATCACCCTACGCCAGGCCAAGGGTGACAACCGGGAAAGACGCAGCCATGCCATCCGCCTAGTGCAGATCGCTGTCCCTATGATCCTGGAAGCTACCTCGTTGGCATCGTAAGATGCCCTCGCTTGGTGCCTTGCTAGCTCCAGGACACATGCAGAGAGTGCAATGGCTTGTCTGGTTACCTCCATGTCAGGCAAAGCGGCTAGGAGTTGACCTAACCAGGACCACAGGAACCTATCATAGGTAGTGTAGTGGGCCTGATGTGCTGAAATAGAGAGCAGCAACCATGCAGAGTGGAAAGTCCTCCTCCACCAGAAGTCAAAATCCATAGACTCTTGATCTGGGGAGCCCGTCACGGTGAGGTGACCGGTGCGAAGCCCATCAGGAGTGTCCAGCTGCGTCAATCCTGACTGAGGATGAGGCAGAGAACCTGGAGACTCGGGGGGGGGGGGGGAGCCACAATACCTCTGGCAGAGATCCCTAGGGGCTGGGACTCTGGAAAAGGGTCTCTGCCAGAAACGCAACGACGCATTCCGAAAGGGAGCAGGCCGGGGGGCACCACAAGGGTGTCCGCACTGAAATCACCTAAAAAGGTGCACGTCAAGTGCTCTGGATTGTGCTGAGTGGGTGGGGTGATATGCAGGTCCTCCAACATCCTCACGAGGAATCGCTGATACTCTGCGAGAGATCAGCAGCTGGGGAGATGTGGACAGATGGTTCCCCTCCTCCAGAAGAGGGGGATGAAGAGTCAAAGGACCTCAAGAGTTCAGAAGCTGGCTGCTCAGGGGGAGGTTGAAAAACCTGTCTGTCCATAGCCCTGACGTAAGAGAAAAATTGAGCAGCCATGGCTATGAACTGCTCTCTGGAGAGAGGTCCGCTAGGACCAAGAATACCTGGGGGAGCAGGAGAAGGTGGCAGAGGAGAGGGGACAGAGCCAACTGACATTGGCTGTCCTCTGCTGGGCCAGAGAGCACACCTGGAGCCCCAAGGGAAGAGGGAGCTCCGGAAAAAAACAGCAGACAGCTGGTCAACCCTACTGGAACTGCCTAGGATGTGCCCTGAAGAATCCCCCATGTGAGGTGACCGGGGCTGTGAGAGTCCAAAAGGATGGTCCCCTACCTCCAAAGAACAGGGCCCTCTCAAGGAAACTGAAATGGAAGGGCGGAGATCCGCACTACGACTCCTTCCGGAACCCAGATGGGTCCCACAAAGGAGTTGCTGTGTCGAACCCCTACCCCTCGGAGTCCGAATGAGCCCTTCTCTTCGAAAAAGTCAACCTAGGCAGCTGGCAGCCATGGTCAGTCCCCGAAGGGACTATCCAGGGGGCAGCACCGTCCCCTCCTGTGGGTGCTCCAATCGGCCCCAAAGTTGGGCGATCCAGGCACACCACCTGAGGGGTCAGAAAACCCTCCGAGGCCAGGTTGCAGGGCAATGGTGGCCTGCACCACCACCTGCTGGTCAGAACCCTGGACCACTGTCCGCTCCTCAGAGGGGGGCTGGCTCTGGCTTGTCTTCGACACTACCAAGGTGTCCACGTGAGCAGCCAACTCCAAAGAGTCAGACTGCCTATCTGCCTCCGAGGAGGTGGAGACCGAAGTCCTGTGCCAAATGGTACATGGATGCCCGCTGCCATCCCGACTGAATGGAGCACCAGAACGAGGGACTGCACCAGAGTCTGCGCAGAAGCCCTCAAGCGCCAAGGACGGCAGCAGTATCGGAGCCAGGACCTGTCACAGTGCTGTCCCGACCCACAGTGCCGCAAGCAGATCCGAGACCAGAGACAGTGCCGCCGATGGCCCCGACCGCACTCTCGATGCCGCAGACGGCGCCGAGGTCAGAAACTCCTGCAGCGCCGTGTTGTTGCTCGGCGCCGCAAGCGGCACCATGCTCAACTACGGCGCCATGGCGAGAAACAGATAAGGACGGCACAATAGAGCCTCCCAAGGTGCTGTCAGCACCATCGGCTCTGATAGCAGAGACGGTGCCGAGCGATGGACCGGTACCGATGACAACCCCATCAGGGCCCACAGCGCCGAGGCTCAAAACGGCGCCAACAGACGGCATTGAGGACGGCACCGAGCCAGGTTTCCCAGCCCGGGGAAACGACACCCCCGAAGGGGCGACTGCCAAGGCGGTGCCTCCCGCTCGCCCCCCAAGAGGGACGGACTGGGCCTCCTGCACCACGGAAGGGGCACCTGCAACAGCTAAGCTACAAGAAGGAGAAGCCCCCTCCTCCACTATCCGTACAGAACTGGGAGGGGACCCGGAGGAAAGGCCAAGAGACCGTGGCTTGGCCCAACGAGTGAGCGCCTGTCTCCCGAAAGTCGGCGGAGCTCGTCCCACTTTACACGTGTTGTTCGATGACACGACGGTCCATGGAGAAGCAGGTATCACACGAATCCATGTTGTGTAGCGGGCCAAGACACATGAGGCAACGGTCATGCTAGTCGGTGACGGAGTACTTACAGCCGCACGAGCACCGACGCATAGGGGGCCATCCCATCTTCAAAGTTTTCTTGCCTCCTGACCGAGACATGACCTACGGAAAAAACAACCAAAAACAAGACTCGACGTCGCAAAAGAATAAAAGTAACAGTTTTACCAGGCAACATTGAGTGGTGGCGGACAACAGAGCCGACAGGAAAATACAAAGCGGCGTCGACAAACTTGGCGTTGAGAAGATAACACGGAGCCGAAGGCTTCAGAGCAGGAACAGGCCTCTTGCAGCAGAGCTTCCATGAGGTGCGACCTCTACCGCGAGAGACGAAGAACTGGCGGGAGGGCAGGGTCGACCACACATAATGGCCAACCCGTGAGCAGCATGCAGTGCGTAGGCCTCGAGGGCAGTGCCGATGGTGTGTCGACTCCGCCCGTCAAAAAAAAAAAAAAAGGAGCTCCTGCAGGGTCGTGACCTTGCCTCTATACCCAAAGGTGATGAATGGTGAATACTGACACAGATAAGATCTGTTCTATCTTCTTTGAGGATATCTTTTGCAGCAGGTCACACCTTAGAAAGGAGTCCCAAGCAGTACTGCAGAGGAGATGAGTCTGGGAGACTAGAAATCAGGAATCTATGAAAGGAGGCCCTGTAACACAGCTAGGCCGAAATATGCTCGCCTTCTAGAGGCGATGTCCAGATTGTAGTGCCTTGTGAAAGTGTGGACAGTACTTCAGATGGCAGCAGCACAGATCTCAGCTGCGGAAACCACTCTGAAACAGGCAACAGAAGTAGTCACACCTCTGGCAGAGTGACACTTCACAGCCCAGGAAGTTCCTTACCGTACGTCCTATAACAGAAAATACAGTTGGCCAACCATTGGGACAGACACTGTTTAGAAAATAGCAGTTATGTAAGAACTTACCATAACAGTAGATCTTCGAGAGAGGTTCCTGCAGTAGGTCGTCACATATAGGACTGCGCGTCCTGGCGTCAGGACTGCACGGCAAACTTATAGCTAGCAATCATCGGCAGGGACTGTCCCCGGCGTCAGGTGACGGGACATCAGCATGACTATAAAAGGGGGCGGTCCCCCGGCCGCCCTCCAGTTCTTTTGCCGGAGACCTCTAAAGAGGAAGCCGAGAAAGAAGTGAAACAAAAAACTCCTGAGACCCTGTGCCCTGGGAGAGACAAAGTCCTGGACAGGGAATAAAAGAGAAAAAAGGAGGAGCTGGGGGAAAGGTGGGTGGGAAACTAAACCTACTGCAAGAACCTCTCTCGAAGATCTACTATTACGGTAAGTTCTTACATAACTGCTATATCTTACTTTGAGAGGGTCTTCACATATAGGACTGAATATCAAGCAGTCTAACGAAAACGGAGGAGTAAATTGTCTACCAATTGGGTGTCTGTTTAAGATAAGAGGCCTTGCAGGACTACAAGACCGAAACCAGCCCAACGCCTAGAGGCAATGTCCAGACTGTAATGCTTAGTGAAGGTGTGGATGGAGGACCAAGTGGCCGCTGCACAAATGTCTGCAGTGGACACATTCCTGAAAAAAAGCAGCAGAAGTAGCCACACTCCTAGTGGAGTGGCCCTTAACTGTACCCGGAAGAGGCTTCTCACACTCTGGTAAATGTAATGGATACAATTCGCCAGCCACCTAGACAAAGTCTGTTTCATGACAGCCTTGTCCTGGCACTGGGAGGTGAAGGCTACAAACAGCTGGTTCGACTTTCGAACCTCCTTAGTCCTTGAGGTATAATACCTCTAAATCCTGTGCACACCGAGGGTGTGCAGAAGATGCTCCCCCTGTTGGAATGCTCTGGAAAGAACACCGGCAGTTCAACACTCAGGTCGGGGGTCAATTCCGAAACCACTTTCGGAAGGAAGGATGGATTAGTCTGCAGAACCACCCGGTCTCTGTGGAAAATTAAATAAGACTCTCTACAAACTAGAGCATGAAGCTCTGAAACTCTTCGAGCTGAAGTGATAGCAACTAAAAATAGCATTTTCCACACTAAAAAACGCATACCACAGCTTGCTGCCAGTTCAAAAGGGGGCAAAGAAAGCTTTTCTAACATAAAATTCAGATCCCGGAGAGGAACAGGATTCTGGACCGGAGGTTTGATGTGAAGAATCCCCGTCAAGAAAGTTCTGGAAACCTCTAGCTGCGCTAGGGGATTTGCCCTCCACCAGAGGGTGGTAGGTCAAAACCGCAGAGCAAGATGGACCTTCAGAGAGGAATAACTGAGGCCCGACTCTGACAGATGCAAGAGGTAACTCTAAAACCTGGGAAGCCAAGCATGAAAAAGGGTCCAGGCCTTTAGCAGATGCCCAAATTGTAAATCTCTTCCATTTCATAGCATACGTGGACCTAGTGGAGTGTTTTCTGGCCTCCACTAAGACCTGAGCAACTCTGACCAATACACCATAGCGAGAAGCTGCTACGTCCACAGGTGCCACGCATGAAGATGGAGAGACTTGAGGCTCGGATGTACCAGGGTGCCCTGCTACTGAGACAGAAGGTCGTGTGAGAAAGGAAGAGGTACTGGGGGTTCCAGTGCCAACTGGTGTAACAATGAAAAACAAATCTGCTGAGGCCAGAAGGGAGCTATCAGAATTGTGCGCCCCCTCTGCCTGAAGCTTCAGCAGAATCCTCTGAAGAATAGGAAAGGAAGGAGCAGCGTGATAGAAATCTCCTGTCCAGGAGAGAGAGACAATGCTGCCCCGCTATTAAAGCCCGGAACGAGCGAGCAAAGGTAAGTAGTTTGCATTGGATGGGGAGGCGAAGAGATCTAAGTCTGGCCACCCCCACTGAAAAAAGAGATCTCCCATTACTGCCTGCTTTAGTTCCCACTCGTGAGCCCTGGCGACTGATCGGCTGAGACTGTCCACCAGAAGGTTGTGAACACCCAGCACATGAATTGCTGTCAAGGACAGGCCATGCTGAACTGCCCAGTACCACACCTGCATCGCCTCCCGACATAGAGAGTACGACCGGGTGCCTCCCTATTTGTTCAAGTACCAGACAGTGGCCATGCTGTCTGTCTGGATAAGAAGTGTTCCCAGAGTCAAAAGTGACTGGAAGACCTGGAGAGCATATAGCACTGCTCTCGTCTCTAGAATATGGATACGAAGGTTCTCCTCCATGGGACACCAAGAGCCTCGGGTCCGATGGTCCCAAATGACTGATGGACATAAAGAGTTAACATATGAAAATGCTGAAAATAAATTGATAACCGATTGTTTTTTTTTCAGAACAAACTAACAATGTTTCTCTCCAGGGTTATTTTAAGCAGCTGGGGGTAAAACCAAAACAGGGTGGACCTATGTTTAAAAAATGTAATGGGTTACTGTACAGAGTTTGGGTTAAACCTCAGACACAGGAACAGACAGAACAACTGGTTATACCACAGAAGTATAAAGCACATGATAGTCCTATGGCTGGTCACTCAGGGAGGGATTGCACCCTTGCCAGATTGCTGTATAGATTTTACTGGCTTGGAATTCATAAAGACGTTGCTACCTACTGTAATTCCTGTGCGGAGTGTCAGAAAGTAGCCCCAGTCACTAAGAAAGGCAAGGTGCCCCTGGTGCCCCTACCCTTGATAGATGTGCCTTTTGAGAGAATTGTAATGGTGTGGTTGGTCCTTTACACAAAAGTAAAAAGGGTAACAGATTTATCCTGATAGTATGTGACTACGCTACTCGATACCCAGAAGCAGTTCCAATGTATACTGTTACAGCCCCAAAAGCTGCAGCAGAGCTTGCCAAAATTTTCAGCAGAGTGGGCATACCTAAAGAAATGATTACTGATCAGGGTAGTAATTTCGGTGCTGCAATGCTTAAGGAGCTGTACAGATTGCTAGGTATCACTGCCTTGTGAACCTCCCCCTATCACCCTCAGACAGTCTTGCTGAGTGTTTTAACCAAATCATAAAACACATGTTAAAAAGGTTTGTAAAAGGGGAAGGGAAAGATTGGGTCCAATACTTACCTTACCTAACTTTTGCTTACAGAGAAGTGCCACATGTATCAACAGGGTTTTCAGCATTTGAAATGCTGTATAGTAGGCAGCCAAGAGGGCTAAGGCATGTGAAAAGGAGCGTGGGAAGATAAACCCACTGAGAAACAATCTATAACATCTTATAAGTGTGCCCCAAGAAAGAAGCTGGCAAAATATGTTGAAATTGCCCATAGTAATCAGGAAGATGCCCAAACTCAGCAGAAGGTATATTATGACCACAGAGTAAAAAAACAGGTTACTCACCTGTAATAGTAGTTCTAGGAGTGGTATATGTTGTTCATCCACACTTCTTGGCATGCCCCTTTCCCCTTTAATTCTTGACAGACGGTCTTCAAGCTGGCTCCTACCACCCACCCTGGTGGTATAACCCTCGGCTCCGCCCCATGACGCCAGATCTTAGCCCGCTGGAAGCCAGGTTTGTGCGTCACAGCCGGGGAGGTCAGGTGGGTCAGTGTGGATGAAAAGCAGGTTACTCACCCATAACAGTAGTTCTAGGAGTGGTATATGTTGTTCATCCACACTCTTTGGCATATCCCCTTACACTTTAAATCTTGCCGGAAGTCTTCAACCTGGCTCCGCCCACCCACCCGGGTGGTATAACCCTTGGCTCTGCCCCATGACGCCAGATCTTAGCCCACTGGAAGCCAGGTGTTGTGCGTCTGCAGGTGGGGAGGTCGGGTGGGTCCGTGTGGATGAACAACATATACCACTTCTAGAACTACTGTTACAGGTGAGTAACCTGTTTTTCTAGGAGCGTGGATATGTTGTTCATCCACACTCTTTGGCAGACTCCTAGCAGTACTCCAGGAGAAGGGTGGCAAGGCACACACCCCCTACTCAGGAAATGGAGATTGGAGAACTGAGGCCCCAAAACCAGCATCCTGGCATGACTCAAGGTCGATGTGGTAATGGGTAATGAAGGTGTTTGCTGACTTCCAGGTAGCAGCCCCACAGATTTCCTGGATAGGGATGTCCCTGGAAGCAGCCACTGATGCAGCAGTATGGTGGGCAGAATGAGCTCTTATCCCTCTGGGAGGCTCCTTGCCCAACTCATAACACAGACTTATGCATGATGTAATCCATCTTGCAATTGTCCGCTTTACTGCAGGTCTGCCAGATGCGGCTTCAGCGTAGGTGACAAACAGCTGGTGAACCTCTCCCTGAATTTCTGCCGTCCTCTCCTTATAATAGGAGAGAGCACGTCTCAAGTCCAAAGTATGAAGCCTGTACTCTGCCTCCGAGGTGTAGTTAGGGTAGTAAACAGGCAGAGTTAACACCTGGTAAAGGTGAAATTCTGACACCACCTTCGGAAGGAATTTCGGGTGGGGGCATAGGACAACCTTGTCCCTGTGGAAGACCAGATAAGGGGAGTCCACCGAAAGTGCCTGGAGCTTCTCTGTCCTTCTGGCTGATATAACAGCCACCAGGAAGGCCATCTTCCATGACAAGTGTGACAAGGCACACTTGTGCACTGGTTAGAATAGCTTGCCTATGAGCTTTGCCAGTACCAGCATAAGATCCCATGGAGGTGGAGGTTCACACACCGGACGGGATATGTGATACAGGCCTTTGAAAAAACGCCCGACCACTGTCTCCTGCATCGTCGGCTGACCGGTCCATGCCCGGTAAGCAGAGATGTCTGCCAGGTGCACCCTAAGTGTCACTGACCGCAGACCCCCTTTGGAGAGAGATCAAAGGTAGTCAAGAATGTTAGCCACTGGACAAAGCAAAGGGTCCAGGCCCTTGCCCTGACACCAAATGGAAAAACCCTTTCCATTTGAAAGCATAACATTTCCTGGTCAATTCCTTTCTGGATGCCTCCACCACGGTGAAGACATCCTCGGAAAGACCCAAAGCCTGGAACTCTAGGCGCTCAGGTACCAGGCTGTGAGGGGCAGGGATTGAAGGACCGGATGGAATATCTTCCCCTAATTGAGAGATATCAGGTCTGGGCAGGCTGGAAGCCACTCCAGGGGCCTGCAGCTGAGCCTGAGGAGATCTGGATATCAGAAATGGCGCGGCCAGTCTGGGTCTACCAGGATCACTTTTGCCTTGTCCCTCCTCACCTTGAGAAGCACTTTGTGGATCAAGGGAAATGGGGGAAAGGCGCAGAGGAGGCCTGGGGTCCACCGCCTCGAGAAGGCATCCCCCTGCAGCCAGCCCTGCTGAGGGGGGGCCGGCATGGAACAGCCTCAGCTGGTTTTGTCCCTGGAGGCAAACAGGTCCACCATCGGTTTGTCCCAGTGGCCCTGACACCAAGTGGAAAACCTTTTCATTTGGAAGGCATAGCACTTCCTGGTCGACTCCTTTCTGGATTCTTCCACTACTTTGAGTATATCCTCGGAGAGACTCAAAGCCTGGAACTCTAGTCGCTCAGGTACCAGGCTGTCAGGTGCAGGGACTGAAGGTCCAGATGGAATACCTTCCCCTGATTGACTGAGATCAGGTCTGGGCATGCTAGAAAACACCTCGGGAGCCTGTTGCTGAGGCTGAGGAGATCTGGATACCAGAACTGGCGGGGCCAGTCTGGGGCTACCAGGATCACCTGCACCCTGTTCCTCATCACGTTGAGAAGCACCTCGTGGATCAAGGGAAATGGAGGGAACAGGGAAGACGTAGAAGAGGCCTGTGGTCCACCGCCTTGAGAAGGCATCCCTCTGCAGCGAATCGCACTGAGGGGGGTGAGCATGAAACAGCCTCAGCTTGGCGTTTTCCCCTGGAGGCAAACAGGTCCACCATCGGTTTGCCCCAGTGGGAGAACAGGCAGTGAGCTACCTCTGGATGGAGAGACCACTCGTGGGATGTCTCGCCTACACGACAAGAGCATCTGCCAGTTGGATGGCTAGGAGATCTGCCTCCAATCAGCTCACGAGTGCCCAGATGCAGTGCGCTTCCCTGCACAGCAGCTGGGAGTGTGTGCTGCCCTGTTTGTTGAGGTAGTACATGGTCGTGGTATTGTCCATTTGGACTTGAACCACTTGACCCCGAAGCTGCTGAGCGAATGCTGACAGCGCCAGTCTGATCACTCTGAGCTCCAACAGGTTGATATGATAATGGGATTCCTCGGGGGGTGGGGTCCAGAATCCGTGGGCCCTGTCGTTTCCCATGTGGGGTCCTCAGGCCGTGAGAGAGGCATCGATCGTGAGGACGACCGTCTGCTCAGGGTGGACAAACGGGATCCCTTCCTGCAGATGGTCTAGGATGGCCCACCACTGGAGAGTGTGCCACATCCTCTGGGTCACAGTGATCAGCTGGTTGAAGTGACCATGGTGCTGTGTCCACTGGGTGGACTGCTCCCACTGAAGGGGGCACACATGCCACCGGGCCCATCGGACCACAGTCGTGAAGGTCCTCGGGAAGGTGCGGGAGAACTTCATCCAAGGAGCCCAGGAGGGCATGGGAGAAGTGCGCCATGACGACGGCTGCGCTTGCCTGATGGAGGCCTAGAGAAGAGGTTGCATAGACCTTCCTGGCAGAGTGGTCCAGTTTTTTGGACTCCCTGTCTGGAGGTCTATCAGTGTCAGCAGAGCTGCCTGCGCATCTGAACACAGAAGCGGTCACTAACCCTTCCGCCAAGGGATGTTGCATGAACCCCGAGAGGGACCCAATGGACACCGCATACCTGTGGGCCATCCGGGTAGATGGCGCTGGGCAGGAAGCAGGATGCTGACACAGCTTCAAGGCCGGGATTACAATGATCTTGGCCACTGGGACAGCTTCCCTAGGGGTATCACCTCTTTTAAGAATATCTGTAAGAGGGTACTCTGTCTGTTTCTGGACAGGTTCCAGGGGCATCCCCATGGATTCAGAGAAAACGTGGAGAATTCCCAAAAATGATGAAGGGCCCTCCTCCGTCGACAGACTACCCACGGACTCATCATCCAGCAGGTGAGAGTGGAGGTCGGTGTCATCAGAATCTGAGGTATCTGGATAAATCGGTCTGCCACCAAGGTTCCCCGTGTTCACGCCTGGGGCGGTCACGTGTGAGGGTGCCCAATAATCTGCGATGAAGACTCAATCGACCGAGATTCCTTCGTAGGAGCCCCTTCTGAAGGCTGTTTAGGTGGTGGCTCCACCACTATCGGTGGAGAGACCGATTTTGGCTGAACCGGGGCAAGTTTTACTGGCTCTGCAGGCGAAGGAACTGTTTTTATCGGTTCCAATGGAGTCTGTTTCGGCCTGGGAGGCGAAAGCCAGGTAATGGCTGGGGTGGAAATCGTAGAAGGCTTGTGCCCAAAAAGAATGAGCTGCTACTACATTAGATCTTCATAGTGTCGACAGAGTTCCCGCCGAAGCCTCTCCTCTTCCAAGGAGGACGAAGATGAATGGTGGCGTCGCCTCTTTTTAGAGCGCTTTTGCGCCTTCCTTGGCCTCTCACTCAAGGGGGTCAGAGATCTCGATCAGACTGGCCGAGTGGGTCATTCGGGGGACACCGGGGGAACCGGTGATTTACCTGGATCAGGGACAGGTTCCTCGATGGGTTTGCCAGTAGGCTGGGTTTCCTCATCAAGAAAGTTCAGGACCGGGGTCCTGGTAAGTGAGTTGTCGGCCTCAATGGGCGACAACAGATCGACAGGGTCAAGAGCGATCTCCACTGCATTGTTGAAAGAGACCTCGGCCGGCTGACCAGTCGGCAAGGCTGAGAAGCCGACGGTCGAAGAAGCAGTCTCGACTGAAGCAGCGACTGGAGATTCCTGTGACCGAGATCGCTCTCGATCCAAAGAATGTCTTCGCCGAGACGAAGAATCTCTCAGATCCTTGTCCTTTATACAGGACCGGGAGGTATGCGAGCCCGAAAGTCCCTCGCCCTTGGTGGAGAGAGAGAGGCACATCTCCTGAAAGGAGCCCGAGAATGTGGAATGAAATCGGCCGAGAGGAGAGCTCCATGGCCCGCGCCGCCTCTTCCTCCTTGGCAGACCCCGCAGCCCTGGAGACCGCCCACCGGGCCTCTTTGGATTTCACCGGTGGATTCCGTTTCTTGGGCCTGCCCAACTTGAGCCGTTGAGACGATCGTCAAGGACGTGCAGGTGGAAAGCGAGACATCTTGCATGCTTGGGTGTCATGGCCGACACCCAAGCAGTAGACGCACGCAGTATGTGGGTCTGTGCGTGACATTTTCTGGCTGCACTGGAGAAAACCGGGGAAAGATTTATCTTCCATAATCGAAAAAAAAAATTGCAATCGCTAGCTCGAGCGAGCTTAATCTTCAGAGTGTCCAAAGAAATCGAAGCCAGGGCCTACAAAAAGTGGTAGAGGAGAGGAGGCAACCTGAGTCTTCCAGCGGAAAGGACGATCTGGCATCATGGGGTGGAGCCGAGGGTAATACCACCCGGGTGGGTGGGAGGAGCCAGTTTGAAGACCTTCCAGAAAGAATTAAACGGGAAAGGGACATGCCAAGAAGTGTAGATGAACAACATATCCACATCCTTAGAAGAAATTGTTTTCGAGCCAGGTGAAAAGGTTTTGCTACTGTTGCCCACAACAGACAATAAACTGTTAATGAAGTGGCAAGGGCCATATAAGGTTCTTAGATGTACTGGCACTGTTAACTATGAGATTGAGATCCCTGAGAGGAAAAAGCCTACTAAGATATACCATGTTAACCTCCTCAAGAAATGGGTTGAAAAAAATGCCAGAAGCTGCTTTGCTAGTTTTACCAGAAACTGATAAGGAAAATATTGATGTAGCTTATGATAGACTGGAAAAAACTGTAAATGCTGATGCCGTAAAGGTGAATGTTTCCTTAACCTCAGAACAAACTACAGACATTCGTAACTTGCTAAAGACATTTAACAGTACTTTTACCACGGTACCAGGCCGAGCAAAAGGGGTCAAGCACGTAATAGTAACAAGGAATGTTTGTCTTATTAGACAAAAGACTTACAGGTTACCAGAGCGGTTAAGAGCTGATGTGGTTAAGGAAATACAAAAAATGAAAGAATTGGGCATCACAGACGAGTTGAGGAGTGCATGGTCATCTCCGATGGTAATTGTAAACAAAAAAGAAGGGGGTGTTAGACTCTGCCTTGATTTTAGGAAACTTAATCAAGTGTCAGAATTTGACAGTCATCCTATGCCCAGAATGGGTGATTTGGTGGACAGACAATGGGAAGTAAAAAGTATATCAGTACCCTCGAGCTCACCAAGGATTACTGACAAATACCTTTAGCTAAAGAATCCAGAGATAAAACTGCATTTGCCACCCTTATAGGATTCTATCAGTTCACCACCATGCCATTTGGTTTACATAGTGCGCCAGCTACATTCCAACGGTACATGGATGTAATTTTATCCCCTCACACTGGTTATTGTGCTGCGTACCTGGATAATGTCATGGTGTACAGTCCAGACTGGAAAAGCCACCTGGAACACCTATAAGCAGTTATCCAAGCTATCAAAAATGCAGGTTTAATCCTACCAAATGTGCATTGGGCATGCAGGAAATTAGAAATTTGGGCTATGTGTTGGGAAATGGATAAGTTAAGCCAGACAGTTCTAAAACAGAAGCTGTAGCCAACAGCCCTGTCCCTAAAACAAAGAAACATGTCAGGACAATTTTAGGGCTGGCTGGTTATCATCGGAGATTTGTTCCCAATTTTGCTGAGTTAGCTACTTCCTCTCACTGAACTCATGAAATAAACGGTACCCAAAAATGTGAAATGGACCTCAGAGTGCGATGAAGCTTTTCAAGCCATTAAAGGCAGCATTGTGTTCAGCCCATTTCAAGAAGCACAGACTCTGAGAAACCATTTTTGTTACAAACAGATGCATCAGCGGTAGGCCTAGATGCAGTACTGAGTCAAAATATAGATGAGACGGAACATCCTATTCTGTACATAAGTAGGAAGCTGCATGACAGAGAGAAAAGGTACTCCACTATCGCAAAGGAAGGTTTCGCAGCAAAGTGGGCCATGGAGTCCCTTAAGTTTTATTTACTAGGAACCGACTTTGTTCTTGTAACAGATCACAATCCTCTCTGTTGGCTTAAACAAATGAAAGATAAAAATTTCAGAATCACAAGGTGGTACCTGGCACTACAGCCATTTAAATTCACAGTGATATATAAATCTGGTAAAGAGAATAGCAATGCTGATTTTCTGTCACGATATGGATCAGGGATTGAGGGTTCTTATGGTTGAAAAACAAAATGGATGGGTTTGAACTTTACTGTTTGCTGTACTGTTCTAGAAAAAACAGATCATGTGCATGTGTTTAATTGCTGAAAACAGCAAATGTTTTTAGAGAATAGAAAGTTTTGGAAACCTGTCTGATGAAACAGGTTCCCACTTAAGGAGAGAGGTGTATGTGACAGGGTATAACAGAACCCTGTCCCAGCTGTTATGGAGAAAGTGTTTAAATGCAAGGATCTGTTCTTTCCTTTTCAGTCTCTTTGTCTGGTTGCGCAACCAAATTTCCTGTGAGACCGCAGACTTGATCAACTCGACAGTCTCGCAGTTCTTTGCCTCTTACTGTCTCTCAGCCCTCTCTTGCTGTCTGCTTTTTTTCCCTTGCATATCTGCCAATATAAGAATATATGCAATTCAAGATGTGGACATGTAACTGATATTGGGATCCCTTTCGTTTAGAAAATATATAGTGCTACTGTTGAAATGTATATAGTTGTATTTTCAGGTGACTGCAAAAAACTATAGTAAATTTAAGCGGTTACCGGAGTTCAGTTTTTAGCCTTTTGCAAAAGCTGTGAAAAGGGGGCCTCGGCTCTAAGACAGGGTGTTCTTGCAGCACATGCCTGATACTTACAAGAACAGGAGGCTAATTAAGAATGGGGGTTAGAAGGCTTTATAAGAGAGCTCAGCTGCAACTGCAGAAAGAGAAAGAAAATGGACACAGAGATTAAAGGAAAACTGATGAATCTCTATTTTATTTTGCTTTTGTACATAGTTACACTGAAGAAGTTTTTTTTTTTTGTTACTGCTATTGTAAATAAGTAATTTGGTGAATTCTACAACTGCTCCTGGTTTTCCTATGCTTCCTGACCTGTGCCTCGATGACACTGGTCCTACGCTACCGGGCACTCTGCCCTGTTTGGGGGCAGGAAGGCGAAGCCCTGGGCCGTGTCGAGTATAGCTCATACATACTGGAGATGCTGGACAAGAGTCAAACACCAACATGGAGGGGTTGACTGTGATCCCTAAATTGTTTAACAATCGCAGGGTACACGCCAAGGTCAAAGACGGCTGCTCCAGGAACTGGGCTCTGCGTAACCAATCCTTCAGGTACATAAAGACCTTCCCTCCTGAGGACCACTGCCACCACAGCTAGGCATTTGATGAAAACCAGAGGTGCCAAAGACAAGCCAAAGGGAAGGACCCTGAACTGGTAGTGCCCCCCCCCCCTGCTGAAACAGGAACCTGAGGTACTTCCTGTGGGTAAGGAAGACCTTGATGTGCAGGTATGCGTCGTGCATATCCAGGGAACAGATACAGTCTACCTTCTGGAGCAAAGGCAACAGGCCTGGGAGGGCAACTATCGTGAACTTTTTGTACTGGATGTAGCAGTTCAGATTTCATAAGTCCAGGATGGACCGCCACTCATCCAGATGGAGAGAGAAGCGACCTCCCACCACCACATCCTGGGGAACCTGAAGGAAGGGGTCATACAAGGAGTCAGGCTAAGCCCACAGCCGGACCTGCTCCACCACCTCTTGAGGACTTCCAGGTGGTGGAGCGAGGTAGGCAGGGTCGTGTCAGCTTTGTGCTTGCTGCGCTGCTTGATGCCAGACCTAGGTCTATGGGTGGTATGTCGAAAGGGCACCCTCTGTCCACTCTTCTGGAGGGTATGGCAGAGGGAGTGAAGAGATCACAGGGTTCTCCCTGAGGCCTGCAGGTCATTGAGAATGTCTTGCACATCCTCCCCAAAGAGCTTGTAGCCCCTGAAGGGAGCATTCAGGATGGACGTGTTGGACATCAGTAGTGAAGCCTGACACCTTGAGCAAGGAGTACCTCCTCAAGGAAATTCCCACCACTGAGGCATCTAAGGAATCACAGGCTTTTGCAGCTGGGGACCCTCGGGGAAGAGACTGGGCAGCAGACCTGGCTGTTTCCCAGAGGTCATTCTGGTACATGTTCATATGGCCCACATAATTTAGGACCCTCTTGCTCATAAGGTCTGGACTCCTTGTCCGGAGGGAGGGAGGGAGGAGGAGCTGAGGTTTTGGGGGTCTCTTGGACAAATCATGGGCTGCGTTGATAATCACAGAATCCACCTGAGAGAGCCCTGCAAAAAAGGACTTCCCAGAGGGAGCCTGGTATAGCTTGTCCACCTTCCTGGGCATGGGGAGGGGGGGTAAGATTAGGCCTGTACCAAGTGGCCATGGTGGCATCCTCATATGCATCAATCAAAGGAGGAGTAATAAGAGGAGGAAAATGGGGATGGGGAAGGAGGAGGAGAAGAATCATCAGCATTTATATTAGGCTTTTTATACACAATGTATCCCAAAGTAGTGAGCAGGATTCTGCCTAGTAACGTCCTGCTCTGTGGCATCGAACCCCATGGCAGCCTGTAGTTGCCGCATCACAGCGATGAAGGAGGGGCCGTCTGGGGGAAGACTGCAGGATGTAGTTGTAGGAGTCCTGCTTTGCCGAGGAGACTGTGGAGGTGCTAGAGGGTGTGTGGGCCCCATCATAATCATCTTCCCCTTCCAGGAGAAGGAAGTCAGGGCAATAACCGTCATCATCATCCCATGGATCGGAGGGGGACATCAACGAGCGAGAAGGTGCAGGTCTCGACGATGCCTGATGCAACGGCACCAAAGGCCTAGAAGGTCCTGCCGGCGACGGGCCCCGAGGAGGAACAACCTTCTACACAAGGTCCAAGACAGAGGAGAAGAGAGTCTGGATGTCGCTGGTCCCCATCGTCGGCACACTGCCCTGTGGCCCCGGCACTGGAGGGAGGGCTGAAGCAGCGACCGGATGAGGGCAGGTTGAGGGACCAGCTGAGGGACCTGCATCCCCAACGTCACAGGTACAGTCGCTGCTGCCAACAGGCGGGCATCCCTCCCTAACTGCGGCCACTGAGGAGGCGGGGGGCATTCAGCAGGGCTGGGCACATCGGTAGGGGTAAAGAAGGAAACCCCAATGATGAAGGGCCAGCGTCGGCGGAGCCCAACGGGGCTGCACTGCCAAAGCCCCTCTGTAGCAGATAGGGTTAGGGAGGCAGTGGGGAATCATCGGCGGGAGAAAGGAAAGACCCGCAGACGATGAACAACCACTGGCTGAGGAGCTCTGGTGGAGGGGGCTGCCAAGGCCAACCCTGCAGGCAAGAGCATGTGGGCTGCAGTGGGGGACATCGCTGTTCTGGTCGACGACCCAGAAACGGTCAGCACTGGGTGTGGTGACTGAGAGCACTCCTGGGAGGACCAGTCCTTCTCATGGTGGCGATGGTTCCCCAACGACTTGTCCCGGGCCTTAACCGAATGAGAACTCAAGGACAGGGCCGAGGAAGCTGAGGATCTCCAAGCCTGAAGCTCATTCTCTGAGGCAGCAACCTTCTGTTCTGTGAGGAAAGATTTTAACTCCTTCTGGCAATGCTGCCGGGTAGCTTGATTGAAGCTGCAGATCTCACAGGCCAAGAAGTCATGGTTGGTGCCAAGGCAGCGGACCAGGTCTCGTGGAAATCTTTATCGTAGATATTCTGTCAGATCCAGGCAGAAATGAAAGGAAAAAGGGAGAAATCACTTTGTGGAATAAAATGACTGAAAACTAGGGTGAGAAATAAAAGGCGGAGGGTTTGAGAAAAATGGCGGTTGACTGAAGCGACAGTGCTTCATGGAGTTCAAAGTGCAATGGTTGACGGTGGGGAAAGAACCAAGAATGACGTGGGGCTGCCCAAAGCTATAAAGGGGAATGCCGACGTCGCCGTGGGTGGCCCCAGGTTCTTTCCGTGTGGTCCTGGTGCCTAACAGCTGTAGTTTCTAAGATGTGACCTGCTGCAAGAGATATCACTGAAGAAGATTTAGTTTTCTATGTTTCTCCATACTGATGGAAACACATCTTTAGGGATAATGCCCTACACATTGCAGTTCTGTTCACAAATAAGTAGTTATGACTGAGCCGGCTCGGCAGTGCTACTGCTTGCTATGCTAGCAACTCAGGTTTGGGAACGGACTGAGAACAATCAGGGGATAGTCGAGGGAAGGATGGACTGATCATTCCAAGGACAGCTCTTCTCCCTCTTGTAGGGGGAATATGGCATCCACTCACTGACTGCCACCTTTCGCATGATCAACAGGGCAGGCTATGGTCCTGGTTAAATGGCTTGACAGTAAATCCCTGAGAAGGTCAATTTTAGGGCTGGGGGTTGCTGCAGTAAGACAGGTGCAAATTACAGACTGGAGAAACAGATGAAAAAAATTGTTATGGTAATGTAGTAAGTATATGGTGAGAATTGTAAAGGACTTAGTCTATCCTAAATGGTCTAAAGGGAACTCACTAAGCCAGCACACTTTCAACTCCTCTTTTTTTTTTTTCAAACTCTGTTTATTGCTCCTACCTCAGTGGCCTGTCTCCGGTGAGGATGCTCGGAACTCGGTGCTGCTGCCCATCTGAAGCCTCCACCTCCGCACTCCCGTTCGGCCTGATCTTCCTCCTACCCTGACCAACTGCTCACTCCCCCTAGCTCTGAGCCCCCCTGCGGCAGGGCCGCCATCTCCTAACCGGCTCTATCTAGAATCCAGACGAGCGACCGGGAGGAGGAGGGAGAATGGAAGCACGTGGTGGCAAGCCTGACATTGGGAATGGGACACAGTCCACTGATCCCACCTTCGCCTACAACTGAGGCAGGGTTTTTTTCCTTAGTTGGTCCTGGGAGCATGGACGTGCAATGACGTCTAGCGCTGCATGGGCATGCTCCCGCACCCACCAGTAGGACGTCCCCCCCTCCCATACCCCTAATCTACGCCCCTCGATGTGCTGCAGTCTCCCGGCCTCCACCAGGGGCTGCTAGAGCAGCGAAGAGCACTAGCCCCCTCCTCCCCAGGAGAGGAGAGCTGTCCTCTGGATGCTCAATCCTCTAATCCTCCTGCCGACCCCCAGCGGCCCGAGTCCGTTCCCAAACCTGGGTCGCCGGCGTGACGCAAGGTGTGGCATCCAGCACCTCAGCCCTCAGTGCCACCAGGCCGGCTTCTTTCAACTCTTCTTTAAGTAGCAGTATAATAGACCATGCAATTACTGACATGGAGCCAAATATTATAAATGCCTTTATAATTAGACCTCTGTCATATCTGTCTGACCACAGATAAATAATGGAATACTTGCAAATGTAATCTTATCTGTAATGTTATATCATGGTGTTCTGCTCTGCAAGTCTTTAAGTCATGCCTGAAAATAGGGGTCTGACTCTAGCACTTACCTCATAATCAAAACAAATAAATAATTACAGCAAGGCATGGGGAATAATAAACCATCCCAAAATGTGTGCTGACTTTCTTACTGCTACTGTGAAAATAGGAATAAAATATCAAAATTCACTATGATATGACTTTGCACAGTAGTGAGATAAAAAATCTAATAAATCGTTTTCTACATAGGATTTATGACTACAATGCAGAAGGATTCAATCTATTTACTGACAACATTAATGAACTTTTCCCCAAGTCAGCAAATAAATCATTAACTAAAATAAAGATGCATCTAATGCATACTAAAGAAAAAAAAAAATCACTTCAAGAAAGATGGTTTATTAGTATAAATCTTTACATATGGCTAAGAACTCATTCTACTCAGGAAAGTACAGTTACGCAAGAACTTACCGTAACAGTAGATCTTTGAAAGGATCTCTTGTAGCAGGCCACACCGGTAGGACTTAGCTGCCAGGCACTAGGACCTCACAGAAACTTTCTAGCTAGCAGTCTACCAGAGGAGGCTGCCCAACTCCAACGTCACCCTCTGACGTGGGCCTAAGAGTGAGCAGCCCCCATAGCCCCCTCAGCTCTCCTGCCAGAGACCAAAACCAAAAGCCCACTGGGGGAACCGAGGAGGTATCCGATGTATGCTTAGAACAAAAAGAAAGCAGAAGGATCTCCGCCTTGGAAGAGGAGAGCTAGGCAGAAGGCCCAGAGGCCACAAGGGAAGAACAAAAGGGGAAGGAGGGAAAAGCATAGCCTGCTACAAGAGATCCTCTCGAATATCTACTGTTACGGTAAGTTCTTAGGTAACTGTACTCTCTTACTTGGAGGGTATCTGTTGCAGCAGGCCACACCGGTAGGATAAGTCCCAAGCAGTTCTGGCAAAAACTGACAGTCCAGGTGGCTGGCCGTAAGGACCCAAGAAAGAAGACCTTGTAGAACATCTAGGCTGAAATTAACACTGCACCTGGAGGCGATGTCCAAACTGTAGTGATTGGTAAAGGTACGGACAGGGTACCAAGTAGCAGCTGCACAGACCTCTGAAGCCTAAACATTTTGGAAACATGCAACAAAGTGGATATACCTCTGGTTGAATGGCCATGAACCACACCTGGAAGTTCCTTACCATACTTCCTGTAACAGAAGATGATACAATTGGCCAAAACCACTGTTTGGAAACCAGAACGCCCTCTTTCCCGGGACGAAGGAAACAAATCATTGGTAGGACTTTCAATAGTCCTTTGTCTGTTGTGGTATAGTAATTGAATTCTATGCACGTCTGATGGGAGTGATATGTTTCCTGATTGGCATGTTTGTGAGGGGTCAGCAGGATGGATTGATCAGTACTGGATCATCTAGGAAGAATGGTACATTAAAGACACTCCTTATTTGTGGAAAATTACGAAAGGACACACGGTGCCTGAGTGGCTTGAAATTCTCTGAGCAGACACTGCTCAGAGAATTTCCAAGCCTCATGCACTCGTGTGAGCAGCCATATGATTTTCCACAAATACAGGGTGTCTTTGTGTACCATTCCTAAGTTTCTTCCTAAGGTGGTGTCCGAATTACTTTGAATCAATCCATCCACCTGCCCATTTTTTTTCCCCAGAGCATGCCAATCCAGGGGAGGCATTGCTCCATACTTCAGATGTGCATAGAATTTTAAGGAAAATAATGCTTTCCACAACAGCACAGCTCGCAACTTGCATCCGGTTTAAATGGAGGCAGGGTGAGATTCTCTAATACAGAATTCAAGTCTAAAGCTGGGACAGGATTGCGAATTGGAGGCTTCAAGTGCAGGATGCCTCTCAAAAATGCACAAGACATGTCAAGTTGAGCAACAGTACGTTCATCGACAGCTACATGGTAAGCAGAAATGGCTGAGAGATGCTTCTTAATAGAGGAGTACTTCAGACTGGTTAAACATCAAAACAGTGAAACAACAATGAAAATGAACAGATACAGCAACGGCAACAAAGCGCTGGCACATACAGCGAGCGCGCTTTAGACATGGGGCTTTGCCCCACCCCGTTCCCGTTGCTGTATCTGTTCGTCATCGTTTTGTCATTTTCACGGGCTACCCTTCAGACCAGAGTCCGAAAAGGAAAGCAAGTACACCAAGATCTGATTCACCAGACAGGTGAAGGGGTCTACGGATGCGATGCAGCCCAGATAGCAAAATGCTTCCACTTCATGGAATAGGTAGCTCTGGTGGATGGTTTCCTGACTGCAAACAAAACATTTGCCACCTTAAGGGGCACCCCAAACCTCACAATGGCAATGTCCTCAGGAGCCAAGCATGTAGGTGAAGAAAATGAAAATTACGTACCTACCGTAATTCTTGATCTTCTTGTATATCTTCACCATTCATCACTGGTGGATATACGCCGGAGGCGCTTTGACCCTGTGGGGGCTATTAGCTTACAATTTGTTTTACCTTTGGGAGGAGGAGTTGGCGTGAAGGCCGGCGCTGCCCTAGAGGATGACACAGTGTGCCGCTCAAGCGTTAGCCAGTAACTGATGCAACTCCTCTTCCACCTCAGTTCTGTCTGCTGGAGAGAGTGAAATTAGCAACAGAGAAAAAATAGAGAGCGGGGCAAGGGAACCCTAGCGATAGTAAAAGGAAAGGATATAAACAGAAAGGAGAAAAAGCCGACACAGGAGGGGAGGGAAGTTACCTAAAGGTGTGGTTTAGGAGGGGGCCCCAACCACTGGGCAGTCCTAAGGGACAGAGAGGTGAGAAGGGTCTGGAAAAAGAATCAGAATAAGAAGGGACAGTAGAAAGAATTTGAGGCCCCTTAACACCCCACTTTACCAATGAAAGAAGGAGTCAAGGTCGCCTCCACTCTTACCTTCACCAGATGCTTCTTAAGGAGAGATTGGTATGTCTCAAACTGAGGAGACAGCGACAGTTTTGAGCTAAAATGGCTTGAAAAAAAACCCTGAAGCAGGAAAGGAGGCGCCGGATTAAGTTTCCAGGGAGTAGGGTGCTGGGGTCTCCAAGAATGTCCCCGCGTACTAGGGTGGGGACAAAGTCCACCCCAAGACTTAGTACCTCTCAAAAGAATTACATCCAGGAGTTGATGACCCCAAAAAAATCCTGAGCCAGGCTTAAGGAAGGACAGAGAAAGAGGATCTCGAGGAGCCACCATATTAATGGGAGACCCCACTTTTCCTCCCCTCACATGGGAAACAGCTCCAAAAGGAACAGAGTAGGGAAGCAAGGGATTACCCCACCAGGTCCCCACAAAGGAGTGGTCAAGCAGGGAGGAGGTACTGCTCAGAGGTTGAGGCATCAGAGGGGATGGTGGGCGGGAAGCAGTTATGAATGAAGATATACAAGAAGATCAAGAATTACGATAGGTACGTAAGTTTCGTATCTTCCTCTATGTATCTTCACCATTCATCACTGGTGGGCGAGTACCAAGCCCCCCAAAGAGGACCTGGCACATCCCTGAGGGTAGACGTTCCCTCAGCCCTCTGTGGAGGAGGACCACAGGGGAGAAGCCCCTTACGGGCCTGGAGAGGCCTGAGACTGATTAGAATGAGAAGGGAACTCCAGAGACCTGGGAGAAGAAAGGCACCCCGCCAATTCCCGTTTCACCCTGTGGGAGAAAAAATGGGCTCCTTGGAAAGGCACGGCAATCACCCTACGCCGGGCCAAGGGTGACAACACAGAAAGGCGGAAGCCATGCTGCACATCTCCCACACGGACTGCAAATCCTGTCAACCCAGACGCTATCTCGTCAGCATCGTAAGACGCTCTTGAAAGATGCCTCGCTAGCTTTAGGCCAGAAGCAGAAAGACAGATGGCCTGCCTGGTTGCCTCCGTATCAGGCAAAGTGGCTAGGAGCTGTCCCAGCATCATCCAGAAGTGTCTAGAATACACAGCCATATAGGCCTGATGTGCCGAAATACACAAAAGGAGACGCTGCCAGGAAAGTCCTCCCCAGCGGTCAAACTCAGCAGAGTTAGACCGGGGTCGATCTCAGGTGACTATGCCCAGAAGGGGTATCCAGTAACTATCTCAGAAGTGGAAGAGGCATGGAGCCTGGAGACCCCAAGGGTGCACAATACCTGTGTCAGCAGTCCCCTAGGGCAGGAGATGGGGTAGCTGGAGACTGCCAGACCCGATAGGACACTTCCTGAAAAGGAATGGGCCATGGATTCTCAGAGGAAAACTCTCCTAGGAGAGCAAGCGTTGCATGGGCAGGACTCGGCCTCCAAAAGGGGAAATGTGGAGTTCCTCCATCATTTATTTATTTATTCAATTATTCAATTTTGGTGACTGGGTAGGCCCGCTGAGCCCTGGAGGTTCCTTTTTCAGGGGTGACCCAGGTTAAGTCAAAGAGGTAAGGCATACATAGTGGTTTACAAGATGATAGCACAGTACATATTAAAAGGCATACAGAGTGGCATACATCAACCTCGACAAGAATCGCTGACAGCTGGTGGTATCAGCGTCTAAGAACAAGTGGACCGAGGAGTCTTCTTCCTCAGGAGAGGAAGAAGAGGGGGCACAGGAGCTCGGTTCAGGACTGGGTGCAGCAGGGGGTTGTGGTCTAAAAATGACCCAGTCCAAAGCTCTAAGGTAGTGAGAGAAGGCTGTAACTGAACCCCTGAACTGGTCCCATGACAACAGCCCTGTAGGACTCAAAATGCCCAGCAGAGCAGGCGGTTTGGGCAGGGGATCCGAAGGTGGAGGAGAAGACCGGCAAACCAGTGGAGGATCTCTGCTAGGGCTCTGGGAACGTTCGCATGACCCCTCCTGGAGGGTGAGGCTGTGCAACAAAATCACAGGAGGTCGCACAACCATGCAGGTGCGGCCCGAGTGGTGCCCCAAAGAAGAAGTCCCCCAAAGTGAGAAGACAGGGGCCGATCTGGCCCTTTCAGGTGGCCCCTAACCCCACCAGATGCAGGCCCTCCCCGCTGAGGAGAGTGAAAACGTGAGGAATCAGCACTGTGGCTCCTACCAGAGCCACCAGCAGCTCTGAGAGAAGTCCCCCAGGATATCCCACATGCTCTCAAGCCTTCCCATTCAGAAAAGGATCTACCCCTCATCCGTCCTAGGGGCACTGAGTGGGTAACACCGGAGGAGCCACAGGTGTCTGCGAACCCGTCCTAGCAGTCCCCAAGTTAACCTTAAACAAGGGAATGGATGCCACGCTGTTCCCAGCTTCAACGCCAGAGTCAGCCCCCCCCCCCGACCTCCAACTCGCAATCGTGAGCAGTGTCGCTTCCAGACCCAGCACCTTCCTCCGAACTTGCTCAGTCACTGGTGCTGGCCCTCCTATGGCATCAAGGACAGTGCCACCCTGCTCCACGGCACACGCATGACACCGGAGATGGCGCCACGAGAATCCCAGAGGACTCCGAGATAACGGCCCCAGAGACAGAGCCAGACAGAAGAGGAGAAGAAAAGTACAGTTACGTAAGAACTTACCGTAACAGTAGATCTTCGAGAACAGCTCTTGCAGCAGGTTACACCATTAGGACTGAAGCCGGCAGGCATCAGGACCTGGAGAAAATTCTAGCTAGCTATCTTCAGCCGGGACCCATCCCGGCGTCGGTCCCACCTCGTACGTAGTACATAAGGCGGTCCCACTCAATCCCCAGTTCTCCGGGCGAGACTTCTGGCTGCAGGCTGACATCGAAATGGGAGACTGAGGATACACCTCATAGAAGTCAAAAGGAAAAAATCCCCTGTTAGTAAAGGCCTTTGCCATGCCTCCTCCTCCAAGGGGGAAGGTGGGCGGGAAGGTACCTGCTGCAAGAGCTGTTCTCTAAGATCTACTATTACGGTAAGTTCTTATGTAACTGTACTATCTTACTTCGAGACACAGCTCTTGCAGCAGGTTACACCATTAGGACTGATTCCCAAGCAGTAACGCTGCAAACAATCTGGGAGGAGGAAACTAGAAATTACATTCCAGGTCCTGGGTCTAGGACAGGAGACCCTGTAGCACCGCCAGGCCGAAGCCGGCTCTTCGCCGTGAAGCGATGTCCAGGCTATAATGCCTGATAAATGTGTGTACAGAGCTCCAAGTGGCTGCAGCATATATGGCAGAGGTGGAGACGTTTCGGAGTGCTGCAAAGGAGGTGGCCACACCCCTAGTGGAATGACCCCGGACTGATCCCGGGAGGGGCTTTTGTTTGATATCATAACAGTACGAGATGCACTGGACCAGCCAGCGAGACAGGGACTGTTTGGATATTGGTTGGCCCATCATCTTTTCAGAAAAGGAAACGAAAAGTTGCTCTGAACTACGAGGTTGTTTAGTTCTGTTGAGGTAATACATCAAGCTGCGGTGAACATCCAGGGTGTGGAGCAGTGCCTCTCCTCTATTGGAGTAATTTGGGAAGTAGACCGGCAGGGCAATATCCTGATTGAGAGTGAGTGTAGAAACCACCTTAGGCAAAAATTTAGGATTCATCCTCAGGGATACTCTGTCCCGGTGGAAAACTAAATAAGGCTCTTTGCACATGAGAGTGAGAAGCTCAGAAACTCTTCTAGCTGAAGTAACAGCAACCAAAAACAGCGTTTTCCACGACATAAAACGCAGCTCGCAATCCGCGGCAGGTTCCAAGGTGGGGAAGCGTGAGTTGTTCCAGGACAAAGAGCAAATCCCATGGAGGCACTGGGTCCTTAATGGGTGGCCTAAGATGTAACCCCTCTCAAAAATTCCCGAGAGCATCTAATTGTGCCATCTGTGCGCTGTCCCACCAGAAGGTGGTAGCTGAAATGGCACAGAGGTGCACCTTGATAGAGGAGTAGGCGAGGCCCGAGCGGAAGGGAGAGCAGGTAGTCCAACACCGCTCTCACCGGGCAACCTAAAGGGGAAAGGTCGCGTGCTTGCGACCATAAACAAAAATGGCGCCATTTCATGGCATACGTCGCATGCATTGCCGGCTTTCTGGCTGCAGAAAGAACTTCCGCAACCTCTTGCGAGACCCCGTGACGCAAGATGGCTATGTCTCTAGGAGCCATGCGTGAAGGTTCAGTGAGCGTAAGTCCGGGTGGACCAGTGAACCTTCCTCCTGAGACAAGAGATGGGAGCTGAACGGCAACAGGAGCGGAGATTCCCGGGATAGCTGAATCAGTAAAGGGAACCAGATCTGTCTGGGCCAAAAGAGACCACAAGGATCATGGTTGCTTGCTCCTCGCGCAGTTTGAGAAGAACTCTGGATCAACGGGAAGGGAGGGAAGCTGAGAAATCTGTGTCCGCCCAGGAGGGGACAAATTCGCCTCGCCAGAAAACACCAGGCCCTGGATCTAGCGAGCAAAAATTGGGCAGTTTTATGCTGGATGGGGAAGCGAACAAGTCCAACTCTGGAGTTCCCCATCGAAGAAACAGATCCTCTGCTACCTCTTGAAGAAGTTCCCACTCGTGGACTCTGGCCTGGGAGCGACTCAAGCCGTCTGCAATAGTGTTGTCCACCCCAGGAACATGTACTGTGATCAGATTCGCGCTGTGTCAGATTACCCAATCCCACACCCTCATGGCCTCCCTGCAAAGGGGGTAAGAGTGTGCGCCTCCTTGTTTGTTGAGGTAATACATCACCGCCGTGTTGTCTATCTGAAGCAGGAGAGTACTCAGCGGGATTTCTGACTGAAAGGCCTGCAGGGCATAAAGGACCGCCCTCATCTCTAGGACGTTGATATGGAGGTGGGCCTCCAGAGGGGTCCACGTACCCTGGGACCTCACCCCATCCAGGTGTGCTCCCCATCCTAGACCTGAGGCGTCTATGGTGAGGATTACCTCCGGGGACGGCGCTATAAATGGGACGCCCGTGGAGAGTGTCCCTGGGTCTAGCCACCACTGCCAGTCTCGAATCACGGTGTTCGTGATTCTGACCGGATGCTGCATGTGGTCTTGCTTTTGATCCCATTGCACCTTGAGCATCCACTGAATTACCCGCATGTGGAGCCTTGCGAAAGGGACGGTAGGAATGGCCACAGCCATGTGTCCGAGCAAGCGAAGGACCAACCTGGCAGGGACGGTCTTGTTCGACAAAAGCTCCCTGATGAGGGATCTGATGCGCTCCGCTCTGTCGACTGGAAGAAATGCTCTTCCCTGAACGGTGTCCAGTACTGCGCCTATAAATTGTAGCTTCTGCGACGGTACCAGGAGAGACTTCTCGTGGTTGATTAGGATGCCCAGAGATCGAAACAGGTCCTGGGTGCTCTGGATCGCTCGTAACAACGCCTCTCTGGAGGCGGCCATGAGAAGCCAGTCGTCCAGGTACGGGAACACATAATGGCCCTGTCTCCTTAGAGACGCTGCCATGACTGCCATGCATTTGGTATCCATGTCCCTAAAAGAACAGGTTACTCACCTGTAACAGTAGTTCTAGAAGTGGTATATGTTGTTCATCCACACTGTTTGGCATGTCCCTTTCCCCTTTAAATCTTGCCGAAAGTGTTCAAGCTGGCTCCTTCCACCCACCCAGGTGCTATAAACCTCAGCTCCGCCCCATGACGCCAGATCTTAGCCCGCTGCAAGCCAGGTTATGCGCCTAAATCCGGGGAGGTCAGGTGGGTGCGTGTGGATGAACAACATATACCACTCCTAGAACTACTGTTACAGGTGAGTAACCTGTTCTTCTAGGAGCGTGGATATGTTGTTCATCCGCACTGTTTGGCAGACTCCAAGCAGTTCTCCGGGAGGAGGGAGGCAAGGCGCACACCCCCTACTTGGGAAATAGAGATTGGAGAACCGAGGCCCAAAAACCAGCATCCTGGCGTGACTCAAGGTCGATGTGGTAGTGGGTAATAAAGGTGACAGCTGACTTCCAGGTAGCAGCCCAACAGATTTCTTGCATAGGGATATCCCTAGAAGCAGCCACCGATGCAGCAGTATGGTGGGTAGAATGAGCTCTTATCCCTCTGGGAGGCTCCTTGCCCGCCAACTCATAGCACAGACCTATGCATGATGTAATCCATCTAGCAATGGTCCATTTGGCTGCAGGTCTGCCAGAAGCGGCTTCAGCGTAGGTGACAAACAGCTGGCGAACCTCTCCCCAAATTTCCACCGTCCTCTCCTTGTAGTAGGAGAGAGCACGTCTCAGGTCCGGAGTATGGAGCCTGTAGTCGACGTTCGAGGTGTAGTTAGGGTAGTATACCGGCAGAGTCAAGACCTGGTTAAGGTGAAACTGATACCACCTTCGGAAGGAATTTCGAGTGGGAGCGCAGGACAACTTTGTCCCTGTGAAAGACCAGATAAGGGGAGTCCACCAACAACGCCTGGCACTCCCCCGTCGTCCTGGCTGACGTGATAGCCACCAGGAAGGCCGTCGTCCACGACAACTGTGAGAGTGCACACTTGTGCATAGGTTCGAATGGCTTGCCCATGAGCTTCACCACAACCAGCAACAGATCCCACGGAAGTGGAGATTCACACAGCGGAAGGGATATGTCATCCAGGCCTTTGAAGAGGCGCCCGACCACGGTCTTCTGCGCCAATGTCGGCTGACCGGCCCACACCCAGTAAGCAGAAATGGCTTCCAGGTGCACCCTAAAGGTCGATGACCGCAGACCCCCTTTGGAGAGAGACCAAAGGTAGTCGAGAATGTTAGCCACAGAGCAGGATAAGGGGTCCAGACTCTTACCCTGACACCAACTGAAAAATCTCTTCCATTTGAAGGCATAACATTTCCTGGTCGATTCCTTATGAGATGCCTCCACCATGGTGTAGACATCCTTGTAAAAACCTAGAGCCTGGAACTCTAGCCGCTCAGGTACCAGGCTATGAGGTACAGGGATTGAAGGTCCGGATGGAATACCTTCCCCTGGTTCAGTGAGATCAGGTCCAGGCGTGTACAAAGCTGCTCTGGAGGCCTGCAGCTGAGGCTGAGGAGATCTGGATACCAGAGCTGGCATGGCCAATCTGGGGCTACCAGGATCACCTTCGCCTTGTCCCTCCTCACCTTGAGTAGCACCTTGTGGATCAAGGGAAATGGAGGGAAGGCATAGTGGAGGCCTGGGGTCCACAGCCTTGAGAAGGCATTCCCCTGCAGCGAGCCCTGCTGAGGGGGGTGGGCATGGTACAGCCTCAGCTTGTTGTTTTCCCTGGAGGCAAACAGGTCCACCAACGGTTTGCCCCAGCAGGAGAACAGACTGTAAGCTACCTCTGGATGGAGAGACCACTCGTTGGATGTCTGGCCTATGAGGCTGAGAGCATCCGCCAACTGGTTCGAGACTCCTGCCACATGAATGGCTAGGAGATACACCGCCAGTAGACTTACGAGGGTCCAGATGCGATGCGCCTCCTTACACAGCAGACAGGAGTGCATGCTGCCCTGTTTGTTGAGGGAGTACATGGTCGTGGTATTGTCCATCTGGACTTGAACCACTTGACCCCGGCGCTGAGGAGCGAAAGTTGACAGTGCCAGTCTGACTGCTCTGAGCTCCAACAGGTTGATGTGGCATCGGGACTCCTCGGGGGTCCACAACCCATGGGCCCCGTTAACCTCCATGTGGGCTCCCCAGCCCATGAGAGAGGCATCGGTCGTAAGGACGACCGTCGGCTCGGGGCAGACAAACGGGATCCCTTCCTGCAACCGTTCTGGGGCGGTCCACCATTGGAGTGCATTCCACATCTTCTGGGTTACAGTGATCAGTGGGTTGCAATGACCATGGCGCTGAGTCCAGTGCACGGCGCCATGTAAACCAGAAGGCGCAAAAAGTCCCGGGCAGGGTGCAAGTGCCCAACCAGAAATGATCAGGCAAAGGAGGAGAGAACCTCCGCCCTGTCCGCCGGGAGCCAAGCTCTGGCTTGACAAGAGTCGAGCTCTGCCCCGATGAAGCCCATCACCTGAGCAGGGACGAGTTCCGACTTGACCTCGTTGATCAGGAGGCCAACTTGGGAGCAGGTTTGGAGAGTCAGAGCCCTGGACCTCCCCACCTCCTGAAGGGAGGATCCTGCCAAGAGCCAGTCGTCGAGATAAGGGTAGATTCGTACTCCTCGACGCCGATGATGGGCTGCCACCATTGCAATGCACTTGGTGAAGACCCGAGGGGGCAGATGACAGGACAAATGGCATGGCTCGGAACTCGTACAGAGTCCCTTCGACCCTGAGGCGGAGGGACGGATGGATTGGGACGTGAAAGAATGCGGCCCGCAGATCCAGTGAACATAACCACATGTCTCGCTCCAGGGATGGTATGATCTGGTTCAGAATTACCATCCGGAAGGTGCGGGACCTGAGATATTGATTCAGGTCGTGGAGATCTAGGATGGGGTGCCAACCCCCCGTCCGCTTGGGCACCAGGAAGTACCTGGACACGAAGCCTGGGTCTGTAGGAGGATCTGGCACTGGAGCCACAGCCTCCTTGCGGAGGAGCTGAGCTACGTCGTCTTGAAGAGCCGACTGAGTGCAAGCTGAGATCCTTACCTCCCGAGGGGTGCAGGCTCGGCTGGGAGTGTACTACTCGAACTCTAAAGGCAGTCCCTGACTGACCACTTCAAGAACCCACCTGTCCGAAGTAATATCGGACCAGGTGGAATGAAAGTGGCGGAGCCGCCCCCCCCCCCACGGGAGGACCCAGAGCTAACGTGACGAGTGTAAGGGTGGCAACCCCTAACCCATAACTGAGCAGGCCTAGAGGAGGAGGCTCCTGGACCTGTGCCTCGGCCTCCTTTACAGGGCTGTTGTGGACCCTGCTTGGGTCGTGGGTGCCAAGCTTGAGCCTGCTGCTGTTGTTGCTGTTGGCCTCGACAGGAGTGCTGCTTCACTGCAGGGGAAGAATGCCGAAATGGCTTCTTCTTGCGCTTCTGCTGGTTCTTGCCCAAAGAACCTTTTGCAGAGATAGCATCCAAGGTGGCACTGGACTGCTCGAAACGCTGAAGGTGACCGGCCACTCCTGGACCGAACTAGTCGGTGCCAAGGAAAGGAACGTCAGCTAACTTGTGCTGGGTATCTGCCGGGAAGGAGGATAGCCTCAGCCAGGCCCTGTGGCAAGTGGCCACTATGGCTGCTAAAGAGCGGGCACAAGAATCCCCGATGTCTAGGGCCGTCTGGAGCTGCTGTTTTGCAACAGCACGGCCCTGATCACGGACTTGCTTGACCGTGGTCTGCATGTCCACCGGGAGATGAGGGAGGACTTCATCTAATGACCAGAGGAGGGCATGAGAGAAGTGTGCCATAATGACAGCCGAACTGGCCTGACAAAGGCCTAAGGAAAAGGCTGCGTCAACCTTGCGGGCAGAGTGGTCCATATTTTTGGACTCCTTGTCTGGGGGTCAGTCTATATCGGCCGAGCTACCAGTACGTCTAAACACAGAAGCGGTCACCAGACTCTCTGCCGAAGGGTGTTCTGTGAAACTCGGCAGGGACCCCATGGGCACCGCATACTTGGGGGCCATGCGGGCAGACTGTGCTGGGCAGGAAGCTGGGAGCTGCCAGTGCTCAAGAGCTGGGTCAGTGATGGCTTCAGCCACTGGAAAGGCCTCCGTCGGGGTATCCCCCCTTTTTAGGATGTCCATAAGGGGGTACTCCGCCTTTTTCTGGATAGACTCCAGGCGCATTCCGGTGGATTCGGAAATCAGGCGGAGATTGCCTTGAAAGGAGGAAGGACCCTCCTCTAAACCTGCCACAGAGGACTCATCATCCCCAAGATGGGAGTGCAGTCCTGTGACGTCCGAGTCCGAGGAGTCGTGGTACAACTGTCTCCCGCCTATGTCCCCTTCGATCCACTGGGGGTGGTCAGGGGTAACCGTGATGGACAGACGTCGGGGACGTTTGGTGTCTGTGCGGTCCTCTTTCGAGGGAGACCCTCCCCGAGGCTGCTTAGGCGGTGGTTCCACCAGAATCGGTGGAGAGACCAAGGTGGGCCGAGCCGAGATATGGGCTGGCCCCACGGGCAGGGGAACCGAAGGTTTCAGTTCCAGAGGGGTCGGCGTCGGCCCAGGAGGCGGTAGCCAAGTGATGGTCAGGTTGGATGGCGGAGCCAGCTTCTGCCCGGTCAAAATCAGCTGTTGCCACATAAGATCCTTATAGCGTCAACAGAGTTTCCGTCGAAGCCTCTCCTCGTCCGAGGAGGATGAGGATCTGCGGCGATGCCTCTTTTCAGTCGTTCGACTGAGGGGGTTCAGGACCTCGATCAATATTGGGCTGGCCGACTCGATCGGGAGACACTGGGGTCGGTGAAAACCGAGCGTCCGGAACAGTTTCCTCGATGGTGACACCAGTGGGCTAGGTCTCCTCATCGGGAAAGACAAGGACCGGAGTCCTTTCCAAAGAATCATCGACCGGAGTCGGTAAAATAGGGTCAATCAGGTCGAAAGAAATCTCAACCTCATTGGCCACTTTCTCGATCTCTTGGCCATATGGAAGACCGTGAGGCTGGCAGCCAAGGATGCGATCTCGACCAAGGTCGAGACCGCGTGTTTCTGGGACTCAAGACCATTCTCAGCCCCAAGAACGTCTCTATTTTGACGAAGACTTTGGGTCCTTATCCCTCTTACGAGGGCGGGAGGAGTGCGAGTCCGAGGGCGCCTCAACCCTGGTGGGAAGAGACTGGCACAACTCCTTGAAGGAGCCCGAAAAGGTGGAACTGAGGTTCAGAGGAACAAAAAAGCTCCGATTGGCCGAAGCTTAAGCTGCTTCCTCCTCGAAAGCCTTCATTTGCTCCAACTGATTGGCGGAGCCCGCAGCCGCGGAAACCGCCCACCTCGCCTCCTTCGATTTCACCGGCGGGTTCCTTTTCTCCAGTCTCCCCAATTTTAGGCACGCCAAGCGGTCGTCCAGGATGTTGGGATGGAAGATCAGGCAGAACGTGCAGGTGTTATGTCCGACACCTAGGCAGTAGACGCACATTAGGTGGGGATTGGTGCACGACATCTTCTGGCCGCAGGAACACCGGCGAAATCCGGGAGCAGATTTATCCTTCATGTCTGATGCCTACTATCGGAATGGTTAACTCAAACAAGTTTTAAGGCAAGTTGCGATAAAAACCGACGATTTGAATCCAGGGCCTATGAATTGCTGTGAAGCACGAGGTAACCTGTATCTTCCAGCAGAAAGGAAGATCTGGCATCATGGGGCAGAGCCAAGGTTTATACCACCCGGGTGGGTGGGAGGAGCCAGCTTGAAGACTTCCAGCAAGATTTAAAGGGGAAAGGGACATGCCAAACAGTGTGGATGAACAACATATCCACGCTCCTAGAATAACACTTTTCACCAGCCTGGTGGTGCAGACAGCTGAGGCATTTCTGCCTTACCTTGTGCTATGCCGGCCACCTGGGTTCGGGAATTACCTCGGGTCATCGGGGAGCCGGCATGGGAGGAGGGTCAGAGCAGGACTGAACTGCCTTGCAGCAGCTCTCTTCTTCTGGGGAGGTGGGGTTCGCCTTCCCGCAGTCACTGGGTGGAGGTCTGGTGGTGGTGCGCATGTGCCTCCATAAGTGCGCGCTGGCTCCAAGGACACATGGGCGGGTGGGTGAAAACCAGGGAGAAAAAAGATCCCCCCCCCCCCCAAAAAAGTTCTCCACGACAGAAAGTGTAGCTCTCAAGTCACGGCTGGCTCAAACGGAGCCATCGCAAAACTAAATGCAGGTCCCAGGCTGGGACTGGACTGCGGATGGGACCTTCAAATGAAGACTGCCTCTCGAGAATGTACGGGATGCCTCCAGTTGTGCCAACATATGACCATCAATAGGCACATAGAAAGCTGAAACGGCTGCCAGGTGCACCTGAATGGAAGGGTACTGCAGTCCAGCATATGAAAGGAACGTCAAGTACTCCAGAACATGATTCACTGGACAAGTGAAGGGATCCAAGTGATGGGAAGCAGCACACAGAGCAAAGCGCTTCCACTTCATGGAATAAGTGGCCCTTGTGGAAGGCTTTCTCATAGTCACCAGGCTATCAGCCACCTTTTGAGACACCCCAAATCTAGCCATGACTATGTCCTCAGGACCCATGCATGAAGATGGAAAAACTTGAGGTTTGGATGGACCAGGGTGCCCTGCTCTTGTGATTGCAAGCCTTTGCACAGGGGTAGGGGTATTGGAGGTTTCACCGCCAACTGCTGCAGTAAGAAGAACCAGATCTGGCAAGGCCAAAAGGAAGCAACGAGAATCAGAGTGGCCTCTTCCATCTGGAGCTTGATCAACACCCTCTGAATCAGAGGGGAGGAAAGGCATAGAGGAACCTCCCTTTCCAAAAGAGTGACAAGGGTCTTGCCATAAAACTCCAGGTCCTGGAGCGAGCGAGCAGAAAAGCAGCAGTTTTGCATTGAGTGGGGACACAAAAAGGTCCAGCTCTGGGTGACCCCACCTGTCAAACAGATCTTCCACTACCGAGGTCAGCAGCTCCCACTCGTGCATTCTGGATGGCGACCTGCCTAGCTTGTCCACCAGGACGTTTTAGATGCCTGAAACACGAACGACCGATAGTTCAAGACCATGTTCTAGAGTCCAGTACCAAGCCCTCATCGCTTCTCTGTATGGGGGTTTGAGTGAGTCCCCCATGCTCTTTTATGTAGTGTTCCACACTGATGATGTCCGTCTGCGCCACCAGAGGCCCCGGGGACAGGTGGTTCTGGAAGGCTTGCGTAGCATACAAAATGGCCCTCATCTCGAAGACATTTATGTGGCAGGAACTCTCCACTACGATCCAAGGGCCCAGGTGTGCCCACCAACACATCCTGCAAGCGTCCATCGTGAAGATCTGATGAGGGGAGGGGATTACGAAAAGAACCCCTTTGAGCAAATTGCTGGGTTCCATCCACCACTGAAGCACCCTCTTTACCATTAATGTGACGCGAACCTTCTGTTCTAGATCGTCGGTGCATTGATCCCACTGAAGCCTTAAATGACCATTGGGGGATCCGTATGTGCAGCCTTGCCAGGGGAACCGTAACAATGGCTGCTGCCATCAAACCCAGTAGTCTCAGGAATGTCCTGGTTATGACATACCTGCTGCTGTAAAGCACCTGGGATGAGCAATCAGGCGCTCTGCCCTGAGCGGTGTCCAGTATAGATCCTATGTCTGGAGATGCTGACAGGGGGTCAAGACTGACTTGGGCAGGTTGACTATAAACCCTAGGGCATGAAACAGCTGTCTGGTATGCACTAGGGTGTAAGACAGGTGCTCCTTGGACTGAGCTCTGAGCAACCAGTCTTCTAGATAGAGAAGACATATAGTCCCTCCCTCCTCAGTGCTGCTGCCACCACTAGCCGTTCTGTAAATACCAGTGGCGCAGATGATAAGTCAAAGGGCAATACGCTAAACTGATAGTGTTCCCCCTGAAACAGGAATCTGAGATACTTCCTGTGGAGTTGACACACCCTGAAATGCAGATACGCATCCTGCATGTCCAGGGATCATATCCAGACCCCTGCTTGCAGGACAGCAGCAAGCCTTTCAGAGTGACCACCCTGAACTTCGTGTACTGAATACAGAAGTTCAGTTCCCTCAGATCCAGAATAAGCCTTAAGTCCCCTGTGGACTTGGGGATTAGAAAGAAGTGCGAGTAGAACCCCCTGTTCCTTTGTTCCCAGGGAACTGCTTCTATGGCCTGCTTGTGTAGCAGAGTATGTACATACTCTAGTAGCACCAGTATGTGATCTGGAGGATAAGTGAAAAGAATTGGAGGCAGTTCTGGAGGAAATTCCAGAAGTTCTAGATTGTGACCATGCTCTATGAGCTGCAGGACCCAAGCATCTGTTGCAATTTCCCAAGCATCTGTTGTAATTTCCCTCCACCTGTCCAGGTGAAGTGACAAACTAACCCCTACCACCACCTCCTGGAATACAGGGACGGGGGGGTCGTCTGGTAAGGGGTCAGGCTGAAGCTGAACCTGCGGCTGGGGCCACACCTCCACCTCTGGAGGCTCTGGCCGTGACGGAGGTCGGGGAAGGCAAAGCTATTCCTGCTCTAGACTTGCCCTGCTGTCAGATACCTGTCCTGGGTCTGTGGGTGGCATGACAAAATGGCACCCTCTGCCAACTTCTTGGCTGGGTGTGGTAAAGTGAGTGGACTGACCTAAGAGTCCTTCCTGAAGGTTGAAGGTCAGAAAGGATATCCTGCACATCTACCCCAAAAAGCTTGTAGCCTCTGAAGGGGGCATTTAAAATGGATTGCTGGACCTCACTAGCAATTCCTGACACCCTGAGCCAAGAATGCCTTCTGAGGTAGATGCCAGCTGCGGCTGCCCTAGCTAAGGCATCAGAAATATCATAGGTAGACCTCAAGCGGTGCTTCCCTACATCAGCCTCAGTCTGGAGGGCCTTGAGCAGCTCCTGTTTCTGGGGACACTCTGGAAGGGCCTGGGCTGCTGCTTTAGCCTTTTTCCAGAGGGTATTTTGGAATTTGACCATATGGGCCTGACAGTTGGCCATTCTGAAGCCCAGTGTGGCCGAGGCAAAGGTTCTCTTTCCCATAAGGTCAAGCTTCCTTGACTCTGTCTGGTGGGAGAGAGAGCTGAGGTGTTTATACACCTTGGACCTATCATGGGCTGCCTTAATAAAGTACAGTTACGAAGAACTTACCATAACAGTAGAACTTAGATAGGATCTCTTGCAGCAGGAAACACCGGTAGGGCTAAGTCGCCAGGCACTAGCACTTCACAGAAACGTTCTAGCTAGCAGTCTACCAGAGGGGTCCGCCCACCACCGACGTCACCCTCTGACGTTGGCCTACTCTATAAGAGTGGGCAGCCCCCACACCCTCCTCAGTTCTCCTGCTGGAGACCATAAGCAACAGCCCACTAGGGAAACCATGTAGGAAGCCGAGGTATCCTTGGAACAGACAAGAAAGGAAACAGAAGAAGCAGAAGGCCCTCCTCTACAGAAGGGGAGAGCAAAGCAGAAGGCTCAAAGGCCATGAAAGAGGAAAAAGGGTGAAGGAGGGAGGGAAAGCTGGGCCAGCTGCAAGAAATCCTCTAGAAGATCTACTGTTACAGCAAGTTCTTACACAACTGCACTATATTACTTTGAGGGTATCTCTTGCAGTGACCACACCGGCAGAACGAGTCCCAAGCAGTTCTGGCAACAACTGACAGAGAGTCCTGGTGGTTTGCCATAAGGACCTAAGAGAGAAGGCCTTGTAGAACAGCCAGGCCAAAATTGGCCCTACTCTTAGAGGCGATGTCCAGGCCGTAGTGTTTCATAAAGGTATTGACAGTGCTGCAAGAAAAAATTACTCACCACAGTAATGTTGTTTCTTCTAATGGAGTATTGCTGTATTCAGACATAATGCAGTTAGCCCCAGCACTTGAACTGCCCCGGAGAGGAAAGAGTTAACTCTATGCAGAAGCATAGAACGTTGAGCTCGAGCTCGTTTTTCAAACCTCTGTCTGTGGTACTTCCCAGTGTAACCGTCAGATTCTTACGAGCTAACTAACTAGTGACTAAAGTATGGAAATTGTTCAAAATATAGCCAAAGGGCAAAATATATCTTCTTGGGCCCCAAAAGATTCAAGTTGAGAACCCAATAAGGAAAGGTAGTGACAATTTTTAGTAAAACACCAGAAAAACTAATAATAATAACAACAACATCTACCCCACCCAAGAGGGAGGGTACAAGGTACACCCTTGAGGCGCAACACTGTACCTGCCAGTCCACTTCCCAAAACCAGGTTCTGAGAGGGGAGGCGGGGGGGTGGGCTGAATACAACAAGACTCCATTAGAAGAAACAACATTACTATGGTGAGTAATTTTTTCTTCAAACAACATGAAGTCTTGCTGTATTCGGACATAATGCACACTACCAAGCAGTTCCCAACGAAGGAGGGAATGCAGAACCTACTTTGGGAAGAGGCTCTGCAGTACTGCTGTACCGAACCTAGCATCACTCCTAGCCTGGATGTCCAGGGAGTAATGCTTGGTGAAAGTATGTACTGTTTTCCAGGTGGCTGCTTTACAGATCTCTAACAAAGGTATATCTCTGGCTGCAGCTAGAGAAGCAGCTGTACCCCTGGTCGAAAGTGAGCCCTCAGGCCTGAAGGGGCGCCCACCCAACTTCTCATAACAAAATTGTATACAAGAAACAATTCACCTGGCAATAGTTCTCTTAGTGGCAGGCTTACCCTTTCCCACTTCACCATAAGTGAGAAACAATTGAAGACAGTCATTTCTATGTACCTTAGTATGCTCAATGTAGTAGCTAAGGGCCCTCTTAACGTCCAGACTGTGTAACCTTCTTTCACCTGAAGAAGAATGGTCAGTGAAAACCACAGGGAGAGATATAGACTGGCTCAGATGAAAATCTGAAACTACTTTGTGCAAGAACCTCCTACTGGTTCTATGGACTACTTTGTTCCTATGGAAGGAGATGAAGTCAGGTTCCACTGACAGGGCCTGTAACTCACTAATCTGCCTGGCAGAAGTAACAGCTACCAGGAACACAGTTTTTCAGGTCAAGTACTTCAATTCGGCCGAAGCCAGAGGTTCAAAGGGTGGCTGCATTAGCTGAGCTATGCAGACATTAAGATCCCAAGGCGGAGTGGGCTCCCTAAAGGGAGGGTTAATGTGAACCAGACCTTTGGAAAACTTTCTGAAAACAGGATGAGATGCCAGGGAACAGCCCTTCTCTGCTGAGAAGAATGCAGAGACAGCTGCTAGGTGAACCTTCAGAGTGGCAGGCCTAAGGCCTAAACCATTGAGATGAACTAGATAGTCTAAGGTTGTGGAAATGTCTGCAGAATCGGGCAGGATGCCTTTCTGAGAGCACCAAATACTGAACCTTTTCCATTTGGAGTTGTAAGTTTTTCTAGTGGATGGTTTCCTAGAGACCTTCAGAATATCCAGAACTCCCTGAGAAAGATGCAGAGCTGCATATTCTAACTCTTCAAGAGCCAGGCCTTAGCCAGAGTTATGAGGTCTGGGACTTAAAACAGGGATCAAGACATTGCTTTAATGGCAGTCAGAAATACACTGGGTTCCCTTAGAAGACTATGAAACAAACATAAAGTGGAGAGGGAGACTTGGGGGCTGAGATGGTTTGCTTGGGACCCGGAATTTTCCCCATCTAGGCAAGATCTTACTTTTAAAAACTGGGGAAGACTAGGGTTATACTCCCTAAATCAGTTTCTCCAGGGAAATGTTGTCTCAGAATTTGCCCGAATTAGAGAGGAATTTTCACTAAGACAAGCAGACTATTTTAGATACCTTCAAATAAGATCTTACATACATACTCTACAAAATAACTACATGCGCCCGACCTCACCAACAAAGCTAAAGGATACTATAGTTGATATAATTAACTCAACAAGGACCAAAGGTCATATTTCAGTCCTATATGGAGCACTGAGAGACAGTAGAGGAGACCAAACTACACACATTAGGAACAGGTGGGAGAAGGAGACAGGGGAACACCTGGAAGAGGAGGCTTGGACCTCCACACTGGCCATGGCCCTCCGCACCACGTCCTCTCTTATTGGAGGGAATCTGAATGGAAGAAATGCAGGTGAGGTTCTTCTATACCCCAGAAACACAGAGTAAATGGGATAAGAAATGCCTAGGGTCTTGTTGGCGGGAATGTGGTGCAAGTAAAGCAAACTACTTACATGTGTTTTGGTCCTGTCAGGTACTCACACAATACTGGTCTGACGTAAAACACAAGATAAAAAGGGTACTCTCCATACAATCCAACTTAAGTTCAAGGAACCTGATACTAGGGTTGATACCAGAAGAGATTAGGGGAGCAAATAGAATATACTTGTGGAATATTCTACTAGTGGCCTCCCACAAGGCTTTGACCAGGAAATGGCTCACCCCAAACCCTCCGACAAATCACGAGTGGGAGTCAACTGTAAACGAAATTAAGGATATGGAGGAAGTGACATATAGAATAAATCTGAGAACACAGACATGGGTGGAGAGATGCACTCCTTGGCTATTGGCATCAGATACTAAGGAGGAGGAATAGAAAGGATGAAAGGGAGGGAAGAGGAAACAAGAGGTGGGAAAATATTTAAATAAGTGGATTATAGATTTGTCAGGTCGCACCTTATATGATGATCTATATGAAGTTATACAATATGATAATCCGAATGAAATACAATACTAGGGATAAAAATATAGTAGATAAAGTGAAGGGGGGAAGTAAGTAATTGTGAATCTGTATTACTCTTATAATGTGCAATGCTGGAAAATGAACTGTAATGGATGCTTACAAGTGCCAAGTATGCAATAAACTTGAATATAAAAAAAAAAAGAGCCAGGCCTTGAGATGGAGAGACTGGAGATTGGGGTACCAGATCCGCCCCTGGAAGGAGGACAGGAGATTGTATGTCCTGGGCAGAGACAGGGGACATGACACTGACAAGGACAGCAGTAGAGGATACCAAGGCTGTCTGGCCCAGTCTGGAGCCACCAGTATCACTGTGCAGGGTTGAGTACTGATCTTGATCAGAACTCTGAACAGCAGAGGGAAGGGAGGGAAGGCACAGAGAAACCTGCCCTTCCAGTCCAATAGGAGAGCATCCTGGGGAACCGTCACCAGGACTGGAGGTCTGCAACAAAACAGTGGAAGCTGATGATTGTCCAGTGCTGCAAAGAGATCTACCTCTGGAGTGCCCCACCTGGAGAAGATGACCTTCAGTATGTGAGGATCCAGAGACCATTCGTGGTGTCCCTGTGAAATTCTGCTCAGAGCATCTGCTAGTATGTTGTTCTTCCCTAGAAGGTGAACTGCTACCAGAAAAGTCTGAAGAGAATAGGCCAGAGACCACAGCTTCATGGCTTCTGTGCACAAGGCCGAGGACCGAGTGCCTCCCTGGTTGATGATGTACCACATTGTGGTGGTGGTGTCCGTTCTGACTTGGACCACCTTGCCCTTGACTGAATCCGAGCAGCTCTGCAAGGCTAGGAAAACTGCCAGGAGATTGATATGAAGGAGAGACTCCTGTGGAGACCAGAGCCCTTGAGCTGTCAGGGCTCCCAGGTGGGCTCCCCACCCTAGGAGAGAAGCATCTGTAGTTAAAACTACTGATGGGACTTGAGGGAGAAATGGAACCCCTTGTCTGAGGTTGTCCTAGTCCAGCCACCACTGGAGAGGTTGGACCAAAGTCTGAGTCACTGGAATCAGTTTGGTAAGTGAATCCTTCTTTTGAGACCAAAAAACCTCAGATGAAACTGAATGTTCCTCATCTGGAACCTTGCTCCCTGCACCACTGCCGTGGAAGCTGCCATGTGGCCCAGGAGCTGGAGGAACTGTCTTGCTGGGCAGGAGACCTGAGGTCGAAAGGAGGAAGCGAGATCCACTAGGGTCTTTACCCTTGCCAGGGGAAGGAAGGCTTTTGTTTGTACAGTGTCCAACTCTATGCCTATAAAGGTGAGAAGTTGAACTGGCTCGAGTACAGACTTTGGAAGATGAGAAGAAAACCCAAGGCACTAAGTAGGTCCTGGGTAGTTTGAAGAGCTGACTTGACCTGTAAAGGAGACTGACCCACTAACAGCCAGTCGTCCAGATACGGAAAGATGGTGATACCCTGTCTTCTGAGGTAAGCCACCACTACTGCAAAGCACTTTGTGAACACCCTTGGAGCTGATGTAGACCGAATGGCATGGCTCTGAATTGGTAATGGCCTGACGGCAACTCGAACCTGAGGTATTTTCTGTGGGAGCACCTGATAGGAATATGGAAGCAGGCATCCTTGAGGTCCAGAGATGCTAGCCAATCCCCTGACCTTTGAGAGGGAAGGATTATTCCCAGAGTTACCATTTTGAATTTGGGCTTTGAAATGTGTTTGTTCAGATACCTTAGGTCTAGGATGGGTCACCACTCCCCTGTTTTCTTTGGGGTAAGGAAGTACCTGGAATACAGTCCTTTTCCCTTGTGCTGAGTAGGAACTTTCTCTATAGCTCTGAGAGCTAGAAGAGAGGAAACCTCTGCCTCTAGGGCAAGGGTTTCTGAGACTGATGCAGGTGGAAAAGGCTTGGCCCTTCTTTTTGGAAATTTTCTGAAGTTGAGGGCCAGTCCCTGGCTTACTACTTCCAGGACCCACTTGTCTGAGGTCACAGATTTCCAGGCCTGGAAGTAGTAAGCCAGCCTGTCTCCTACTGGAAATGGGGAGTTGACCCAGGCTGACACATCAGGTGTCTGCCTGGCAGGAGCCTTAGACTGAGAGAAGGAGGAGGGAGCAGCCCTGCTCATTCCCCTCCTACCCCTCCCTCTGAAGAACTCCCTCTGTGGAAAGGGAGAGGAGGCCTGAGCTTGGTAAAAAGGCATTTGAAAGGGCCTGCCCCTGCCCCTAGACTGCTGCTTGTGCAGAGTGGCCTGCCTTTCCTTGGCCTGTGCACTCCTGTACGTGGTCCTATATTCATCCATTTTCTTCATGTAAGCCTCTGTCTGCTCCCCAAACAGAGTTACCTACTACAGGAAAATCCATGGCCTTAGTCTGAGTATCCTCTGAAAGACTAGTACATTTGAGCCAAGCATGTCTTCTGAGAGACACAGATGTAGCCATGACTCTAGATGCCACATCACTGGAGTCCACAGCAGCATGAAATTGCATTTTGGATGCGTCAATTCCATCAGCAGCCACCACCTCCAGCTGCTCCTTGGCTAGCTGGGGAGAGGCCTGTTTAGCCAGTTCCAGGACCGTATCCCATCTGGATTTCTGGTACCTGGCTTTGTAGGCCATACAAGTAGCCTGCCTGAGTCCCAAAGAGGATGCCAAATACTGTTTTTTGGCCATGGCATCCACTTTCCTGGAGTCCTTATCCGGGGGGGCGGGGGTGTGAAGCCAAAGTAATGTTAGCCCTTCACAGGCTGCAGCCTGCACTACCCCAATATGGCTGCAATGACTTAAAGGAACTCCGCAGCTGAGCCCGATAACAAATACCTCCTGTCCATTCTCTTATCCACAGGAGGTATTGAATTAGGGGTTTGTAAAAATTTTTGTGTCCGTTTCCCCAAAGATTTATGAAGAGGGATAGACAGCTTTTTGGACTCTGGGATGTCCATCATCTCCACAAAATCAGGCTCTTCATCCTCCTCTGCTGCTTCAAACAAGGGAAGCTGCAGGGTTTGTGCCACCTTTTTGTAGAACAAAAAGTGTGAAGGGGACTCAGAGAGCCTGGGAGGAGAGACACCTGAGGGCCTGTCTGGGGAGATGTCCGGTTCAATGGGCACATCCAGACCCCCTTCATCGTCATCACCGGGATCGTCGTCGTCTCCCTCCCACTCCTCATAATAAGTATCTGGGTCATAATCCAGAGAAGACAGATCCGACCGAACCGGCGGTATCGGTTCAGACGGAACCGGTCTAAGCGACTGGACAATACTAATCGCTTTGGCTATTTCATCCGCAGTTGAGGAGTGGGATACAGGATCCGAACTGGCAGACTTGGCGCTTTTCTTTGTGAACTGACCCTGGGGTCATCTCTCCTTTGCCGGAGGAGGTATCGCCTAGGTCAGTAGGCACCTCCTCAAGTTCGACCGCAACCGAACCGGTCTGGCCATCCGGATCTACGGACTTCTCGGCCTCCCTTTCCTTCAGCCTACTCAGTCTTTTATCTAGAGTGGTTTTAGCAAAGTTCTTACAGATTTGGCAGTCTCACCTGCAGTGGTCAAACCCCAGATGAAGTGGGGGTCGGCCTTAGCAAAGGCCTCCCCACACTCAGTACAGTGTTGAAACCCAGTGGGACCGGTTTTCTTCTTGGGTTTCCTCAGACATGGCCAACCTAACAAATTACCCTATAGCAGCTTTCAAGCCAGGTAATAAAGCAACCGATCGGTTACAAACCGTGTAACAGGCTTTTTAAAAGAACCAGCAAAAGTCTGGTTCTTTTGAAACCGATCGGTACCGGAACACCTCACTAAACCCAGAAAGAGAGAAAAATTAAACTGAATTTAACAAAGTCGGTTCCAAACCGGACTGACCGGAAAGAAACCGAAGAAAGACAATTTCCACTCTTTTTAGCAAAATAAAACACAGTCACTACCTATCTACATACTACCTGTACCGTAGACAGAGGCTGGAAATCAGAAAATAAAAAAATGCGGTTTAAACCGAACGCTTTTATTTTTCTTTTACCGAACCGAGCAGAGGAAATCTCTGGAGCGACTTCAGTGTTAGGCAGAGTAAAGAATCTGACGGTTACACTGGGACGTACCACAGACAGAGGGTTGAAAACTGAGCTCGAGCTCAACGTTCTATGCTTCTGCATAGAGTTAACTCTTTCCTCTCCAGGGCAGTTCAAGCGCTGGGGCTAACTGCATTATGTCTGAATACAGCAAGACTTCATGTTGTTTGAAGCAGCGGCTGCACAGATCTCCGCTGCTGAAGCATTTCTGAAGCATGCAATGGAAGTGGCCATGCCTCTGGCTGAATGGCCACAAACCACACCTGAAGTTCCTGACCTCACTTCCTGTAACAGAAAACAATACAATTGGCTAAGCATTTGGATAAACACTGTTTAGACAATGGAACACCCTCCTTCCCAGGGGGTGAAGGAAACAAACAACTGTGAGGACTTCCTATAGTCCTTTGTTTGGTGTGTATAGTACCTCAAAATTCTATGCATATCCAAAGTATGGAGCAATGCTTCCCCTGGACTGGCATGCTCTGGAAAATAGATGGGCAGGTGGATGGACTGATTCAAAGTAAACTCAGATACCACCTTAAGAAGAAACGTAGGATTGGTACGCAAATACACCGTATCTTTGTGGAAAATCAAATATGGCTGCTCACATGAGCACCTGAAGCTCGGAAATCCTTCAAGCAGAAGTAATAGTAAGTAAAAATAATGCTTTCCATGACACAAAGCATAGCTCACAACTCGAGGCCGGCTCAAACGGAGGCAAGGCGAGTTTCTCTAACACAAAATTTAAATTCCGAGCTGGGACAGGATTGCAGATTGGAGGTTTCAAGTGCAGAATGCCTCTCAAAAACGTTTGAGACAGGTCAAGTTGACCTACAGTGCAGCCCTCAACAGGTACATGGTAAGCAGAGATGGCGGAGAGATGTACCTTGATGGAGGAGTACTTCAAACAGGAGACTGAGAGGGACAGCAAGTACCCAAAGATCTGATTCACCGAACACGTGAAAGGGTCTAGGTGGTATAAAGCAGCCCAGACAGCAAAACGCTTCTACTTCATGGAATAGGTGGCCCCGGTGGATGGCTTCCTAGCTGCCACCAAAACCTCCGCTACCTTACAGGGCACCCCAGACCTTACAATGGCTATGTCCTCAGGAGCCAAGCATGAAGATGGAGAGATCTGAGGTCCAGATAGACCAGGGATCCCTGTTTCTGGGACAGCAAGCCTGTGCATAGGGGCAGAGGCACTGGAGGTTCCACTGCCAGCTGCTGGAGCAAGGGGACCCAGATCTGATCAAGCTAGAAGGGGACAATCAGGATCATGAGTGCACCTCTTCCATCTGAAGTTTGATCAGAACCCTCAGAAGGAGCAGTAAGGGAGGAAAAGAATACAGGAATCTCCTTTTCGAAGAGAGGGACGTCTCTCACCAGAAAACTCCAGGCCCTGGAACAAGCAAACAGAAAAGCGGCAGTTTTGCGTTAAGTGGGGATATAAAAAGGTCTAACTCTGGACAACCCCACCAGTCGAACAGATCTTCCACCATGGAGGTCATAAGTTTCCACTTGTGAGCCCATGACTGAGACTGGCTTAGGCTTTCCGCCAAGACATTTTGGTCACCAGGAACATGGATGGCTGAGCGTTCCAGGCCGTGATCTATGGTCCAATACCAGACCTTCATTGTTTCCCGATATAGAGTGTAAGAATGAGTCCCTCCCTGTTTGTTGATGTAATGAACCACACTGGAGCTGTCTGTTTGAATCAGCAGTGGGCCCAGGATAAGCTGGGTCTGGAAGGCCTGCAAGCATACAGAACTGCTCGCATCTCCAACACGTTTATGTGGAGTGCCACCTCCACCATGGACCACATCCCTAGAGTCTGGTGGGCACCCAGGTGAGCCCTGTCCCCCCAGCCGAGGCCTGAGGAATCTGTTGTGAGGATTTGCTGTGGGGTGGAATTAAGAATGGCACCCCTCTCAAGAGGTTGCTGGGCTCGAGCCACCACAACAGCACATTCTTGACAGGATCTGAGACCAGGACTGGCTGCTCCAGATTGTCTGTATGCTGGTCCCACTGGACCCACAGCGTCCACTGAGGAATCCTTATATGGAGCCTGGCTAAGGGCACCGTAGTGATGGCCACAGCCATGAGTCCCAGGAGGTGCAGAAAGACCTGTGCTGAGACAAGATGGCTGGAGTAAAGCTGATGGGCTTGATCCGTCAGGTGCTCTGCCCTGCCTTGGGGTAGAAAGACCATCCCCTGCGCCATATCCAAAACCGCCCCAGTGCAGAGAAGTTGTTGGCAGGGGCTCAGAAACTACTTGGACAGGTTGACTGTGACCCCCAAATCCTGGAACAGGCGGCAGGTATGATTCAGGGTTTGGAGTAGACACTCCCTGGACAGCGCTGCAAGTAGCCTATCATCCAGGTTAAGGAAACATATAGAACCCCTGCCATCTGAGGGCAGCTGCCATCACTGCCAAGCACTTGAACACCCAGGGGGCCAAACATAAGTGAAACGGCAGAGCCCTGAACTGGAAATGGGAAATCTGAGGAAGCACATGTGGACGGCACATACCTTGATATGCAGAAAGGCATCCTGTATGTATAGGGAGCAAATCCAGACACCCTGATGTAACAGAGGCAGCAGACCCTGAAAGGTGACCATCCTGGACCGCTTGTACTGGATTGACAAGTTCAGCTCGCTGAGGTCCAGAATGGGCCTGAGGTCCCTGGAAAAAATGGCAGTAAAAACCCTTTTCCTTGCTGGGACTGCGGAATGGGTTCCATAGCCCTTTTGTGAAGCAGGGCATGCATCTCTTCCCAGATCAGAGGGACATGACCAGGAGAGTATGAGGACAGAACTGGGAGTCTGCCCTGGGGCTATTTCAGAAGTTCCAGGGAGTGGCCATGCTCTATGAGCTGCAGCACCCCATTATCTGAATTTTCACCACCTGTCCAGATGGAGGGAGAAGCGACCCCCTACAACCACCTCCTGCAAGTCTGGAAGGAGGGGGGCCAGCAAGGAATTAGGAAGTGGGCAGTCACAGCCAGGGCTGCGGGACTTCCTCGAGAGCTCTTATTGACGAAGAGGAAGGGCAGGGCAGACGCCGCCACCCTCCACTTTCCCTGAGGCTTGGCAGGTGTGCAGGCTTGCCTGTGCGTAGCCCAATGAAATGACACCTGCTGCCCAGACGGGCTGTGTGTGATGCACAGAATGGACAGACCTCAGGGTGCGTCCAGACATCCACACATATGCCAGCTACCACCGCCCGGGGCTGATGCATCCACCGCGTCGCAGGCCACCCGAAGCAAATGGGTGCCAACGTCAGAGGCTGCCTTAAGAGAACCCAATGTGTGCTGCTTGTCAGGGTCGTCGGGAAAGGACTGGACAGTATTCCTGGTCTGGTCCCACATGGCATTTTGGTACTGGAGCATGTGCGCCAAATAACCGAGGGCACGCATTGCCAGGGTGGTGGAGGCGAACGTCCGCTTGCCCAGAAGGTCCAACTGATGCAACTCCTTGTCGGGTGGCAGGGAACTCAGATGCACAGGCCACTTAGTGTGGTCGTGTGCGGTGTTTATAACCATGGAGTCCACTTGCACCTGCTCCCCGCGGAATTGTTTCCCCGCAGGGGCACGGTACAGTCCATCAGCCTTCCTGGACATGTCCGTGACCACACCGGGTCAACGCCAGGCAGCCATGGTTGTGTCCTCGTAGGCATCTATGAGAGGAGGGACCACCAATGGAGGAGTCTCTGGCTGGCGAAGGTAAGTAGCGAGCCAGTGCTTCTCTGGGTCCTGCTCCTCTGTCTCAAACCCCATTGCCTCCTGAATACATTGCATGACGGCCACGAAGGAGGGGACATCGGGGGGGGGGATTTCGGGATGTACTTAGGGGTTCCTTCCCCTTCAGAGGAGCCCTTGGAGGGGGTGGACAAGCCACTGATGTCACCTTCGTCCCTCTCATCTGGGTCCTGATCGTCCTCGTTGGGCAAACGCAGGTCCAGATGATACTTAACCCCATCGTCTGTAGGACTCTGGGAGGTGTGAGCCAGTCTAGATGGCGGGGTCAGCCATGGAAGCACTGGACAGCACGGCCCCAGAGAGTCTCTGGGGAGCGGGAGGCACTATGTCCTGAGGAGGAGGAACCTGCGACCGCATAAAGCCCCAGAGGGACGTTAGTAGACCCTGCAAATCAATGGTGACAGGCATCAGACCAGCGAGCACCAGGTAAAGACAGATTGTTGCAGGCCCAGCGGGTGCTGGCTGAGGATAACCTGGTGTAGGTCCTGTGGGTGCTGGCTGTGGATAGGACGACGTAGACTCGAAGGGTGCTGGCTGTGAGTAGGCCTGCGTAGGCCCGAGAGGGTGCCAGCATAGGCTCAACAGGTGTCAGCTGAGGAAACATGGGCGCAGGCCTGATAGGCAGCAGATGAGGCAAGGCTGATGAAAGTCCAACGGGCGCCAGCTGAGAAGAGATGGGTGCCAGGGAAGTAATAGCTCTGACTGATGAAAGTGGGGGAGGATTCAGCCCTGGGGAAGCGCCAGTGTACTGCATCACCAACCCCGAGCTCAAAGGACGGGCAGCAGCCCCCAAAAGAGGAGACTGATGCAGGGGTAGCAGGTGGGAGTCGGAGGAAAGCCTGGCTTCTGCCAAACCCACGCTGGCGGAAGAACCACTGGCCAAACCACCATGCTGTGTGCCCATCGTGAGCAAGGGCCTGAGCAGCAGGGGTAAGCCCTGGCCTGAAAGGCCACCGCCTGAAACTGTAATAGCAGTGGGAGATGGTGCCATTGGTAGCCCCGTGGAAAAGAGGGCATGGGCGGCAGTCAGGGCTGACCCCCCAGAGGAAACTCCTTCATGGTCGAAGGATGGTGGGGAGACCATGAACGAAAGGAGGAGAACTGGCCTATCCTGGTGCTTGTCCCTGTGTTTGTGTTTCCTACTGGCCTTGTCCCGGGACTTCAAGGACTGCGAGTCCTAGGACTGGGCCAGGGAAACCAATGAGCTCCTGGCCTGTAGCTTCCATTCCATGGAGGCGACCCTCTGCTTCACGAGAAAGGTCTGTAAGATCTGCTGGCGGCGCCTCCAGGTGGCCTGGTTGAACTCTTGGCAAACTCCGCAGGCTTGGATGTCGTGGTCTGGACTAAACAGCAGACACAGGCAGAGGCCATCCTTGTCCAGGATTTGCTTTCTGCAGGCACACTTGGTTTTGGAGTGATCCGAGATCGAGGTTAGTTTTGAAGACATAAAAAAAAAAAAAAATGAAAAAAAAAAAAACACCAAAATGATGGTAAATAACTACACTGAGAAAAGAAAGAAAACGCTGAAAAGCACGCAAAAATAGTGGTCGACTGAAGCTGCGGCGGTCAACAGCAGGAAAAGAACCGAGGAGGGTGTGGGGGCCACCTACTCTTACAGGGTACGCTGACGTCAGAGGGCGATGTCGGTGGCAGGCAGCCCCCGCTAGTAGAAGGCTAGCTAGAAAGTTTCCGTGAGGTCCTACTGCCTGGCAGTTTAGTCCTACTGGTGTAGCATGCTGCAAGAGATACCCTCAAATCCGAATCTGCCTCAGGTTGCACAGCAAAACACAGCTTTCCTGATGGGGCCTGGTATAACTTGTCTGCCTTCCTGGGCATGGCAGGGATCAAGCTGGCCTCTACCAGGCAGCCAAGGTGGCATCCTGTAATGTAGCCAGCAGAGATGGGATGACCAGAGGTGGAGAGTCTGCCAATTCTAGAAACTCCACCAAGTTTCTGCGAGTGATGTCCTGTTCCTGGGCATCAAACCTCATGGCAGTTTGGAGCTGTCTCATCATGCCAATGAAGATGGGGTCCTCAGGAGAGGACTTAGTGGGGTATACAGTGTAGAGTCCTCACTGCTGGTAGAAACTGTGGAGCCTGATCTATCAGTGCTCCCATCCATGCTTTCTTCCTCCTCTTGTGGCATAAGATCAGGTCTGTATTCCTGATCCTTGTCGACAGGCACCGTAGGCTGCAAAGTGGGCAGCAAGGACGTAGACACCCTGGAGCAAGCAGGGCATGTCGACACGTGGACTCGTCTGGCAGGCCTCGGTGTTGTCAGACCCGGAGGAGGCACATGGCGCTGTAAGATCTCCACGTCGACAGTGGCCTGCATTGCAGGAGCACCTTGGGTTGCTTGACAGGGGAGGCTGGAGCCCCGACATCAATGAAACACTGACAGGCCATCGCCAGCCATGAGAGGTCTGGCGGAACCCACGGCCAGCCCAACTGGAGGTAGCTGAGGTCTGAGCAGCATGGTCTGCTATGTCGGCGGTGGTGTCAGCAGCCCGGACGTCAATGAGCCTTCACCAGCCGTGGGAGGTCTGGTGGAACTCACTGTCAAAGCCGACCCTATAGGAGCGAGGGTTTGGGTGGTAGGAGGTATTGCTGCTGAGGCAGACAACAGCACTGCAAAGGTTGGTGCAGAGGACAGCGGTGACCGAGAGCAGACCGTGGGTGATTTGTCCTTACTCCGCTCCCTCTCCCGGTGTTTATGCTTGCCTGAAGACTTGTCCTGGACCTTGGAGGAATGGGAACCTCAGGACTGGGCCAGCAACGTGGGGGAGCGCCTGGGACTCCATTTCTGTCCTGGCTACTTTCTGCCCTAAGTGGAAAGACTGCAGGGCTTTCTGGTAGCATTGTTAGGTAGCTTCATTGAATTTCAGGCAGTGTTCGCAGGCCTGGGAGTCATGGGCCTCTCCAAGATAGCGGACGCAGATGTTGTGGTCAACGTGGGAGTGGATTTTTCCACCGCACTAACAATAATGAAAGAGCTTTGCAGGATTTTTCATAGACATACATGATGACGGCAATTACTTTAGAAATAAAGTGATAATGTACTAGGGTGAGAAAAATATAGTAGTAGGAAAAACAAAAATTGGCAGTTGACTGACATGACGGTGTCTCCATGGAGTCCGGCAAGTACAGTCAACGGTGGGAAACTAACTGAGGAGGGAGCGGGGTCACCCACGCTTATATAGTGGAGGACGTCCATGTCCTATGTCACCACTGGCAGTGCCTAGTAGACTGCTAGTGAAAACGTTTCAGTTTAGTCTTAGCACCTGGTGGCTATAGTTCCATAGGTGTGGCCCGAAGAAAGATATCCTCAAAGATCTGCTCATGTAGATAAATGCATCACTGCATATCCCCAATAAATCTATCAATATTTTTTAATTTTTGCAATAGTGCTTGTTTCATTTATCAAGGTCCTTTTGTTGGGGGCTCGTGCACCTGGTCTCTGTTTTGTATTAGAACAGTAAATATATAGAAAAAGAAATTCTTTTATGAGAAAGAAAAAGTGTGTCAGTGAAGAGCTAGGCGATGATGGTTGTCCAAACATTCCTCTTGTGAGGGAAACCTGGGACCTTACAAAATGCAGGTACTGTGGAGGGCAGCCAGGAAAGTTACCCAAGGCAGGCACAAAAGAGGGCAGCCAGCTATCAACACACTGTTTTAATTTTCCGGTCTCCAGATGTTCCAGAGAGCCGCTAAGTCTAATACCTGTTAGCTTGGTTCTGCACAAAGGCTCAAAATTACGAGTTTACAAGGTCCACTGCCTCATTCTTGGCAGTGGTCATTTTGTTTCTAAGAATTTTATATTAATTCTATATTTTTATATGGAGGTCTTGAAAGTTTTGTAGAGTGAAGTTGAAGTACTAACCATGATGTTTTTTCTTCCACGTTTGGGATGGGATCATATCAATCATTTGGTTGAACATAAAATGTTACGGACTACAGTTTTTACAGTATGACTGCCTCATTCTCGCGAGCTGCAGCCTTTCTTTCGGACAATTTATACAGCTTTTCGAGGGGAATACCACCAACTCCTTAAAACAGACTGCCTAGGTTGCTTTTACCTTACTTCCATTAAATGGTTCCTATTACTTAGTATTGTATGCCTGGTAGCAGGGTATTGACTTCATGTTGTTTTTACTGATATAAAAAAAGAGGCAGCTAGGGACCTTACACAAAGCAGGCACCATGGAGGGCACCCTGGGACCTTATACAAAGAAGTCACCCTGGAGGGCAGTCAGGGACCTTACACAAATCGACACAATGCAGGACAGCCTGCAACCTTACATAACACATGGATGAACCATAAAGGAAAACACACACTGTTACTGCAGTAGATGTGGCTGTCCAGTCGATGCCTGAAATGTACAAAGAATCACAAACTGCAGCGCACACTAAAAATGCACACAAAAAAAAAAATCATTATGCAGAACAGCAAAAGAGGAGGACTCCTGAACTGTCTGCAACCCAGTGCCTTGTGGTGCGCTATTATTTTGTCTGGGGTGTCTGATGCCAGACGAAGGGGCAGAGTGCTGCGAAGCACTGGCGTGGTAGGGAGTTCAGATTACCTTCTTTATGAATTTGTACACTTTATCTACTGAAGCTTCAGCAAATACCTTTTGAGCACATATGCTCTTTTATAAAAGTTTTACATCAGCGACAGAGACTACAGGGTAACATTAACAAATACAAAAAGCAAACTCCAGTAGAACGTAGTCAGACAAGTACATAATAAACATGCTAAATCAACTGCAGGCAGAAACAGTGTAAAATAAGCACAGTAATGGTACATAGCCTCAGAGCCAGAGTGTGACACGGTTCAAAGTGTATATTGGAAGGCATGTAGTTAGGATGAATAGTGGTTACAGTTGCATGGAATGGTTAGGGTTGCCTGTATTGCTTGCTTAAACTGGTCAAGATTAGGCAGATTTAGTTGGCGCAGAAGTTGAGAGCAAGGAAAAACGCAGTAACAATATTAAAAATTAAACATCCTCAAACTGGTAAGATAACCCACAGAGAAGAAGACATAAGACAAGCCTTCGCTTACTATTACCAACAGCTCTACACAACACATAACACCTCTTCCCAAGAGGACAGACAAACTTTTCTAGCCCAGTTACAACTCCCAAAAATCTCAACAATACAAGCTCAGAAACTACAAGCCCCAATAGCAATTGAAGAAATAGAGGCCGCGGTCACTAAACAATCTTCGGGTCGTTGCCCCGGCCCTGATGGATACGTCAACGAATGGTATAAAATCTTTAGCAAATAATTAACTCCAAGACTTCTTAAGTTATTTAGAGAAACAGCAGTGGGAAATAAACCCCTGCCATCATGGGATTATGCCACAATTGCTGCAATCCCAAAACCTAATTGAAATAAATTAGACCCCTCCTCCTACCGCCCGATATCAATATTAAACTCAGACTATAAAATCTTCATGCCCATTTGGGCCAAGAGAATAGAAACAATCCTCCCAACGATAATACATCCAGATCAATCGGGTCTCATAAAAAACAGGTGAACTACGGACAACGTTAGAAAATCCCTGATACTTATGGAATATATCCAAACTCGGAAGATTCCAGCAGCCTTTATAAGCCTTGATGCTGAAAAGGCATTTGACAAGGTCTATTGGCCTTTCCTTTGGGATATATTAAAAACATCTGGCTTCCTGGACTCACTGCTACGTTGGCTGAGCCAACTATACCTCTCGCCAAAAGCTTATATTCGTATAAACAGGGGACTTTCCTCCCCGATCTCAAAAGGCCATGACACAAGGCAAGGCTGTCCTCTCTCCCCTCTACTGTTTGTATTATATCTTGAACCATTAGCAAGGGCGATAAGAATATCGAAAAAGGTAGAGGGCATTCCAATGCAGCAATCTGAAAACAAGATTAGTCTTTTCGCTGATGATATACTCCTTTCCCTTCTATCCCCTACAGATTCGATCAAAGAGACATGGAAAATTCTATCCCAATTTGAGGAATTAGCTGGTTTTAAATTAAACATCTCAAAAACCAAAGCCCTCTTATATAACTATACCCCTCCAAACACTTTAAAACGAAGTTTAACCATTAAATGGCACTCAACCAAAATAAAATATCTTGGTATACATATTCCCCATAATCTTCAGGTAATTGAATTAATCAATTATGAACCTATATCCATAGCGATCAATAAAGACTTGGATAGATGGACCCACCTTCCACTTTCCTTGTTCCAACGCATTGAAACTATCAGAATGAACGTCTTACCCCGCCTACCGTACTTGTTCCAAAATATTCCATATTTCCCATCTCAATATTATTTTAAGTCATGGGATAACATGATATCAAAGTTTATTTGGAACAAACAAAAACCACAAATTCGTCTTTCAATACTAAAATTATCGTTGGCTCAGGATGGTACTAACCTCCCGGACCTCAAAAAATATGCAGAAGCTGCATTCCTGAAAATTCTTCTTTTATGGCTCTCTGATCAGTTTGAATCCCTATGGAAGAAACTGGAATTCCATCTGAACGATATGTATGACATTTTTTTCTTCTCCAGGGAGGACCCCTCCATTAAGAGACTTTACTGATATCACCTCACAGGTCTTAAAATTTGGTTTGAAATGCAAGATAAAGATCCACTTCAATCAATCAACGAGTACTGTAAGATTATTTCAGAGTATGATCTTTTCATTCCATCCCACAATGACTTAACCTTCTCCTGTTGGCGTAGATTAGGATTAGAGCAGGCATTCCAATTCTTAGGTCCAAATGGGATTCTACCATTCGAAGAATTAAAACTTAAATTTAACCTTCCAAATGTTGATCATTTTAAATACCTCCAAATTAGAAACCACCTACTACGTAACAGAATTATTCAGGTTAAACGGACTCCCCCCATCCCCCCCCCAAAAAAAAAACTATTTTTTGACCACTCCCAGGGACAACATTGGAATCATTTAATTGGAAATCTATACAAAATGTTGCAAGATCAATCTAAAGAATCGACAAACTCAATACTAACAAGTTGGAACAAGGACTTAGACCTCGCTGTATCTAAAGAAGAATGGTCCTCTTCACCTCTGCGAGTGGTCAAAATCACCCAGTCGCATATTTGGAGAGAATACTCTTGGAAATGTAGATCTAGATATTTTAGGTCACCGGCAAGTCTGACTAAATACCTTCCGATTGAATTTGGGGCTTGTTGGAGGGAATGTGGAGCTGAGATGGCTGACCAGGCTCATATAATGTGGCAATGTCCACGCTTGATGCCCTTCTGGATAAGTATACAAAAAGAAATCTGTGAAGGCCTTAGAGAGTGTGTTGAGCTCATAGCCGAAGAGGTGCTCATGGCTGTCTACCCGGATCGTTCCCACCCATGGACGAAAACCCTGCTGCCCATTCTGTTGTTGGCTACAAAAAAATCCTTAACAAGGAAATGGATGACCAAAGAAATACCAAGCATACAAGATTGAGGCTAATTGTGAATTCCATATATCAGACGGAAAACATCACTGCAAAACTAAATAACCAAACGGATAAGTTCGCCACTCTCTGGCAGAGATGGTCAATTTATCATGCAAGGGTGGATCCTGATTTTTCCCACAGCAGGTGGGACTCGGGGTGGTGAAGAAATGAGACTAGAGTGGTGTTGCAGAATTATTCAATTCTAATAAAGAAAATGAATAATCTAATCAAGGTTAGGGTTCCTAAAATAAAACAAGTATCTTACAGGGAGGAACAGGGTGCAGGAAAACACTATTTTTAAGCGAAAAAGATGTTTCAGGACTAGAGGGCATGGGATGAAGTTGGAGGGAGGACGATTCAGAGGAAACATGAGAAAGAATTTCTTCACAGAACGGGTGGTGGACAAGTGGAACACCCTGCCAGAGGAAGTGGTGGGGGCTGAAACAATCACGGGATTTAAGAATGCATGGGATAGACATAAAGGAATTCTAGAGGTCAGGGGTAAGGGGAAACAGACTTCTAGGAAAACAAACTGAACTTACAAGCTCAAATGGGCAGACTAGGTGGGCCATAGGCCCTTATCTGCCGACACTGTCTATGTATCTATGTATCTATGTATTTTAACCCTAAACTGTATCAAATGTAAAGATCTTCATGCATTGTAAACCTGTACAATAACAAATCTGAAGTAAGCATAGAAAATGTACTGATTGTAAAATGTCTCCTGACTTAAAACAAAGAAAAAATTCAATAAAAATATATTTAAAAAAAAAAAAAGATTAGGTAGATTTAGCATGGTGTCAAGCGACTCACTTAACCAGTCAGAGGCCCAAACAGCGAATGAAGGCTTACCCAGCTGAGTATGACAAAAAGGCAGTTCAAGGGCAATTCCGAGCCATGCTCCTAGTGTTGTAAAGATTGGCGACAGGGCAGAAGCAGGAGTCAGGACCAGGGGGGAAGGGGTTAGACCCAGAAGCGCCTTCTTAGCCAGTAGACATGTTTGGAACTTAATTCTGCCAGGTAAGGGTAGCCAGTTAGTTTGGGTGTAGAGGGTGCAGATGGATGCGCTTGTCTGCCCCAAGCACAAAGCGATAAGCCTTATAACAGATCAAATTTATTCTGCTGAGAATTGTCTCACAGGCAGTTGTGTAGAGAGCGAGGCCATAGTCAACTAGCGACAGTACTGAGCTTGCCACTATGAGGCATCTAGCATCTGCAGTGGGGTCGATCCGGTTACAGTACAAGGCACCCAGTTTTCTGTTCACCGTGGACACAAGGTGGTCTACGCAGGGAGCAAAAGATAAGGTATCATCCAGGATCAACCCCAAGGTATTTAAAGGTTTCCACCTGTTCAAGTACATGTCCCAGGTCACTTCAGATGACAAAGGGGGTACCTTTTTCTTCATTTGCGGGCTTGTGAAGAGCATGGTCTTAGTGTTTTGCAATTTAGAACAAATTTGTTATGGGAAAACCATCTTTCAAGGGCCACAAAATTGCCCTGGATGACAGAGGTGAAGCTGCCAAGGTTAGGGTTCCTAAAATAAATGACAGCATTGTCTGCACAGAGAAGAACATTTGCAGACTGACAGGCATCAGTCAGGCAGTCTATGAATAAGTCAAATACTAGGGGGCCCAGAATGAAGGCTTGGGGAACACCAATGGATACATTCCTGACATCTGACAAGGAGCCCTCAATCTTTACGTGCCAAGTACAATTAGTGAGCTAAATCAGGAACCAGGTGGCTCTCTCTACTGACAGGCCTAGGCCACAGAGTTTGCCGGGAAAAAGCTTATGACTGACCAAGTCAAAGGCTTTTGTCAAGTCGATATTGGTGATGCCAGCCTTGTCTCCATTGTCAAGAGCCTCAAGGACAAAGATGGAATAATCAATTAGTGCTGTACTGGTGCAATGTTTTGTCCAAAATGCATGCTGTTGGGAACCCTGTATTTCATATTTTTCAAGGTATGAGACAAGTTGATCAGACACCATTCTTTTTTGCAGTTCCAGTGTGCACTGTACTTTGTGATTCTTGGGGCTCCTTACACAAGCTTGGCACCTTACAGGAGCTGGTTGCATGAAATGAAAGCTTCAGCCCTGGAGACTCACCTCATGTCAATTTCATTGAAAGTGGTTAGCATAGCACAGGTGTTCTGAGCCTCTTTCAGCCTCTGGGCAATCCGCAGTCTCATCCTGTTCATCTTCACCTTTAAAAAAAAAATATATATATATAGTTGTGAAACGAGGGAACACACATATCAGGCAGCGATTCTTAACTAGAACTGGTCTATTCATAGAAGTCTAAGGAGTTTGCCTTTTTCCTTTTTGACTTATATGGTATTGCATTTTGACAAAAAATAACAGTACAAGTCCCAATAAGAGAAGTGATCAATACACTGCATGACATATTAAGCAAAAAAAAACATGGCAGCCCTCTTACTCTGAATACAATGGGGTAGATTCTGACATGAAAGGCAGAAGACATATAACACCCAATATCTGCTCAGGCTACAGACACACAGCCAAAAAAGAAGACTGCTTATGAACGTCTCTGTAACACTATTATGGCGTGGTATCTGATCATAAGTATATCTGAAACCCATACGAGTTAGGTGTTGGGATCAAGTACTACTTTTTAAACCTGTTAAAACAATTACACAGGCAGTATTAATAAAGTACAGTTACGTAAGAACTTACCACAACAGCAGATCTTCGAGAGAGGCTCTTGCAGTAGGGAATTACTAGTAGGACTGCGCCCCCTGGTGTCAGGACCACATGGAAACATTTGCTTGCGGTGGCTGACAGGGGACCGCCCACCCGACATGTAACGGAAGTCAGCATGATACTATATAGTGGGCGGTCCCTATGTTCGCCCCCCAGTTCTCCTGCCAAAGACCTCCAAGAGGCGCGACAGGAGAATGGGAAAGAGGCTCCTGAAGCCAAGAAAAGGTTCAAAGAAAAGGAGCTAGGGACTAAAAAGGGGGAAGGAAGGAGGAAGGAAAGGAAAAAGGTTACCTACTGTAAGAACCTCTCGCGAAGATCTACTGTTACGGTAAGTTCTTACATAACTGTACTATCTTACTTCGAGAGAGCTCTTGCAGTAGTTAATTACTTGTAGGACAGAGTCCCACGCAGTGAGAGTCCAAGGGACAGAAAAAACATGGGAGGCTGGAACTGAAAGGCTAATAAGCAGCCAAAAACTTAGGACAGGAGTCCCTGGAGGACCGCCAGTCCAAAACCAGCCCTGCGCCTAGAGGCAATGTCCAACCTATAGTGTTTTACTAAAGTGTGGACTGAACTCCAAGTGGCAGCCACGCAAATCTCAGCGGCTGACACATTTCTGAAACAGGCTGTAGAGGCAGCCATACCCCTGGTAGACTGTCCTTTAACCTGCCCTGGAAGGACTTTACCATAATTCTGGTAACAGAAATCGATGCAGTTAGACAACCATTTGAAAAGGCATTGCTTGGAAACTGCTGCACCTTCTCTCTTTGGTGCAAAAGAAACAAACATCTGGTCCATTTTTGGAATCTGAGGTGAGATTGAAAAACTGGGATGTGCAGGTACGCATCCTGCATGTCCACGGCACAAAGCCACTGTCCCCTGGACAGGAGAGGCAGCAGGCTTTGAAGCGTCCGCATCCGAAACCACTTGTATTCTATGAAATGGTGCTGAGGTCTAGTATCAGGCGCAGATCCCCGTCTTTTTTGGAACCCGAAAAAAGTGGGAATAGAATCCCTTCCCGATCTGGTCTGCTAGCACTGGCTCTATTGCTTCCTTTTGAAAAGAGCTGTGATTTCCTCCCTTAACTGGGGAATGTGTGCCCTTGGATAGTGGGAAAATCCCGGCCGTTTTCTTGGGGGGTTTTCATGAAACTCAAGAGTGTGACCAAGCTTGATTAGCTGAATGACCCAGGCACCTATTGTGATGGACTCCCAGTCTCTCCGGTGCCTTGCGAACCTTCTGTCTAGCTGTTCCTCCGATAGACGAGGAGGAGGGAGGGCAGAGAGTCAGGAGTGGGAGGGAGGGTTAGGGAGAGCCGCTCCTGAAGCTCTCTGGGTTTTGGCTGGAGGAGTGGCAGCAGTGTTGGGAGCTCTGCGTTTGAACTGGCACCTAGATGACGGTTGTGGTTTTGCCTGGCGTTCGTTTTGCTGACTAAAAGAAAAAATTACTCACCTTAGTAACTGTGTTTCTTCTAATGGAGTCTTGCTGAATTCTGACATTATGCAGTTAGCCCCAGCACTTGAACTGCTCCGGAGAGGAAAGAGTTAACTCTATGGCAGATCATAGAACGTGGAGCTCGAGCTCGGTTCAAACCTCTGTCTGCTGCACTTTGAAGTGTAACCGTCAGATTCTCACCAGCTAACACTAACTACCCCCACTATGTGGAAATTGTAAAATTTACTAGCCAAAAAGGCAACCAAATATTTTGGATCCCCAAAAGACTCAGGTCGAGAAATCCAAAACAAAAACCAGGTAGTGAACAAAATAATTAAACACATATAAATAACCCACTCCCCCTGTCTAAAGAGGGGAGAGTGCCAAGTACACCCTTGAGGTGCAACACTGCGTCTACCAGCCCACTTCCCAAAATACAGGTTCTGAGAGGGGAGGCAGAGAGGGAGGTCAGAATACAGCAAGACTCCATTAGAAGAAACACAATTACTAAGGTGAGTAATTTTTTCTTCAAACAACATGAAGTCTTGCTGTATTCCGACATTATGCAGACTATCAAGCAGTACCTCCATGGAGGAGGGTATCGAACCTATTTTGGGAATAGGCTCTGCAGAACTGCTGTAGCTCAAACTTAGCATCACTCCTAGCCTGGATATCCAGAGAGTAATGCTTGGTGAATGTATGGACTGTTTTCCGGGTGGCTGCGTTGCGTATCTCTAATAAGGGTATATCTCTGGCAGCAGCCAGAGAAGCAGCTGTACCTCTAATCAAATGAGCCCTCAGGCCTAAGGGGGGTACTTTGTCTAGCTTCTCATAGCAGAATTGTATAGAAGAGACAATCCACCTGGCAACAGTTCTCTTAGTAGCAGGTTTGCCTTTCCCCACTTCACCATAAGTGAGGAACAACTGGAGGGAGTCAAATTTAAGAGCCTCAGTACGCTCAATATAGTAGCTAAGACCCCTTTTAACATCCAAACTGTGCAATCTTCTCTCTCCTGAAGAAGAATGATCAGTGAAGAATACTGGAAGAGACAGATTGGTTCAGAAGAAAATCTGAAACCACTTTGGGTAAGAAACTCCTGTTGGTTCTAAGGACCACCTTATCTCTATGGAATGAGATAAAATCAGGCTCCACTGACAGAGCTTGCAATCCACTGATATGCCTGGCAGAGGTAATAGCTAACAGGAACACAGTTTTCCAAGTCAAGTGCTTAAGCTCTGATGAGGACAAAGGCTCAAAAGGGGGCTGCATAAGCTGAGCAATGCAAACATTAAGATCCCAAGCAAGAGTAGGATCCCTAAAAAGGGGGATTGGTATGAAGCAATCCTTTGAAGAATGTACAGAAAACAGGGTGAGATGCCAGTGAGGAGGGCTTTCCCACTGACAGAAAGGCAGAAACAGCTGACATGTGTACTTTGAGGGTAGCTGGTCTGAGGCCTAGACCATTAAGATGAACCATATAATCCAGAAAGTACAGTTACATAAGAAATTACCATAACAGTAGATCTTCGAGAACAGCTCTTGCAGCAGGTTACACCATTAGGACTGAAGCCGGCAAGTGACAGGACCCCACGGAAAATTTCTAGCTAGCAGTATCCAGCAGAGACCGCCCCGACGTCAGGCATCATACAAAAGGGGGCGGTCCCCCAGAATCCCCAGTTCTCCCGCCGGAGACTCCCAGCCGCTAGATGACATCAGAAGAGGAGACTGAGGATCCGCCATCAAAAGGTATTCAGAGTGGTGTTAGAAACACCTAATCCTAGAAAAGATATATCGGAACAACTCTGCCTCCAGAGGGGATGGTGGGAGGGAAACTACCTGCTGCAAGAGCTGTTCGTGAAGAACTACTGTTACGGTAAGTTCTTACGTAACTGTACTATCTTACTTCAAGAAACAGCTCTTGCAGCAGGTTACACCATTGGGAGGAGGCTAGGTAGAGATTGCGAGTTGGACCGAAGCTTAGGATAGGAGTCCCTGAAGGACTGCTAGACCAAAACCAGCTCTTCGCCATGATGCAACGTCCAGACTATAATGCCTGATAAAGGTGTGCATGGTGCTCCAAGTAGCTGCCGCGCAGATGGCTGAAGTTGACACGTTCTTCATAGCCGCAAAGGAGGTAGCCACCCCCCTTGTGGAATGTCCCTTAACCGAGCCCAGTAGGGGTTTGTTACGTTTCTGGTAACAGAACATGATACAATGAATGAGCCACCTGGACAGCGATTGTTTAGAGACTGGAGCTCCCATCATCCTATGGACGAAGGAAACGAAAAGCTGATCAGATTTACGGTGGTGCCTGGTTCTGGTCAGGTAGTATTTTAGACACCTATGCACATCTAGAGTGTGCAACAGGGCCTCTCCTCTATTAGAGTACTTAGGAAAATACACTGGTAAGTCGATGTCCTGATTGAGGGTGAGAGCGGAGACCACCTTAGGTAGAAACTTTGGATTTGTCCTCAGGCACACCCTGTCCTGGTGAAAAACCAAATGTGGCTCGTTGCACATCAGTGCGTGAAGTTCAGAAATCCTTCTGGCTGAAGTAACAGCAACTAAAAATAACGTCTTCCATGCTAGGAGACATAGCTCACAATCTGCAGCTGGTTCAAAAGCTGGCAGCGTGAGCTGCTCCAGGAAAAAGGGTAAATCCCATGGAGGAATAGGATCCTTGATCTGAGGTCTAAGGTGGAGAACACCTCTCAGGAAGGCTCGTGCTGAGTCCAGCTGAGTTATGGGGCATCGGCCTATAGGTGTATGATTGGCTGAGATGGTACAAAGGGGTACTTTAATAGCGGAGTAGGCCAAGCCTGCCTGGAAGAGAGAGAGAGAAGAGGTAGTCCAGGACTGACCTTTCCGGACAATCCATAGGGGATAAATCACGTGCCTGAGCCCACAGGCAAAATCTGCGCCATTTCATGGCGTATGCAGCATGAGTGGCCGGTTTTCTAGCAGCCACTAGAACAAGATCCGGATGGACCAAAGAACCTGCCTCCTGGGACAATAAGTGAGAGCTGACTGGCAGAGGCACTGGAGGTTCCCGGGACAGCTGGTGCAATAGGGGGAACCAAATCTGTCTGGGCCAAAAGGGCGCGATAAATATCAATGTTGCCTGCTCTCTGCGGAGTTTCAAAAGTACCCTCTGGATCAACAGGAAGGGAGGGAATGCGTAGAGGAATCTGCCCGTCCAGTAGAGGGACAACACGTCTCGCCAGAAAACACCAGGCCCTGGATCTAGCGAGCAAAAATTGGGCAGTTTTGCATTGGATGGGGACGCGAAAAGGTCTAACTCTGGTGTGCCCCATCTGTGAAACAGATCCTCTACTACCTCCTGGAGTAGTTCCCACTTGTGGACTCTGGCCTGAGAGCGGCTCAGTTTGTCTGTGAGGACGTTGTCCACTCCTGGGACATGAACAGCAATGAGGTTTGCGCCGTGTCGTAGAACCCAATCCCACACCCTCATGGCCTCCCTGCAAAGCGGGTAGGAATGGGTGCCTCCTTGTTTGTTGAGGTAATACATCACCGCAGTATTGTCCGTTTGTAACAGGAAAGTACCCAGTGGGATCTCCGACTGGAAAGCCTGCAGGGCATAAAGGACTGCTCTCATTTCCAAAATATTTATGTGGAGATGAGCTTCCTGGGGCGTCCATGACCCTGAAACCATACCCCGGCGAGGTGTGCTCCCCAATCTGACCCTGAGGCGTTCGTGGAGAGTGTCACAATCGGAGACGGCGCAATAAAAGAGACCCCCGCTGACAGATTCTTGGAATCTAGTCACCATTGCCAATCCCGGATTACGGTATTCGTGATCCGAAATGGAAGCTGCAAATGGTCTTGCTTCTGATCCCATTGGACCCGTAACATCCACTGGGTCACCCGCATGTGGAGACGGGCTAAAGGGACTGTTGCAATGGCCGCAGCCATGTGTCCGAGCAGGCAAAGGACCAGCCTGGCTGGGACCGTTTTCTTTGCCAAGATGTCCCTGATGAGGGATCTGATGTGTTCCGCTTGGTCCTGGGGGAGAAAAGCTCTACCCTGGACGGTGTCCAGAACTGCACCTATGAACTGCAAATTCTGTGACGGAACCACGTGCGACTTCTCCCGATTGATAATGATGCCCAGCATCCCGAACAGGGACTGAGTACAGCGAATTGCGGACATCAGAGCCTCCCGAGAGGGTGCCATGGGGAGCCAGTCGTCCAGGTAGGGGAACACGTAGTGGTCTTGTCTCCTTAGAGCTGCCGCTACGACTGCCATGAACTTCGTAAACACCTGAGGTGCCGATCACAGTCCGAAAGGGAGGACTCGGAACTGATAATGGCGATCTAGAAATCTGGCGCAAGAACTTCCCGCACGAGTATGGGTATGTGCAGGTAGGCATCCTGCATGTCCAAGGACGCTAGGAAGGCGCCCTGCTTGAGCATGGGTATCAGACCGGGAAGGATCACCATGCGGAAGCATTTGTAAAGGACTGAAGCATTGAGGTCGCCGAGATCCAGTATCGGACGGAGGTCCCCTGTCTTTCTGGGAACTAGAAAGAAGTGGGAACAATAACCTGCACCTCTTTGGTTCCTCGGTACATGCTCTATCGATTCCTTTTCTAGAAGCACGAGCACCTCCTGCTGTATGAGCAGTGCATGCTGACCCGAATAATGGGAAAGCAGGGGAGGTCTTGATGGTGGGTGGTCGAGGAATTCTATAAAGTGACCTCTCTCGACCAGCTGAAGGACCCACCGGTCGGCAGTAATCGACTGCCACCCTGACAAGTGGCGAGAGATACGACCCCCAACCTTTTCTGCCCGTTGATCCAGAGGAGGGGCGGGGGCCGGGAAGGAGTCATGCTGTGGCGGCATTACCCCCCGCAGGCTGGGCCGGTTTGGTATACCGCTGACCTCGGCCTGGGGAAGACTAAGATTGGGCCTTATGGTGGAAGGTGCCCCTTTGCTGCTGGCCGGAACATGGCTGCTGCCGTTGTTGCCGGCCGCGAAAACTGTTCTGGCTCTTACGAAAGGAACCAGATTTGGGTCTGTACATAGCCTGTACAGTGATTACTGCCTTCCCGGAATCCTGAAGCTTGGTGATGACCTTTTCAGCGGGTTCACCAAACAGCACTTCTCCGTTATAAGGGACGTCCAGGATACTCTTCTGTACGTCCAGTGTAAATCTGGAGACAAAGAGCCAGGAGCGTCTCCGGAGACAGATGCCTGAAGCTGCGCCCTGGCAGAGGAGTCCGCAGAATCATATACAGCTCTTAACACTTGGGTCCCCACTTCTGACCCTGTGTGGAGGAGGTTCAAGAGCTCCGCCTTCTGCTCGCCATCCAGTAGTTTATCAACCAGGTCCTGACCCTGTTCCCACAGGGCATTCTGAAACTGAACCATATGAGTCAAATAGTTCAGTGACCTGATGGAGCATGTAGCAGCCGCATACATGCGCCTCCCCAGGGCATCCAATTGCTTGGATTCCTGGTCCGGTGGCTGTGTACTCAGATGTTGTGGTCGCTGAGACCTATCATGGGAGGCCGTAATGACCAGGGAATCAACCAGGGGTTGTTGTGCCAAGTACTGGCCCTCTACCGGGGCCCTGTACAGGCAGTCAGCTTTCTTTAGTAGCACAGGGGTGGAGTGCGGATGCTTCCACGCAGCCTTGGTGACGACTGCAAAAGTGTCCACCAAGGGTGGCACCACCACAGGCTTCGGGTCTTTCTGTCGAAGGTAACGGCCTAGGCGCTGTCTCTCGGGGTCAAGATCTTCTGACTCCCATCCTGTATTCTCCTGGATGTGCCTCATGATCTCGGAAAAGGAAGGATCATCCAGAGGCGACCTGGGCAAGTCTCGTGGTTCGGGTGATGGGATGCTAATCGGAGAAGGAGACCTGGAGCTGTCTGAGGTGTCAGGTCTGGAATCATCCCCCTGCAGAGTGGACCGTCGACATCTGGGTCGCTTAGGACTAGGGGACCCTGAGGGAGATCTTGAAGGGGGCCTTCTCCGTTCTTTGGATCTTCCCCTTGGAGGTGGAGTAAGTTCCTTAGGGGTCGGTGGTCTTCCTGCTGGCCCCTATGGTGGAGGAGGGGGAGTAGGAGGTGAAGGAGTAGGAGTTGGTTTGACTGGGATCACATCCTTCTTTACTGTGTCCCACCAAAATGTAAAGAGATCTTTGACCTCCTGAATATTCATACCGGACGACGGACCTGGCGCTGGTGGTCTGTCGCCAGTCTCGGGTGTCGGGTCGGAGGGTGTCGCCGGATTCGGCTAAGGCTCCTGTGAAAGCCCAATGTCCTCGTTGTCGCCTGCCTGGTCATCAGGCAACGTCAGGTCCTCCTCAGTAGAGTCCCAGCGACCGGTGTCCACTGGTGACAGGGAGGCAGTTTTCGGGTACGGCGAACGTCTGGCTGACGTCGGGTGCTTAGCCGACGTCTGATCCGACGGGCGTTTAGCCAATGGAAGGTCGGATGCCCGCTTCTGGTCCGTCGTCCATTTTAGGGACATCAGGTCCTTAGTCTTCCTGGGAAGGGGATCCGGACCCCTAGGAGGCTGGGAGGCCGATCTGGTGTCTGAGTCCCGGCGTCTGTCTGCAGAAGCCTGTTTAGAACAGGACTTGGACTGGTGACAATCAGAAGACTTCGAGGAGGCCCGAGAGGGTGTTGAGGAAGCCGATGGCCGGGAAGTCTTAAAGGGATGCAGAGAAGCCTAAGTGCTGCCTGAAGACTTAACCTTGACTGGAGGGGGCTGAGAGCGGGCCCTGGAGGGAAAGCGGTCTGAGCACGTGGAGCCTGAGCTGACGCACGAGTCAGAGGCCCGGTTAAGGGATCTGGACCTGGCCTTCTCCCGATGCTTGTCCCAGTGCTTATGGGACTTCGAGGTGGACTTACCTCTGGATGCAGGGTTTCTATCCATGCTTTTAAGCTTTTCTTCCAAAAGGAACCCCTGAAGTGCTTTCTGGCGGCGGATCCAGGTGCGATTGTTAAACCCCTGGCAAAAGGAGCAGGCCTTGGTGTCGTGATCTGGCCTAAGCACCGTAGGCAGGAAGAATGTGGATCCTTGAAAGGGATCTGTTTGCCGCAGGCGCACTTGGAGGGATGTCCTCCTGAGGAAGGAGTTGGAGATGCCGACAGTGAGTAGGTAAAAACCTAGAAGATCGAGTCGTCGTACACTAGAGTGGGACCGTGAGGCCGATGCTGGCGAGCCGACGGCGGAGAAAGAACTGGGGATTCTGGGGGACCGCCCCCTTTTGTATGATGCCTGATGTGGGGCTGGGCCAACATCGGTGGCGGTCCCCGCTGGATACCGCTAGCTAGAAATTTTCCGTGGGGTCCTGGCACCTGCCGGCTTCAGTCCTAATGGTGTAACCTGCTGCAAGGGCTGTTTCTCAAAGTAAGATCTGTAGACAAGTCATCAGTATCTGGGGATATATGCTTCCTGGAACACCAAATGCTGAATCTTTTCCATTTGGAGTTATACGTTTTTCTGGTGGAAGATTTTCGAGAGGCTTTGAGAATGTCCAGAACCCCTTGAGACAAATGCAAATTTGCATATTCTAGCTCTTCAAGAGCCATGCCTTGAGATTGAGAGACTGAAGGTTGGGGTACCAGATCCTTCCCTGAGAGGAGGTTAACAAGTTATGATTCCTGGGAAGAGAGAGGGGAAGATGGACTGCTGGGGACAGCAACAGGGGTACCGAGGCTGTCTGGCCCAGTCTGGAGCAATCAGGATCACTTTGCGAGATTGTGACCTTATCTTGACCAGAACTTTGAACAGCAGAGGAAAGGCATACAGAAATTTCCCCTCCCAATCCAGAATTAGAGCATCCAGAGGGACTGTACCCAAGACTGGGGGTCTGCAACAGAAGAGTGGAAGTTGGTGACTGTCTGGGACCGCAAAGAGATCCATCTCTGGAGTGTCCCACCTTGAAAAGATCACTTTTAACACTAGGGGGTCCAGGGACCATTTGTGATGGCCCTGGGAAATCCTGCTCAATGCATCTGCTAGCACATTGTCCTTCCCTGGAAGGTGGACTGCTACCAGAGAGGCCTGTAGAGAATAAGCCAGGGACCATAATTTCAGCTCTTCTAGAGCCATGCCTTGAGATTGAGACTGCCTTAGCAGAAGACACCAGGAGGAAGGACTGCTGTGTGACTGGACTTCTCTACTGGTACTAAAGAAGTAGAACTCTTGCACTTGGACCTTTAATTTAGGGTAAAAAAAACTAACAAACAAAACAAAAACAAAAAATGTGTGTTTGTCTGAGTTAACTGAACTGAATGGTTATGTGAACAGTTATCTAGGTGTAAATCTCAGGTGATTGAAAGGACTTGATAGCTGTGCAGTTTAAATTACTTGTAGAAAGATCTAGTAAGTAGGGAGAGTGGCTTAGCTAGAAGGAAGCTAAATTTAAAGACTGCCTTAGAAAGATTCTGCTAGTAGCTTGGCAGAAGACACCAGGAGGAAGGACTGCTGTGTGACTGGACTTCTCTACTGGGACTATATTGCCCTCCTTCCCTTCCCCTGCACCCTCCCACCCCAAAGTTAGTTCTACTTTTATAGGCACAGGATTTGACTGACAATAGGACCTTTCTGTTTGGGAGCAGGAAGTGAGTGATCACAGAGCCACCAGAGACCCACCATCCTAGAAGCGCAAGAGTAGCTCTTCGGCCCGCTCTACCTGCTGGAGGTCTGCCTCTGAGCAAGTAAGGGGTCTACTGAGAAATATAGGATATTCTTGTCACAGAACAGAACAATCAGGAGCTTAAAAAGCACTCAGGCAGAAAGTAAGAAGAGAGAGAAGAGACATAAAAAAAAAAAACGGAGGAAAGAGTAAGGATTCCAAACAGTAAAGGGGACAGAAATAAGACATGATGGGAGTGGTGCAGTGGCTGTAGAGTAGCAGTCTTCCGGGAGACGTTCTGGAGGATGCAGTGTTGTCCCATCTGCAGGCATCCCTCTGGGCTGAGGGAGGAGGTTACTCATCTCCAGGCTGAGTTGGCCAGGATTTGTGGGACCTCTTCTTCCATCCAGGGACCACCAGTGCCACTGCCGCTGCCTCAGAGGTTGCCAAGAAAGAGGAGCAGTTGGACCACGGTGGGCACAGGGAGGGTGAGGGTGGTGGAACAGAGGCGCATGCCTCCAGTTGTACCTCTCCACAATTCCTATGCCATTCTGGCAAAGTGTGGTTCCTCTATGGAGGCACCCGCAGTGGAGACCAAGGAGGATGCTGGGAACCTCCACAAAGGAGACCCACAGGAGGGTGGCAGGGGACCCCACAGGGGAAAGAAACAACTCCTGGTGGGGGACTCCATTGTTAAGAGGGTAGAACAGAGGGAGGAAGGGGAGTGGGAGGTAAGGTGCCTGCCTGGCGCCATGGCTTGGAGGGACAGAAACATAGAAACATAGACTTTGACGGCAGATAAGGACCGCTTGGCCCACCTAGTCTGCCCATTTCCCTACCTACAGGATAGGCCGCAGATCCTAGACAGTGAGCGAATCCTCAGGAATGCCAGAGCAGCTGCACAGGGGAGGGAGCTGGATGTCATTGTCCACCTAGGGACAAATGACCTGGCTAAGAAAGGGATTAGAGAAATGCAGGAAGAGTTTGTGGAATTGGAGAGGGGCCTTAGACAAGTAGCACGCACGGTAACCTTCTCGGAGGTGCTGCCCATCTATGGCGTAGGAGAGGCTAGGGGGTTCTGCACCATGGAATTCAATCAGTGGTTGAAAAACTGGTGCAGAGCTCAGGGATTTGGCTTCAATGGGGACTTGGGGGGGCCACCTGGAATGATGCAAGCCTATATTGGTATGATGGTCTGCATCTGTCCAGGAGGAACCAGGATCCTAGGTGATGAGTTTAAATGCTTCATTGGCAGAAGCATTTAAGCTAGTCAAGGGGGGAGGCACTGGAAAGGAGCAGGGAAATCCTAGTCCCCCCCCAAAAAGATCACAGTAGTAAGTGCGGTAAACAACACAGAGGTGTCTATAGGGAGAAGGGCAGGGGTAAATGGGGAAAGTGACAAAGGCAAGAAGGACAGGGATGGGGCAAAAAGGAGTAAGGCCATCAGGAAATGGAGGGTAATGAATACCAATACCTGTAGTCTGGGCAACAAGCTCCCTGAGCTGGTGGCCTTGATGGAAGAGGGATGACTGGATATCATAGCAGTCACAGAAACATGCTACACAGAGAACCATGACTGGGATGTTAACATACCAGGGTACATAACCTACAGGAGAGACAGGCAGGGGAGAAGAGAGGGAGGAGTAGCTCTCTATGTAAATGAAGGGATAAAAACAACTGAACAAAAGAGTAAACAGGGAGGAGAGGAGGCACTGTGGGTCAACAAGGAGACTGGAAAGGGCACCACAATCTGCACAGGGGTTGTGTACAGACCCCCATGTCAGGGGGAGGGAATGGACAAGGATATGATAGAAGGCATTCTTAGGATGGCAGAGAAAGGGGAGATACTGTTGATGGGAGACCTGAATATGCCAGATGTTAACTGGAGCACATTTGCTGCAGCCACATCCAAGAGCAGGGCCATTCTTGATGCCCTACAGGTGGCAGGCCTCAGACAGCTAGTTTCGGAACCCACTCATGAGGGAGCAATCTTAGACCTTGTACTCTCAAATGGGGCGAGAGAGGATCTCAGATCTAGAAGTGGGTTGCCATCTGGGAACAAGTGACCATCAAACAGTGTGGTTCACGTTAAACTCAGCTACAGAGTCAAGCCATACAAAAGTGAGGGTACTGGACTTCAGGAGGGCTGACTTTGGCAAGATGGGAGAGTGCCTCAAAAAGCACTAGCAAACAGGCTAGAAGGAGGGGTGGAGCAACAATGGGGAATCATCAAACTGCCATCAGAGGCAACAAGCCTTTGTGTGAAGCAAATAAACAAATCAAAACGAAAGAAAAAGCCACTATGGTTCTCAAAAGAGGTGGCTGGGAAAGTCAGGAAGAAAAAGATAGCATTCCAGAAGTATAGGGAAACACAGAAGGAGCAGGGCAGAGAGCTGTACCAGTTAAGGCAGAAGGAAGCAGGGAGGGAAGTCAGAATAGCAAAGGCCCAAACTGAGGAAAAGATAGCCAACTTGGTTAAGAAGGGGGATAAAACTTTTTATAGGTACATCAGAGAGCGTAGAAAGACAAAGGGAGGGATAGTGAGGCAGAACAGAATGAACGGTGGGTGGGCAGAGAGGGACAGTGAAAAAGCAGGGATACTGAACGAATATTTCTGCTCAGTATTCACAAACGAGGAGGGGGAAGTGCCTAATCCAATTAACAGAAGCACTCTTGATAGGGGGTTGATCCCAGTCCATTCACAGAAGAAACGGTTCTGCAAGAACTTAAACTGAAGGTGGACAAAGCAATGGGGCCTGATGGAATTCACCCCAAAATTCTAAAAGAATTAAGGGGGGAACTAGTGAAACCACTGGCTACTCTTTTTAAAAAATCATGGGAAGATGGTGTGGTACCCGAGGACTGGAGGAAGGCGGATGTGATTCCCCCTCACAAAAGTGAGACCAAGACAGAGGCAGGAAACTACAGACCTGTCAGTTTGACCTCTGTGGTAGGGAAAGTGATGGAGTCACTTCTGAATGAAAGAACTGTTGAGTACCTAGAGGCCAGTGGGGCACAGGACCCAAGGCAGCATGGGTTCACAGCGGGAAGGTCATGTCAGACGAATCTAATAGATTTCTTTGACTGGGTGACCAAAGTAGTAGACCAGGGAGGGGCTGTGGACATGGCCTACCTAGACTTTAGCAAGGCATTTGACACAATCCCACACAGAAGATTAATAGTCAAATTAACCAGCCTGGGTAAAACATTGGCTGGACGACAGGACACAGAAGGTAATTGTAAATGGAGTCCACTCTGAAGAAAGAGGGGTTACTAGTGGGGTACTGCAGGGTTCAGTATTGGGTCCAGTCCTTTTTAATGTCTTTATAAGTGACATTACAGAGGGACTGGAAGGAAAAGTATGCCTCTTTGCAGATGACACAATGATCTGCAACAGGGTTGATACACAAGGAGGTGTGGAAAGGATGAGAAGGGACTTGGCAAGGTTGGAGGACTGGTCAGAACTATGGCAGCTAGGATTCAATGCAAAGAAGTGCAAAATAATGCACCTGGGAAACAAAAACCCAGGGGAAGATTACACAATGGGGGAGGTAGTAACAATAACAAAAAGGGAAAGGGACCTGGGGGTAATCATATCAGATGACCTTAAGGTTAGCAAGCAATGCTAGAAGGCAGTAGGGAGGGCTGGGGTTATACTGGGATGCACAGGGAGAGGCGTCACCAGCAGAAAACAGGAAGTTGTTATCCCTCTGTATAGACAGTTGGTGAGACCCCATCTGGAGTACTGCGTCTAGTTCTGGAGACCCCATCTCCGCAAGGACATAGACAGGATAGAGGCAGTCCAGAGGAGGGCAACTAAAATGGTGCAGGGTCTGCAAGAGAAGCCGTACGAGGAGAGACTAAAGGAGCTTAATATGTACACCCCTGAGGAAAGAAGAAAAAATTACTCACCTTAGTAATGTTGTTTCTTCTAATGGAGTCTTGCTATATTCTGACAATTGCAGTATGACCGCAGGTTAGAACTGCTCCGGAGGTGAAATAGTTAACTTTCCATGCAGGCAGGCATGGAACTTAGAGCGCGAGCTCGGTTGAAAACTCTGTCTGTTGTGTTTCAAACGCAAACTGTCAGATCTTTACGAGCTAAAACTCACTAAGGTTCTGTGTGGAAGCTGTAAACCTACACTAGCCAACTGGCTACTAACATAAACACTCATTTTTGGCCTAAAACAAAGACTCAAGTCAGGAGACCCACAATGCAAAACACAACACCAATTCACCCAAAAGGTAGGTGAAAACAACAAGGTAGGCATCAAAAGAAGTGCCAACCCTGTACTGCCCACCCACATCCCCAAAACAGAGGTTCTGAGAGGGCAGGCAGGGAGGAGGTCATAATATAGCAAGACTCCATTAGAAGAAACAACATTACTAAGGTGAGTAATTTTTCTTCAAACAACATGAAGTCTTGCTATATTATGACAATTGCAGACTACACAGCAGTACCCCCATGGAGGAGGGACAGAACCTACCTAGGAAATAGGCTCTCAAGCACGGCTGTGTCAAACCGAGCAACACTCCTAGCCTGGATGTCCAGGGAGTAATGCTTGGTCAAAGTGTGAACGGTTTTCCAGGTAGCTGCTTGACATATTTCTGGAATAGGAATGTGTCTGGCAGCAGCCAGAGAAGCAGCTGTACCTCTGGTAGAGTGAGCTCTCAGGCCCAAGGGGAGAACTTTACCCAACTTCTCATAGCAGAATTGGATACAAGAGACAATCCTCCTGGCAATGGATCTTTTAGTGGCTGGCTTCCCTTACCAACTGCAGTAGGTGAGGAACAGTTGAAGGGAGTCAAACCATGACCCTGGTACGTCTATGTAGTAACTAAGGGCTCTCTTCACATCTAGGCTGTGCAGCATCCTCTCCCCAGAGGAGGTGGTCAGTGAAGTACACTGGAAGTGAAATAGATTGATTAAGGTGGAAATCTGAAACCACCTTAGGCAGGAACTTTCTGTTAGTCCGAAGGACCACCTTATCTCTGTGAAAAGAGATAAACTCCTGCTCTACTGACAACGCTTGTAATTCACTTATGCGTCTGGCAGAGGTGATGGCTACCAAAACACAGTTTTCCAAGTCAAGTACTTGAGCTCAGCTGAAGACAAGGGCTCAAAGGGGTTGCATAAGCTGAGCAATGCAAACATTAAGATCCCAGGCAGGGGCAGGATCCCTGAATGGAGGTTGGTGTGAAACAACCCTTAAAAACTTGGAAAATACAGGATGAGCTGAAAGGAAGAGGACTTACCTGCTGAAATAAAAGCAGACACAGCTGCCAAGTGCACCTTCAGGGTAGTTGGTCTCAGCCCCAAAGAATTCAGGTGGACCATATAATCCAGTACTGTGGGTAAATCCAGCAGAGACTGGGGAAATATGCTTTTCCAAGCACCATATGGAAAACTTTACCATTTGGAATTGTAAGTAGCCCTGGTGGAAGGCTTCCTTGCGGCCTTCAATATATCCATTACACCCTGGGAAAGGTGTAAATCAGCAAACTCTCACTCTTCAAGAACCAAGCCTTGAGATTGAGAGATTTGAGATTCGGGTACCAGACCCATTGGGGGCCTGCAGCAAAAAGGTGGAAGTTGGTGACTGTCTGGGGCTGCAAAAAGATCCATCTGCGGGGTGCCCCATCTGGCAAATACTACTCCCAAGACCAGGGGATCCAGTGACCATTCGTGGTGGCCCTGGGAAATCCTGCTGAGAGCATCTGCCAGGACATTGTCCTTGCCTGGGAGGTGAACTGCCATAAGGGAGGTGTTCAGGGAGTAAGCCAGAGACCACAACTTCATCGCTCCGGTGCACAAGGCCATAGACCGCGTGCCCCCTTGCTTGTTGATGTACCACATTGTAGTGGTGTTGTCTGTTCTGACCTGAATACTCTTGTTCTGAACAGATTTGGAAAAAGCTTGAAGTGCTAGAAAAACTGCTCTGAGCTCCAACAGGTTGATATGGAGCAGAGATTCCTGGGGAGACCACAGACCCTGGGTGGTGAGGTCACCCATGTGAGCTCCCCAGCCCAAGAGGGACACATCTGTAGTAAGGATTAGAGAATGAGACTGAGTGACAAAAGGAGCCCCTTGTCTCAGGTTGCTCTGATCCTGCCACCATTGTAGGGCTTGGATCGGGGTCGGAGTTACTGGATCAGCTTGGTAAGAGGATCCTTTCTTTGAGACCAAAAGCTCTCAAATGGAACTGGATGTCCCTCATCTGAAATCTTGCTCCTTGCACAACTGCTGTGGAAGCAGCCATGTGTCCTAGGAGCTGCAGAAAATGCCTGCTGGCCGGGAGACCTGCAGGGTAAATGAGGAGGCCAGGGAGACTAGGGTTTTTGCCCTGTCCAGGGGGAGGAAGGCCCCAGCTTCCTGTGTGTTCAGTTCTGCACCTATGAAGGTAAGTAGCTGGACCAGCTCTAGAACTAACTTTGAGAGATTCAGAAGGAAACCTAGAGAGGTAAGCAGTTGCTGCGTTATCTGAAGGTGTAAACTGACCTGGTCTGGGGACTGGCCTACTAAGAGCCAATCGTCCAGGTAAGGAAAGATGGCAATCTTTTGCCTTCTTAGGAAGGCAACTGCTACAGCCAGGCATTTGGTGAATACCCCTGGGGCAGAAGTGAGGCGGAAGGGCACTGCTCTGAACTGGTAGTGGCCTGAGGGCAGCTCGAACCTGAGGTACTTTCGATGGGAGCTTCTGATGGGAATATGAAAGTAGGCATCCTTGAGGTCCAAGGAAGCTAGCCAGTCCCCTGGCCTTAGAGAGGTAGGATAATTCCCAGAGTCACCATTTTGAACTTTGGCTTTAAAAGGTGCTTGTTTAAATATCTGAGATCCAGGATGGGCCGCCATTCTCCTGTCTTTTTTGGGGTAAGGAAGTACCTGGAGTACAAACCTTTGCCCTGGTGTAAGGGAGGAACCCTTTCCACAGCTCTGAGAGCCAGGAGGGTAGAGACCTCTGCCTCTAGGGTGAGTGCCTCTGATGGAGTTGCAGGTGGAAAAGATCTGGTTCTTAGCTTTGGAAATGTTTTGAAGCTGAGAACCAGTCCCTGGCTTACTACTTCCAGGACCCACTTGTCTGATGATAAAGACTTCCAGTCCTGGACAAAGTAAGCCAGCCTGCCCCCTACAGGTAGAGGAGAATCGGCCCTGGCAATCCCATCAGGGTGCCTGCTTGGCAGGGGCTTTGGGCTGAGGGGTGGAAGCAGACCTGCTTGTACCCTGTTTGTCTCTCCCTCTAAAGAACCCCCTCTGAGCATAGGCGGAGAAGGAAGCTTGGGCTTGGTAAAAAGGCCTATGAAAAGGCCTGCCCCTGCCTCTAGGAAGCTGCTTTTGAGGAGTGGCCTGCCTTCCTTGGCCTGTGCACTCCTAGGTAGTCCTATATTCATCCATTTTCTTCATGTAATTCTCTGTTTGCTCCCCAAATAGAGATTTCCAAACAGGAAAATCCATGGCCTTAGACTGGGTATCCTGAGACAGGGTAGTACATCTGAGCCAAGCCATCCTGCAAGTGCCAAGATGTAGCCGTGACTCTTGATGAAACATCATTAGAGTCCACTGCAGCATGAAATTGCACCTGGATGCCTCACTACCATCCACAGCCACATGTTCCAGCTCCTCGGCAAGCTGGTCAGGGACTTGTTTCGCTAGGGGCCAGCAGTATCCCATCTGGATTTCTGGTACCTAGCAGCATAAGCCATATAATTTGCTTGTCTGAGTCCCAAAGATGCTGGCATGTACTGTTTCTTTGCCACAGCATCAATCTTCCTGGAGTCCTTCTCAGTGGGTGTGAAGCTAGGAGAATATTAGCCTCGTCACAGGCTGCAGCCTGCACTACCCCCACATGGCTGCATTGTTGAGTGAGGAAATCAGTGTCAGAGCCTGATAAGGTACACCTCTTGTCCATCCTTTTATCCACAGGAGGTATAGTGTGAGGAGTTTTTAAAACTTTTACTGTCTGTTTCCGAAGAGATTTATGCAAAGGAATAGACATTCTCCTAGACTCTGGAATATCCATCATTTCTACATAGTCTGGCTACTCTTGGTCATCAACAGCTTCCTCAACAGGGAGCCGGAGAGTTTCAGCAACTTTTTTATAAAACATGAAATGAGAAGGGGACTCAGAAAGCCTTGGAGAAGAAACCCCTAGGGGTCTATCTGGAGAGATGTCCGGATCAATGGGCACATCCAGATCTTCAAAACCATATTCACTCTCCTCATATTCCTCTTCCCCCTTCCCCAGTTCAAAAAAATCCTCAAAATCATAATCTTGAACCGGTGGAACCGGCCGAACCGAACACTTACCTGAAGGTGTCGGTTCGGTCAGAACCGGAGAGAGAGACTGGACAATTTGAATTGCTTTAGCCATTTCCTCAGCAGTTGGGGAGAGAACTTTTGGCTCTACACTAGCTGACTTTCTAGTCCTTTTTGCTGGAACCGGCTCCTCAGAACCGGCTCTTCGTTTGCCCAAGGAAGTATTGCCCTGGTCAGAGGGCACTCCCTCCAGTTCGGTTGGCACCGAACCGGGCTGGCCATCCGGGTCAGCGGACTTTTTGGCCTCCCTTTCCCTGAGCCTACCAACTCTCTTATCTATGGTGGCAGCAGGGAAATTGTGACAAATCTGGCAGTCTAAATTGAGGTGGTCAAACCCCAGACAATAGACACATGTGGTATGTGGGTCAGCCTTAGCAAAAGCTTCCCCACAAACACTACAGTGTTGAAACCCAGTGGGTCCAGTTTTTCCTTTGGGTTTCTCAGACATAATGCCAGCCTAACCAACTTGCCCGTTTATGGCAGTCCACCAAGCAAGACACCCTTATCGGTTCCCAACCGTGTCACGGGTCGTGGAAAAAACCGTAATGAAATCTGTTTGTTTTTTTTTTTTAGAACCGATAAGAACCGGGAACCGCACTCTAAAAAAGGACTAGTAGATTTTAAATACAACCTGATCGGTTCAAACCGAACCGATAAAGAATTACACGTTCCACACAGAAAAAATAAATGTAAAACCTATCTATTACTTACATTACCACAGACAGAGCTTGAACCGACTGGTTGCGGTTTAATTTCAGCTAAAAAACGAAAAGTAATACTTTTAAACCGACAAAATGAACCAAGCAGAAGGAGAAATCTCCGGAGCGACTGTTCAGTGAGGCGGAGTAAAGAATCTGACAGTTTGCATTTGAAGCACAACAGAGAGAGTTTTCAACCGAGCTCGCGCTCTAAGTTCCATGCCTGCATGGAAAGTTAACTATTTCACCTCCGGAGCAGTTCTAACCTGCGGTCATACTGCAATTGTCATAATATAGCAAGACTTCATGTTGTTTGAAGGAGAGGGGACATGATAGAAACTTTTAAGTACCTCAGTGGAATCAACAAAGTCCAAGAGGTAGCATCTTTCAGAAAAAGAGGCGTGCAAGAACAAGGGACACAATTTAAAGATAGAGGGGGTGGTTCAGGGCAATGTGAGCAAGTATTTTTCACAGAGAGGGTAGTGGATGCATGAAACAGCCTTCCTGAGGAGGTTGTGGGGTCTAAAACTGTGGGAGAATTCAAGAATGCATGGGACAGACATAAGGCAATTCTTGTGGGGGGTAGGAAGAAATAGGCTGTTGGTTAACTAGGATCTGCGGCCTATCCTGTAGGTAAGGAAATGGGCAGACTAGATGGGCCAAGCGGTCCTTATCTGCCGTCAAAGTCTATGTTTCTATGTTTCATGGCTTCCGTGCACAAAGCTGTAGACTGAGTGCCTCCCCGCTTGTTGATGTACCACATGGTGGTGGTGTTGTCTGTCCTGACCTGAGCCACCTTGTTCTGTACTGACTCTGAGAAGGCTTGCAGAGCCAGGTACACTGCCCTGAGCTCTAGAAGATTGATGTGGAGAAGAGACTCCTGAGGGGACCACACTCCCTGAGCTGTGAGAGCTCCCAGGTGTGCTCCCCACCTCAGGAGAGAAGCATCCGTGGTTAGAACCACAGAATGAGACTGAGTGATGAATGGGACTCCTTGTCTGAGGTTGTCCTGATCCAACCACCACTGGGGAGCCTGGATCAGGGTCTGAGTCACTGGAATAAGCTTGGTTAGAGGATCTTTTTTCTGAGACCAAAAAGCCCTCAAATGGAACTGGATGTCCCTCATCTGAAATCTAGCCCCTTGGACCACTGCAGTGGAAGCTGCCATGTGGCCCAGTAGTTCAAAGAAATGCCTTGCTGGTCGAGACACCAGAAGGTGGAAAGAGGAAGCCAGTTCTATAATGGCCTTTACCCTTGCCAGAGGAAGAAAAGCTCTTGCTCTGACAGTATCCAATTCTACCCCTATGAAGGTAAAGAGTTGCACTGGCTTGAGAACTGATTTGGGAAGATTGAGGAGGAATCCTTAAGAAGTGAACACTTGTTGGGTCACTTGTAAATCTGACTTGACTTGGTCTGGAGACTGACCCACAAGGAGCCAGTCGTCCAGGTATGGGAATATGGAGATGTTTTGTCTCCTTAGAAAAGCCACTGCTATTGCTAAGCACTTTGTAAACATCCTTGGGGCTGATGTTAGGCCGAAGGGCATTGCTTTGAACTGGTAATGGCCTGAAGGCAGTTCGAACTTGAGGTACTTTCTGTGGGAGCACCTGATAGGAATGTGAAAGTAGGCATCCTTTAGGTCCAGGGAGGCTAGCCATTCCCCTGGCCTTAGCGAGGGAAGAATTATTCCTGGAGTCACCATTTTGAATTTTGGCTTTAGTAGGTGCTTGTTTAGGTATCTAAGTCTAGGATGGGCTGCCACTCCCGTTTTTTTTTCGGGGTAAGGAAGTATCTGGAATACAGGCCTTAGCCCCTGTGAAGTGTAGGAACTCTCTCTATGGCTCTGAGAGACAGCAGAAATGAAACCTCTGCCTCTAGGGTAATAGTTTCGGAGATCTTTGCAGGTGGAAAGGACCTGACCCTCAGCTTTGGAAATTTTTTGAAGCTGAGGGCCAGTCCTTGGCTTACTACCTCCAGGACCCATTTGTCTGAGGTAACAGACTTCCAGTCCTGGAAGTAGTAAGACAGCTTGCCTCCTACAGGAACTGGGGAGTCAACCCAGGCTGACACATCAGGGTGTCTGTCTGGCAGGAGCCTTAGGCTGAGAGGAGGATGCAGCCCTGCTCATCCCCCTTCTGCCTCTCCCTCTAAAGAACCCCCTCAAGGGAAAAAGGAGAGGAGACCTGTGCCTGGTAGAAAGGCCTGTGAAAAGGCCTGCCCCTGCTCCTAGCCTGCTGCTTCTGAGGAGTTGCCCGCCTTTCCTTGGCCTGTGCACTCCTGTAGGTGGTCCTGTATTCATCCATCTTTTTCATATAATTCTCTGTCTGCTCCCCAAACAGAGAACTCTCGACAACAGGGAAATCCATGGCCTTAGCCTGGGTGTCCTGAGATAGGCTAGTACATCTGAGCTAAGCCAACTTCCGAAGAGCCACAGATGTAGCCATGACTCTTGATGACATCATTGGAGTCCACAGCAGCATGAAACTGGATTTTTTATGCCTCAGTCCCATCAGCAGCCACCTCCTCCAGCTCCCTGGCAAGCTGGGGGGGAAGCCTGTTTAGTCAGTTCCAGAACAGTATCCCATCTGGACTTCGGGTATCTGGCTGTTAGGCCATATAGTTAGCCTGCCTGAGTCCCAAGGAAGATGCCATGTATTGTTTCTTTGCCATGGCATCCAACCTTTATCTGGGGGGTGTGTGAGCCAAGGGTATGTTAGCCTTATCACAGGCTACAGCCTGCACAACCCCAACATGGCTGCTTTGCTGGTACAAGTACTCCGTACCTGGGCCTGACAAAAATATACCTCTCGTCCATTCGCCAGTCCACAGGAGGTAAAGAATTTGGAGTCTTAAGTAACTTCTGTGTCTGTTTCCCAAAGAATTTGTGAAAGGGAATAGACAATCTCTTGAACTCTGGGATGTCCATCATCTCCACATAGTCAGGCTCCTCGGCAGCTTCATCCAGAGGGAGCTGGAGGGTTTCTGCCACTTTTCTATAAAACAAAATGGGAAGGGGACTCAGAAAGCCTAGAAGGGGAAACACCAGAAGGCCTGTCTGGGGAGATGTCCGGTTCTATGGGCTCATCCAGACCTTCCACACTATCATCATCATCATCATCACAGTCTTCATCCCCCTTCAAGTTCGGTTCATAACAGTCTTCAGGGGAATAATCCTGAACCGGAGGAACCGACCGAACCAAACGCCTACCAGGAGACGTCAGATCAGTCGGAACTGAACAGAGCGATTCAACTATGCTAATCGCCCTGGCAATTTCTTCGGCGGTTGGACGATGCGGTTCTGGATCCGAACAAGACGATTTTTCTTTCTTTTTCTTTTTGGCGGAACCGACCCCTCAGGATCAGCTCTCTGTTTGCCCGAGGGAGTCTCGCCCAGGTCAGTGGGCACTCCCTCAGGTTCGGTCAGAACCGAACCGGGCTGGCCATCCAGATCAGCGGATGTCTCGGCCTCCTTTTCCCTAAGCCTGCCCAATCTTTTATCCAGGGTGTCTGACTCCAGCTAGTCAAAACCCAGACAGTAAGCACAAGTGGTGTGGGGATCAGCAAAGGCCTCCCCACACTCACTGCAGTGTTGAAACCCAGTGGGCCCGGTTTTTCTCTTGGGTTTCTCAGACAAAGCCATCCTATAACTTACCCTTTTTATGGCAACAGCCAAGCAAGACCCCCTTATCGGTTCCTAACCGTGTTACAGGTGTTGGAAAAAAATGATAAAACACGTTTATTTTAGAACCGATAAGGACCAGTATCTCACACTAAATTCAGCTAAAAGGAAAAGACACAGACAAGATAAAGACAACTGGTTCAGCCGAACCGGTTGAAATACAACTTTTACAATTTCCACAAAAAAATTCAACACTAGTCCACTACCTATGTACTTACTGTACTGCAGACAGGGATCTGAACCAAAATAAAGAAAAAAACAGTGGTATAAACAGACGTTTTTAACCGGACCGAACCGTTAGCGAAGGAGAAATCTCCGGAGTGACTGTTCAGTTAGGCGGAGTAAAGAATCTGACGGATACGCTTCAAAGTGCAGCAGACAGAGGTCTGAACCGAGCTTGAGCTCAACGTTCTATGCTTTGGCATAGAGTTAACTCTTTCCTCTCCGGAGCAATTCAAGTGCTGGGGCTAACTGCATAATGTCAGAATACAGCAAGACTTCATGTTGTTTGAAGCACATTTTGGCTGAGGTTTCGGGTGATACATTGCATGCATTGACCTGAGGGCAGTGCCTTTATCCTAAAGGCTCGTAATAATGTCCTGGGCATCCCAGATGAGCAGGACAGAGCCTTTTATGGGGGCATCCTGAATAGCTGTCTGGACATCAGAGCCAGACCGGACACTATTAGCCAAGAGAATTCAGCCTACCGCTGTGGCCTCCTGCCTCTAGCAGAGAGGAGTCCACCGCATCGTAGGTGGCCCTGAGTGAATGACGTCCTGCCGCCTTAGCAGACCGGAGGGTACTCACCAGGATGGTTTCAGATTCCAAGTCCGGGAGGGCCTTGACTATGGGCTCAAGCCGGCACAACAGACACTTTTGGTACACTAGCATGTCTGCCATGCAATTAAGGGCACGAATGGCTAGTGTAGAAGAGGATTAGAACTTTCTCCCAAACTGGTCCAGTTGTCTGGATTCCTTGTCGGGAGGCAAAGTACTAAGTTGCTTAGGCTTCGAGGACCTATCATGGGCTGCAGTGATGGCAACAGAGTCAGCCTTTGGGTGTACGCTGAGGTGGTCTTTGCCCTCTGGTGTCCTATAAACCTGGTCAGCTTTTTCCGCCATCGCCAGAATAGAGGAAGGCATCTGCCAGATGGTGGACGACAGATCCTTGTGAGGTTCCAGCCAAGGAGAGGTGAGAACTGGACTAGTTTCAGGGAAATCTAGATGCTCGGCCAACCTCTGATGTTTTGGGTCTTGAGCATCACACTTCCAGCCTTGTGCCACCGCCATTTGTCTCAGGTGGCCTACAAAGGAGGGAAACTCGGGAGGTGACGTGGGGGACTCTAGTTACCGGTTCCTCTGTAGGAGGGGTCTCAATTCCCGAACCCTCAGAGGACGACTCGGAATCTGACTCATCAGAATCCGCAGGTTCCTTGCTTTGAGGAGCAGACTCATTCCCTAATGGAGACACATCTGCCGTCAGGCACTGCGTACGGCCTTTTGTCAGGCCTGATGTCGCGGCTTGAGGAGTGACTGGAGAGGCCACCCTAGGGGTCTGGTCTGGACGTCCTGCTTCCAACTGTCGCGGTTGTCTGCTGTCCAGTTCCGAGACTACCATATATACCTGCATACAAGTTGGTCCGCGTAGAAGTCGGGGGGTGGTTTCAGCCAGTGCAAAATAGAATTTGCGACTGAACCGCATATAAGTCGGCACCCCCCAAATCCCCAAACTCTGTTCCCAAAGCAGTAGCTCCCCGCCCCAATCGCTGAAACAACCACCAAAAGGACAGCAGTTTAAAATATGAGATTTAATTTTTACATTTTTAAAGGCTACAGCACTGTCTGCTTTGGAAAATAAAAATTAAATTAAATTCAGTCACTGTGATTATGCACTTAAAAACCAAAGAACTCTCCATCATCCTCGTCATCTGATTCCAACAACATTCTCTGCTGCAGTTCAGAAAGCGGTATGTCATCATACATATCCTCAAGTTCTGCACTTGCTATATCACCATCAGCAGCAACTGTATCTAATGTTTCACTGTTTTCACTACCAGTCTCATTCATAAGGTCATCATACAGCTTGTGATCTTCAGAGCCATCCATTGCATTCGATATGCCCCACTTTTTAAATGACTATTACTTCAGGTTGTATCTCACTCCATGCGTCTCGGACCCACTCGCACATCAAAGCATAGCTCGGTTTCTTTAAATTACCACCAGCTGTGAAGTCTTTGCTGCCTAAGAGAAAGAAAGTATTCTATTGCAACTGAACTTCAATGCAAAAGTAATAATAAAACATTTGAGACCTGTACATACCAGAAATCATCCATTGTCTCCAATACTCCCTCATCTTAGCCTTAAAGGGCTTATTTAGGCAGCTGTCCAGTGGTTGCAGTAAGGATGTACAGCCCCCCTGCGATCACAGTTGTATGCGTTTGTTTTTGTCTTAGGTTCTGCTTTACAGAGTCCACCAAATGGCCCCTAAACATGTCCCAAATAAGAAGACTTTTTGTATACAGCAGGGCACCTGGTCATTTGTCCCACACTTCATCAATCCATTTGTTAACTAGTTTCATCCATCCACCCCTTAGGATTCACCGTCACAAGAACACCACTCGGCATTTTTTCTTTAGGAAAAGTTTTTCTTTTGAATACCACTATTGGTTTCAGTTTTGAGCCATCAGACAGGAAGGCTAGAACAACGGTAAAATGAGATTTCTCTGCACCAAACGTTCGCACTGTAACTGTCTTTTCACCCTTCACATGGACAGTCCGATTAGACAGAAGGTCAAAACTGACCGCGGTCTCATCCATATTACCTATGGCTATTTGCGGGTATTGCTGTGTTTCTCTCTCTTTGAGGACAAAACTGTGAAAGCTCTCTATTTTAGCAGCCACATCTGAGGGCAATTTCTGAGCTATGTGGGTTCTCTGGCATACCGTGAGACCATGCCACCTCGTGAAGCGAGTACACCAGCCTGCAGATGCCTTAAAATGTGTAACGTTAGGGAGACCAAGTTTGCTCGCAATTGCTAGCGCTTGTAAATGAATGGCCATCTGATTCACAATGTAACCTTGTTGTCTCAGTTCTAGTAGTAGTAGTTCAGCCTCAATAGTAGACACAGAAGAAGTGTTGACCTTAATCCGTTTAACAGATTTTTTCAGCAGACTGAAGCTCGTTATTTTTTTTCTCCAGTCACGGATAAGTTTCTCATTTATTAAAAAAAAAATCCCTTTCAGCCGCCACATTACTGAAAGACTCAGTGTACTGCACCACTCTCAGTTTAAATTCAGCGCTATAAGCACTATGCTTTCTTTTGCAACCTGACATATTATTGCCTCTGCACACCTCAGCACAAAGAATTTGTGCCTTTTGAATGGGCTTTAAATGAGAGTGAGCAATTACTTAATCACCTGTAGAGTTAGCATTTAAGCAATTATATTGAATTCCGGTCCATACATTAGTACTACGCTAATCGGATTGATCGTGGGTGTAGCAGCGATTGCACTTTAGACTAATAGACTGTAAACTGGATTACTAGTTGTTCATTTTTTTTTTTTTTTTTACATTCTACTTTTTTTTCTTATCTTTGTGTATCTCGCATACAAGTCAGTACCCCCTATTCACAGATGTAGTTTCATTCCCAGAAAACCGACTTATATGCGAGTATGTACGGTAACTGAGATTTTGTCTTGGACCACCACGACTAAAATTTCTCAGAAATCCACCTGTGGTTGAGCAAGAGGTGGAGTGGGAGGTGGTGGAGGGTGAAAAGTCTGACACCCTGCATGGCAGCCTGATCCCATAGCATGGGTTCTGTGCGTCGGGAAGCCCGGTGCAGCATAATGATGGGCATAGCCTGACAACTGGAGATGAGGCATTTGATACCCAGGATATCCGGGGTAATACCTTGCCAAAAAAAGGCCCAGCATTGGGCCTGATGGAGGGTGGCCAGATTGCAGAAAACCTGTTGGGGGCCCTGATAGAGGGTAGCATGATGCCAGCCCCGATGGTGGAAAGCCTGACGGCGGCCCCAACGGCAGAAAGCCTGACCGGGGGGTGTACCCCAATGAAGGGCCAGAAGGCGGAGGGCTCAATGGCGGCCCTCGATGGTGGTAAACCTGATGGAAGCACTGGAGGACAGCACAATGGCGGCCCCGACGAACGGACTAAAGGGACCGATGGGCGTTGAGGAGGAGCAGGGTCTGACACCCCTATTGGGGTGGCAGAGTTACCATCAAGCCTGTGAAGGCTCCTTCATCAGGAATTCCTAATGGAAGGTCTCCATCTGCTGGATCCTGTGTGTCTGGAGACAACGGCACAGGCTCCGACAAAGTAGGAGACAGGGGCTCACCGTGGAGGGAACCCCGGGGCAACCCTTGTCCCCCCAGCCGGACCAGACTTATCAACCCTGACCAGGCGTTCGTCGGAGGGTGCAATGAGCAGCTTATCAGCCACGCCTGCCAACTTCGAGCCCATGCTCATGATAGGTCTAAGGGCAGCAGAAACCTCAGACATATCTGAGGCACCCACGGTCACTGTTACCAGCGGCGGCGGCGAAGTCTGCTCAGTGGGAGCGCAGGCTTGACCGCGGCACTAATCTTCCTGGAGGAACGGGCCGCTGCTCACCTGAACTGCCCAGGGGCGGCTTCGGATGAGAGGGAGACTGCTCCTGGTCCCGATGTTTTTCTTTGTCCCCCTTCTCCTTCTTGTGGGAATCTGTCAAGAGAGAAGGAGGTGCTTTTAAGTTTCTTGTGCTCCTTTTCCATCTATGCCATTTTTAGCTTGAGGATTTGGGCTTCGAGGGACTGTTGGCTCCTTTTCTGTGTGGCCTGGTTGAACTGGGAGCAGGCCTCACATTCCTCAACGTTATGGTCCAGGCCCAAGCAGAAGAGCCAGAGGGTATGTTGATATTTATGCGGTATCTGGACGCTACTAGAATCGCACTTGCTTTTATGCAATTCTGCCGATGAGGTGGAAGACATACGCAAAGATATGTAAACTGTATATTAAAGAAAAAAACGGATACCCATCCGAAAATAAGGCGATCGAATTGCTGCGACGAGCTTCAGAAGGTCCGACATGCACAGGTTGATGGCAAAGAACTAGAGGGCAGACATGGGGACCGCCCACTATATAGTGTCACGCTGCTGTCCATCACGTGACGTTAGGTGGGTGGTCCTCCGTCAGACACTGCTAGCAAAAGTTTCCGTGTGGTCCTGACGCCGGGGGCGCAGTCCTACAAGTAATTACCTACTGCAAGAGCCCTCTCGAAGTAAGATCTACTAAAATATTATTCTTCCAGAATCAAAATTTTCTTGGTAGACATTAAAACACTACAGCATTTCCTGACATAAGAGAAACAGAGGGGAAATCCATCTATAGCACGAACAATAAAGTTTGTAAAAGCACAACCAACTAATACCTGATATAAGAACAGCCCTAACTAGAGCGACATCAATGAAGCAGCTTCTGCAAGTATACGAGTGGTGCTGAGGGCAGTGGGGAACACATGCTTGGGAAGTACAGCTCTAAGCCGTCATAGGTTAAGCACAATATAATAATATCACAACAAACACAGATAAAACGAATGCACTCCCTCAACGTGTACTACACAGTACCACTGCAAAAAGTAATACCGAGTAATTTCCAACGAGTACCCTAACAGTCACACGTCCTTACTAGTACTTGTCACTAAACAAGAGGTAACAGAAATGTAATATCCTTGACTTTTCAGGGTCTGAGCCCTCTTCTTCCAGACGTGCTGAAAACTCTGACCTGATCTTTTCTGTGCATTTCCCAGTATTCGTGGGGTCGGGGAAACAGAAACATTTGCCTCTATAGTGTACCTTTAGGTGAGCCAGCAGCAACATATTAGGCTGGTACTATAGCCTAGAGATGAGAGTAACAAGCTGTGAATAAGCTTGGTATTTTCTGAACACCTAGGTTTGATTCTCACAATCTCCACTTCCACAGTGTGTGACACTGATCAAGACACTTAACCTCCCCAGTGCTCCTGAGTCACCCCTGAAAACAGGCACTGTGCCCAGCAGGCCTTACCTGATTACCAAAGAGAAAAAAAAAAAAAGGTTTACGCCCAGTTCTGTCAGCCTTGTCTGCACCCCGTCAAACTCCACATGGCACTGTCTGGTGCTGTAGTTGAAGTCTGGAAGGTAATGGACCCGATGCTCTCTGTGAAGCAGGGAGGAGGCTAGCAGCTATAGGCCAGTCAGTCTAATTTCAGTGGTGGGTAAATGAATGGAAATGCTACTGAAAGAAAGACTGGTAGGGTATAGGTCTCATAGGTAATACAAAGCATAATTTTTAGACTTGCGTCCAATTTTGCTTGCCATTTCTAGGTACTTACATCAAATATGGTACACTATATGTTTCTAATTTTGTGCTTATATAAATAGTCTAAATTGGCCTTAAAGATGTTCATAGCAAGACTCTACTACACCTTTGGTAATGAGTTCCATATAGGGACTACTCTTTAGCTAAACCAATATCTACGTTTTTTTCAACCTCCATTTATTTTGTTCGAGTTGTAGCTCATGTGTGCTTGTGGTGTAAGTTTCTTGTTTTAGTTCCAGTCCTAGGTTGTCCCTAAGATTATGATCTGTGAAGGCTCTATACAAGGAACATGTCCCCTCTCCATCTCCTATAGCTCAGGGAATACAGATTTAACTCTTATCCTATCCTCGTTAAGGTAATCCTCCCAATCCTTGAACTGCTCTGGTCGCTCTCCTCTGGACTCTCTCCAGTCTCACCATATCCCCCTTTTTATATGGGATCCATGCTTGCGAGCAGTATTCCAACTAAGATCTCACCAACGATCCGTACAAGGGCATCAGGACCTCCCTGCTTCTGCTGGCAATATGCAGTTCAGTGTTGCATTAGCTCTTCTTTCAATTTAATCACAATGTGAGCTAAATGATAAATCATTTTTAACTATAACTCTCAGATCCTTTTCCTCCACTGAAGTTTTGAGTGCTGATTTATTTAGAGTACATTGTGTCCCCTGATTTTTATTTCCCATATGTATGACTGTTTAATGTTAGTTTATATTAATTTGTCCAACCCTCAATGTAATCTAAAGCATCTTGGAGGGATTTATGATCCTCTACAGGATTTACAATGGCCCCCACACAACAGCTGTCAGCGAACTTGGTGATCCATATTGACTCTTTGTCATATTTAACTGTTGATATGTATATGTTAAATATATGTGGTCCTAATACCGAGCCCTGAGGGCCCCCACTTGTTACTGTTAACCAGTCTGATAGGATCCCATTTATTGTCACACTCTGCCTTCTATTTTCTAGCCATGCAGCGATCCAGTTTATGATGTTACTCCTTATGCCAGTTTTATGTAGTGAGGTTATTAATTCATAATGTGGGAGCTTGTCAAACGGGTGTGAGAAGTCTGAAAAGACTACATCCACTGAATTCCCCAAGTCCAATGCTCTGCTCACTTTCTCTTAGAAGTGAAGGTTGGTTTGACATGATCTAGCTTTTGTAAAACCATGTTGTTGTAAGTCTAGCAGGTTTTGTTGTTCTAAGTGGGAAAGAATCTGGTCCTTAATTATTCCTTCCAACACTTTGCCAAGACGGACATCAAGCTCACAGGTCTATAGTTTTCTGGGGAGTCCTTTTTTATAGATAGGAACCACATGAGCTTCCTTCCAGTTTTTTACCACTTCCCCCTTATCAAGGGATACCCAAAAAATGAATGTTAGTTTGGGGGGGGGGCTCTATCTCAATATTGCCAACTCTGAAATGACTCTCAGGTGTCTCATCTGGCCCTGGGGATTTGTTCTTATTTAGCTTAGTCAGTCTGGTGGTAACTTCTTTTGTATTGATATGTATTTGGTCCCGTACTGAGCTGCTCTGGCCTTCACTGACTGGGGGATCCCCTTTAGGATTAAACACGGACCCAAAGTAATCATTTTGTAGATTTGCTATTTCTGATATATCTAGTATTTCCCCATTTGTATCCTTGAAGGGGCCTATACACTGTTGATTACCTCAGATTTCCACAGATCACAGACAATATGGAATCACGCCAAATTAATCTAATAGACTTCTTTGACTGGGTGACCAGGAAAATTGAATAGCGGACGGCAGTGGACGTGGCATTTAGACAGGTTATTTTATTTATTTCATTCTCGGAAGTACAATACCTTTGAGCCAGGGACTCTTACCAAGGTTCCACATCAGGAATGACATGGTACAACAAATAAAATATTACATTGATTCAGTATCAGGATAATTAAGACAAATAAACTCATAAGAGCTAATAAAAGTGCAAACAATGATTACAGTTGGTACGGGCAAAGGGTAGTACCGTAGTATACCATATGCAGTCAGTAGGAAGACTGTCAAGAAAAGGGAGACAAACCCCAAATGGCAAGCGGTATACAGCCACAAGTTGAGGAGGAGACTTAAGAATAGAAAACAATACTTGAACTAATAGGAATTACTGGTGGGTAACGGTAGATCATTTCAGAGACACAACACTGTCAGAAATAGACTTAGAAAGTTGCGAGACGTGGGAGAGGGGAAATTGGGGAGGTCATGCCAGTGGCAGGGAGAAAAGAAAATTCACTGAGGAGCATGTGGTTACACTGTAGGTGAGGAGAAGTTGATTTTAGCAGGCAGGTGGCGAGGTGGTATAGAGGGAGGGGGTGTGAAGAGGAGAGGGTCCTACAGGAGGGTAGGAGAGAGAGAGAGATGAAGTAGGAGTGCTATAGTGGGAGCGAGAGGCCCAGTGGAGAAATGGGGGAAGCTAGGAAAGGTTAGGATGGGAGGGGCCCAGTTAGATGAGGAAGTCGCAGCTGCTGAGATTGCAAAGGTATTGCCAGAGTTTGATTTTGAAAGGTCCTAACTTGGGTTCATTCAGAATGCTTGGGGGGAGGCCATTCAGCCAAATGGGAGCTCTGCACATGAAAGCCCACCGTGCCTGCATTGTGCGGTAGAAGGAGACACGATAAGTGAGTTTGGGAGCACTTCTTATGCAGGTGCCAACCCCTCGCAGTACAAGAAGCTTCTGTCTGTTGGAGAGGTTTTCCCCAAGGCTGATCTTTTTTGCTAGTAAGCAGGTCTGGTAAGAGATCCTACCCTGGAGGTGCACCCAGTTGGTATGGCCATAAAATTCGCACCTATGAGCACAAGTGACCAAGCGACACGCTTTATTTAGAGCGATGCTAATTATTCTAAGGGTGGTGTCTGTGGCAGAGCCATATATGGCAAGGCCAAAATCAATAATGGAGAGAACTGGCCAGCCCGGTGGCGCTGAGGGTTGAGCCGCTGGACTCCACACCTCGCGCCACGCTGGAGACCCAGGTTCAGGAACGAGCCTGGGTCATCGGGGTTGGTAGGGGAGAACTAGGATTGAGTGTCCGCAGACTGCTCTCCTAGTCCTTGGGTGGGCTGGGACATCCACCGTGCTTTAGCGACCTCTGGGGATGCCCGGAGGTACTACTAGCATTGGTGCAAACATGGGGGAACGTGGCAGATGCCGGCACTCTGTGCCTGGATGTTATTACACGCCCATGTTCTAAGGGACTAAAAGGAGGAAAGGAGGAAGGAAGGAGGAAAATTGGCTAGGCACGACCGTGCAGCCCGATGGCCGCGTTCTGTGCTGCCCGGAGAACTTGTGAGGAGTCCCGTCGGGGAGGGTCCTGGGGCTGTCCTGGCTGGGAGAGGCATGGGGGGACCTTCTAGCAGGATGGCAAGACGGCCGTCCTGGACCCTCCTGGGTGCGGTTAGAGCCACCCAGCTCTCCGGGCTGGCTGAGCCAATGGCTGGATGCCCCACGCCAGAAGCGCCACAGCAGGCGGAAAATACAGTGGATATAAAAAAATAATGGAGAGAACCGAACTTGTAAACGCTAGACAGAGTGCTACTGAAGTCATGATGACCCTATGTCTAGAGGATTCCTAGTCTTGTGTTGATAGCTTATGAGATTAGGTTGACATGTTCACTGTAAGACAATGTACTGTCTAGTGTAGTCCCAAGGTACTTAAAATTGTAAATTTGTTCAAGCAGCATGCATTGGCTACTAGAGATGGTTAACTGGGCATTTTTAACCTTCTTGTGCGGACTAGCAAAGTTCATTATCTTGCTTTTTTTGTAATTCATTATTAACTTGTGTTGGGCAAAACGGGCCTCAACTGCTGTGAAACTATGCTGTAGGCTACTAACCAGGGGTAGTGGATCCAGCGGACTTGTTAATAGCACTGCATCATCCACGTAGAGGTTACTCACCTGCAAATAAATTACGTACTCACCGTAATTCTTGATCTTCTTGGACCATCTTCACCACTGATTCACACCAATGGCTTCTGAGACTGAAGTGCTGAGGCCCTGCAGGAGCCAGCACTTTTCAGGAGGGCTGGCAACAATAGGCTGCGTGCATATGCAGCACCACGAGACTAGCTCGGGTTGCATGGCTTACCTCGACACCGGCCATGTACTGCCTGTGTATTTTACTGAATTTCACAAAGCACTTTAAGACTGTGTATTGTATTGGGAAAAGCAGCCTACCTGTTTAATTCGATTTTGAATCTGTGCAGAGCCCCGATTCATGCATGTTCTTTCTCTGGCCACCATGTTTCTTACACCGAATCCAGTTCAATCCAAGTCCTTCGTGAAGAATTCTTGAGTAACTCCCTTTTTGTATTTCTCCCCAGGCTCTCCGAAGCGCCCTCCCTTCCACCAGGCTCCACACAGGAACAGGCAGCAGAAGAGCCCAGAGCAGCAGGTATACCTGAAAAACTCACTCTCTCCTTGGGGGAGCTTGCAGTGTGAACTGTGTTAAATGCCCAGCCCACCCTGGTCCGTCCTCTAATTTATAGGTCATCGTGGTCATGTGACCCTTGGCCAATGATAATCACCACATTTTCCTATTTGCATATTATATTTGGTGACCACTAGGAGTCACTACAGAGACTAACTTACCATCTGCTCGCCTCCCCTCCTTCTTCCTCCTCAACTCTACTCCCTTCCCTACACACAATCTTTCTCCTAACCTACCCAAACCTACTGTTCTGTCCCTCTCTCTCCCTCACTGGGATTTGAACCCTGTACCTTCTATTCCGGAGGCGAACACTCTATCCACTTTGCCATCTGCAGGGTCTCATTGCTACCAGACCAGTTAGCAACCTTATAGTCTTTCACCTGAATCCATTTCTCTGCTGTCATTAAACCCCCACCTTTTTTCTCCTCCTCCACAGTTCAAGCACAATAGTAACTATCCCAGTCCCTTACCACACTATCACCCACTATACTCCTCCCACTTATTCGCAAATCTAACCATGTGTTCTCCAAACTACTCAATTCCTCTTGTGCTGATGTTCCCCACCTATCCCTACCACCACATACCAACTTATGAGCACACTCCTACCCTCATAACATCCACACAGAGTGTGTCGTCCCTATTGGCTCCGAGATCACAACTGCTCCACTAACCCACTTTGCATTTCTGTCTAAGGCAAGCATTCCCTTCCAACCACCCTCTGTTTCTCACTACTCCCTCCTCATGCCCCACCTCTCCATCCTGCCAACATTTCCCAAGGACCCTAAACCAAGGCACATCAGGCCCACACTTCACTTGAAAATGCTCAGGCACCTTCTCACCCATAATGCAATACTACTTCTATTCTTATCAGGGAATGTTCACCCCAACCCAGGCCCTGTGCCGCACCCCCAACCACACAGCAGTGGTCTTAAACTCACCTCAGTAAACATCCGTAGCCGCCTTCAAAAGATAGATCTCCTTCAGGCTTGGGTGACCCAGCACAACCCTGATGTGCTCGTGGTTGTTGAAACCTGGCTCTTCCCCAAGGTTCTAGACCATGCCATCTCCCTCTATGGCTATACCTTATTCAGGGAAGATAGGGTAGGAAAAAGGGGTGGAGGCTGTGCAGTATACATTAGGACATCCCTCCAAGGACACGTCCTCCCCAAAATTATCACTGGGAGTAGCACCCAGGTGCTTGCATTAAAATTACTCCTGGGTCAACAAGGGAAGGCCCTCACACTCATCATAGCCTACATCCCCCCCAAGTGACCAATCCAATGGTTTCAACTCCATCCTCGATTACATATCTAAATTACCCCACCCCAAGGAAATAATACTTCTTGGTAACTTCAATATCAATTGGCCCTCACCGTATGCTAACCCCTACAAAAATGCTGCCGCAGCCATTGATTTCACACAGGTTGTGACTACCCCAACCAGATTCAACTACAGGACTGGAAATTGCACCCTACTTAACTTTGTTTTTACAAACCACACAGAGCGGATAATAGGTACAGAGGTCCTCCTGGACTCCCTCAGTGACCACTCCCCTGTCATCTGCTACTGGTCCAACAGAACCCCCCAAGCAACCCTGCAAGTGGTCGTACCAACGCGTCCTCAAATGGCGACAACTTAAATAACAACAAGCACACCTCCAAAACTGTGACTGGGCACACTTGGATGCTGCATCTAGTGTTGATCAAGCCCTTGAATACTTTAGTTCCCAATTCAACACCGCTTGTGACATCTACGCCCCCTACAAAAAACTGAAGATAAAAAATGGTAACAACCCTTGGATCACCAACACACTACTAAATCAAATGTCTAATAGAGATCACCTGTAGCACAAAGCACGGGCCACTGGAAAACCAGCTGACTGACAACAGTACAAGGCAGCCAGAAACGACTATACCTGAGCCACCCGCCTAGCCAAAGCTACATACTACAAGGACACCCGAACCAATTTCTGGGGAAACAGCAGGAAATTCTGGGACAATCTCAGTGAACTGTCAGGGAAGCCCAGCAAATCCTGCACTCCCCCATGCTTAACTTCGATGGTGCAACCATTCTGGACCCAAAACACATAGACACCTTCAACTCTGCGTTCACTGACCTAAGTGTTGCTCTCCCCCCCTCCCAACTTTTTCACTCATTCTAACCTGTATGGCCCCAAGAACTCTAGTCCACCATTGCTTAACCCACTCTTTCGCTTCAAGAAAATCACATTTACAGAGTCCAAAAAATACCTCCTTAGGGTACTTGGCAAGGCTCGCTTTAGTAGCGACTCACTGGACCTAAAGCTCCTGCACCTGACACTAGATCCTGTGCTCCTGCCTCTCACAAAAATTCTAAACCTATCACTGTGCCTTAGTCAATTCCCCATGTTATGGAAAACAGCATTAGTGACCCCAATTCATAAGTCTGGGGACAGGGCAGTTTCCTCAAACTATCGCCCAATTTCCATTCTCCCCCCACTCTCCAAAGTCTTGGAACATACAGTCATGGACCAGCTCACTGACTATCATACCAAGTACAACATCCAATGTCCTGAACAGCATGGCTTCAGGAGGGGCCATAGTACCACATCTGCCCTCCTTCAGTACACAGATTTCAAACACCAGGCAATTGATCGTGGGCACTTAGTGGGGTCAATTTACATTGACCTCACTGAGGCGTTTGATACTCCTAATCACCCCCTCCTACTCAAATCCCTGCTTGACATTGGTTTATCAACAGATGCAGCAGCCTGGTTTAAAAACTATCTGGCCGGCAGGTCCCAGCAGGTCAAAATCGGTGTTGCCCTCTATAACAGCAGGCCAGTCCTGTCCGGTGTTCCCTAAGGCACCATACTGGGGCCACTGTTTTTCAGCCTCCTTCTAAATTCCCTCCTGCTTGCCTGCACCAGTAATCTCCTACTATATGCAGATGATGCCATAATATATACCAGCCACACAGATCCACTCCCATTAGCTGTTTGCCTACAACACGACTTTGCAGCAGTGGAGACCTGGTTCTCCCAGTGCAAGCTGGTTATAAACTACAAAAAAACCCAAAATCAATGCTTTTCACCAGCCCTCATAATAAACAAAAATCTACCCCTTAATCATACGTAACAACCAAGATGACCCCATCAAGCAGGTTTTTACCTTTAAGCACCTAGGTATAACCCTTGACAGTACCTTATCCTTTTGTGAGCATGTTAGCAATGTCTCCAAGATGGTTAACTCTAGGTTAGGGATCCTCTACAGGCACAGGCAGAGCATGGCCACATATACCTTTCGACTCGCTGTCACTAGCTCTGTGCTCTCCAGAATAGATTATGGCCTAGTCATCTATGGCTCAGCTACCCAGTCATCCCTTAAAAGCATATGCATGGCCCTTAACAATTCCTGTCGTCTAGTCTCAGGTGCACCCAGACGCATGCATACATGCGATCTCTACGCCCTTACCAGCTGGCTGAACCACAGTGGTAGGATTACTTATCACACCTGCCTACTCGTGAAGAAAATCTCCCTGGGGCTGACCCCCCCAAACCTCCCAGCAGTTTCTCACTCACGTTCCCAATCTGTGCAGCACCCGGAGTGCCTCCAGGCATGCATACCTGACCCCTTTCGGTCGGACCACACAAGCCCAACGGTCCTTCAAAATCCGTGCTCCAAGCTGGTTAAATAAACTTCCCATGGACACTCTAGAAGAACCTAAACTGGGCCCTTTCAAACAGAAACTCAGACAACACCTTACTGCTATTAGCAGCTGTGATTGCCACACATAGGTCCCATTTCAGCCTCATACACGGACTACAGCCTGCACTCTCCCCCTACCTTGACCATCAACCCTGTCATATCTCACTCCCCCTTTTTTCCTTCCGTCTCTCCTTTCCCTTTCCCCATTCTTCTTCCTCCCCTCACTCTCCCACTTCTAACACTGTCCACAGACCCCCTGTCAGCCCCTTTCTCCCCATCTCCCCACTTTCCCTCTCACAAGTGAATCTCCCCTCTTATCTCCCACTACACTCCCTCTCACTCCTCAATTTTTCCTCTCATCTCCTACTACACTCCCTATGTCAAATTTCTTGACAGCATCACTCCCTGCTCTTTCCCCTAGGGCACCTCCCTAATCCCCGAAACCTACTGCACACATCTTACTGTAACCTGAATGTAAAAATTTTACCTGATTGAAATTTTTTGCAGTAACCTGAATGTTAACACTGCTCACCTGATTGCAACTTTTATTTCGGATTGTAAACCCAACTCCATGTGTCATGTATTCCACTTGCTATGTATTTAGTTCTCTGTTGTGTGTCTTCATTCTGACGTGGAACCTCTGTAACAGAGTCATTGACTCAACAGTACTGTAATCCAAGATATGAATGTAACTCCCCTGTTACCCGGGGTTACTAGAATCCCAGTAAGACCCAGTGGTAGGCAGGGAAGGCAGCTTGTGAAACTCCAGTTAAATGGATTTCACACTGTCTCACTCTGTTCTCAGTCTCAGCTGAGACTGAGGGATGACATCATTTTAGAACTGTCGCAGCTGCATAAACCACACTGGAATGTTGCAGTTGGAGGTTAGAGTAGAACGTTGGGGAATTTGAAGCCAGTCTGTGTGCAGTCTGAGTAAGAGACTGCAGTGCAGCAGAGTGTGTGCAGGCTCTCAGAGCTTTAAGCTCTGTTTAAGAGCTACTTTTGGTAAGGTGTGTGTTTCCACCTGAAGAGGAACACAGGGACTGGTAATTGAAGTGGTGGGGACAGCTTTCAATGGTTCAATTTTCCCATCCCTGAGGGGATGGGGGGAAGGTGTTTGCCTGTTTTCCAGGGGCAACCCCCCTGGGTCCGGCTAAGGGAAAGAAGCTCCCTGTTCAAGTTGTGCTGAGACACCAGAAGCTATGAGAGAGAAATTCCTTGTGGAGGAAACGCCTGTGGGGCACCTGCAACCAAAGGGTGAGTTCGCTCTGAAAAAGTGCCATGTGTTTTCACCTGAACAGAAGGAAACTAAAGGGACTGTTACTGTGGGGTCAGGAAAAGACAGCCAAGTACAGCTGGAAAGTGGGGGATTGGACTGTTTAATCTGTGGGAGGTCTAGAGTAATGGACAATGTCACTTAATTCAAGTATGTTCAAGTCCAGCACAAATGGGAAGCAAGACAAGCAGCTGGAATGTGAAATACATTTATCAAGAATCTACATTGCAAAGCTTTACAGGATGAGGTGTTTACTGTCCAGAGAAATGGCCAGGTATGAATTGTGGGAGCGAGAGGTGGGAGACCCCCCATCAGTAGTAACCAAATTCACATCTACGGATTTGCTCTGAGACGCCTTTTGCTTTCCTTCAGGTACTTCGCCAGTGCCTGAGGAAAGTACCCAGACATGGGATTGAAAGGAAGATTCCCTGATGGACCCGAGGTGCTCTTAGGTGGTTTACGGAGCCACCAGAAAATGTTTCCATGAAGTATGGAAGGTGTCCAAGTGGCTGGCAAGGGAGCAGAGCCAGGGAAAACCCAGAACAGTGTACAAGTTCGGGCTGTGTAACCCAAAGCAGTGTGCAAGTCTGATCTGTGTGCCCAGTGGGTTCAGAGCCTGAGGGCTAAAATGTTGAGGAAGTGTTCTGGTCTCTTTTAATCTGCATCACCAGGAGTGTAGCCCCATGGGGGTCCATCTACTGTATGCTTTGTTTATTCTGTTTGGATGTGAATAAAAGCCACACTTTAGAATCCCACTTCTGGTATTGGACATTACAGTTATTGCTTCCTGTGTTCGGAATTACATGGGTGCCCCTGTGCAGAGTAGCCAAACCTAGCCTATGTGCCGAGTGACCTATTCCTCCCCAAACCCAGCCCACCTGGTATTGCTGTCAGATACAAATGGCATGCCGGCCTGGGGTTACATGAATAAATAAAATAAAAAAAAATAAAGGTGTGCACCGTGCTCCAGGTGGCAGCTCTGCAAATATCAGCGATGGGAACAGAGCGAATTTCTGCTAGGGATGTAGCCACCGCTCTGGTGGAGTGGGCACAAACCTGTCCCTCCAGCTTGACCTGCACCATAAAGTAAGAGTGGCGGAGGCAAGCAACGATCCATGCAGAAATGCATTTGATCGTAACCAGCTGCCCCAGTCAGTTGGGGTTAAAGCAAATGAAGAGCTGTTTCAACTGTCGAAAAATGAAAATGACGCACCTACTGTAATTATTGACCTTTCTGTGCATCTTCACCATTCATTACTAGTGGGTTCAGTGCTGGAGCTAGGACCCTGCGGGGAGACTTTTTCTATGGGTGGAGTTGACGCGGGGCAGCGCCGCCTTGAGCGAGAAGTTCCATGTGGCTCGCACAGGTTGCCGTTATCTGTCAGTCAAACTCTGTCCCAGCCCCAGTTCTGAAACGTCAGAGAGTGTAAGGAAAGGAGGGTGGGTAGGGCAAGACAGCCCAAGGATAGATAAAAGTAAAGGATATAATGAACTAAAAGGAGAAATTAATGACAGAGGAGACAGGAGAGAGAAACCAGAATGGGAAATTAGGGAAAGGAAGGGGGCCCCAATCTCTGGAAGGAGGAGAAGAAGGGAGGGAGGGAGGGATAAGAGAGGGAGGGGGAAAAAGGGAGAACCACACCCCCAGAATGGTCCTGCATCCTAGGATTTTGACAATAACGATAGCTCAAAACTGGGCTACCAAGGTTTAGTTGCTCGGAAGCAAAGCCTGAGATATTAAGCAGCATGTGCCCGGGAGGGCCAACCTTAAGAGGGGGGCAAGATGGGGGTGTGTCTCAAACTCCTCCCCCTCCCTCCCAAAATAGAGGAAAAACTTAAACTGCCATGAGGGCATTCAGAAAATGAACTCAAATTTTGAGTTCATAAATAAAAACAGAGAAGGGGAGAGGGGCGCCCCCAGCACTCAACCCACTCCCGAAGAATTGAGGAAGAAGAAAGAGACAGGGAGAGAGCCCCCTCATCCATATACCCCAATAATACCCCTTAAGGGAACAATTCCTCCCCATGTGTCTCCTGGGTCCTCTTCCTCCTAACCACGAGGGACAGGAGAGTGAGGAGAATAACAGAGAGACACATGGTGGGAGGAGGGAGCCCAGAGACTGAGGCCCCAGGGGGGAAGGAGTGATAAATGGTGAAGATGCACAGAAAGATCAACAATTAAGGTAGGTACGTAATTTTCATATCTTATCTGTGTCAATCTTCACCATTCATCACTAGTGGGTGAGTACTGAGCCCCCCAAAGGGGGCCCTAAATTACCCCAAGGGACTAAGTCCCTTAGCCTCCAGTGGGTGAGACATTGGAGGAGAGAACCCTTACAGGCCCGGGGAGGCCTGAGACTGGTCTGGGTGAGACAGGGAGCCTCCAGTAGGGGAGGGAAGGTGCCCCGGAAGTTGCCATCTCACCCTACGGGAGAAAAGATGGGTTCTCCGGTATGTGGAGTAGACCACCCTACGCCGGGCCAGGGCTAACAACCGGGATAGGCGAAGCATGCCGTCCGCCTAAGGCAGATCGCTGTCCCTACCACTCTGGATGCCACCTCACTGGCGTCATAAGATGCCCTTGTTTGGTGCCTTGCTAGCTCCAGGCCCTGAGCAGAGAGGGCAATGGCTTGCCTGGTTTCCTCCGTATCAGGCACTGAGGCTAGGACCTGTCCTAGCCTGGACCACAAGAGCCTATCCTAGGCTGCAAAGTGGGCCTGATGTGCTGCAACAGAAAGGGAGAGCCGTGCTGAGTAGAAAGCTCTTCTCCCCCAGAAACTGAAGTACACAGAGTCCGAGTCCAAGGGTTGGTCACGGTGAGGGGCGTGAGGCCCGGAGGGGGTGTCCAGGGAGGTCAAACCCAAAGAGGGATGAGGCAGAGAACCTGGAGACCGGGGGGGGGCGCAATACCACTGGTGTAGCTCCCTTGGGACTGGAACAGCGGAGAAGGGACATAGCCAAAGCCGATGTGACGCTTCCCGGAAAGGAACAGGCCAGACGGGAACCACCAGGTTGGCCGCACTGTACTCGCCTAGAAAGGCGTGCGTCACATGCTCAGGATTGCTAACCGGGGTTGGGGTAAGATGGAGCTCGTCCAACATCCTCGCAAGGAAGCGCAGATAAGAAGAGAGATCAGACACTGAGGAGAGGTGGACAGATGGTTCCTCTCCCTCTGAGGAGGAGGAAGAAGATGTAGGTGAGTTCAGAGGTTCACGGTCTGGCTGCAGGGGAGCATGGTGGAACACCTGCTGTTCCAGGGCATGGAGGTAGGTAGGAAAATGTGCAGCGAAACCTCTGAACTGCTCCCAAGTGAGAGGTCCCCTAGAACCGGGAATACCTGGGATAGCCGGGGATGGAGACAAAGGCTCGGGGAACAAGCTCCTAGCAACAGGAGAACGGTCTCTTTCAGGGCAGGGGGGCTAACAGGAAACTCCCCGCAGGGAGGGAGATTCGAAGGCCCCAGCAGCTAACAGCCATTCAACTGGATCGGAACGGTCAGAGCTGTGCCTAAAGGAAGAAATCCCTCCGTGAGGTAACCAGGACGATGTGAGTCCAGAAGGACCGGCCCCTGACCTCAGAAGTTAAAGTCCCTCTCAAGTACTCATCCAGGGAAGAGCGAGGGTCTGCACGGAAACTCCTCCCAGAACTAGGCCAGGCTCCAGCGAGGGCATGCTGCACCACACCACTACCGTCAACCCTTCAGAATTTAAGAGGGACCTCGTCCTCATAGCCACCAGCCTAGGCAGCTGGCAACTCTGGGCGATCTCAGAGAAGTCCACCCAGGAAGCAGTACCCTCCCCTTCCCGGCATGCCCCGGACTGTCCACACAAACCAGGGAAGGGGGTACTCCAACTGAGGAGCAGAAGTGCCAGTGGCCCCAGGTTGCATGGCGGTAGCCACAAGGGCCACCGCAGGCTGGTCAGTACCACTGACCCTAGGGCTTATCGGCGACCAATGACTCCCAGAGGGAGGCTGAGAGGGGGCCGAGGTGCTGGAAACGGAGGGATCCGAGGATTTCGAAAAACCTGGGAGCCAATTCAGATCAGACCCAGAGTTCGCCTCAGAGGAGGTAGACTGTGAGGTCCGATGCCAGACAACTCCCTGATTCCCCCCAGTTCTTGGACCATGAGTCGGAGCACCTTCCAGCCCCGTGGTGCAAACGGCGCTGGAGTGATGCATGGCCTCGTGCCCGACGCTGACTCCCACCCTGAAGCGTGGCGCCACACTCCCCACGGTGCCAAGAATGACACGAGCCAGCGCGGCCCCAATGCGATACCACCCCCACCCCGGTGCAGCCTGGAGCGGGCATGACCTCAGCGGGGCACCACCTCAAGCGCCAAGCCAAGGTTGGTGCTGACCTGGCGCCACCCCCCATCCCTGGCACCAAGGCAGCAGAAGTCAGAGTGGCACCGGCTCCAGTCCCAGAAACCACAAACGCACCACCCCCGGTGCCGTTGAAAGCCCCGCTGCCACGAACATCACCAGAAGCAACAGCGGCACCGAGAGACGGCCCGGCGCCGACCGCAGTGCCGCTCTTTAAGCCCACAGCACCGCAAACGGCACCAGGACCAAGAGTGGCGCTACCAGATGGCACAGAGGACGGTGCCGGTCCAGACCCAGAGGGCCCAGAACACGACACCGAGGGAGCCTTCGCCTCCGAAGAGGCGACTGCCAATGCAGTGCCTCCCAACTGTCCCCCGAGAGGTACAGACTGGACCTCCTGTACCGCGGAAAAAGCCCCCGCCGCGGCAAGGGTAAGAGAGGCGGGGCACCCCTCCTCCATGGGCCATACAGAACCGGGAAGGGACCCAGAGGAAGGCCAGAATCCGTGCCTTGGCCAGCCGACTGCTAGCTCATCCTCCGAAAGTCGGCGGAGCACGTCAGACTTTAAACACGTGGTTTTCGACAACTTGGTGGTCCATGGAAAAACAAGCGTCGCAGTTGTCCATGTCGTGGTCTGGGCCAAAGCAGGAAAGGCAGCGGTCATGCTGGTCCATCACGGAATAGGGGATGCCGCAGGGGCACCGACGCATAGGAGACTGCCCTGCTTTCGACGGTTTCTTGCCCCCCGGACGAGACATGACCATTCGGTAAATAAATACAAAACAGTAGTCGACGCCGCTTTAAAGGAAAAGGAAAGATCTTACCATCCAGGCGGCGTCGAGCAGGTAGCGAGACAAAGGGCAACACAAGAACAGGCCAGCGAACTGGGCCGTAGCGCAATTCGACACAGTCTCCACTCGACGGTGGGAGAAGAAGAACTGGGGCTGAGGCGGAGTCGACTACAGATAACGGCCAACCCGTGAGCGCCACGTGGAACGTTGGCCTCGAAAGCGGTGCCGGCCCTGAGCCGACTCCGCCCATAGAAGAAAAAGAAAAAAAGAAGTCTCCTCCGAGGTCCTAGCTCCGACGCTGAACCCACTAGTGATGAATGGTCAAGACTGAAAAGATAAGAATCCTTAATCCTATCGAGGTAGAATGTGAGGGGGCTCTTTTAACGTCCAGAGAGTGAAGGGTGCATTCCCCTTCATTCTGGAAGTTGGAAAAGTATGTAGGCAGTAGCAAAGGCTGGATTAAGTGGAACTCCAACACTATTTTAGTTAAGAACTTGATCTGCGTGCAGAGATATATGGTATACGGAGGATCTGAGACCAATGCATGTATCTCAGAGACTCTGCTGGCAGAGGTGATGGCCACTAGAAATGCAGTTTTCCAAGTTAGAAATCTGAGGTTACACGAGGCCAGGGGTTCAAAGAACTTACGGGTGTGCACATCCAACACAAGACTTGGTTCCCAGGAGACCACAGTTTTCCTGACTGGGGACCTTATGTGTAAAATTCCTTTCAGGAACCTCTTAATAAGAGGCAACTGCGCTAGAGACAGGTCCTAAACTGACTCATGGTACGCAGAAACAGCACACAGGTGGACATTCGCTGTAGAGTATTGCAAGTCTGCATAAGAGAGGTCCAGCTAAACCTTGTCTGGCGGGCATCAGAATGGGTCTATATGGGATCTGGGACACCATTCTAAAAAATGTCTCCATTTGGCTGTGTAAGTCTTCCTGGTAGAGGGCTTATGAGCAGCTAGGAGAATCTCAGAGACCCTCTGAGACACCTTGTATCTGCTTACTTCTATCTCCTCAGGAGCAGGGCATGGAGATGAAGGGAGCATAGGCTGGGATGAACCAGGGATCCCTGTGTCAGAAGGTTTGCCTGTAGAGGGAGGGTTCTTGGAGGGGGCGACTGACAATTTGTTAAGTAGGGGAAACCATATCTGCCGAGGCCAGCATGGGGCGATCAGAATCATTTTGGCCCCCATGAGCCTCCAGCTTGAATGGTACTTTGAACCAGAGGAAGAGGAGGAAATGTGTACAGAAAGCAAATTGTCCATTGCAGCCTGAATGCATCCTAACAGAAAACACCATGTTTCGGACTTCTGAGCAGAATCGAGGCAGTTTGGCATTGCATGGAGATGCAAAAAGGTCCACATGTGGGGTTTCCCACTCATTGAAGAGAGACTGCACAACATCTGGTGCCAATGATCACTCGTGAGGATCTGCTTCTGTCCAGCTGAGCTCATCCACTAGACTGTTTTGAGCCCCTGGTAGATAAATCACCTAGATCAAAGAGTCCTTTTCCAGACAACACTCCCACACTGTTACTGCCCCCCTGAGGATAAGAATGTGCTCCCCCCTTGCTTGTTGATGTAGTATATGGCATACTTGTTTGTCTGTCTGGAAGAGGATTATCTTGTGACGTACGAAGTCCACCAGGGCCTAGAGGGTGTACAGGACTGCTCACATCTCCAAAGTATTGATCTGGAGGTGGAACTCCATAGGGCCCCACACTCCCTGAGTTTGGTGGTCCTGACAGTGGGCTCTCCATCCCAAGACAGACACATCTGTGGTAAGGGTTATCTCAGGCTCTGGGGGAGAAAAGGGAAGACCTTGAAGAAGTGCCCACCATGCATGCGATCGAAGCAGAGGCTTCGTCACTTTGATGGAGTAACACTGAGGGTGCGCCGCTACAGACCACTGCACAGTGAGCATCCACTGAGCTGTCCTCATGTGGAGGCGAGCCAGAGATACCATAAAGACGGGTGAGGCTACGAGACCCAACATTTGCTGCATGGAGTGAGCTGGAACAGATCTGTGCTCCGTGATGAATTGAGCCATCTGAAGGATTGCTTTCCTTCTGCCCTCCGGAAGAAAGGCCCTCCCCTTGGTGGTGTCCAAAAGGGCTCAGATAAAAAGAAGCTGCAGAGAGGGCTGAACCTGCAACTTTCTCTAGGTTTAACAGGACTCCCATGGAGGTCAGGAATCGCGATGCTGTGGTCACCACTTGTTCAGAGTCCTGCCTGGATGGACTGACCAGCAACCAATCGTCCAGATAGGGGAAAAACTTGAAGTCCATGTTTTCAAAGATGCTCCACAAGAACCGCAAAGCACTTTGTAAATACTTGAGGCGCCGAGGATAGCCCAAGTGGCAGGACTCGAAATTGGTAATGCTGGCCCAGTGTCACAAAATGAAGAAATCTGTGGTGGCTGGGGTAGAACAGGATATACTGATAGGCATCCTGCACTACCAAAGAGGCCAACCAGTCCTGCGGTTTGAGGAGTGGCAGCAGGGTGCCCAGGGAGACCATTCTGAACTTCTCCCAGTGTATAACTTTCATTCAGTTCTCTGAGGTTGAGGATGAGGAGTATGCCCACCCCTTCGGAATGAGAAAGTAATGGGAGTAGACGCCTGTGTTGCGCACCACCTTTGGCACTACTTCTACTGCCCTGTTGCTCAAAAGGCCCGCAATCTCCTTCATGAGAAGGTCCAACATGGAGCTGAAAGGGGGTCCTGGTTTCTAGGTGGATGATCCAGAGGGAGCTCTGAGAAATTCAGCGAGTACCCCCCCAGATGATCCTTAAAACCCATTTGTCCATGATGATGGATTCCCACTAACAGTAAAACGGAGTTAGACGCCGCCACCCACACTGGGGAGGAGAGGTCTGCCTCCGGCAACTGAGGCAGGACCGGGACCGGAATTTCAGAGAGTCTTGGAAGATCAGTTGTTCTAGGAGTGGCATACAGCATATGTCACCATTTTGAAGCCAACCTCATTTAGAAACTGCCCCCGAATTAAAGCTGCAGCAGAAAAAAAGTTTATTAATAGAAGCTGCTCCTGATCTGTAGCCGTAGCGTCTACAGGGGGTAGCTCTGAAATGGTGAAAATCGGCAGCCTGCAGCCTAGTCAATGTAGCCTCTATTGTCTACAAGATACTCATGTAAGAACAGAACTAATATGAAAATAGCTGTGATTCTGGTAACTCAGAATATCAGTCGGCGTTCTCCACCCACATGGTTGGTTAGCGTCTTATACAACTTCCCGGTTGGTCTTCCCTGTCTGTCAGCCTGTTGTTCTGTTTATATATGTTTATTAAGATATTACTTTTTTTTTTTAATACTTTCTTTATTGACACATCATATTACAATCAATACAATGTCTTAAGCCATACTGTACAGTGTCATTTTTTTCAAGAAAAAATAACAGAAGTACAAAAATTGAAATCCAAAAAGGACAAACTTATTGGAATGTAATGCAGATGTACATATTATTCAAGAATTATCTAGTGTACTCTGAGGGGGGTGGGGGGGGACAGAAGAAAAGTGTCACCCTCTTGCGAATCTTGTAAGTCATCTAAACTCAAGTAATTAAACTTGATCAGAACAAAACAAAGATGAGTGGACAAACTATCCTGTTTTGTATTCCTGGGTAACAGAAAAATACCTGAACCGGGACTCGTCTTTTTGATTAAATGATCAGTTCGTCCCCTCGTGGGATGGCAGAACTTTATAGCATATCAATCCCCGATGTTTAATGCCATTTCCCATCTAGTCCAACATGCTATGAACGCTGGCATTCTATCCTGGCACTGGAAGGTGAGACGTTCCATCTCCGAAATATGATTAACCCACCTCCACCCATTCACTTTCCATGGGAGTTGTTTACTGTAGCCATTTTCTAGCAACTGCCTTAGAGGCTGCTACTATACAGACACCCCACAGGTACAGTCCCACCCTGCCCCGTAAACCCTTAGAGGGGGGACCCAATATGAAGTGTTGGAATACAAGAGGTTCTGAAATTATTAATACTTATTGGAATCATCCAATCATCTCACAGTCCAAAAAGGATGCAAGACCGGGCAGTCCCAAAATATATGATAGTGGGAAGCCAGCATCCTGCCTGAATCCACTTGGACTGTAACACTTGGGGGTAATAAAATATCTGGTGTGGACTTTCCAAGCAAATTCCCGCCACTGCAGGTAAGATGTCGTCCTACTAATTTCCACCCATATCTTGTCACACTCCCTGGTTGTCAACTGAATCCTGGCCTCAGTGAGCCATTTGTCTACTGTGGTATTTATCTGTCTTAACCGGTACCGCTGGCACCCAGTAACTCCTGCAGCTTACCCCCGACAGCGGGGCGGCAGGGAGCCCCCTAACTCCCCACCACAACGGATCCTGTCTGGGTGCCAGTGCCCAGCGAACACTCGCAGACAGCCATCAAGCCGTGGTAGGTGCCACCATTTCCCTGTTCTGTTCCCCGGAGTGGGAGGCGTGCAAGACGCCATGGCGTGGCCAGCGCCACAGCGTCCCCATCCAGCGTCTGCCCCCGACTCTACCCCAGTGTCCGGCATCGTCCCCGACCCTCAGCCTCCATAAGAGGTCAGGCGCCAACCGTTGTGAACCTCCTCCCGAGGAAGGAAGAGCCGTCCGTCAGACTGGCTCAATCCCTTCTCCCCAGTCCCCGGCAACCCGCACTCACTCACGAACACGGGTCGCCGGCTTGGCACGAGGTGTGGCGTCCAGCGCCTCAGCCCTCAGCACCACTGGGCTGGCTGCCATTTGTCTATAATATATTGAACTTGGGATTTCTTAACCTGTATTAGGATCTGGTAAAGTACCGATATTGCCCCTTCCTGTTGGAAGTTATGAAGCAGAGGAGAAAGGAATGAGTTAATAATTTGAGAGCTAGTTTTTTCACCTGCAAGTTTTAGTTGAGTGAGTGGAGCGGAATGATGAAATCAGGGATCGTGATCAGCGTTGCTGAGCTACGGGTGTAAGGAAGTACCCAGTAAGCAATATTTCAGCAAAAAATTCTCTACAGACTCATTTTTCTTAATGACAATTACACAGCAGCAGGTAGAGAAAGGACTGTTAGAGGAAATCCAGGATGGAGATTGGCACTGCTGAGCTATGGGTGTAAGTGGGGACAGCTATTATTCAGGGGACGACTTCAGTTGATAAACCCTGACAAACTGCCATCAGGTATTGCCTGCCACTGCCAAACTTCAAACATTTGTTGATGACTCAAGAAGCAGAGGAGAGGCCAAACGGTAATGCTCGAAACTGGTAATGTTTCCCTCGGAAGCAGAACCTCATGAACTTCTGATGGGGAGCTAAAACCCTGATGTGCAGATAGGTGTCCTGCATATCCAAGGAGCAGAGCCAGTTCCCTTGATGCAAGAGGGGGATGAGACCTGGCAAGGTGACCATCCTGAACCTTTTGTACTCTATAAAGAGATTTAGTGAGCTGAGGTCCAGAATGGGCCAAAGGTCCCGTGTCTTTTTTGGGACCAGGAAAAAATGAGACAAAAATCCTCACCCCTGTTGTTCTAGGGGGACTGGCTGTATTGCCCGCTTCTGCAATAGGGTCTGAATCTCTCCTATCAAGGGAATATGCGAAGGAGGATACTGGGAGGACCCTGGTGGTGTATCCAGAGGATCTGTGTGAACTTGAGAGTATGTCATCTCCTTATGATGTCCAAGACCCAGCTGTCTGAAGTGATGTTGCTCCAACCCTTCGCGTAAAGGCAGAAGCGACCCCCCCCCAGTGCCTCCCCCATTGCCTCCGCTGGAGGAGGGGGGGCCGGGAAGGAATCATTGGGGAGATCAGAGAGGGCTGGGAGGACTTAGGGCCTCTTGAGGTAGAGCTCCCAGAAGTCTGGGCTGCTGCCTTCCTCTTGAAGCCACCCTTCTGCTGAAACTGTCCACAGGTATTCTGCCCTGAGGTCTTACGAAATGGCAGTCTGCAAAAAGGTCTCTGGTCCCCCTTATGCATTTTTCAGATGGACCATATTGACTTCCCAGAATCTTGGAGACAAGAAATACGTTTCTCAGTCTCCTCCACAAAAAGGTTGGAACCCTGGAATGGGAGGTCCAGTATCCCGCACTGCAGATCCTGGGAGAATCCTGAGACTCTAAGCCAGCCGTGGTGCTTAAGGCAAATGTCAAATGCCACTGCTGTAGAGGCCGTATCTGCAGTGTCGTACGAGGCCCTCAGAATGTGAGAGCCTACATCCAAACACGACTTTAACACATTCAGGAGCTCGGTCTTCTGTGCCAAGTTGGCAAGGCCTGAACAACCTCTAAGCCCTTCTCCAATAATGCATTCTGGTACTCACCATATGCATAAGGAAATTTAGGGACCGGATAGAGCAGGTGGAGGCAGAATATACCTTCTTGCCCACCTGATCCAAGTACCTGGACTCCACGTCAGGAGGCTGAGAGCTAAGGTGCTTCAGCTACTTTGATTTGTCACAGGCAGCCGCGATCATCGTGGAATCCACCTTAGGGTGTTCCACCAGAAAGGGCTCCTCCCTCGGTGCCTTGTACAGCCTGACTTTTTCGAGACCGCTGTAGTAGTGCTAGGATGCTTCCAGGTGATCCTTGCAAGATCCTAGAAAGCACCCTCAAGAGAAGGGACAATCAAAGGTTTTGGCTCCTTCTGCCGCAAGTATTTTGCAAGTCTCCGGCACTCAGGATCCAGATCCTCTGTCTCCCACCCACTGGAGGTCTGGACATGCCCCATGATGGCCATGAATGTGGGATCATCAGGAGGCGACCTAGGAGCGTCTTTCTCGTCCAGGCACGCCGGCCTGTCCCTGGACAGGAATGGTTGGAACTCGAGCTGGGCTCCGAATCTCGACCCCTAGAGGAAGGGGAAGCTGATCTTGAAAAGCATCTGTGCCCTCCAAGAGAGTGTCACCCACTGTCGGACCAACAATGGCTAGAAGACCGGTGATGGCTGGTCGAACACCGATAACAGCTGGTGAGACCGACGATGGCTTGATGACCACCCCGGCTATAGGAGTGGCAGTGGTCAGAACTCAGTGACCGAGAGCGATGTCAGTGTTGCTTCTTCTTGTGCAAAGTTCACCCAAGGGAGTGAGCGAGACTTTGTTTTTGGCTTCGAGGAAGACTGCTTAGGCATAGGAGCTGAAGGTTCCGTGATCGGGCTTTTCTCGTTGTCCTTATCCTGAGCCGGTTCAGGGTCAGGCTGCAGAGGAATAATGTCTTTCCTGACCTGCCCCTACCAGAATTGGAACAGTTCAGTGAGCTCTTCCTTGGTGAACTGTGCTGTGGCCAAATCCCCTCTCTCGTGTAGGAGGCGCAATAGGTGACGAGGGGAAGTACTGCAGACCCTTCGGCGAAGGAGTGAACTGATCACCCTTGCCCTCTGGGGCGGACGCCCGGTGGACCAGTGAATGCTCGGGCATTGAGGAAGTTTTGCCCATCGGACAATCTTTTTCCTGGACTGACGATGGCCTGGAGCCAGCGGGCTTGGAGACGGACGTCGTTTTAGAAACCACTGCGGCCACAACCGAGGATCGGTGTGTCACGACCGGTCGGGAGACTGACTCCCGATCCTTGAAAGCCAAGGTGTTACCCGACATACCGGGGGGGGGCACTTCGGGGCCTTCCGTGGAGAGACCGAAGTCCCCGCTAATGAAGTAGAGGTCCCAACCCCTGAGGTGGAGGATGTTCGAAAAGGAACTGCCTTCACCTTCAGAGAAGTCTGGACTAGAGGACACCCAGAGCCCTATTTGCCATTCCCCGACGCTGGTGTTTTGGCGGGAATGGAAGCCTCTTGCCGCCCTGTACAGTGATGGGAAGAGTGGTCGGATCCTCCAGAGTTTGACCCCGAGGAGGGTTTCTTTCAATGAGGGGACCAGAAGCGCGAACACCTCTTGGTCCTTTTCTTGGGATTTCCGATCTGAGTCTTTCTTTTTTTCTTTATGTTTCTGAGAAGAGGAGAACTAAAAGTTTTTCCAGCCAGTGAGGCCTACATCACTTCCACCTGCTGCTCCTGAAGATGGGCCTTGAGTGCTTTCAGGTGGTGAATTCTAGTCTGGCCGGTAAAGCCTCTGCACACCAAGCAGGCCTTGGTCGTGGTGTGGCCCCAGGCAGAAGACGCAGGCGTTGTGCTTAACCTTCGCCAGTATCTGGTGAACACATGCGCACTTTGTCTTCTTCTCGGAAGAAGAGATGGATGAAGGAAAAGACGACATACAACGACAAAGAAAGACAAAAAGCAAACTTTTCGACCAAGAAAATAGGCAGAGGAAAATGGAGACAGACACTAGTTCTTCCAGAAGCTCACCAAAGAGCCGGTGTCATCGGGTCTGTGGCGGGAAAGAACTGAGGTGGGGCGAGGGACCGTACCTCCCGATATACCATCAGATGACGTCGGGGGGAAGGGGCAGGGCGGTCCCCACTGGAGACTGCTAGCTAGAAGTTTGCCAAGGGGTCCTAGTGCCTGGCAGCATAGTCCTCATGGCAACAGCCTGCTGTAAGAGCTCCCACTCAAAGTAAGAACTTGGGTTTCAGGCACCAGGCCTGGTACTGCCCCTACTGGGACTGCTGCTGCTGAGGAGGCTGTGGCTGAAAGGGCCAGCACTGAAAAGCCTTTTTCTTAGGCTTTTGTTTCTGGTCCTTCTGGGACAATGCCATAGAGTCAAAGGTGGCACTGGACTTCTCAATATGGGTGAGATATCCTTCCGCCCCAGGGCCGAAGAGGTCTATGCCTAAGAAAGGGACATCTGTCAGGTTATGCTGGGTGTTTGCCATGCCAGTGGACAGACGTAGCCATGCCCTGCAATGCATGGAGACAGCCACTGCCCTTGCATGGGCACAAGCGTCGCCCATGTCCAAGCCATCTAAAGCTGGTGTATGGTGAGTGATTGGCCCTGGTCTCCAACCATCTTCACTGGCAACTACTGGGCAGCAGGGAAGAGAGGGAAGGTTTCAAAGACTCCCAAACAGGGAGTGACCAAAGCTGGCCATCATGACCGAGTAACTCGCCTGATAAAGAGACCCAAGCAGCATGAACCTTATTAGTGGTGCAGTCACTCTTTCTGGACCCCTTGGCCGGAGGTTTATCCACATCCCCTTGGCCCCCGATTTCTGGAAGGCCGAATTAGAAAACAACCCTTTGGCCAAAGGGTGGTCCGAGAACCCACAAAAGGCCCAGCAGGGACCGCAAACTTGCAGACCATACAGGTGCAGGGGGCCCAGCAGGTTGCCAGATGCTGCCAAAGCTCCAGGGCTGGTCCCAATATGGCCTCAGCCAAGGGAAGGCAACCCCTGGGAATTCATCCTTGCCCAACATGTCCGTGAAAGGGTACTTGGCCTTCTTCTGGACAGGCTCTAGAGGGACATTCATGGACTCACAAATGAGAGCTCTGAAAGACATTGGCCCATGGTCAGCTCCTTGACCGAGCCCCAACCAAGGATGTGAATCCTAGAGGAGGCCATGGATGACATATCAGACATGTCTGAGTACTCCTCAAAAATAGCCCTGCACTGTTTCTCGATGTGGACCACCCAAGTATCCTCAGACTGGGTGCTCTTCACCGACAACCGGTCCAGCAAGCCAGTGACCAATAGTGTCTTCCCTGTCAGAGCACCCACCTTTAGCTGCAGTGGTGGCAGCTCAGCCCATAGGGGTGGGAAAGCAGTTGTGGGAAGCACTTGTGTTGTGTAGACCAGCGAGGGCATCAATGGCGGCTACCAGGTGACAGAACGCCCAGGGAGTTGAGCCCCACCCTGCCCCGAAACGGCCCCCTGCTGTCAAAGAAGTTCCTCATAGCACTGGCGTCTCTCCTCACCGGAGGCTGAGGAAGTCGAGGAGCATCAACCACAATGCCTCCCAGTCAAGTGGGATCAACAGCAGGATCACCTCAGCCTCTGAATGGTCATGACAGACCACGTCTCACTATATTGAGTAAAACTGGCTTCCAGGGCTTGACCACTGGTGAAAGCTGGTCCTGAAGTGACCCATCAGGGATACCAACTAGGTGAAGTCCTCCTAAGTGAGGACCGGGAGTACTGGGGTCAGGGAGATCAAGTTCTCAATCTCATCAGACAGCTGATTGACAGACTCGAGGAAAATCTCCACTTACTGCTAAACTGGAGCTGAGGTAGACAAGCCTGATGGGGGTACTGAGGAGCTCTCAACCTTCCCCTAGACTGAAGAAGTCTCGACCAAGGTATAGCTTTTTGGGGAGTCGAGGAATTGGGAGGACCTCGATCTCATGACCAGTGCTGGCGGTGCTAGTCTTTCTTGCCGTGGTAGGTAGAGCTCTCACCAAGGTTTGCGGGGGCCATGCACATCCTGCTGGAAACCTTCCGCAAATGATCCTCCAATGCTGACCCCAGCTGGGAGCAGCGCAGAGACCAAGGAGGTACTTACTTCAGCAGCCGCTACTTCTTCTTCAAAGGTCATAAGACTTGACAGCTGCCAAGGCCTGCTTGCGGCCCTTAGGTTGGTCTTCTGAATCCCCCTCCGAAAGTCGGACTCTGATTCTCGAAGGATTTCGGAACCATCAAAGACAAATGCAGCACCCAGCCACGTCATGCTGCTCACCCAGGCAGTACACGCATGTGTCGTGCGGGTCGGTGACAGACATCTTCTGCTGGCACTGCAGACAGTATCTGAGCCTGTTTCCATGTTCCATCGTTGATACCGAAGGGGAGTTGAAGACGCCAAGAAATAATCTGAAACAGTTTCGTGAACTTCGAAAAGAATATTCTCTAATGGCACACTAAATCCTAAGTGAAACGCTGCTTAGGAGATGACCTGTTCTTCCAGCAGAAAGAAATATCTGACGTTACAGGAAGGAGTCAGGGGATTTACCACCTGGATGGTGGCAGGAGCTTAGCTTGAAGATGTCTGACAAATCTGCACTTCCAGTGTAACTACCAGAGTGTGCATAGTGAACTGTATCCACGCCCCTAGAACTGGACTTTAGCAATGCCTTCGACACAGTGCCACACAGAAGTCTGATCAGGAGGTTGACCAACCCAGGATGGGATCCAAAGTGGCAAACTGGGTTAGAAATTGGTTAAAGGATAGGAGACAGAAGGTAGTGGTAAACAGCACTCATTTGAAGGAGCGCAGTGTGACCAGTGGGGTACCACAAGGCTCGGTAGAGGGACCAGTCTTTTTAGTATCTTCACAGGAGACATTACAGAACAACTGGAAGGAAACAATGTGCCATGGCTGTGGGAAGAGCCAGTGGGATGCTGGGGTGCACAGGGAGAGGTATCACCAGCACAGGATAAGAAGTGGTGATGCCACTATACAGATCATTGGTGAGGCCTCAATTGGAGTACTGTATCCAGTTCTGGAGGTGGCATCTCCGTAAGAACATAGAGTGAAGGCAGTTCAAAAAAGGGCAACAAAGCTGGTGCAGGGCCTGCACCAAAAGTCATATGGAGAGAGACTGGGAGACCTCAATATGTATACCTTGGAGGAGAGGAGAGACAGGGGAGATACAACAGAAACCTACAAATATCTAAAAGGCGTAAACAGGGTACTGGAGGGTAGCATCTTCCAGAAGAGAAGATGTTCAGGAATGAGGGGGCATGACATGAGGTTGGAAGGGGGTAGATTAAAGGGTAATGAAAGGAAGTATTTCTTCACAGAAAGGGTGGTGGATGCATGGAACAGACTCCCAGCGGAGGTGGTGAGGGCAAACACAGTGGGGGAATTTAAACATGCATGGGACAGGCATAGGGGAACCGTAGAAACAGGACCGAGGAGGTAAAGCCGGAGATCAAATAGGGTCTACGGCTTTTGCAGTAGGTAGGGAAAATGGGCAGATTGGGTGGGCCTAGCGGTCCTTATCTACCGCCAAATACAGTGTTTCTATGAAAGGTATGCCTATTTGCAGATAACACCAGAATCTGTAATAGAGTGGACACTCAGGAAGGGGTGGAAAAACAGGTCTTGGGGAAACTCAAGGAATGGTCAAAAACATGGCAGTTGGGGTTCAATCCCAGAAACTGCAAAATAATGCAACTAGGGGATAGAAACCCAGGCGAAGGGTATAGGATAGGAGGTACTAACCCTTACTAGACAGGAAAGAGACCTCGAGGTCATCATATTAGCTGATCTCAAGGTGGCAGAGCAGTGTGAAAGCAGGGGTATGGCTAGTGGAATGCTAGGTTGCGCAGGGCGGGGTTATCTCCAGCAGGATGAGGGAGGTGGTGTTGCCATGATATTGCTCACTGGTGTGGCCACAGCCTGAGTATTGTGTTCAGTTTTGGAGATCACACCTTTTTTTTTTTTTTCCCCCCCTCTCAAGTGTCTTCTTTCTCATTTGCAAATTATACTACATAAACACTAGAGGGCTACAACAGCTGTCTTTTCTGTTAAAGAGGAAACGCATTATATTTTCTACTTCCTCTTCTACTCTAGTGGACCTGGGATACCACTCTTTCTGAGGACCATCCCCGGGGTTTTTCTGCCCGTTTCTCAGGCCCGAACCATGCTCATCCACTAAGGCTGCAAGACTTGAACACCTGTCCCCACTCCCATTCTTTACTGGTGGAGCAAGGCCAGAAACAGAAACGAAAGCTACAGATCAATCTTGCCACACAGGATTCAAACCCTGAACCACCTCACTGGCTCAGCTGCAAAGAGTTGCTCCACAGGTACGTTCAGCACCAAAACCGCCTCTCAGCTAACAAAAGGATTTTAAACTTCTGAAACCTGATCGGCGATTTGTCTAGGCGTCTAGTGACTTTTACTACTGGCTGTCATGGCATTTAGATCTACCATGGGAAGTTACAGTTGGTTCCTCGGTGTGTCACTAGCTTTACTAGCGCTCAGCTCAATTCTTCAGAACCCTCATCCCTGCCTAAAGTGGAATGACCCTTGCGCTTCTCCTTGTCCTGCGTTCAACAGCTCCTTTCAGGTAGCCATTCTGGACTATTGGGCTTCTCAGCTGTCTCTGCCGGGGAGTGGGACATCTCCCGAGCTGCCTCTGCAGATTACTCCCCCATCCAGACTCGAGACTTCCTACTCATGGCAAATTCCTGCCAGGACACTAGTGGCTGCAACACTAGGCCAGTATAACACCAGGAGTGGGTACAAGCCTACCCATCAACACCGCCTCCCCTATCACCCAAAAAATAGTGGTTACAAATTACAGTTCGCTGCCTTAGAAAGAATCCTGCTTCTTTTACTATTTTGCTCAGGCAATGTCGCACTCAACCCAGGACCATTAAGACACCCTTGCTTCTCCATCAGACCTGGCAGGTATCAAAGGAATGTCTTTTATGCATCTTAATGCCTATAGTTTGCTGAAAAAGTTCACCCTTATCCAGGCTTGGGTGAGCCACACCCTACCTGACGTCCTAGTGATCACTGAGACCTGGCTTAGGCCAGCCACCCCAGACAATGAAAATCAATATCCCAAATTATTTACTCTTCCGAGCGGACAGGCACTCAAGAGGAGGTGGGGTGGCAATTTATGTAAGGGACAAATACTCAGCCACATGCACAGACGCAACATCCTCCCCCAAAGAATTTGAATGCTTGACCCTAAAGATCGAACTTTCTCCTTCCAGTGCACTCTGTGTAATAGGCTGTTACAGGCCCCCTTCTGCTGGGCCTCATCTCCTGTCTCACCTCAGTTCCATGGAAACCATCATTCTTGGCGACCTGAACTACGATTGGCTATCAAGTGTATCAGCTCCCTTGAAATCCTTTTGACACACTCTAGAGCTGGTGCAACTCATTGGCGAGCCTACTCGCCCAACTAAAAAGAACCTTAACAACAGCTCCCTCTTAGATGTAATTTTGGTTAGCAAGCCACATCTGTTCTCTCATGTCTGAACATTTTTCTCAGACATTAGCGATCATTGTACTGTATAATCACCACCATTAGATCCGTGCACAACCCACAGTTTGTGGCAAAGTTCTCTATCAAGAGGTGCAAACGCAACTTCGATTTGTTTGCATCCGTCCACGACCTGAAACATTCACCGCGATGGCAGGAATTCTTCCTAGTCAAAATGGTTAACAGGGCATATACTATTTTTTACGATATTTTAAGTGAGGCTTTAAATAAGCATGCACCCTTGGTTAAGGTGCGGCTCAGGAGCAGCACCTGCTGTTGGTTCTCACCTGAGCTCAAAGTTTCCCTGTTAGAAAGGGATACTTTATGGAAAAAAGCCCAAAGAAGCAAGAACGACTCAGAGTGGTGTCTTTTTAAGAGAGCATGTAACAAGTGCACCAAGTTGGTCAGAGCAGCCAAGGCCCAAGGCCGCCTACTATTGTTCGGAACAAGCCTCTGCCTCAAGAAATCCTTCAAAGCTCTGGAAAACATTAAAAGACATGTCTGGACACACACCTGGTAATTCCATTCCAGCAGCAAAAATTAAGTCCAGTGGCAGCATTATCTCTAACAGATCGGAGATATTGGAAGCCCTCAATAACCATTTTGCAACGGCAGGGCTAGCATTTGATACTTCCCCTGCCAATGACCTCCGCACAGCTCAGGGCCCACCAACCCACGTGTCTCCCCACCAAGGAGGCCTTCTCCCTCCTGCCTGTCTCTCTAAAAGAGGTGGAAGACCTACTGCTGCAACTGGACACCAGGAAGGGAGCAGGCTCCAACTTCAAAGAGTCATACTATCTGAAATGTGCCTACCATGTGCTTGCAGTGCCAATCACCCACCTATTCAACATGTCACTCTCCCAGGGTAGCCTCCCCCCTCAATGGAAAATAGCCCATGTCATCCCTCTATTAAAAGCAGGTGACCCCTGCAATCTAAATAATTACAGACCGATCTCCCTCCTCCCCATTCTGTCTAAATTACTAGAAAAAATAGTGTGTGGCCAGCTAGGGGTATACTTAGAATCCAGAAGCCTATTAAACTTGATTCAGTCTGGATTCAGAGCAAAGCACAGCACCATAACAGCCCTAGCTAAGGTGACCAATGACTGGCTCCTAGACCTTGACAACAAGAAGCATGTCTGTGCCGTTTTCTTGGATCTTAGTAAGGCATTCGACACAGTCAATCACAGCCTGCTTCTTTCCTCCCTAAGCACCTTAGACCTGGACCATAAATCTATGTGCTGGTTTGAAGACTACCTGGGGAGCGAAAACTGCAGGTTAAAGCTGAAGGTGACCTTTCTCCATTAAAACCTATGCTGAGGGGCGTGCCTCAGGGCTCTATCCTTGGTCCCCTCCTCTTTGCAGTCTACATTAACAACATCAATGACCCCATCAAAAAAGCCAACATCCACTTATTCGCGGATGACACTGTACTGTACTTGAGTCGTCCCACGTCTGAAGCAGTCTGTGAAGACCTCCAAGCTGAATTTATCCTTCTACAATACCAGCTCATAAACAAAAAGCTTTTGCTCAATGCAAAAAAGACAAAAGCCATGCTCTTCTCCCCCTCCTTGCATGCAGCAATTCCTGCTTGGGGGGGGGGGGCTACCCCATAAATTACCACTGTTCTTGGATCCAGAAGCAAATGATTTGATACCTTTTAATGGACCAACATAGATGTAACAACAAGAACTGTTCTTGGAGAAACACTAGAGTATGTAGCTAAATTCAGATATCTAGGCGTTTGGCTCGATCATAAACTTTCCTTCGCCGACCATCTCGAAGAACTACAGAAGAAACTAAGGCAAAGATTAGGATTATACTACAGAATTAACCACCTGCTCACAAAGGAGGCCAAGATTCAACTGGTTCAAGCTACCTTCCTATCTTTAATAGATTACGCGGACCTGCTCTACAGCCACTGCACTGCCTCTGCACTGGCTAAGTTGGACACCCTCTACCACAGAGCTATCAGGTTCATTACTGGCCTTCCACTTTCCACACACCACTGCTCCCTGTACTCATCGCTAGGCTGGACTTCCCTTCACTACAGGAGGAATAGAAACGCTGCCCTATGGGCCTTCAGAGCGGTGACCAACAAGCTCCCCTCCTATATCTCAGATTGTATTCCCCGGAGTGTGTTAGGCACCAACGCTCTGAAGAGCTATTCCCTAATTGCCGTCCAAGTTCCAAGGGTCAACACTCATTTCGACAAAGCTGCTCTAAGCTTCTCTTTACCTACACTGTGGAATGGTTTACAAAGGAACTTAAAGCTGAGCTGCCCTGTTAGCATGAATATCTTCAAGGCGCTCTACGATCACTACATGAAAGCACCTTGCAAATGTTTTCCTCACTGCTAGCTCACTAATTCCACAACTCCCCCTTTCCATCCTGACGTTCGCCATGTTTCTACCCCTGGCTCTCACTCTTTCCCTATTAACTCTCTTCCTGCTGCACCCACCCTTCCCTGTCCGCTCCAGCCTGGCTAAAGTCCCACCCCATCCATAGTAGTGTCCCAATTATCTACCCCTCCTCCGTCATTATCATAATAAACAAGTACACGACAGCCATTGTCACTTTCTGTGGTTTTAGCTCAATTTTTCTCCTAGTCATCGGTAATATATCCCTCCTCCTCTTTGCCTCTCTAACCTGCCACCCCATACACGGCCTCTTTCCCCTATATGTGTAGTTGCCGGCTGCCTCACTCAAAAGATCTCCGCTTATAACCCCTGTATGCCTATGGTTGATTGTACATCTGCTGACTTCTTCAATTGTAAACTAATGCTTTTTTTTTAATTTCAACCTCGTACTGTACTGTATACACTGTATATACTTTTTCTTCCTTGTATATTATTGTTTTTTGTATACCTGCTTCTGTACTGTACTTTGATGTATTCGTGACCAGGTCCACCTTGCAAATGAGCCTTGCTTAATGGTGCCCGCCTGGATAAATAAAGATTTTGATTGATTAACTGAAAAAGGTACACAAGGTAGAGGCAGGCCAGAGGAGTGCAACTAAAATAGTGCATGGTTTGCATGAGAAGCCCTATGAGGACACATCGAGGGATCTCAACACGTACATCCTGGAAGACAGGAGACATGAGAGACCTACGAGTACCTCAAAGGAGTGAACAGGGTACAAGTGGGGAGTCTCTTTCAAAAGAAAACTAGCACCAGGATCGGGGGCATGCAATGAAGCTGGGGGGGATGGAATTCAAGAGTGATGTGGGGAAATTTATCTTTACTGAAAGGGTAGTGGACACCTGCAATACACTGCCAGCAGAAGTAAGGGGGGCTAGAACAGTGAGGGGCTTCAAGCATGCATGGGATAGACATAGTGGTATATTAGATAGGAGACAGGGAGGTAATAGGGTCAATGGAGATCATATGCGAAGACAGTATAGATCGGGAACATCTGGGCAGACTAGATAAGCCAAACAATCCTTTTCTGCATCAAACACTATGTTTCTATGACTGCCTCCACCTGCTTATCTGGCTGCTTGCAATATGTGGTCCTGTTCCTCTTAATACCCAGTCACAATCAACACTGTGCGTGCTGACTCAGTGTTTCCTATTGGGCGGTGATTCAGTAAGTTTTTCAAATGAAAACCAGTTCTGATAAAGAAAAAATGTCCGGAAGAGAGGTAGCCTAAAAGCCTTTCGCTGCTTCTCCTTCCACACCTCAGGTAGCCAAGTCAGTCTTGTGTTACAAACTCTGGAAGAATTTTTTAAATGTTCCAGTCTGGCACATAACGTTCCATTTTCCTTAAAAAGGCTCACTGTAGCTAGTAAAGTCTTGTCTGACACTTTCTGCGAGTCATTTGCTGTTGATTGTGTCTCTTAACTCTAGATGCTTCTATTTTATTGTTTTTATCTATATTTCAATGTATTTATTTTGCTGTTCTTTGAATCTCTGAATCTATATCTGCTTTTCTTTTTATTCCTGTGAGGTGCTCTGAGCCGCTTGAAAGGGCGCCACATATAAATAAAATTTGCCTTGCCCTCTCTAGTTTGGTTTCCTGCAACGTAGTTCAAGCATTAAATGCTTCAGTTTTTTGATCACCATCAGGACTGCAACCACTGAAGACTCAGTACCTAGCACTGGGCATTTAAGGTGCGTCACTGTCCCTCGTTTCTTCCCACTCCCCTTGAAATGCTGGTGTAGCAAGCAACCCACCATCATGTCAGAGCAGGAGTCAAAGGGTTAGGTATGAATTCCTGACACTTGCTTGCCCGACACAGCATTGCCAAACTCCTAAATCCCTGCATCATTAACACTGACAGGGACAAAAAGCTGAATTACGAAATCCTGACAAACCAGCTTTGATGCACTGCAAACTGAAAGTTTTTGAGATTCTGCTTTTGTCTGCAAAATCTAACTATTTAAATCTTTCTTTGGTCTGGAAGATAAAACTATTTAGATCATTCTTCGGTTAACTTTTTAAAATCCTGCTTCGGTCTGGGGAACGGCTTCGGGCTGTGCGCCACCTTCGTTCCTGCAGGGGCTGTCTGGGATCGTGCTTCCGTCTTGGAAACAAGTACAACTTCAACCAGATTTGGTCTGCAAATTACAAGCAATATAAAATCTGGCTTAATTGGTGTGCTGTGTCTAATTAGCATTTGCTTTCTACCTCAGCAGTTTGTTTTACAAAGAGCTGCAAATAGTACAGTTAATGTAAGAACTTACCGTAACAGTAGATCTTTGAGAGGAGCTCTTGAAGCAGGCTATTACAATTAGGACTAACGTCGCAGACATTAGGACCCACGGAAAAGTTCTCAGCCAGCAGTACCAGCAGGCCCCCAATGTCGGCCATGGTATAAAAGCAGGCAGACCAGCTCCACCCCAGTTCCCCCACCAAGACCTGCGAAGGGCCCTGACAAGAGAAGGAGGCAAAGCCTGAAGATGACGATCTGTACACCTCATTCGGGGGATGGAGGGCGGAAAAGCAACGCCTACTGCAAGAGTTCCTCTCAAAGATCTACTGTTATGGTAAGTTCTTACGTAACTGTACTACCTTACTCCGAGTGGGAGCACTTGCAGCAGGCTATTACAATTATGACTGAATCCCAAGCAGTCCCGCACCAAGGAGGTGCCGAATCCCAGGAGGCGGAAGATAATAAGCTGGAAACAGCAAGTTAAGACAAGAGTCCCTGAAGGACTGCCAGGCCAAAGCAGGCACGGCATCTGGATGCAATGTCCAAGCTGTAGTGCTTCACGAAAGTGTGCACCAAGTTCCAGGTAGCGGCCGCACATACGTCCCTAATGGAGACATTCTGCAGAGTGGCAAAAGCAGCAGAAACTCCTCTAGTGGAGTGACCCCTAACCGGTCCCAGAAGGGGTTTATTGTGCTTCTCATAGCAAAATGTAATGCAGTGGACATGCCATTTGGAGATGGTCTGCTTGGACACCAGTTTACCCAAGTGTTGTGGCGCAAATGCCACAAAGAGTTGCTCCGATTTACTTTGAGTAGCCATACGCTTAAGGTCCTCAGCGCCCTGTGGACATCCAGAGTGTGAAGGAGAGCTTCTCCTCTACTACAGGGAGAAGAGAAATAAACCAGAAGGTCAACTGACTGGTTGAGGGTCAACTCCGAGACCACTTTAGGGAGGAACTAAGGACTCGTTCTGAGGGAAACCCTTTCCCTATGAAAAATTAAATACGGCTCTTTACACATCAGAGCCTGGAGCTCGGAAAGTCTTCGAGCAAAAGTAACGGCAACTAAAAAACAAACCTTCCAGGAAAGGTAACGCAGCTCACAATCAGCTGCAGGTTCAAACGGAAAAAGAGTAAGCTCCTCCAACACAAATAGGAAATCCCAGGGTGGGCTAGGATCCCAAATGGGAGGTCTCATGTGTACAATCCCCCGTAAAAAGGTGTGGGCCACATCCAATTGGGCTAAAGTTCTGTCTCCCAACAGGGTGTAATGAGCAGAAATGTCCCACATGAGCAACTTTATGGAGGAGTAGCTCAAGCCATGTTGGTATAAGGAGAAGAGATACTGCAATGCTGAGTTCACCGGACAGGTAAGGGGGGTCCAGATGGTGAGACGATGCCCATAAGCAGAAACGCTTCCACTTCATGGCATAAGTGGAGCGAGTAGAGGGCTTCCTCGCTGAAATGAGTACGTCCACCACTTCTTGGGATACCCCATACCTGGACTTTGCTACATCCGAAGGAGCCAAGCATGAAGGTGCAAAGACCAGAGATTGGGATGGACCAGCAAGTCCTGAGCCTGGGAGAGCAACTGCAAGCATATTGGCAGTGGGATTGGAGGCTCTGTGGACAACAACGGAAGTAGTGGGAACCAAATCTGTCGAGGCCATAGAGTGGCAATTAGAATCATCTGAGCCCCTTCAGCCTGTAACTTCCAAGATAACTCTCTGGATGAGAGGAAAGGGAGGGAAGGCGTAAAGAAACCTCCCTGCCCAACAAAGGGACAACGCGTCTGGCCAGAAAACACCAGGCGTGTGCTCTCATGAGCAGAAAAAGTACAGTTACGTAAGAACTTACCGTAACAGTAGATCTTCGAGAAAAGCTCTTGCAGCAGGTTACACCATTAGGACTGAAGCCGGCAGGCGCCAGGACCCCATGGAAATTTTCTAGCTATCAGTCTTCAGTGGGGACCGCCTCCGACGTCGGTCCCGCCCCCGATGTCAGGCGTAGTACATAAGAAGTCGGTCCCCCCACAATCCTCAGTTCTCCCGCCAGAGACTCCCGGCCGTTGGATGACATCAGAAGAGAAGACCAAGGATCCGCCACCAGATGGCAAAGACAAGTAAACAGGAATGACCCATCCCTTAAGATGGGTGCATGACTACGACCTACCTCCAAAAGGGGGGTGGTGGGTGGAAGGTACCTGCTGCAAGAGCTGTTCTCGAAGATCTACTGTTACGGTAAGTTCTTACGTAACTGTACTATCTTACTTCGAGATACAGCTCTTACAGCAGGTTACACCATTAGGACTGATTTCCAAGCAGTAGTGGCAACCATGCACCACTGGGAGGAGGAAAGGCAGAGATCTCGATATTACTCGAGCCTAGGACAGAAGTCCCTGAAGGACGGCTAGACTGAACCCTGCTCTTCGCCTCGATGCGATATCCAGACTGTAATGTCTGATAAAGGTATGCACAGAGCTCCAAGTAGCTGCAGCGCAAATAGCTGAGGTGGAGACATTCTTTAACGCCGCAAAAGTAGTAGCCACCCCTCTTGTGGAATGACCCTTGACCGCACCCGGTAAGGGTTTATTGCGCTTGTCATAACAGAAAGTGATGCACTGGATGAGCCACCTCGAGAGTGACTGGAGACAGGAACTCCTTTCATCCTGAGAGCAAAGGAGACGAAAAGTTGGTCCGCCTTTCCAAACTGTTTGGTTCTGGTCAGATAGTATCTGAGGCACCGATGCACATCGAGGGTGTGCAGAAGGGCTTCTCCTCGATTAGTGTACCTTAGGAAATACACTGGTAAATCAATATCCTGGTTAAGGGTGAGGGCTGAATCCACCTTAGGCAAAAACTTTGGGTTTGTTCTCAGGGATACCTTGTCCTGATGGAAAACCAAGTAAGGTTCTCTACACATAAGAGCATGCAATTCCGAGATCCTGCTCGCCGAAATAACAGCAACTAAAAAGAACGTTTTCCAAGAGAGAAAACGTAGCTCGCAATCCGCGGCTGGTTCAAAAGGTGGCAGCGTAAGCTGCTCCAGGACGAAGGGTAAGTCCCAAAGAGGAATTGGATCCTTGATGGGTGGCCTGAGGTGGAGGACTCCCCTTAAAAAGGCACCAGTAGTGTCCAGCTGGGCCAGCGTCCGATGGCCTACTAGGGCATGGTAAGCAGAAATTGCACAAAGGTGCACTTTAATCGAGGCGTAAGCCAGTCCAGAATGGAAAAGGGAAAGCAGGTAGTCCAAAACCAGCTTTTCGGGACAGTCTAATGGCGAAAAACTGCGCGCTTGAGCCCACAAACAGAATCTGCGCCATTTCATGGCGTATGTTGCGTGGGTTGCCAGTTTTCTGGCGGCAGAGAGTACATCTACCACTTCTTGAACCCCGTACCGCATTATGGCTATGTCTCTAGGAGCCAAGCGTGCAGGTTCAATGAACGTTTAAGTCTGGGTGGACCAATGAACCCACCTCCTGAGACAATAGATGGGAGCTGACTGGCAAAGGAACTGGAGGTTCCCGGGATAGCTGGTGCAGAAGAGGGAACCAAAATGGTCTGGGCCAGAAAGGCGCAATCAAAATGAGCGTCGCCTGCTCCCTGCGAAGTTTTAAAAGAACTCTCTGAATCAATGGGAAAGGAGGGAAGGCATAGAGGAATCTGCCCGTCCAGGAGAGGGACAATGCGTCACGCCAGAAAGCACCAGGCCCTGGATCTAGTGAGCAAAAATTGGGCAGTTTTGCGTTGGATGGGGACGCGAAAAGGTCTAACTCTGGAGTGCCCCATCTGTGAAACAGATCCTTTGCCACCACCTGTAGAAGTTCCCACTCATGGACTCTGGCCTGAGAGCGACTCAGACTGTCTGCGATGGTGTTCTCCACTCCCGGACAGTGTACTGTAATTAGGTTTGCACCGTGTTGCAATATCCACTCCCACACTCTCATGGCCTCCCTGCAAAGCGGGTAGGAGTGAGTGCCTCCTTGTTTGTTGAGGTAATACATCACCGCGGTATTGTCTATGTGCAACAGGAGTGTACCCGGTGGGATCTCCGACTGGAAGGCTTGCAGAGCGTAAAGGACTGCCCTCATTTCCAAAATGCTGATGTGGAGATGAGACTCCTGGGCTGTCCAAAGGCCCTGACACCGAACACCGTCCAGGTGTGCTCCCCACCCGAGCCCTGAGGCGTCTGTGGAGTGTCACAGTCAGAGACGGCGCTAATAAGGGAACCCCCGCAGAGAGGTTCCACGGGTCTAGCCACCATTGCCAATCCTGAATCACGGCATTCGTGATTCGAATTGGCTGCTGCAGATAGTCTTGCCTATGGTCCCACTGCACCCTTAGCATCCACTGGGTTACCCGCATGTGGAGACGTGCCAGCGGGACTGTTGCAATGGCAGCAGCCATGTGTCTGAGCAGGCGAAGGACCGATCTGGAAGGGACGGTCCTCTTCACCGACAGGTCCCTGATGAAGGATCTGATGTGTTCTGCTCTGTCCGAGGGAAGAAAAGCTTTCCCTCTGACGGTGTCCAGAACTGCTCCTATAAACTGCAGTTTCTGGGACGGCACCAGGAGTGACTTCTCGTAGTTGATGAGAATACCCAGTGATTGAAAAAGGGACTGGGTGCAGTGAATGGCCGTCATCAGTGCCTCCCTGGAGGGTGCCATGAGAAGCCAGTCGTCCAGGTATGGGAAAGTACAGTTACGTAAGAACTTACGTAACAGTAGATCTTCGAGAACAGCTCTTGCAGCAGGTTACACCATTTGGACTGAAGCCGGCAGGCGTCAGAACCCCACGGAAAAATTCTAGCTAGCTATCTTCAGCGGGGACCACCCCCGACGTCGGTCCCGCCTCCGACGTAGTATAAAAGGGGCGGTCCCACGATTGCCCAGTTCTCCGGCCGAGACTTCCGCCGCAGGCTGACATCGAAATGGGAGACCGAGGATCCACCGTCAGAAGTCAAAAGGGAAAAATCCCTGTTAGCAAAGGCCTAAGCCATGCCTCCTCCAAGGGGGAAGGTGGGCGGGAAGGTACCTGCTGCAAGAGCTGTTCTCGAAGATCTACTGTTACGGTAAGTTCTTACGTAACTGTACTATCTTACTTTGAGAGACAGCTCTTGCAGCAGGTTACACCATTAGGACTGATTCCCAAGCAGTAACGCTGCAAACATTCTGGGAGGAGGAAACTAGAAATTACATTCCAGGTCCTGAATCTAGGACAGGAGACCCTGTAGCACAGCCAGACCGAACCCGGCTCTTGCGATGAGCGATGTCCAGGCTATAATGCCTGATAAATGTATGTACAGAGCTCCAAGTGGCTGCAGCACATATGGCAGAGGTGGAGACGTTTCGAAGTGCTGCAAAGGAGGTGGCCACACCCCTAGTGGAATGACCCCGGACTGATCCCGGGAGGGGCTTTTGTTTGATATCATAACAGTATGAGATGCACTGGACAAGCCAGTGAGACAGGGACTGTTTGGATACTGGTTGCCCATCATCCTTTCAGAAAAGGAAACGAAAAGTTGCTCAGACTACGAGCTGTTTAGTTCTGTTGAGGTAATACCTCAAGCTGCGGTGAACATCCAGGGTGTGGAGCAGTGCCTCTCCTCTATTAGAGTAATTTGGGAAGTAGACCGGCAGGTCAATATCCTGATTGAGAGTGAGTGCAGAAACCACCTTAGGCAAAAATTTAGGATTCGTCCTCAGGGATACTCTGTCCCGGCGGAAAATTAAATAAGGCTCTTTGCACATGAGAGCGTGAAGCTCAGAAACTCTTCTTGCTGATGTGACAGCAACCAAAAACAGCGTTTTCCACGACAGAAAACGCAGCTTGCAATCCGCGGCAGGTTCGAAGGGGGGAAGCGTGAGTTGTTCTAGGACAAAGAGCAAAAATTCCCGAAAGGCATCTAATTGTGCCACTGGTGCGCTGTCCCACCGGAAGGAGGTAGGCTGAAATGGCACAGAGGTGCACCTTGATAGAGGAGTAGGCGAGACCCGAACGGAAAAGGGAGAGCAGGTAGTCTAACACCGCTCACGGGCAACCTAAAGGGGAAAGGTCGCGTGCTTGCGACCATAAACAAAAACGGCGCCATTTCATGGCGTACGTCGCATGCGTTGCCGGCTTTCTGGCTGCAGAAAGAACTTCCGCAACCTCTTGTGAGACCCCGTGACGCAAGATGGCTATGTCTCTAGGAGCCATGCATGCAGGTTCAATGAGTGTAAGTCCGGGTGGTCCAGTGAACCTTCCTCCTGAGACAAGAGATGGGAGCTGAACGGCAACGGGAGCGGAGGTTCCCGGGATAGTTGAATCAGTAAAGGGAACCAGATCTGTCTGGGCCAGAAGGGGGCCACAAGGATCATGGTTGCTTGCTCCCTGCGCAGTTTGAGAAGAACTCTCTGGATCAACGGGAAGGGAGGGAAAGCGTAGAGGAATCTGTCCGCCCAGGAGAGGGACAATGCGTCTTGCCAGAAAACACCAGGCCCTGGATCTAGCGAGCAAAAATTGGGCAGTTTTGCGTTGGATGGGGAAGCGAACAAGTCCAACTCTGGAGTTCCCCATCGAAGAAACAGATCCTCTGCTACCTCTTGAAGAAGTTCCCACTCATGGACTCTGGCCTGGGAGCGACTCAGGCCGTCTGCAATAGTGTTGTCCACCCCGGGAACATGTACTGTGATCAGATTTGCGCTGTGTCGGATTACCCAATCCCACACCCTCATGGCCTCCCTGCAAAGGGGGTAAGAGTGTGCGCTTCCTTGTTTGTTGAGGTAATACATCACCGCCGTGTTGTCTGTCTGAAGCAGGAGAGTACTCGGAGGGATTTCTGACTGAAAGACCTGCAGGGCATAAAGGACCGCCCTCATCTCTAGGACATTGATATGGAGATAAGCCTCCAGAGAGGTCCACGTACCCTGGGAATTCACCCCGTCCAGGTGTGCTCCCCACCCTAGACCTGAGGTGTCCGTGGTTAGGATTACCTCCGGGGACGGCGCTATAAACGGGACGCCCGTGGAGAGTGACCCTGGGTCTAGTCACCACTGCCAGTCTTGAATCACGGTGTTCGTGATTCTGACCGGATGCTGCATGTGGTCTTGCCTTTGATCCCATTGCACTTTGAGCATCCACTGAGTTACCCGCATGTGGAGCCTTGCGAAAGGGATGGTAGGAATGGCCACAGCCATGTGTCCGAGCAAGCGAAGGACCGACCTGGCAGGGACGGTCTTGTTCGACGAAAACTCCCTGATGAGGGATCTGATGCGCTCCGCTCTGTCGTCTGGAAGAAATGCTCTTCCCTGAACGGTGTCCAGTACTGCGCCTATAAATTGCAGCTTCTGCGATGGTACCAGGAGAGACTTCTCGTGGTTGATTAGGATGCCCAGAGATTGGAACAGGTCCTGGGTGCTCTGGATCGCTCGTAACAACGCCTCTCTGGAGGTGGCCATGAGAAGCCAATCGTCCAGGTACGGGAACACATAATGGCCCTGTCTCCTTAGAGACGCTGCCACGACTGCCATGCATTTGGTAAAGACCCTGGTGCGGATGACAGTCCGAATGGAAGGGCTCGAACTGAAGGTGGTGGTCGAGAAACCTCAAGCGCAGGAACCTCTTGTCGCCTGAGCTATAGGGATGTGCAGGTATCGTCCTGCATGTCTAGAGGCGCTAAGAAGGCGTCTTGCTTCAGCATGGGAATGAGACCCGGAAGAGTCACCATGCGGAATCTCTTGTAGGCGACCGACACGCTGAGGTCGCTGAGGTCCAGAATCGGACGGAGGTCCCCTTTTTTCTTTGGAACCAGGAAGAAGTGGGAATAGTATCCTTGTCCTCTCTGGTTCTCCGGGACGTACTCTATTGCTCCCTTTTGCAAGAGCGCGAGTATTTCTTGCCAGATCAGTGACTTGTGCTGACCCGGGCACCGGGAGAGCAAAGGAGGCCTCGAGGGTGGCTTTTCTGCGAATTCTATAAAGTGGCCTTTTCGACCAACTGAAGAACCCACCTGTCGGTGGTTATAGCCTGCCATCCCGGCAGGAAGTTTGCAATCGCGACCCCCGACCATGATTTCCCGTTGATCCTGACGGGGCGGAAAGGAGTCAGGCTGTGGCGGCTGAGGTCCCGCTGGCTGGACCAGCTTGGAAGAGCGCTGGCTCGGCCTGCAGGTTGTTTTCCAGGCTCTGTGAGCCGAACCTTCTGTTGTGGGCGGGCGGACTGTTGCCTCTGTGTCCGTCCACGAATCGGCTTTGGTTCCTCTGAAAGGAACTAAGCTTGGGTCGATACATGGCCTGAACCGACCTCACCGCCTTCGGCCTCTTGAGTTTGGTAATAATTTCTTCTGAGGGCTTACCAGACAAGACTTCTCCCTCGAATGGGGCGTCCATGATATTCTTCTGACGAGAGCAAAGCCGAGATGCAAACCAAGAGTGTCTCCGGATGCATATGCCCTGAAGCTGCTGTTAGGTCCCGGCGGTCACTCTGTTTCGTAGACTGGTTCCCGTCCCGAGCAATGCGAAGAAGCTGAAGCATCTCCTCCTTCTGCTCACCTTCCGCAGTTTCTCAGCCGCATCCAGACCCTGTTCCCACAAGGCATTTTGGAACTGCACCATGTGGGTTAAGTAATTCAGGGATCTGATGGCGCAGGTAGCGGAAGCATACGTGCGCCTACCCATAGCGTCCAGCTGTTTGGACTCTGGGTCCGGTGGCAGGGTGCTCAGAGTTGCGGTCTCTGGGACCGGTCATGTGAGGCTGTTATGACCAGAGTCTCAGCCTGAGGATGCTGAGTCAAGTACTGGTCTTCCCTGGGAGCCTTGTACAAGTGATCAGCTTTCTTCGGCATCGCCGGGAGCGAATGTGGACGCTTCCACGCTGCCTTGGTGACGTCCACGAAAGTGTCTACCAAGGGTGGCACCACCACAGGCTTGGGGTCCTTCTGCCGAAGATACTTTGCAAGGCGTAGCCTTTCGGGGTCTAGCTCTTCCGCATCCCATCCCATGTTCTCTTGGATGTGTCTCATAATACCCGAGAACGAAGGGTCATCCGGAGGAGACTTTGGCATCTCGCATGGATCCGGAGAAGGGATGGAGAGGGGAGATGGGGATCTGGATGTTGAGAACTCTGATCCAGTGTCCTCCATCGAAGGCAATCGTCAGCGTTTTCTAGGTCTCTTAGGGCTGGGTGACCTGGAAGAGGATTTGGACGGAGGTCTCCGTTTGTCTGATCTCCCCCTTGGAGGTGTTCTGTGCTCCCAGGGAGGAGGTAGTCGGCCTGCCGACCCCGATGGAGAGGGGGGAGCAGGAACCGGAGGAGTAATCGGTGGAGGAGGAAGAGGAGGTGGAGTGGGAACCATGTCCTTCTTTATGGTGTCCCACCAGTAAGTGAACAGCTCCTTCACTTCTACCATGGAAAGGCCCAACGACGGCCCGGGCGCCGGTGGACGGTCGTCGGGTCCTGGCGTCGGCTCCACAGGGGGCTCAGGTAATGGCGAGGGTTCCCTGGGCATCTCGACAGGACCAGGGGTTGCCCGTCTGGTCCTCGGGCTGAGTCAACTTCTCCTCGGTGATGGTCTCCTGACCGACGTCGGTCGGAGGCGTCGGGGTCCTCTTCTCAATAGGAGCGGCGCGGTCCCCTACCGCGTCCGATGATCGTTAGCCTGGCGGCGGCGGTCGTCCTGGCCGACAGCGGCTCCGAGGATCTGTGGTGAGAGGACGACGAGGGGCGCACCGGCGTCGGGTCCTGCGGCCTCTTCAGAGAGGTAGGCTCCATAGTCTTGCGAGGAGGCAAGGAAGCCTACCTGATGTTGGTTTCAGAAAGGCGGGAACCAGACTTACGGTGATGGTGGCGATCCCCAGACTTGACCAGGGCCTTGGAGGACAAGGAAGGTCTGGCAGTCTTGGCCTGAGAAGAGGATGAAGACTTCTTGATCGCAGCAGGGGGAGGCTGAGAGCTGGCCCGGGAAGGGGAGCGGTCGGACCTGGAACAAGAGCTGCGCGAGTCTGAGGCCCTAGACGGGGACCTGGAAGGGGCCTTCTCCCTATGTTTCTCAGCGTGCTTGTGGGCCTTCTGCGAAGAGTCCCCCTTGGAAGACATGGTCTTGAGTTTTTCTTCCAGCAAAAATGCCTGAAGGGCCTTCTGGCGACGGATCCGGGTTCTGCTATTAAACCCCTGGCAAAAGGAGCAGGACCGGGTGTCATGGTCTGGGCCTAGGCACCGGACGCAGGCCGAGTGAGGGTCCTTGAAGGGGATCTGCTTCCCATAAGCACACTTCGAGTGACGGACGGAGTCGGAGAGGACATCAGCGAAAACTTGATTGTAGAGAATGAATTTCCAGTAGGAAAAAACTTAACCACATCGCACGCCAGAGACTGAACCGGCGGTCGAGACATGCAAGTCGACGGCGGGAAAGAACTGGGGAATCAGGCGGGACCGACCCCTTTTGTACTACGTCTGACGTCGGAGGCGGGACCAACGTCAGGGGCAGTCCCCACTGAAGAAAGCTAGCTAGAATTTTTCCGTGGGGTCCTGACGCCTGCCGGCTTCAGTCCAAATGGTGTAACCTGCTGCAAGAGCTGTGTCTCGAAGTAAGATCACGTAGTGGCCTTGTCTTCTCAGAGACGCCACTACGATCGCCATGCACTTCGTAAAAACGTGAGGTGCTGACAGCCCGAAGGGACAAGCTCGGAACTGATAATGGCGGCTCTGAAACTCGAAGCGCAGGAACCTCCGGTGTGCTTGAGCAATGGGAATGTGCAGGTAGGCGTCCTGCATGTCCAAAGACGCAGAAAAGCATCTAGCTTCAGCATGGGAATTAGGACCGGAAGGGTCACCATGCGGAAGCGTTTGTAAACGACCGACAGGTTGAGGTCCGGTATTCGACGGAGGTCCCCTGTTTTCTTTGGAACCAGGAAGAAGTGAGAATAGTACCCTAGTCCTCGCTGGTTCTCCGGAACATGCTCTAAGGCTTCTTTTTCCAGAAGCGCGAGCACCTCCTGCTGTATGAGCAGGGCATGCTGACCCGAATATCAGGAAAGCAGGGGAGGTCTTGTGGATGGACTGTCTACAAATTCTATATAGTGGCCTTTTTTGACCAATTGCAGAAACCACCCGTCGGTGGTGATCGACTGCCATCCTGGCAAGGGGCATGCGATGTGACCCCCGACTTTCTGTTCCCGTTGATCCGGGGGGGGGGATGGGAAGGAGTCGTGCTGTGGCAGCGTTCGATCAGGCAGGCTGTGCCGACTTTCCAAATTGTTAGCCTCTGCCTGGGGATGACTTGGCCTGGGCTTTGAGGGTGAAAGTGACCCTCTGCTGTTGGCCGGAACGTGGCTGTTGTCTTTGTAGCCGGCCATGAAAATGGCTCTGGTGCCTACAAAAGGAACTGGGCCGAGACCTGTACATGGCCTGTACAGATCTGACTGCCTTCCCTGAGTCCTGAAGTTTGGTGATCACCTTTTCGAAGGCTTCACCAAATAGGACCTCGCCGTTGTAAGGGACGTCTAAGATGTTGTTCTGGATGTCTGGGGTAAAACCGGAGACATGGAGCCAAGAGTGTCTCCGGAGACACACGCCTGAGGCTGCAGCTCTGGCTGAAGAGTCCGCAGAATCATATGCGGCTCTGAGCATCTGGGTCCCCACATCCGAACCCGTGCGGAGGAGGTTCAAGAGCTCCTCCTTTTGGTCGCCATCGGGCATCTTCTCAACCAGGTCCTGTCCCTGTTCCCACAGTGCATTCTGGAATTGAACCATGTGAGTGAGGTAATTCAGTGACCTGATGGGCAAATCGCTAGCCACGTCTGTCACCTACCCAGGACATCAATTGCTTAGATTCCTGGTCGATGGCTGTTGCTCAAATGCTGAAGTCTTTGCATCGGTCATGAAGCAGTGATGACCAGAGTCAGCCAGAGGATGGCTCCATGAATACTGGTCCTCTAGGGGCTTGTATGGGCGGTCAGCCTTCTTCGGCACTGCTGGAGTGGAATCACCGGACGCTTCCAGGCAGCCCTGGTGATGTCCCCAAGGTATCCACCAAGAGGCGGCACTACCACAGGCTTTGGGTCTTTCTGTCGAAGGGCAGTGGGCAAGGCGTTGTCTCTCGGTCGAGCTCTTCAGCATCCCACCCCATATTCTCCTGGATGTGCCTCATGATCTCCGCGAAAGAGGGATCATCCGGAGGAGACCTAGGTAGGTCGTGTGGGTCCGGAGAGGGAATGCTGATGGGAGAAGGAGATCTGGAGCACCCTGAGGTGTCAGATCTGGAATCCTCCCCAGACGGAGTGTACCGGCGACGTCTGGGTCTCTTAGGACTGGGTGACTCTGAGGTGGATCTGGAAGGAGGTCTTCTCCTGTCTTAGGATCTGCCCCGAGGAGGTGGTGTTTGCTCCTTGGGGGTTGGCGACCGTCCTACAGGCCCCTTGGGCGGAGGAGGGGGCGGAGGCGGTGAAGGAGTAGGAGGAGGAGGACGTGTGGCGACCACATCTTTTCTGATGGTGTCCCACCAGAAGGTAAAGAGCTCCTTTACCACTGCCAAGTTCATGCCCGACAATGGGCCCGGCGCCGGTGGCCTGTCGCCGGGGTCTGGGGTCTGGCGTCGGCTCCCCAGGGGTCTCCCGCTCCGGGGAAGGTTCCCGTGGGAGCCCGGTGTCGCCCGCCTGGTCCTCGGGCTGTGTGGTATCCTCCTCCGATGAGTCCTTCCAACCGGTGACGGTGGTGCAGTCCTCCTCTCTGGGGTAGCAGACGTCAGTACCCTGGCCGATGCCCTCAGAGGCGAACGCCTGGCCGGCGACGGGTGTTTCGGTGTCGCCGGCCCCTGGGAGCGCCAGTGATGCTTGGCCGACGTCAGGTGGGCCGACTTCGGGTCCAGCGTCCGTTTGAGGGACGTCAGGTCCTTGGTCTTGCGAGGAACCGGGTCCGATCCATGCGGAGCCTGGGAAACCGACCTGGCATCAGAGTCCCGCCGGTGGGAAGATGATTTGTGGTGCTCCCCAGACTTCCACGAAGCCTTAGATGGAGTGGAAGATGCCGACAGCCTGGAAGTCTTCAGGGGCTGCAGAGAAGAGGAGCCGCTGGAGGATCTGACCTGAACCGGGAGGTTGCATTGAGCCCTGGAGGAGAGCGGTCTGATCGACGAGCGAACCCGGGAGTCGAGGCCCTCGGGACCTGGCGCTTTCCTTCTCCCGGTGCTTGTGGATTTTACCTGACGACTCCCCCCTGGAGGAAGGTTCCTTGTCCATAGTTTTCAGTTTCTCCTCTAAGAGAAACGCTGGAAGGGCCTTCTGGCGGCAGATCCTGGTGCGACTGTTGAAGCCTGGCAGAAGGAGCAGGCCTTGGTGTCGTGTTCCGGGCCTAGGCAGCGCACACAAGCCAAATGTGGATCCTTGAAGGGGATCTGTTTGCCGCATGCACACTTTGATTGGTGACCCTCCAGAGAAATATTTGGAGAGGACATCAGTTGAATCCAGAGTTGTGAAGGAAGACGAAAACGTTGTAGCTGTAAAGGTCGCCGCACGCTAGAAAAAGGACCGAGAGGCCGATACTTGCGATGTCGACGGCGGGAAAAGAACTGAGGATTGTGTGAGGACCGCCTCCTTATGTACTACGCCTGACGTCGGGAGCGGGACCGACGTCGGAGGCGGTCCCCGCTGAAGACTGCTAGCTAGAAAATTTCCGTGGGGTCCTGGCACCTGCCAGCTTCAGTCCTAATGGTGTAACCTACTGCAAGAGCTGTATCTCGAAGTAAGATCTGGCAGTCTGTCGTTGCGTGGTGACACAAAGAGGTCCAGCTTTGGACGACCCCATGTGTCGAAGAGCTGGTCCGCTACTGATTGTAGTAGCTCCCACTCATGCACCTTGGACTGAGACTTGTTTAGGCTGTCTGCCAAGTCATTTAGGATGCCTGGAACGTGCACCGCGGACAGAGAGACGTGCCGCTCCAGTACCAGACTCTCATCGCCTCCCTGCACAGGGGGTAAGTGTGAGCATCCCCTTGCTTGTTGATATAGAAGACGACCACCATGTTGTCCGTCTGAACAAGAAGAGAGCCTGGCACGAGGTCCTCTTGGAAGGCATGTATCGCATTGAGGACCGCTCGCATCTCCAAGACATTGATGTGGACTTTGCGCTCCATGGGGGTCCAGATACCCTGTGTTTGTTGGGCCCCCAGGTGTACCCCCCAACCCAAATCCGAGGCATCCGTTGTAAGAGTCTGATTCGGGGGCTCCAAATGGAAAGGGACCCCTTTTTCCAAATTTATCAGGTCCAACCACCAAAGAAGCGCCCTCTTTACTGGCTCTGTGACTGACCATGTGGTCTAGGTCATCTGAGCACTGATGCCACTGCACCCTGAGCATCCACTGTGGGATTCTCATGTGGAGGCGGGCCAAAGAAGTGATGGGAATGGCCACTGCCATGTGCCCAAGAAGTCTGAGGAAGGTCCTGGCCAGGACCTGAGTGGTTATTAGAACTGTTTCGGCAATCTCTCGAAAGCGATCGCCCCGCTCTGGGGGTAGAAAAGCCATGCCCTGGACCGAATCCAGGACCGCTCCTATGAAGACGATCCTTTGACTGGGTTCTGGGGAAGACTTTGGAAGGTTCAGGGTGATCCCCAGATCTCGGAATAGAATATAGGTGTCTCTGAGAGCTTGAAGAAGGCAGGACCTGGACGAGGCTGCAAGCAGCCAATTGTCCAGATAAGGGAAGACATAATGTCCCTTGCGCCTTACAGCCGCAGCCACTACTGCCAAGCATTTTGTGAAGACTTGAGGAGCGGAGGAGAGGCCGAATGGGAGAACCCGGAACTAATAATGCTCCCCCTGGAAGTGGAACCTCAGGTACGTCCTGTGAGGGGGAAAGACCCCGATGTGCATGTACACATCTTGCATGTCTAGGGAGCAGAGCCAATCTCCCTGATGCAGCAGAGGAAGCAGACCTGGAAGAGTCACCATCCGGAACCTTCTGTACTCTATATAATTGTTTAAAAAAGCTGAGGTCCAGAATGGGACGAAGGTCTTGAATCTTTTATGGAACCAGGAAGAAGGGAGAGTAATACCCTTTCCCCTGGTGCTGCAGAGGTACTGTCTCTACTGCCCTTTTCCGCAAGAGGGCCTGGATCTCTTCTTCTATGAGTGGAATGTGAGAAGGAGGATTTCTCGAGGACATTGGTGGGGTGTCTGGAGGAATCTCTGTGAACTCTAGTGTATATCCCCTCCTTATGATATCGAGGACCCACTGGTCCACAGTAATAGAGCTCCACCCCTTCAGATGAAGGGAGAAACAACCCCCTACTGCCTCCCCTGAAACCTCTGCCGGGGGGGGGGGGTCATTGAGCACAGCCGGGAGTGGGCAGAGAGGCCTGGGAGAACTCGGGGCCACAGGAAGGAGCGCCCCCCCAGGCTGCTGGTTGCCGGTTCTCCTTCGAAAGCCACCTCTCTGGCCCTGTTGGTTACCACGGGCTTGGGCACCTGAGGGTTTATGAAATGGCTGCGTCCTTGGTCTCCTCTGTACATCTGACGGACAGACCAGATGGATTTCCCAGACTCCTGGAGACGAGAGATTAGCGACTGTCTCCTGCCCAAACAAAACGGAACCCTGGAACGGTAAGTCCCGGATCCTGGACTTGGTGAAAGCCTGAGACCCTCAACCAAGCGTGGCGCCAGAGACAGACGCCTGACGCTGCTGCTCTGGCTGCTGTATCTGCAGTATCGTATGAGGGCACGTAAAACATGCGTGCCTATGTCCGAGCTCGACTTAAGGACATCCAGAATCTCTGTCTTCTTTTCAGAGTCTGGCAAGGCATTCAATAGCTCTTGTTCCCGCTCCCAGAGTGCATTCTGGTACTGAACCATATGCATCAGGAAATTAAGGGACGTAATGGAGCAGGTGGAGGCAGAATAGACCTTCTTGCCCACCTGGTCCAAACAGCGAGACTCAGGATCAGGAGGCTGTGAGCTAAGGTGCTTCGGCTGCTCTGACTTTTCGTGGGCAGCCGTAATCACGGAAGAGTCCGCCTGAGGGTGGTCAGCCAGGAAAGGTTCATATCTCGGGGCTCTGTACAGCCTATCCAACTTTTTTGGAACCGCCGGGACCAAAGTTGGATGCTTCCAGGTGATCCGGGTGAGATCCTGGAAGGTGTCCACCAAAGGAGGCACCACAAGAGGGTTGGGCTCCTTTTGTCTCAGGTAGAAACATAGAAACATAGACTTTGACGGCAGAAAAGGACCACTTGGCCCACCCAGTCTGCCCATTTCCCTACCTACTGGATAAGCTGCAGATTCTAGTTAACCAACAGCCTGCTTCCTGTAACCCCGCACTATAATTGCTTTGTGTCTGTCCCAAGCATGTTTGAATTCCCCCACTGTTTTAGACCCAACGACCTCCTCAGGAAGGCTGTTCCATGTAGCCACCACTCTCTCCGTGAAAAAGAATTTCCTCACATTATCCCTGAGCCGTCCCCCCTCTATCTTTAAACTGTGCCCCCTTGTTCTTACACATCTCTTTTTCTGAAAGATGCTACCCTCCTGGACTTTGTTGATTCCCTTGAGGTACTTGAACGTTTCTATCATGTCCCCCTGTCCCTCCTTTCATCAAGGGTATACATATTAAGCTCTCTCAGTCTCTCTTCATATGGTTTCTGATGTAGACCCTGCACCATTTTAGTTGCCCTCCTCTGGACTGCTTCCATCCTGTCTATGTCCTTGCGTAGATGAGGTCTCCAAAACTGCACACAGTACTCCAGATGGGGTCTCATCAACTGTCTGTATAGAGGATAATCACTTCCTTTTTCTACTTGTGATGCCCCTTCCTATGCATCCCAGTATCCCCTAGCTCTCCTTACTGACTTCTCACATTGCTTACCCCTTTAGGTCATCTGATATACTACTCCCAGGTCCCTTTCCATTTTTTGTTGTTAGTACCTCCCTGCTAGTGTACTCTTCTCCTGGGTTTTGTTTCCCAGGTGCATTACTTTGCACTTCTTTGCATTGAATCTAAGTTGCCATATGTCTGACCATTCCTCCAACCTTGCCAAGTCCCTTCTCATCTTTTCTACCCCTCTTGTGTATCAACTCTGTTACAGATCTTTGTGTCATCTGCAGAGGCATACCTTTTCCTCAGACCCTCTGCAATGTCACTTATAAAGATGTTAAGAGGATTGGACCAGTACTGAGCCCTGAGGTACTCCACTAGTAACCCCCCTTTCTTCAGAATGTGTTCCATTCACTATTACCTTCTGTGTCCTGTTGTGCAGCCAGTTCGCTACCCAGGCTACCACCCTGGGACCCACTCCCAGGCTGGCTAACTTGATTATTAATCTTTTGTGTGGACTGTGTCAAATGCCTTGCTAAAGTCTAGGTAGGCCATATCCACAGCCCCTCCCTGGTCTATTACTTTGGTCACCCAGTCAAAGAAATCAATTAGATTAGTCTGACATGACCTTCCTGCTGTAAATCCATGTTGCTTTGGGGCCTGTGTCCCGCTGGCCTCTAGATGCTCAACAATTCTTTCTTTCAGAAGTGATTCCATCATTTTCCCTACCACTGAGGTCAAAATTACAGGTCTGTAGTTTCCTGCTTCTGCTTTGCTCCCACTTTTGTAAAGGGGAATCACATCTGCCCTCCTCCAGTCCTCAGGTACCACCCCATCCTGCCATGATTTGTTAAAAAGTGTGGTCAGTGGTGTCACTAGGTCCCCCCTTAGTTCTTTTAGGATTCTGGGGTGAATCCCGTCAGGCCCCATTGCTTTGTCCACCTTGAGTTTTAGGAGTTCTTTCAGGACTCTTTCTTCTGTGAATGGACTGGTATCAACCCCCTACCCAGAGTGCTTCTATTGTCTGGTTTAGGTAACTGCTCCTCATCTTCTTTTGTGAATACTGAGCAAAAGTATTCATTCAGTATCTCTGCCTTTTCACTGTCTCCCTCTGCCCACCTCCCCTCTCCTTTATTAATCTTCACTATCCCTCCCTTAACCTTTCTATGCTCCCTAATGTACCTATAAAAGGTTTTATCCCCCTTTTTGACCGAGTTGGCTAGTTTTTCCTCGATTTGTGCCTTTGCTATTCTGACTGCCTTTCTTACTTCTTTCTGCTTTAATTGATACAGTTCCCTGTCATGCTCCCTCTGTGATTCCTTATACTTTTTGAATGCAGCCTTTTTCTCCTTAACCTTCCCTGCCACCTCTTTTGAGAACCATAGTGGTTTTTACTCCGCTTTGTTTTCTTTGTTTTACACAAGACTTGTTGCTTCTATGATGGCAGTTTTGATTTTTCTCCATTGTTCTTCCACCCTCCTATTTGGCCATTTGCTAGTGCATTCTTCAGGTGTTCACCCATTTTGCCAAAGTCAGCCCTTCTAAAGTCCAGTATCCTTGTTTTTGTATGGCTTATCTCCATGGTTGTGCTCATTGTGAAGCACACTTTGCAGTGGTCGCTTGTTCCCAGATGTCTACTGACTTCTAAATTTGTGATCCTCTCTCCATTTGAGAGTACCAGGTCTAGTATTGCTCCCTCCCGAGTGGGTTCCAGCACTAGCTGTCTAAGGTCACTAAGGTACTTTGCCAGTCGACGGCGTTCCGGATCCAGGTCCTCTGTATCACATTCATTAGAGACCTGGATGTGCCTCATAACGACTATAAAGGCTGGATCATCAGGAGGCGAGCGGGGCAGGTCCTTTTCTCCTGGGGAACCCCTGATTCCCGAGATGGAAGAAGAGGAGGAGGAAGAGGGTGACAGACTACTAGGTGATGAGTAGCCGGACCTGTCCCTATGACTAGCCTCACTCGAATGTCAGTGGCTCACCGACCGACGTCGGTCCGAGGATTGACGTTGGTCATGGGACTAACGATGGATCGGTGACCGACATCGGTCTGAGGACAGACATCGGGAGAGGGCCCGTCTATCAGAACGGGAATGGCTCCTGGTGTGAGACTTGACCCGGCGTCGGCTACCTGACCGAGGTGAGCACCGGCGTCTGTCTACGGACTGGGAATGGGCCTTGGAGGGTGGGCGAGGTGGCGGCCTCTCAGGGGTGGTCTTCGGTGAAGGGACACCCTCTAGCTGAGGTTTACCCGATGGGTCCGGTACCGGTGATGGGGCCGGCATCAGGGTGGGGTCTGTTCTGGACCTGGCCCCGCCAAAAGGAAAAGAGATCCTGTAGTTTGTCCTTCATGAACACCGAGAAAAGGAATCTCAGAAGTATCCGGCCTTGACGGGGAGCCACCTGGAGAGCCCAGAGGGAAGGAGGACTTGGAGGATAGAGACGCTGTTCCTTCGCTGGCAGCGTCTGGATCCTTTGCCCCTTCTACCGGCATCGGTACCAGCACCAGTGATGGCTTCACGCAGGGGAGGGGGTGCTGGAGTGTCCTTGGACTCCAGAGGCGTGCCCTTATCACGCGACGCCGTGGCCTTGGCAGGCAGGGCTGTGGCTTGTGCCTCCGAGGTCTTAGTGGTGACTCTTAGCGGAGTCACCTTGGGCTTAGCTGGTTTCTCCCCTGACGGACCAGCTTTAGCCTGTACCTTCTTAGAGGATTTAGGATGCTCACCTGAGCCCGGAGAAAAGCGGGCCTTCTTGGGGGAGGACCGGGAGCGGGACCTGGACCGGTGGCGGGACCGCTTGGACTTCTCCTTGGTAGAATGTTTGGCCTTCTCCCCGGAGGTGTGCAGGTCCATCTTCTGTTCAAGCAGGTATGCCTTGAGAGCCTTTAGGCAGCAGATCCTGGTCCTACTTGTAAAGCCCTGGCAGGCAGAACAGGCCGTGGGGTCGTGGTTAGGCCCCAGGCAGAATATATACTTGGTGTGGCTGTACTTAGGTGGAATCTGACGGCCGCAGCTACACTTATTACGATGGGGCCCCGATGAAGAGACAGAGGACGACATACGTCGGTATTGGAGAAAAAACGTTGATTAATTGAAGAAAAAAGGTGAAAAACTGGAGTTTTTGCTGGTGGCTGGCAAGCCAAGAACTTTCCAACGTGCGGGGAAAAGAACTGGGGTGGAGCTGGGTCTGCCCCCTTTTACACCATGGCCGACGTCGGGGGGCGGTCCCTGTTGGGTCCTAATGCCGGCAGAGTTAGTCCTAATTGTAATAGCCTGCTGCAAGAGCTCCCACTCGTAGTAAGATCTAATGTTTTCATTTTATTGGACAACAGTGTTTTCCCTGACTGAGGCAGGATTTCGGATGGCTTTTGTGGGACCGAACGTCATACACAAAGCAGGGTTTGGGTAGTTTTATGTTACAGACCAAAGGAGGCAAACCACTTTGAACAGTATTAGAGCCACAAATCCACTGTTGCGAGTTGGATGAAGCATTTAGCAGGCAGCGTGATAGAGCTGTTGATCTCTCTGAGACATATATGTATCTTGTAAAATTAGGACCACATACCTTGACAAAGTTTGCCAGGAGTAATGCAGTTCTGAAAAAGGGATACATTAAACTTTCTGGATGAAGCTTTTCAGCAGGGAGCGTTACTGAGTTGTTTTGATTTACCGTATTGTTAACAGGATTTTAAAATTATGGGATGTTTATAGACATGATTTTCAATGACGAGATTTCAAATCGAGTCGGGATTTGGGAGTTGGGTTTTTGTTTGTCTGGATTCCATCAGTTGGGCTTTAGTATGGATCCCAGAGTCAAAGCTGAGAAGAAAACATGATGGAGAATATGCAGTGAAAGCAAACACAGCGGCAACAGGTCAGCTACCTGCTGACATCCTCTTCCTGCAAGTTAGCACAGGGATGTATCCTAGAGATGGAGTTGGGTGCCCCAAAATTAACTCAATCTGTTGTTCACAAAGCACGAGACCGCACAAAAGGCTACTATCAAGTGGAGTTAGAACCGAATGAAACATCCAGGGAGTGCAAGGTTGCATTTAGCAACCAACAAGGACATAACCAAGGTAAGGGGGATGCCTCCCAGGCAGGAAAGGGGAAAAGGTACTTTAACACCCTGGACTCCTGAGAAGCTTGGATTTGGTACAGGGGGACAGACTTGAAATCCACAGGCAACCCTCTGCCCACCACTTCTAGAACCCTCTTGTCCAAAGTAATGGCGGCGGACCCACTGTGGCAAGAAGTGGTGTAACTGACCCCAGATCAGGAGCCAGGACAGGGACTGGATGGGGGCTGTGGCTGGGGCGCGCAACACACAACCTGTCACTGTCCAGCCTTGGATGGGGCTCCAGCCACAAGGTCCATGGGCACCACAACTTCTGCTACCCCCTTTGCCCCTGGCTGCCGAATCTGGGCATTGCACCAGCGCCGAAACTGCCCCTGCTGGGGCTGCAGCTGAGGCTGAAAGGGCAGCTACAGAAAGGTCTTCTTTTTAGGTTTCTGGGCCTTCTGGAATGCAGCCACAGAATCAAGGGTGGCATCTGACTTCTCATTTCCTGTGAGATGCGCTTCCACCCCAGGGCCAAAGAGGTCGGTACCCAAGAAGGGTACACTGGCCAGCTTATGCAAAGTATCTGCTGTAAAGGTAGAAAGCCTCAGCTTAACTCTACAACACATGGCGATGACTACTGCCATGGCAATGGCACAGGTGTCACCCATGTCCAAAGTCATCTGGAGCTCATATTTAGCCACCAATTAACCTTGGTCTCTGACCATCTTCACCGGCAAAATGTTTGTCAGCAGAAAGATGAGGGAGGATGTCCCCAACACTTCCAGCAGGGAGTGGCCAAAGTTAGCCATCATGACAGCAAGACCCTGACTGAGACCCATCGACGCAGTAGCATACATCTTTTTAGCTGTGTGGTCAATCATCCTGGATTCACTGTCCTGAGGCCTGTCTACATCCCCAAGGCCACCCGATTTACTGAAGGCCACATCCGTAACTAAGCCATCAGCAGAGGGGTGGTCAAAGAACCTAGAAAGGGAGCCTATTGGGACCACATACTTGTGGACCATACAAGTGGAGTGTGCCAGGCAGGATGCTGGATGCTACCAAAGTTCCAGGGCTGGTCCCAAGATGGCCTTAGACACAAGAAAAGCAACCCCCAAGAAAGTGTTCTTGTCAAGTATGTCAGTAACTAGGTATTTGGTCTGCTTTTGAACTGGCTTCAAGGGCATATTCACGAACTCCAATACAACTTGGATCATTTATTTCTTTTGTTTCTGGTAACCAGGTAAGTGCACTAGACATAGAAGAAAAAAATTACTCACCTGCAATAATCTTATTTCTTCCCAGGGATCCACTAATATTATTACTCTTTGCAGTGCCCCTTTAAATCAGCACTGCCCCGGAGCCGAATAGAATGCTATGCTAATTATGGAATGTTTAGCTTGTGCATTCATTTTCAAACTGCACTATTCTAACTGCCTGGATTCTACCTCACATTTCTGTGAAGCCTGCAAAGAGGCCATAATATATAACATATCTATATAACAGTGAATGATTATAAGTTAATGGCCAACAGGGTCATAAAAAATAGTAATAGGCCAAGAAAGGCCCAAACAAAACCATAAAGAATGAGTCCTCTTGTCTGAGACAGATGCACCCTTAGAAAAGAACCTACTATCTAGGTATTAGAGAATGTGCCAACAGATGACATACGGACATCACAGGTGTACAGAGTATTTTTCTGAGATTCTAAGGGGAGGAACGGGCGGGGAGTAATATTATTAGTGGATCCCTGGGAAGAAATAAGATTACTACAGGTGAGTAATTTTTTCTTCTAACCCCAGGAATCCACTAATATTATTATTTGCAGACTATGTAGCAGTACCACAGGAGGTGGGCAGAACATATCTAGGAAAAAGACTGCAAAACAGCCCTTCTGAAATGGGCATCACTTCTGGCCTGGGTGTCCAGGCTGTAACGCTTAGTAAAGGTGTGGACTGATCTCCAGGTAGCTGCTTTACAGATCTCCAGAAGAGGAACATCTCTGGCAGTTGCAACTGTGGCAGCTGTGCCCCTTGTGGAATGGGCCTTAAAACCTGAAGGAGGGACCTTGCCCACCTTCGTATAGCAAAACTGAATACATTGGACTATCCATCGAGATACAGTCCTCTTTGAAGCAGGAGATCCCTTACCTACTTCCCCATAGGTGAGGAAGAACAGGTTACTCACCTGTAACACTAGTTCCAGGAGTGGTATATGTTGTTCATCCACACTCTCTGGCATGTCCCTTTCCCCTTTAAACTTGGCCAGGAAGTCTTCAAGTTGGCTCCTCCCACCCACCCGAGTGGTAAATACCTCGGCTCCGCCCTATGACGCCAGATCTTACCCTGCTGGAAGCAAGGTGGTGCGCCTAAAGCCGGGGAGGTCGGGTAGGTGCGTGTGGATGAACAACATATACCACTCCTAGAACTACTGTTACAGGTGAGTAACCTGTTCTTCTAGGAGCGTGAATATGTTGTTCATCCACACTCTCTGGCAGACTCCAATCAGTTCTCCGGGAGGAGGGAGGCAAAGCGCACACCCTCTATTTAGGAAACAGAGACTGGAGAACAGAGGCCCCAAAACCAGCATCCTGGCGTGACTCAAGGTCGATGTGGTAGTGGGTAATGAAGGTGTTTGCTGACTTCCAGGTAGCAGCCCGACAGATCTCCTGGATAGGGATGTCCCTGGAAGTAGTCACCGATGCAGCCGTATGGTGGCTAGAATGAGCTCTTATCCCTCTGGGAGGCTCCTTGCCCGCCAATTCACAGCACAGACCTACTCATGATGTAATACATCTAGCAATGGTCCGCTTCGCTGCAGGTCTGCCAGAAGTGGCTTCAACGTAGGTGACAAACAGCTGGCGAACCTCTCCCCAGATTTCCGCCATCCTCTCCTTATAATAGGAGAGAGCACGTCTGAGGTCCAGAGTATGGAGCCTGTACTCGGCATCCGAGGTGTAGTTAGAGTAGTATACCGGCAGAGTCAACACCTGGTTAAGGTGAAACTGTGACACCACCTTCAGAAGGAATTTCGGGTGGGGGCACAGGACAACTTTGTCCCTGTGAAAGACCAGGTAAGGGGAATCCACCGAAAGTGCCTGGAGTTCCCCTGTCCTTCTGGCTGACGTGATAGCCACCAGGAAGGCTGTCTTCCACGACAAGTGTGAGAGTGCACACCTGGGCATGGGTTCGAATGGCTTTCCCATGAGTTTTGCCAAAACCAGCAAGAGATCCCACGGAGGTGGATGTTCACGCACTGGAGGGGATATGTGATCCAGGCAAAGCACCCGACCACTGTCTCCTGTGCCAATGTCGGCTGACCAGCCCACGCCCGATAAGCAGAAATAGATGCCAGGTGCACCCTAAGGGTCGATGACCATAGACTCCCCCCCTTTGGAGAGAGACCAAAGGTAGTCTAAAATGTAAGCCACAGAACAGGATAAGGGGTCCAGACTCTTACCCGGACACCAAATTGAAAACCTTTTCCATTTGAAGGCATAACATTTCCTGGTCAATTCTTTACGAGATGCCTCCACCACAGTGTAGACATCCTCGGACAGACCCAGAGCCTGGAACTCTAGCCACTCAGGTACCAGGCTGTGAAGTGCAGGGATTGAAGGTCCGGATGAAATACCTTCCCCTAGTTCAATGATATCAGCTCCAGGCGTGTACAAAGCTGCTCCGGGGCCCTGCAGCTGAAGCTGAGGAGATCTGGATACCAGAACTGGCGGGGCCAATCTGGGGCTACCAGAATCACCTTCGCCTTGTTCCTCCTCACCTTGAGTAGCACTTTGTGGATCAAGGGAAATAGAGGGAAGGCGTAGAGGAGGCCTGGAGTCCACGGCCTAGAGAAGGCATCCCCCTGCAGCGAGCCCTTCTGAGGGGGGTGGGCATGGTACAGTCTCAGCTTGGTGTTCTCCCTTGAGGCAAACAGGTCCACCAACGGTTTGCCCCAATGTGAGAACAGATTGTAAGCTACCTCTGGATGGAGATACCACTCGTGGGATGTCTGCCCTATGCAGCTAAGAGCATCCGCCAGTTGGTTCGAGACTCCTGCCACATGGATGGCAAGGAGGTCCACCTCCAACCGGTTGACGAGGGTCCAGATTTGGAGCGCCTCCTTGCATAGCAGATGGGAATGCGTGCCGCCCTGTTTGCTGAGGTAGCACATGGTCGTGGTATTGTCCATCTGGACTTGAACCACTTGACCCCGGAGCTGAGGAGCGAAAGCTGACAGGGCCAGTCTGACTGCTCTGAGCTCCAACAGGTTGATGTGGCATCGGCACTCCTCGGGGGTTCAGCCCATGAGAGAGGCATCGGTCGTCAGGACGACTGTCGGCTCAGGGCGGACAAACAGGATTCCTTCCTGCAATCTGTCTGGGATGGTCCACCATTGGAGAGCGTCCCACATCTTCTGGGTCACAGTGATCAGCTGGTCAAAGTGACCATATCGCTGAGTCCACTGGGCGGCCAGCTCCCATTGGAGGAAGCACAAGTGCCACCTGGCACAACGGACTACCGAGGTGCACGCCGCCATGTAGAGCAAAAGGCGCAGAAAGTCCCGGGCAGGGTGCAATTGCCCAACCAGAAATGACTGGGCAAAGGAGGAGAGAACCTCCGCCCTGTCCACCGAGAGCAGAGCTCTGGCTTGACGAGAGTTGAGCTCTGCCCCTATAAAGCCCATCACCCGAGAGGGTACGAGTTCCAACTTGGCCTCGTTGATCAGGAGGCCTAGTTGGGAGCAGGTTCGGATGGCCAGATCCCTGGACCTCTCCACCTCCTGAAGGGAGGAACCAGCCAGGAGCCAGTCGTCGAGATAGGGGTATAGCCAAACTTCTTGACGCTGAAGATGGTCTGCCACCACTGCAATGCACTTGGTGAAGACCCGAGGGGCCGATGACAGGCCGAACGGCATGGCTCAGAACTCGTACAGGGTCCCTTCAACCCTGAAGTGGAGGAACCACCGGTGGGACGGACGGATTGGGACGTGAAAGAATGTGTCCTGTAGATCCAGTGAACAGAACCACGTTTCACTCCAGAGATGGTATGATCTGGTTCAGAGTTACCATCCGGAAGGTGCGAGACCTGAGATACTCATTCAGGTCGTGGAGATCTAGGATGGGGTGCCAACCCCCCCCCGTCCACTTGGGCACCAGGAAGTACCTGGACATGAAGCCTGGGTCTGTAAGAGGACCTGGCACTGGAGCTACCGCCTCCTTGTGGAGGAGCTGAGCAATGTCATCCCGAAGGGCTGACTGAGTGCGAGCTGAGATCCTTTCCTTTCCTTCCGAGGGGCGCGGGCTCGGCTGGGAGGGTACTGCTCAAATTCTAGAGGCAGTCCCTGGCTGACCACTTCCAGAATCCACATGTCCGAAGTGATACCGGACAAGCGGAAAGAAAGTGACAGAGCCAGACCCCCACGGGAGGACCCAGAGCTGGCGTGACAAGTGTAGGGGTGGCAACCCCTGACCCGTCACTGAGCAGGCTTAGACGAGGAGGAGGTTCCTGGACCGGCACCTCGGCCTCCTTTACGGGGCTGTTGAGGACCCTGCTTGGGCCTGGGGCACCTAGCTTGAGCCTGCTGTTGCTGCTGACCTCCTTGATAGGAGGGCTGTCTAACCGCAGGAGAAGAGTGCCGAAAGGGCTGCTCTTGCGCTTCTGCTGGTTCTTGCCCGAAGAACCCTTTGCAGAGGTAGCATCCAAGGTGGCACTGGACTGCTCTATTCGTTGGACGTGACCTGCCACTCCCAGACCGAAGAGGTCGGTGCCAAGGAAGGGCATGTCAGCTAACTTGTGTTGAGTATCCGCCAGAAAGGGGGATAACCTCAGCCAGGCCCTGCAGCGAGTGGCCACTGCGGCTGCTAAGGAGCAGGCACAGGAATCTCCAATGTCCAGGGCCGTCTGGAGCTGCTGTTTCACAACAGCATGGCCCTGGTCACAGACCTGCTTCACCGTAGTCTGCATGTCCACTGGGAGATGAAGAAGGACTTCATCTAGTGACCCCAAGAGGGCATGAGAGAAGTGTGCCATGATCACAGCCGTGCTGGCCTGATGAAGGCCCAAGGATGAGGCCACATAAACCTTCCGGGCAGAATGGTCCATATTCTTGTACTCCTTGTCCGGAGGGCAGTCAGTGTCAGCTGAGCTACCCGAGCGTCTAAACACAGAAGCAGTCACAAGGCTCTCGGCCGAGGGATGCTCTGTGAAACCCGCCAGGGACCCCATGGGTACCATATACTTGCGGGCAATGCGGACAGATGGAGCTGGGCAGGAGGCAGGGCGTTGCCATAGCTCAAGAGCCAGGTCAACAATGGCTTCGGCCCCTGCAAAGGCCTCCGTCGGGGTATCCCGCCTTCTTTTGTATAGTCTCCAAGGGCATTTTGGTCAATTTGGAAATCAGGTGGAGAATGCCCTGAAAAGAGGAAGGACCTTCCTCCAAGCATGCCACTGATGACTCGTCATCCCCCAGATACGAGTGCAGACCAGTGGCATCTGAGTCCGAAGAGTCGGGATATAAAGGTCTCCCGCCTATGTCTCACACGATATGCCGAGGGCAACTGGGGACAACAGTAATGGACAGACGGGGGAAGCTGGTGTCTTTCCAATCCTCTTTCGAGGGAGCCCCTCCCTGAAACTGCTTAGGCGGTGGTTCCACCAGTATCGGTGGGAAGACCGAAACAGGCCGAGCTGGAATGCGTGCCGGCCCCACGGGTGGGGGAACCGAGACCTTCGGTTCTGGAGGGCTCGGCGTCAGCGTCTGCTTAAGAGGCTGGGGCCAAGTAATGGCCGGTGTTGCCGGCAGAGCTGGCTTTTGACCGGTCAGAATCAGCTGTTGCCACATGAGATCCTCATAACGTCGACGGAGCTTCTGTCGAAGTCTCTCCTCGTCCCAGGAGGATGAGGATCGGTGGAGACGCCTCTTCCTGGAGTGCTTGTGACCTTACTTCAGTTTTTCGACCGAAGGGGTCCTGGTCCTCGATCGAGACAGATGGGGGTCAGCTCGTTCGATCGGGAGAAGCCAGAGTCGGAGAGTGCTGAGGTTCCGGCACCTTTCCCTCAATCGGGACACCTGTGGGCTGGGTCTCCTCATTGGGGAAGGAAAGGATAGGTGTCCTTTCCAAGGGGTCGGCGACAAAGGCTCGATTAGGTCGAGAGAAATCTCGGACGGTTCAGCCGTTTCCTTGGCCTCGGTGCCTTGGACTGACGGAAGATCCGAGAAAGGGATCTCGACCGAGGTCGAGACCGCATGTTCCTGAGAAACGGATCTCTCTCGGTCCCAGGAATGTCTCCTTCGGGATGAAGACGACTTGGGGTCCTTGTCCCTTTTCCTAGGGCATGAGGAGTGCGAGCCCGAGGGTGCCTCACCCCTGGTGGGGAGAGACTGGCATAGCTGCCGAAAGAACCCAGTGAAGGTAGAGCCAAGGTTAAGAGGCATGAAAAAACTTCGGCTGGCCGAAGCTTGAGCAGCTTCCTCTTCGAAAGCCGCCATCTGACCAAGCTGCTCGGCGGATCCCGCGGCCGCAGAAACCGCCCACCTTGCCTCCTTCGATTTCACTGGTGGATTGCGAAGCTCCGGTCTCCCCAATTTTTGGGGGCGCCTTGCAGTCATCCAGGACGTTGGGATGGAAGGCCAGATGGTGCAAGAGGTGGTGTCATGTACGACACCCAAGCAGTAGACACACAAGAGGTGGGGATCAGTGTGCGATATTTTCTGTCCGCTGGGACACCAGCGAAATCCGGGGGACGACTTATCCTCCATGTCTGATGCGCTCGGATCGGTATCGTAAACTCTAATGAGTTTTAGAGAAAGCGTTTGCAATGAAAACCGTCGTTGAGAACCCAGGGCCTACGAACTACAGAAGTAGCACGAGAAAACCTGAATCTTCCAGCAGAAAGGAAGATCTGGCGTCATGGGGTGGGCAGTATTTACCACCCAGGTGGGTGGGAGGAGCCAGCTCAAAGACTTTCCAGCCAGATTTAAAGGGGAAAGGGACATGCCAGAGAGTGTGGATGAACAACATATCTCCACGCTCCTAGAACAATTGTTGCCTGTCCTGCCTATGATCCTTGGTATTGGCTATATAATAGCTCAATGCTCTCTTCACATCCAAACTATGCAGCCTACGCTCACCAGAACTGGTGTGTGCTGTAAAGAATACTGGTAGGGTAACAGACTGATTTAAATGAAAGTCAGAAACTACTTTGGTAAGGACTTTTCTATTAGTTCTCAACACTACCTTGTCGTTGTGGAAAGAAATATAGTCTTTTTCCACACATAGGGCTTATAACTCACTTATCCTCCTAGCAGAGGTAAGTGCCACAAGGAAAACTACCTTCCAGGTGAGGAACTTTAGCTCTGCATTAGCCAGGGGTTCAAATGGCGGAAGCATAAGCTGGGCAATACAAATGTTGCGGTCCCAAGCTGGCACTGGTTCCCTAGGAGGGGGAAACAGGTGTAGAAGGCCCTTAAAGAACCTTCTAAATACGGGGTTCGAAGCTAATGATACCTCTTTTCCTATAGAGAGTTAAGCTGAAAGTGAAGCAAGATGACCTTTTAGGGTTGAATGTTGCAACCCCAGGGAATGCAGGTGGGACAAATAATCTAGGAGTGTTGGATTGCCAGCCTGTGCTGGGATAAAGCTCTTTTCTGTACACCAAATAGAAAATCTTTTCCATTTTGAAGCATAAGTTTTCTTAGTAGAAGGCTTTCTATAAGTTTTAAGGACTTCTAAAACTGACTGAGAGTATTGAGAGTCTGGATACTCCAAGTCCTCAAGAGTCAAGCTTTGAGTCTGAGAGACCTGAGATTGGGATATACCACCCTGCCTTGGAAGGAAGTCAGCAGACTGTACCTCTGAGGGAGGTAGATCGGTTCACTCACCGACATTGAGAGTAACAGGAAGTACCAAGGCTGTCTTGGCCAGTCTGGTGCTATCAGAATCATCGGGACTGGCTGTGACCTGAGCTTGATGAGTACTCTGAAAATCAGAGGAAAGGCATAAAGGTATTTCCCTGTCCAATCGAGAATCAGGGCATCCACTGGGACAGTTCCCTTCACTGGGGCCCTGCAGCAATAAAGGGGTAAATCGTGATCCTGGTGGGAAACAAAAAGATCCAGCTCTGGGGTTCCCCACCGCCTGAATAGGACTTACACTAGACTGTTCAGTGCCCATTCGTGATGGGCCGGTTTATGCTGCTCAAGGCATCCACCAGTGTATTGTCCTTCCCTTGCAGATGAATTGCTTATAGGGAGGCATTTATGGATAAATTAGACTCCATATTTTCATTGCCTCTGTACATCGTGGAGTGAATCTTGTCACTCCTTGTTTGTTGATTGTTGATGTAGTACATTGTAGTGGTATTGTCTGTTCTGACCTGTACCTCTGTTCCCTTTATGAGATGAATGAAAGCCTGAATGGCTAGGTGCACTGCTCTTAACGCTAAAAGATGTATGTGCAGAAGTGACTCTGCACTGCTCCAGGAGCCGTGAACTGTGTGGTCCCCTAGGTGGGCATCCCATCTTAGGAGGGAGGCATCTGTTGTGAGCACTAAGGAGGGGAGCTCTTGTAGGAAAGGCACCCCTTCCCTTAGATTGTCTGGATCCTTCCACCACTGGAGGGCCTGTAGAAGAGTTTTTGACACAGGAATTAGTTCTGAAAGTGGATCTCGTCTCTGAGACCAATGGGCCCTGAGGTGAAACTGAATGTCCCTCATTTGGAATCTGGCGCACATGACTGTAGTTGTTGCTGCAGCCATGTGGCCTAGTAGCTGTAAAAACTGAGAAGCTGGTTTTGGCCTGCCCAGGACGAATGAGCTTGCCAGAAGCTGAATAGCCTGTATCCTTTCAAAGGTATGAAGGCCTTCCCCAGAGTTGTACTGAGTTCTGCCCTTATGAACTGTAATACTTGGACTGGGGTGAGAACGGATTTCTTGACATTTAGAAGAAACCCTAGGGAGGAGAGAACACTTTGAGCTAATAGTAAGTGTTCTGACACTTGTTGGGATTTTCCCACAATCAGCCAGTCGTCCAGATATGGAAAAACTGTGACACCCAGTTTTCTGAGATGTGCCACTAGTACTGCTATGCACTTTGTGAATACCCTTGGTGCAGAGGTAAGGCCGAAAGGAAGTGTTGAGAACTGATAGTGGCCTGAGGGGAGAGAGAACCTGAGATATCTTTGGTGTGTTTCTCTAACAGGGATGTGAAAATATGCATCTTTTAAATCCAGAGAGGCCAACCAGTGCCCTTTTTGTAGTGTTGGCAGAATTATTGCCATTGTGACCATTTTGAATTTGGGTTTGACCAAATACTTGTTTAGATTTCTGAGGTCTAGTATAGGCCGCCATTCTCCAGTCTTTTTTGGTTTTAGGAAATACCTGGAGTAGAACCCTTGCCCTCTTTGGTCGGATGGAACAGGCTGGACTGCTTTTAGCAGTAGTAAGTGTTTTACCTCCTGCTCCAGCAGCTCTCTTTGTAAGGGAGGGACTTATGCAAAACATTTTACCCTTAGAGGGGGAAGGGACCTGAAACAAAGGGAAAGACCCTGACCCACTATTTCCAGAACCAACCTGCCTGATGTTATTTTTGACCAGTTCTGGAGATAGTGGGAAGATCTATCCCTACTGGATGTGGAGAGGCAGCCTGAAGGAAAGAGTCAGGGATTCTGCTTTTGCTGTTGCTGAGGTTGGGTAATATGGGACCCCCGGGGGGAGCCCCTTCTGCCCTTGGCCCTGTAGCAACCCGTCTGCTGGGGTTGGTACTGTATCTGTGGAGTGGCCTTCACCTGAAAGAAAGGTCTTCTAAATGTAGACCTGCCCCTGCCTCTCCTAGAATAAGATGTAGAGGGAAAAGGTTTGTCCATGGTGGAATTACTTCTGAAAGCAGTCTTGTATTCATCTACTTTCTTCGTGTAGGCTTCAGTTTGTGCACCAAAAAGTGAATGGCCCTCAACTGGGAAATCCATTGCTTTGGTTTGAGTGTCCTGGGTGAGGTTAGTAGCCCTCAGCCAGGCAAACCTTCTCATGACTATAGTACCAGCCATCTGGCAGCGGTGTCATTTTTATCTGCTGCCATCTGAAATTGGTATTTGGAAGCCTCCAAACCCAATTTGGCTGTCTCTAGCAATTCAGAAACAGTCAGAGAAGGACTTGCTTCCGCATTATCCACCACAGACTGCCATAAAGCCTTTTGATAAAGAGCAGCATAGGCCTGATAAGAGGCTTGCCTGATAGCAAGGGATGCTAATAGGTACCCCCTCTTAGCCATACTGTCCACCTTTCTGGAATCTTTTTCAGGTGGATGAGAAGACGAGGGAGTTTTGGCCTTTTCACAGGCTGCCTGCTGCACAATGCCCTGATGATCAGGATGGCCGACTAAAAAGTCAGCACCAGATCTTTCCAGTTGGTACTTTTTGTTACATTTTTTATCAATAGGTGTGACAGTCTGAGAAGCTTTTAATATTTCCAGAATATCTTTTCTGAAAAATTTATAAAGAGGAAGGAGAAATCGTTTTGAGGGCGTTAGCCTCATTAGTTCCATATATTGATCCTCTTCTTCATCCTGTACCTCCTCAATTGTTTGGAGGTCCAGTGTTTCCACCATTTTCTTTAAAAGAAAAATGGGAGGAAAATCTTCTGAAGGCCCTGGGGGCAGAAGTCTTGCTCCAGTAACACCTCAGGCTCTATTCCTTCCTTCCTCCTCCTCATCCTCATCATCAACCTCACCACTCATAATGGAAACAGACACCAGAGGGATGGCAGTAGCTTTATCAGGTGGTGCAGTTACAGGTTGCTGGGCAGGGAACAAGCCCTGCAGCACCTGTAACAAAGCCAGGGCTTGTGAAATATCAGCAGGAGAGAAGTATGTAATGGAACCTGAGGGACCCCTTGAGGCATTTCAGCCAGGGTTTCAGTGTGCTTACTTTTTTTTTTTTTTTTTAAAGATCATGTGCAACGGTTTTTACATATTTTTTTATAAAAGCTTGAAAAGCTGACATTCAAGTCTCTGTGTCGTGATTAGTGTTTCCTGAAAATATCATGCTGTTTGATTTCGTAGTTTCTTTAAATCAGGATTTTAATTTGCTCTACAGTGGCTGAAAACAGTGGAGTTATGTCTGTCCTCTCAGTCAAACTTAAAGTGCGATTACATCATTTTGGAGTAGCTTACTGTTTCAGATTCCCAATCAGAGCAGTACTTTGTAGAGTTAATGGTTTGCTGAGCTCTCCAAGTTTCTTACAAACCCAGTCTCTGGTTTGTGTTTAGATAGATCAATTTAAAACATATCATTATCTTCTGATAAAAAGCTGATAATTTCAGTTCCAATGCTGAATTGAAGTAGTGAAAATCTTTCTCTGTGAGAAATCAGCTCATTTGTATTACAGCTTTCAGTTCATTCTAATCAAAAATCTGATTTTTATTCTAACTATATAGCACAGGGCTGTTTTATGAATATAAAATAAATCTAAATTTGTTCATTTGTCTTTGATGTAGCATAAATATGTTCATGTAAGAACATTTTTTCATGTCAGATTGACAAACAGTACATGTGCTTGAAATACTGTAGCAGAGTGTGACAGGCATCTGTCTGAACTCACACATTTCAGTTCTTTGATGGTTTCTGTGTGAAAACATATCATGTACGTGTACAACTAGAAACACTGTGTGGCACTCCGATGCACCATATCTCTGCCCCACAGTTGAGGCAGTTGCAGCCTACTGCCACCTGTCCCTGCCCCACAAGCCCCTGCCTTCTGCTCCACATGCAAGATCAGCGATCCTGCCGCCCCACTGTCTTCTCCACATGCAGCCAGGATTGTGCACCTGGCTGCCTCTATCCCTGCCTAAAGAATCAGGGCTGCTGCACCTGCCACCCCTGCCCAGACAGCTGGGGATGATGCACCCTGATGCCCTCCCTCACTCCCCTTACAGTTAAAGAAGCTGCACCTGTTGTCCCCTGTTCCTGTCTCCACAGTCAGGGCCGCTGTGCCGTGCCAAGCCCTAGTGTGCCAGGTCCCTGCCTCCACAGCTGGGGCTGCTGTACCATGCTGCCCTAGCCACCAGAGGTGGGGCTTTGCTACACCCTGCTACCCACCCATTGCCCCAAATGGGCAGGGCTGCTGCACTATCTGATGCCCCATCTCACAGTCAGGGCTGGTGTACCTGATGCCCTGTGTTCTGCACCACAGTCAAGACTTCTCCATCATGCAGTCCTCTATCCTTGTCACCAGAGACAGGGCTGCTGCCTGCCCTTTCTACACAGTTGGGGTTGCCACTGGCCTGATATCTAGTTCCCACATGCCACTGCAGCTTGGGCTGCTGTACCAGCAGCCACTTGCCACAAGATGCAGGGCATTTGCTATGCCCTGTTGCATGCCTCCACAGTTGAGGCAGTTGCACCCTGCTGTCTCCTGCCACCTGAGTCAGATCCTTTGCTATAAAACGCTGCCCACGTCCCTTGTCCCAGACAGGCATGGCTGCTGCACTCTGTCCCACAGTGTGGGCTGCTGTATCCTGATGCCATCCTTATCTCCTGCCCGAACATTCGGGCTGCTACACCCTGCTGCCTCTCCCATACTCACAGTCAGGCCACCTGCACCCTGTTGCCCTGTCCCTGTCTCCACACTCAGAGCTGCTGTGCTGTACTACACTCTAGAGTCTCATGCCGCCTGCATCCACATTTGGGCTGCTGAGCCCTGCTACACATTTCCATTGCCCCAAATAGGCTGGGCTTGCACAATGTACTCCCTGTACCACTGTCAGGCTGCTGTATCCTGATGCCCACCTGTCCTGCCCCACAGTCAAGGCTCCTGCACCATGCTGTCCTTTGTCCCCTGTCACCGTTGTGTCCTGCTGCACCACACAGCACCTTGCCTCCACAGACCAAGGACAGGGTGCAGCAAATGCCCTTACTCTTGTGCTGCACCCTTCCCAAACAGTTGAGGTTGCTGCACCCTGCTACCATCTCTCTCTCACCCTCACAGTCAGGACACTCACATGTTGCCCCTGTTCCTGTCTTAGCAGAGTGTAGCAAAGAATCTGACTCTGGTGGCAGGGGGACAGCAGGGTGCAACTGCCTCAACTGTGGGGCATGCAACAAGGTGCAGCAATGCCCTGAATCTTGTGGCAAGTGGCAGCATGGTGCAGCAGCCCTAACAGCAGAGGCATGGGGCTCTAGGGCACAGCAACCACAACTGTGTAGAAAGGAGCAGGGTGCAGCAGCCCTGTCTGTGGTGACAGGTGATAGAAAACAGCATGGTGCAGAAGCCTCGACTGTGGGGCAGGACACATGGGGCATCAGGGTACAGCAGCCCTGACTGTGAGATGGAGTACACATGGTGCAGCAGCCCTGCCCATGGAGACAGGGAACATGGCACTTTAGGGCCTAGCACAGCACAGCAACTTTGACTGTTGAGACAGGAACAGGGGGCAACAGGTGCAGCTTCCCTAACTGTGAGGGTGGGGAAGATAGGGCAGCAGGGTGCAGCAACCCCAGTTGTTTGGGCAGGGAGCAGCATGGTGCAGTAGTCCTGAATCTTTAGGCAGGGGATGGAGGCAGCAGGGTGCACAATCCATGACTGTGTGGGAGAAGACAGTGGGCAACAGGGTGCAGCAGCCTCGAATGTGGAGCAGAAGGCAGGGGGCTTGTGGAGTAGGAGACTGGTGGCAGTAGACTGCAGCTACCTCAACTGTGGGGCAGAGGCACAGTGCATCAGGATGCCACATTGTGGTTCTAGTTGTACACATACATGATGTATTTTCACACAGAAACCACTAAAGAGCTTAAATTTGTGAGTTCTGACAGTACATGTGGTTGAAATACTGTAGCAAAGTGTGACAAGCACCTGTTTGTCAATCTGACATGAAAAAAAATTTCTTACATGATTGTATTTATGAAGGCTACATCAAAAACAAACTGTTTCTGTGAATGAACAAAATTTAGATTTATTTTATATTCGTTAAACATCCCTGTGTTATATAGTTGGAAAAAAAATTGAGGTTTGATTAGAAAGAACAGAGCTGTGATACAGACAAGCTGATTTCTCACAGAAAAAGATTTCCACTACTTCAGTTCAGCATTGGAATTGAAATGATCAGCTTTGTAAAGGAAAAGAATGATATATTTTAAGCTGATCTATCTAAACACAACCCAGAGACTGGGTTTGTAAGGAACCTGGAGAGCTCAGCAAACCATAAACTCTACAGAGTGCTGCTCTGATTGGGAATCTGAAACAGCAAGCTACTCCAAAATGATGTCATCGCACTCTAAGTTTGACTGAGAGGACAGGAATAACTCCAGTTTTCAGCCACTGTAGCGCAAGTTAAATGCTGATTTAAAGAAAACCACAAAACTAAACAGCATGAAATTTTCAGGAAACACTAATCATGACACAAGGACTTGAATTTCAGCTTTTAAAGCTTTTATTAAAAATATGCCAAAACCATTGCACATGATCTTTAAGTCTCTTGGCAGGCACCGGAGAGTCAGCTAACTGATTGCCTCTCTTACTAGAGCCGTCACCCGTATCGGGGTGGATTTTGAGGCTCTAGAAGGAATTGCCACATTTTTTGAGGGGGTGGACTGGTCAGAGCCCAGGGACCCCTCTTCAAGCCTTCTTTTCAGTCTCTCCCTGCGCTTCTCCACAGTTTTTTTCAGGGAAAGACTTGCAAATCTCGCAATCTTCACTGAAATGCTTTATACCAAGACACAGCAGACACAGATCATGTCTGTCAGCTCTAGCAAAAACCTCTGCACATTTAACACAATTCTTAAAACCAGTAAGTCCTGCGTTCTTTTTAGGTTTATCCGACATTGTAAGAAAACAGGACTCGGAAACCGCTAATATATGGAAATATTAAAGATTTAGCGGTCGGCTTCAGTAATAAAGCAGTCGGTTCATAAACCGACAATTTTTAAACAGAACCGCGATTCCGATCGGTTCAGGAACCGAGAACCGCTATTAGAACTAGAAAACCTCAGTTCAAAATTATAAGATTTAAATGTTTTTAAAACGAAAACACTCTGAACCTTACCTAGAGTTTCCTCTTGAAATTTACCAAGCAATCGGTTGCCCCAAGGTTCAAAGGAACCACGAAGTACCGATAAAAAAAACTAAATAACTTAAAAATGAGGTAAAATTGCTAAACTCAATAAGAATAAGGCAGTAATGAAAAAATAAGACAAAATACTTAAAAAACAAAGAACTTCTGTGCGCAAACACTGAGGCAAGGGTTACCCCAAAGGGCATTTGGCTGGGAAGCCAAGTTTCAAGAAAATACAAAATCATACATGCCCACACAATGCAAAGCATCATGGGCTGCATATGCAAATCACCACAGAATGTTACGCTGGTCCAACTTTAAGCAGAATTGCATGGTGCCGAAAGGCCATTCACACAGTTTGCAAAGGGTGCTAACAGAAGACATAGACGTTGTTTATTCTACCAGGACTCATCAGTATGCTCGCCTGTTTGACACCCCAGTGGAATGGACCAGCTACCCTAAGACAGTGTGTCTTGGATATGTTGTGGTGAACCCATTAAAATAAAAACATTTAAAGACAAAGAACCTCTAGCAGCAAACACTGAGGCAAGGGTTACCCCAAAGGGCATTTGGCTGGGAAGCCAAGTTTCAAGAAAATACAAAATCACACATGCCCACACAATGCAAAGCATCATGGCTGCATATGCAAATCACCACAGAATGTTATGCTGGTCCAACTTTAAGCAGAATTGCATGGTGCCGAAAGGCACAATTTAGACAATCTTGATAGAGAGATCTCCAGGGCATCTGAACTTTGCAGCGGAGACAGAAAATCTGAGGTAGAATCCAGGCAGTTAGAATAGGGCAATTTGAAAATGGATGCACGAGCTAAACATTCCATAATTAGCATAGCATTCTATTTGGCTCAGGGGCAGTGCTGATTTAAAGGAGCACTGCAAAGAGTAATAATATTAGTGGATTCCTGGGGTAAGAAATGCCTATTTTCATGCATGACCCAAGAGGGTACAGGTTGGAATACAAAACAACAACAGTGGATACAGTACAACAGTGGTTGACAGACAGTACAAGTCAAATACAATGTATCAGTAGACAGTAATACAAGGTGTAACAAAAGAGCATTAATAAGTGCAAATTCACCAAGATCATATATACAATCAGTAGAGAAACAGCATTTCATACATAGGTGGAGAAAATAAGTGAGACAGACAAACATTAATACAATACTTCAGATTAGGGAAAAACCAAGACTACAGGGTGCAAGTGCAGTAGCTGAGATAGGAGAAAATTCAGTAGATGATGCTAATTAGAGAGTGATCATACAATATAGCCAGATAAATGACAGGTTAGTAGGTGATTAAACGTTGTATTGCCTCAAAAGACACCGGCCTGTGATTAGTGGTCAACTGCTTCACCAACTTCCTGTCATGTGTATGAGTTCTGGTCGAGGCTATGGATGACTCACCTTTGGAGTCAGCGGAAGAATCCTCGAACACGGCCTTCACCCATTTGCCACCATGGACCATATTAGTATCCTCACCCTGGGTGATTTCCACCAAGACCCGGCCTGGCAAGCTGGCCGCAGCATGAAATTCCCACCCTAGTATCCTCAGATTGGGTGATCTCCACAGCACTGGATACCTTAGCTAATGCCCCGAACAGGGGCTGTAGTGGAAGTGGCTCCACCCGAAGGGGTTGAGAAACAGATGAATAGGGCTGCTAAGAAGCATGGACTGGCCTGGTAACGACCGGCGCAGGTCATGGGATTGAAGGTCCAGGGGGCAGAGACCTACTCCTCCAGCATGGTCCATTATTGCCAGAGGAGTGCCTTGTAGCAGCTATGCATTTTTCAAGGATGCCTTTCTTTACCCACGGATGATGAGAAGCACTGACAGAGACACCTCCAGACATGTGAGATCAACAGTGCTAGCAGCACTTTGACCTCAACCATCGACCCACAGGCCAACATCAATTGGTACCCCCTCTACGCACTGTGATAAACCACCTGCCTCGGCAGGTTAAGCACTAGAGGCTACAGAGGCACGACCACCGCTGGCAGCTGCTCCTGAGGCGACCCAACCGAGGACACCGATTAAGCCACATTCTCCTGAGTGAGGACTGGGAGAACAGGGGTCTGGGAGATTGACCACCTGCTCAACTGGAGTCGAGGCTGACAGCCCCAGTGGGGTTTCCATGGAGCCCAGGACTGCAGGGAGATTGACCAGACTGAGCGGTCTGGGGAGTCTAAGGAGCAGAAAGAGAGTGATCATTCTCAATCTCACGACCTACTGTTTTGTGCGTTTTCTGCTACAGTGAGAAGGTCTCTCCCTGAAGATCTGGACACCCGTACACATTTCCCTGAACTCAAGAACAACCCCTGAATGCTAACCCAAGCTGGGAACAGCACCAAGATCGACAAGAAACTCACCGCAGCGGTCACCATCTCTTCTTCAATGACCGTACGCAGTGCAATTGACCCAGCAGCCAATGTGGCATTTTTGCAGTCTTTCAGCCAACCAAGGACCAACTGAGCCATGTGGGCTTCAGTGGATAAGGGCAGCATGGACAGGCACAAACAGCATCCCTTGCCGCCATGATGATGGCCCAGGCAATATACGCATGTGTCTTGCGGGTCTGTGGCCAACATTTTCTACCAGCACTGACAGCAGAACTTAAACCCAGTTTTTTTTTTTTGGGCTCTCCATCATCAACTGCAAAGTGGAGCTAGATGATTTGCAGAGCAACTTGTAGTGGAAATTGTCAAAGATTTTCCAAAAAAAGTGCTTCAGCAACTCTATTTTCTTTAGGTCTGCACAGCTGCGAAGGAGACCCATCACATTCCAGCAGAAGGAAAGATCTGATATCAGAGGATATAGGACCCGGGTGATGGAAAGAGCTTAGCCTGAAGACTTCTGAAGACTCGCCAGTCTCCGGGAAGACTGCCAGAGTGTGGATGTGAACTGTAACCAAGTTGTCAGATTCTTTGCTTAAAAAAAAAATAAAGAACTAAAATAACATTTTTTAAAAATCACGCCTGGGCAGGGATCGGATTCAGCAGTGCCATCAATTCCAGAATGGTAGCTGCAAAAGGCAGTGATAACCCTATTGGGAGGAGTAGGAAGGAGCAGAAATTGCTGTTTGCAGATGAAATCCCCAGAAAATCAAAGAAATGAGCAGAAAGTTGTGTCCCAACTTATATAGAGACATACTGAGATCATAGGAGGGCAGTCCCCACAAAGATCTTTAGTCTAGCTCACTCTGAGCTCACAGGGAGACTCAGCTCATACCACTCCATCCACACAGAAGCCGATATACACATCCATTTTTGCTTAAAAAACAAATATTTATAAATATAGTGGAAATTTTTGGCGATTAAGAAATACTGCTGCTTCAACAGATCGCAGCAGAATGACGTAGCCAGAAACAGCTAGGATGGCACAGAAAGAACCCAAAGGAAGTGAGAAAGACAGAGGCCAGCCATTTTGAGGTTCGGTTGAAACTGAAGGACTGAAAGCTAAAGCTACGTTTACACTAAGAATGCTACACCAAATGAAGGCTGACATCAAGCTACCCAGAGCAGAGCCCTTCATTATGAAAGGGTGATAATGCAGTCTCAAACGGATGTTTTTGGAATTCTGTCCTAACATTGCACGTTATGGGATAACGGCCCACACAAAAACACTAAGCATTTATCTTGAGGCAGAACTGAGCCTGTCTGGGCTGTGAGGGGTTAATCTAAAATTACTAGCAAGATGGTACCTTCAAGTACTGGCATGCAACCCCCCTCCCTCCAGAGTAATTTTACTCAATGGCGGTCTTGAGGCTAATGTCAGAAATAAAAGTGTGATGTTTTCTCAGTGACAAAAATGAGACAAAGGCTCTGGGTGTGGGAAGGAGAGGTCCCCCCCCCTCCCCCAAAGGGGAAATTACCACAGACACAGCTCTCCCAAAGTCTATAACTGCACTGTGGGCAGACTCAACAAACCACACACTCCATGCTTCAAGCGCCTGCTGCCACCACCCCCGACTCCGTGCCGCTTTCCTCTCTTCCTACCACTAATCTGCTTACTAAAACTTCAGTCATTTGTGGGCAGCTGAGATAGAAGAGAGATTAATAACTATGAACCAGCCAGCTATGCTGTCTCAGAAAAGCTAAGCCCTTAATAATAAAAAATAATAAAAAAATATATATATATATATATATATACACACACACACACACGACACTAAATAAACAGATATAATTAAGGAAAGTAAAGTTATTTATTTATAAATTGGAACCGGAAGAGGCACACAGAGCCGAGGCTCGTTTCCAGGTGCAACCTGGGGGAAAGTGGAAGGGAAGGAGCACAATTACAAGCAAAATATAGCCAGCCAGGTGATGTGGCTACAGTGAGGATGACGTGACATAAGTTGAGTGCAGTATAAACAAAATGGTAAAACATTGCATATGGAGGACAAACACAGACACAGACTTTGACAGCAGATAAGGACCGTTTGGCCCACCCAGTCTGCCCATTTCCCTACCTACTGGATAAGCTGCAGATCCTAGTTAACCAACATCCTACTTCCTCCTACCCCACACCAGAACTGCTTTGTCTGTCCCATGCATTCTTGACTTCCCCCACTGTTTCTGACCCCACGACCTCCTCAGGAAGGCTGTTCCATGCGTCCACCACCCTCTCCATGAAAAAATACTTCCTCACGTTGCCCCTGAACCATCCCCCCTCTATCTTCAGATTGTGCCCCCTTGTTCTTGCACATCTTTTCCCCGAATGATGCTACCCTTTTGGACTTTGTTGATTCCCTTGAGGTACTTGAAAGTTGCTATCATGTCCCCCCTCTCCCTCCTTTCCTTGAGGGTACACATATTAAGCTCCTTTAGTCCCTCTTCGTATGGCTTCTGGTGCAGACCCTGCATCATTTTAGTTGCCCTCCTTTGGGCTGCCTCCATACTATGTCCTTGCAGAGGCAGGGTCTCCAGAACTGCACACAGTACTCCTGATTGGGTCTCACCAACTGTCTGTACAGAGGGGATAACTTCCTGTTTTCCACTGGTGATGCCTCTCCCTATGCTTCCCAGTATCCCTCCAGCCCTCCTTACTGCCTTCTCACATTGCTTGCCTATCTTTACGTCATCTGATATGACTATCCGCAGGTCCCTTTCCATTTCTGTTGTTAGTACCTCCCCCCATTGTGTACTCTTCCTCTGGGTTTTTGTTTCCCAGGTGCATTACTTTGCACTGAATCTATGCTGCCATACTTTTAAATCATTCCTCCAACCTTGTCAAGTCCCTTCTCATTCCTTCCACCCCCCTTGTGTATCAACCCCATTGCAGATCTTTGTGTCGTCCGCAAAGAGGTATACTTTTCCTTCCAGTCCCTCCGAATGTCACTTATAAAGACATTAAAGAGGAAAGGTCCCAGTACCGAACCCTGCGGTACCCCGCTAGTAATCCCCCTTTCTTCGGAGTGGACTCAGTTTACTATTACACTCTGTGTCCTGTGTCTAGCCAATTTTTTACCCAGGCTGGCTAATTTGTTTATTAATCTTTTGTGTGGGATTGTGTCAAATGCCTTGCTAAAGTCTAGGTAGGCCATGTCCACAGCCCCTCCCTGGTCTACTTTGTTCACCCAGTCAAAGAACTCTATTAGAATCGTCTGACATGACCTTCCCGCTGTGAATCCATGCTGCCTTGGATCCTCTGCCCCACTGGCCTCTAGGTACTCAACAATTCTTTCAGAAGTGATTCCATCATTTTCCCTACCACTGAGGTCAAACTAACAGGTCTGTAGTTTCCTGCCTTGGCCTTGTTCCCACTTTTGTGAAGAGGAATCACATTTGCCCTCCTCCAGTCCTCAGGTACCACACCATCCTCCCATGATTTGCTAAAGAGGGTAATCAGTGGTGTCACAAGTTCTTCCCTTAGTTCTTTTAGAATTCCTGGGGTGAATCCCATCAGGTCTCATTGCTTTGTCCACCTTCAGTTTTAAGGAGTTCTTTCAAGACAGTTTCTTCTGTGAATAGACTGGCATCGACCACCCTATACAGAGTGCTTCTACTGACTGGTATAGGTACCTCCCCCATGCTTCTTTTGTGAATACTGAGCAGAAGTACTCATTCAGTATCCCTGCTTTTTCACTGTCACTCTATGCCCGCCTACTCCCTCCCCTTTATTAAGCCTCGCTATCCCTCCCTTGGTCTTTCTTCGCTCCTTAGTGTACCTATAAAAGATTTTACACCCCTTCTTAACTGAGTTGGCCATCTTTTCCTCGGTTTGGGCCTTTGCTATTCTGACTGCCTTCCCCGCTTCCTTCTGCTTTAACTGGTATAGTTCTCTGTCCTTCTCCTTCTGTGTTTCCTTATACTTCCTGAATGCTATCTTTTTCTCCCTAACCTTCCCCGCCACCTCTTTTAAGAACCAGAGTGGTTTTTTCCTTCATTTTGATTTATTTGCTTCACACAAAGGATGCTCCAGTTAACATATGGCATATTCAGGTCCCCCATCAACAATATCTCCCCTTTTTCTGCCATTCTAAGGATGCCTGCTATCTTTCCTTGTCCATTTCCTCCCCCTGAGACAGGGGTCTATATACAACCCCCATGTGGATTGTGGTGCCATTTCCTGTCTCCAGGGTGACCCACAGTGCCGCCTCTCCTCCCTGTTTACCCTTTATTTCCATTGCTTTGATCCCTTCCCTTACATAGAAAGCTGCTACTCCTCCTCTTCTACCCTCCCTGTCCCTCCTGTAGATCATGTACGCTGGTATGTTGACATCCCAGTCATGGTTCTCTGTGTACCATGTTTCTGTGACTGCCATGATATCCAGGGGTCCCTCTTCCATCAAGGCCACTAGTTCAGGGAGCTTGTTACCCAGACTATGGGCATTGGTACTCATTGCCCTCCATTTTTTGATGGCCTCACCTCCTTTAGCCCCTTCCCTGTCCTTACTGCCTTTGCCCTTTTCTCCATTTACCTGTCCTGCTGCCTATCAACTTCTCTACCTTGGTGTTTACCTCGCTAACTACCTTGTTTTGTGAGGGCCGGGGACTGGGATTTCCCTGCTCCTTTTCAGTGCCTCCCCCCTTGACTAGTTTAAATGCATGAGCTCTGCACCAGTTTTTCAACCATTCATTGAATCCCATGGTATGGAGTACCCTAGCGTCACCCATGCCATAGACAGGCAGCACCTCTGGGAAGATTACCATGCATGCTACTTGTCTAAGGCCCCTCCGCAATTCCACAAACTCCTCCTGCACTGCTCTGATCCCATTCCCAGCTAGGTCATTTGTCCCTAAGGTGGACAATGTCATCCAGCTCCCTCTCCCGTGCTGCTGCTCACGCAATCCTGAGGATTCCCGTCCTGTCTCTCCAAGCCATGGAGCCTACCGCCCTCTCCCCTCCCTCCCCCAGTTCTACCCCCTTAATGACCAAGTCCCCCACTAGGAGTGGTTTCCTTCCCTTATGGGGTCCCGTGCCAACCTCCTGAAGGTCTCCTCTGTGGAGGTTCCCAGCATCCTCCTTGGTTTCCACCATGGGTGCCTCCATAGAGGAACCATGCTCTGCCAGAATGGCGTATGAATTGTGGAGAGGTACAACTGGAGGGATGCACCTCTGTTCCACCACCCTCACCCTTCCTGTGCCAACCATGATCCAACCGTCCCTCTTTCTTGACAACTTCTAAGGCAGCGGTGGCGGCCAAGGTGTTCCCTGGACGGGAAAGGAGGTCCCCTGAATCCTGGCCAACTCAGCCTGGAGACAAGTAACCTCCTCCTTCAGCCCAGAGAGGTGTCTGCAGATGCGACAACACCGCATCATCCAGAACGTTTCCTAGAAGACTGCCGCTCCACAGCCAACAAATTAGCATACAAATCATCTGTACAAAATAGGCAAACTCTATAGTGCTAGAATGAAGGGAGGCAGAGCTGGTGCTGAAGGTAGGAGTCAAAAGAAGTTGATAAACTTCAACAAGGATGCGTGAACTATGAGGGAAAGGGGGAGAAGAGATAAGGGGTGGTCAAAAGCCAGGCAAGGGCAAGGAAGGGATCAGGAAGAGGGCTGGCAGGAGCAGGGTGGAGAGGGGAATTTCCAATCCCCTAACCATCTTTAATTTCCTTTGGACCTGTTCCAGTCCATTTATATCATTCTTGTTTTGTACTGTCCAAAACTGCTAACAGTACTCTAGGTGCGGACGTATCGTAGACCTATAAATAGGAAGTAGCACCTCATTGTCTCTTTTGCTAAAAGAACAGTTATGTAAGAACATACCATAATAGTAGATCTTAGAGGGGCCCTCAGTCATCAGGTAACACCGCAGGACCATTCGTCATCAGTGACGGGAATCCACACATATTTTCAGCAGTATAACTGGGGCCGCCCACACTGTCGATGTCATCAATCCTATAAAGGCGTGAGTGGCCCCGCTCCCTCCTCAGTTCTTTCCCCCAGAAACTAATGGAGCTAGACTCTTGCCATGGGGGACAGAGGAGAGAGGTGCCCAGACCTAAATGAAAGGCTGGAGAGACCAGACAGCCAGTTCCTAGACAGGAGCCCCAAGAAAGGGGGATGGTGGAAGGGAAAGCATACCTGATGACTGACATCCCCTCGAAGACCTACTGTTATGGTAAGTTCTTATGTAGCTGTTCTATCTTCTTCAGGGGTATCTCAGTAATCAGGTAACACCGTAGGAACAAGTCCCAAGCAGTTACAAGTACAAAACAGACAGTCTGGAAGGAGGGATCTCTATGAACTTTAAGACAGGAGTCCCTGTAACACGGCCCTGCCAAAACATGCACGGGCTCTTGAGGCAATGTCCAGACTGTAGTGCTTGGTGAAAGTGTGGACTGTACTCCAGGTGGCAGCTACACAAATGTCAGTGGCAGAGACCCTCGGAAACAAGCACCAAAATAGCCATTCCTCTGGTGGAATGAGCTTTGACAGCACCAGGCAGTTCTTTGCTGTACTTGTTGTAACAGAACACAGTGCAATTATCCAACCATTTGGATAACTACTGCTTAGAAACTGAAATACCCTCTCTACCCGGGGCAGAGGAAACAAACAGCTGCTTTGACTTTCTAGACTCCTTGGTCCTAAGCAGGTAGTACTTCAAATTTCTGCACAAATCTAACGTATGGAGCAGTGCTTCCTCTGGATTGGCACACTCAGGAAAATAAACAGGAAGGCTGATAAGACTGAGTGTAAACTCTGAAACCACCTTAGGGAGAAATTTAGGATTTGTGTGCAAAGACACCCTGTCTTTGTGAAAAAGACTCCCGGTCCTGTTTAAATGCACTTAAACCACACCCTAGCTTTCTAGCTCACTCCTACAGGCTACTGCCAGCCACGCCCGCCCGCCACATCCCCGACCTCTGTTAAATCCTCAAGGGTACCGCCCAGTTCTCATCTACTCTGCTGTTACTGGCTATCAGGAGACTTATCCCACCTCCTCCTAAAAAGCCCATACCTTCTGCCCCAGAGAAAAACACTTCTGACCTCTCTCTACGCTTAAGTATGGGAACCACTTTGACACAAATGAGCCTGCTTATCATTCTCAATCTAATCTTCTACTCTCGAAGGGCTGCTATACTGCGACCTCAAAATACCACCAACCTCTCCACTGAATTCCCATTATCTACCCCAAGGACGATCACGTACAACTACTCCCTAACTCTCGCCCAAAACACACCACCCAGACCGCTTCACCTATAGATGGCTCTCCCATCAAGAACACATGTTCCCATGCTCCTCGGCATCTCTCTCCTATTAACAGGTTTCTCTCACTAAAATCACTATCCCTTTAAAAAGGCTCCTAATACAGTAACAGTACGGGGACAAAAGAAGTATATCAAAACTCTCTTAAAGTCCCTAATTCTGACGTTGATCCTCATCTCAGGTAATGTCCACCCAAACCCTGGCCCCCAACAGTCTAGCCCCTGTGGTGCTGACAGGTCTGGGGGGCTCCGCCTGGCTACCATCAATATCTGCAGCCTCCTCAAAAAGCTGGGTCTTCTCACTGCCTGGGTCACACGCCACAACCAAGATATAATATTAGTAATCAAGACATGGCTATCACCTAAGACCCCCCCGACACTGCAATAACAATTCTGGGTTATGCCATTTTCAGGCAAGACAGATGCTCCTAGAAGGGGGGGAGGCTGTGCCCTGTACCTAAAGGACACTCTAATCAGGCACACCCTACCTATGCCTCACCCTGCTAGCGACATCCAGGTTCTTGCCACAAAAATACATCTGGGGACCCACCATAAAACACTAACGGTGGCATCAGTCTACATACCCCCCAAGCTCACCAACCAAGGATTGAACTCCGTACTGGACGTCATTCACTCCCTAGATCAGAAATTTGAAACTATCCTTCTCTGTGACTTTAATGCAAATTGGTCTTCCCCCAGTGCACATAAGTATAAACATGCCTTGACAGCTGCCAATTTCTCCCAAATGATTAAAACACCCACCCAAGTAAACTACAGAACAGGTACCTCAACTCTTCTGGACTGGGTTCTTACAAACCACCCTGAACACATTACTAATACAGTAGTTCTCCCCGACTGTATAAGTGACCACTCACCAGTCCTACTCTCATGGTCCAACAAATTCATTAAGACCCCCCCTAAAATCATCAACAGTAGAAAACTATTGCCTGGCCACCTGTGGCCACTAAAAACATGCCTATGAGATCAAGACTGGTCACCTATAGATGCAGCCACAGACGTGGACACTGCACTTGACTACTTTATCCAAAGCTTCAACACAGCATGTGATGCACATGCACCCTTCATGAAACACAAGATTAAAGGTGTTAACAACCCTTGGATCAACCTTGGTCTCCTTGAGTGAATGAAGGCCCGGGATCACCTCTGGCAACGTGCTAAGCTGACCAGAAACAGGGCAGACACTCAAGCCTTCAAAGCTGCAAGAAATGCCTGCACCCGCGCGATTCTAAATAAAAATGACAACTACTACTAGAGAGTGCTAACAAACTCTTAGAAAGATGGAAATACGTTTTCAGCCAACCTAATGGAACTAACTGGAAAAAAAAAACAAAAGTCCCACCCGCTATGGTCCACCTAAATGGTCACATCATCACAGATCAAGTCACCGTGGCAAATGCCTTTAATGCAGCATTTACCAACCTTAGCCATGTTTTACCGCCAACTTTCTTTGATCCCCCTCTAGATACCATTAACTTAGTCAAAGTCAGAAATTTGGAGGGAAATCTGCCGTTCTACTTCAAAGCCATCTCCAAGGACATCACAAAAAAGTACCTCCTTAGAGTACTTGGAAAGTCGAGATCAAGCAGCGACTCCCTTGACCTGAAACTCCTCGCTCTTACCCTCGATGAAGTCCTGACCCCCCTCACCAAAATCCTTAACAAATCTCTCATGCTCTCAGTTCCCCCAAAAATGGAGATCAGCGATGGTGACACCTATCCATGAAAGTGGCGCTAAATCTGTTACAAGCAACCATAGACCAATCTCCATTCTCCCCCACTCTCAAAAGCGCTGGAGAGGATAGCTGCCAAGCAACTGATAGAATACCTTAACGGGTTTTATTTAACACTAAAAATTGATTAGTGTTTTGCTCATAAAAGTTCTAAAACACTGTGAAAATGCAGAGCACTTGCCTCACTGTGTTTAACAAACATAAGACTTCTAGAAAACCTATATAAATGCTTTCTGTATAGTTAGTATTTTCCCAAGAAAAAAAGTGCTAATCAATTATTTAAAACCCTGCCTTACTAAGTATAACCTGCTATGTCAAGAACAACACAGATATCGTAAGGGCCACAGCACGACCACGGCACTCCTAGAGCTTACCTGCTACATACACAATGCCCTGGACCAAGGGGATCTCGTTGGCGCCAACTTCATCGACCTAACTAAGGATTTTGAAACTGTCAACCATTCACTGGTGCTTCAAAAGCTACCTCTAATATGTCTATCTCTGGACACAACTCTTTGGTTTCAAAGCTACCTCAGTGACCGAATACAGCAGGTAAAAATTGGTGAATCCCTCTCAACACCCCTCTTGGTCCGATCAGAAGTCCCACAAGGATCCATCCTGGGTCCTATGCTTTTCAGCATTTTCCTAAACAGCCTCCCTTCATCTTGCTCATCCTACTCTATGCCGACGATGCTGTTATCTTCACCTCCCATTCTGACCCCTCCTTTCTTCAGCTGCTACTACAAGAAAGCTTCACTGATGTAGAGGCATGGTTTAAATCCCACAAGCTTATTCTTAACTACAGCAAAACCAAATCAATGGTGTTCCATGGTACCCGCAGCAAACTTAAAAACAGAGACCTCTCTCTCTCAAACAGCAAAGGGGTCACCCTTGAACAAGTACATCTATTTAAATATCTTGGCGTGATTCTTGACCCAACACTTGGATACTCTGAACATATCAACTACATAGCAAAAACTGAATACCCGCATAGACCTGCTATACCGACATAAGAACTGTCTCACGGATGAAGCCCTAAGCACTGCAATTCACAGTTCAGTAATCTCTATAATAGACTATGGGCTTGTGATCTACGGGGCTGCAACTGACACAGCTCTCTGACGCATCGCCACAGCGCTAAACAAGGCATGTCGTCTCCAAACATCTGCAAACCACCTTGCACACACCTGCTAGATCTACAAACACGCAAACTGGCTCCACCAATCTGATAGAATTAAATATCAAACCTGCACCCTAGCAAAAAAGCAAACATTGGACCTACTACCCCCTGGATCACAGGCACTGCTGAGAACATATAGCTGCCCACGACAAACCAGGAATTCAAAACAACCTCTCCTTTGCTGTTCCCCTTTGCTCGACTACCCAAGGCCAATGATCCTTCTTTTTCAGAGCCTCTTCCTGGTTTAACACCCTGCCAGCAGAAGTTACCAGTAAAGCAACCCTGGGTGCCTTTAAGCTCAGCCTGTGTCAATACTTCATCTCCTGTGACTGCTACACCAAATGGTTATTCCTCCCACCCTTCCCTCCTCCTCCTCCTCCTCCTCTACTCCTCCACACACCTCCCGCTGCCCTGACCCCCGACTCCCTCTCTCTCCTCTTAAACCAGCCTCTGGCCTCGCTTCGCTCTGTTGGATGGCTACCTATACGAATCTATATTGTTTAAATTGTTATAGAAGTGATTTGCACAATTGTGATGTTTTGGTAACTGACAAAGCCCTCCAGCTGCAATGTTTATTTCTCTTTTGCACAAAACCACTGCCTGTCCTAATGTTTCAAGTAACCTGACATGGAACCTTTGTAAAAGAGCCCCTGGCTCAAAAATGTATCGGATTCCTTTAAATTAATACATAAATACAATAAGGCTTCTCACACCAGAGGGCCTGAAGCTCTGAAATTCTTCAAGCAGAAGTAATGGCAACTAAAAGCAATGCTTTCCAAGAGAGAAAACATAAATCACAAGTCGCGACTGGTTCAAAAGAAGACAGGGTCAGTTTCACCAAAACAAAAGTTAAGACCCAAGCCGAAACAGGAGAACGAATTGGGGGCTTCAGGTGCAGGATGCCCCTGAGAAAGGTATGGGAGACATCAAGCTGAACAATCATGCAGTCACCCATGGGCTAATGAAATGCAGAAATAGTCGAAAGGTGGACCCTTGAGGGAGGAGTACTGGAGACCCGAGTCACAGAGTGAGATCAGGTAGCCCAGGACATGGCTCATCAGGCAGGCAAAAGGGTCTAAACTATGTTTGGCAGCCCAGATGGCAAACCGCTTCCACTGCATGGCATATGTGGCTCAAGTGAAAGGCTTCCAGACGGCCCCCAGGATGTCCGCCACTCTATTAGAGACTCTGAACCCGGCAATGGCTATGTCCTCAGGAGCCAGGCATGCAGATGGAGGGATCTGAGGTTGGGATGGACCAGGGTCCCCTGAGCCTGGATCAGCAGATTCTTGCAACGAGAAAGAAGGACTGGAGGTTCCTCCATCATCTGCTGAAGCAGAGGGAACCAAATCTGTGGAGGCCAGAACGGAGCTGCCAGGATCATGCTGGCCCCCTCTATCTGCAATTTGATGAGCACCCTCTGAATCAGAGGAAACTGAGAGAAGGTGTAAAGAAACCTCCCGCTCCAAGAGAGGGACAGCGCGTCTTGCCAGAAAACTCCAGGCCCTGGATCTAGCGAGCAGAAATTGGACAGTTTTGCATTGAGTGGGGATGCAAAAAGATCCTACTCTGGATGACATCTGTCGAACAAGTCTTCTGCAAAAGGTGAGAGAAGCTCCCATTTGTGCATGCTGGACTGTGTCCTGCTGAGACTGTCTGCCAGTGTTTAACACGCCTGGCACGTGGACTGCAGAGAGTGTCAGACTGTGATCCAACGTCCAGTACCACACTCTCATGGCCTCCCTGCAAAGGGGGTATGAATAAATCCCCCCCACTTGTTGATGCAGTATACTACACTTAGGACTGTCCAAAAGCACCAGCAGTTGACCTGGAGTGAGGTGTTCCTGAAAAACCTGCATGGTGTAGAGCACCATGCTCATCTCCACAACACTCATATGCAGGGAGGCTTCCCGCTGGGACCAACAGCCCTAGGTCTGGAAGGGACCCAGTCATGCTCCCCAGCCAAGACCTGAGGCATCCATAGTTAGGATCTGATGCGGGGAGGAGATCTGGAATGGGACACCTTGAAGCAGATTCAAGGGGTCCATCTACCACTGCATTACCTTGCGTACTGAAGAAGAGACCAGGACCGGTTGGTCTAACTCATCCATGCGCTGGTCCCACCATCCCCGGAGGGTCCACTGGAGGATACGCATATGGAGTCTGGCCAGTGAAACAGAGGGTATGGCAGCTGCCATCAGGCCCAGCTATCTGAGGTATATCCTGGCAGGAATGTATCGACTCTGAGCGACATCCTGAGCTTGAGCTATGAGGCACTCTACCCTGTTTTGGGGCAGGAAGGCCTTCCCCAATGCACAGTCCAGAACTGCCCCTATATACTGCAACCTTTGAGACAGTATCAGAACTGACTTGGGCACACTGACTGATGCCCAGGGAGTGAAAGAACTGGAGAGTTCGCTCCAGAGTCAGCAAAAGCTGTTCCCTGGATGGGGCCTTTAGGAGCCAATCATCCAGATAAGGCAAGACATACAGTCCCTCCCTTCTGACAGCTGCTGTGATCACTGCTAAGCACTTGGTAAAGACTCACAGCACAGAGGACGAGCCAAAGGGCAGCACTTTGAACTGATAATGCTTGCCCTGAAAGGTGAAACAGAGAAATTTCCTGTGAGGAGAAAAGACCGAGATGTGCAGGTAAGCATCCTGCATGTCAAGTGAACAGAGCCAGTCCCCTGTCCTGAGAAGGGGCATCAGGCCTGGCAAAGTTACCATCCGGAACGTTCTGTACTGGACATACAGATTGAGGTCCTTTAGGTCCACAATAGGCCTCAGATCTCCGGTCTTTTTTGGGACCAGGAAAAACCTGGAGTAAAACAGTACAGTTACATAAGAACTTACCGTAACAGTAGATCTTCGAGAGGAGCTCTTGCAGTAGGCAACACCATTAGGACTAAAGTCAGCAGGCGCCAAGACCCAACAGAAAACTTCCAGCTAATAGTTATTAGTGGGGGACTGCCCCCTGACATCGGCCCGCCTCCCGACATCCTCCTATGAAAAAAAAAGGGGGGCGGTCCCACAACCCAACCTCAGTTCTCCTGCTGGAGACCCCAGCGCACATAAAGATTAGAGAACCGAGGTGGTTCCTCTACACCAAGGAAAGCGAGGTAACAGTGATAGAGAAGCAATCATCGGGGGATGGAGGGAGGGAAAGCAGCACCTTCTGCAAGAGCTCCTCTCGAAAATCTACTGTTACGGTAAGTTTTTATGTAACTGTACTATCTCACTTTGACAAGGCTCTTGCAGCAGGCAACACCATTAGGACAGAGTCCCAAGCAGTGTAAAGCCTGACCCCGGTCAGCTGGGAGGAGGCAGAAGTCAGCGTAAGGCTCTCAAGTGAGAAGGCCCTGCAGGACAGCAAGTCCAAAGCATGCCCTGAGCCTAGATAGAGTCCAGACTAATGCCAAATAAAAGTGTTACCAGAACTCCAAGTGGCAGCTACACAGATATCAGCAACTGACACATTCCTGGAGGAGGCCAAAGAGATAGCTGTGCCTCTGGTAGAATGGCCTTTAACCTGCCCCGGTAAAGGCTCATCGTACTTGCTGTAACAATAAACAATGCAACTTACTAACCATTTGGACAAACATTGCTTTGAAACAGGAGCCCCTTCTTTCCAAGGGACGAAGGAAACAAACAACTGATCAGACCTTCTAAGGGCACGTGTGTGGACCAAATAATAGCGAAGCACCCGGTGGATATCCAGAGTGTGAACTAAGGCCTCCCCTCGATTTGAATACTCTGGGTAATAAACAGGCAGGTAGATGTCCTGATTCAGAGTAAAACTCAGACACCGCCTTAGGAAGAAACTTAGGATTAGTCCGCAAGGACACCCTGTCCTTGTGGAAAACAAAATAAGGCTCTTTACACAACACAGCCTGAAGTTTGGAAATCCTTCAAGCAGAAGTAATAGCAACTGGAAAAGTACAGTTACGTAAGAACTTACCGTATAGTAGATCTTCGAGAAGAGCTCTTGCAGCAGGCAGTAACCATTAGGACTAAGCTGCCAAGCGCCAGGACCCCACAGAAACCTTCTAGCTAGCAGTTGTCAGTGGGGGACCGACCCCAACATTGGCTCCACCCAATGTCAGCCAATAGTATAAAAGGGGCGGTCCCCAGCTCCACCTCAGTTCTGCCCCTGGAGAACCGGAGTCTAGGATAGGAGAGGGGGCAAGGCCTGCTGCAACAGTTCTTCTCGAAGATCTACTGTTACGGTTAAGTTCTTATGTAACTGTACTATCTATCTTTGAGTTGGAGCTCTTGCAGCAGACAATAACCATTAGGACTGCGTCCCAAGCAATAAAAGGATAAGGATTAGGAAAATCTGGGAGGAGACTGAAAAACTGCCAGCTGAGGACTTAAAAAAGAAGAAGGCCCTGGAGGACCGCCAGGCCAAACACAGTCATATACCTGCAAGCCAAGTCCAAGCTATGATGCTTGATGAAGGTGTGAACAGAACTCCAGGTAGCCGCTGCAGAGACATTTCGGAGAGAGGCAAAAGAGGTAGCCACCCCCCTGGTATAATGGCCTTTTATCATACCCGACAAGGGCTTGTTGTACTTGCTATAACAAAAAATTATGTAATCAACCATTTAGACAAGGTCTGCTTGGAAACTGGTGCCCCCTAAGTTTTGGGAGCAAACAGAACAAACAACTGATCCATTTTCCGAAAGGAAGCCATACGGTTCAGATAGTAATAAAGCGTTCTATGGACGTCGATAGTGTGTAATAACACTTCCCCCTATTAGAGTGCTCAGGATAGTAAACTGGCAGGTGGATGTCTTGATTTAGGGTAAACTCTGATACCACTTTAGGTAAAAACTTAGGACTTGTACATAAGGACACCCGGTCCTTATAAAAAACCAAATAGGGCTCTTTACACATCCGAACATGAAGCTCCAAAATTCTTCGGGCGGAAGTAACTGCAACTAAAAATAACACTTTCCACGACAGATAGCATAGCTCGCAATCTGCGACTGGTTCAAATGGGGGAGCGTGAGCTTTTACAACATAAAAAGGGGATCCCATGGGAACTTCCGGTGACGTCAGGAAATCAATGGCTGCCTAATCTTGTAGCTCCGGATTGGCCTCAGCATAATCTAAGTACATCGACTGATTAAAAACATGAACTCGCCAGCCAAAGCAACCAGATCGAAAAATGCAAACCAGAGGCACACCGAAACCCCCAGTTTCGCGGCTCCGGGAGCTACTAGCCAGAGAGAAAACTAATGGTATGCCCACCGAGAAGGCCGCTAGGGAAAGCATGTCTCCAGAGCTACAAACTGATACGGCGGATAAAGATCTCATTGCCACAATTCTACAAACAGCCCGAACAGTGGAAAAGATGGACAAAATGCTCATGGAGATAAAAGCAGATATCAACAACGTAGAACATCGTACTGATCAGCTTGAACTCGGCCTAACTTCTGTCTCGGAGCAGTCTGATCGGCAAGACCGACTTCTTCTTTACCTCCTAGCCAGAGAGAGGGAACTGAATCATAAAATTGATGACCTAGAAGGCTGTAGCAGGAGACAGAACATTAGAATTTATGGCATCCCCTAAGGGGCGGAAGATAAGGCCCCGAATGTAGCGTCCTTCATCCAGACAGTTCTCAGAGAAGCACTGGGCCTCTCACAAGACTTCGATTTAAGTATTGACAGAGCTCACCGATAGCTTGTCCCCAAACCATCTAATGCAGGCGCCCGACCTCGATCATTCGTAGTTCGTCTAACTTACTACGCCACGAAGGACGAACTGCTGAATAAGGCCTGGAAAATGAGAAAGATAACCTATAAGCAAAATTGTATCTCTCTTGACAACGATTACACTGAGCAGATACAAGAGAGGAGAAGAAAACTCTGGCCTGTCATTAAACAACTGAGAAGCAGAGGGCAAAAAGCACAAATCTTACATCCAGCACACCTCCAAGAGGAAACAGATCGAGGCCCCAGAACCTTCGAGGATTTACTGTCTGCTCAGTCATACTTACAAAATCTGGGGATATCTCTCCCTTCATTATTTAAGGAACAAATGGAAAAGGAGCTGCTTCGTGCGGCGTGATCGGTGGCTGAGAGAGGCAGTAAACATAAGGGCTCCCAGCAATTCGACCCACAGACAAACCTCCGTGCGGACCTGGCTGCGATCATGAAACCGTGTGACTCTCCTACGGCACAGCGAAGCCACTCTGCACAGGAAGATGAAAGCATGGGAAACAACAACGTGAAAAACAGAACAACATCTGAAACAGAATATGAAGACACCACCTGAATAACTGCAAAGGCGAACCTGTAATTCATGCCTCCCCTCGGACTCTACACTGCCCCGGGACCAGGAAGTCTCAGAACTACCCTGCGACACTCTCTCGGCCTGAGACTTTTGCCATCTCATTCAAACCGACAAAAACGGACTGTCGTCTTCTTCAGAAATGCCCTTTACATTCTGGGGCGCATCCATAGTCGGTATACTGAATTGGAGGGGAAGGGAAGAGCATTAGTTACCTGCACCAGACCTTTTGCAGCTCGGATAACTATATTCAGGACCCATCCCCCCCCGGAAGACTGAATGACTACTCTGCTTCGTATATATCCTAAAATGTTGCAGGACTTACTTACTGTTACTAGTTTAATTTCTCTCAATACATAGCCAGATTTGTGTTATTATGTCATAGTTAAGCTCCCAAATGTTTCAAAGGTTTTAAAAGTGTTAAATGAATGTTGGGGGCTACAAATGGCACCTACCTTTAGTTAATTAGGCAGACTTGCTTGGGCTAGACTTCGGGCTGAAACTGGAATTAGGGTCCATCTCCTTAACATCGTGAATCATTTGTTAATCTGGTCACTGAATCTTCACTCCGCGGGTGCGAGGTGACCCCTCATGAAATGCGGCTTAGAACTGGACCATTAGGGCCCCCCGAGGGCAAAGCTTCACAGCTTCACTCAGATTATAGCCCAAGTAGAACCCATACAAATTCATATGAGGTCAAAATAATAATAGGGGAATCTCTCTCCCCTAATTTTACCTTAAGTAGGGGTCGCTCCGATCTTGGGAAGGGCAGTATCAACCACCTAGCCTTAGGATCCTGACGTAGATTAAACTCCGGAGAATCCTATAGTTATTCTCTAGGGTGAAAGTACCCACTACACCTGACAGGTACTAGGCACATAATAAGGTGCCCTCTAGTAGCCAAATTTGTCTCCTTAAACCGTGGAAGCCTGACCATCTGTAGAACAGGATACTATGTAAATAGTTTGTTTTGAGCCAAGACTAGCACCTAAGATACGGTTTTGCTGGATTTCTGTACATACATATAGATTAGATTGAGTCTTCCAGCCTCTTAGTCAATACTGAAACAAATTATAGTCTAAGAAAAGTGCTGTGATTTCTACAAGTCTTGGAAGGGAATATGCCACACACAGGAACGATGGTTTTAACATATAATGTTAACGGGCTTAACAGCCCAATCAAGTGAAAAAGGGTACTTAAGTATACTGGTGAGCAACACAGCCATTTTGTCTTCTTACAGGAGACGCACCTCGCTCCCCATGAAGCTACTAAACTTAAGTCTAGGGTCTACCCTAAAATCTACCATGCCTCGTTAGATAGAGGGAAAAAGAGGGGTGTAGCATTACTAATTTCAGACTCCATTCCTTTTGAAGAGGAGACGGAGGTGGCTGACCCGGGAGCGAGGTTCGTGATTGTCATAGGTCGCATTCAGGAGGAGTATGTAACGTTAGCTAACGTATACGCCCCCCCGGCTCTTCCTTTACCTTTTACTCAGATCTTATTCAGACGATTCTAGAGAAAACTAAGGGCACACTACTTCTGGGAGGTGACTGGAACCTTACCCTGGATAGGCACTTGGACACCACATCCCTGATCCCTACACAGAGCACCAGGACAGCCAAACTCTTCCTTCAGCTTCTACGGGAGGTGGGTCTGAGGGACATCTGGAAGGAAAGATATCCTTTAGCAAGAGATTACACATACTATTCCCCCCGTTACAAAATCTACTCAAGAATAGATATGTTCCTCACACAGTCCACAGATCTTTCTAATTTTGGGCACCTTCAAGTGGGAACGGCAGTTTATTCGGATCACCAACCCCTATTCCTGAACTGGGATCTTGGTTTCCCAAAAAGGAAATCTCAGTGGAGATTAAACACCCCCCTCCTAAAAGATAAAGATACTTTAAAAAAACTCTTGGAGGTAGTGACCCAGACACTATCACATAACTCCGAGAAAGACACTCCTCCGCAGATAATCTGGGACACAATTAAAACAATGATGAAGGGGAAGCTAATTGCCATAGGGACATACAAACAGAAGGAAAGGAGGGCACAACTAGAACAACTCAATCTCCAACTTCGGGACCTAGAATCACGGCAAAAATTAAGATGGACAAAGCAATTGGATAACCAAATTAAAGACATCAAAACCTGACTGCATAGGCTCCATCTACTAGAGGTAGAGAAATCACTTGCCTATTTACGGCAATCTTATTACGAGGGAGGGGCACAGGCAACCAAAATGCTTGCTATCAGACTTAGGCAGAGGCAGGCCAGGGCCACCATTGTAAAGATCAAGCATCCTAAATCCGGGGCCTTGACCCACAACCAGGAGAAAATTATGGAGGCATTTGTAAAATATTATAAGCAACTTTATAAACCCCAACCAGTGTCCTCTAAGGAGGAAAAGATTCAATTCCTTAAATCCTTGAACCTGCTCACTCTTACCCAAGATCAACCAAAGACCCTGACTACCCCCATAAAAATGACAGAGGTAGATCAAGCCACCACAAGACTGAAACCTGGGAAATGTCCCAGCCCTGATGGTTTCAGTGGAGATATCTATAAAAAAAACTTAGAAGGGAGCTTGCTCCACACTTGCTTAGAGTTTTTAATGAGGTCTGGATGGCAGGGGTGGCACGCCCATCTTGGAACTTCGCTAACATCTCAGTAATACACAAGCCGGGCAAGGACCCTTCCGAGTGCACCTCGTACAGACCCATCTCCCTATTCAACGTCGACTACAAGATCTTTACCTCTATCATAGCTACCAGATTAAATGCCCTTCTCCCATGCTTAATAGACAAAGACCAAACAGGCTTTATAGCCGGCCGTCAAGCCCCAGACAGTGTCAGATGCACTATCAATGTCATAAATAAAGTTTCCATAGATAAAACCCCAACCTGTCTCATGAGCCTCGACGCAGAAAAAGCATTCGATTAAGTATCATGGCCCTTCCTTTTTGTCACCCTGGAGCACTCTGGTATCCCCCAGAACATGCTAGACACCCTTGAGAGTTTATATGCAGCCCCACAAGCCTATATAAGGTTAAACAGAAGCATCTCGGATAGGTTCTTGCTCGGCCGTGGGACTAGACAGGTATGACCCCTCTCCCCCCCTTGCTATTCGCCCTATACATCGAGCCATTAGCTTCTGCTACACGAGGGAGCCCAGAAGTGGAGGGCATCAAGATTGGAGACACCAAGCATAAGATTTCGTTATATGCGGACGATGTCCTGCTTTATCTTACAAACCCTGATAAATCAATCCCAAAGATCTGGAATCTCTTAGAAGAATTTGGCAGACACACAGGCTTTTTATAACCCTTCACCAGAAGTAATTAAGATATTACCACTTAAGTGGAATAAACAGAAAATTAAATATCTGGGAATACAATTAACAAAACACATAGGGGGACTTTTTACTGCAAATTATGGCCCACTGCAGACACAAATTACACAAGACTTAGCTAAATGGCAGCTCCTTAATCTTCTATTATATTCCGAAATCCAAATTATTACCCTAAACATCCTCCCCAGGTTTCTGTACCTCTTCCAATCCCTACCAATATTTATCCCAAAGAAGCATTTTAAAGAATGGCAGAAACTGATTGGCAGGTCTGTTTGGCACCCAGGCAGACCTAGGGTGAGAATGGCACTCCTACAGACATAAAGCCGACGGCGGCAGAATGGTCCCTATCTTAGAAGATTACTGTATGGCCACCTACCTTAAGAACGCGTTGCTCTGGTCCACTAAAACATATGAGGCTCACTGGAGAGACATTGAGTCTCATGTAACTGAGGGCCCTCTTGAGCAGAGGATTACGGATGCCTCTATACTTAAGGAGACACCGCGGTCCCATCAACAGTCGAAGGCACTATAAAAATGATTCACAGATTTTGGACCAAATATGACTTATTTAACGAAATGTGGCCGCTACATCGGTTTGCTTGGTCTCAACATTTCCTCCCAGCTAAGATAGACCACTCCTTTAGAAGGTGGGCTAGATTAGGATTTACCAACCTAGGTCAGATGATCTCGCGGGACATGATACTAGATTTTCACTCCATTAAACAAACATATCACTTAAGGAATCAAGACCACTTCAGATATTTACAGCTTAGAACACACATAACACGCGCTTAAAAAATTACAAGAGTCGAAACCCCAAGTAAAGAACCTATTGGAGGTCATAACATCTATCCAGGATGGGGTCCTAAGGAAGGGACACATACCAGCTCTCTATAGAGCATTAAAACAACTGCACCCAAGACAATCGCTTAGAATTAAAAATAAGTGGTAACAGGAAACGGGACTAAAAATAACAGAAGAGGAATGGAGGGCAATATTCCAGATTGTAAATAAAACCACACTCTCACCTAACTGGCGGGAATACGCCTGGAAAATAAGGGCCAGGTACTTCCATACACCTGAAAGTTTAAGTAAGTGGGACACAGGGATAACCCCACTTTGTTGAAAGGGATGTGGTGTCCAAGCGGCACATCACTCCCATATTTTTGGGGAGTATGATGCTCTACGCCCTTTCTGGCAGGGGGTTTCCAGAACACTGGAGGGTATATTTTCCTGTAACACACAACTAACAATAAGAAACTTAGTTCTGGGACTACCTCCTGATGAAGTTAAAGGAACAGATGGTATGTACCTCTGGGAAGTACTTTTGGCAGCGGCCCACAAGTCAATCACTAAAAAGTGGCCCTCCCCAGATGTACCTGACTTATTCCAATGGCACTCCATTATAAAAGAAATAAGGGAAATGGAGGAATTAACACATAAGATAAATAACAAGATGAACACTTATGCGAATAAATGGACCAGATGGGACCTGGCTGCAGGAACTTAGACCGGCCTGATGGCCTGGGAGGGAGGGAGGGAGATGTAAGGAAGAAAAGAAATATAAAAAAAGAGTATAAAAGAACTGGGGAATAAGTAAAAATGAGCTGCTGTTGTGACCTCACCCTACAGACAGAAGAGTTTATATCCCAAAAAAGGAAATGAACTAATACTTGGAAACTTAACTATCTTGGCACTAATGATATATAATGCTTATGAAATCTGTAAATATTTGCAGTATGTATGGCTTGTGATGGTATGCAGACTCTGAAATTTCAATAAACTTGAATAAAAAAAAAGGGGGGGGGATCCCATGGAGGATCGTGATCTCTGATGGAAGGCTTTAAGTGCAAAATGCCCCGCATAAAAGTCTGGGACACATCCAGCTGAGTAAGAGTTTTGCCCTCCACTGCTGCGTGATATGCCAAAACAGCAGACAGGCGCACTTCAATGGAGGAGTAGCTCAGGCCCTGCTCAAACAGCGAGAGGAGATACTCAAGGATGGAGTTCAGGGGACAAGAAAAGGGATTAAGCTGGCATTCGGTAGCCCACAGGCAAAATCTTTTCCACTTCATGGCATATGTGGATCTAGTAGAGGGTTTTCTAGCTGCCACCAGAGCATCTGCTACCTTATGGGAAACCCCATATCGTCCCCTCGCTAGGTCTGCAGGAGCCACGCATGAAGATGCAGGGACTTGAGATCCGGATGGCTCAAACTGTCCTGGTCCTGGGAGAGCAAGTGCGAGCACAGAGGCAGGGGGATTGGAGGTTCCACTGCCAGCTGTTGAAGTAGTGGGAACCAAATCTGACAAGGCCAATAGGGTGCTATGAGAATCATCTCTGCTCCCTCTGCCTGAAGCTTCAGAAGTACCCTCTGTAGAATGGGGAAGGGAGGAAAAGCACAGAGAAACCTCCCTACCCAGGAGAGGGACAACGTGTCTTGCCAGAACACTCCAGGCCCTGGATGTAGCCAGCAGAAAATACAGGTTACTCACCTGTAACAGGAGTTCTAGGAATGGTATATGTTGTTCATCCACACTCATTGGCAGTATCCTTGCCGCTTTAAATCTTGCCGGAAGGTCTTCAAGCTTGCTCCTCCCACCCACCCGGGTGGTATAACTTCGGCTCCGCCCCATGGCGCTGATCTGGCCGCTGGGAAGCTCAGGTTGTCTCGTCGAGCCGGGGAGGTCGGGTGGAGTCGTGTGGATGAACAACATATACCATTCCTAGAACTCCTGTTACAGGTGAGTAACCTGTATTTCTAGGGACATGGATATGTTGTTCATCCACACTCATTGGCAGACTCCTAGCAGTCTCCGGGAGGAGGGAGGCAAGACGACACACCCCATATACTTACTTGGGAAAGAGAGACTGAGAACCGAGGCCCCAAAACCAGCATCCCGGCGTGACTCAAGGTCGATGTGGTAGTGGGTAATGAAGGTGTTTGCTGACTTCCAGGTAGCAGCCCTGCAGATTTCCTGGATAGGGACGTCCCTGGAAGCAGCCACCGTTGCAGCAGTATGGCGGGTAGAATGAGCTCTTATCCCTCTGGGAGGCTCCATGCCCGCTAACTTATAGCAGAGATCTATGCAGGAGGTTACCCACCTGCTTATCGTCCGCTTGGCTGCAGGTCTGCCAGATGCGGCTTCAGCGTAGGTGACAAACAGCTGGCGAACCTCTCCCAATTTCAGCCGTGCGCTCCTTATAATAGCGGGCCTTCTGAGATCAGAGTATGGAGCCTATATTGACCTCGAGGTGTGATTGGGGTAGAACACCGGCAGAGTCAACACCTGGTTAAGGTGAAACTCCGACACCACCTTGGAAGGAATTTCGGGTGGGGCGCAGGACAACCTGTCCCTGTGGAAGACCAGGTAAGGAGACTCGATGGAAAGCGCCTGGAGCTCTCCCATCCTTCTGGCTGACGTGATAGCCACCAAGAAGGCGGTCTTCCACGACAGGTGAGAGAGAGCACACCTGTGCATAGGTTCAATGGCTTGCCCATGAGCTTTGCCAGTACCAGCAGTAGATCCCACGGAGGTGGGGGTTCCCGCACTGGAGGAATGTGATCAAGGCCTTGAAAGCGCCAGACCACCTTCTCCTGCGCCACCGACCGCTTCCCGCCCGCGCCTGTAAGCAGAGATGGCTGCCAGGTGCACCCTTAGGGTCGCCGACCCAAGCCCTTGACTAGAAAGGGACCATAATAGTCCAAGATGCTTGCCAAGGAACAGGAGGAAGGGTCCAAGCCCTTGCCCTGACACCAAATGGAAACCTTTTCCATTTGAAGGCATACATTTTCTGGTCGACTCCTACGGGACGCCTCAACTACATTGAGGACCTGGCCGAAAGACCCAAAGCCTGGAACTCTAGCACCAGGAACCAGGCCGTCAGGTGCAGGGATTGAAGGTCCGGATGGAACACCTTCCCCTGATTGACTGAGAGCAGGTCCGGGCGAGCTGGAAGCTGCCGCGGAGTCCTGGAGCTGAGACTGAGGAGATCTGGGTACCAGAACTGGCGAGGCCAGTCTGGGGCTATCAGAATCACCTGCGCCTTGTCCCTCCTCGCCTTGAGAAGCACCTTGTGGATCAAGGGAAATGGGGGAAAGGCGTAAAAGAGGCCCGGGGTCCATTGCCTCGAGAAGGCATCCCCCTGCAGCGAGCCCTGCTGAGGGGGGGGGCATGGAACAGACTCAGCTTCGCGTTCTCCGTGGAGGCAAACAGGTCCACCTGAGGTGTGCCCCAAAGGGAGAACAGATGCTGTACTACCTCCGGCAGGAGAGACCACTCGTGGGATGCAGCCCCTATCCGGCTCAGGGCATCGGCCAGGGTGTTGGAGGCTCCTGCCACGTGAATGGCTAGGAGATCCGCCTCCAGGCTGCGCATGCAGTGACCAAATGCGGAGAGCCCTTGCATAGAAGCATGGAGCGTCCCGCTCTGGCGGTTTAGATAGTACATGGTCGTGGTATTGTCCGTCTGGACTCGGACCACTTGACCCCGGAGGAACGGAGCAAAGGCGGTGAGAGCTAGGCGGACCGCCGGAGCTCCAGCAGGTTGATGTGGCATCGACTCCCGGGACCAGAGGCCATGAGCCGTGTTCCCCCAGATGGGCACCCCAACCCATCAGGAGAGGCATCGGTCGACAGAGAGACCGTCGCCTGGGCGGACGAGCGGGATGCCCTCCTGCAATTGATCTGGAGCGGTCCACCACTGGAGAGCATTCCACATCCCTGTGTCACCGACATCAAGCTGGTCCAAGGGATCGCAGCGTTGGACCACTGGCTGGCCAGTCCCTACTGAAGGACGCATGTTCCAGCGGCCCAACGGACCACGCTGGTACAGGCCGCCATGAGACCCAGGAGGCGCAGGAAGTCCGGGCAGGCGCAATTGCCCAACCAGAAATGATCGGGCAAAGGGAAGAACCTCGGCCCTGTCCGCTGGGAGCCGCGCCTGGCTCGAGAGTCGAGCTGCGCCCGATGAATAAAATCACCTGCTTCGCTCGAGTTCCGACTTGGCCTCGTTGACAAGGAGGCCCAGTTGAGAGCAGACCTGGAGGGCAGATCTCTGACCACTCCGCCTCCTTCCTGAGGGAGCTGCTATCAGCCAGTCGCCAGGTAAGGGTACACCGGACCCCTCGGGCCATGAGAATGCTGTCACCACTGCCATGCATTTGGTGAAGACCCTGGGAGCTGGAGACAAGCCGAAGGGCATGGCTTGGAACTCGAAGAGATCCTTCCGCTGGAGCGAAGGAATCTCTGGTGAGGCGGACGGATAGGGACGTGAAAAAACGCGTCCTGCAAGTCCAGAGAGCAGAACCACACGCCGCGTTCCAAGGATGGTATTATCTGAGCCAGAGTGACCATCCTGAAGGTTCGAGACCTTAGGAACTTGTTTAGGTCGTGTAGGTCGAGAATGGGCGCCAGCCCCCGTCCGCTTCGAACCAGGAAGTACCTGGACACAAACCCTGGGTCTGAAGGAGGGTCCACCACTCTCTTACCACCTCCTTCTGGAGGAGGAGAGTGATGTCGGCTCGACGAGCCGCCAGTGGAGCTGGGGATCCCGAAGCTCCGAGGCGGCGGCTCTGAAGGGTGGTGCCTGCTCGATTCCAGAGGCAGGCCTCTTCCCACCACCTCTAAGACCCACCTGTCCGTGGTAACAGCGACCAGGCGGAACGGAAGTGCCGGAGCCGCCCCACGGGGGACCCAGGGAGGTGGACGGGATGGGGCGACACCCCTCAGCCCGTCCACTGGGCAGGCTTGGAGAGGGACCGGCCGAGGGACCTCCTGGGCCTTTCCTCCTGCCTCCTGTTAGAGGAAGCCGGCGGCTTGGGTTTGGGATGCCAAGGCCGAGCCTGCTGGCCCTGGCGTTGCTGGGCCGGGCGCGGGCACAGAAGGCGAAAGGGCTTAGGCTGTGGTTTCGTGCCTTTGTCCTTCTGAGCGAAGAGACCGAGTCCAAGGTGGCATTGGACTTCTCGATCCTCTGCAGGTGACCTTCCACCCCAGGGTCAAGAGGTCAGTCCCCAAAAAGGAACATCCGCCAACTTGTGCTGGGTATCCGGTCAAAGGTGGATATCCTCAGCCAAGCCCCCGACAAAGACAGCCACTGCGCCGCCACCGATCTGGCACATGAGTCCCCTACATCCAAAGCAGTCTGGAGCTGCTGTTTGGCCACTGCCCTGCTCCTGGTCCCGCACCTGCTTAACCGTAGTCTGCAGATCGGCGGGAAGATGAGGGATGACCTCCAGGAGCCCAACAGGGCATGAGAAAAATGTGCCATGAGGACGGCCAACTGGCCTGACAAGGCCGAGAGGACGCAGCGTAGACTTTTCGCCCGACATAGTCCAATTCTTGGACTCCTTGTCAGGAGGTTTGTCCACATCCCTGCTAGCGGCGCTACCGCGAAACGCTGTCAGGTAACCAACCCCTCAGCAGAGGGGTGTTCAAAACCGGACAAGGAACCGGTAGGGACCTGACATTCTTCCTGGCCATCCTGGCCGGGCGCAGGGCAGGAAGCAGGGCGCTGCCAAAGTTCCAGTGCTGGACCCACTATGGCCTCGGCCACCGAAAGGCCTCCGTCGGAGAACTCCCGGTCCAGAATCTCCGTGAGGGGCACCTGCCTGCTTGGAAACGGGTTCGAGCTCCATCCCGTAGACTCCAGATGAGCCAGGCAGTCCTAGGAAGGACGACGGGCTATCGTCCATTGGCTGACTCTCCTGAAGACCCAAGTCCAGTCGCTTGAGAAGAAGGAGGAATCATCTTCGACTCGAAGAGTCCTCAAGAGCTGCTCTGGCCTGAGCCACCCTTCACCTGCCGAGGCGGTCGTGAGTGAGGGTAACTGACACCGATGGGGAAACCCCAGCGACCGAGAATCCTTGGTCGGAGCCCCAATTGGTGGCTGTGGAGGCGGAGGTTCCACCGCAATCGGGTGGAGCAGTTGGTTTTGCGAACAACCGCCTGGGTATAGGCTCCTCGGCAAGTCGAGGGGTTGTGTCGGCTGCCCGTGACAGTTACTTTAATGGCCGGGAAGGCGCCGGAGTCGCTTATTCTCGCCAGGAGGAGCTGTTAGAACATAAGGTCCTCGCACTGCGTAATTTACGTGCAAGCCTCCTCATCCGAGGAGGAGGACGAGACGAGCGGCGACGCCGCCATCGATGCGGAGTTTAGACCGCCTATGACGGTGGGAACGGCTGGACCGCGAAGAGGTCCGAGACCGACCAGAGTCCCGGAATTTCCGGGGTCGGTGCAGGGAGGTGTCGGCCGGAACCGACACTCCCTTCGGCTCGGAAGGTCCATCCGAGGGCTCCGGAACCGGAGGCACAGGCGAGCCCACGGGATCCTCAACTCCTCCCGGGGGAACCGGGGAGAGGGGAATCTCGGCTGCTAAAGGCGACAGCCCGTCCAATGGGTCGAGAAAAATCTCGACTTCATCAGTGGGAGTCTCGGTCAACTGACCTGACGGGGACACCGTGAGGCCAGTGGCCGAAGCCGAGCGGTCAGATCAAGCCGACGGACGACGGCCCGGGAGAGGGACCTTTCCGCCCAAGAGCGCCGACGGAGGACTCTACCTTGTCCTCTTTTTGGACCGAGAAAGGTCCAGCAGACGCAGGCCCTTCTCCTTTAGTGGAGAGGGACAGACAAAGCTCCTAAAGGAAGCCGTGTAGGAAGAACCCAGAGAGAGCGGGATAAATGCCGCCGTCGAGAAGATACGCTCGCCGCCTCCTTCGAGGGCTACTCATCCGCCGAAGGATCCAGGCCGACATTACCGCCGCTGACACCGCCAACCGGGCCTTTGACTTCACCGAGGGAAACGCTCGGACGCCCAGTTGTAATCGGGCAGCACGGTCTTCGAGGACGAGGCCGAGAAAGATGAGCACAGGTCGCAAGCCTGCGGTCGTGCTCAAGGCCTAAGCAGTAGACACACGCGTGAGTGTGGATCCGTCCGAGACATCTTCTGCCCGCATGGGCATCTCCGAAACTCGAGTCGATTTATCCATCGCAGCCGCGAGGATCAAGACTGAAGTCTTTTGCAAAATATTATTTTTAAATCGCAAACGGAGAAATAGGAACCAGTCACAAACGCAGAGCGTTAAGGAGGGAACCTGAGCTTCCAAGCGGTAAGGAAGATCTACGTCATGGGGGAGCCGAGAGTTATACCACCCGGGTGGGTGGGAGGAGCAAGCTTGAAGACCTTCCGGCAAGATTTAAAGCGGCAAGGATACTGCCAATGAGTGTGGATGAACAACATATCCATGTCCCTAGAACTGTGCAGTTTGGCACTGAGTGGGGACGCAAAAAGATCCAACTCTGGTCATCCCCATCTATCGAATAGCTGGTCTGCCACCAACTCAAAAAGCTCCCACTTGTGAGCCTTAGCCCAAGACCTGCTTAGGCTGTTGGCCAAGACATTTTGGATGACTGGAACATGAACAGCTGAGAGCTCGAGGCGGTGTTCCAGTGCCCAATACCAGACCCTCACTGCCTCCCTGCAGAGGGAGTAGGAGTGAGTACCCACCCCATGCTTGTTAATGTAAAAGACAACAGACATGTTGTCTATCTGAATGTGAAGAGGGCCTGGAGACAAGTCTGCTTGAAATGCCTGCAATGCATTCAGGACTGCTCGCATCTCTAGAACATTGATGTGTAGAGACTGCTCATCTGGTGACAGGTCCCCTGGGTCTACCTGGTCTCCAGGTGAGTGCCCCAATCGAGACCCGAGGTGTCTGTGGTCAGAACTCATCTCGGGGGGCTTCTGTTGGAAGAGGACCCCTGTCGATAGATTGAGTGGGTCCAATCACCAGGTTAGTGTCCTGCGGACTGAGTCAGTGACCAAGACTGGCTGATCTAGGTCATCAGACCTCTAGTCCCACTGCACCCTGAGCATCCACTGAGGGACCCTCATACGGAGGCGAGTCATAGGAACTGTAGGGACGGCTGCTGCCATGTGACCGAGGAGTCTCAGACAGACGGGGCTGGGACATGAGGAGCTGAGGATACTATTCGGGCCTGATCCTGAAGGTGATCTGCCCAGTCTGGGGAGAGGAAGGACATGCCCTGTACTGTGTCCAGGACTGCCCCTATGAACTGGAGTCTCTGGCTGGGCGAGGGGGATGACTTTGGGATATTCAGGATGATCCCCAGCTCTCGGAAGAGTGTAAAGGTGTCTCCGAGAGTGCGAAGCAGCTGTTCCATGGTGGAAGCCACCAGGAGCCAGTCATCTGGGTGGAAAGATGTAATGGCCCCGTTGACATAGAGCAGGAGCCACTACCACTAGAAAATTGGTGAAGACTCTGGGAGCAGAGGAAAGGCCAAATTGCAAGGCTCGAAAACGGTAATGTCGACCCTGGAAGAGTAACCACAGGAACCTCCTGTGGGGCGGAAAAATCAGAATATGCAGGTATGCATCCTGCATATCTAGAGAGCAGAGCCAGTCCCCTCGGTGCAGGAGAATTAGACCTGGCAGCATGACCATCCTGAACATCTTGTATTCAATGAACTTGTTCAGGGAGCTGAGATCCAGGATGGGCGGAAGGTCCCTGGTCTTTCTGGGAAGTAGGAAAAAGTGTGAATAATACCCTTCTCCTCATTGGGTGGGGGCGGAACTGGCTCTATAGCCCGCTTCTGCAGGAGGGCCTGAATTTTCCCTTCGATCAAGGGGACATAAGAAGGAGGACAACGGGAGGACACAGAAGGAGAATCCAAAGGTACCTGTTCGAACTCCAAAGTATGAGCTGTAGAACACAGAGGCCTGATGTGGTTTTGCTCCAGCCCTCGACATGGAGGGAGAAGCAACCCCCTACCACTTCTCCCACTGACTCCACTGGAGATGAGGGGGTCTGGCAAGGAGTCACTGAGATGCTCTAGGAGCAGGCAGAGGGGCTTGGGAGGACTTTGTAGCTCGATAGGCAGAGCTTCCAGGTGTCTGGGAGGTGGACTTTCTTTTGAAGCCACCCCTTTGCTGAGGCTGGTTTCGGGGTTGTTATCCTGAGGGCTTCGGAAATGACCATTTTCTGAAGGGTTTTTGGTCCCCCCGTACATTTTTTTGGACGGACCAAATGTACTTCCCTGACTCTTGGTGGCGATTAATCAGTTTTTCCGTCTCGGCTCCAAAAAGGACCGAGCCCTTAAAGGGGAGGTCCAGGATGCCCGACTGCAGATCCTGGGAGAATCCTGAGATCCTAAGCCAGACACAGCGCCTGACACAAACGCCGGAGGCTGCAGCACTGGCTGCCATATCTGCAGTATCGTATGAGGCATGCAAAACATGGGTGCCTACATCTGACCCCGATTTGAGCAGGTCCAGGAGCTCAGTTTTTCCCGCCAAGTCTGGGAGGGTCTGAGCTATTTTGATACCTTTCTCCCACAGGGCATTCTGGTACTGCACCAGATGTGGAAAAGTTAAGGGACCTGATGGAGCAAGTGGAAGACGAATAGACCTTTTTGCCCATCTGGTCAATGTACCTGGACTCCTAGTCGGGTGGCTGAGTGCTTAGGTGTTTAGACTTCTTTGATCTATCATGAGCAGCCGTGATCACCATCGAGTCTGCCACAGGGTGTTCTGCCAGGAAGGGCTCTTCCCCAAGGGTTCTGTACAGCCTATCCAACTTCTTGGATACAGCGGAGGAGGTGGAAGGGTGCTTCCACGTTAACCTTGTCAGGTCCTGGAAGGTGTCCACTAAAGGAGGCACCACTAGAGGCTTGGGCTCCTTCTGCCTCAGGTATTTAGCTAACTGACACCTCTCCGAGTCCAGGTCCTCCGTCTCCCATCCATTGGAGGCCTGGGTGTGCCTCATGATGTCCATAAACATCGGGTCATCAGGAGGCGACCTAGGGGTGTCCTTGTTATCCAAGGAGGAAGGACGACCCCCTAGGATGTGAATGGTTTGAGCCTGAAGACACAGAACTGCTGCTGGAGTCCACCAAAGAGGAGAACGAAGAGCTAGAGCATCGGCTATGGGACCGGTGCCCAGTGCGAGAGGACCGGCAACAGTGACGACTTAACGAACGGGAGCTTCTGCGGTGACGCTGCTCTTTGTGCCGGAGTCTACCGCAGTGATCCTCGGCTTGAGAATGGCTCCAGGGGAGGAGTTGGTTGCTAGGCTCCTGACCCATTCCAGGGTCTCACCCCAGCTCTGGCTCTGGTTCTATAAATGACTGGTTCTTCGGGGGGGGGGGGGGAGCAGGTCCCCTTTGACCCGATTCCACCAAAAGGAGAAAAGCTCCTGGATCTGGTCTTTGGAGAGCTGAGGGAGCAACAGACCAGCTGGCAACTGCAGAGCTGGCGTTGGCTCACCCGGCGTCAGAGGGTGTGGCAGAGACGGTGACTCGATGGGCTGATTGAGCGTCTCGTCCCGCCCCAGATCTTCAAGCAGTGAAGAGTGGCCCAGCGAGGAGGATGACGCCTGGCCCGACGTCTGAGAGGGCGTGCCTGTAGCAGACAGCTGCTTAGCGGTCTCCGGTGGGGAAGAAGCCAGAGCTTGGGGCGGCAGCACCCGGTCTGATGCCTGCCCCCGACGACGTGGTGTTTTGTCCAAGGTCTTGGACGAGACTGTTGTCAGGACCATTTTGGTAGGTGCCCAAGCATCACTGCCCCTCTTCTGGCTGGTCCCAGACCCTAAGGTGGCGTGTGATCCTGCTGGTGTGGCCTTCGCCTTAGGGAACATCTGGGAAGGGCCCGAAGACCCAGACTTACCTCGGCCTGACACCAGGACGATGGTGAGAGGTTCAGAAGCTGGCTGCCCTGAGGAGATGTGGGTAGGCGGGGAGGAGTGGTCTGAACTCCTGTGGGACAAGGAGCCGGACGAAGACTTCTTGTGTAGCGGAGATCCGGAATGGGAGCAACCCCAGGACTTTTCCTGGTCCTTGTCCTGGTGTTTGTGATTCCCTGCATCCTTCCTCTTCTCTTTGTGCGGCCTGGACGTGGAGGAGGTGGAGACAGACAAGGACGAAGAAGGACTCTTCCCCGCTGGCTGTGTCTGCCTTTTGGCAAGCTGCTTTTCTAGGAGGTGTGCCTTGAGGGCCTTCTGGCAGTGGATCTGAGTCTGTGAGTTGAACGCCTTGCAGTGCTCACAGGCCGCAGTGTCGTGGTTCAAGCCTAGGCAAAAGACAGGCCTCGTGGCTGTCCTTCAATGGTAGCTGCTTGCCACAGGTGCACTTAAGATTTTATGAGATCAGTAAATGAAACGGATGACACCAGAGAAGACGACATGCACAAAGGAAAATAAAATCGGAGATTTTGGCAGAAAAAAAAAAAAATCAAAGAAACGCTGAAGGCGCAAAAGCGGTTGAACTGATTCGAGAACGTGTTTGGGGAGCCAATGTGAATAGGTCGACAGCGGGAAAAGAACCGAGGTGGAGCTGGGGACCACATCTTTTATAACACTAGCTGACGTTGGGTGGAGCCGACGTTGGGGCGGTGCCCCCTGAAGACTGCTAGTTAGAAGGTTTCTTTGGGGTTCTGGAGCCTGGCGGCTTATTCCCAACGGTTATTGCCTGCTGCAAGAGCTCCAACTTGAAAAAAGATCAACGCTTTCCACAACAGAAAGCCGAGGTCGCAGCTTGCAGCAGGTTCAAAGGCTCTAAAATAAACAAAAGGTCCCATGGAAGGACAGGTCCCTGATGGGAGGCTTCAGATGCAGTATACCAGCAAGAAAGTGCAGGAAAGATCCAGCTGCGCAAGAGTCTTGCCTTCAATAGGTGCACTGTATGCAGAGATGGCGGATAAGTGCACCTTAAAAATCGATGAGTAACCTAGACCAGAGTCCGAAAGGGAAAGGAGGTACTCTAGAACTAGATTCACCAGACAGGTGAAGGGATCCAGATGACTAGCAGTGGCCCAGATACAGAACCGCTTCCACTTCACAGCATAAGTGACTCTAGTGGAGGACTTTCTGGCAGCCACTAGGACATCTGCCATCCTGGAAGAAACCCCAAATCGCTTAACTGCGAAGTCTGCAGGAGTCAAGCATGAAGATGTAGAGACTTGAGTTCCAGATGGACCAGAGTGCCCTGCTCCTGGGAAAGCAAGTCGGAGCATAGGAGGAGTGGAAACCATATCTGGCATGGCCAGTAAGGGGCTATCAGGATCATCTCCATCCCTTCGGACTGCAACTTGAGAAGAACTCTCTGCAGTAATGGAAAGGGAGGGAAGGTGTACAGAAACCTCCCTGTCCAGGAGAGGGACAACGCGTTTCGCCAGAAAACACCAGGCCCTGGATCTAGTGAGCAGAAACTAGGCAGTTTTGCATTGAATGGGGAAGCAAAGAGGTCCAGTTCTAAACAGCCCCACCTGTCGAAGAGATCTTTGACCATGGAGGGAAGAAGTTCCCATTCGTGTGACTTGGACCGAGACCGGCTTAAGCTGTCGGCCAAGGTATTTAAAACGCCTGGAACATGCACAGCAGTCAGGTCCGGGTGATGCCCTATGGCCCAATACTAGTCTCTCATGGCCTCCCTGCAGAAGGGTTAAGAGTGTATTCCTCCCTGCTTGTTTATGTAAAAGACCACTGACATATTGTCCGTCTGGATCAAAAGAGGGCCCGGAAGCAGGTTCATCTGAAAGGCCTGCAAGGTGTAAAGGATCGCCCGTAGCGCCAAAACATTGATATGGAGATGCTACTCCTGTGGGAGACAGGTCCCTTGAGTCTGACGGTCTGCCAGATGGGCGCCCCAGTCCTGGCCCAACATGTCTGTGGTCAGGATCTGATGAGGCAACTCTGTCCAAAAGTGGATCCCCTTGGAGAGATTGGAGGTGTTCAACCACCACACCAGAGTCTGCCGCACAGGGTTGGAGACAGACACCAGATGTTCCAAATCGTCTCTGCGCTGATCCCATTGGACCCGAAGGTTCCTTTGGGCTACCGTCATGTGCAAGCGAGCCAAGGGAACTGTTGCAGTGGTTGCTGCCGTGCGTCCCAGTAGCCTGAGAAATGACCTGGCTGGGACCTGGCGAGATGATGAGATCAGTTGAGCCTGTGCCTAAAGGCGTTCTGTCCTGTCTGGGGCAGAAAACCTTTGCCTTGGGCAGTGTCCAGGATTGCCCCAATCTACTGAAGCCTCTGGCTTGTACCAAGGGGAAGATCTGGGGAGACTGAGGGTGAGCCCCAGATCTCAAAACATCTCTGAGCAACTGCTCCTTGGTGGGAGCTGTCAGAAGCCAACTGTCCAGGTAAGGGAAGACATAATAGCCTTTCCTCCTTAAGGCCGCAGCTACTACTGCAAGGCACTTTTGTAAAGACTTGGGGGGCCAAAGACAGGCCAAATGGCAGGGCCCGAAACTGGTAATGGTTTCCTTGGAAGCGGAAGTGAGGAAACCTCCTGTGTTTTGGGAGGTGGGGGGGAGATGTGAAGATAAGTGTCCTGCATGTCCAGTGAACAAATCCAGTACCCCTGATGAAGCAGGGGGAGAAGGCTAGAGCGAGTGACCATCCTGAAGCATTTGCATTCTATGTGCTAGTTCAGGTGGCTGAGGTCTAGGATGCGACACAGGTCTCCTGTTCTCTTCGATAGCAAGAGGAAATGAGAATAGGATCCTTTCCCTTGTTGCACCGGCAGGACGGGTTCTATGGCTTGTTTTCACAGGAGCGTCTGGATCTCCTCTAGGATTAGGGCAATGGGCGAATGTCCAGGGACATCTCCAAGAACTCTAGAGTGTGCCCTCTTTCCACTAGCTGAAGAACTCATTGGTCTGAGGTTATGTTGTGCCATCCCTCTAGATATAGAGAGAAATGACCCACCTCCGCCTCCCTGAGGGTTTTAGCTGGGGGGTCGGATAAGGAATCAGGCTGCAGATCAGAGGACAGGCAATGTGGGCAGGGAGGCTCTGGGGCTGAATCTCCAGAGGCTGGAGTAGTGGCTTTTCACTTAAAGGCACTTCTAGACTGTTGGCCCCTGGACTGCTGTTTGGAGGGGTGATGAAAGGACTGCCGCTGGGAGGACTTAGGCTGAGATTGGTACAAAGTTTGTACTAAGCATAGAGCCTTGCCCAACTCTCGAAGGCTACTAACTATGTTCTGGGAATCCTCACTGAAAAGAACAACCCCTGAAAGGGGCATCTAAGAACTTGGACTGCACATCTGGAGCAAACCCGGAGACTCTGAGCCAGGAGTAGTGACACAACTCCCATAGACGCAGATCTGCCTGCAGAGTCCACTGAGTCATAGAAAGCTCAGGGAACATGAGTAACGACATCTGATCCCTATTTCAGAAGGTGCAGCAGCTCAGTCTTGCCAGAAGCATCAGGCTGAGCTTGTCCTACCTCCAATGCCTTCTCCTACAGGGCGTTCTGGTATTGGACCATGTGGGCCAGAAAGTTCTAGGAAAGGATAGTGCAGGTGGCAGAGGTATAGACCTTTTTGCTGAATTGGTCTACCTGGCTGGTTGAGAGTCTGAGTGCTAAGGTGCCTAGGTCACTTAGTGCAGTCATGGGCAGCGCTGATAACTACAGAATCAGCCTCTGGATGCTCCTCATAAGGGCTTGTCCCCTGGAGCATTATAAAGGTGATCTGCCTTCTTGGAGGTTGCTGGAGTAGAGGATGGATGCTTCCAGGCAACCCTACTGACATCCTTGAAGGACTCAATGAAGGGTGGAACGACCAAGGGTATTTATTCATTTTTACAGAGAAAGATAGCCAACTGACGTTGCTCGGGGTCTACCTCCTTCGTGTCCCAACTCATAAGGGATTGGATGTGCCTCATCACCTCCATAATAGTAGCGTCATCTGGAGGAGATCGTGGGGTATCCTTGGGCTCCACCCGTTCTGACAGTAAGTCAGAGCCCACCGACTCATCTGAAGAGGAGAATAAGGAATATCTTCCCGATTAACCTGAATCTGGAGAAGGAGAGGGTGAGCGATGATGCTTTCACTGGTGCGTCCTCGGATGGCTAGTGCCAACCCTGTCAGGCTGTGGGATAGGCTCCTTAGGAAGTGGTGATGGAGCCTTTCTGGGGGGGTACCCTGGTTCTTGTCTGGAACTGAAGGATAATCCTTAGGAGCAGGAGTAGAGGACTCCTTGCTAAAGAACGCCCACCAAGCTGCAAAAAGGGCATTAAGATCTGTGGGCGGATTCTGAAGTGTGACTGAGGGAGCCGGCATTGGCGGTGTAGAATTAGAAGGCCCTGGTGTTACTCCTTAGGCTTTGGTACCCTGGCGCCGATTCAACAGGCGTCTGATTAATGGGCGTCGGTCCCTGGAGCATAGAGCCATCCAGCACCAGTCTAACAGGAGCAGACAGATCAGGCATCGGACCCCCAGGTGTTGGCTGCGTGACGACCGGGTTAGCCAGCAACAGAAGAGGATTAGGGAAGATAGCAGAGGCATCACTGGAGTCGACATCGGGTGGCCAGCGTCAACCAGACAGGCCTGGGTTGATGCCGGTCTGGTGATGCAGCCGGCGCTGGCTGTGAGGGAGAAGCCTGTCCCAGGCAACTAACTCCCAAGTGGGGCAGAAGCATCACTCTCGTGGGTGAGGTGAGCGCATGCCTGGGCGTTGCTTGGTGGTGTCAGTCCCTGAAGTCGAGGCCAACTTAGCTGACGCCCAGACTGGGAGAGCGGTGGGCAAAGACCTGCTGCCCGAGGAGGAGCCGGTCAAGCCTCCTGGCTGAGGACCTGCCTGACACAAGGGCCTCAGCGTCAGGGGCTGAGAGGCTGGGGTCGAAGTCCCAAGACATGGAGAACCACTGCCCGAGATGGTGACAAGCGTGGGTGGTTTGGTCACCAATAGCCCATAAGAAGTGAGAGCTGCTGGAGTGGAAGGGGTTTACCTCCCACAGGAGGAAGACCCAAGCTTGGTCCCCAACTAGCGACGGAACCTAGAACAGGAAGCTGACTGGGGTCTGTCCCTGTGTTTTTCCTGGTGTTTGTGCTTGCCACTGGACTTCTCTTTGTGCGATGAGGAAGAAGTTGAAGCCCCGGAGGCTGGGGGGGGGAGAAGAAGTACTTTTGTGGAGCTCCTTCTCCATCACTGTTAATCACTACTATAGCAGGAAGGCTTCCAGGGTCTTCTGGTGGCGTAACTGGGTGTGCTGACTGAAGTGCTGGCAGGCCTCAGTGTCGTGGTTCGAGCCCGAGCAGAGCAGACACAGACAAGTGACCTTCCTTATGAGGGAGCTGCTTGGCACAAGCACACTTCGTTCGCCAACACTCTGAAGAAGAGGATGGAAAAGACATGTAAGAAGTACTGCTAAATTCATTAATTTTTTAGAAAAAAAAATAAGTGCCAATAATGTGAATAAAATGGCGGTCGACAATAGCAGAAGGCGTCCGTGAAGGTCCAACTTGTGAGGGTCGACGGCGGCAAAACAAAGTACAGTTAAGTAAGAACTTAACGTAACAGTAGATCTCCGCGAGGCGCTCTTGCAGCAGGCTATAACCTTTAGGACCAACGCCGCAGGCCTTAGAGACCACCGGAAAAATCTTAGCTAGCAGTACCCAGCAGGGACCGCCCCCTGACGCCGGCTCCACCCCGACATCGGTCACACTACACAAGGGGGCAGACCCCAGCTCCACCCCAGTTCTTCCGCCAAGACCCGCGAACGGGCCCCAACGAGTGAAAGAAGTGCAGCCTGTAGATGATGTGCTGAACACCTCACCCGGAGGATGGAGGGCGGGAAAGCAGTGCCTGCTACAAGAGCTCCTCTTGAAGATCTACTGTTACGATAAGCTCTTACATAACTGTACTATCTTACCTTGAGTGGGAGCTCTTGCAGCAGGCTATAACCATTAGGACTGAATCCCAAGCGGTCCCGCACCAAGGAGGTTGCCTTACCTAGGGAGGAGGAAAGATGGTAATAAAGCTGACAACACAGCAAGTCAGGACTGGAATCCCTGAAGGACTGCCAAGCTGAAACAGTCACAGCATCTGGATGCAATGTCCAGGCGGTTATGCTTCACAAAAGTGTGCACAGAATTCCAGGTGGCTGCCGCACAGATACCTCTTATGGAGACATTCCTTAAAGTGACAAAGGAAGCCAAAACTCCCCTGGTAGAGTGACCCCCTAACCGGGCCCGGAAGGGGTTTGTTGTGCTTCTCATAACAAAACACAATACAGTGGACAAGCCATTTAAAAATACTCTGCTTAGACACCGGTTTGCTCAAGTGTTGTGGCACGAAGGCCACAAACAGTTGCTCAGATTTACGGTGTGCAGCTGTGTGCTTGAGGTAGTACCTCAGCGCCCTGTGAACATCCAGTGTGTGTAGGAGAGCTTCTCCCCTATTAGAAGGAGAAGAAAAATAAACTGGAAGGTCAACCGACTGGTTGAGGGGCAACTTCAAGACCACTTTAGGAAGGAAACCCTTTCCCTGTAAAACCAGATAAGGCTCTTTACATATCAGAGCCTGGAGCTCGGAAACTCTTCGAGCTGAGGTAACGGCAACTAAGAAACAAACCTTCCAGGAAAGGTAACGCAGCTCACAATCAGCCGCTGGTTCAAAAGGGGAGGAGTGAGCTTCTCCATCACAAACAGGAGGTCCCAGGGAGGGATAGGATCCCTAACGGGAGGTCTCATATGCAGAATACCCTGTAAGAAGGTGCATGCCACGTCCAGTTGGGCCAAGGTTCTATCCCACAAGAGGACATGATATGCAGAAATGGCCCACATGTGCACCTTTACCGAAGAGTAGCTCAAGCCTTATTGGTATAAGGAGAGGAGATACTGTAATGCTGAGTGCACCGGGCAGGTAAGGGGGTTCAGACGGTGAGATGTGGCCCATGCAGCAGCGCTCCACTTCATAGCATAAGGAGGAGTAGAGGACTTCCTCGACTAAGACAAGGATCCCACCTCCTGAGAGACCCCATACCTGGATTTGGCTATGTCTGCAGGAGCCAAGCATGAAGGTGCAAAAACCCGAGATCTGGATGGACCAGCATGCCCCAATCCAGGGACAGCAACTACGAGCATATTGGTTGCAGAATTGGAGGTTCTGAGGACAACCGCTGAAGTAGCAGGTACAAAATCTGCCGAGGCGACAATGGGGCGATTAAGATCATTCGAGCCCCCTCGGCCTGTATCTTCAACAGCACTCACTGAATGAGAGGGAAGGCGTAAAGAAACCTCCCTGCCCAACAAAGGGACAACACGTCTGGCCAGAAAGCACCAGGCGCGAGCTCTCACGAGCAGAAAGTTGGCAGTTTGGCGTTGTGTGGGGACGCAAAGAGATCCAGCTCTGACGGACCCCATGTGTCGAACAGCTGATCCGCTACTGACTGCAGCAACTCCCACTCATGCGCCTTGGACTGAGACCTGCTTAGGCTGTCTGCCAAGTCGTTTTGGACGCCTGGAACGTGCACTGCGGATAGAGAGATGTAACGCTCCAGTGCCCAGTACTAGACTCTCATTGCCTCCCTGCATAGGGGGTAGGAGTGCGTTCCCCTTGCTTGTTGACGTAAAAGACAACCGCCATGTTGTCCATCTGAACTAGGGGAGAGCCTGGAACAAGGTCCTCTTGGAAGGCATGAAGTGCACTGAGGACTGCTCGCATCTCCAGTACACTGATGTGGAGAGGTGTGCCACCCATCCCAAATCTGATGCATCTGTCGCAGGGTCCGATTTGGGGGCTCCTGACAGAAAGGGACCCCTTTCTCTAAATTGAGAGGATTCAGCCACCAAAGTAGGGTCCTCTTGACCGGATCTGCGATTCTGACCATGTGGTCTAGTTCGTCTGAGCATTGATCCCACTGCACCCTGAGCATCCACTGTGGGATTCTCATGTGGAGATGGGCCAAAGGAGTGACAGGGATGGTCGCCGCCATGTGCCCCAGAAGTCTGAGGAAGGTCCTAGCCTGGACCTAAGGGGTTACTTGGACTGATCCGGCTATCTCCCGCAGGCGAGCGCCCTCTCTGGAGGTAGAAATGGCCATGCCCTGGACTGAATCCAGGACCTCCTCTATGAAGACGAGTCTTTGGCTGGGTTCTGGGGAAGACTTTGGAAGGTTCAGGGTGATCACCACCTCTTAGAACAGAGTATCGGTATCTCTGAGTGCCTGAAGGAGGCGCATCCTTGATGGGGCTGCAAGCAGCCAATCGTCGAGGTAAGGGAAGACGTAGTGTCCCTGGCACCTTAGAGTTGCAGCTACCACTGAAAAACATTTGGTGAAGACTCGAGCAGCGGAGGAGAGGCCGAATGGAAGAATCTGAAACGGATAGTGCTCCCCTGGAAGTGGAACCTCAGGTACTTCCAGTGAGGGGGAAAAGACCGCGATGTGCATGTACGCATCTTGCATGTCTAGGGAGCAGAGCCAGTCTCCCTGGTGCAGCAGGGGAATAAAACTTGGAAGGGTCACCATCCTGAACCTTCAGTACTCCATATAGTTGTTTAAGGAGCTGAGGTCTTAAGTAATTTCTGTGTCTGTTTCCCCAAAAGATTTATGGAGGGGAATAGACAATCTCTTGGACTCCAGGATGTCCATCATCTCCACACAGTCAGGCTCCTCTTGCTCCTTCAACAGCTTCAACCAGAGGAAGCTGGAGGGTTTCTGCCACTTTTTTGTAAAACATAAAGTGGGAAGGGGACTCAGAAAGCCTAGGAGGGGAAACACCAGAAAGTCTGTCTGGGGAGATGTCCGGTTCTATGGGCTCATCCAGACCTTCTAAACCATCATCATCATCATCATCATCATCATCATCATCATCATCATCATCATCATCATCATCGCTTCTTCGTCGTAATCTTCACCCCCCTTCAGATCAGGTTCATAATACTCTTCAGAGGAATAGTCTGGAACTGGAGGAACCGACCAAACCGAACGCCTACTGAGAGGCGCTGGATCGGCGAGCACTGGACAGAGCGTTTCAACTATACTGATCGCCCTGGCAAGTTCCTCAGTGGTTGGACGATGCGGTTCTGGATCCGAACCGGCAGATTTCTCTTTTTTTTTTAGGCGGAACCAACCCCTCAGGATCGGCTCTCCTTTTGCCCGAGGGAGTCTCTCTCAGGTCAGTGGCACTCCCTCAGGTTCAGTCCGAACTGAACCAGGCTGGCCACCCGGGTCAGCAGACTTCTCGGCCTCCTTTTCCCCAAGACTGCCCAATCTTATATCTAGGGTGGCCTTAGGAAAATTTTTACAAATCTGGCAGTCTGAATCAAGGTGGTCAAAACCCAGACAGTAAACACAGGAGGTGTGGGGATCAGCCTTAGCAAAAGCCTCCCCACACTCACTGCAGTGTTGGAACGCAGTGGGCCCAGTTTTTCTTTTGGGTTCTCAGACGAAGCCATCCTAAAAACGTACTCTTTACTCAGCAAAAGCCAAGCAAGACCCCCTTACAGGTTTCTAACCATGTCACAGGTAATTGAAAAAAAAAAAAAAAAATGTCTGAATACATTTTTTTTTTTTTGTTTTGTTTTTTAGAACCGATAAGGACTGGTACCTCACACTAAATTAACAAAAATAAACTTGAGAGAATAACAGACAATCGGTTCAGCCCAACCGACTGAAAAATATTTCGTACAATTTCCACACAAAAATCACACTAGTCCGCTACCTAAGTACTTACTGTATCGCAGACAGGGATCTGAACTGAGAAAACAAGAAATAGTGGTTTAAAACCGACGTTTTTACTTTACCGAACCGATAGCGAAGGAGAGATCTCCAGGGTGACTGTTCAGTTAGGTGAAGTAAAGAATCTGATGGTTACACTTCAAAGAGCAGCAGACAGAGGTTTGAACAGAGCTCGAGCTCAACATTCTATGCTCTCGCAGTTCAAGTGCTGGGGCTAACTGCATAATGTCAGAATACAGCAAGACTTCATGTTGTTTGAAAAGCCCTGCAAAGTGGAAGATCTGGGAGTCGCCGAAACGTTAGTGGGTGCCCCTCCGTGGGAGTGCCTTCCACTGGAGGAACCTTCACCGGCGTCGGGACTGAGGCCGGCACTGGTTTCACAGGAGGCGGTGTCTTGGCGTCTATCACCTGGCGACTTGCCGAACCGGGCTAAGCCGAGGCCTTCTTGGGCAGGGCCGAGGCTTATGCCGAAGAGGCCTTGGGAGTCGCACGAAGCGGCGCCACCTTGGGCTTTGCCAGTTTTTCTCCAGATGGTCCCACCTTGACCGGCATCGGTTTTTTTGGTGGGAGGGCTCGATTTCTTAGGATCTTTGCAGTGTTCTCCCGAGCCTGACGAAGAAGAGGCTTTCTGGGGAGTGGGGGGGGGGGCAGGAACAGGACAGATGATGGGACCGGCTAAGGTCCTTATCTCAGGAGTGCTTACGGGGCTTGTCCCGGTGTTTGCCCTTGTCCCCAGAGGTGTGCAGGACATCCATCTGCTGTTCCAAGAGATAGGCTTTTAGGGCCTTCAGGTGCCGAATTCTTATCCTGCTGGTAAAGCCTCTACAAGTGTTGCAGGCAACGCTGTCGTGGTCTGGACCCAGGCAGAAGACACACTTGGAGTGGCCATCTTTTGATGGCAGCTGGCAGCCACAATCGGTTCCTGTTCAGCCCGGAGGAGTAAACTGATGATGGAGACAACATACACCGGACTGAAGTTGAAAAAAACGCAGAACAACGGTCGATTTCCAAGAGAAATCTAAATTTTGAGCTGGAACTGCTGGATAGGAAAAACTTCCCCAATGTGAGCGGGTCGTGGCAGGAAAAGAACTGGGGTGGAGCCGGGGTCCGCCCCCTTATGTAGCGTGACCGACGTCAGGTGGCGGTCCCTGCTGGGTACTGCTAGCTAAGATTTTTTTGGTGTGTCCCAAGGCCTGCGGCATTAGTCCTAATGGTTATAGCCTGCTGCAAGAGCTCTCACTCGAAGTAAGATCGGAGGTTGAGCTGGGGGACCACCCCTTTCATACCATGTGAGGATGTCGGGGACAGTCCCCCACTAATAACTGCTAGCTAGAAGATTTCCGTGGGGTCCTGCCACCTGCCAGCTTCAGTCCTAATGATGTTGCCTTCTGCAAGAGCCCCCTCGAAGTGAGATCCCTCGATTCTCTGGCGCCTGGACATTGGCACGATGGCCTGCTTGTGCAGAAGGGACTGCACTTCCTCTCGGCTTTCTGGGGAGCGGGAACAGGACAGATGATGGGACCGGCTAAGGTCCTTATCTCAGGAGTGCTTACGGGGCTTGTCCCGGTGTTCGCCCTTGTCCCCCGAGGTGTGCAGGACATCCACCTGTTGTTCCAAGAGGTAGGCTTTTAGGGCCTTCAGGCGCCGAATTCTTATCCTGCTGGTAAAGCCTCTACAAGTGTTGCAGGCAGCGCTGTCGTGGTCTGGACCCAGGCAGAAGACACACTTGAGTGGCCATCTTTTGATGGCTACTGACCACAATCGGTTCCTGTTCAGCCGGAGATATACTGATGATGGAAACAACATCACGACTGAAGTTGAAAACGCAGAAGAACGGGTCGATTTCCAAGAGAAATCCAAATTTTGAGCTGGAACTGCTGGATAGGAAAACTTCCCCAATGTGAGCGGGTCGGGCAGGAAAAGAACTGGGTGGAGTTGGGGTCCTCTATGTAGCGCGTGACCGACGCCAGGTGGCGGGTCCCTGGGAACTGCTAGCTAAGATTTTTTGTGAGTCCCAAGGCTCATGGGCATTAGTCCCAATGGTTATAGCCTGCTGCAAGAGCTCCCACTCGAAGTAAGATCGGAGGTTGAGCTGGGGGTCCACCCCTTTCATGCCATGGGAGGATGTCGGGGGCAGTCCCCCACTAATAACTGCTAGCTAGAAGATTTCCGTGGGGTCCTGCCACCTGCCGGCTTCAGTCCTAATGATGTTGCCTTCTGCAAGAGCCCCCTCGAAGTGAGATCCCTCGATTCTCTGGCGCCTGGACATTGGCTCGATGGCTTGCTTGTGCAGAAGGGACTGCACTTCCTCTCTGAGAACAGACAGGTGAGCCAGGGGATAACAGGAGGGCAGGGGTGGGGTTTTTGGAGGCTGCTCAGTGAGCTCAAAAGTGTGACGCCTTTCTATGATCTGCAGAATCCATGCATCCGAGGTTATGCTTCTCCACCGATTCAGATGGAGGGAGAACTGACCTCTGAGCACTGCTTCCTGGTCTGGGACCAGAGGAGGGTGGGGTCCAGCAAGGAGTCATGCAAAGGTGAAGCCAGCCACAGGGGCTGATCCCAGACTTTTGAGGTGCTTGGCCACCGCTCCAGCATGGGGGGAGAGGGCAAGGGAGCCTGGACTCTGCGATTTCCCTGGGGCCGGGGAGCTGTCCCAGGCCTACTGTTCATTTTACGAAAAGGAGGCTGTCCTCTACCCTTTGGTTGGGTATGGCAGAGGAAGTGGACAGACTTGAGAGCCCTTCCTGATGCTTATAGATCATTAATGATGTCCTGGACATCAGGGCCAAACCGGTTGGTGCCATTAAAGGGGGCATTAAGCACTTTTGTTGCATATCATCCGCAAACCCAGATACTCCGAGCTAGGACTGCCTATGCAGGCATATGCCAGTGGCAGCTGCCCTGGCAACAGAGTCAACCATGTCATACAGGGCTCTGAGGAGATGCTTGCTAACCTCCTCAGTGGCTTGGAGGCAAATCCTGCTTCTGAGTGCCCTCCAGAAGGGCCTGGGTGGCAGCCTTCCCCTTCTTCCAAATGACATTCTGGTATTTCACGTGCGACAGATAGTTTGCAATCCACAAACCTAGAGTAGAGGAGGCATAAACCCTTTTATCCCAGAGGCCGATTCTGCGAGACTCTGTCTGGGGGAAGGGAACTACAGTGCTTAGGCGCCTTAGACCTGTCAGGAGCTGTCATGATGACCACTGAGTCTGTCTTGGGCTGGGCAGCATAACAAGACCGACCCTGGGGGCGTAATAAAGTTTGTCTGCCCAGCAAGGCATAGCTGGCACCATGTGAGGTCTGTGCCAGGCTGCCGTGGCTGCATTCCTCAAGGCTGATAACACTGGAGGAATGATCTTTGGGGGAGATTCTGGAATCTCCGGGAAGTCCACCAGTTCTTTTCTGGCAGCATCCTCTTCCTCAGTGTGGAAGCCCATGTCTGAGGACAGCTGCTTCATCACACTGAAAAATGTGGGGTCCTCAGGAGGAAACCTGGGGATATGTTTTAGCGAGTCCTCACCGACAAGACAGGCTGTAGATCTGTCAGAGAGCAGGATCTCTTCCTCTTCCTCCTCCTCATCGTCCAGAAGAATGAGGTCTGGGTGGTACTCCTCCTCAATGGCAACCTCTTCAACATCTGGGTCTGGCATCAGATCTGCCGACAACAGCCCACGGGGAGCTTTCCTGGGGCCGACGACAAGGCATCAACGACGAAGCTGCCATCAACAGCATCAGCAAGGAGGGTCTAAGTGCCTGGACAATCACCGAAGTGAATTTCATGAGTATTTTCACTCAAGTCGACGGTGTTCGCCATTGACTGGGCGGGGGGTGCGACGGCACTTGTGCTCATCGAACCACCCGTTAAATCCTGTGAACCTGAGGAGCCAGTTGACCTGGAGGGAGAAGGGGCAGGTCTTGACAGGAGGCCAATGACCTCGAGGCCAATGGCCAGCCGCCCTGAGAATCGGGTGGAGGGGCAGTCAGTATGGGTCTGGTGGGCACCGAGATGTGGACAGTATATTTCTTCGCCGGCGCAGCCACAACCAACTAAAATCCCCCAGAAGAAGGAGAGGCCGATGGGAAATGAGAGCAACTCCGGGAGAGGGGTTGCAATCTCTGTCTTTTTTGTGACTCCCCCACTCCCCCGAGGACTTGTCTCAGGCCTTGGAGGCCTAGAAACTCAAAGAACCTGTTGGCGACTGGGAGGCCAGGACCCCGGAGGACCCCTGCCCGGAACTGGATACCTGTTGATCCATCAGGAAATTTATGAGAGCCTTTCTGCAACGGCTGAGTGTTGTTTGGTTAAACTTCTGGCAGAGCTCACAGTCAGAAACTTTGTGGTCAGGCCCAAGACAGCAGACACAGAGAGAATGTTCGTCTGTGGAAACAATCTTCTTCTTTCCACAGTGACAGAAGAGAAAAGACAAAGAATTAACTCTCGACATAAACAAGTTGAAGGGATCTCTTTAAAAAAAAAAAGATTTTAAAAGGTAAAGTTAGAAAAGCAGTAGGCGACAAAAAAGGCATGAATACTGCGACGGAGCTTGTGCGGAGACCCATGTGAGCGAGTCGATGGCAGGAAAGAACTAAGGAGGAAGCAGGGCTGTTCATGCCTTTACAGGGAAGGATGATGACACAGATGGACGTCGACAGCGTGGGCAGTCCCAGTTGTACTGCTGAAAATTTTCTGTGTGGATTCCCCTTCACCAACAGCAAAGGTTCCTACAGTGTTACCAGATGACTGAGATACCCCAAAAGAATATTTCTCCTTATTGTTTACATGTGGAGTTTAACCCCACGGAGAAAATAAAAAGGGGGCATAAATTTCAAATGGTGGATAAAAACCTTAAAACAGAGGAGGAGGAGTTGGTTCTCCCAGAGAGTTGTGGTTATGTGGAATAGTCTGCCATTAGCTATTATGGATAGTGAAACTTTACAAATCTTTAAAGCAAAGATTGGATCAGTATTTACAAGACAGTGAAATAAATGGTTATGTTTGTTTTTAATTAAAGGGGAGACAAGCTTAACAGGTGCTTCTGCCCAGTCAGGATCAGCTGTTGCCACATAAGATCCTCACAGCGCCAATGGAGTTTCCGCCGGAGCCTCTCCTCGTCCGAGGAGGATAAGCATGACCTGTGGCATCGCCTCTTCTTCAAGCGCTTATAGCTCTTCCTCGGTCATTTGGCCGAGGGGGTCCTGGACCGTGACAGAGATCTGGGAGGCCGACTCGGTCAATACCGGAATGATCGGTGAAACCCTAGGGTACGGAACCGGGTCCTTGATGGTGACACCAGCAGGCTGGGTCTCCTCATCCGGAAATGCCAGGACTGGAGTCCGTTCTAATGAGTTGTTGGCACCAGCCGGCAACAGAGGGTCGATAGGGTTAAGGATAATTTCAACCTAGCTGACCACGTCCTCGGTCCCCTGGCCAACCGGAAGATCTGTGAAGCCGGCGACTGAGGATGCGATCTCGACCAAGGTCGAGAAGGCGTATTCCTGGGACTTGGACCTTTCTCGGTCCCTAGAACGTCTTTGCCGGGATGAAGACAACGGGTTTTTTCTCTCTTTCGAGATCGGGAGGAGTGCGAGCCCGAGTGCGCCTCACCCTGGGTGGGGAGAGACTGGCACATCTCCTTAAAAGATCCCATAAAGGTGGAGCCCGGGTTCAGCAGGACAAAGAAGCTTCGATTGGCCGAGGCGTGAGCGGCTTCTTCCTCGAATGCCTTCATCTGTTCCAGCTGATCGGCGGAGCCTGCGGCTGCGGAAACTGCCCACCTGGCCTCCTTCGACTTCACCGGAGGGTTCCTTTTTTTCCGGTCTCCCCAGCTTCAGGAGTGCCTTGCAGTCGTCCAGGACGCTGGGATGGAAGGCCAAGCAAAAGCTACATGACGAGGTGTCATGGCCGACACCTAGGCAGTAGACGCACGTGAAGTGGGGATCGGTGCGTGTCATCTTCTGTCCACAGGGACACCAGCGTAATCCCGGGAAAGATTTCTCCTCCATGATCGATGCTGTAAAAGCATGATCGCTAACTTGAATGAGTTTGAGCTTCGGTAAAATCGACAATTTGAAAGCCAGGGCCTATGAAATGCGAGAGCACGAGGGAGGCAACCTGAATCTTCCAGCGGAAAGGAAGATTTGGCATCATGGAGTGGAGCCGAGGTATATACCACCCGGGTGGGTGGGAGGAGCCAGCTTGAAGACTTCCGGCAGATTTAAAGTGGAAGGGGACAATGCCAAACAGTGTGGATGAACAACATATCCACGCTCCTAGAAGTCTGAATGTTTTATTTTTTTTTCGCTGTTACTGAGAACAATAAAACGCTATTTGCAAATGTTGAAACTGCTGCTGGTTTTCCTATGCTTCCTGACCTGTGCCTCGACGACATGGAGCAATCCACTAAATTCTCCTCCCAGTCTAAAAATCTGCTTACCTGAGTTCGCCAATTTTTTTGGCGAAATTTGGCCACAAATTAATCCATGAATTGTGCTAAATTTGCGGATTAATTTGCGGAGTGAAGTTTCCCATTTTCGCCCATCTTTAGCCATGATGAGCTGTTTAAACTTCAGTGTGCATTTCCTAGCCAAAACCTTTAAATAAAATAAATAAAAGCAATGGGAAACACTAGATGTTCTTACTTGTGTTGTTATTCTCATTTCTTATTTGACCAGCTTAATGTCTGGATCCCTACATATACTGCTCTCTTGCCACATTTTTCAGATGTATTTTAGTCCCCAGCAAAAATCTACTGGTCACGATTATTTTGGCCAGGAATTAAAGGAGCTGTAACTACTACGTAATCATTTATCTTTAATTGCTTCTTTTTGCATATGACATTTCACTGGGGGCTTCTAACTCAAAACTGACTCATCTTTTCTGTGCCATGTTAGAACCAACTGATGAAAAAGGACTGGGTGCCCCCCTCACACAGACCACAACAGCAAGAAAAGCATGGTCCTTCCATCCAAAAATAGAGTAGAAACTTCTCACTTTTCTATATAAGATTCAGTTTGTCTCCAGGAGGCAGTTAACTTTTCTTTTTTTCTCCACTTTCCTCCTTTCTGTTAACACTTTTTCAGCCTGTTACATTACTGTCTCACATAAAAAAGGAACATGCATCAGTTTTGAAATGTTCTTTCTAGTTTTGTTTCAGACTTCCTGGCACAATTTTAGTCTTAAAAAAATACATATCTGGGAGGGTTTTCTCTTGCTCTTTTTTCAGTTTTAACTATGATTCAACTACTTTTCTTTCAGATACAGCAACCACACGACCATCTCCATCCCTATGGTTAATGAAAACACCACTGTCATGTATGAAAATTCACACGCTTTCAGAGGCTGCTGTACCATGGTGGTGATGTCAGTGCTACCGTGACACAGCAGTGAGGCAATAATGCCATCATGCCACAACAGTGACATCAGAATGCTGCTGTACCACAATTATGATGTCAGAATGCTGTTGTTCCACAGCAGTGACGTCAGAATGCTGTCACTGTAGGTACAGCATCCAGTTTTTCTTAAAAGCATTTTCCAGTATCCTTGAAAGCTTTTTTTAAAATAAAACATGCAAACACAAACAACAGGTTACTTACTTATAACCATAGTTCTAACTATAGTTATCGATTCACACCCACACTAAGGTAGTTTTCCAATGAGCATGTTCAGTCACTGGAACAATCTTAAAGCATGACTCCTCCCACCACCCAACCATGTGGTCCTTCCAGCTTCTCCCCACTACACTCAGACCATGCACAATGGAACCGAAATCCAAGACAGGTCTTGTTAAGGGAGGTCAAGTGAGTTGTGTGTATGAGAACTAAATACTAGTAGTAGAACTATGGTTACAAGCAAGTAACCTCTATTTTGAACTACCTACAGAAGATTCAACTCACTATCCCCACCCAGGCAGACTCCCAGCAGTTCAAGAGATGGGGCAAGGCACGCACCCCAAATTATACACACAAAAGACTGGAGGACTGAGGACCCAAAAGCATTGTCTCAAGGCCTGAGCAAATTGATGCTGTAATGGGACAGGAATATGTGCTCATTCTACCAAGCAGCATCCCTAAATATTACAGAAATAGAGGTGCCCTTGGCAGCATGAGGAAGCAACAACACAGCACGATGCAAATTGTCATCCACCTGCCAATCACCTGCTTGGCTCCAGGTCTGTCTACGGCAGCATCAGCATATATTAGAAACAGCTGGTGAGCTTCACCAACAAATTCTGCCATTTGCTCATGCTAGAAGAGCAGAGCCCTGTTACTATCCAGCTTGTGAAGAATTCATTTGGTATCTGTGTGTGTGTGGCGTTTGGGAGACGGTCAGTACAATCAAAGCCTGATTTAGGTGAAACTCAGAAACTACCCTGGGCAGGAATTCTACATGGGCTGTAGGCCAGCCTTGCTCTTCTAGAAAACCAGAGATGGTAACTCCACAGACAGCACCTGGAGTTCACTCACTTGTCTAGCCAAGGTGATGGTGACTGTAACAGATATACAGAAGCACTATACAGACTATACAAGAAAATACCCAATTGTCCTTTTTTTTTTTTTTTTTAAATGTCTCCCTATTTATGCCTCACTGAAAGTCACCCTGGGCAAGCAGGTATTTTCCAGGGTGATTAATGTCTCTGAAGTATCCACTTATAACGTGAACACAACCGAGTTAAGCTGCCTGCAGACAATCCATTTAAAATGGACTCCCCACTGTGACTGTAGCTGGCCCAGACAATGGCAAGTAGTGAAGGTAATGGAGGATTCATTAAGGAGCGAGGACCCCCTAATTAACATGGCTTGCTGCAGGACTCAAACTGGTCCAAATCAGTTAGAATCTGGTAACTCTATGTAGAACTTTGTGTAAATATCTGGGAAGAAAGTGGGCTGACCCTTCAGAGTGATGTGGCGAGGTGGGCTAGCCCTGAAGGGCATATTCACATAAGTCTTCGCTATAGTAGTCAGATTTGAAGCCAGGCATAATACCTGATGCCCACTGAGACAGCAGGGGAGTAAAGGTCTCTTAAATCTCAGGTCTGTGTGACAATGATCACACAACAAGTACAGCACACATGCTGGGAGTCTTCAGAGAATGCAGATCACAGGCTGGATAAGTGTTAACGCTCCATTGCCATTAACTGACAAATGTACTGTACACAGCACTTAGTACTACTGATGGGTACCTCTGTGCTTCAAGTCTTAAACCTCCATTGGGGCCCCCTGATGAAGATCCAAGACCAAAACGCTGTAGCACCGGTCAGCAGTACTCAGTGCTATGTGCAGTACATTTGTCAATTAAGACAATAAAGCTTTAAAATGTACCCAGCCTGTGATCTGCATTCTTTGAAGACTCTCAGTGTGTGCACTGTACTTGTGTGTTCGTGGTTTCCAAAGGGACAGCTTTACCCCACAGCAGCACTGGGACATCCGGAATTTTCTCTGGGTGTTGTCTGTGTGACAATGAGTCTATCATATTATAGAAAGACTTGTGGTGTAAAAAAAAAAAAGCCAGAACTGAATGTTAGTGAGTTTTTTCCTGTTTGTAATTATTTTGGTTTAAACCTGTTTGTTACGTTTCCTAGTGGTGTTCACGGGTTTGGGGACGGACTCAGGAGTCGGAGGGCCAGCCAGGTGGAGAAGGATTGAGTGCCCAGGGACAGCTCTCCTGCTCTCCTTCTCGGAGGGGGGGTCTGGCGCTATGGGGACCTCCAGCGGAGGCTAGGGGAACCGCAGCAGCTAGCGCCACACGTTACGGAGGCAGGGCGGATGCTGGCATCACTGCATGTCCCCGCCCCCAAGAACAAAATTCAGTAAAAAATAATGCCAGCCCCCGCTCCCACTGCTGACAAAGGTCCGCCGGGGGGGTGGGGCTCGGTCCCGCCTCGAGACCCCGCCCTGGGAGGTGCTTGGGCTCTTTGACAGTGTTTCCTGGGAGAGGACGCCTGCCCGGTGGCCCCGACCAAGGGGGTAAGCCTGGAGTTGTAAGGGGATGAGCAGAAGCAGGGACCAGATCCTTGGCTGGTAAGTAAAAAGAATATTAAAAAAAATAAAAAATTTCCTAGTGGTCTTATTTCCTATAGTTTACTGTGTAGCTTGTGAATTTAGTGTAAATATTAAATATTTTATATTTAAAATAAATCTGGGACCGCTATGTTTTAATAAGCAGAGATGATCCATCTTTATTGGGCAAGCTTGTGATCTTTTTCTGGAGAAGACACTATCAAACATAAGAAGTAAAACCTGCATCTAATACACAGAAGTGGGGAAGGTTACCTGGAGCAACTAAGAGGGTTCCTCTGTTCAAGAGGCCTTATACTGTGTGAGCAAGTGCCTGGACTTGTGCTGTGTAAGCACAGGCCTGTGGCAGAACTCAAAAAAAAGAGAGCACCCCCAAAGGAGCTGCAGCCATTGTAACCAAGTTGGTGGCAGTGTGACTGAGTAACTGAGCCAGTCCCCTTTCCTTGTCACACCACCCAGGGTATCTTGGGAGGTTGTGTGTGTGACAAACTGGTGGCAGGGTGGTGGGACCATGTGCTTCTCTTCAAACGAGTGCCAAGTGGCTGCCATCCGGAAACGCAGTGTATGGAAATGGTAAGCGGTTACCTAGTACACAGAGAAATGATCATCAGTTAACAAAAAAATAAAATAATTCACCTGTCCAGTCACAGAGTAAGATATGAGCAAGCATTAGCCAATGCCAATCATGTTTTCGTACTTGTATTTGTTGTGCATAGATAGGGTGGCAGTTAAAAAGAATAAATACGTGTTTATTGTAAAATTGTCATGCTCAGTAAATGCAGAAGTTCACACATAACACTGGTTTTCTTAAACTGTGGCCCCAAATTTTCAAGATGGTATTTTTATTACCCCAGCACAGGAACATTACAGGCGTCATTTGTCAAATCTCACCTGAAAGGCGATGTAGTGGAACGGCCCTTGAAACAGGTTTGGAAGCGGGATCTGAAAAATGACACCTGCCATGTTCATGAGGTGGGATTAAAAAAAAAAAAACACTTCTGAAAATGTGGGATCAAACTTTTAAAATATTTCAATGCTAAGAGTAAGCATTGAGAAATGTCAACATTTCTTCATATTTTTTTTTTTTTTTTTTTAAGATTTTGAGCCCAAATTTTCAACATAATCTTTTTGTTACACCACCACATGAACAAGACAAGTGTCATTTACGAAATCAGGCCCAAACATCATTTTGCGGTACGACCGTGAAAAGACGTTTTGGGCAAGAGCAGCAATACGCAGCTCCATGTCTGCCTTTGCCTTCCAGACCATCACCCTTGCCTCTCTGCATCTAGCCTGAAGATATTCCTACCATTCTTCCTCCCCCTTGTTCCTGCTGTACCTAGTGAAGGCTTTTTTTGCCCTCACAGCCTCCCTTACCAACAAATTTATAACTTAAAGACACTTGCTAGCAATATGGTTTTAGCAACGGATTCCACTACCACTCTAAGTGTCCGTATTAGGATGTTTTTATGTGTTGTAAGGCACTCAGTACATTAATAGAAGGGCATGGCACTTGATATAAAACAAACACCCTAAAACCTTAACCTATTATAGCTAGCAGTGACTCAGAGTCTCCTTTGTCTCTCTGGCATGTTTCAAAAACACAACCCACACAAAATACCCTCTTTCCACTTGAGGTCTGAACACACAGGCTATAGATTTTCTTCACCCAAAAAACAGTAAGTAAATGACTTCTGTCTATATATTAATGTCCTCAGGCACGTGCCCTGGCTACCTCAGTGGTCTGCTCACCAAAACCAACTCTTCACAGAGGCTGCTAAAGTTAACACACAACTGAAGTCTTTAATATCCTAAAAAACAAAGCCAATGGCAGGTGAAGACATTGAGCATTACTGCACCAAAATACTGGAAAATGTAGCAGACCATGTGAAGTATGTGAAAATGTAGCAGACCATGTGAAGTATGTGGGCAGCCTTGTCCAGTTCAAGTTAGCTCTACAGAGCATTTAGACAAACCACACAGCTGCTACATGGTGCAAAAAGTGATTAGCTGCATCTTTAATGGATTACTGCCACTCAATTATTGTGCCCAATTTACTTAGCGCTGCATCCCTTCTCCTTTAACTATGCCCAACGTGTAAATTACTATTGACAAGATCTTTTTTTTTTTTAACATGCTTTGCAATTGTATAACATGTAGGTTATATATAAATGTAGAACTCTGTAAATAATATTTGGCTACAGTGGAAGTTTTCATCAGAATGGAGAGGTAGAAGACTCTTTGAATAACGGTATAAATTATAAATTCATGCCAATGGAACCCAAGCTACATATCTATGTAACCAATGTACAAATGTAAAGCAAGCAATCAATGTGAAATCTGCTGCTACTATAGTTTCAAATTCAGTGAAATGGCCTGATGTGTCAGTGGCTCAGTACATTCACTCCAAGGCTGGAAGATAGGGGCATTATGCGACCTAATCTCACGCCAGGAATTTACACTAACACCCAATACGGACACCATACTGCAGCATTGGGGATGCTGCACTGTTGAGGTGCCATCCTTTGTATGAGATGTTATAACTGAGATCCCTTCTGACCATTTCTGGTGTCTATACACTTAAAAGTTAAAGAGCCGATGTCACATCATAAGAGAGGGATTATACTCAGCATCCAGGCCCAACATTTCCCCTGACAATAAAACAAGTCCCTGTGATCAACCCTGCAGGACAAACCTGGGGAAACGAACTGTAACAGCTCTGTGTGCACTTCTTGGTAAAAAATGAAAAATAAATAAATGGAAATGCCACCCAGGAGCCAGTTTAAAAACGAGGTGATGCATTTAAATACAGCTATGTGCTGAAAATTCCAAAACAAAAATAAATAATTTTTCTGCAATTCTGACATAGGATCAAAGGTCACAATGGTTAGTAGAAAGTTACAGTAGGTCCAACTTACATACAGTATCTGATACATCTGCTAAAAATACTAATCATTTTTCAGAAGTAACCAAATGCTACCTTTTCTCTTTGCTAGATAAGATTTTTCCACTGGACAGTGCTAGGTGTGATATGTGACATAGTACTTATCCTGAAGGGTGAACTATCCAGTTCTGTTCCCTTCATTCATATCTCATCAATAGTGTGACCTCACTCACTGCAACGCCAAGACTGACCAGAAAGTCACAGAGATCCTATTAGCACTAGGGTGCTGCCGATTCTGGCAATTCAATTCATGTTATCTCTGTTGCTGATGCCACTCCTACATGCATTCCTAGGGTATGAGAACTATGAACTTGAAGTAAGCAATTCTGATACCCTAAAAATGTAAGTGCAAAAACTCTTACAACCTTAAGAGTGCTCTCCACAGCAGTATAAATACATTACTGATCAAGGTTAAGCAATAAAACATTTTAAAACATGCCTTCTAAACTTGCCCTTTTTTAGGGTACCTGCATGTGAGACACTCTTTACAGGGTAAGTGCGTCTCATGTGCAGAGGAAAGGAGTGCTCGATTTGTCGAAAGTGGACCCTAGACCTATAATGCAGGAACCACAGCCATCCTAGATTAGGTCAACGGTAGGGATTTTCCATCAGACATGTTTTCAGTGTGTGTGGGGGTGTAGGGAGGGGCAGAAAATGCCTGTGGGAATTCCCTTTCATTGCAATAATCTAAGATGGCTGCAGTCCCTACATCTGATCTCACTCAAGTCACATTGTTAGCACTCTATCTCTGACAGGATCTCTATGAGAGCCACTCCCTTCTGCCAGATAAGACACCGGTGATGTCCCAATGGGTGAGGTCACTACCCCTGTGATGTATGAAGGGGCTCAGCGCCAGACCGGTCAGGTTCCACGCACTGCTGCTCTATAAATCACAATTAGTGCAATTAGAGAGAAAATGTTCTAACCAGACAAAAAATAAAATGGATTCTAACATAAAAAGAAACTGGCTACTTTTAAAAATTATTCAACCCTTTCAGACTGCTGTTTTGCAATGGCTGGTTCTTTAGAACAACAGTGTGCCAAAAAACAAATAAAGAACTCCTATATTTCATAATACACCACTGAATTTTCCCCTCGCCATCCCTGCTGTTTATTACCATTCCAAATCAGCTTATGTGGTGTTGCGTTTCATCTAATGTCTTCTCCTCAGACACCACCGTGCTGGGGCCTTGACCTCTGGGACTGATGTTAGCAAGTCCCAAGAGATCAGGAAGCAGCATCTGTTGCCTGTTAGTCTACCTCCATCACTCATGGGGGATCCCACATGAATGGTGAGTGAAACACAGGAACACAGAATCTGTCGGCAGATAGGGACCTAATGGCCCACCTAATCTGCCCTATTTTTCCTACCTAAGGTGTCACCGCAGACTCTACTCGGTCTCCAGTCACCAGTTACGATCCCTTTCCACAGTAAACAGAGTCACTTAAATTAAAATATTTGCATCAACAGGCTCACGCTGGCATAAGTTATTAGGCTATAAAGCCCAATACCTTATGATGGAAATTTCCTTTAAAAAAACACACCAGATAGTCGGCCCGGTGGCGCTGAGGGTTGAGGCACTGGACGCCACACCTCGCGCCATGCCGGCAACCCGTGTTCGGGAATGAGCACGGGCCACCGGGGGTTGGCAGGGGAGGGAAAGGACTGAGCGTCCGGAGGACAACTCTCCTCTCCTCTCCAGGGAAGGGAGGACTAGTGCTCCCACTGAATGACTGCCCTCAGGTGGAGGCCCGATGGCAGTGTGGAACTGTGGGCGCCATGGAAGCGAGGGTGCTGCCGTACTTCCGGATATGCGCACATCTCCATGTGCATCCCAGCAACAGAGAAGAGAAAAAATGGAGGAAAAACACCCCCAGCTGCGGATGACGACCAACCCCTCGCAGACTCCGCACCCGGCGACCGGGTGGTCTCTGGATAAGTCCCGGTGAGACTGGAGTGACGGGGCTGGGGGGAGTCAGTTAGAAGGGGGCAGACAGGGAGATAAACACCTATATATATATATATATAAAAAAAAAACACACCAGAGGCTGTCAAAGATACAGGCAATGGCATTTCTCCAGCCAGTGCCTGTTCAATCTTAACCAACATAGGAGACCCCAGAAATGCAGAAGACAGCCAATGCAATGTCTGCTTCACCCTCAGACATACATGGTACGCCCACAACCAAGGCATGTTCAAGCCCCTGCGACCCCAGGAGCACGAAGTACTTTTCTGACTAAATCTAGGAGGTGTCCCTTCCCAAATAAAATCAGACAGTACCTTATCAATCCTAATCTAGGTATGCATGGGAACCTGAAAGAGTAAACTGCTTAAGTCTATAAAAAAGCTGGGGGGACACCATCATCTTAACAGTGGCTATTTTGCCCAGAAGGGAAAGATGAAAAAAATGACTCATCTTAGTAATTGTGTTTCGACTAATGGAGTCTTGCTGTATTCTGACATATGCAGTTAGCCCCAGCACTTGAACTGCCCCGGAGATGAAAGAGTTAACTCTATGCAGAAGCATAGAATGTTGAGCTCAGCTCGGATTTCAAACCTCTGTCTGTGGTGCTTCAGAGTGGAACCGTCAGATTCTTACGAGCAACTAACTACACCCCTGGTGTGGAAATTGTAATTAATAAATTAACAGGTAACATTTTTTTGGATCCCAAAAAGACTCAAGTCGAGAACCCAAAATAGGAAAAAACAGGTAGTGAACTATATATATGTGTGTGTATATATATACACACACACACACACACACACAAACACATATACACATATATAAAATATATAAATCAACAAGGACAATAACAACAACCCCACCCAAAGGGGAGGGGTGTAAGGTACACCCCTGAGGTGCAACACTGTACCTGCCAGCCCACATCCCAAAAACCAGGTTCTGAGGGGGGAGGTCAGAATACAGCAAGACTCCATTAGAAGAAACACGGTTACTAAGGTGAGTAATTTTTTCTTCAAACAACATGAAGTCTTGCTGTATTCTGACATATGCAGACTACCATGCAGCACCCTCCATAGAGGAGGGTACCGAACCTATTTTGGGAATAGGCTCTGCAGTACTGCTGTACCAAACCTAGCATCACTCTTAGCCTGGACAGCCAGAGAGTAATGCTTGGTGAATGTATGGACTGTTTTCCAGGTGGCTGCTTTGCATATCTCTAGCAGCAGCCAGAGAAGCTGCTATACCCCTAGTCGAGTGGGCCTTCAGGCCTGAGGGAGGTGTTTTACCCAGTTTGGTATAACAGAATTGTATACAGGCTACAATCCACCTGGCAATAGTTCTTTTAGTAGCTGGCCTACCTTTTCCCACTTCACCATAAGTGAGGAACAACTCAAGACAGTCATTCCTATGTGTCTTAGTATGCTCTATATAATAGCTAAGTGCCCTTTTAACATCCAAACTGTGTAACCTTCCTTCTCCTGAAGAGGAATGATCAGTGAAAAACACAGGAAGGGTCATGGTCTGGTTCAGATGGAAATCTGAAACCACTTTGGGGAAAAATCTCCTATTGGTTCTGAGGACCACCTTATCTCTATGGAATGAGATAAAATCAGGTTCAACTGACAGGGCATGTAATTCAGTAATTCGCCTGGCAGAAGTGACAGCTACCAGAAACACAGTTTTCCAGGTCAAGTACTTAAAGTTCAGCTGAAGCCAAGGGCTCGAAGGGTGGTTGCATAAGCTGAGCAATACAGATATTAAGATCCCAAGCCGGGATAGGCTTTCTAAAAGGAGGGTTGATTTGAGTCAAACCTTTAAAGAATTTTCCAAAAAGAGGGTGGGATGCCAGAGAACAGCCCTTCCCTGCTGACAGAAATGCAGAAACAGCTGCTAGGCAAACTTTTAAAGTGGCTGGTCTAAGGCCTAAACCATTAAGGTGAATCAGATAATCTAAGACTGTTGCAATACCTGCAGCATCTGGCAGGATGTTCCTGTGTGAACACCAAAAGCTGAATCTTTTCCATTTGGAGTTATAAGTTTTCCTGGTAGAGGGTTTCCGAGAACCCTTAAGGATGTCTAAAACTCCCTGAGAGAGATGCAGGCTTGCGTACTCTAACTCTTCAAGAGCCAGGCCTTGAGATTGAGAGACTGGAGATTGGGGTACCAGATCCTCCCCGAGAGGAGGTTAAGAGATTGTGTCTCTTGGGAAGAGACAGAGGAAGTGAGACTGCTAAGGACAACAACAGAGGATACCACGGTTGCCTGGCCCAGTCTGGAGCATTTAGAATCACTGTGCAGGGTTGTGACCTGATCTTGTCTAGAACCCTGAACAACAGGGGAAAGGGAGGAAAGACATAAAGGAACTTGCCTTCCCAATCCAATAGCAAAGTATCCAGGGGAACAGTCCCCAGGACTGGAGGTCTGCAGCAGAACTGGGGGAAGCTGATGATTGTCTGGGGCTGCAAAGAAATCCATCTCTGGAGTGCCCCACCTGGAGAAGATTACTTTCAGGATGAGACGATCCTGGGTCCGTCCGTGATGGCCCTGGGAGATTCTGCTCAGAGCATCTGCTAGCATATTGTCCTTCCCTAGGAGGTGAACTGCTATTAGGAAGTTTGACAGGAGTAGACCAGAGACCATGCTTTCATGGCCTCCATGCACAAGGCCGTAGACAGAGTGCCCCCTTGCTTGTTGATGTACCACATGGTGGTGGTGTTGTCTGTCCTGTCCTAGTGAGACCCCATCTGGAGTACTGTGTGCAATTCTGGAGACCCTATCTCCACAAAGACAGAGTGGAGGCTGTTCAGAGGAGGGCAATCAAAATGGTGCAAGGTCTGCACCAGAAGACATACGAGGAGAGACTAAAGCAGCTTAATATGTATACCCTTGAGGAAAGGAGGGAGAGGGGGGACATGATAGAAACTTTCAAGTATCCCAAGGGAATTAATGAGGTACAAGAGGGTAGTATCTTTCAGAAGAAGAGATGTGCAAGAACAAGGGGGCACAATTTGAAGATAGAGGGGGGACGGCTCAGAGGTAATGTCAGAAAGTCTTTTTTCACAGAGAGAGTTGTGGATGCATGGAACAGCCTTCCTGAGGAGGTTGTGGAGCCAGGAACAGTGGGAGAATTCAAGAATGCATGGGACAGGCATAAGGCAATTCTAGTGGGGGGCAGGAGGAAGTAAGCTGTTGATTAACTAGAATCTGCAGCTTATCCATCAGGTAGGGAAATGGACAGACTGGGTGGGCCAAGCAGTCCTTATCCGAGAAGAACTGAAGGGCCAAGAACACTGCCCTGAGTTCCAGAAGATTGATATGAAGAAGGAGAGACTCTTCTGGGGACCAGACTCCCTGTGCTGTGAGGGCTCCCCAGCCCAGGAGAGATGCATCTGTGGTGGGAACCACTGAAGGAATTTGCCTGAGCAATGGGACACCTTGCCTGAGATTGTCTTAGTCCAACCACCGCTGGAGAGCTTGGACCAGAGTCTGAGTCACTGGAATCAGTTTGGTAAGAGTCTTTCCTCTGACACTAAAAGGATCTTAGATGGAACTGAATGTCCCTCATCTGGAACCTTGCCCCTTGTACCACTGCAGTGGAAGCCGCCATGTTGCATAGGAGCTGAAGAAAATATCTTGCTGGGCGTAAAACCAGAGGATGAAAAAAGGAAGCGAGATCTGTAAGGGCCTGAACCCTTGCTAGTGGAAGGAATGCCTTTGCCTGAATAGTATCCAACTCTATCCCTATGAAAGTGAGAAGCTGTACTGGTTCGAGAATTGACTTTGGCGAATTGAGAAGCAACCCCAGGGAACTGAGAAGCAACCCCAGGGAACTGAGTAGATCCTGAGTGACCTGTACAGCTGACTTGACCTGGTCGGAAGACTGCCCTACAATGAGCCAGTCATCCAGGTATGGAAATAGGGAAATGCCCCATCTTTTGAGGAAGGCCACTACTACTGCAAGACACTTTGTAAACACCCTTGGAGCTGATGTTAGGCCGAAAGGCATAGTTCTGAACTGATAATGGCCTGAAGGCAACTCGAGCCTGAGGTACTTTCTGTGGAACACCTGATGGGAATATGGAAACAGGCATCCTTGAGGTCCAGGGAAGCTAACCAGTCTCCAAGAATCATTCCCAGAGTATCCATTCTGAACTTCGGTTTTAAAATGTGCTTGTTCAAATACCTTATGTCTAGGATGGGTCACCACTCCCCTGTCTTGTTTTGGGTAAGGAAGCATCTAGAGTACAGACCTTTGCCCTTGTGTGGAGTAGGAACTCTCTCCATGGCTCTGAGAGCCAACAGAGAGGAAACCTCTGCTTCTAAAGCAATGGTTTCGGACATGTTTGCAGGTGGAAAAGATCTGACCCTCATTTTTGGGAATTTTTTGAAACTGAGGGCCAATCCCTTGCTTACTACCTCCAGGACCCATCTGTCTGAGGTAACAGACTTCCAGGTCTGGAAGCAGTAAGCCAGCCTGCCTCCTACTGGAATTGGGGAGTCCACCCGGGCTGACACATCAGGGTGTCTGCTTGGCAGGAGCCTTAGACTGGGAAAAGGATGCAGCCCTGCTCATCCCCCTCCTGCCTCTCCCTCGGATGAACCCCTTCTGTTGAAGGGCGAGGAGGCCTGGGCTTGGTAGAAAGGCCTGTGAAAAGGCCTGCCCCTAGACTGCTGCCTCTGAGGAGTGGCTTGTCTTTCCTTGGCTTGGGCACTCCTGTAAGTAGTTCTATATTCATCCATTTTCTTCATGTAAGCCTCTGTCTGTTCCCCAAACAGAGAATTACCTACTACAGAGAAATCCATGGCCTTAGCCTGGGTGTCCTGTGAAAGGCTAGTACATCTGAGCCAAGCAAATTTCCTGAGAGATATACAGATGTAGCCATGACTCGTGATGCCACATCATTTGAGTCCACAGCAGCATGGAATTGTACCTTTGATGCCTCAATCCCATCAGCAGCCACCTCCTCCAGCCCTTTGGCCAGCTGGGGGGGAAGCCTGCTTGGACAGTTCCAGAACAGTATCCCACCTGGACTTCTGGTACCTGGCTGCATAGGCCAAATAGTTTGCCTGCCTGAGTCCCAAGGAGGATGCCAAATATTGTTTTTTGGCCATGGCATCCACCTTCCTGGAGTCTTTATCTGGGGGGGGTGCGAAGCCAAAGGTATGTTAGCCTTGCCACAGGCTGCAGCCTGCACTACCCAAACATGGCTGTTATGGTTGTACAAAAACTCTCTACCTGAGCCTGACAACATATACCTCCTGTCCATCCTTTTGTCCACTGGAGGTAAAGTGTATGTTGTCTGAAGACTCTTTTTTGTCTGTTTCCCCAAGGATATGTGGAGGGAAATAGACAGCCTCTTAGACTCTGGGATGTCCATCATCTTGACAAAATCAGGCTCCTCTTCTGCAGCTTCTACTATAGGGAGCTGGAGAGTTTCAGCCACCTTTTTGTAGAACAAATAGTGGGAAGTGGACTCAGAAAGCCTGGGAGGGGAGACATTGGAGGGTCTGTCTGGGGAGATGTCCGGTTCAATGGGCACATCCAGACCTTCTAATTCATTATCATCTTCCTCGTCTTGTTCTGGATAGTCTTCGTTCCCCTCACGCTCCAATTTATAATAGGCATCCGGATCATAATCTGATGGAGTAGGATCCATCCGAACTGACCGCCTGGCCAAAGGCATCTGTTCGGACAGAAACAATCGAAGCGACTGAACAATACTTATCGCTTTGGCTATCTCATCAGCGGTTGGAGTACGTGGTTCTGGATCTGAACCGGTTGATTTTCTTTTCGCTGGAACCGACCCGTCCGAGTTGGATCTCCTTTGGCCCGAGGAGGTATCACCCATGTCAGTGGGCACCTCCTCAGGTTCGGCCACAACCAAACCGGGCTGGCCATCCGGGTCAGCGGACTTCTTGGCCTCCCTTTCCTTTAGCCTACTCATTCTTTTATCCATAGTGGCTGTGGGAGCATTTTTAAAATTTGGCAGTCTGTTTTGAGGTGGTCAAACCCCAGACAAACACAGATGAGGTGAGGATCAGCTTTAGAAAAAGCCTCCCCACACTCACCACAGTATTGAAACCCAGTGGGCCCGGTTTTCTTTTTGGGTTTCTCAGACATGGCCAGACTAACAAAAATTACCCTTAACAGCTGTTACGCCAGGTAATACTCTCCAATCGGTAACCAACCATGTTACAGGTTGTTGAAAGAAATCGGTAAAAAGTCAGTTTTTTTGGAACCGATCGGAACCGGCACACCACTACAAACTGTAAGGAAGAATTCAAACAGAAACAGTTGGTTCCCAACCGAACCAACCGCTATGGAACCGAAGAAATTACTATTTCCACAGAATGAAATCAAAAAACAGTTCACTACCTATTACATACTTACTGTACCGTAGAGAGAGACTTGAAATACCGAAAAAATAATAAATTGGTTAAAACAGACACTCTTTATGACACTTTACTGAACCGAGCGAAGGAGCAATCTCCGGAGCGACTTCACAGTTAGGCGGAGTAAAGAATCTGACGGTTATACTCTGAAGCACCACAGAGAGAGGTTTGAAATCCAAGCTTGAGCTCAACGTTCTATGCTTCTGCACAGAGTTAACTCTTTCATCTCCAGGGCAGTTCAAGTGCTGGGGCTAACTGCATATGTCAGAATACAGCACGACTTCATGTTGTTTGAACAAACTCCTTCCACCTGTGGAAGTCCAATTTAATCTCCTCTAAGACATCAAATATATTTTTTGACCACATTTCCTGGAGGTTGCCTGAGATGAGCATGCAGAGGTACTTCACACCTACCAGAGACCACTTCATGGTATGGGGACCCATGGTTGCCCAGGCCTGGTCCGCATTTAAAAGGGGCAAGATTTCCATCTTCCCCTAATTAATCCACAAACCTGAAATTGCACTGAAGGATTCTATCACTCCCCCAGCCTTAGGTAGTGAAGATTCCACGCTGGACAACAACAAAAGCAAATCGTCAGCATACAACAAAGTGGTATAAAATCCACCCCCCCCCCCAGGTATACCAAACATATCCAGGCATTGACAAATGGCTCTGTTTAAGGGTCCCATTAGCTAAAGGAAATAACATGGTGCTTAACGGGCAACCCTGTTTGGTGCTCCGAAACAGGAAAAAATATTCTGAAAGCACCCCATTAACTAAAACTTGTGCCCAAGGATTCAAGTACAAACATCCAACCCATGGTCGGAACTTGCACCCAAATCCAAACCAAGACAAGACAGCCTGCAGATAGTACCACTCAACCAAGCTGAATGCTTTTCCAGCGTCCAACCTATAGGTGCCGCAGAGTCCGGACCCCTCATCACGACCGGAATGAGATCAATGACGGCTCGGAAGTTGTCAGGCCCCATTATTTAGTCCTCCCTTGAGGACTCAGCTCATTCACTCCCACTATGGCTTTTCATACCCAGCATAATTTTGTTTTCCAAATTCTTTTGTTATCTGGCCTATTCTCCTAGAACCTCACCCTATTTTCTCTCCTCATACCCCTTATTTCCTCTTACCTCTACACTAACTTAGCTTTTTTTTCCCCTTTTAGAATAATTCCTGAAGAAGACCTATTGTCAAAATGTTGATTCAAACTATTTTCCATTTTTATTGTGCATTTAATATCACCATTTTGTTTGGTTTTCAGACCACATGCTGGCATAACACCTTGTTCATTTTATGTGCTTCTTGCTCCTTTGAAAAAGGGCTCTCCCCAAAGGTTTGGAAGACCCGACACATGTCACGGAAATCCTCCATGAAGGACCCTGCAATGCTGGCCCCAGCCGGAAGCGGCGCCAAGACTAATGAAGAACTCACAGCGGCTGCAGTAGCCTCCTCCTCAAGAGTTGCAAGCTGTGAAGCAGACCCGGCAGCCGCCGAGGCCTTCTTGCAGCTATCAGGTCGATCCTTAGGGTTCCATTCCGAGAGCTGACTGAGGAGGTATCTAGCCTGTCTATCTTCCACGAACACTGGGGGCATCGCCTGACAAAGGTCACAACCCTCCACATTGTGCTGCATTCCCAAACAGTACAGGCAGGACACATGGGGGCCGGTGTTCTACATCTTCTATTTTATTTTTATTTTTTTTATTTATTTCTCAGATTACAATACCTTTGAGCCAGAGGCTCTTTTACAAAGGTTCCATGTCGGAGGGTAGACACAACAGTTTACATAATGAGTAGGTGTAATAGTTTACTTAATCAGACAGAGACATTCAACAACAGTGTAAAAAGTACACTGATGCATAAATACTGATGAGGAGGTCAATTACAGCATAGTAGGCAATCATAAAGCAGCCAGAAGTTGGATTTGTTAGTGATGGGGGTATTGAGGGGTAGAGGTGGGCTATTGTGGGAGAGAGAGGCAGGCAAGGGTAACAAGGGAGTGAGGGCAGGTTTCTATCAGTTGGGGGGTGAATTAGCGAACAGCAGCCAGAGACAGCTACGAGTAGTTGGGGGGGGGGGAGCAGGGGGCACTGGAGGGCTTAGGAGGTGTCACAACTTAGAGATGGCAGTCGCAGCTGCTAAGTGCGGAGAAGTGTTGGCACAGCTTCCACTTAAAAAGGCTGACCTGTGTCTCGGCCAGGATTGCTGAGGGGAGGATGGCAAAAACAGGACTTGGCAAGTCTGTCTTCCAATGCCACATGTCCGATGTGGGTTAGTCGCTAGGTTATTGAGTTTCTGGATAACTGGAGGGTTAGGCAAAGGCAAGTTTATTTTGCTGGGTGACAGGTCTGGTACTTTAACCTACCCTTAAGGTTCAGTCACTCAGTCTGCACATACAGGTACAGGTCATATGTATGGGTGAGTCTGTGAGCTCCATCTTCTATCAACACTGCACACAGAATTTAAAACCGTGTGGCAGCTTCCTCTCTTCCATGTCGAGACAGATGTTGTCAAAGGCACAGTTGGAATGAGCGGAAGACATAGTATAAATGAATAGAAGAATGAATAATCACCAAAAAGCGCTATACTATTACAGAATTCTCAAACACTGCTGAGCTGTGAAGGAGAAGACCATCCCATGATGTCAGATCTGGACCCAAGAGGTCTACAGAGGAACTTAGCTTAAAGACATCTGACCAGTCAGATTGTTCCAGTGAGACTGCCAGAGTATGGATAGTGAGCCATTTCCATGCCCCTAGAAATGTACATTTGTTCAATGATCCGAGGGAGGCACGCAAAATGCTGCAGAAGATTGAGTTTGCTCCGACTCAAAACTGTTTCACTGCGCAGGTGACATTTAACGCTACTGGAACAACTGCTACGATATTTAAAATAACTGGAATCAAGTAAAGTTGCAGTTCATGATGTTTTATTTGTTTGAACCATATATACTTATGTAACCACCCAGTCCCTGGGGTTACTAGAATCCTTTCAGTACTTAGACATGGAGGTCTCTGGGCAGCAATAGAAAGTTTTAAACTCTCTACCACACATTACTTCACAGTTTACTTGGTTAATCTGGGCAGGGAATGAGGTGATGTCATTCGGAACTCTCGCAGCAGCATAAGCCCTTTTGGCTCAGTTGCAGAGAAGCTGTTAGAACCTTGACAAGTTCTGAGTTGGAGTCTGAAGAAAAAGGAACTCTCTGTGAGTTCAGAGGGCAATAGGTGCCTGCCAGCCTCTCTTGGCTGGGTGAAGAACCTCCGTTACTTTCTCGCCATAGTCTGGTGATCAACAAGTGTTTGCCTGGAAGTAGTGGAGATCTGATCCAGTGGGTTCATGTTTTCATTCAGGAGTAGAAATGGGACTCAGAAGTCAGTGATTCTTAGAGGCAATCCCCTGAAAGACTGTTACAGAGCCCAGAGTGAAGTGACTGTGTTTTTTTTCAAAAGCTATGGATTTGTTAAAGAAATGTAGACTAAAGTGTTCTTTCAAATGCCTGTAACAAGGGAATATCAAACCGTGAGTACAAGGTTCATTTGAAAATAGACTTTGGGTTGTCTGGTGCTGTACATGCCCTACACTGGCTAGATTACAGGCAGTCCGGACCCTTTTTCGCCACAAAAATGTGCTGATTATGTGCTGAATCTAAGGATATCTTTTGCAGCCCAGTGGGGCTGGAGAATCCAATTTGTTTCCTGAAGTAATGGCAGAGTCTGACTTCGACCAGGGTGGGCAGAATCTCATTCACGGTTGCAGAGTGGATCTGCTTACAAGACAGAAACAGTTTTCCTGCAGATGTTAACAATGGTCCATCTCGTCAGGTGTTTCAAGTTTTAGTGTGTGGTAACCCCCACAATATATGCACTGGGTACAGATCCAGAGATCCCTTAGCACAGGGATGGATAAGTTGTTTGGAAAAATTGTTCATGTTGGAATTTACAGTACTGCCAGACTGTGAAGTGCTTCTATCTGCAAAACAGTTGTCATCTGTCTCGAAAAGTTACAAACTTGGGGGACCACCTTATTCTGCTTTACCATCTTGTCAGAAATAAAGCCATACAATACAATCCCAAAGTTAATGGTTGTGGACAATCCATCTTTGAGTCTCCGAGTGAAATGTTTGGGGCCCCTCAGACAGGAGACACAGCATAGCCCTGGCACCCCTCTCCCAGACTCAGGTTAAATATAAATGTTATTTCGTGCCTTAACCCCCGACCTCTTAGACGCCTGAGCCAGGTATTTACCCTAATGCCAGGGGTGATACCCATTTTCTGCCAACTTGTGGTTTGTTGTCTTGAATGTGTAACAAGTAGGGGGGTCCTGGTTGCAAGATACCGCTCTTGGCTGAGGTAAGGGTTACACTTATGACAACCGAGCTGAGTATGGCAGATTCCGGGAGGGAAAGAGGGGTGGTAGGAGCATGTTCCTTTATGTTTAACAGACTCCAATGTGCATTGTTTTGAAGGACATTTAACCAACAATCAAAAACTGATATGCAGACTTTAGGACTAAGACAGTGATTTTCCAGCCAAGGAGCTGCTTCTTTGATTCTTCTAAAGGACTCTGGGGCAAACGTTCATTTGTGGACTAACAGCTTTCTGCCCTCAAAATGCCCACTGCTGCTCACTCTCGCAGCATGAATGGACTTCATAAAAACTTACTGTATTCTACTGGTGTTAAATCTTAACACAGTTCAATTTATTATGCTCCTTCTGAATTTCTAATTACTGAATGGTGCTTGCATATTCAGTTTCCACCTGCCTAGATAGCTTAGACTTGTTATTTAAAAGAAAAGTAGGTTTATTACATTTAACAGAAAAATCTTTCTTGGGTAAGATCTGTTCATACAGGATTGTCCACAGTTCTACATGAGGAAAACTGCAGGCTAAAGCTCTATATGGTAAAAGGGAATATATGAAATTTTTCTTTCCCTGTAAAGTTCCTTGAAGAATGCCTAATTGTAATGTCACAAACCCACTCAGCAGATCAGCCCTCTACTCCCAAAGTGCCAACCTCCGAGCGCAGTCTTGTGAACAGTTAACAGAACAAGGTAACCCTCTTGTCTGTTTTTGTGGATTCAAATCAACCTTTGGTCTCAAGTCTTGGAGGGATTCAAACTGCGAACCTCTTGTTAGCATACCCAATGTACAGGCTCAGATAAGTCTGTCTTCGGGGGGGCCAGATATCTTTGCCTACAGGCACCTAACCAGGTGTACAGAAATGAGCCCTTAAAAACTGTAATAAAAGACCTCAGATTTAAAACGCTTACCTTTTTCCAGTTTGGTATCACCATTCAAGCTTATGTACAGTGTCTGCTTTAACCATATACAGTATACTCCACTTGTAAAAGGAAATAAATCAAGGACAGATCAAGTAGGCTCCAAAAAATGGAGTTTTACTAATATAGATAAAAACATATGTAATACAAAATACAGAACTATTATATCACAAAACATACAAATCTATTAAAAGAACAAGGCTTTAACAGTACAATTCCTACTGCTAGTGTACTTAGATTTTGTCTCTCTCTAAATACCTGCTTAAACTGCTCACAGATGTTTCTTTGTCAGAATCTAGATAAAAGTGTCTCTGAAGAAAAACAGAATAATGTTTAAAAGCTGGTTTTCCCCACCTATTTTGCATGAGGTTACCTAGCTCCTCCCTGTCAGAATATATAAAAAAATATATCTATATAAAAACAGGATGTCTTTTCCAAGTATTAAATTCTGCAACCTCAGCATAACTCATGTTCTTCAAATGACTCTCTTTGATCTTATGATAAGCTTCCCCCTTCCAGGACATGAAAGCATCTTTTATGACTTCGCACTAAAATGTCACAACCTGCTCTTCTTCCTCTAAGCGTGATCAAAGTTTATGATTTTCCCTCTTAGTAACTACAGCAATAATTAACTTAGTTAAAAGTCTGTAATTAGCTTCAGGCCTTCCAGGTAACACCTTATATCTAAAACCTGTGTGTGTGTGTGCCATACTCACATGCTGCTTCAGCATTTCTCAAGAGAGACTGTCCATAACCCATTTTTTATATTACAAAAAATGATACAGTGATCAGAACCAGCTGTCCAAGTGTCACAAGTCCTCCCCACCTAGACTGAATTTGGGGGCACTACCCCTTGCATGGGATGAGCTTCCCAAATCAGTTCGCTCCTCATAGACCCTAGACAGCCCATCTGAGTTTTGATTTTTGGCTCCAGCCCTATGTACGATTGTCATATCATACCCTTGCAAAGCAAGACTCCATCTTAGCAATCTACCACTGTTCTTTCCCAGCTGCGTCAGCCAAACCAGGGGGTTGTGGTCAGTCTGCACTACAAAATGCTGCCAATATAAGTGTGGCTCTAATTTCTTAAGGGCCCACACTATGGCAAGACACTCCTTTTCCACTGTGGAATATGCTTGCTCCCTTGGAAGTAACTTCTTACTCAGGTACACTACTGGGTGATCTGTCCCTTGGCTGGATGTCTGATTCAGTACTGCCCCAATACCCACGTCTGAGGCGTCAGTCTGAACTATAAAGGCTTTGCTATAGTCAGGACTTGTCAAAACAGAAGCACTGCAGAGTGCCTCCTTTAGTTTGGAAAAGGCTTCCTCACAGGCTGGGCCCCAGGTAATTTTCTCGGGCATCCTTTCTTTTGTCAGGTCAGACAGGGGAGCAGCCAGGGTACTGTAAATGGGTACAAATTTCCTATAGTACCCTGCTGTCCCTAGAAAACTCCTGACCTGTTTCTGTGTTTCTGGTTTGGGCCATGCCTGGATTACCTCTATCTTTATTTGGTTAGGACGGAGCTGTCCCCGGCCTGCCACATGCCCGAGGTATGCCACTTCTCCCATGGCCACCTGGCACTTCTTGGCTTGGACAGTGAGCCCGGCCCTCTGTATCCTGCCCAGCACTTCCCTAAGGTGGGACAGGTGTTCCTCCCAGCTGGTACTAAAGATGGCAATGTCATCAAGGCACGCCACGGCATACTCCTCAGCACCATTTAACACCTGGTTCACCAACCTTTGAAAAGTGGTCAGGGCATTCTTCATTCCGAAAGACATTACTTTAAACTCAAATAAGCCTATCGGAGTGATGAAGGCAGACTTCTCCCTAGCTCTGTCTTTCAATTCTACCTGCCAATACCCCTTGGTCAGGTCAATAGTCGTAAGATAGGTCGCCCCCCCCCCAACTTGTCCAGGAGTTCATCCGTCCGGGGATCAGGTGGGCGTCTGACTTCGTGACTGCATTCAGTCCGTGATAGTCCACACAGAAACGAGCAGAGCCATCTGGCTTAGGCAAAAGGACTACGGGTGAGGCCCAGGGGCTGTGGGATCTCTGGATTATCCCAAATCCAGCATCTCCTCCACTTCCCTCCTAATGTCCTTTTGGACAGCCTCTGACACCCGATATGCTGTCCATCATAAGGGCGTCTGTGTCCCTGTCTCCACATCATGCGTCACTAAGGGGGTTAGTCCAGGCTTGGTGCTAAACAATGGGGCAAAGTCTGCTAAAACCTCCCTTACTTTCTGGATCTGGTCCGGGGCCAGCTGGGGAGACAATTTTACTGCCTTCACAGAGGACTCCTGCTTACTTTATTCCAGCAAGTCCAGAAGGGGGTCTCCTTCGACAATCCCCTCCCCATGACTACACACTGCAAACACCATGTCAGCCCTATTTGCATATGGCTTCATCATGTTGACATGGTACATCCTTTCTGTCCGTCTTCTGTCAGGTAACTCCACAATGTAGTTCACATCATTTACCTTCCTAACCACTTTGTACGGTCCTGCCCACTCAGCCTGCAGCTCGTCTTTCCGGACCGGAATAAGGACCATAACTTCCTGACCCACCATGTACGAGCAAGCTCTGGCTTTGCGGTCATATCACACTTTTTATTTCTGTTGGGCAGCTGCCAGGTTGCTCTGGGCTGTCCCCATAAGCTCCTTCAGCCTTTCCCTAAACCGAAGGACGTAATCCACAATGGGCATTCCCTGGGTGGCGTGCTTGCCTTCCCAGTCCTCCCGGATCAAGTCTCGGGGCCCACGTACCCGGCGTCCATATAAGAGTTCAAAGGAGGAAAATCCTGTTGACTCTTGGGGCACCTCCCTATATGCAAATAACAGGTGGGGAAGGTATTTCTCCCAGTCCCTCCCATGCTGTTCAGCAAACGCCCGGAGCATTGACTTTAGGGTACCACTGAATCATTCCACAAGTCCACTGGCTTGTGGGTGATACGGTGTTGTGCATATCTGCACCACCCCACACTTCTCCCATAAACATTTCATCAGGTCCGACATGAAGGAACCCCCTCGATCAGTGATGACCTCCTGTGGAAACCCAACACGGGAGAAAATCCCAAGTAAGCCATCTGCCACTTTGTCTGTCCTCAGTGAGGATAGGGCGACTGCCTCTGCGTACCGAGTAGCATAATCCACCACAGCCAGGATGAATTTCTTCCCTGAGGAGCTGGGGGTATTTAAAGGTCCCACAATATCCATTCCCACCCTCTGCAATGGCTCCTCCACTATGGGCAAGGGAATCAGGGCGGCTTGGGTTTTCCTGCCCGCCTTCCCTATTTCTCTGGTGACAAGACCTGCAATACTCCTTTACCTGCTGGGTGAAGTTAGGCCAATAGAAATTTTGGGCCAACCGCTGCATAGTGCGCCTGATTCCCAGATGACCAGACAAGGGAATATCATGTGCAATCTTGAATAACTGCTCACGATACCCCTGGGGAACGACAAGCTGCCTGCCTAGCATCCCTCCCTCTGTCTGTACTGCCCGAGTATACACAAGTTAATTTTCCCAATAAACCTTATGTCTGTAGTCACCTCCCTGTGCACCGTCCGAGTCTGCCCAAGCCCTCAGCTTCTCTAAACTAGGATCACTTCTCTGAGCAGTTGCAAACCCCTCACACATTCCCAAGGCATGGGACAGATCCCCTTAAGTCACTAAACTACGGTCCCTAGCACGAGCGTCAGGGTACTCAGGATCACTGTCAATCCCAACCCTCTGACAATGGGTCACCCCTCCCTCTTCGGAGTAACCCTCTGTAGCTGCGTGGTTATTTGCTACTAGGGAAATTTCTACCCCCTTTTTATAAGTCTCCCCCATCTGGAGACACAGGCTAGGGAACCAGCCTCTCAGTGGTTTCTACAATAGTTTCTGTGGGGGTCAGGGAACTACAATTTTCCCTTGCCACTTGGTTGTGGGTAACTGCACACACCGTCCCCTGTTTTAGAATGTTGTCCAGGATCACATCCACTGCTAAGGTTTTGGCAACAGCCACCTGTTGCACAGTTCCCCCTGTTTCGCCCCAGTCTAAGAGAACACTAGTGCGGGGCAATGTTTTCTCCCCACCCGCAAAGTCCTGTACAGTGACGTATTTATTGGGTATAAGCTGATCAGGCTGTACCAGATCCCCCCTTTACCAAGGTCAGGGATGCCCCTGTGTCCCTCAACCCCTGCGTCTGTACACCATTCACCATGACTGGGTGCATGTGTTCCCTCATGTTCACTGGTATGCTTCCAGGGACACACAAACAACCCACTTCTTTTCTAGCTCCCGGTTGTGTATTATTGCTTGCCTTTTTGGGACACTGTCTGGCAATATGCCCAGTTTCTTTACACAGCCAACATTCATTTCTTCTCTCTGAAACCTGGTGCTAGCTGGTTTCTGTGGAGGCAGTGAGGGTTTTAGCTGCCCTGAAGGCGCGCTTCCCCTTTCTGTGCTGCCATGCCTGCCCCATTCGCTCTCAGAGCAGGTCTGCTCTTGGCATAGCGGTCCGAGAGTTCAGCAGCCTCTTGCACTGTTTTGGGATCTCGGTCCTCTAGTCAGGTTTTTAACTCTGCTGGGCATGCCCAATAAAACTGTTCTAATAAAATCATATTTTCAATTTTATCAACAGAGTTTGCCTCAATTCCTTCCCACCATTTTAAAAACTGACGTTTCGTGGCTAGTTCCTCGTAGCTCATGTCAGGGCTTCTCAAGACCTTACAGAATTTAGCTCTGAATGATTCAGCAGTTAATTAAAACTTTTTTAACCGTGCAGCTTTAAGTTTGCTGTAATCATCACCGTCCTCATTGTCCATTTGATCCAATGCATCCCGAGCTTTCCCGGTAAGTAGCGGGGATAGCTGGAAGCTCCAGGACTCTCTAGAAATTTTAGCCTGAATATAAACTTTTTCAAAAGCATTTAAAAGGGCATCCATATCCTCCCCCTCTTTAAATTTGGCTATTAATTTGGAGTTCAATTTGTTACCCAGTCCTGCAGTCCCAGTTAAACCCAAGCCACTTACCTGCTCTGGTGCCGCTGGCTGGAGTCGTATCATCTCCAGTTTGTGTTGCTTCTGGCGCTCCTGCTCCGCACGGTCAGTGTTTCTCTGTTCTCGCTCTGCCTCTCTGCGTTCTCGCTCTCTCATCTCCTCTGCGGCTCGCTGGTGCTCACGCTCTGCCTCACAGTCCGCCTCTCGCTTCTCTCGCTCCCTCTTCTCCTGGAACTCCAGCTCCATCCTGCACAACTCAATTTGCAGCCTAAGTACTCTGGATCCAGGATACTGGTGACCTTTCCCTGCTGCTGTGGCTCTTCACTGACAGTGGCCCTGTTGCCCTCATCGGATCTGGACACTGAACTGGCCGCTAGCCCTGCCACACTCGAGGTTTGGTCCTTTTCAGTCACGGTCCGTGACTCACTGCTCTGGGTATCTGCTACCATCAGGGCATCTATGAGGTTCTGCTTGCTGGCTTTCACCGCAAACGGGACTCCTCTGCCACCGCACAACTGCTTTAAGGAGTCTACAGTGTGCCTGCTGTAGTCGTAAGCCATCTTCTTCCCTCACTACTGCTGCTCTGACTTGCACTTTAGAAAAAAAATAAAACGGGTAGGAACTTGACTGTATGCCAAGTGATACAGTTCTGTTTCCTTTTTAAAAATAAATCCCTGCCTTTTTCTTTCTTTGCAAATGAGCTTATGGTCTCAAGCTGACACGCTGAACAATAAACGCTTGTAATACCAACATTGTGCCACCGCTGCTAACCAATCTGTCACAAACACACTCAGCAGGTCAGGCCTCTACTCCCAAAGTGCCAAACTCTGAGTGCAGTCTTGTGAACAGTTAACGGAACAAGGTAACCCTCTTGTCTGTTTTTGTGGATTCAAATCAACCTTTGGTCTCAAGTCTTGGAAGGATTCAAACTGTGAACCTCTTGTTAGAGTACCCAATGTACAGGCTCAGATAAGTCCGTCTTCGGGGGGCCAGATATCTTTGCCTATGGGCACCTAACCAGGTGTACAGAAATGAACCCTTAAAAACTGTAACAAAAAACCTCAGATTTAAAACGCTTACCTTTTTCCAGTTTGGTATCACTATTCAAACTTATGTACAGTGTCTGCTTAACCATATACAGTATACTCCACTTGTAAAAGGAAAGAAATCAAGGACTAAGTAGGCTCTAAAAATAGAGTTTTACTAAAATAAATAAAAAAATATGTAACACATAAAATACAAAACTATTATATCACAAGACATACAAATCTATTAAAATAAAACTTTAACAGTACAGTTCCTACTACAGTACTTAAATTTTGTCTCTCTCTCTCTCTAAATACCTGCTTAAAATGCTCACAGATGTTTCTTTGTCAGAGTCTAGATAAAAGTGTCTCTGAAGGAAAACAGAATAATGTTTAAAATCTGGTTTTCATCACCTATTTTGCATGAGGTCACCTAGCTCCTCCCTGTCAGAATATATAAAACAATATAGCTATATAAAAACAGGATGTCTTTTCCAAGTATTAAATTCTGCAACCTCAACATAACTCATGTTCTTCAAATGACTCTCTTTGATCTTATGATAAGCTTCCCCCTTCCAGGACATGAAAGCATCTTTTATGACTTCGCACTAAAACTTCACAGTCTGCTCTTCTTCTTCCTCTAAGCGTTATCAAAGTTCATGATTTTCCCCCTTAGCAACTACAGCTATAATTAACTTAGTTAAAGTCTGTAATTAGCTTCGGGCCTTCCAGGTAACACTTTTTATCTAAAACCTGCGTGTGTGTGCGCGCGTCATACATGCTGTTTCAGCATTTTTCTAGACAGACAGGCCATAAGCCATTTTTCATATTACAAAAAATGATACAGTGATCAGAACCAGCCGTCCAAGTGTCACACGTAACACTTTCAAACTATCATAAATGTAGATCTGTATCTCCCCCCTATGTGTAACTCCCAGGTATATGTTATTTCTCTCCTTAGTAAGAGATATCAATTGTATGTTACATGGTATGCTTCCATGTATGTATCATTTCTATGTGACGTTTTACTTGCAAAATGATAAATAAAAAGTTTTTTGGTTTTTTTTTTAAAGAAAGCAGTGAGGCCCTACTAGAAAGGGATGAGAAAACTGATGTCAAGGGACTCAGCCTGGTCTGCTGAACTGTGTTGGGGGCTTCGCTCAAGGGGAGGGCCTAGCAGATTTACCTAAAGGGTGTTCTGCTACATCAGAGGAGTGACCTGATTGGTGCCCAAGGTGGGAGGTGGGGGATACCCCACTGAGGAAACTGGAGCCATACAGTTCCCACAGGGTAAACCCACCCCTCACCAGTGATGTCCAACAGTTTCAGGAAAACTCCACCTCATGCCACTCATGTGACTAAAAGTCAGCACCATCTCTGGCATCAGGCTCAGGACAGGCAACAGCCTCTGAGACAGGGTTCTCCCCATGACCATGACCAGCCCTGACCACGACATCTTGCTTGATACTAACTTCAACATTACACTTAGAGCCAGCGTCCTCCTCAGTGTCGCTGGACACAGTGGAGACAGGGATGAACTCAGTCAACATCGTCAGCCCCTTGCTTAAAGTCGGGCATAGGATTGGCACCACTGTCACCCCCTACGGTGTCACTGACACCATGGACAGTGAGTAACACCCGAACTGGCAACAGAATAGACAACACCTTGGTCCCTCTCTGAACACCATAAACCGCTTCAGTTGCATCGACACTGAACAGTGACAACACACGGCAACATCAGAGGACGATAAGTCTATCAGTTTACAACAATGTAAACCAAGTACACAACTGCAGCCTCGCCACCTAGGATGTCTGGTGCTCAAGGCAGGCAGAGTGTGGAGGGCTTGCAGTTGACCACCTAGGAGGAGTTGACTGTCCAACAGATCCATCCACTGAAGTCTCAGACGCCTCAGGGAGGTCAAGAACAACTCCGTACTTCCATGGAACCAGAGAACCTCGCTCCTTCCACATCCTCCACTCTTCCCTTCCCCCTACAGCAACCTATGTCACCCCCATCACGAGCCACTGTCCTACCTTCCGGGCCCTCAATCCAAGGCCAAATCCATCATGCACGCACTGAAAAAGACAACTCCCCAAATTCCTCTTCCCCTGCCTCCTACCCCTACTCCTCTCAGGTGACACTGAAACTAATCGGGGGCCTGATCCCTCAGCCTCCAGCCCTCCTCCTGCTAAAAGGTTGGGCATCTTTCACCTAAACGCGAGGAGCCTCTTGCCCAAACTAGAGCACATCAAGGCCTGGATATCAAAATGCTCCCAACATTCTTTGCATCTCCGAAACTTGGCTATCTGCCAAAGACCCTGATTCCTTAATCGCCATCCCAGGCTACTCTATATTCTGACAGGACAGGGGAAAGTGCTGTGGCAGTGTTGCTACCTATGTTCACGAGTCGCTACATGCTTCCACTGTATTCCAGGAGGCAGTCCCAAAATCTCACGAGATCTTACTCTCCAAGCTGGTGTTCCCTTCCTCAGCTCCCCTCTTTGTCGCAACCTGTTACTTCTCCCTTAATGCATCACCCGCTTCCTTGGCCTACAAACTTGCTACCCTCAACTTTTAAGCCACCTCTGGTGAACTCATTGTCCTGGGTGACTAATATCAACTGGCTTGCCCAGCACACCAAAACCAGCACCCAAAAGACTGAGGCCTTCAACCTCACACAACTTATTTCTGACCCCACAAGGCTTAACCCCCACTCCTCTAACCACTTGCTGCTAGACTGGATCCCAACTACACACCCACAAAAGTTCTTCACAGCTGGCACTCTTCCCGATGCCTTCAGTGATCACTGCATCACATTCTGCCACAGGAAGCATCATCGCCCACCCACCCCACCTACGTATATGTGGTTCAGGTCCTTAAGGTCCCTCAGCCAGCAGGCTTTATTATCCAATTTTTACTTGGCAGACTGATCTGGAGTTTTCACCACCCCGGATATCAATGCAGCCCTGGATGCCTTCAGCTCCAGCTTTCTTGGAATCTGAATCCCCCAAAACAAGTTATGAATCCAGTGCAGGCACCTTCCTGGAACTCCCCATATCTTGTGAAGCTCTTCAAAGCTAGAGACCAAGCTTGGAAAGCTTTCAAAGCCCTTCCAACGCCTCCGACCACCAGCAATACAGAACGCTAAGGAAATCATGCACTAAGGCAGTGAGATCCACCAAATCAAGCTACTTCAAATTACAACTAGAAGCTTGTCACCCCACTCCAGCTGCCTTCTGAAAAACTCCCCACTCCCTGCTCGGCTCTCCGCAACACTCCCCCTCCCCCGGAACGCACTCCATTGACGATAGCTTTGGGACTGTCGCCTACTCTATAAGCCACTACTTCACTACCTGTGCCCTACCCAATGGGCAACCTCCTACCCCCTCTCCCCTCCCTGCAGACAACAGTATGTCCCCTCCCCCCCAGGACCTTCTCTGACACCAGGCCCCCATACCCCCACCCACCATCTCCCTGTGGACATACGCCCTCCCTCCTCTATCTAGTCATACCTTTCCCCCATCACCCCTTTAGAGGTACTCCATGCCCTCAGATCTCTGAACTCCTCCAAGCAGAGCCTGGATGGAATTAACCCCATCCTCTAGGAAATCTCTGCTCCCGACATAGTCCCTCCAATCACCCATCTCTTCAATCTCTCTCTCCACTTTCTCCCTTCCCAAGGCCTGGAAGTTAGCCAAGGTTATCCCATTACACAAGGGGGGGTGACCCCTCCATCCTTGGCAACTACAAGCCAATCTCACTCCTCCCCTCCCCTCCCTAAAATTCTTGAATCTCTCATTTCTAAAAGGCTGAACTCCTTCCTCTCCTCCAAGAACATTCTGTCCCCATTCCAATCTGGCTTCCCGCACCTCCACTCTACCGCCTCCTCCCTTCTCCGCCTCACCAACCATATCCATTCAGCAATGGATAAATGTCACCTGACACTGGTCGTCTTTTCTGACCTAGCCAAGGCCTTTGATTCTGTTGCCCACAAAATTCTTTTAGAAGATCTTTCAACTCTAGGACTCTCCCCAACCTCCACCGAATGGTTCAAGGCCTATCGGATAAGTTCCAGTTCGTCCAGGTGGGGGAATCCAAATCCACCCCTCTCCCTATTTTCGCCAGTGTAACTTAGGGGTCGATCCTCAGTCCCACCCTTTTCTCCATCTTCGTAAATAACCTCCCTTCTGCATGCTCAGCTTCCCACATTCAAATGTATGCAGACGACACAGTGATCTTCGCATCCAGTCCCTCACTAGCCCAGGTCGAACCCATCAAGCAGACAGATTCTGAGAACACACTAAGGTGGCTTGAAGCCAAATCACTCAAGTGCAACCAAAGAAAACAGTCTCTATAGTTTTCGGTTCCACTCAGATACTAGCCAAACTAACATCTCCCTCTATGCACTCAGCGGTTCCAAAATCCAGGCAGTGGAGTGCTACAAATATCTGGGCATCTGGCTCGATCCCAAATTGGACTTCTCCCTCCACCTTGACTCAATTCACAACAGGTTGCGCCCAAAACTAGGCATGCTGTACAGACACAAGGACTGCCTCTCCACCCCTATCAGGAAGGAAATAATTACTAAACTCATCCTTCCCACATTCGATTATGGTGATGTGGTATACAGCTCAGTGCCGCAATCCTCCCTCGCCAGGCTCAGCCCACTGTGTCATGCTTTCTGTTGATTCACTACTAATCTCCCCTACCACCCCCACCACTGCCTCCTCTACCACACTGTCTCCCTTCCATCACTTGCTAACCGCCAACTTGCACACTGCGCTATCTTTATCACTAAGTTCTGGTTCAGTACCCTTCCATCCTACCTCTGCTCCCTAGTAGCCCCCATCCCCGGCTATGCTCTGCGCTCCCGTGACCACCACTCCTTTACCTTGGCTGCACCACATTCACTCGCCAGGAAACAAGCCTTCGCCCATCGGCTCTCTGCCCTATGGAACTCACTTCCCTTCTCTGTCCACGGCTTGCCCAACTGCGTTATCCATCAAAAATTACTTCAGGCACCTCCCACCACCTTCATGCCAGTGTTTTCACCCTCCCTAGATGCACTACCCTACCGGACTCACCCTCTTGCCTGAACCAATCCATCAACCCCAGCTCTTATCATTTTGGTACCCAACACAGCTACTGCGTTCTTGCTTTATTTGATAACGTAAATATACTCTCTTATGTGTCCTCGTCCATTTCACTGTTTGTAGCTTCTACAGTGCTAACCTTATGCGTGGCTTGATTCAATAAGCAATGCATGGTCATACAAATGTATGTGATGTCCTGCCTATATATAAGATGTACCTACCAAATACTGTCTTGGGTTATGTAATGCCATACTTATGTATATACCGTATGCCACACTTATGTGTATGCTGTAATTACTGTATATTGTACTGCATATCTCTTGTATCATATAATTTTGTATCCTGTCCCCTGCCCTGGGTCGCACCTGGAATCGAACCTAGGCTCAGTGTGCCTTTCCCGGTTATCAACTTTTAAATAAATAAATAAATAAATGGCCACTTGTCTGGCTTTCTTCGACAACTTGCCTTCTCCCCTTTTCATTTACTGGACTTGAGGATAGTGATAAAATAATAAAGACAAGTGGCATCGTAAATAGAGAAAAAAATGATGGTGATACAGTAAAATAAGCAGAGATCAGGGTGAACTGAGGCACTGTGCTTCCACGGTGTGCACTCGATGGTAGAAAGAACAGAAAGTACAGTTACATAAGAACTTACCGTAACAGTAGATCTTCGAGAGAGGCCCTTGCAGTAGGTAATTACATATCGGACTGGCCGCCGGCCGGTAGCAGGACCTGAGAAAAATTTCTAGTTAGCAGTCCTGGCGAGGACCCCCACGATCAGATGACTGGCGTCATCACGGCGCGCCGGTATAAAGGGCGGTCCCGGACTCTCCTTCCAGTTCTTTCCCGCCACAGGCCCGGAAGGCCCGGACGAGAGAGAAGCAGATATTTCCCTCGATGGAAAAGGAGCTGAAAAAGCCTAGGGGGATGGAGGGCGGGAAGGTATTACCTACTGCAAGAGCCTCTCTCGAAGATCTACTGTTACGGTAAGTTCTTACGTAACTGTACTATCTTACTTCGAGAGGGCTCTTGCAGTAGGTAATTACATATAGGACAGAATCCCAAGCAGTCTGGAACAAAGGAAAAGGCACCGGGAGGAGGTACTACTCCAAGAAGTAGCAAGGAAAACCTTGCAAGCCTCAAGAAAGGAGGCCTTGCAAGACAGCTAACCCAAGCCTGTTCTACTAGAGAGGCAATGTCCAAACAGTAATGTTTAGTAAAGGTATGGACAGAAGTCCAAATGGCGGCAGCACAGATGTCTGCCGCAGACACGTTCTTGAAACAAGCCGCAGAGGCTGCTACTCCACGAGTGGAGTGACCTCTGACTTGACCCGGTAGGGTCTTGTTGTACTTGTCATAACAGAAAGTGATGCAATGGGCCAACCATTTTGATAGGCATTGCTTAGAAACAGCATTGCCTTCTCTTTCGTGAGCAAAAGAGACGAACAACTGATCAGTCTTTCTGAGATCCTTCGTCCTATCGGTGTAGTATCTCAGAATCCTGTGAACATCCACAGTATGGAGCAGGTATTCTCCTTGATTGGAGTACTGCATGAAGAAGGCAAGTAATTCAACAAACTGATTTAAGGTAGACTCCGCTACCACCTTCGGGAGAAACTTAGGATTCGTGCGAAGAGCTACTCGTTCTTTGTGAAAAATCAGATAAGGGATTTTGCACATCAGGGCCTGGAGCTCAGAAATTCTGCGAGCAGAATTAATGGCCACCAAGAAGAGCGTCTTCCATGATAAAAACTTCAAGTCTGAGGAAGCCGCAAGCTCAAAGGGAGGAAGGGTAAGTTTCTCGAGGACAAAGTTTAAGTCCCAAGGGGGAGCTGGAGTCCGGACAGGGGGCCTGAGATGAAGGACCCCTCTGAGGAAAGTTCTGGATACCTCCAGTTGGGCAAATGCCTTATCGGAGAAAGGGGCATGGTAGGCTGAAATAGCCGCCATATGGACTTTCAAAGAGGAGTGACTGAGACCCAGGTCGAAAAGATGACGCATGTACTCAAGTAGAATGGTCACAGGACAGGAAAAGGGCTCCACGTTCCTGGACGCAGCCCAGATGGAAAATCTTTTCCATTTCATGGCGTAGGTGGACCTAGTGGAGGGTTTTCTAGCCTCCACGAGAATCTCGGCCACCTTAGAAGAAACGCCAAAACGAGATTGAGCTAGGTCTGCAGGAGCCATGCATGAAGCTAAAGGAACTTGAGTCCCGGATGGACCAGGGTCCCCTGATCCTGGGTCAGCAATCCTGGAGATAAAGGAAGAGGAAGAGGAGGAACCTCTGAGCATTGTTGTAGAAGAGAGAACCAAATCTGCCTGGGCTAGAAAGGAGCGATCAGAATAATTCTCGCTCCTTCCAAAGCAAGCTTCTGCAGCACACGAGGGACCAGAGGAATTGGGGGAAAAGCATAGACGAATCTGTCCTTCCAGCTTAGAGATAGAGCGTCGCTCCAGAAAGTGCCTCGCTCTGAGGCGAGCGAGCAAAAGACTGGAAGCTTTGCGTTTTTGGGAGGAGGCGAATAGGTCTATCTGAGGAGTCCCCCAAATCTGGAAGATGCTTTCTATAACTTTTTCGTCCAATTCCCACTCGTGTGGAAGAGCCGACGAGCGACTTAGTCTGTCTGCCAGGACATTGTCGACTCCCGGAACATGGATCGCTGTGAGGTGAAGGTTGTGAAGCGTTGCCCATTCCCAAACCCTCACTGCTTCCCGGCACAGCGGGTAGGACCAAGTCCCTCCCTGCTTGTTGATGTACCACACCATGCACATGTTGTCCGTTTGGACAGCTAGGTGACCGGGAAGGATGTATTGGTGAAGGGCCTGGAGAGCATACAGCACTATTCGGAGCTCGAGCACGCTGATGTGGAGAACTAACTCCAACTTTGACCATAGGCCCTGGGTTCAGTGAGGACCCAGATGGGCTCCCCAACCTTCGCCTGAAGCATCCGTGGTCAGAGTCTGATCGGGGGAGGATGAAAAAAGGGGACCCCCCCCCGGAATAGGTTCTCTCGAACCATCTGCCATTGCAAGTCTCTTACCATCGGCGAGAAGATCAGAACCAGATGATCTAGGTTGTCTACCATTGATCCCTGAGATCAGAGAGTCCACTGAGAGATTCTCATGTGGAGTGGCCTATGCTGTGGAACCGTCGGGATGGCGCCGCCATAAGCCCCAGTGAGACGGAGCACCGACCTCCCGGAACCTTCTTGTGTTCCGATAGGAGGGAAATCTGGGACTGGAGGGAGGCCCCCCTGTCCGGAGGCAGGAAGGCCTTGCACATTGTCGTGTCGAGGATTGCCCCGATGAACTGAAGCCTCTGTGAAGGATCCAGGTGAGACTTGGAATGGCTGATGGTGATACCCAGGCCAGTGAAAACCAGCTGGGTGAGGGAGAGATAATGCAGGAGTTCCTCCCTGGACAGGGCCGCCAGGAGCCAGTCGTCCAGGTAGGGAAAAACCTGAACTCTTAAGTACACAGGTGGGCGCTACCACCGCCAGGCATTTGGTAAAAACTCGGGAGCCGAAAAGACCAAAGGGCGCCTGAATTGGTAGTGGTCCCCTGGGCGCAAACCTGAGGTACTTTCGGTGCTAAGGGCGAATGGGGATGTGCAGGTACGCATCCTGCATATCCAGTGCACAAAGCCATTGGCCCGGCCGAAGCAGGGGCAAGAAGGTTTGAAGGGAGAGCATCCTGAACCTCTTGTATTCCACATATAGGTTCAGGGAGCTGAGATCAAGAATGGGTCTGAGATCTCCCGTCTTCTTTGGTACGAGGAAGAAATGGGAATAGTAACCCATCCCGTAGAGGTGAGGGGGGATGGGTTCTATAGCCCGCTTCGCAAGGAGAGCAGAGATTTCCTCCCTGACCAAAGGAAGATGGTCCCTTGAGTAAGAGGAGTTCAGAGAGGGGTGACGTGGAGGTTTCTGCAGAAACTCTATGGAATGTCCCTCTGCTATGATCTGAAGCACCCATGAATCCGATGTTATCCTCTCCCAACCCAGAAGGTGGAAGGAGAACCTCCCTCCTACCGGTTCCTCCGGGGCGTCTGGAGGCGGTGGGAGAGGGAAGGAGTCAGGTGCTGTGAGGCAGCGCCGCAGCTGGGGTACCCGTTGCTTTTTTGGGCAGCGGGGGCCTGGCAGCTGTGGGGGCCCAACGTTTAGTGGCCCGCCTTCCCTGAGGTTTCGCTTGAGGCCGGCTGCGAAAAGGACGGCGCTGTGGGGGGATGGGGACGGTACATTGAATCAACAGATTTAAGGGCCGTCCCCTTCTCCTGCAAGTCAGTGATGATGTCCTTGACATCACCACCGAAAAGCACAGAACCCCTGAAAGGTGCTTCTTGAATTGCTGACTGCACCTCCGGGACCAGACCTGACACACAGAGCCATGCAAGACGCCGAAGACTTACGGTTAACGCAGAGTCTGGCCCCGCGGTGTCCACTGCATCAGAGGTCATCTCAGAATATGACGACTGGCCGAACGAGCAGAACGGACCAGGTCGGCTAACTCCTGCTTGACTTGGGAGTCAGGCAAGGAGTCAATCTTGGATTCCGCCTGGGTAAGGACAGCCTTCTGGTAATCCCCCACATGTGCTACATAATTTAGGGCCCTAATCCCCAGTGTGGAAGAAGCATAGATCTTCCTTCCATACTGATCCAGAAGGCGAGATTCCTTATCCGGGGGAGACAAGCTCAAATGTTTCAGGTGTGCTGACCGGCCGTGAGTGGCGTTAATCACAACCGAGTCTGCGAGGGGTGAGTCTAAAAGTCTACACCCTCCAGAGCCTGGTATAGCCTGTTAGACTTCCGAGAAGTGGGGCTAGTTCAAGGTTGTTTCCAAATAGTGGAAACAAGGTGGGCGTGAGGCTCGATCCAGGGTGGCACTAGAGTAGGAGCCGTAAGGGGCAAGTCCAGATGTTCGGTGAGTTTAACCCGTTGAGGATCTGGCTCTGAGGAACGCCACTGATGGACTTCCTGGATCTTCCTGAGCAACTCCGTGAAGGAAGGATCCTTCGGAGGAGTCCTCAGCCGGGGCTTGGACGGAGAGCGCGGCTCGTCGTCTTTATCGGAACACCCATTGGAGGCATCCGAGGAGTCCGAGAGAGAAGAAGAAGAATTCAAAGCAGAGTAAGGGTCTCTCGCTTGTCTAGGGGGAGGAACGGGTTCCTTGGGGGATATCCCGGACGTGTCCTGTCCCTCTCTGGATCCCGAGAGCAGAGCCCGGGAATCCGGAGGTGGAGAGGGAGTGTGCCGTCTGGGGCGTACGGGAGCCAGGGGTGGCACCGTCGCCATAAGATGGCTCTCAACTTCCTTGGTGAGCTGAGCCTTGGCCTCAGCCTACCAGGAGGCCAGAGTCTCCTGGAGATCCACCGACGGCCCGGGGGGCGGTGAAGGAGGAGGTGGGGGATAGTTGTATGGATGGAATCCGTAAGGAGAGTATCCGTAACCCGGCTGTGGGAATACCGGAGCAGGGTACTGCAGCGTCGCTGGAGTCGGCACCGGGTACTGCGGCGCAGGATACTGTGGACCTGGGAAAACCGGCGTCGGATAGGACGGCGGATACCCAGGCACCGGAGGAGCTGCCAGAGCAGACGGCCCAGTCGGGAACTCCATGGGCGGATCAACTGTAATAGGCCCGTGGGGTGGAGGGCCCGATGGAAGGGGAATATCCCCCAACGGCGTCGGTGGGGCCGGTGTCGGAGCCGGCGTCAGAGGATCGGCGCGGGGCTGGCGTCAGCGCAGGCCGTCCGATCCGGCTCAGTAGGAAAGAGGATCGGACGGTAGCCCAGGATCCCGAGCCTCGTCCGGGAAGGAGGAGAAAATCTCGGGTCAGGCAGGGGGACTCTGGTTCCCTGATGGCAGCGAGGCTGCGGGAGCCTGGTACGACAGACGGGCAGGGTCTGCTGAGGCTCCCGAGGCCCGGCGCATGTCGGTAGAGCCGATGTGTGACTTAGGGGCCAGGTCCCGACGGACGCCAGAGGAGTGTGAGGCAGTTGGGCGCCGCACGAGTCGCACTTATTTTTTGAAGGGGACGACATATACCGACGTTCACCTAATGATAGAAAATACAAATACAAAATACTGAAACTTTTCGGAAAAACCAATGAAGTAACAGGACTGAGCGATATGAACTTCACCGCGAGGCGCTGCATGAGCTGACGGTGGGAAAGAACTGGAAGGCGGCCGTCCGGGGCCTTTATACCGACGACGTCGATGACGCGGTCACCCGACGGGGAGGGCCTCACCAGGGACTGCTAGCTAGAAATTTTTTCTCAGGGTCCCGCGCCGTCGGCTACAGCCAGTCCGATATGTAATTACCTACTGCAAGAGCACTCTCGAAGTAAGATCTGAGGTTACTAGCTAGCGCACTGCACCATAAGCCTCGTGCCCAGTAGCCATGGCATGCCTCCTAGCCAAAAGCTTTGCTCCCGTGGGGTCCTAGTGTCTGTGGCCCAAACCCTTAAGTGGGAATCAGTGGTGAAGATTGGTTCTTGGAAAATCTGTGGTTCTATAAGAGGATCTGAGCCACAGCCTACAGCCAACTGTGCTGCCATAAATATTGATGCAGAGGCAAAAGCAGAGCCAACAAGAACGTTGACAGAAAAAGTTGGCATCAGTCTCTAGAGTAAAACAGTGAGCATAACTAAAGCCACAGCAAGAGCATCGACAATGTAAAACCTGACAACAAGTGAGCAATAATTGGCAGGCCTGTAAGAAGACCCAAGCCAGAGTCAGCAGTTGACAGAGGTATCATAAAAGATGGTCACAGAGGTGGCAGTGAAGCACATGACTAAACATCAACGGCAAAAAATGGCAGCAGTCCGTGTAGCAAAAACAAAGAACAGAGGCTTCTGCAGCAAGAGCACTGACTAGGCAAAATCGGAGAATAATTTGAGAGCAGAAAGCATGGTCCCATATGAGGACCTGATCCTGGGTCTGCAACCAACCTTGGTGTCATAAAGATGGATGAAGCGGTATGAGCAGAGTGGACAATGGGAATGTCAATGGTGAAAGACAGCATCAGTCTCTGAAGTAAAACAGAGCCAAGCTGCAGAAGGATCACTAACAAGGTGACACCCGATGACTAACAAGCAGGAAGCTGCAGGCATAAAGAAGGACCTGAGCCGGTACCTACAGCCGACCTTGGTGTCACAAGAATGGTCAAAGTGGCAGAAGGATGCTTGCCTGTTGGTGCGGAGGGTTGAGGCGCTGGACGCCACACCTCATGCAATGCCGGCGACCCAGGTTCGGGAACGGACTCGAGTTGCCAGGGGTCAGCAGGGGGAGGGAGGATCAAGCATCCCAGTGAATGCTCTCCTCCCTCAGGGGTGGGATACCAGGGATGCAGTAGCGTCCGACACCCCCGTAGAGAGTGCTGGTGGAAGCACCAGCCCTTGAAGGGATTGGCGGCTCCGATATACCGGAGTTTGGGGAGACATCGAGCGGTGCATGAGAGGATGACATGCACTCGCGACGTCCCCTCTCTGGACATCTGTCCTACGCGCCGGCATCCTAGGGGGCTGGGATGGAGGGAGAAACCCAGGGAAAAAATGCAAAAACCCCGGCCCTACAAGCAAGTTGAAACAAGGGGATGAGATATCTTGGGGATTGCCCTGGCGGACGGAGTAGGAGGAGGTACGAGGCCTCCTCTGAAAGCCGTGGGAGCCGGCAAGTTAAAAAAAAAAAAAAAAAAAAGTCAGAAGGATTGCCACTACCGGCCTCCAACTGTGGCTCTGTATGGATGGCGAACAAACGGCAGTTGTTGTAGCAGAAAAAGATTAGATCAAGCGGAAACCGAGCAGAGACGCAAAAAGCAACTACTGCATCTATAAAACACATACATACATCATTGTAAAGAAATCTTCGGCAATCAAATAGATGAACGTGTTACAGCAGTCGTCCGACATGGAGAAGAAAACTGAGGTGGTACATGATCACTGACGTTGCACATCATTTGGGGGGGGGGGGTGCCCCATGGTCCTGACGTTGATGGCTTATAGTTCAATACATGTGGCTCTATGGAGGAAGATGTCCTCAAAGAAAATCTGCAGGGTGCCGGAATGGTGGAATACTCCAGTCGGAATACCAACATGACAAAAATGGTATTCTGCCAAAAAATACAATCAAAAGATACTGGTAATGTGGAGCCCAGCAACTGAAGCAGTAGTACTACTGTAGCCAAGGAAACAAGAGTTAATCATATCCATTGTATTAGCATGGGGCCCATGCTTTTTCCTTTTCTTCCTACTTTCTACCACCGTTTTTACTGACTGAATTCTTCTGTTGTCATAGTAAGTATACTGGGCATGGTAATTGTTAAATGTGTTTTTATAGAAATTTGAGTGGTAATGATGGGGTAAACGATATTGCCTTCCGTAAATAATATTGCAACAATTACAGATTAAATACAAATAAATATATAAAATCAAGTTTTAACTCATAATAAACGACCCCCAGAAAAAAAAAAAAAAAGAGGCGTGACAGATACCATCTGATCTGACTTACAGGTTCCATCCCCAGAGCATCAGCTTCTGCTGGGAAGATGATGTCTGTTGTAAAACATCAGTGAGGGATTCCTGGTGTTAGAAAAGATAGCATATTAGACAAACACAGAAAGTGAATAAGAGTAAAGTAAAGCTGTAAAGAAAAAAACGCAAAGATAGAAGATAGCATGAGGGTGGGTGGGACTAGCAACCAACAGCACCGGTCGCACTGTTGAGAGCTCCTGCACTTCAACCTGAGATTAACATTAGATCTCACCTTTTGTTTGAAGTTGGAACTTAAACAGCAGAATCACTGACCACTCGATAGCAGGAGCCTGCTGCTTAAATTTTAACACCCAATGATGTGGGGAACCCTCACAAAGCTGAGCAAGCAGATTAAGGTCATGGGAAGCAAGATAAGCAGCCTGGTGGCGCTGATCAATGTGGCCTCATGGTTGGAGCCACCAGAGACCCTGAGCCTTCCAACATCGCTGTGTTACAGGCTGTCCAAGCTTTCAATGAATTAGTGCAAGCATTAGATGCCAAAATGGATTTATACAATCAGAAAGTTACCACTCTAGAGAACCGAGTGGAAATCATTTAATTAGAAGCACAACTGGTGAAGGAATCCACCGATGGGACCTCAGCAGTGACTGCAGGGTTGTTATCAGAAAATAAACTCCTTCGACTCAGATTACAGCATATAGAGAATGGAGCTCGTTTAGCCCTCGTTCGTTTGCTCGGCGTTCCTGAGGGCTCCGAGGGGGACGACTTGCAGCAATATGTTCAGCAGCTTCTTTACAGCACACTGGATCTCTCCATTGCGGAGTCTATTTACAATGTATTACACTTGGGGAAAAAAAACCTTCTGAACAAGATTACCTCCGTACTATTCTATTGGTCACAGCGGGACAGCACATTAGAGGTCGGATCCTCCAGGCATAGAAAAATAAAGGGCCACTTCAACTTTCTGATGGCACACACATTTTCTTCTTCCTGGACCTTAGTTACTCCACCCGCCAGCGACAGAAGGCCTTTGACGCTGTGCACAGGGAGCTAGAGTAATTGGGGGTCAGCAATTCACTTCGTATGCCCAGTAAACTTAAGATCTCATACGCAGGTAAAACTTTCAAATTCACAGACCCTGTTGAAGTAGGCAAAAGGCTGCTTAAGATCAAAAATTTTATGCAGGGTGCCATGGCCCCCGAAGAGACTGACGAGGACTGAAATAACTTTGAAAGCACTGCCTCGTGGTTATCCACATTATGAGAGTTTACTAGTATGGCCTCTTATTGTCCTGAGCCTTGTTGGAGTTTCAAATAATAGTTGATGGTTTTTTGCCTATGTTTGTTTTAAAGTTCCTTGACTTTGCTCATTTAAAGCACTCTAATGTTTTGTTGTTTTTTTTAGGTGGATTGCACACTTGACTGTTTGCCTCATTTACTAATGTTATCATATCTTGATTCATACATGGACTTTGATATAAGTCACTGGCTGACTTCTTGGGTCTAGCAACCCAGGACTTATCAGACATTTGTACATTTAGCAAGTAGTCCATGGTCACGGCTGTAAATGACCTCTGTTAACATTTCTTATTCAAACTGAAATTCAGTAGCACTCCCCCCCGCATATGTTGTAACCCAGGGAGAGAAGAAACTCATCCTGATTTAATATGTACCTGTACCTATATCAATTGCTATGCCTTTGAACCAAGTATATATCTGTATCAGATTCTTGATATGATTAAAAATAAAGTTAAAAAAGATAGCATGAGATACAATAGTACATGATTATGTTCAAAACGCCTTTGTTTTGTTGAAATTATATCAAGTGTCATTACCGAAACACTCAGTAGCTTGCATTTTTTTTTATTACCCTTGTGTTATTAATAAGTTGTGTAAAGTTTGCCACTTGGACATTAAATCTTCTTAATATTTCCTTTCAACCAATGAGCCAATTTTTAAATGTATAAAATGTTAAAAAAAAAAAAAAAAAAGGGGGGGGAGGCATACATTACCTCCTATGTTTTGGGACTGTGGACAAAACAAAAATTCTGGAGCCAGATAGAAGACATTTTTAAAGAATTACCAGATATTTACTACAACTTAAATCTTCAAATATGTATAGTGGGTCACTTTCTAAACGATAATAATTTTACTAGCGTAACAGTGTACATCGACATGTTTTGTGCCTCTTCTGTACGTTCCAAGTATGCTAATCTTAATCACAATTTAACTGAATGAAATCTGTACTATCCTTTTATGGTGACAAGGACTATAAAGGGTGGTGCTGTGCATGCAGTCCCTGCCCCTGAAGAGGCTGAGAGATCGAGAAGTGCTGAGGCGACTTGTGGGCAGCATCTGTAAAGTCCTGATTCAAACTGTTTCACTTCAGCGCTGTATTTCTTAATGTTGTGGTCATTACTGGTGATTCTGTGACTTGAATAAACCTGGAAACGCTAGCAATCACTCTGGATGTCAGGCTGTTTTGTATCCCTTTTCTGGCTTGTGTCTGTGGAGACTGTCCGCCTTAGTGTGTGCACCAAGTCCCCGACTACAGCACAGCTTCCCTCATGTGTTTAGGAAATTGATAGCAGAAATGTTTTTGGATTAATTCCAAAGCAAAACTTAAGAAAGGGGCAACGGTCCTGAAGCTAAACTGTCCAGCCACCTTCGCTCACTCTTAGACAGGGGGTGCAGGCAGGCCCAAAAGGTACATCAACAGAAGCAAATTAGCTCTGCTCTCCCCGTTATTTTGGCCACTGGGTAACTCTACCTCAATGCCCACCCAATCAGTAATGTAATGGGTGTTTGATATATGGCCTACTGGACACCAAAATTTAAAAAGAAGCAGAGAAACTCACAATCTCTGATCCCCCCTTCCCAAGCAGTGAACAGTTAGTACCTCTGCCACCCACCCACTACTCCATTTCTGCAGTGCACTTACTCTGTGTTCTGATCTGGTGCCCTTGGCAGCTGTATCCGTGGCAGCAGGGGGAGGAGCTGCAGCTGCAGTCGGTTTTATGGCCGAAACTGTAAAGTGAAAGTGAAATGCACATTAAAAATGGCTTCCATGACATGCAGAGGAGCCGTGGCTCTCGTACCTAGGTCACACGCTGTTAAGTCATGTAGACGGGCTCTCCTTTAAGTGCATGAAAACAGAACACAAGGGTACTCTGTACAATGAACCCATCAACAGCTACTACCACCACCAAAACCATACATTTCAAACTAGGGGAAAATAAAACTGGGCTGAAGGTAAAAAGACCATTGGCGACTTGGCTCGGGGGAGCTTGGCGAACACATGAGGCTCCAATGTAGGCAACCAGGGTTTGGGCCAGTGGAATCTAGTGAGCCATGGAGAAGCAATGCTCTCAGACTCCTAGGAAGGTAAGGAGCTGCCACCTCACTTGAGCTCCTCCTCCTATGGAGAGTTTGGGGCACAACTGGATGTCACCTGCAAGGTTCTGTTCTCCTCCCTTGCAGGATGAGAGTGGCCACAAGCACAGAAGCTTGGAAAGTGGGTGCAACCACAGCAAGCTAAGCTATCCCAACTGGCGCAAAAAGCCAGACGCCTCCTCCACATTGCTCGCCCCAGCATCTGCTCTCGATTCCTCACTGGGGGGGCTAAAACTCAAGTTGAGCCTAAAGCACCTGGTTCTTGGGGCCCACAATGTGGGGGCTTTCTGCACATGATGTGAACCATCGGGAAGGTCGGGGTTTGATGGATAGCAATATGGGGCCAATAGGACAGGGAGAGACTCGCTGGCTGGCTGACAGGAGCACAATCAAGTGACATGGGATAAACGAGGATTAAAATGCTACAGTTAATGCAGGGTGATCAAAAAATGTGGAAAAAAATGAATGTTAAAAGTGGTGCAGTACAGTAATCTGGTTACAGCACTAAACTGTGCAGCAAAGAGATCACAGGTTGCTAGCCACCACAGCCACTGACTGTGTGCGACCTTAAGTTAGGCTTATACCTTTCTACTAAAACCGAAATACAAGGCCCAGTGGCGCTGAGGGCTGAGGTGCTGCATGCCTTAGCTTGTGTCATGCCGGCAACCCGGGTTCGGGAACGACCTCAGGGGTCATTGGGGAGCCGGGGGGGGCCAGGATCGAGCAGCCGGAAGGCAGCTCTCCTCTCCCAAGGAGGTTGCTCGCCCCTCCGTAGTTCCACTCCCACTGGGTGGCGGTCCAATGGGAAGCGGAGGGGGCGGCAGGCGATTGCCAGGGGTGAAGCGGAAGGGGCAGAGTCAGTATACGGCGTGCGTCTGCGCATGTCTGCTAGGGTCCTGGGATCTGGGGAAAAAGCACACAAAAACTGTAAATAAAAATATAAAATAAAACTGAAAAACAGATGGAAAATCAGACATGCACATATCTTTGGGAAAAAGTCATTGAACATTTTTTATGCAAATATAGTATTCTGCATCAATTTCTAGTGCAGGAACTACACTTTGTGTCAAATTTTAATGCAAAAATGTTACTAAGTTTTGGAGACCAACAGTACAGGAACTTACACCCAATAATAAGATTTGACCAAATGGAACTGCCCATTTGTGTTGACAACTGACAGCCCTAGACCTTCAGCAAGTCACCTAACCTCGTGTTCCAGTCTCTCCCACAAGTACAATCGAGTGTAAACAGGAAACCATGGAAAGCAAGATATTACATTTCTGAGGCAGTGTGGTCTAGCACTTATAGCACAAGCTTGGGCATCAGAGGATCACAGGTTCAAACCCCACCAGTTAAATTCCCACAGTGTGACCTTGAGCAAGTCATTTAACCTCCCAGTGCTCCAGTACGCCCAGCTACAAAAATGCATAGTACGACACCACTGAAAATACAATGCTGCATCTCAGCTTGGCTACTCTGGGTAAATAAATTGAAAAAACAAACAAAAAAACACCCACAGTATTCTTCTTACGACTTTAAATGCTGCCACACCTATAAAATGCACCCCAAACTGTTAGTTCCCAACACATCCTACTCCAAATCAGTTCAACTTACACTCCAGCTGTTCCCAACTTCTCCTACTCTAGCCCAGTATGACTCCCTCAGGGTCTGTCAGCTCCCAACACTTCCTACTTCGAGCCAATTCAGTGCAGAGTTCATCTGTTACCAACATCTACTACTCCAGTCCAGTACAGCTCTTTCAGTGTCTGTCAGCTCCTGACACATCCTACTACAAGGCAGTTCAGCTCAGAGTCCATCTGTTACCAACATCTCCTACTCCAGCCCAGTACAGCTCTTTCAGGGTCTTTTGGTTCTCAACACATCCTACTCGGAATCAATTCAGTTCAAGAAGACTCCAGCTGTTCCCAACATATTCTACTCCAGCCCAGTACAGCTCTCTCTCAGAGTCGGTCAGTTAACAAAACAACCTATTCGCCGCCCTGATGACCCAGTGGTAGCGTGATGCACTGCTATGCAGACTACCCTGGTTTGGGAGTGAACCTGGGTAGCACTGTTGGGAGACAGGTGAGGCTGAGGTAGATACAGCACAGCAGCCTGCCTCAGCCGAGGAGGGTACACAGTGAGCTCCAGTGCTGTAGCAACCCATGTGGCTAAGCCAGGAAGCCTGCTCCCACCTCACAGGACATACTGTGTACGCACAAGGCTGACACGAGGCTGAACTCACGTTGGTGAGGTGGAAGGGACCAGAAAAAGCAAGAAAACCCATGGCCATCAAGATGATGGCCTGGGCTCCTGGCACCCCTTGGACCTAGTGCCTACAAGCACTGGATCCTGGTCCACATGGTGAACTGCCTCACTGAGGAAAGGAATGCACCCCACCCGCCTGTGGAGCCCCTGCCATGGAGGGTACAGCCACAGGGGTGGCCAGTGCGCTGCCGGAGGCAGGAGACACAAGCTCATACAAGGTACATCCCTGATCAACGGATGTGACTGGGGAAATAAAAATCTCTCTGTAAAAACCAACACAACCTATCCACTGGCCAACCCATGGCCCAGTGGGCAGCTTGACACACTCCCACACTGGCGAGACTGGTTCAGGAGCGGATTCAGGAAGCCAGTTGGTCAGGCAGCCATGGGGAACTGAAGAGGCAGTGACTGGCAGCAGTGCTCCAAGATGAGGTGGGACAAAAGTCAGGTTCCATCATGCCAGTGACTCTAAAGTGGGCCACAGAGCTTGCCTTCTCCACAGAGGCATCCTTGCTGCACCTGAGGTTTGTCAGGACATGGTCGGAGACTGAGGAGGTGGCAGAAGCACTGGAAGAAAAAGGATAAACTCATATATACTCAGATAGCCCAGTGGTGTAGAGGGCTGACGCACTATGCGCCTTACCTCCTACCACGCCAGTGACCCGTGTTCAGGAATGAGCTCAGGTCGCTGGGCATCAACCAGGGAGGGAGAGGAATGAGCGTACAAGACAGCTCTCCTCTCCTGGGGGGTTGGGTGGCTTCCTAACTCGGCCCTTGGCTGCCCCTGGGTGGAGGACTGGGGACACTAAAGGAGGGACCGTGGTTCTGTAGCATGTGTATGCCTCCAGGCGCATGCTCTTATGTGCCACTGCAGCACGGGAAGATCAAGAGAGAGAAAAGCAGAAAATGGCTTAGCGCAGGCTATACGAAGTCCTGCCCCTGCCTCCACCCAGCACATCGCCAGTTCACCCAGCCCAATCTGGATGTGTGTGTCACCAGGTGGGGGGAGGACAGCTCTCCCCTTCCCAGCTCCACCACGAGGGGTAATCCATGGGGGACACAGGGCTCGGTGGACCAGGAGATGCATGCCAGGCGGGGGTGGGGGGGCGCAGGGACAGGGCTGAGAGCCTGCCTGCAGCAACCTGCATGGAAAACAGCTATATGGGAAAAAAATTCCTATGCGCTCAGTTCGCCATTAATGCTGGCGAGCCAAAGCCTTCGAACCCTTACTCACGTGGATCCCTACTGGCAGGGCAGGCGGGGAGTGGGGGGCAGTGGGAACGGTTGGGGCTGGAGGCTTTGGAATCACCAGAGGCAGCAGACAGATAGCTGCCAGGAGCCTAGAAGGTTACATGATAGGGCAAAAAAAAAAACAAGGTTACTCACCTATAACAGTAGTTCTAGGAGTGATATATGTTGTTCATCCACACTCTTTGGCATGTCCCCTTCCACTTTAAATCTTGCCGGAAGTCTTCAAGCTGGCTCCTCCCACCCACCCAGGTGTTATAACCCTCGGCTCCGCCCAATGACGCCAGATCTTAGCTCACTGGAAGCCAGGTGTTATGTGTCCACAGCCGGGGAGGTCGGGTAGGTCCGTGTGGATGAACAACATATACCTCTCCTAAAACTACTGTTACAGGTGAGTAACCTGTTTTTCTAGGATCGTGGATATGTTGTTCATCCACACACTTTGGCAGACTCCTAGCATTTCTCCGGGAGGAGGGAGGCAAGGTGCACACCCCCTACTTAGGGAATAGAGACTGGAGAACTGAGACCCCAAAAACAGCAACCCGGCATGACTCAAGGTCGATGTGGTAGTGGGTGATGAAGGTGTTTGCTGACTTTCAGGTAGCAGCCCGGCAGATTTTCTGGATAGGGATATCCCTGGAAGCAGCCACCGATGCAGTGGTATGGCGAGTAGAATGAGCTCTTATCCCTCTGGGAGGCTCCTTGCCCGCTAACTCATAACAGTGTAATGCATGATGTAATCCACCTTGCAATCGTCCACTTTGCTGCAGGTCTGCCAGAAGCACCTTCAGTGTAAGTGACAAAGAGCTGGCGAACCTCTCCCCGAATTTCCGCTGTCCTCTCCTTATAATAGGAGAGAGCATGTCTCGGGTCCTATGTATGGAGCCTGTACTTGGCCTCTGAGGTGTAGCTGGGGTAGTAAACCGGCAGAGTTAACACCTGAGTAAGGTGAAACTCTGACACCACCTTCGGAAGGAATTTGGGGTGGGAGCATAGGACAACCTTGTCCCTGTGGAAGACCAGATAAGGGGAGTCCACTGAAAGTGCCTGGAGCTCCACTGTCCTTCTGGCAGACGTGAGCCACCAGGAAGGCCGACTTCCATGACAAGTGTGACAAGGCACACTTGTGCATTGGTTCAAATGGTTTGCCCATGAGCTTTGCCAGTACCAACAGAAGATCCCACGGAGGTGGAGGTTCACGCATCAGAGGGGATATGTGATCCAGGCCTTTGAAAAAGCGCCCAACCACTGTCTCCTGCGGCGTCGGCTGACCGGCCCACACCTGGTAAGCCGAGATGGCTGCCAAGTGCACCCTAAGGGTCGATGACCGCATACCCCCTTTGGACAGAGAGACCAAAGGTGTCAAGAATGTTAGCCACCAGACAGGACAAAGGGTCCAGGCCCTTGACCTGACACCAAATGGAAAACCCTTTCCATTTGAAGGCATAACATTTCCTGGTCGATTCCTTTCTGGATGCCTCCACCACAGTGAAGACATCCTCAGAAAGACCCAAAGGCTGGAACTCTAGCTACTTAGGTACCAGGCTGTGAGGTGCAGGGATTGAAGGTCCGGATGGAATACCTTCCCCTGATTGAGAGATATCAGGTCCAGGCGTGCTAGAAGCCGCTCCAGGAGCCTGCAGCTGAGGCTGAGGAGATTTGGATACCAGAACTGGCGTAGCCAGTCTGGGGCTACCAGAATCACCTTCACCTTGTCACTCCTCACCTTGAGAAGCACTTTGTGGATCAAAGGAAATGGAGGAAAAGCGTAGAGGAGGCCTGAGGTCCACGGCCTCGAAAAGGCACCCCCCCCCTGCAGCGAGCCCTGCTGGGGGGCGGGCATGGAGCAACCTCAGCTTGGTGTTGTCCCTGGAGGCAAACAGATCCACCATTGGTTTGCCCTGGTGGGAGAACAGGCTGTAAGCTACCACTGGATGGAGAGACCACTTGTGGGATATCTCACCTAAGCGGCTGAGAGCATCCACCAGATGGTTTAAGGCTCCTGCCACATGGATGGCTAGAAGATCTGCCTCCAAACGGCTCATGAGGTTCCAGATGCAGAGCGTGCCTCTGCACAGCAGACGGGAGTTGCGTGCTGCCCTGTTTGTTGAGGTAGTACATGGTTGTGGTATTGTCTGTCTGGACTTGAACCACTTGACCCCGGAGCTGGGGAGCAAAAGCCGACAGTGCCAGTCTGACTGCTCTGAGCTCCAACAGGTTGATGTGGCATTGGGACTCCTCAGGGGTCCCGAGCCCATGGACCCTTTTGTCCCCCATGTGGGCTCCCCAGCCCATGAGAGAGAGGCATCAGTCGTGAGAATGATAGTCGGCTCAGGGCGCACAAACAGGATCCCTTCCTGCAACCGGTCTGTGGCAGTCCACCAGTGGAGAGCGTCCCACATCTTCTGGGTTACAGTGATCAGCTGGTCAAAATGACTGTGCCGCTGAGTCCACTGGGCGGCCAGCTCCTACTGAAAAGGGTGCATGTGCAACCGGGCCCAACGGACCACTGAGGTGCATGCCACCATGTAACCCAGAAGGAGCAGAAAGTCCCAGGCAGGGCGCAATTGCCCAACCAGAAATGATTGGGCAAATGACTGGGCAAAGGAGGAAAGAATCTCCGCCCTGTCTGCCGGGAGCCGAGCTCTGGCTTGACAAGAGTCAAGCTCTGCCCAGATGAAGCCCATCACCTGGGAACGCACGCGCTCCGACTTGGCCTCATTGATCAGGAGGCCGATTTGGGAGCACGTCTGGAGGGCCAGGTCCCTGGCTCTCCACCTCCTGTTGGGTGGAACCTGCTAAGAGCCAACTGTTGAAGTAGGGATAAATCCTGACCACCACCACCACCACCACCACCCACCGAGATGGGCCGCCACCACCACTGCAATGCATTTGGTGAAGACCTGTGGGGCCAATGACAGGCCAAACGGCATGGCTCAGAACTCATACAGGGTCCCTTCAACTCTGAAGCGGAGGAACCGCTGAGAGGATGGATGGATTGGGACGTGAAAGAAAGCATCCTGCAGATCCAGTGAACAGAACCACATGTTTCGCTCCAAGGATGGTATGATCTGGGACAGAGTGACCATTCAAAAGATGCGTGACCTGAGATACTGATTCAGGTCGTGCAGATCTAGAATGGGGTGCCAGACTCCTGTCCGCTTGAGCACCAGAAAGTACCTGGAGACAAAGCCTGGGCCTGCTGGAGGATCCACCACTGGAGCTACTGCCTCCTTGAGGAGGAGCTGAGCGATGTTATCTCAGAGAGCAAACTGAGTCTGGGTGGACACTCTTTTCTCCCGAGGGGCGTTGGATCAGCTTGGAGGGTACTGCTCGAAATCCAGAGGCAGTCCCTGACCGACCACTTCGAGAACCCACCTGTCCGAAGTGACAGCGGACCAGGCAAAAAGGAAGTGGTGGAGCCGGCCCCCCACGGGAGGACCCAGAGCTGCGTGACGGGAGAGGGGGAGGCAGCCCCCCACCCTGTCACTGAGCAGGCTTGGAGGAGAAGGATCCAGGACCCAAACCTCGGCCTCCTTTACAGGCCTGGGAGGGCCCAGGCTTGGGCCGAGGGTGCCAAGCTTGAGCCTGCTGCTGTTGCTGATGATCTGTCCTCCTTGAAAGGACGGCTGCTGTGCCTCAGGGGAAGAGTGCCAAAAAGGTTTCTTTTCTTTTGCTGTTTCTTGCCCAAAGAACCCTTGGCAGAAGTAGCATCCAAGGTGGCATTGGACTGCCATGGCCACAGGAAAGGCCTCCGTCGGGGTATCTCCTCTCTTGAGGATGCCCATGAGAGGGTACTCCGCCTTTTTCTGGATTGGCTGTGGACTCAGAGATGAGGCGAAAAATGCCCAGAAAGGACGAAGGAACTTCCTCCTTCTCTAACCCACTGGCCGATTCATCATCCCTGGGATGAGAATGCAGGCCAGTCACATCAGGATACAATGGTTAACTGTCCAGGTCACATTTGACCCGCCGAGGGTGGTCCAGGGTGGCAGTGACCAAAAGACGCCGGGGAAGTCCAGTATCTGGTCTATCTTCTTTAGAAGGAGCCCTCCAACAGGCTGCTTGGGCAGTAGTTCCACCACTATCGGCGGACAGACCGGTTTAGGCCGAACCACAGGTTTCGCCAGCTTCACGGGTGGGGGAACTGACTTGATCGGCTCTGAAGGAGTCGACCTCGGCCTAGGAGGCGAAAGCCAAGTAATGACTGGGATGGAAGCTGGAGTCGGCTTGTGCCTGGTCAAAATCAGCTGCTGTCATATGAGGTCCTCATAGCGCCGGAGTTTCCGGCGGAGCCTCTCTTCATCTGAGGAGGACGAAGGTGACCGATGGCGTCTCCTCTTTTTAGAGCACTTATGGCTCTTCCTCTGCCTTTTGATTAAGGGGGTTCGGGACCTCGATCAAGATCGGACAGGCCGATTCGGTCGCTCAGGAGACACCAGCAGGACCAGTGAATTCCTGGGGTCGGGGACCACTTCCACGATGGAAGTCCCAGCAGGCTGGGTCTCCTCATCGGGGAAAGAGAGAACTGGAGTTTGATCGAGAGAATCGTTGACCGGAGCCGGTGATAACGAGTCAATGACAATTTCCACATCGATCGACTGTCCAGACGGCAAAGCCGAGAAGCCAGCGGCCGAAGAAGCAATCTCAACCGATGTAGAGACTGCATGTCCCTGGGATTAAGATCTTGCCCGCTCGTGGGAGCGCTCGTCGGAAGACGATCCCAGGTCCTTCTCCCGCTTACGGGACCGAGAGGAGTGCATGCCTGCAGGACTCTCTCCCTTGGTCGGGAGAGACTGGCACAACTCTCAGAAGGAACCCGAGAAGGTGGAGCCCAAGATAAGCGGAACGAAGAAGCTCCGAGTAGTTTCTGCAGCCCGAGCCACTTCCTCTTTGAATGCTTGCATGCGTTCCAATTGCTTGTCGGATCCCACAGCCGTAGAAACCGCCCACCGAGCCTCTTTAGATTTCACAGGAGGGTTCCGCTTCTCCGGCCTCCCCAACTTCAGGCATGCGAGACAGTCATTGAGGATACCAGGATGGAAAGCGAGATAACGATCGCATTTCGAGGTGTCATGGTCAACACCGAGACAATAAAACGCACGTGGTGTGGGGATCAGCGTACGACATCCTCTGGCCACAGGGACATCGGCGAAATCCAGGGGAAGACCTGTCTTCCATAAGCGAAGGTAGAGAATCGCGATCACTAATGCGAACTACACGGATTTTCAGAATAACTAAAGGTTTTGAAGCCAGGCCTACAAAATGCACGAGCACGAGGGAGGCAACCTGAATCTTCCAGCGGAAAGGAAGATCTGGCGTCATGGGGCGGAGCTGAGGGTTATACCACCTGGGTGGGAAGAGCCAGCTTGAAGACTTCCGGCAAGATTTAAAGTGGAAGGGGACATGCCAAAGAGTGTGGATGAACAACATATCCACGATCCTAGAAGTGCACATTTAATTCTAGCTTAGTCCAGCTACATCAGGGTCTGTGTGTTCCCAAACACATCCTACTCTGGCCCACTCCTGCTCTGTCAGGGTCTCTCTGTTCCCAGCATATGCAAGTTCAACCCAGTCTGGCTCTGTCAGTGTCCATCTATCTCCAACCTACGACTGTCACCAGGTGGAGGCCTGGTGACAGTGCAGACCTGCAGGGCAGCACAGGAAGGGTGGAAGGAGTTGGCAGACTTCAGCAGCAAGCCCCCATTCAGCCTGTCAGTGTGTACATCTGTCTTCCAACACATCTCACTCTAGCTCAGTGTGGCTCCCTTAGGGTCCATCTGTTGACAACACATCTTACTCTGGCTTAGTCTGGCTCTGTCAGGGACTCTATGATCCCAACGTATCTTATTCCGGTCCAGTCCGGCTTGGTCAGGTCTCAACACATCCTACTGACCTACACTGGCACTGTTCCCAACGCACCCTACCACCTTCTGGGCTGCATCAGTCAGTTAATCAGAAATGCAAGGGCCCTGTGACTACACTGTCACTCAGAAATAGGGTTGTCACGGTATGAAATTTTGACGGTATGATAACCGCGGTGTGTGATACCGTGGTTATCGTGATACTGCGGTATAATGCATTCCAATGGGAAAACCTAAATATTCAAAAATAATGCAATTTTAACCAAATTTTACACGTAAAACTTGTTAAAATACTAATAAATGACACATTATGAATTTAATGAGAGAAAATAAAGATAGTGAGTTAAGTATGTGCAAGAGAAATATATTTTTTATTGACCAAGTCAGATTCTTCCTGACCTGATAATGAGCATGGAGCTTCGAGCACTATAAGTCGATTTATATAAAAAAAAAAAAGTAATTTCATTTCAGTTTGAAATGTGAGTGACATACCGTTATAAGTAATGTGTTTTAGTGTACTCTTAGCTTACTACACAAAATGCTACCAATAGCAAAAGTACTATACAAAAATAGCACAGTGAGTACGAGTAGTAAGTTGCTTGATTTACATTTTTGTTATGTTAAATTGTCAAAACTTAAAGATGAGAGTTTATGAATACGAAAGGAATGTCCAGTCACTCCACTCCTGGTAGTGGTGCAGACTCGAGTTGCAGATGCAGACAGAGTTGCACTTCACTGAAGCAGTGTGCTACTAGCTTTAGAAGCAGGCACAGCAAGAGCACTACTTAGAATCAGAACAGTTCTGATTGGAAAATCAAGGCTCGCTGTCTGGCTATATGACTAGGCTGAGGGTCCCTCCTCCATCCTCACCCTCACAGCCTGGGGACTCCCACCAAGTCCCAGTCCCCTCGAGTTAAGTTAGTAAAAGTAATAGTAAGTAGTGCAAACAAATTTGGGGAGATTTGCGTTCTTCATATTTACTTTCTCAATGTAGTACCCTACCACCACCACCACAATCACAACACAGCTCCTGCCTGCACTCACCACTCACTGTGTCCAAGACTCCGAGTCCAAGCCAATAGCCAGAGCTCATCGGCTGAGCTAAGCCAACTGTGCGAGATGGTGGCATTTAAAGAAATTAGCCTATATATCCCAAATGCCATGGTGGCTGCCTGGCTGCTTTTTACCTTTTTGAATATACTAGGTATTTAGCTGCAGTAGACTCCAGCTGAGGCAGTGAGCCAATGTGAGTTGCTGCCTTGACTTTCTTAGGTTGAGTTAGTCATGCTATACTGTGACTCAAGTCGAGTCGTATGACGGTGACATGAGTCTAAGTCTGACGGTAAAGGAATCAGCTTATATATCCTCAATGCCGTGGCAGGCACTCACTGGCTGTTTTTTTTTCTTTTTTTAAGGTAGGTATTTAACTACAGTAGCCTCCAGCTAAGGCAGTGAGCCAATATAAGTTGCTTTCTTGACTTGCTTTGGTTGAGTGAGTCGTGCTATTGTAAATCGAGTAGAGTCGCGTGACTGTGACATGAGTGCAGTCTGGCATTAAAGGAATCCGCTTATATATCCTCAATGCCGTGGCAGACACTCATTTCTCAGCTTCTTTTGCTGTTGTTTTTTAAGCTACTAAACAAGTGACCACCAGACAGTGTCGTTCAGGATAAACTCAGCTACAGAGTCAAGCCGTACAAAAGTGAGGGTATAGGACTTCAGGGGGGCTGACTTTGGCAAGATGGGAGAGTGCCTTAGAAAAGCACTAGCAAACAGGCAAGGAGGAGGGGTGGACCAACAATGGGGAAACATCAAAACTGCCATCACAGAGGCAACAAGCCTTTGTGTGAAGCAGATAAATCAAAACGAAAGAAAAAGCCACTGTGGTTCTCAATAGAGGTGGTCGGGAAGGTTAGGGAGAAAAAGACAGCATTTAGGAAGTATAAGGAAACAGAGAAGGAGCAGGACAGAGGACTGAAGGAAGCAGGGAAGGAAGTCAGAAGAGCAAAGGCCCAAACTGAGGAAAAGATAACCAACTCGGTTAAGAAGGGGGATAAAACCTTTTATAGGTACATCTGGGAGTGTAGAAAGACAAAGGAAGGAATAGTGAGGCTGAATAGAATGGACAGTGGGTGGGCAGAGAGGGACAGTGAAAAAGCAGGGATACTGAACGAATATTTCTGCTCAGTATTTACAAAAGAGGAGGAGGGGAAGGTACCTAATCCAATTAACAGAAGCAGTCTATAGGGGGGTCAATCAGAAGAAAGGGTTCTGAAAGAACTCCTAAAACTGAAAGTGGACAAAGCAATGGGGCCTGACGGGATTCACTCCAGAATTCTAAAAAAAATTAAGGGGAGAACTAGTGACACCGCTGACTACCCTTTTTTAACAAATCATAGGAGGATGGTGAGGTGCCTAAGGACTGGAGGAAGGCGGATGTGATTCCTCTTCACAAAGTGGGAGCAAGACAGAGGCAGGAAACTACAGACCTGTCAGTTTGACCTCTGTAGTAGGGAAAGTGATGGAATCGCTTCTGAAGGAAAGAACTGTTGAGTACCTAGAGGCCAGTGGGGCACAGGACCCAAGGCAGCATGGATTCACAGTGGAAAGGTCACGTCAGACGAATCTAATCGATTTCCTTGACTGGGTGACCAAAGCAGTAGACCAGGGAAGGGCTGTGGACATGGCCTACCTAGACTTTAGCGAGGCACTTGACACAGTCCCACACAAACAATTAATAAACAAATTAATCAGCCTGGGAGTGGGTCCCAGGGTGGTAGCCTGGGTAAAACATTGGCTGGGCAACAGGACACAGAAGGTAATTGTAAACGGAGTCCACTCTGAAGAAAGAGGGGTTACTAGTGGGGAACCGCAGGGTTCAGTACTGGGTCCAGTCCTGTTTAATGTCTCTATAAGTGACATTGTAGAGGACTGGAAGGAAAAGCATCGTCTTTAGCAGATGACACAAAGATCTGAAACAAGGTTGATACACAAGGAGGCGTGGAAAGGATGAGAAGGGACTTGGTAAGGTTGGAGGAATGGTCAGAAGTATGGCAGTTTGGATTCAATGCAAAGAAGTGCAAATAATGTACCTGGGAAACAAAACCCAGGGAAGAGTACACAGTTTGGGGGGTTAGTAACAACAACAAAAATGGAAAGGGACCTGGGGGTAATCATATCAGATGACCTTAAGGTTGGCAAGCAATGTGAGAAGGCAGTAGACAGGGCTGGGGGGATACTGGAATGTATAGGGGAGAGGCATCACCAGCAGAAAACAGGAAGTTGTTATCCCGCTGTATAGACAGTTGGTGAGACCCCATCTCCGCAAGGACATAGGATGGAGGTAGTGCAGAAGAGGGCAACTAAAATGGTGCAGGGTCTGCAAGAGAAGCCATATGAGGAGAGACTAAAGGAGCTTAATATGTATACCCTTGATGAAATGAGGGAGAAGGGGGACAAGATAGAAACTTTCAAGTACCTCAGTGGAATCAACAAAGTCAAACAGGGTAGCATCTTTCAGAAAAAGAGATGTGCAAGAACAAGGGGACACAGTCTGAAGATAGAGGGGGGACGGCTCAGGGGCAATGTGAGGAAGTATTTTTTCACAGAGAGGGTAGTAGATGCATGACACAGCCTTCCTGAGGAGATTGTGGGGTCTAAAACTGTGGGAGAATTCAAGAATGCATGGGACAGGCATGAGGCAATTTCTCTAGGGGGGGTAGGAAGAAATAGACTGTTGGTTAACTAGGATCTGCAACTTATCCTGTATGTAGGGAAATGGGCAGACTAGGTGGGCCATATTTTGACCTTATCTGCCGTCAAAGTCTATGTTTCTATGTTACTAGCTATTGAAGTAATTAAGAAATTAATGAATTTAAATTACTTTTTCCATTGGGTTTTGTTTTAGGTAGCCCCCCCTAAAGTGACTCAAGTCATCTTGTTGCCATCTCGGACTTGTGACTCGTGAGTCAAGTCTTGTCATATGATGAGTGACTCTAAGGAGGACTGGAGTCCTGCATAGCATTAAAGGAATTATCCTATATATCCTCAGCGCCATGGTTGGTGGCTGCTGAGGCAAGTGACTATAACTGTTAAGCTAGCAGCTAGGCTAAGGGTAATTACACAATTAAAGTAATTTCTCTTATTGGTTTTGTGTTGGGTAGCCCCCAGCCACAGTTCACCTAGAGTTCAGTTGAGCCAGCCAACCAAGGTTTGTGACACATATGGCATGAGTCAGTCAGAGAGGATTCGTCAGGAGTAGGACTCACTCTGTCCTAGGGACCACTCTAATGGAGGCATCAGGCGAGCAGACGGAGGGAGAGACATGAAGTGGTCCACATTGGAACTGGACTGGAGGGACTCTGGGTGCATGAAGCAGATAGATGAGACAAGACAGCAACTTCACTAAATATGCTAGCTCAGCTGAATAGCCAATGCCAAGTATGAAATATCACAACACAAATCACACTAGGAAGACAGGGAGAGAGGACTCTGACTCCGAGTCAGGAAGCAGCAGCAGCAGATGTCAGAGAGAATTTGGATTAGCGAGCAGAGTGTACTCCAGATATGACATGTGTTGGCGGGTGTCAAATTCGTTATCCACACTGCAGGTGTGCTGGGCAGCAGTGACTTTGTGCTGCAGAACCAGATAGAGGGAGGGGCAGGGAACAACTGGGAATGAAAACTGAAGACACACAGACTACTAGTGCCAGTTCTTATCACTGAAACTGAAAAACACGGAATGTAAGTGTAATGCAAAACTGCAATTTGCAAATGCAAATGGCACTGACATCATGGCAATTTTTGTGTTATTTAACAATAAAAAATGAACCTGAAGCTGGCCCAGTGGCAGTGAGGGTTGAGGCGCTCGACACCAAACCTCATGCTGCGCCGGCAACCCGGGTTCAGGAGCGGACTTGGGCCGCCGGGGGCTGGAAGGATTCAGCGTCCCACGACTGCTCTCCTTCCTCCGGGGTGGGTGAGGGATCTGCATCGCACTGCAGTGACACCCAGCAGAAGCTGGATGCTCCGCAGTCACGTGCATGCACAGGGGGAGGAGCACAGCGGGCGTCTGCACGTTAGGTGCATCAACGCCAGTGCACATCCGACTCCTCAGTGGGCGAAAAGTGGAAAATAGGTAGGGCGACCTCCACAGCTGATGGCCAAGCCCTGCACCCCTGGACTCGAGAGGCGCCTTCAGCAGGTCCATGCCGCAGGTCCCTACTGGGGGGTCCTGCCATTGGCCGGCAGTATGATGGGGCGTATAAATTCGCACGCCAGACCAAGTGAGTCCAGGGGTGCGGGTGCAGGGGGCCCGGGGGACCACTTCGACCAGGGGAAAAAGAGTGACATGATAAAAAATTAACCTGAAAAAGTTCTCAGTGTGCATCTCATTCTCTGTCTGACTAACCTTGACAGTTTTGTGCCTCTGACAGACTGATAGGACTGTCTACTCTCTGTAGTTCAGACCTACAATGAATGAACATGAACACGCATGACCACTCGAGACAGAGCACTAGCAGCACAACAGTTAACAGTACTGTGAATGAATGATCACTGCAGTCATCTGTCACTCACTGGCCCCGCCGATGAGGCGATTGACCAGTCTGAGTTTGTACACACAGTGACAACCAACCACAGACAGTTTGTTTAGTTACCCATAAAGAAAAGAAAACTTAACATGATGATCATTACATGACATGACAGACGACATGTTACACAGTGTTACTGTTAACAAAATAACATAACAGGTTTTGATGCTGGGCCTGGTTACTGCTGCTGATCCCTCCACCACCCCCATTCCATGCCCATTGCTCAAGCCCCATCAACAAACATATTTAGGACAGCTAGTCGACACCCATATCTCCCCCCCAACCCCTGCTACTTAAATAACTAACTCCGAGTCCAAGTGGTTCTGGGGAGTGGGTGCATTACCCCCGAATGCAGTGGTGGGGTCCTGCGCTGACACTACAGCGACCTGGTGTTGTTGCCACTGTAGTGTCGGGCGCTGTGGAATTGTCGGGGGGGGGGGGATGTAACCCTCAACAAGCGTGTTCTGTTGTTGAACTTTTCTGGAGGGATGTCACTCATTTTGAAACCCGTACATCATTTTCTGCTTCTGTTCCAAAAGAACAGCAGAGGACAGGACAATAATGATACACATTGTGCAGTTACAGTGTGGCTTTTTGTGCAAGCAGTGTGCTGCACTTCATGTGTACTGCGCAATCAGTGTGCACTGTGTGAATGATACAGTCACACTCACACAGCACACTGACTTTTGTGTGCTGTTGCGCACAGCCTGTTCTCATCATTTACCATTAAAGAAGCAGTTATTACTTCTATATCACTGGTGGCTTAATACCCACTTGGCCTCTGTGTGCCTTGTGTGGTACTCCATGTGACACACACAAATTACATGACTAAAAAAAAAAAAAAACTTTGTCCTGAAATTGAACATTGAAAATTAAAAAAAAAAAAAAATGAAAGGAAGAAGTCAAAAGACTGACTTAAATTTTATTGAAGGTCTCTCAACTAACATCATTAGTCCACTTATGAATTGGACATGTAAAGACACCTAAACCTAACTTTACTAATCTGTACAGCACTGCAGCAGCAGATGTCGCATCCACAAAACAATTTCTGCATGAAAAAGAAGCCTCCTCAAACTCCCGAAGAATTGGCATGTAAGGGACAGTTATCCCGAAAATGCAAAAAAAACTAGCTGAAAGGTCTTAATACCGTAAATCACGGTTATCGCGGTATCACAAATTATCCACGGTATCAATACCATGACTTCTGACACCGCGGTATACCGTGACACCGTCATACCGTAACAACCCTACTCAGAAAGCAAATATCAGTAGCAACAAGGGCGCTTCGGTACTTTCATTTGCATAAAGCCAGCACGAGCTCCACCTCTGCATAACAACAAGCAGCCCCAAAGAAACAGCTGGAACCATCTCTGTAGTGATATATAAACAAAAACCCTCTCATTCCATCCCTCCATGTGCTGTGCTTCCCCCCACCCTGCATTGCTTTAATGCAGCAATCCCCAACCACAGTGCCAGCCCAGTGGGCACCCTTCCCACCGATTCCAGTCTCATTCCCAACAGTAAATGCATCCCGTATCCCCTATGCATGTGCACCAACAAAAATGTCATTTTGCAACATCTACTACACCTTTTCTCATCCCTCACTGTAGGTTCCCATACTGTTGATCTGGTGCCCGGGCTCCTGCTACCTACCATTCCCCCTTCTTCTCCCTCATCACTGAACAGTTGCTCTGTAGTGGAGTCAGTAAATATCCCTCAGATGTCATCAATTGTCCCTTACCCTCACTGGTTCACCTCACTGGTACCCTTCTCCCGTCTCTCTTTTTTTTTCTAAACCTTTGCTTTTTGTCCTCCTTTTTCCACTTATCTATGTTTCAAGCTTCCCTATGCATTCACTTCACTTGTTTTTATGCTTTAATCCTACTTCACATTATCTTTCCCTTTTTGCTTTCTGCCCTAACCCCAGGTTTTCACTAAATTACATGGAAATGCTATGTGACTCTTTAAGTACCAGCCTGTGCTTTTCAGAATTATATTGTCCTTTGTATAGTTACCGAAATGTTCCTATTCTCCCAAATACCGATGTGAGCATTATTTTTCCCTTATATAATAATGCATATAGTGTGTACTTTAGTATATTTTCTTATGTTTAGTGAGTGTTCAATCTACTCTATGTACAGAACATGAATGTGTATATACTGTTTATTTATCTTCTTAATGTGTATGGTGTTCAGGTCCACCTCGAAAATGAGTTCTTTTCAACGGAGTTTCACCTGATTAAATAAAGATTTGATTGATTGATTGAGTTTTTATGGGAGATGCCCAATTCCAAAGTAAAGAGATGGAGAGGAATAAGGAACTATACAGACAGAGAGAGGATGGAGAACATTTTGAGATTCAATAACCCTGAGTGGGAGCACTCTTCGACAGTACTAGAAAGCAACCTTTTTAAATTTTACTGGGAAAAATATTATGGCCTAACTGATCATTCAAAACCGTGTCTCCTCTTGTCCAGGAGTTCGGCAGACTGAGCTACAAACCCAACTCAAACAGACTGAGTCACAGCCTCTTTACACTTTTTAGCTGCACCTGTTCAGCACTTGTAACGAGCGTTGGGATTCAGTTTGCAAGAAAAGCAATATAAAAAAAAATTCCATTCAGTTCTGTTCCCGATTCCTAGCCGATGTGACCACAAAAAACCCAGATTAGTCAGCTGATACTGTAGCTCAGCTGGTAGATCACTTGAACAGTGCTGAAGGGACCCATGTTCAAATCCCAGTCAAGTCAAAAGATTTTTCTCTCATTAAAATTAGAATCTTTGGGGGCATGGGCAGCAGTCGAGCTGTGAACATCTTTGCACATCTCCACAGAGACAAGCAGATTACGTAAAATAACCAACAAAAATATTTTAAAAGTAAATTTCAACTGACAGCATTTGATGAAACAAACCAACAGCTACCCGGCGAACTAAAAATCCTAAGGGTGAAGCGCACCAGAGAACGACCATGGTTCGGGGAAATAAGGCAGCAGCGAATAGAGAGGGAGCCTGTCCAAAGGAAGCCAAGGCTGGCACCAGTAAAAATCAACAGTAAAGATCGGGGGAGCCAGATGCAGCCCAGCCAACTAATACCGCGTTGCACAAGGCCATACAGGGGCTTGAGCGCAAGTTAGAGGAATACTATATTGAAGTGAAGCAGCTGACTGCCAAAATGGGTACCTTGTCAGACGACGTACAAGGAGCAAAAAAAAAAAATCCAGCAGACAAGGCACTTATAGCTCCGGCAGGCCTAACTAAAGAAAACACTATGCTCCATCGACGACCGAAGTGCTGGAAAATACAGCTCGTGCCACCTGCATCAGGATTTGGGGTCTCCCGGAAGAATCGGAAGGGGACAATTTGAAAGATTTCTTAGAACTCTGGCTAAAGCACTTAATGAATACAGAGGAGGACTTTTCAATATGGAAAGCGTACCGCATCTCGACACATGGCAGTAGGCCACGAGCAGCCACAGGAGAACCAGCTCCATGCATAATCCTGGCGGTTCTTTGTAAGACGGAGGAGAGAGATCTTATTCTGCAACATGCTAAGGCTCTTAGCCCTCTCATCTGGCAAGAAGCCAGAATTCATGTTTTCCCGGACCTTAGCTACGCCACCCGTATGTGGAATGAAAGCTTTGACAGCATCAGAGCATGTCTACGTTTCCTTGGAGCCCACCATGTACTGTTAATACCATCCAGCTTAAAAATTCTGTACAGGGGCAAAGTTTACCAAGTTTTCCGACATCCACGAGGCAGCTAAGCTTCTCGAAAAGATCGCGTGCCAATTTTCAGCCCAGGAAGAGGAATCCGAATCGGAAGGAGAGAAGGTAGCGTAACTTTGTGGTATCTGCTTAAACCTCAAGTTGAAGGAAGGAGGATGGGAGGTATGGGCTGAGTGTCTCGCCATGGGTGAAAAGGGGGCTCTGACTTTATTGGAGTAAAATGTTGTACAGTAATGTTTTAAGAAAATGACTTATGGGGTCTGTCTAGGTCTATAATCAAAACCGAAAGAACTACCTCCTTAGACACTCATGCTCCTTCTCCCCCTCCTCCACCATCAAGAGGTCGCTCCCTCCATTATAAAACAAACTGGGTCTGAAGAGCAAGAAATGCTGAAATGCACACTGCTATAAAGTATAAGTTCAGCACCTGCTGTGCTAAGTAATAATTAAAAAGTTCATTCTTGGGGGGCGCCAGAGAGCCATCTTCCAGGTCGGTAGCACTCCAGAGAGCTCTACCCAGTGCAGTGACAATTTCCCAGAAAATATTAATTATAAGCAACTTTTTACGAGTATACAGCAAATCATTCGACGTCGCAAGTTATCCTGTCCCGAATGAGACCAAACTCGAGATGGGGCGGACAAAGGGACAACAAAAAGACCAGACATCACAATCTACCACAAATGAGAGGCCTTCTAGCAGTCATGGTGTGATGGGCCCTGCAGTATCAACTGAACCGCCATGGCAAACTATGATAGAGTCCATGAGGACCATGGACTCAAAGATTGAGAAAACGTTGCAGAAGTTAGAAAGTCACGACTCGGCTTTGCAAAAACTTACCGGTGCAATAGCTGATGTGGAAAAAAGATCTACCTCTACTCTCGCCTCGGTTGCCTCCCTAACAAAAGAAAATGGACAGCTCAGAGGACGCATGGAGGCTCTGGAAAATGAAATCAGGGGCGGGAACATCCGTACAGTGGGCCTACCAGAGGGAGTGGAGGGAACATCTATCGTTCCTTCGGGTATGGCTGAAGCAGAATCTTCAGATGGACGACGGCTTTCAATGGGATGCCCTTTTCAAAGCTTATAGGATTAACCCTAGGGTTTGACCAGGGGATACTACACAGCCACGTGCAGTCCTCATTAAATCGAGAGGCTCGGATGTTCGAGATGTGGTATTGGCAGCAGCCAGAGCAGCATATCCATTAGAGGTCAACGGCTCGGTTATAAAGATTTACCCAGACTTATCCTTTCAGACTCGCACCAAAAGAAAAGGTTTTGATGCGGTTCGACATCGTTTGCAGGGCCTGGGGATAATACACTCCTTTCTCTTGCCGGCAAGATTGCGAATAGTCTATGGTGGGAAATCATGGCAATTTACGAATTCACAGGATGCAGGTCAATGGCTGGGAAAAACTGAGCAAGAATTTGCTGCTCGTCGCGAGCCATTGGAATCTCAGGGATCTGAATCAGAGGAAACCTGAAATCAGGACTGATTAATACTAAAAAAGCAGTTTGAGGTTTGAATGTTCGGTCATTCCACTCATTTATCGGTTACACTGTTTGGAGTAATATGTTTTTTTTATTTTTTCCTTTTCTCCCTCTTATTAATTATAAATAGTGGCTACACGGTGTCTAGATTGGGGCTAAAGATTGGATATACTTTCCAAAATGGGATAAAGGTGTTTGCAGAGTATCTGCTAATTCTGAGTCTCCATCAAGGCACCCAACTGGAGTGTTTACCGAACGCTAATCTTCATTTAATGCCTGAACTGTTTTGTAGATAGTGGTTTTTCATATTAAGTTTATGATTAAACTCGGTTAATGCCTGATGCTATACAACTACGTTTACAGTGCCCAATACAGTGGCATGTCGAATGGGGGGTTGCATGATTCAATTTTTCTGGTGGTTGTTACTTGGGGGGCTCATAAGGAGTCTTAAGTTGTACTTTGATTTATCTATAATTTTGCAACAAGTTCAAACAGCAGTTGTTCTGATTGCAGTTTTCATTTCTTTCTCTACATATCTCTAATGGACATACCTTTAAACCACTGAGGAGGCTGGCAAATATGTAAAAAATCTTTGGGACTTTTATAAATGGGCGTTTGCCCAGGACTCCCCCCTTTTCCTACTGTAACAGAACACATGGTTATCAGTTATTTGTATATCAAATGCTATGGTGTACTTGTATACAATTCACACCTGTTCTTATTTCCATGTATGAGATTGTGGATGTTAATTATCTGCTTATTCAGAAAATTAATAAATATAAATTTCAAACAAAAAGTTCATTCTTTAGAACAGTTAAGTGACTGAGCTTATATGAGGTCTCTGAATGCATGATCCTAGTTACTGAAGTATAATACGCAGCTGATGGTCGATTGTAACACTCAACATCATGAAATTCAGTTTATTTTTAGGATGTTTAGTAGTGGCAAATCTGCTGGAGATGTGCAGAATTGTACTGTATTAAATATTTTATTTTAATCCTGATGTGCAAAGCAATGGAACACAATCCTTTTGATAGGGTACATGATACTATGGTTTAGCCATCCTGATTGTCCCTGCTCATAGCTAATTTGGTCAATGTTGGATATTTAAATTGTATATATACTAAATAGGGACAGGGTGAACTAACCTAATTATATGGATAGTAAGCCTAAATGTGGTCACTATTCTGAAAACCCCAAGTGTTGTACATTGTACAGGGGGTGCTGATGGCATGTTACTGCAAAAATGGTTCTGCTTACATTGAGTAAGCCGTTACAGATGTCTTGCCTGCCTGTTGGCACATATATGTAATGCTTTTACATGAACCTTATAAAAATAAAGTTTAAAAAAAAATTTTGAATCTTCAGTGCTAACCTGCAAATGATACCATGCCAATAGATTTTTTGCATCTAATGGAACTGATTTTAGTTGCTATGCCCAAGAATGTGTACACTCTCCAGCAGCAGCAGTTCAGGGGCTACATGCCATTACAGCATGTTACTAACCACAGCCTTGACTTAAGTAGGTTAAATAGAACCACCACAGAAACCACAAACATGGAGATATTTATACTTTGGCATAGCTAGGAATGCACAGGTTGACAGCCAGGCATCTCACGCTCTGTGGCAGCTACTCAGCTCTTTCCACACACTGCGCAGGTGAAAGACAACTGTCTCACCCTTTGACTAGGAATGTCTCTCTCTGTCCTCCTTCCACAGCATGCACAGGCAGAGGGGATAGGTGTCTCAAACTTCCATTGTGGCAGTCTCTTTGTCCTATGCTGCAAGACAGCACAAGGCGAGAGGGATATGTCTCACCCTTTTACTGTGACTGTCTCTGCTCCGGGGGTGGTAGTATACATGGGAGACTAGATGGTCACATGGACCCCATCTGCTAACACATTCTATGTTTCTATGCTATTCCCAGGCTGCACAAGGGGAGAGGGACAGTCTTGCCCTTTGACTAAGAGTCTTTCTGTGATCGGTTAAGACTGCACAATGTGAAACAGATAGGTGTCTCACTCTTTGACTGTGACAGTCTTCCTGCCCTCCATTCCCAGACTGCAGAAGGTGAGAGGGACAAGTGTCCCACCCACTGTGACAGTCTCTCTGCCCTCCATCCCCAGATTGCACAAGGTGAAATGGGCAAGTGTTTCACCCTTTGACTACAATGCTCTCTACTCTTTCCCCAGAATGCTTAGGGAGAAAGGGAAAGCTGACAGCCTTAGACAGCAAGTCTCTCTACCCTCTGTTCAGAAGGGTGCAGCTTTTCAGCCAATGTATATTCAGTGGTAGTCTTACAACACAGGCCTAGTGGCACGCCGGTGACTCGGGATCAGAAGCAATCTCAGGTTACTTGGGGTGGGGGGGGTGATAAGCATCTGACGGGCTACTCTCCTCACCCAGGGGGTGGCATGCTGCTCCCGCCAAATGGCTCACTGGTGGCAGTGCAGACCTGCAGGGCAGCACAGAAAGGAAGGAGAGACTTCAGTGGCGAGCACCAGCACGAGTGACAGGTGAGAAAATGGAAAAAACTGGGGGGTCTGAGCTTTGTGAAGCCATGCCCATGTCTCAGCGATCGCCCAGCCACTCCGGTCCATGAGTGTATCTGGATGCATCTCAGGGGTGGGTGAGAGGCCTCGTCCTCCTCCCGCTCGCTGAGCAATCCACAGGGAAGGAGCTCTCTGGTCAGAGGAGGTAAAGAACCTTTCCTCTTTTTCTCCATTCTCTAGTCTTGCCCTTTTCTTACCGTTTTGCCATTTTCCCTTTCTGTATATATTAGAGTGTGTGTTATTTTCTAGATGCCTTCATTTACTATTCTGCCTAGAATATTTATGATTCTGCTTGTAAAACTATATTATTGTATTTCACCTTTTTTTATTATTAGCGATCTCCTACTCCCCTCTCCCCCAGGACACATCTGTTTTCAGCTCAGTATGCACTTCCAGGTTAAACTTTAAATTAATTAAATAAATAAAGGATGACTGCTGAGCACAGGGACAGGACTGACAAGCTCCCAGGCGTGCTAAGCAGGATAAAAACCTCTGTGGCAGGGGAACAAAGTTGACCAGTACTGAAGTGATGTGGATGTATGCTGAGGCACTCAGTTACAATCTGCACTGGACGTTATACAATTCTTCTTCAGCATACCCCAGCATTACCATAGTACTGTTCAACTTTCTTCTTTTTTTTTTTTTTGGGTCCCCCCTCCCCCAAAAAGAGCTCAGCCCATGTCCGCATGCCATCCCACCCCCCCAATGTCCAAGCTTACCCCTAGGCAGGGCCACATGGTGGGCGTCCCTCCCCAAGGTCACTGGTAGCTTAGCTGGCTTATCCCCAGGTGGACCCCCCCAAAGGAACAAGGCGTCATGCTTGGGGGACGGAATATGTTTTGGTAGACTTGGGGCAATTTAGGGCGAGCGATGTAATGATGGCTAGCATCCGCCCTGCTCCCCCTTGCATTACAGCACCAGCAACAGTGGTACCCCAGCCTCCGCCTGAGGTCCATAGTAAGCGGGCACTCTTACCCCTCCCTGGGTAGAACAGCAGTCCCAGGGATGCTCAATCCTCCCCACCCGACCCTCCGACTCCCGAGTCCATCTCCGAACCCGGGATGTAGGTGCCGCAGTACTGACCAACTTTTGTACGACTAAAAACGCAAGCCCTGAACTCAACAGCTAAAACTACTTCTCTAAAAAGGACTTCTGTTTAGTTGAAAGAATTTATGTATCACACCAGTTAATATCTAGCAGCTCTTTTAGCAGGGTGACCACTTCAGTGCAGTTATTCCAGCTAGGAGCACTGAAGATTTAACTCATCACCTCCAACAGCTCCATATGAAGTTCGAATTATACATTGCTTACCTGACACAAAATGGCCACCCAGGACGTATGGAGGCAAAAGACTTGTTCAGGGTCAAAGAATGACTTGGCTCTCCCAGTTTGTGGTTCCTTACACCGACCAACACGACACCTTGTGTAACCAACCAGAAACTGTTCTGTAAAGCCCACTGTCAACCCTTTTTGTATCACATTATTTCTAGTTGAGAACCCACATTTTATGATTGCTTACTTTATCAAACACACAGTGAAGGGGGGGGGTGCGATAATAAGCAGCTAGCCGAATGGACACGAATCTCCGCGCTGCTCCCTCTTCACAGCTTTTAGAAATAAAAATAAAAGTTAAAAGTGCCCAAGAGTACAGAAAACGCATATCCTATGGTGTATGAACTTGCGATGGATGATTATTTAATGTCGAAGCCTCAAAGGTAGAGGACTGCAATGACATAAAGAAAGGGGTGATGGTGGTGGCCTGGTTTCACTGTCGGCGAGGTGGCGGCCTTGGGGAGAGAGGTTCAGGGGCAGGTAATTGCAGCGTTGGAGCCCCGTTTAATTAAACTTGAAGGAAAGTTGGATTTAAAACTCCAGGAAATACAGGAGCAACAGGTGGTGCAAGCGGGCAGACTATTGGAGATGAAGGAGAGAATCTTGCATGTGGAAGACAAACTGCTGGCGACCCCTGGGCAGGTTGTGACCCTCCAAAAAGAGCTGAATGAATTAAAAGAAGCCTTCGATTACCAGGAAAACTACCATAGGCGACTGAATCTAAGGCTGAGAGGGCTGCCAGAGGGCATGTAAGGGGAAAGTGTGTTGGATTTCTGCGCGCGAGTGCTGCCTGGCTTGCTGGGCCTCCAGCCCGCGAAAGGAAAGTTCAAGCTCGAGAGGACCCACCGGGCCATGATGCCCAAGCCCCCGAAAGATCAGCCACTGAGGCAAATAATATTTAGGTTCCACCATTTCCAGGACAGAGAACTAGGGCTGAAGGCTTTTCGAGAGAAGGGAAGGGTGGAGTATGAGGGCCACCGTCTTTATATGACGCAGGATTATTCGGCCAGACTCCTAAAGAGAAGGAAATCGTTCAATTACTCTATGCAGCAACTGCGTGACCTGAAGATCGAGAATTTCTTGGTGTACCCGGTCACCTTAAAAATAAAACATGAGGGGGCCACGTACTCCTTTTGGGAAGTGGAAAAAGCAGAGCAGTTTGTGAAGAATCTAAGGCAAAAGCTGCATTGAGGATTAATCCAAGATCTGAGTAATGGAGTTGGGAACTCCACATTGGGACGTAAGTAAAGGAGGAGAGACAGTACTTGCAGTTAACTGTTCGTTTGTGTTTCGATCTGCAGTTTTGTTGTCCAAGCTCGTGCTGGAGGGGAAAGAGTGATTTTTGGAAAGAATGACACCGAGTTACCACCGCTTGTGGAAATGGCTTGGGGTATTGGAACTTGATAAGAATGGCGGATTGCCCAGAGGATGGCAGAGAGAACTGAAGGGAACATGTGTCAAGGCTGCCTGAAGTGTCATTGCGGGACGAGAGCCAGCATTACGTGGCAGAAATACCCGGATGTGAAGAAGGCCCGGAACGCTCGTAAAGAGAGAGGCTGACTGGAAAAGTGTCTGGGTGTAGGTAGGAGGGTGGGCGGGAAGAGGGGCTCGGCACGTTGGTTTCTAATCGCTGCCTAATCTCCCTGCTTGTCCTTACTGATGGCCCCAACCAGGTTTTTTTTTGGAGTTCCTGTAGGGCGCAAGCAAACAGGAGGAAAACATTATAGGGGGAGGACAAAGGAAGGGGAAGGGCTTTAAGCTGGACAAGATGGGGGCTACAAGGACGCCTGCAGTTGGAAGGGGGGGACTGGTGAGGAGCGAGGGGAAAGGAAATGCTGGAGGTACTGGCAAGGAAGGGGGATAGTTAAAAGGGTGAAGGTGCAGGGCAAAGACACAAAGTTAAAATGGCTGTGGGGAGGCGGGGGGCGTCTTTTCAGTATCTGGGGATGAGGCAGACAGTCGAGTCGGGGAGACTGATAGTGTCTAAGGAAAGGGGGGGCTATACAAGGGGAAGGGGGAAGGAAAGGGTCTATTTGGATGGGGGGTTTTCTAAAGGGAGAAAAGAGGAGTGGAAGCATGGGAAGGGAAAGGAAGAAAACAAGGAAAGGAGGGAGCTGTGGGAGGAGGAAGGGGAAGTGGGTCAGACTGGGGATGGAGGGAAAGGAGCAAGCAGGGAGAAGGTTAAGGGGAGGAGGTATGGTAGGGGATGGGGGAGATAACGGGCAAGGGAGGAAAGGGAAGTAGGTGGACACATGTACAAAGTTACATGTTTGAATTGTTGTTGAGTTCGTGTGTTTTGTTACTGATTTTTTTTATGAACAAAGTGCAACCATTGAAACTGGGAATATGAAACTATCATGCTAAGGGTTGAAATGTGAAAGGGAAAGAATTAATATTTGTGAATGTCGGTTAGCAAAAGTATTAATGTAATTACTTGGAATGTTCGGGGTATTACAAATCCAGTAAAGAGAGCTATGTTGCTGACAGTCCTTAAAAGAGGGGGAGCCCAAATAGCTCTGCTACAAAAAAACACACCTGACAGAAGTAGAGCACGCCAAACTGGCTCGAGGGTGGGTGGGGAGGTGTTATGCAGCTTCTGCCTCGGTGCGTAAAAGAGGGGTAGCCATATTGATACATAAAGGCCTGAATTTGGAGGGGCAGAGGGTAATTAGAGACACTAAGGAAGGGAGATTTATTTTCATCTTGGGAACCCTGGATGGGGAGCAGATTACCTTAAGATCGGTGTATGCCCCGGCGGTACATGACTACCAATTCTATGCCTCTTTGCTGGATTTACTGGTCAGGAGCAATTCCGGGGTTAATAATGGTGGTGGTGGGGGGACTTGAATTGGGCCATGGACTGGAAAATGGACCATTCTGAAGGGAAAGGGAGAATGTCAGGGGGGGATGCAACAATGGCAAGAGGGAACGGCAGAGCTGGAACTGGTGGATGTCTGGCGAATGGCAAACCCGGGAGTGAAGTAATATACATTTTTTCTAAACCCCACAAAACATGGACGCGGACAAATTACATTTATGCCACGAGGGAATGGTATGCGTGGGTGTGGGAGACACGGCACAGCCCCATACACATTTCAGACCACGCAATGGTGGTAATGAAAATACAAGGGGGAGAAACAGACAGGGAACTCCCTCCACATGGAAATTCCCCACTTATATGGCTCAGAATGAGGAATTTAGAAAGCATCTGGAGGACAGTTGGGATTTGTTTATGGCAACAAATGATAAAGAAGGGATCTCGAACAACATACTCTGGGAAACAGGTAAGGTGTTTATGAGGGGAGCAATTACTGAATATGTATCTCGCATAAAGAAGAAACGATGTGCACAGAGAAGGGAGCTGGAAAGTTAATTAAAGGAGCAAGAAGGGAGGGTGGCTCGAGGTGAAAAGGGGGAGGCTGTCCGAACGCTGGACATGGTAAGGGAGGCTCAAAATGCACATTTGAGATCAGAAGCGGGGAGAGCTGGCCTATTTAACAAACAATACATATCTGAATGGGGAAATAAACCAGGGCCATTGGTGCTTAATCTTATGAAGGGACGTAGGAGGATGAATAGAATTTTGGGGGGTGAGAGATAAGGGTATCCTGCAGAGTAAAGATAAGGAGATGCAGAAAGCCTTTCGAGCCTTTTTTCAAAAATTATATCAGGCAGGGGATATGGGAACAAAAGAAAAGATGTTAGCATTCCTAGAGTGAATAAAAGTTCCGAAAGTCACGCAGATGCAGAGGGAAAAGTTGGGGAAACCAATAACGGAGGGAGAAGTGATGAAAGCTATCCAAAAGTTGCAGAAGGTGAAAGCTAGTGGATCGGATGGGTATCCAGTGGAGTACTATAACTTGATGGGGACCCGAGTTGCACGGGCGCTGTGTAGAGTGTTCCAGCAGAGGGGGGAGACAGAGAAGGTTAGCTTGCCAGATACGTGTTATGATGCTATTATATGCCTCATACCAAAGGAGGGGAAGGATCCGCAACTATGCACCTCGTATCAACCGATATCACTGTTAAATTGTGATTTGAAGATAATGGCTAAAGTTTTGGCCAGCAAATTGGAGGAGACTCTCCCAGGGATGGTTCACCCGGACCAAACAGGGTTTATTAAAGGAAGGCAGTCGTATCATAATATGAGGCGGCTGTTTAATATACTTTGGGGAGCGAATAAGGGAAAGGAAGATACAGGGATCCTCTCAATGGACGCGGAAAAAGCGTTTGACAGAGTGGAATGGAATTACTTGTTTGAAATATTGGGGAGGTTTGGTCTGGGTGAACTGTTCCTGGGATGGATAAAGGTGATGTATAGAAGGCTCAGGGCGCAGGTGGTAGTAAATGGCAGTAGGTCAGAGAGTTTCAATCTGGAGAGAGGTGCAAGGCAGGGCTGCCTGCTCTCCCCCTTATTGTCTGCGCTTGCAATAGAGCCTCTGGCTGTAGCAATCAGAGAATGCGGGAGCATACAGGGGGTTGGGGGGGTAGGTCACAACATAAATTGGCACTATACGCGGATTACATGTTGTTGTTTATGAAGGACCCTAGGCGGAATTCGGGAAATTTTCGGGCTACAAAATTAATCTGGGAAAGTCAGAAGTAATGTGGTCTAAGGGAGCTGGAGAAGAGGTAAGAAAATGGGGACTCAAAGTGGTGGGGACGAGTATGACATATTTAGGGGTCCAGGTTGGTAGATCCTTGGGGTCCCTATATAATTTAAATTACACCAAATTGATAAAAACAATAGAGGCGGATCTAAGAAGGTGGATGCAGCTACCCATGTCATGGCTGGGCAGAATTAATATAATAAAAATGAATGTGTTGCCCAGGATTTTGTACTTTTTACAAATGTTACACCTTGGTCTGTCTAAGGAGGATGTACACAGGTTGGAGAAGGCCTTTACTGTCTTTATTTGGAAAGGAAAGCGCTGGAGGGTTAGTTTGGGGAGGCTAAAGGCAGATAAAGAGAAAGGGGGCTTAGATTTCCCGGATTTGGGAAACTATTTCTTGGCCATACAGCAAAGATACGTGGCGGACTGGATACATAAGCCCGAAGTTGCCAATTAGGTTGAACTGGAGCAGGGAATGGCCCAGGGTAAACCAACAGCATATCTCCATAGTAAAGGGCTAAGGGCATATAGGATGGGAAAAGAAGATCTTACTTCGAGAGGGCTCTTGCAGTAGGTAATTACATATAGGACTGACGCCGGTAGGCGGCAGGACCCCACGGAAAAATTTCTAGCTCGCAGTCCCTGGCGAGGGACTGCACCGGCGTCAGGAGGCGTCGGTATAAAGGCGGTCCCGGACGCCCGCCTTCCAGTTTTTTCCCGCCGTTAGCTAGTGCAGCGCCTCGCGGAAAAGTTCGTGCTTAGTCAGCCCTACCTTCGTCATTTTTTTAACGAAAATAATTGTTTTTCAAACTAACGTCAGTACAATCGTCGGTGTATGTCGTCCCCTACACCCTCTGAGCACAAGAATAAGTGCAATTCGTGTAGCGCCCAACTACCGCATAAGGACAGCCACTCCCTGTGCCTGTTCTGCCTAGGCCCCGAACACCCAGTTGAGAAGTGCCAGCACTGCCTCAGTTTCAATGCAGCTACCCGGAAAAGGCGGCAGCAATCCCTGGAAGCCCATATTCTGAAGAAGAAAATGAGTTCTATGGAGAAGAAGTTTAAAAAACTAAGGCAGGCGTCCACTTCCCCCGAAGGCCATCGGAAGAAGGAGGAGAAGGAGAGGCACCGGGACAAGGGCTCCTCCACTGCGTCTCCCTCGGGAGTTGCTGGGACACAAGTAACATCCCCTCCGGGGGAACCGCTCCTCGATGGCCGCCTCGGAGGTTTCCGAGGGGGCGTCGGCCCACCCATCTGGCTCACGCTTGGGCCTTGCGGGCGCCTCCAGGCAGTTGGAGGCCTCCGCCCCTGGTTCGGCCACAGGCTCGCGGCCTACCACTGTGGGCAACTCCGGTAAGCTGGGCGTCGGCTCCTCTGACGTCCGCCCGGAGAGGGCGGTAAGATGTCCAACCCTTCGGGGCAACACGCGACCTCCACTCCACTCCAACGGACCAGGCCGATCACTCTACTTGGCCCGCCTCCGGTGATGGCTCTCATAAGTCGGACACCGGCTCCTCCGGCGTCTGCCAGGAGCTCGCCCCTAAGCCTCACGTCGGCTCGTCCAACGTCCAGCTGGCGAAGGAACCGACGATGGAACCCCCCACGTCCGTTGTACCCGGTTCTCCGCAGCCTTCGCTGCCGTCTGGGGAACCAGAGTCTCCCCAACTCGACCCCGGGGACTTTTCCCCTCCGTCCCCAGGCAAAGCTGGGGATCTTTGCCTCCATCAGTCCTTCCCCCACCTGGTGCGCCAGACCCGACGTCGGCTCCCCGGATGCCAGCTCTGACGCCGGCCCCTCCAACGCCAGGGCCTCCGCCGTCGGCCCTGACGTCGGCCTTACCAACTCCGGGAGACATTCCGCTCCCATCGGGCCCCCCGGGCTCTCCACTATGGACCCGCCCGTGAGGCCACCGGCCAGGCCGTCTGCTCTGGCAGCCCCCCCCCCCCAGCTCCCAGGTACCCTCCGTCCTATCTGACGCCGGTGTATCCGGGACTGCAGTATCCGGCACCACAGTACCCGGCCTTTGGGCTTCCCGGCTGCAGTACTCGGCCGGGCTACCCACAGCGGGTTTGGATACGCTCCACACGGCTACAAACCGTATCCTTATCCCCCGCCTCCTCCTCCACTGCCCTCGCGGCTGCCGGTGGACCTGCAGGAGACTCTGGCCTTCTGGTGGGCTGAGGCCAAGGCTCAGCTCAGCTCACCAAGGAGGTCGAGAGCCACCTTCCGGTGACGGTGCCATCCCAGGTTCCCGTATGTCCGAGGCGGCACACTCCCTCACCACCTCCGGACTCCAGTGTTCTTCCGTCTGGATCCAGAGAAGGGCAGGACACGCTTCCCCGGGGGCTTCCCAAGTGGTCCGTTCCTCCCCCGGGTCGGGAAAGGGAGTCTTTCTCTTCTTCATCCTCCTCTTCACCCTCGGATTCCTCGGACTCTTCCGATGGTTGCTCCGAGAGAGACAACGAGCCACGCTCTCCGTCGAAGCCCAGGCCAAGGACTCCTCCGAAGTCTCCTCCGGAAGATCCTTCTTTTATGGAGTTGCTTAGGAAAATCCAGGAGGTTCATCAGTGGCACTCCCTGGAACCAGATCCTCAGCGTCTGAAACTCGCTGAACATCTGGATCTGCCTGTGACAGCTCCTACATTGGTGCCACCCTGGATAGAGCCTCACGCCAACCTCGTTACCACAATATGGAAACAGCCGGCGCCTTAGCCTCACTTCCTAGGAAGTCAAACAGGCTATATCAGGCTCCAGAGGGTGTTGATTTTCTGGATTCTCACCCTCGTGCCAACTCGGTCGTGATTAGTGCCACTCACGGCCGGTCTGCGAACCCCAAACATCTTAGCTCGTCACCACCTGATAAGGAATCACACCTTCTGGACCAGTATGGGAGGAAGATTTATGCTTCCTCCACGCTGGGGATCAGGGCCCTGAACTATGTCGGCTATATGGGGGACTATCAGAAGGCCATCCTGACTCAGGCGGAAGCCAAATTGGACTCCTTGCCTGACTCCCAAGTCATGCAGGAGTTGGCTGATCTCATCCGCTCTGCTCGTTCGGCCAGTCGACACATGCTACGTGCGACATACGACGCAGTGGACACTGCTGGGCGGAGCTCAGCTTTCGCTGTAGGCCTACAGCGTCATGCTGGCTCCGTGTGTCACAGCTGGTCCCGGAGGTGCAATCTGCTATCCAGGAAGCACCCTTCCAGGGGTCGGTGCTTTTCCGGGGCGATGTCAAGGAGATCATCACTGATTTGCAAGAGAAGGGGATGGCACTGAAGTCCGCTGATTCCATGTACCGTCCCCATCAGCAGCAGTGCCGTCCCTTTCGCAAACGGAATCAGCCAAAGGCGAAACCCCAGGGAAGGCAGGCCACAAAACGTCGTGCCCCCACAGCTGCCAAGGCCCCCCACCCAAAAAAGCAGCGGGTTCTTCAGCCTTGGTGCTGCCCCACACCACCTGACTCCTTTCCTCTCCCACTGCCTCCGGACTCCCCGGAGGAACCAGTAGGAGGGAGGTTTTCCCTCCACCTTCCGGGATGGGAGAGGATAACCACAGATTCTTGGATGCTCCAGCTCATAGCAGAAGGACACTCGATAGAGTTTCTTCAGAAACCACCCCGACACCCACCTCTGAAGTCGTCGTATTCACGGAAACATCTTCTCTTGGTCCAGGAGGAAATTTTGGCTCTCCTGCTGAAACAAGCAATAGAGCCCGTCCCCCTTCATCTGCGAGGGACGGGTTACTATTCTCATTTCTTCCTGGTCCCAAAGAAGACAGGAGAACTCAGACTAATTTGGGATCTCAGTTCCCTGAATCTTTATGTAGAATACAAAAGGTTCAGAATGCTCTCTTTGCAGAGCCTTCTGCCCCTCCTCTGGCCGGGTCAATGGCTTTGTGCTCTGGATATGCAGAATGTTTATCTGCACATTCCCATTCGCCCATCTCATCGCAAATACCTTCGTTTTGCGTTCCAGGGAGACCACTACCAGTTCAAAGGCGCTCCTGTTTGGTCTATCCTCACCCCAGTGTTTGCAAATGCCTGGCAGTGGTGGCGGCCACCTGCGTACCAGGGGGTGCAGGATTCCCGTACCTGGACGACTGGCTCCTGGCGGCCTCGTCCAGGGAGGAACACCTGCGTTACCTCTCCATTCCAAGTCTCATCTGGACCCATCCCAGAGGCTACAGTTTATTGGGGCGATTCTCGATACAACCACGGGCAAGGCCTTCCTGCCTCCGGACAGGGTGTCCACCCTTCAGACCCAAATAAGTCTGTTGTCCAACCACAGGATGGTCTCTGCGAGGTCCGTCCTTCGCCTTGTCGGGCTCATGGCGGCTGCTATCCCAACGGTGCCTCTTACTTGACTCCACATGAGGATTTCTCAGTGGACTCTACACTCTCAATGGGATCAGCTAGTGGACGACCTAGATCACCCAGTTCTGATCTCCTCGCCGATGATTCGAGATTTGCAATGGTGGATGGTTCGAGAGAACCTGTTTCGGGGGGTTCCTTTCTTTCATCCTTCGGGCAGTGTTGTACGATCTCCAAGCCCTTCACCAATACATCCTTCCTGGCCACCAAGCCGTCCAGATGGACAACACGTGCGTGGTGTGGTACATCAACAAACAGGGAGGGACTCGGTCCTACCCTCTATGCAGGGAGGCAATGAGGGTTTGGGTTTGGGCAACACAACATGACCTTCATCTCACGGCAATTCATGTTCTGGGAGTCGACAACACCCTGGCAGACAAGCTAAGTTGCTCTTCTGCCCTGACTCACGAGTGGGAACTGGACCAAGGGGTCCTAGACAATATCTTCCAACTCTGCAGAACACCACAGGTCGACCTGTTCACATCTCCCCAAAACGCAAAACTTCCCACCTTCTGCTCGCTCGTTCCAAAGCAAGGCGCTTTTTGGATCGACGCTCTGTCTCTAGACTGGAAGGACAGATTCGTCTATGCCTTTCCCCCAATTCTGCTTATCCCACGAGTCTTGCAGAAACTAGCTTCAGAAGGAGCGCGAATAATTCTGATCACTCCTTTCTGGCCCAGGCAAGTTTGGTTCTCTCTTCTACAACAATACTCAGAGGATCCTCCTCTTCCTCTATCTCGAGGTTTGTTGACCCAGGATCAGGGGACCCTGGTCCATCCAGGCCTCAAATCCCTTCAACTGCATGCATGGCTCCTGCAGACTTAGCCCAATCCCGTTTTGGAGTGTCTCCCAAAGTGGCAGAGATTTTGGTGGAGGCCAGAAAACCCTCCACCAGATCCACTTATGCCATGAAGTGGAAAAGATTCACTATCTGGGCCCGCTTCCAAGAACGTGGAACCTTTCTCCTGTTCAGCAGGGCTTTTGCTGGAGTATCTATGTCATCTGTTTGACCTGGGTCTCAGCCATTCTTCTCTGAAGGTACACATGGCGGTCATTTCGGCCTATCATGTTCCCTTCGCAGACAAGGCTTTCGCTCAACTGGAGGTCTCTAAGACCTTTCTCAGAGGGGTCCTCCATCTGAGGCCCCCCATCCGTACTCCTGCTCCCCCTTGGGACTTGAATTTTGTTCTCGAGAAACTTACTCTCCCTCCCTTCGAACCTGCAGCTTCTGCGAATTTGAAGTTCCTTTCGTGGAAGACTCTCTTCTTGGTGGCCAGTACTTCTGCTCGGAGAATCTCCGAGCTCCAGGCCCTGATGTGTAAAATCCCATACTTGATTTTTCACAAGGAATGGGTTGCTCTTCGCATGAATCCTAAGTTTCTCCCTAAAGTAGAAGCTGAGTCTACTCTAAATCAGTCCATAGAGTTACCTGCCTTTTTTAAGCAGTACTCTAATCAAGGGGAGTATTTACTCCATACTATGGATGTTCACCGGATTCTGAGATACTACACCAACAGGACGAAGGATCTCAGAAAGACTGATCAATTGTTCGTCTCTTTTGCTCACAAAAGGGAAGGCAATTTCCAAGCAATGCCTGTCTAAGTGGTTGGCTCATTGCATCACTTTCTGTTATGACAAATACAACAAGACCCTCCCGGGTCAAGTCAGAGGCCACTCCACAAGAGGAGCAGCAGCTTGTTTCAAGAATGTGTCTGCGGCAGACATCTGCATTGCCGCCACCTGGACTTCTGTCCATACCTTTACTAAACACTACAGTTTGGATGTTGCCTCTCGCCATAGAGCAGGCTTCGGCTGGCTGTTTTGCAATGCCTCCTATCTTGAGACTTGCACAACCAGGGCTACCTTTTGGAGTAGTTTTCCTCCTCCCGGTGCCTCTCTTTGTTCCAGACTGCTTGGGATTCAGTCCTATATGTATTACCTGCAAGAGCCCTCTCGAGTAAGATAGTACAGTTACGTAAGAACTTACCGTAACAGTAGATCTTGAGAGCTCTTCACAATAAATATCTATCCACTCCCTCCATCTCCTAGGCTTTTCAGCTCCTTTTCCACTGAGGAAATATCCGCTTCTCTCTTGTCTGGCCTCTTTGGCCTGTGGCGGGGAAAGAACTGGAAGGCGGGCGTCGGGACCCGCCCCTTCTCTGCCGTCTCCTGGCCGGTCACCTAGCGTGGGGCGGTCCCTAGCCGAGACTGCTAGCTAGAAATTTTTCATGGGGTCCTGCCACCTACCGGCGTCAGTCCTATATGTAATTACCTACTGCAAAAGCCTCTCTCAAAGATCTACTGTTACGGTAGGTTCTTACGTAACTGTACTTTAATCCTCTAATAGTGCAGGTATTATTGGCCTGGAAGGCGTTAAGGAGGAAAGGATGGACACAAGGAAAGGAGACACTTTTAATGCCTGTGGCAGGGAATCCCCACTTCTTGCCAGGGTTGGAAGACATAGGCTATGGGAATTGGGAACGAAAAGGAATAAGAAGTCTGGGGCACCTATTAGTGGGAGAGCAGTTTTGCTCATTACAGGAGTTGTAGGAGGGGGTAAGAGGGACAGATTCAGGTATCTACAGACCAGGGCATATATGAGAAGTCTGGGAAAGGAAAACAAAGGGTTGTATGAGATGGACCCCGTGGAGGTGATCTATGCAGCTCAAAATCAAGAGAACCGATTTATAGGCCAGACGGTGAAGACAGGAAAGGTTATACTTCCTGATAGGACGGTAAGAACTAAAATTGTGGGAAAGAGACCTCGGTAGGAACATAATGGACAAAAATTGGAAATTACTGCTCCAGATGCACTCTGGAATTATGGTATGCAACAAATACAAGGAGGCATACTTTAAATTCATTCACAGAGTGTATCATCCACCGGTGATTGTGCATAAGGCGCACCCTGAAGCATCATCCTTATGTGGAAGGTGTGGTTTGGGAAGGGGGACATATATGCACTGTTTCTGGGAGTGCCCTATACTGCAGAAATATTGGAAGGAGGTGGTGTTTAGAGTGGGAAAGACTGCTGGGAGGGAGTTGCCAATGGACCCTCTAGGGTGTTTATTTGGGGTGGAAGATGGGGAGGAGGAGGACTGGACGCTATTACCTAGGTGGATCAGGGTACTATATGTTCTGGCTCGCCATGGGATCCAGAATACTTGGGTCTCACAAGTTGCACCGACAGTACAAGGGTGGTGGAGGATGGTGTTGCAGGCACTAGGACTTGAGAGGCTAACCTATGTGATGGGGGGAAGAGAGGAAGGATTTACAAGACATTGGGCCCCTTTTTTGGTCTCCTTGTCGTCGGAGGAGAGCTGAATATTATGGGAAGGTACAGTAGGTTGAGAAAGAGAAGGATGAAGGGAAGGGGTACATAGAAAGTAGAAAAGAAGAAGTAGGGAAAAAGTGGGGCAGTGGAAATGTTTAAAGAAGAATAAAAGGGAAAATAATGAATGAAGGAACAGTTTGGGGAAATATAAGAATGAGAAAAGGACTGAATGTATAAAGCATGAGTATACTGGTTGCACTTTTACTCTAATTTAATCTACTTTAATTTAACTTAATTTAATTTAACTTAGTTTAACTTGAATGAAACAAAGTTTGGAATGAAGTGAAAAGATTGATTTCTATAATGTATGATGGTGGTAGTAGAATGAATAAGTTGTGTATTTGATTGTATGCTGAAGTTTGTTGAAAAAGCAAATAAAAATATTATACAAAAAGAAACACACTTAAGTTGCTGGGTGTTTGATCTGCTTCCCTTCTTAGCAGAAACGAAATGCATGGGAATGGTGCAATTATACCCAGTCTTGTTTTGCTTCAAATCCTTAATCTACTCTTACTGCACACATACTGAGCATTAGGAACATCCCCAAACAGTGCAGTAGCCACTCATGACATAACAGTCTCCTCTCTCCCACAGCATCATAAATGGCTAGATTGTACTGGCGAGTTCTCAAGTCCAGGAAAGATGCCATGGCAGCTGAGTAGAAGAGCTTAGGTAAGCCCATTTCAGTGAGGCGCCTGGTGCAAAATCAAAGGTCACCAGGAGATTACCTTTGGATATCTGGCCTCATCAGAAGGGCAAAAAAAAACCCCACAAATGATTAATTTAATCCGCATTTTAGTACATGTGGACCCTCTGCTCCAACCAGAAGCCAGGGTTACACACACTTTATTCCTTAGCAAACTCGCACCAGTAATTTTATTTTCAATAAACCTACTTCACAGTGCTCAGAACGGTCATTTTACTGTTAACAGAACAACAGTAGTGACGTCATCCTCTTTCTTGCATTACTGACCGGTCTATACCCACAGCAGCAAACAAATGAAGCGTAATAGTTATGAAGTGCTGGTTGGGCCACTGTCCTTGGCAATAATGTTACTGTTTCATGTAAATAAAGCCCTCAACCTTTTGGCCTCATGCTTTATTCACTTAATCACATTATTGCCTTGTATAGTAATCCAACTAGTACATTATCACTTCATCAATGCGCCCCCCCCCCCAAAAAAATAAATCTTGTATACAGTGATTAAAAAAAAAAAATTATGTTAAGATTAACAACATGGTCAAAAATACAGAACAGCTAAGTGGCCAACCTGACTCCCAGACTGGCTGCTCTGCGTCTGTGACACAGCTCAGATGGCTGCAAATACTGCGGTTTGGTTTTAGGTTCCCAGTACTTCTCATCTGCAGTTTCCAGGACCCAGTCTTGGTTTTAAGGGTCAAATGGGCTATCAGCTGACAGTTCTACTCACCAGGTTTGCTGTCCATGGCCTGGACAGACACAGGAGGCACTGGGGGCATCGTAGTGGGGATCGGTCCTGAAGCTGGCACTGAAGGAGGAGGCGGTGGAGGAGGGGCTGCCATAGTGACAGCTTCAGGTTTGGGGGCAGCAGCTGGAGGTGCATCAGCCGGTTTCGCCTTGGCAGGTGCACCTGGAAGAGAGGGAGAATAAGAAATGCTGTTACACAGTGAGAACACCCGGCCATGTCACAAACAATCGCTCATATCAATATAAGAAATCAGGAATGAATGCAGACTTTTGAAGAGTGTGTGGAGTATCCCTACAAATGAGCATGCTTGGACAACATACTTATGAATTCTTCCTTAAAGTGTGGGAGGCCTTAATTCCACAGCATTTGTCAGCTGCTAAACAATTTCATCATATAGTTTTTAGAATAAATATACATTTCTGGCATAATTAGATTGATCTATACATTTTTTATTTCTCTCAAGATGTTTTTTTAAAACAGCTGTTATGGCTAACTTTAGAATTAAAGACTCAAGGCATTAAAGATGGCCATCACTACCAATATTAAAGAATCCCTTCCCTTGAGGTTATTTTTTGACTTCATATATTGGATTTACACTGTGGATGCATTAGGAGAGTGCTAGCAAACAATTCCGAGGGTAAACAGCACAGAAGTACACCAAAATGTTGCGTTTATTCACAGTGGTACTTAACTACCATTGATTTAAAAATCTGGGTTAAGTTTCCAGAAGGTCTGCACATGCAATCTGGATGCTCCAGAAAATTTTAAAAGGCTGGTTTTGGGGGGTTTTGCGCTCCATTTCAATCAACTTTTGAAATATTTCACATGAACATATGAATTTGCCAGAAGATAAAGGCCTTATGGGTCTATCGAGTCTGCTCGAGTGTGTAGCTAGTAACCCTTATACTGCAGCTGCCCCTCCCTCCTACCTTATCCCATCCCCTTTTGAAACAGTCCACTGTTCTACAGGATACCACCTCCGCAGGCAACGCGTTTCACTCAGACACCACTCTCTCCATAAATATGTCTTCTCATTTTCCTCCTGATCCTTCCTTCCTTCCTCCAATCCGAGATCGTGATCTCAAGTTTCCCTACCCCCCCCTTAACTTGAATAGCCCTCCATGCCTGTCTTATTTATTCCCTTCATGTACCTGAAGGTTTCAATTACATCCCCATTTCTCTTCTCCTCCAGTGAGTACATGTTCAACTCCCTCAGCCTGCTCATGTAAGGTGTGTCCCCTAGTCCCTGGATCATCTTTATTGCCCTGCGCTGCACCCCCTCCAGTCACAGTGTCCCTCTTCAGGTATGGGTGCCAGTACTGCATGCAGTACTCCAGGTGTAACCTAAACAGTGACCACTACAACAGCAGGATCACGTCCCCTCTCCTTAAAGATATACCTCTTGCAATACAACTCAACATTTTGTTGGCCTTTGCAGCTGCCTTCCTGCATTGTGCTAAGTTGTTCATTGAGCCCGTTATAATCACCCCCAGATACTTATCCTCCTCTATCATGACTAGCTGATTCCCCCCCCCCCCCGGTAGTTCCTTCTTGGGTTTTTTGCCCCGAAATGTAGCACCTTGCACTTTTTGGCATTGAACCCCAACTGCCAGGTGTCGTCCGATCAGGTCTCCAGTTTTGACAGATCATCCTGAAACCGATGCCACCCTCCTAGGTCATCCACTACTGCTCCCATCTTGGTATCATCTGCAAACAAACTGATCCTGCTCTTGATGCCCACTGAGATGTCGGATTTGAACAACCCAAACAACACCAGTCCCAGCACTGAGCCCTGCGGTACTCCACTTGTCACTGCCCTCGGAGATGAGAGCTCCCCTTCCACCACCACCCCCCTCTGCTACCTTCCCTGTAACCAGTTTACTACCCATCCTACCATTTTCGCCCCTGCACCTATACCTTCCAGCTTACTACCCAGCCTCCCATGCGGCACAGAGACGAATGCCTTACTGAAGTCCAGAAACAGGACCTCCACTGCACAGCCATTGTCCAACTGTCTAGTTACGCAGTCATAGTAATCCACCAGGTTGGTCTGACAGGATCTGCCTGTGACAAACCCATGCTGCCTAACGTCCTGCAGCCCATTAATCTCCAGAAGGGACACCAGCCTCTCCTTCAGGATTGTCTCCATCAGTTTTCACACGATGGATGTGAAGCTTACTGGCCTGTAGTTCCTCGGTTTGTCCTTGGGACCGCTCTCATGTAGGTGTACCACGTGAGCCATCCTCCAATCCTGTGGTACACTTCCTCACACCAGGGAGGCATTGAACAGGTCTGCCAAGGGCCCCACCAGGATTTCTGCCAGCTCCCTCAGTACCCTGGGGCGAATGCCATCGGGCCCTGGTGCCTTGTCCACCCTCAGTGTCCTCAGGCCCTCCAGTACCCTGCCCTCTGTGATTCCCCCATCTGTCACCTCCTCCCCACTGAGCCCGACCTCCCACCCCTCCCCTTGCTAGCACTCCTCCTTTCTCCTTAGTAAACACCGAGCAGAAGTATTAAGTGCTTCTGCCTGCTCAGACCATTTCCACCCCATCCCTCTTAATCTTTACTATTTTGTCCCTACAACTCCTTTCCTCCCTTATGTACCTCGGAATTCCTTCTCCCCCTTCTTGATGCCTTGCGCCAACCTGAGCTCCTAAGATGCCTTGGCTGCCCTTACTGCCTTCGTCACCTTCTTCAATTCCTTCAGGTAATCCTCTCTGTCCTTCCCTCTCCCCGTGTTTTTGAACCTCCTAAAGGCAGCTCTATTATTTCTTACTTTCTCCATGACCCCCTTGCTCAACCAGCTAGGTTTCTTGGCCCTAGCTCTCTTACTCTGGACCCTGATGCAGGTTGTGGTTGCTTCCGAAATCCCCAGTTTTATAACCTCCCACCTCTGGTTAGCGTCCCTATTAGTTTGGATTCTGGCTAGATATCCTTTAACTACCTCCCCCATCCTCCCGAAGTTGACCTTCCTGAAGTTCAACACTCTTGTACCCGGTTCTACTCCCTCCTTAGGCATTTTCAATATGAACCACACCGAGTGGTGGTCGCTCCCTGCCAGCGGTTCTTCCACTCCCAGCTCCCTCACAAACTCCCCATTTGCCAGGAAGGGGTCTAGGGTGTTACCTAACCTGGTTGCCTCGCTGACCATTTGCATTAGGAAGCTATCCTGGAACATGTCCAGAAGTATCTGCTCCCTTCTATTCGTGGTGGCTGGGATACTCCAATCCACTCTCGGCAGGTTGAAGTCCCCCACAATCATCGTGCTATCCTTTCCGCAGGCCCTTCTGATCTGTCCCGCTAGTTCCCTGTCTAACTCCTTTGTCTGAGAGGGTGGCCTGTATACTACTCCCATCCTAAGAGTCCTATTCTTGGAATCCTGGATTTGCATCCATAATGACTCTGTACTACTTTCCTCATGAACACACTTCAGTCCTACTCTCACATACAGCGCCACTCCCCCCACCCTTCCCATTTACGCCATCTCTGTGCAATATCTTATACCCTGATCTCAGGTCTCAGTCCTGGTAATGGGTGGCCCATGTTTCAGTGATGGCTGCCACGTCAGCCTGTAGCTCTGCTGTTTTGTTCCCTAAGCTCCTAGCGTTCAAGGTGACCACCCTCCACCCCATTATTCCTTCCCCCTCCTGCTCTCCCTTCCTAGCATCCCCTCTAGTACTCTATTTTTCCATTGTTTCTACCGGGGGGGGGGGGCTAATTTGGCTTTCCTTTCTGTGGATTCTGCATGCCTCCTGCCCACTTACCATCCCCCCACTCCTAGTTTAATTGCCCTTCTTTTCCTAACTAATCCCACATCCTCTGCTTCAATACCTTCTTGCCCTCCTCACTTAGGTGAAGTCTGTCCTTACCATAGAGATCACTGTCCTCCCAGGTCCACCCCCACTCACCCACCAGCCCATAACCTTTGGATCAACACCAGGTTCTTAGCCATTTGTTAAATTCCTCTATCCTCAGTTTCCTTGCACTGCCCGAGGCACAGGAAGTACTTCTGAGAAAGCTACTGCTCTTTCTGCCTTCTCACATACTGGTCCTAGGTCCTCAAACCTCCCCTGAACTACTGCTATTGTCTCTCTCACTAGGTCATTTGTCCCCACATGCAGAACTATATGTGGTTTTACCCTACCCCTTCTAGCAAACTTTAGAACAAACTGACCCATACTTTCCGCTGTCATTCCTGGCATGGCCTCCTCCCATATGCAACTATGCCTCTCTCCCTTGCTTCCCCATCTGACTCCTCTTATTATTGAGTCTCCAAGCACTAGGATTCCACCCTCTTTTCCATGAGCCGCATTCCCTGGTCTCCCTTCATCCCAACTCCTTCCTCCCGACTCCCCTTCATTCTCCAGCACAGCTGTTCCCCCTTCCGCCCCTGCTGAATCATCCCAAGTTGTTCTCCTGCCCGTTCTATGTTCCTCCAGACTATTTTAAGTTCCTCTTCCAGTCGCTCCCTCTATCACATCACCCAGTCCTGCCAGTACTGCGAATCGATTTTTCAATGCCCCTCACTATCACATACTTCCTCCTCCCTATTACCAGCCCCCCTTGCTACTGCTTTTATGTCTTATCTCCCCCCTTCCCCCATCCTTCCCCTTTTCTGCTCTCTTTTGACCCCTGACCTGTGTCCCCCTGCCTCGGTTCCCTATCCGCCACCCATTTCCTGCTCCTTCCCCCTATCGGTTCTATTTGTCCCTCCTCAGTTCCCCGTGTACTTACTCCCCCTTTTGGGTTGTTATCCACTGCAGTCCACTGTTCCCTCCTCAGCTCCACCTGTAGACCCCATCTCACTTTTAAGCTGCATTATTTGCCTGCACACCAAACAACCCCCACTCTCCACGAAATTGTAAGAAAGACTGGCGCTTCGCAGTCGTTACAGCCTACCACCCTACCCATCTCTCTGTTCACCCACCAGCATCACCCCACACTCATGGAAGGAAGACCATCACACCCCGTGCATCATCCCTTCGTCCATTTGTAGTTTTGTTCATGTTCCACCAGTACAATAAATACTGTAGCTAAATCGATGTATATACTATCTGTTTAAGCTATATTGCAATTAAAAAGTTATTAATATTTTCTTAAATCCAAGATTATCATGCACTTTTCTTATCCCTGTCCTTTTGTTTTTCTCACAAAAATTTATGCCCAGCCAAAAACAGTTATACAATCTAATATTTACAGAATATAATTTAGATCCCTAAAAAACAGTCCCTTATAGCTTTAAATATTTTTTTTAATTTACAAGGACCACCTATAGGTGGTACCTAATTGCTCCGCCCCTTTTAGCTGAGCATTTAATATGTGAGGTGGAGGGGAGTGGGAGGGTGGGCCAAAAACAACTAGAGTGCCCAGTGTAGCTCCTTAGTGCCCCACACAAACAGTAATGATTACTTACTGCTGTAAATTTCAGTTTCGTAATCCGCAATATATTTTAAATCCAGAACTGTGTATGGAGATGACTGTTCCACTCCACTGCAGGGTTATAACTTGGAAAGTACTGTTCCTGTACCTTCCCTTTTACCTCTGATGCTGCAAAGCACTATCGCAAATTGCTCACTGCAGGTATCTGCTCTGTTGCAGGGGGAGGACCTGCACAGCCACTGCCAACAAGATAAATCCTTCCCTGTCCTCTAACTTCTGATGCTGCTATGCCTTCTGAAAAAATTGGAATTTAAAATCACTTACTGTTCTGGTTCTACAGCATGTGAGGTGGAATGTAAAGACACTTACTGTTCTGGTTCTACAGCATGTAAGGCCTCTTGATGAATTTTAAATAAGGCACCCCATGCTGTATTTTCGGAGTGTTATCCAACTGCATACTTATTCATTACCAGTTGGAAGAAAGTTCTCACTTTTTTTGGCTTACTTTCCCAATGATCCAGTTTTATTCCAGTCCTTCCAATCCTGACAGTCGGGATTCTGGCTTGGCTGCACCCTCCTGTCGTCCCAAGGGTGGAAGATGCTCACAGTCAATGCCAATGCTGCTCACTGACTGGTCACCAGAGTAGGGTGTCAATGCAGCACAGTCCACCCTCCTTCCCCGAGAGCTGGGCACCTCAGCTCTGGAGGTGTCAGTCAACTGTGCGGCCTTGACATTAAGGGGCTCTCAAGTGCGGATTAACCCATGACTGGGCGTGGGTTACTGGGAAATTAATCCATGCTTGGGGTCGCACGAGTGCCGACAACCACCCACGCATGGAATAATTCAACTGTAACATGGCCAGGAAAAATGGGGACTATGTGGTTACAGATGCAACAGATGGGTGAACACAATGCCGTTTTCCCTGGCTGTATTATACTTTAGCTTGCACCTAGGACAACTACCTGCACAGCCATGTAAACTTTGTCTTGCTTCTAAAATGTACAGTGTTTACTAAGTAACACCATTTAAATTAATTTAGCAGCATTTCGCACACAGTACACACTGAGGAACTTGCCTATCGTGTTGCTATTTACCTCAGGGGTCGGGCTTGTAAATGGGGTTTTTTTGTTACATGTGCCACATGCATACACCGGGTGCCCAGTCAGATAAAAGGAGATTAGGGTAATGTTAGCAGCCCGTCTTGGACTCAGTACAACCAAATGAGAAGCATACCCATGATGCGTTGCTGTGCTAACAGCTGCTGCCTGGGTCAAGATGAGTTTCTCGGGGTTCAGTTTTGCAGACAGATTCGCGGGATGAGCCAAGTAGACTGTATCTCTTCTCCAACATTGGGAGGAGAAATGGAAGCTTCAGGCTTCGCTGACAGTTGCCCACAGAAAGAAGAAGCTGCCTCAGTTGCAGCAACGATTCTCCTTGCTCTCCACAAACAAGCAGAAGGAAGGAGCCTGTAAGCACCACAAAGCGAGAGCAGTGAGCAAACAGAGTAGGCAAAGAAAGGTGAGCTGTGATCTTCCTCTTTCCCTAGGTGGCCTGCAGGGAGCAACCGTGGATTAACTGAGTATTAATCCATGGTCACCTGATGGCTCTTGATGAATGGGAGCGGGCCATTTTTCTTGGCCATGTTATAAGAGGAGCACAATGCACTGTGGCTTCTGCTGCTGCACACTGAGCAAGTCATTTATGTCTTCACTTCATTTTTCTCCACTGAGAACAGGTCAGAAGGTCTGCCCTTGCTGTCCCGGTGGCGCTGGAGGTTGAGGCGCTGGTCACTACACCTCACGCCAGCGATCCGTGTTCAGGAACGAGCCCGGATTGGCAGGGGCGAGAGAGGATTGAGCATCTGGAGGACTGCTCTCCTCTCTCAGGGGAAGGAGGTCCTGTCATCCCGCTCATTGACTGCACTCTGGGGGTGGCTGGAGGGCAGTACGGGTCAGGAGGCATGTTAATAGTGGCCTTACATCAGTGGGGAACAGAGAAAACATGGAAAAGGGGTTGGCAGGCGCCATGATGCGAAGCGTCCCACAACCAAACCAACTTCTGGATTATGCTATGGGGGGGGGGGGTCAGCGCTCCCCTCCCTGGCCCCATTGCTGGGGGTAAGCCGCGGGGGGATTACAGGGTCAGTCAGGGATGCTTGGGCACGGAGAATGTGTCCCTCCAAGGGAGGGCCATAGCCGCCTGCCAGGCTCCAGGGGATAAAAATCTATATAGAAAGAAAATAAGATCTGCCCTTATTGTTTTAATCCACCCTTGCAGTTCTTTTCCAAGCATGACTGTCTACTTAAGCCACATGACCTACATCAGGTCCAAACACCTCCCAGCCCTGTCAAGTCCACTTATGGTCAACCGTGTTACCCAGGGTTCAGGTGGGGACACAGGGCCCAAGATCAGCACCATCACTCTGGCAGTTCCCATTTTCCACCTACTTTTTCATTCCAGTCTTACTAAACCCACCCATCACCCTCTGATACCGCACTGGTGCCACAATGGCCACACGTTCGCATGAAGCAGATAAGCAAGTTTCCTGACCCATACCTGGACACCTGACTCCAGCAACCCCAAGTCAGCTCCCGGGCTCAGGCTGCCAATACAGCACCACAACATGCTTCCGCTGGGCTATAAGGTGGCCATTCTTATTTATGTTCCCACTCGGCCTACTGCCCTTTCTGCCAGCCCCCCCACCACCACCACCATATGCCTTCCATAAGTACCAATGGAGAGGCCATCAGTGTGGAGCAAATCCCTTGGGTGACTGAATTCCAGGGCAGAAGGGAGCGCCAAGTTGGTGGTGCAGGGCCTGTGGACATGAAGTGTCATTCTGCAGTCTCTGGAGTGTTCCTGACTGTTTTCCCTCTTTCAGGACATTGACCCAACATACTCCCATGACATATGCAACAAGCATGCACAGGAACACTCTCCCACCCGCTGCTGAGTCCATCTTGCTAAACCACCAGCAGTACCCTAGGTGGAGCTGGTGTGGCAGCTGAAAGTAACCTCCCAACCCGAAGGTGTGCATCCTCTACAATTCAATTTTCCTTAGTAAGAAATATCAAGGAGGCGAAATGTATATATGACATACAAACTACAAGTGGAATTGTCTAAACATTGTTTTACAAAGTATTTCCAGAGGCGTCAGCAGCTCTTTCACTGATCATCACTTAATGTCAGCCTCGGTGTACATTCTCCATGTGGGAACGAGGATTCTGGAGAAATAAAATGAGGGACACAGAAGAGGTACTACATGGTGGAGCAATTAGCGACACTGACAAAATGTGTAGTGCAATGCCACACTCCTACAAGGAAATCAGGACATTTGTAGTGGTAATTCGCTGCAAGCTCTTGCACAGGCTTGCCAGTGTCATATGCTGGTGCAGCAACCAGAGCGTTATGATCAGCAGCAGGACCAGAATTTAATTTTTCTGCATGCAACATTCCTTAGTGTTTGCATAATATGGGGATAAACAGGGACTTTAAAAAACAGACTTCCATGTGGAGCCAAGTAGTTTAAAACAAGACTATACAGGGAAATGCCAAATGACCCATTAACTATGTAAGAGTCCAGCTTGTGCGAGACTTGGTGCTTTATTTACAATCAGTACACCCCTGAAGAAAGTGTCTTCCTGTATGCACCCAGGACCTTTTCTACTGGCCACTGTAGTAGCACACGCTACTACCATTTATTTTTTACGCCCCCCCCACCCCCACAGGTCAGATCTGAAAATGAGATGATCCTTGTATCTCTCTGTATGTTCACATGGTGAAACAATTTCAAATAAATAAATAATAAAGCTCCACAACTGTTACCCCCCTTCCCCAATCAAGGCCAAAGTGTAAATCCTGTTGTGCACTACCTAAAGAAAGACAATAAAATGCCTTAGGTTGGTCCAGAAAAGGGTGCCCGAAATGATACAAGGGCAACAAGAGAGAACCAGTGAAGACTGGCTGATGTCATTATGTATTCCCTGGATGCCAGCAGCGAGGGGGGACATCACTGAAACATACAAACATACGAAAAAGCCAGCAGAAGAAAGACATCTGGTCTATCTAGTCTGCTCGTACTGCAGGATCCACAGCTTGCGCTATAGTCCCTGCCCCCCCACTCCTCTCATCCTCACTACCCTTGATCCTTATCTTCCACCTATGCCTATCCCAGCTTCTCTTAAAGCTGCCCACTGTCTTCAAGACCACCACCTCTTTCGGCAGCGCATTCTAAGCCAATGACCCTGCCCCCCCCCAACTGTCCCTCCTCTCCTCTTCTCCCTCCCTTGGTCCCAAGAGTTCCTTTGCTTGTCCCAGGCTCTCTTGAATGCTCCCACCATTCTTGTTGATACCACCACCTCTGGCAGCTCATTCCAGGCGGACAACATCCTCTCCGTATAAAATGCTGCCTTACATCCTTCTGAACCTCCCCACCCCCCATCAATTTAGGCTGTGCCTCTAGTAGTGCTGTTATTACTCATTTTAAAGAGACCGTCCATTTTCACTCTGTTAATTCCTTGTACTTGAAGGTTCTATCATATCCCCCACCCTCCTCTCTTTCAGAGTACATGACCAGGGCTCCCAGCCTCTCCTCATAGGACCTGTCCTGTAGCTCCTCGATCATCTTGGTTGCTCTCCTCTGGACCCCCTCCAGCATGCTGATGTCCTTCTTAAGGTAAGAATGCCAGTACCTTACCCCATATTCTAAATGTGGTCTCACCAATGACCTGTACAATGGTAAAATAACCTCACTCTGCCTACTACTGAATCCCCTTCCTGATCTCCCTCCTAAACTTCTCCCCGCCAGCTTAAGACTGTGCTCCCTCGTGTTATGGCTGACACTCAGCTTAAAGAGACCCTCCTTATCCACCTTATTTATCTCTCTGAATACTTGGAAGTTCCCAGTCATGTCCCCTCTCTCTCTCTCTCTCTCTCCTGTCCTCCAGGGAGTACATGTTCAGTGACCTTCAAGTATTTGAAGGTAATAAACAGGATGGACTGAAAGTAACCACACAGTCATTAATGAGGGGTCACAGCTATAAACGGGTAGGTAGACATTTAAAAGGGATGAGAAAAAATACTTCTTCATAGAAAGGGCGGTGGTGAAGTGGCATCATCTACCAAGGGAACTGGTCAAGACAGGATGCGATAGGCACATAGGGCTGGTGAAAATGATGGGGGAAGGCAAATCAAACAAATTACAAGCTGCGAGCTCCGCACAGGACCTGCCAGTAGACTTCAATAGGAACCCAGCTGACCAAATGGATCATGAGTGTTTTCTGTCCATACACATTTGTGTTCCTATCACCACTGCAGGTGGCCCAACTCCTTGTTGGAATGTGGCTGGATCTCACTTAGTGGCAATGTCTGACCCCCGTTAAGCCAGAGCTGCTGCAAAGCTGCCACTACCTTCCATTTTCCTGAGTTTAAAAAGTGGTGTTCCTCCTTCCACTTTCCCCCCATCAGGCACCAGGAGCTCTTCAATCACACCAGCTGCCGGTGACGGAACTTGTAGGGATGTCTGGAAAACAGGAAAGAAACAGCTGTAAGGCAAGGATACAACATATCACCAAGTGCATGCACCTTACTGTAGACAGGCAGCTGTGGGACCCAACTGAATTATCGTCTCAACAGTATCAGAATGTATTTAAACTCCTGTCTACCCAGTGCAAGTCTCCATATCACACCTCTGTACCAAAGGAAGGAACAGATATGAGTCTCAACTGAGTCTGTAACTGATAAAACTGTAATCATTTCTCCCCGTTCTTTCCTTTTCTGTAGAAGGTCCTGCTTACTAGCATACTGTATGGAGACTTACAGGGTGCATGCTGAACCAGGAAAGGGGTATCACTGTACACAGAGGGTTTGTGTTCCAGGTAGTGAAGTAAATAAAACAAAAATAAACAGGAAAGCAAGGCAGTCAAGGGCAACTGAATCAGCCACTGGCCCAAAGAGCTGGCAGATGGACTGAAACAGCTCTACCACAAGGGGTGCAACTTATACACAGCTATGTACACAGCTGAGGACAGATGAAGATGTTCATCCACCAAGTCTGACCAAACTAAATTTCTACCTAGTCTAACAAGCTCGCTGAATGAATTTCAGCACACTGAGGATTATCTTTGTTCCCAACAACCATTCTATACTCATCTCCTTTGTTCTTGAAACTTGAGATGGAGTCCGCATTCCCTGCTGCCTCTGGTAGCCTGTCCCATCTGTCCACCACCTCACATTAAAGAACTTCCTTTGTATTCTCACAGGACAACCTTGTAAATACAGCCTTAAGATCCTAAACTTTTTATCTGCTTAAAAATAAAGATTTACACTACTACTACAACACAAGCACAAAGCATGGGGAATTTGACCAGCTTCCTCCCCGGCTTGGATTTGTGTCACTGCTACAAATACTGACTCAATTTACTGCACCAGGGTTTCTAGATCAGCATTTGTGTGTTTGCTCACTCTTATTTATTGGAAATTTGCATCAAACAGGTAGCAGAATGGCCCCACAAGATATAGTATCTTTTGTTTCATGGGGGTCCCCTGGTATAGTAGAATACAAAGAGCATTTATTTTATTTTATAGCACAGTACCACAAGATACACATGTGCTAGTTCCAAAGAGACATATAAAAGCAAGTTAGGTACACAATACAAAACAACGGTGGACAACTGTTGACAGCAGCTAAGAGGATGGTAGTAGTCGTGAATTCACAGCTACCCCTTTGTACAAACTTAATAATAGAATTCCATGCAAATCAGTAAATACTGCGTAGTGGATAGGGTTGGGACAAGACAGTGGGCAAACGTCTCAGCCAGCATGTGCAGACTTCTTACTCATATGTGGAGGCCATCTCTTCGGGGACAGCAGGAAATGTGATGCAGGTACTGTTACAGGATTTATTGTTAGGGAGCGACCTTAATGATGCTAGTGGGCCCTCTGTCCAGGCCATCACCTCCATTTCAGAATGAGTCATCAAGACAGAGTCCTGAATGTTCACTGTTGATTGTTTGCTAAAGATCTGCAGCTTTGGATATGGTGTTTCTGCCGTGAAGGGTTCCAGAAGAGAGAAGGTAGCCCCTCTGGCTAGTGGGTCAGGGGGTGGGTGATGGGGAGGTGTCTTGCATGCCCCCATACTTATGGGCCCTGTCTGACCCAGCAGATCCCCTTCTCTCCATGGTCATGGCCCCTCTTCTCCTCCTGGCTAACATCTTCAACTGAGTTTGTGCTTGTCGCCGTTCAAGGTGCCCTCTGAGAAGCCTGTCACTGAGTTGCTACTATCTGTGAACTATGTACTTTGCACTGTGGACTTTTTTGGCTCAGATTCTGGAGGTTGAGCAGCTGGCCACTATTCGGGGTACAAGTTCTGTATGCCTCAGAAGTAACTGTGCTGTTGTTTTGGGTGTGATTGGGAGGGGGGAATTTTAGGTGCCCAGCACCTGGCATGTGTAAAAGTAACATTTCCTTCTAGCTCAGACGGCTCTCATTCATTAATTCACTTTATTTACCGGGTAAGCACTCTGGGTCAAGGCCTGTTTACAGGAACGACCTGGAGCTTCAACAAAAGAAGCTCAGATGATATGTACAAAATAATACATCCAACATAAATTACAAAAACAAGTACAAAAAGAGATGCCAAATACATTCTTAAAAACATTTGCACACAGCTTGTGATAGCGCTGCCCTTTTATGTTTTTACAGAGAAGCTCCCACCTCTGGATAGCACAGTTCACCACTGCCAGGTGTTTGGTATTTTTAGGAAGGGCAGGTGGTCACAGGCCCATCTGCAGTATTATCGTTCACAAATATTGCCAACCTGGATACAGGAATAAGCCCAGGGCACAAGAGGACCAGTTGGGGGGAGGGGAGCCGAGCATCCAAGACACAGTACCTTCTCGGGGATGAAGGCTGTCCTATTCCTGCCATGCTGGCACCACATGGGGCCCCACAGGTAGAGAACAGCAATGCGAGGACACCAGAGGAGGGAAGCCATCTAGCTTGCTCTGTGAATGCCCACTGCGTTTGTGTAGAGCATGTCTACTCCAACATCTTGGGATGGGACCCTCGTGGAGAAAACACTGTCTCAACAGGATGATGTCCAGTGGTACTTTCAGATCCTGTGCCAACTGTTCTCCCAGCAGGAGTGTTCACCTGTCATGGGATTTAGACTCAGAAGGAAGTACTGCCCCCAAAGGCCCCACCATGGTTGGTAAGCCATGGCGGGGGGGGGGGCAGGTATGTGGGCTTCCAGAGGACAGGACAACATACAGGGCTGAGGAGGCGGCTGTAGGGCAGATGGAAAGTTGATGGCTCGGATGAAACAGTAACATAAAGGCATGTGATCAGAGAAGAGCTCTTTTCCTCAGGATGAGCACGGGTGGGGCAGGTGTGTGTTATAGGAGGATGAGTTGATCAGAACTCTATCTGCCTTTACAGTGGTGAAGTCAGTCTCCCTCCAGTCTGAGTTCTGCTTTGCAATGCCAGACAGGTGGTAAACAGATTTGTTACTTACCAGTAAAGAACAGTTATTCACCATAACAAATCGTTTAAGAGAATTTCCTCTGTAGAACCACACCTTCAGAACTGTAAGCCGTCAGCATCAGAACCACTTAGAAACTTTTGCCTAGTTGGGACCACCCACGACGATGTACATCACCGGCACCTTTATAGCACAGGGAGCCCCATACCACCTAAAACTGGAGTTGCATCATAGTGATGGTGAAATAACAGACCAGAGCCCTGACCAGGCCGACAGGAGACGTGAAATGTCCTTGAATATAAAAAGTTCATGAGAAGGGCGCATTAAAGGAGAAGACCATAAAAGCAACAATGAGCATGCCATTCACAGAATCCCACCTAAAAATACCAAAGGGGGTAGGAGGGAGGGTGCGCTGTAGCTCTATGGAGAAGTCTCTTGAAGCTCTACTGTTACTGATAAGTAAATAAACTATCTTCTTCAAGGGTATATTCCTCCATACAGCCACACCTTTGGAAAGATTCCAAAGTAGTACAAGTCTGAAAAGTGGGAGGAAGGCCAGACAAGAGGGATGTGAAGGACCCCTATAACAGCAGATCTTGAAGGATGACAAGGCCAAAGCCGGCCCATCTTCAGCACACCAGATCCAAACGGCAGTATTTAGTGACAAGATATGTCAAGGTCTATGTGGTGGCAGAGCAGATAGCAGCTGCTGAAATGGAATGAAAATGAGCCATAAAAGAGGCCATGCATGGTGGGGGGACATCCACGGACAAGACTAGGAAGCACTTAGCCAGGCACATAGTAACAAAAAATGAAAAAACAAGATGACAACAATTCTGGAATAGTAGGAAAAAGAATCAGGGACGTTCACCAACCCGGTGACGAAAGAAACAAAAGACTGAAGGACTGTAAGAAGTCTTAACATGGGAGCCAAACAGAAGCATGGGGATCCAGTGGATAAACACGCCACACAAAGTGCCAGGCTAGCAAGGAAATTAATATTTTAAAGGGGATAGGAACGGATTACTGATGTGCAGCTGTTTGAAATGTCTATTTTCATAAATTATAGTCGTACCTCTAAAGGATCCCTATTTAACTGTACCTGAATAAAAGCTGAAGCTGTCAATTGTGTTTTGTATTGTTTTCCTTGTATGGACAACATTCTGTGCAGTTCCTGTCATGGAACCAAGAATTTGGAGTTTTAACTATGCCACTTCATGGTTTCAGAACTGTGGGTGCTGTACTGATAAGTTCATGCTCACACTTCTGAAACCATGAAATGACAGTCAAAACTCCAAATTCTTGGTTCCATGAAAGGAACTGTACAGAATGTTGTCCCTACAAAGAAAACAATACAAAACACAACTGACAGCTTCAGCTTTTATTCAGGCACAGTTAAATATGGATCCTTTAGAGGTATGAATATAATTTATGAAAATAGAGACATTTCAAACAGCTGCACATAAGTAATCAATTCCTATCCCCTTTAAGTGGCAGCAGAACCCAACAGAGCCAGAGTAAGGAATTCCAAAACCATTTAAGAAATCAGATGAACACCACAAATTTAGCCACAGCTGTGCTCATGAGGACAGCAGGACAGGTGAAACAGGCCGAAGTGCCAATCCACAATGAAGGCCACTGGAAAGTCCAAGAGGGACAAGGTAGACCAAGCACATAGGCAGTAGAAGGGTCCAGGGAGTGAGGAACACCAAATACTGAAACATGGATAGAACAGGGAACACTGGTGCTGATGAGATGGCAGCCAAGCCTCCAGGAATCCTGAGCTAGCAGGGGAAAAGCCAAGGTGGTAGAGGCCAGGCCAAATGAAACAAAGATATTAAGTCCCGAAAGCCACAGGTAGTTTGTGGCAAAGAACAAAGCTCCACTTCTACAGGAAGAGGACTCTACTGGAAGGGACCATGGCCAAAATCAAACTAAAATGGGTCACAAAAGTGAGACAGCCAGTGCCATACAAAACAGCAGTAAACTTTCTAGGAGATGAGAATGCAGGACCTATCCAGAAGAGGGACACGAAGTCCTGAAACCCAGCAAACCAAAGGTGAAGAACAAACCAAGAAGGCTTGGTCTAGGACGGAGATGGATGTGAGTCAGAGGAACAGGAGCTCCAAAGTGGGAACCACAAAACAAAAAAAAAAAAAACACACACACAAGGTGAACTGAAGGTGAGACCAATGGCCAATGCCCAGTGTATATGAAGGCTCAATAATGGAAGACTCCCATATCAAGGGTGACCGAAGCCCAGTAGAAAAAAATACAGAGCAGAACTAGCGGTAGTGGCAGAATGCACAGTACCCTCCAAGATCAGTGTGCACTGGTAAGCCCCTCTGACAACAGGGGAAGAAGCAAACACCATGGGCCAACAGCGTGAACAGAGCACAGTGCCAGCAACCCACCATGGTGCCGTAACAGCAGTCAGAGCAGCCAGAGTCTACAACAGAAATGATGATGACAAATAAGGCAGCAGTCTTTAAAGTAAAATCAGAAAATGGAGCCAAAAAGATCCTCAGAAATTTCTATCAGGCAGAGCCAGGCAATGACCAGCAAACAGAGAGCCAGGGGCCAACATCGGGACCAGAACACAGAGCCGGCAGCCATAAGTAAGCAATAAGGCATGATGAGTGTGCGTGGAACACATTTTATTGCACTGTCAGGGGCATAATAAGGCACAAGGCCAAAGGCAGAGTGACTCTAGCCGCTGGCCGTGCAGTAAAATGTGTTCCACACACATCCCAGAGTGCCTTATTGCACTTATAAAATGGACTCCTTTTTTTAAAAACTTTTTCCAGTTGGGAAAAGCATGTTTATATTCATAAACAACAGAGTTGCTTGTGTGCATTTATGATACAATAGTCCTTCCACCCACTATAAATGATGTCATTGATGGTGTCACAGTATTGTTCCGTACTTTCTTCCGTTTTTTTTCTCTCTCTCTGCTTTTCCCCACAATCAAGATATGGAATGTTTGTCATGGAATGTTTACCATGGAATACATGGATTCAAAATTCTGTTCAGTTCCACTGCTAGAATGTTACTCTCCTAACATACTATATATACACACACAGTAAAGACCTCTATTACAGCCTGAGACTCAATTATCTCACTGTCAGGGCAAAGAGAAGAGATTTTCCTGATGAGCAGGTAAAGATAGAATAGGTATTTTTCACTGTCAGCAAAGAAACAGTTGTAGTGAAAACTATAAACAATACTTAATGTCTCTAATTTGTTTTTGTGTGTAAGGAGAATATGATTATCAGGGAAACAACATTTAATCTGTTTTATTTTGTATTTAAGGTAAGTTTTATTTTTAGGGCCCAGTGCAAGTAAATGTGATGCTTATAGTTACAGGGCAAAAAACAATGGTTGCCAGTTAAATTCTTGACATTCTATTAGCGCAATGATTCCAGTGGTCATCAGTGCACATTTGGCAGCACTTTTTATTTTCCATGCGTGGAACGTAACTGCTACATGAACAGCTGCCAATCAGATTTCAGGACTTTCCCTTCCCATTTTATAAAGGCAAGCACAGCAGCCGGAATCAACAAAGAACTCATCAATGGCAAAGAATGCAAGAGTCTCAGAACTGAAGACAGAGAACCGAGCCAAAGAGAGAGAGACAACAGGAATGTCAACAAGGCAGAGCCAGGCAATGACGAGCAAGCAGAGAGCCATGGGCCAGCACCAGCACAGAGCCTGCAACCAATCATGGTGCCATAAGGCAGTCAATGGCAGGAGCCAACGACAAAAACGCTGATGGCAAACAAGGCAACCAACTGAAGTAAAAATGAACTGAGCCAAAGAAAGCTGCAATAATGTCAACAAGGCAGATCCAGGTGATGGTAAAAAGTAGGGCCCTTTGGGCCAGCATAAGGACCCCAACCTAGTGCTAGAAACTGACCTTGGCATTACAAAGACAGTGGTTGAGGCAACAGAGATCAAGGACATAGCAGAACGTACCCACAGAAGGAAGTAGATGGTGGAGCATCATGTTTCAGGAAAAAATGTAGTATCCAGAGGTAGCAGCACACCGGTCACAAACAGGGAGACCAAAGCGGGAAGAAGCTGAATCCAAAGAACAGCAGGGGAGCCCAACATAAATGCAGGTCCAGGATACCCCAATGTGTGGAAGTAACTGAAAAAGCAGTAAGAAGCACAGAAGCAGAGATATTTAAAAAAAAAAAAAATAATTTTCTCGACTACAGCGGCAAAAGCAAATATTACAGAAACATAAAAGCCTCGAGGAAAAAAAAGAAAACTTAAATGATGGAACATAGCGAAGGCATTTCTTTACTCCAATATGAAGTCAATGGCAGGAGAACTAAAAACTGAGGAGTTGTGGAGCTGCCCATGATATATAGATGCCGACAATGTACGTCATTGTGGGAAGCCCCAGCTATGTAAAATGGGTCACCACTGCAAATGAGCTATGCTCGATGGTTATAACCGTAAATAAAAAGGAAATAAAATGCTTCCAAGTGGTCCAGATACTGATGGCTTACAGTTTCAAAGGTGTGGCTCTATGGCGAGAGATGTTCTTGAATAATATAGTACAGTTACGTAAGAACTTACCGTAACAGTAGATCTTTGAGAGGAGCTCTTCCAGCAGGCTGTAATCATTAGGACTAATGCCGCAGGCCTTACGATCCACCGAAAAATCTTAACTAGCAATATCCAGTGGGGCCACCACCCTGACGCCAGTCACGCCTACAAAGGGGCGTCTTGCTCCACTCAGTTCACCCGGGCTGAGGACCCAAAGGCGACCGGGCCCCAGCAAGTGAACCAGGTGAAGCGTGTTTCGTCATGCTGAAAATCTCTCCAGGGAAGGAGGGCAGGAAAGCAGCGCCTGCTGCAAGAGCTCCTCTTGAAAATCTACTGTTACGGTAAGTTCTTGCGTAAATGTACTATCATACTTCGAGTGGGAGCTCTTGCAGCAGGCTATAACCATTAGGACTGAATTCCAAGTAGTCCCGCACGAAGGAACCGACAAGCCCCGGGAGGAGGAATATGGACGCCAACTAAGATGGCATTGCCAAGATAGGCAGGGAGACAGTAGATCAGGACAATAGTCCCTGAAGGACCACCAGGCCGAAACTGGCACGGTGCCTGAAAGCTATGTCCAGGCTGTAATGCCTGACAAAGGTATGTACTGAACCTTAAGTAACTGCTGCACAAATGTCCCTAATAGAGACATTTTTCAGAGAAGCAAAAGAGGTAGAAACTCCTCTGGCGGAATGACCTCTGACCGCTCCAGGAAGAGGTTTGTTGTAACAGAAGACTATGCAGTGGACTAGCCATCTAGATATAGTCTGTTTAGACACTGGTTTGCCCAGGTGTTGAGGCGCAAAGGCCACAAAAAGTTGCTCCGATTTGCAGTGTGCCACTGTACGCTTGAGGTAGTACTACAGCACCCTGTGGACATCCAAAGTGTGTAAGAGAGCTTTCTCCCCTGTCAGAAGGGGTTAAATAATAGACTGGAAGGTCAACCGACTGGTTGAGGGGTAATTCAGAAACCACTTTGGGTAAAAATGTAGGATTTGTCCGAAGGGAAACCCTTTCCCTATGAAAAATCAAATATGGCTCATAGCACATCAGGGCCTGAAGCTCGGAAACCCTTCAAGCTGAAATAACAGCAACAACAAAAAAAAAAAGACACCTTTCAGGAGAGATAACACAGCTCACACTCTGCTGCTGCAGGCTCAAAAGGAGAGTAAGCTTCTCCAACACAAAAAGGAGATCCTAGGGAGGAACAGGATCCCTAACGGGAGGCTTTATATGAAGAATGCAGCATATAAAGGTGCAGGCCACATCCAACTGGGCTAGTGTTCTGCCATATACCAACGCATGGTAGGCAGATATCGACGACACATGCACCTTAATGGAAGAGTAGCTCAGGTTCTGATGCAATGAGGAGAGGAGATATTGTAAAGCTGAGTTCACTGGACAGGTAAGGGGATCCAGATGAGGGGACGAAGCCCAAAGACAGAAACGCTTCCACTTCAAGGCGTAAGTAGACTGAGTACAGGGCTTTCTCACCAAAATGAGAATGTCTACCACCTCCTGGGAGACCACATACCTTATCTTGACTACATCTGCAGGAGCCATGCTTGAAGGTATAGGGACTTGAGATCTGGGTGTACCAGCCTGCCCTGATCCTGGGACAGCAACTGCGAGCATATTGACGGTGGGATCAGAGGTTCCGACGACAGCCGCCGAAGTAGTAAGAACCAAATCCGCCGTGGCCATAGCAGGGTGACTAGGATTATCCGAGCCCCCTCGGCCTGTACCTTTAACAGAACCCTCTGAATTAGAGGGAAGGGAGGGAAGGCGTAAAGGAACCTCCCTGTTCAACAAAGGGACAATGCATCTAGCAAGAAAACACCAGGCGCATGCTCTCACAAGCAGAAACTTGGCAGTTTGGCATTACGTGGGGACGCAAAGGGGTCCAGCTCTGGAAGGCCCCATGTGTCGAAGAGCTGGCCCACTACTGACTGGAGTAGCTCTCACTCATGCGCCTTGGACCAAGACCGACTTAAGCTGTCTGCCAAGGCGTTTTGGACGCCTGGAACGTGCACTGCGGTCAGAAAGACATGATGTTCCAGTGCCCAATACCAGACTCTCATCGTCTCCCTGCACAGGGGGTAAAAGCGAGTTCCCCTTTGCTTGCTGATGTGGAAGACCATGTCCGTGTTGTCCGACTGAAGGAGGACAGAGCCTGGCGCTAGGTCCTCTTGAAAGGCCTGCAAGGCACTGAGGACTGCCCACATTTCCAATACGGAGATTTCGCTCCTCTAGGGACCAAACGCCTAGAGTCTGGCTGTCCCCTAGGTAAGCCCCCCAACCTAGGTCAGAGGCATCTGTCGTCAAGGTCCGACTTGGGGGCTCCTATCAAAACAAGACCCCTTTTTTCAAACTGGGGCTATCCACCCACCAAAGAAGGGTCCTTCTGACTGGTTCGGCAATCCTGACCAGATGGTCTTGACCATCAGAGCTTTAGTCCCACTGCATCCTGAGCATCCACTGTGGGACCCTCATGTGGAGGTGAGCCAAGGGAGTTACAGGGATGGCCACCACCATATGTCCCAGAAGCCTGAGGAAAGTCTTGGCTTGGACTGGGGAGAGGGGCTATTAGGACCATCCGGGCCACTTTCCGCAGGCGAGCTCCTCTTTCTCATGGGAGGAAGTCCATGCCCTGGACCGTGTCCAGGATCGCACCTATAAAGACGAGTCTTTGGCTCGGCTCTGGGGATGACTTGGAAAGATTCAGGGTGATCCCCAACATTCAGAATAGTGTATAGGTGTCTCCGAGAGTATGAAGAAGGCACGCTTTTGACAAGACCGCCAGAAGCTAGTCACCCAGATAAGGGAAGATATAATGTCCCTCGCACCTTAGAGCCACAGCTACCACTGCTAGGCACTTGGTGAAGACAAGTAGCGGAGAAGAGGTCGAATGGCAGAACCTGAAACTGGTAATGTCTCCCCTGGAAGTGGAACCTCAAGTACTTCCGGTTGCATGTCCAGGGAGCAGAGCCAGCCCTCTTGGTGCAGTAGAGGAATTAGACCTAGGCAAGTCACCATCCGGAACCTTTTATATTCTATATAGTTGTTGAGGGAATTGAGGTCCAGGATGGACCGAAGATCCTGAGTTTTCTTTGGTACCAGGAAAAAGTGGGAGTAATACCCTTTTCCCTGCTGCTGCTGCAGGGGGACTAGTTCTATTGCCCTTTTTAGCAAGAGGGCCTGAATCTCTCCTTCTATGAGAAGTATGTGAGAAGACGGATATCTTGAGAACCTTGGTGGTGTTTCTGGGGGGGATCTGAGTGAACTCCAGTATGTGTCCCCTCCTTATAATATCGACAAGCCAAAGGTCTGATGAGCTCCGTCTCCATCCCCCCTCCCCAAGTGGAGGGAGAAGCGACCCCCTACTGCCTCCCCCTGTGCCTCCTCCTCTGGGGGGGGGGTCAACAGGGTGTCACTGGGAAGAACCAGGGATTGGCAGAGAGGCTTGGGAGGACCTGGGACCTCGAGAGGGCGCCTCAGGCTGTCGGGTTATGGCCTTCCTTTAAAGCCTCCTCTGTGCCATTTGCTGTTGAAGCAGGCAGGCTGGCCTGAGGTCTTCCAAAAAGGCCATTTGCGGAATCGTTTCTGGTCCCCCCCTTGTACATCTGTTGGATGGCCTAGACTGACTTCCCCAATTCCTGGAGACGAGAGATGAGACCCTCAGTCTCTGATCCAAACAGTACGGAACCACGGAAAGGAAGGTCCTTGATCCCGTTCTACAGATCCTGGGAGAATCCTAAGACTCGTAACCAGGCATGGTGTCTCAGGCAGACACCTGATGCTGCCACCCTCAACGCCGTATCCAGACAGTGTCGTACGAGGCACACATAACATGTGTGCCTACGTCCGAGCCAGACTTTAAAATTTCCAGGCGCTCTGTCTTCTGCACAGAGTCTGGTAAGGCACTGGCCAACTCCTGCCCCTTCTCCCATAATGCATTTTGGTATTAGACCATATACGTAAGTAAGCTTGGGGACCTTATGGAGCAGGTGGATGAAGAGTACATCATCCTGCCCACCTGGTCCAGGTAATGGGACTCCTGGTCGGGAGGCTTGGAGGTTAGGTGCTTGGGCTGTCGATATTTGTCGTGAGCAGCCGCTATAACCATTGAGTCGGCCTGAGGGCTTTTCGCCAAAAAGGGCTCATCCCTCGGCACTCTATATAGCCTGTCCAATTTCTGAGGAACTGCCGGGACTGTAGCTGGATGTTTTCCAACTGATCCTATGCTAGCTCTTGGAATGTATCCACTAAAGGAGGCATTACTTTTGGTTTAGGCTCCTTTTGCCTCAGGTACCTAGCCAGTCTCCGGAGTTCTGGATCCAGGTCCTCCCATCTCACATTCATTGGAGGCCTGGATATGCCGCATGATGTCCATAAAATTTGGATCGTCGGGTGGCGAACGAGGTGTATCCTTATCCCCAGGAGAACATCCAACTCCTGAGTGGGAGTGGTCCGAAGAACAGGACGATGAGGACCGACTAAGCTGCATGGGATATACTATATTGGATTAGAAATCTACAACTGATCTCTCTTACTTACATCTGAGGGAAGTTTTCCTTACTTTACAGTCTTACATTGGGATTGTTTTGTGTTTAATTTCATTTTTAAATCAGGAAGGGTTTTTTCAAAACTACTAACAGCTAATATTCTTAAAGTGAAACTACCTCTGGCTGAAAGCTGCAATACTGAACATAGGATTTGCAAGAAAGCGAGTTGTGCTCACAACAGAGGGAGGTGAACCTTACAATTGTCTATGGTTTGTAGCAGATATTCTGCAGGTGGAGGCTATGTCTAACTGAAAGGTGAAATAAGGAACTTAGAATTATCAGGAAAAGACAGTCTTTCAAGCAACAGAGGGAGGTGGATCTAGCTTTACGTTTGTTACAATTCTTAAGATTTTCAGTGCAGGAAGAGTTTAAAGCATAGCTGACTTATTTTGGGGATGACTGCTTTCAGAGCACAAACTACCAGGCTGTTTTGGGGCTGGGGAGGTTTACCTGTGTCTGACTTGGATGTCTGGATTTTCTCTGTTCGATTAGCAGGGTATTTTCTCTGTCAAATTGTTGTGTAGGGCATCTTGCTGACAGGAAGGCACTCATCACTTGTGATGGGTCACAGCTTTTAGCTGATTGTTTTGTGAGGGCACTGTTTAGGCTCAACCCTTCCCACCCTCATCCCACCCACCCCTGGAAATAGTTCCTTTATACCTGGGGTTCTGACATCATTTCCTCAAGACTGCAAGGTGCAGATCACGGTCATATCCTCTCTAGCACACTGCACTGACAATATAAGCATACACATTGTATAATATATATATTTTTATATAACACGCCAATCAAACAATCAATCAAAATCTTTATTTATTCAGGCGAACATCATTGAGCATAGCTCATTTACAAGATGGACCTGAGTGGTCATAACAATATAAGGTTACAAATTTTACACAAAAACATGGTACTGAATGAACACAAATACAAAGATTTATGAATGAGACAGGAATACAAATATTTACATATATACAAGGCAAAATGACATTGGACCTAGATCATATTAAAAGGAAAGAAACAAACAGTATTGTAGGGATAAAGCTAGGGTAATGGGATTTGGGGGGGCATTTCTGTACGAAGTAGGTTGGAGAACAAGCTAGAAGAACAATAAAGAAATAGTGGGTAGTATAAAGAGGGGTAGGGGAAGGAGGGGGTGTGAGAGGACTAGGCCTTATGGAAGCAATTGCATGATTCTGGGAATAGGCTAGTGTACAGTTTTTTGAAGGATGTTAAAGGAATGAGGGTATCCAATTTCAAGGTCTTTTGAAGAGAATTCCAGATAAGTGCTAGGGAGTAGCTGATTGCAGCCCTTCCATACCGGGTGCAGGTGATATGAATCTTCAGCATGATGAGTTTACTGATCCTTAGGGTGTAAGGTCTGGATGTGATCCGGTTGAAACAATCTGAGATGTAGGAAGGGAGTTTGTTTGTCAGAGCTTTATAGATCCAGACAGCAGCATTTTTGTTTCTTCTATGTTGTAGGGATGTCCAACTGACTGCATTGTAGAGAGAGCAATGATGGGTGCTGGAGAGAAGGTCTGTAATGAATCTAATAGCTCTATGATACAAGGTGTCTAATTTATTTAAATGGGAGAGGGAACAGTGACCATAAAGGAAGTCAGCGTAGTCAATGAGGGATAGGAATGATGCCAGGATTAGCCTTTGTTTGGAATCTCTTGTCAGGTAGTGTTTGATCCTATAAAATAGGCCAAGTCTTTGTCTAAGCTTTTCAGGAGCTCTTCAATGTGGCTAGTATAGTCAAGTTTATTGTCAATCCAGACTCCAAGATATTTGAATTTGTCCACATATTCCAGATTTTCACCAAGGATGGTAGATAATTGTGGGAGGGTGAATGATAGGACAGTGGAAGAACAGCTCTTGGTGGCAAAGAACATAGCTTTCGTTTTCTTGGCATTTAGTAGTAATTTCTTTTCTAGTAAGTTGTGCTGTAGGAGGGAGAACTCAGACTGTAAAAGCTCACAGGCTTTTGATGGTGAGGGATTACTGACATATACTACAGTATCATCAGCAAAGAGGCGAATATTAGATTGTGAGAGATTGAGTCAATATTGTTGATGTAAATGGCAAAGAGGATGGGGCCAGGATGGAACCTTGCGTACACCTCTTAGGAGTGGTTTAGAGGTAGATAGGTCACCTTCATTTTTACCAGTTGTATTCTTCCGGAGAGATAGCATCTGAACCATTTAAGAGAGAGTGAGTCAAGGCCTATGGAGTTCAGAGAGGAGATTAGTAGTTCATGGTCCACAGTGTCAAAGGCTTTGCTTAGATCCAGGAACACAGCACAGGTGTTATTCTTTTTGTCTAAGGCAGTCTGCCAGTCATTTGTAACTTTTGCTAAGGCAGAGATGGTGCTGTGCATAGATCTAAACCCAGATTGAGCTGGATTAAGGAGATTATTGGTATCAAGGTAGGCACTTAACTGAAAGTTCACTAACTTTTCAAGCATTTTGGACAGTACTGGTAAGATGGAAATGGGCCTATAGTTTTTGAGGTCCATGGGATCACCTGCCTTAAGTAGTGGAAACACCTGAGCTGTCTTCCATATTGAGGGGACAGAACCAGTGGCAAGGGACAGATTGAAAAGGTGAGTGAGGGGGGCAGCTAAGGCGTGCAATGCTACTTTTAGAAAGTAGGGATCCAGGGAGTCTGCACCTGCGCTTTTAGTTGTATCTAGTTGGCATAGTAGGTCTTCTACTTCTTTTAAGAGTATTGATTTGAAGGAGAATGTGGAAGCAGCCTTTGTCCTCGGTAGATTGTAAGTTTAGTGATGACCTCAATAGGTTTGCAGGTGAGGAATCAGCTAGGCCAGCTGTAGTGAAATGATCGTTGAAGGCATTTAAGATTTCTTGCTTGTCAGTGATTTCAACACTATTTAGGTGCACTTTGGGTGGTAAGACAGGGTAGAAGCTTGACCTAGGATCCCCTTTATGGTACCCCAGAACCTGGAAGGGTTGTGATAGGAGGCATCCAATTCAGCTGTGTAGAAGGCAGCCTTGGCATTTCTCACTTGCTTTGTGCAGGAGTTTCTGGCTTTTCTGAATTGAAGCCAGTCATTTGGATCCTTGGTCTTTCTTGCCCTTTTCCAGAGTTTATCTCTGGCAAGAAAAGTGGATTTAAGGTCAGCAGAGAACCAGCGACAAGATTTGAGTTTGGTTCTGGCACTGGTGAGGGTGCATGTATATTGAGGGCACTTATGATAATATCACTTAAGACCTGAAGAGCTGTCTCTATTGAAGCTGTGAGATAGAATTCTTGCCAACGTGTGGTGTGGCACAAATCATGGACATATATCCTGAAATATTAAAGTTCTTTTTTAACCTTCTTGGGAGAAATTTTGCAGAGTTGGGTGGCTTGATTGTTGATCTTATGCCAGCTATGGGACAGTGATCACTTATGTCACTGAATAGCACTCCAGCATGAGAATACAGATGAGGCTTATTTACCAACATGATGTCCAGTAGTGTGCTGTTGAGATTATTCTTTGGATTAATCCTTGTTGGTTCTTTGATTAATTGAGTGAATCCATAAGTGTCACAGAAGGTTACCAGGGGGTGCAGATGCATTGGCTAGCCAATTTAAATTCAGGTCACCTAAAATGATCGTGTCTTTAGGGCCTAGACTAAGTATAGATCCTAGGTGTGATAGGAGTTTGAGGCCTGCAGAGGGGGGCCTGTAGCAGCCAATCAGTTGAAAAGATGATATGTTGGGAAGGATTATTTTAATTGATAAGCATTCAAATTCCTTTGGCTGTGATGTAATATTGAGGCAGGATGCAGAGATGTTTGCTTTGACATAGATGGCTACCCCGCCGCCCCTGGATGGACGGTCAAATCTGAAGAGCTGGTAATTGGGAAGATTTATTTCACTGTCTTTTGTTGCAGATTTGAGCCATGTTTCAGAGATAACCAGAAAGTCAGGTAAGGTGTGTGCAACCCAGGCCTGGATTTATGAGAACTTTTTTAGGAGGCTGCAGGCATTGATATGAAGAAAACTCAGGCCATTTATGGAGGCTAAGTCAGCTGGGGAGATAGAGCTTTCTGTGGGTCCAGGGTTGATTTCAACAGTGCCAACACAGATCAGCAGAAAGAAGATTAGTTTGATGAGGGCACCAAGTGATAGGAATAGGGAGTAGGCAGAGGACTTTCTCTTCTTGCTTGGGATCCAATGTATAGTGGGCGATGATCCTGCTGTGTGGTTATAGATTTTGTCATAAAGTACCAGCTTAATGGACAGGTATAGGGGGTCATTATAGTGCCAATAATGGAGCAGGGGCTTATGGGAGTACCAAACTGGTTGTGAGCCTTTTGTGGGATACCCCAAGGATTACAGTGCAGAAGCGGCAGTATATACTTGGGGAATTGAGGGGCATCCACTGGGGACAGCAGAGGGGACAAGCTCGAGTAGCCACCCTAATCACCATGGCATGGGCTGCTTCTGCTCTTCTGGATCCGAGGAAGGTGAGAGGCAAAGCAGCAATAGGAGTAACAGTAGCATGGTGGAGGGTAGGTAGGGGTTAAAGATACTAAAGGTGATGTGAAGAAATGAGCTCGAATTGGCTAGGAGATTAGCTATGGGCGGGATAAGAGATTCATGGAAAGTGTGTATAAAAGAAACACCCAGGAGGGGGGCAAAATTTTGCAGCTTTCCGTGCCTTTCTGGCTGTCTCTCCCAGCCTCCTGGTCTCCTTCTTGGCTATGCGGTGGCCTTCCCTGGCGGCTCCGGAGCCCCACGGTCTCTGGGTGCTCAAGGGCAGGGCCGGCTGGAAAGGAGGGGACAGAGGACAGGGCAGTCAGAAAGCACTGAATTGCAGCAATCTGCAAGAGATGCTAAAAAGAAGATTTACACAACAAAGACTGGGTGGGGCGGGTTAGAGCCTGAGCGCCTAGCCCAACACAAGTCTCAGCAAAAGACTGTAATCACAGAGTCATCAAGCAAGAAGGCATTTCACATAAATGTACAATAATAAAAGTAAAACAGCTCCTTTTAGATAATTTTACATTTAAAGAGCAGTAATCCCGACCAGTTTTGGTGGTGCAAGTAAAGCAAAGTCAATGGGAAGGCGCAATCAGAGGCAAGGCAGAGCTGGTGGTGCGCCTCCGATTAACTAAGACTTTCGGTACCTTTCTGACCGTCTCTCCGGCCTCCTGGTTCCCTTCTCGGCTATGCGGTGGCCGCCCGCCCGCTGGCGGCTCGGAGCCCCTACGGTCTCTGGGTGCTCGAGGGCAGGGCCGGCTGGAAAGGAGGGGACAGAGGAAAGGGCAGTCAGGAAAAGCACTGAATTGCAGCAATCTGCAAGAGGTGCTAAAAAGAAGATTTACACAACAAAGACTGGGTGGGGGGGGGGTTAGGCGCCTGAGCGTCTAGCCCAACACAAGTCTCAGCAAAAGACTAATCACAGTCATCAATCAAGAAGGCATTTCACACAAATGTACAATAATAAAAGTAAAAACAGCTCCTTTTTAGAGAATTTTACATTTAAAGAGCAGTAATCCCGACCAGTTTTGGTGGTGCAAGTAAAGCAAAGTCAATGGGAAGGCGCACCAATCAGAGGCAAAGGCAGAGCTGAGTGATTAACCTTCTGATTGGCATTTCATACCTTTCTGGCTGTCTCTCCCGGCCTCCTGGTTCCCTTCTCGGCTATGCGGTGGCCGCCCGCCCGCTGGCGGCTCGGAGCCCCTACGGTCTCTGGGTGCTCGAGGGCAGGGCCGGCTTTCTGGCTGTCTCTCCCGGCCTCCTGGTTCCCTTCTCGGCTGTCGCGGTGGCCGCCCGCCAGCTGGCGGCTCGGAGCCCCTACGGTCTCTGGGTGCTCGAGGGCAGGGCCGGCTTTCTGGCTGTCTCTCCCGGCCTCCTGGTTCCCTTCTCGGCTATGCGGTGGCCGCCCGCCCGCTGGCGGCTCGGAGCCCCTACGGTCTCTGGGTGCTCGAGGGCAGGACAGGCTTTCTGGCTGTCTCTCCCAGCCTCCTGGTTCCCTTCTCGGCTATGCGGTGGCTGCCCGCCCGCTGGCGGCTCGGAGCCCCTACAGTCTCTGGGTGCTCGAGGGCAGGGCCGGCTTTCTGGCTGTCTCTCCCGGCCTCCTGGTTCCTTCTCGGCTGTCACGGTGGCCGCCCGCCCGGCTGCTTCCGGAGCCCCTACGGTCTCTGGGTGCTCGAGGGCAGGGCCGGCTTTCTGGCTGTCTCTCCCGGCCTCCTGGTTCCCTTCTCGGCTATGCGGTGGCCACCCGCCCGCTGGCAGCTCGGAGCCCCTACGGTCTCTGGGTGCTCGAGGGTAGGGCCGGCTGGAAAGGCTGGAAAGCCAATCACACACACAAACACACACAAAAAAAAAAAGAAAGTAGATAAACATGTGGGGAGTAGTGCAATGTAATGGCTATGGGGCAGCAGTCTTCCGGGAGTCTTTCTTGAGGCTGAGATGCTGCCCTATTTGCAGACAACTCTCTGCCCTGAGGGAGGAAGTTGCCTGTCTTCAGGCCACACTGGACAGTAGTAAGGGAACCTTCCCCCAGGCCACACTGGATGATAGGAAGGGAACCTCCCCCATCCAGGGAGCACCAGAGCTACCACCACTATCTCAGAGGTTGTGAAAAAAGCACAGCAGTTGGACCACAGTGGGCTCAGGGAGGGTGAGGATGGTGGAACAGAGGCACACCCAGTCAGTTGTTCCACTCCACAATCCATACACCACTCTGGGGGAGCATAGCTCCCCTACGGATGCACCCGCAGAGGACACTAAGGAGGCTGAGGACAACTGTCACAAGGGAGGCCCACAGGAAGGAGGCAGAGGACACCACAGGGAAAGGAACCAGTTCCTGGTGGGGGACTCAATTATTAGGGGGACAGAACTGGGGGGAGCAGGGAAATCTGAAGTAAGGTGCCTGCCTGGTGCCATGGCTTGGAGGGACAGGAGCGCATCCTCAGGATCACGAGAACAGCTGCACGGAAGTCTGAGCTGGACGTCTATTGTCCGCTCACGGACAAATGACTTGGCTCATCATGAGATTAGAGCAGTGCAGAAGGACTTTGTAGAATTGGGGAGGGACCTAAGACAAGTAGCACACACAGTATCCTTCTCAGAAGTGCTGCCTGTCAATGGCATGAGTGAGGCGAGGGTACTTTGCACCATGCAGTTTAATGAATGGTTGAAGAAATGGTGTGGAGCACAGGGGTTTGGCTTCATTGGGGACTGGGGTTCCACCTGGAGGGACACCAGCCTATACTGGCAAGATGGTCTGCATCTGTTCAGGAAGGGAACAAGTCTTTTGAGCAATCGGTTTAAATGCTTCATTGGCAAGCTTTTAAACTAGTCAACGGGGAGGCACTGATAAGCAGCAGGAAAATCCCAGCCTCTCCTACAAAACAGGGTACTAAATGAGAAAAAGACCGAGGTAGAAAGGTCAGTGGGGGATGCTGCAACAGAAGGTAAAGCCATCAAGAAATGGAGAGCAATGAGTACCAATGCCCGTAGTCTGAGTAACAAGCTTCCTGAATTAGTGGCCTTGATGGAAGAGGAACATCTGGATATCGTGGCAGTCACAGAAACATGGTACACACAAAACCATGACTGGGACGTAAACATACCAGGATACACTATCTACAGGAGGGACAGGGAGGGTAAAAGAGGAGGAGTAGCTCTTTACATAAGGGAAGGAATCAAAGCAACAGAACAAAAGGAAAAACAGGGAGGAGGAGAAGAAGCACTGTGGGTAAATTTGGAGACCGGCAATGGCACCACAATCCGCACAGGGGTTGTACACAGACCCCCTTCTCAGGGGGAGGAAATGGACAAGGAAATTAAGGAAAGTATACTTAGAATGGCAGAAAAAGGGGAGATATTGCTGATGGGTGATCTGAATATGCCAGATGTTAACTGGAGTGCAGTTGCAGCAGCCACTTCAAAGAGTGGGGTTATTCTAGACGCCCTACAGGGTGCATGCCTTAGACAACTAGTATTGGAGCCCACTCGAGAGGGAGCAATCTTAGACCTGGTTCTCTCAAATGGAGATGAAGAGAGGATCACAGATGTAGAAGTGGGTAGCCATCTGGGAACTAGCAACCATCAAACAGTATGGTTCACAATAAACACAGCAATAGAGTCAAGCCATACAAAGGCAAAAGTGCTGGACTTTAGGAAGGCTGACTTTGCCAAAATGGGTGAGTGCCTAAGGAATGCACTAGCAAATGGGCAGGAAGGAGGGGTGGAAGAACAATGGGGAATAATAAAAACTGCCATCACAGAGGTAACAAGCCTTTGTGTGAAGCAAATAAACAAAACAAAATGATGTAAGAAACCACTATGGTTCTCAAAGGAAGTAGCAGTGACGGTTCAAGAGAAAAAGAAAGCATTCAGGAAGTACAAGGAATCACAGAAGGAGCAGGACAGAGAACTGTATCAGTTAAAGCAAAAGGAAGCTGGGAAGGCAGTCAGAACAGCAAAGGCCCAAACCGAGGAAAAGATAGCCAACTCAGTTAAGAAGGGGGATAAAACCTTTTATAGGTACATCAGGGAGCGAAGGAAGACCAAGGGAGGGATAGTGAGGCTTAATAAAGGGGAGGAGGGTGGGCAGAGGGTGACTGTGAAAAGGCAGAGATACTAAACAAATATTTTTGCTCAGTATTTACAAAGGAAGAGGAAGGTACCAAAACAAACAGTAGAAACACTCTGGATACAAAAGTTGATACCAGCCCATTTACAGAAGAAAAGGTTCTGAAAGAACTCTTAAAACTGAAGGTGGACAAAGCAATGGGGCCTGATGGGATTCATCCCAGAATTCTAAAAGAACTAAGGTAGAACTAGTGACACCACTGACTACCCTCTTCAACAAATCATGGGAGGATGGGGTGGTACCCGAGGACTGGAGGAGGGCAGATGTAATTCCTCTTCACAAAAGTGGGAGCAAGGTAGAAGCAGGAAACTACAGACCTGTTAGTTTAACCTCAGTGGTAGGGAAAATGATGGAATCACTTTTGAAGGAAAGAACTGTCGAGTATCTAGAGGGGCACAGGACCCAAGGCAACACGGTTTCACAGCGGGAAGGTCATGCCAGACAAATATGATAGATTTCTTTGACTGGGTGACCAAAGTAGTAGATCAGGGAGGGGCTGTGGACATGGCCTACCTAGACTTTAGCAAGGCATATGACACAGTCCCACACAAAGATTAATATACAAGTTAGCCAGCCTGGGAGTGGGTCCCAAGATGACAGACTGGGTAAAGAATTGGCTGGAGAATAGGACACAGAGAGTAATAGTAAATGGAGTCCACTCTGAAGAAAGGGGTTACTAGTGGGGCACTAGGGTTCAGTATTAGACTGGTCCTCTCAGTCATTTTATGTTTACATTGCAGAGGGACTGAAGGAAAAGTATGTCTCTTTGCAGATGACACAAAGACCTGCAACAGAATTGATGCACAAGGTGGGGTGGAAAGGATGAGAAGGGACTTGGCAAGGTTAGAGGAATGGTCAAATGTATGGCAGCTTAGATTCAATGCTAAGAAGTGCAAGGTAATGCACCTGGAACAAAACCCAGGGAAGAGTACACAATGGGGGTGAGATACTAACAACAACAAAATGGAAAGGGAACTGGGGGTAGTCATATCAGATGACCTAAAGGTGGGCAAGCAATGTGAGAGGGCAGCAAGTAGGGCTGGGGGGATACTGGGATGCATAGGGAGAGGCGTCACCAGTAGAAAACAGGAAGTTATTATCCCTCTGTACAGACAGCTGGTCAGACCCCATCTGGAGTACTGCGTGCAGTTCTGGAGACCCAATCTCCGCAAAGACATAGACAGAATGGAAGCTATCCAGAGTAGGCAACTAAAATGGTGCAGGGTCTGCACCAGAAGACATATGAAGAGAGACTTAAGGAGCTTAATATGTATAGCCTCGAGGAAAGGAGGGAGAGGGGGGACATGATAGAAACTTTCAAGTACCTCAAGGGAATCAACAAAGTCCAAGAGGGTAGCATCTTTCAAAAAAAGAGGTGTGCAAGAACAAGAGGGCACAATTTGAAGATTGGGGGCCTCAGAGGTAATTTAAGGAAGTATTTTTCACAAGAGGGTTGTGGATGCATGGAACGGCCTTCCAGAGGAGGTTGTGGAGTCAAAAACAGTGATGGAATTCCAGCATGCATGGGACGGACAGTCATAAGGCAATTCTAGGGGGTGGGGTTAGGAAGAAGTAGGCTGCTGGATAACTAGGATCTGCAGCTTATCCATTAGGTAGGGAAATGGTCAGACTGGGTGGGCCAAGCGGTCCTTATCTGCCGTCAAATTCTATGTTTCTGTGACTCCTACTGGGACGGGGGGAGGCCAAACCATGACTGGAGGGACTTCCCTCTCCAGAACGTTGGTCGCTATCCGACAGATGACGCCCGTGGGACCAACGATGGAGCGAAGACTGGCACTCGTCTCGGGAACGGCGACAGCTGGTAGAGCGTCCGTGCCTAGGAGGAGATATATGCTGGCTGCGAGACTTGCTCTTGGGACAGGACCGGCAATGCCTAGAGGACTGTGAGCGGTGCCACTGGCGGTCCTGAGATCTGGACCGGGACCTGGTTATCAGGGGTGAGCAGGACCGAGACACTTTATGCCGCTCTTCCGGAGGTTGAACAGGCGATTTTGGGGTCAGACCCCCGGCGTCCTGGTTATCCGGATGGTCAGGGACCCGTGTCGAATCTGGCTTCAGAGGAGTAATATCTTTCTTGACCCGACTCCACCAGAAGGAGAAATACTCTGTGAGCTCCTCCTTAGTGAATATGGAGGCCGCAGTTCCCTTCAGGGGAATTGGCGAAGCCGGAAGATCCAGGAGGGCCCCGGGAGAGGACTCTGAAGAGGTGCCCCCTAGAGTAGAAGACCTCTGGCCTGGTGATGGTACCTTGAACGGTGCAGGCTCTTACTGAGGTTGGTCAGCCTTGGCACCCAAGGCCATCACCGTAGCCGGTGTCTTGGCCGTGGCCGGCTCAGGCTTCACGGACTTTGAGGGACCCCATAGGGGTCTTTGCCAGAGGGTCCCGCTCCTTGGTTAGCGACTTCCCAGAAGCCCCAGGTAAAGCTGTGACAGAGGCTTTCTTCAGCAGGGCCAAGGCATGTACTGAAGAAGAGGCCTTAGGGGCGTCCGCTGAGGCCGCAGAGACGCACAGTGGCATGACCTTGGACGGTGCTTTCTCAGAAGCAGCCCCCACCAGGGTCAGTGTCGTGGCGGGAGCAGCGCACTTCGCCTTTTCTTCATGCCTGGAGTGGCGCGAACGGTCAGAAATGCCCGATCTGGAAGACGAAGCCTTTTTGTGGAGAAAACGCAACCTGGACTGCTGTTGGGACCGGCTACGGTCATTCTCTTATGGTGGGATTTATCCTGGTGCTTGGCCTTTTCCCGGAGAGAGGTCTGCATGACTTTCACCTGCTTTTCTAAAGGTGGGCTTTAAGGGCCTTCAGGTGTCAGATCCTAGTCCTGCCGGTGAAGCCTTTGCAAATCTTGCAGGTCTGAGTGTCGTGGTCTAGGCCAGGCAGAAGATGCAGGCTTCGTGGCCATCCTTCAAGGGGATCTGGTGGCCACAGGCACACTTGGTCTTCTGGCTGGAGGACGAGACCAATGATGGAGAAGACATGCGACAGTAAACCACTGATAGACAGTAGAAATCCAAAGAACGATGGAAAAAACGAAAAAACTTTCTATTACTTTGAATTTTGCCAGAACCGCTGAAAAACACAAGCTAAGACTTCCTGTTGAGAGCTGGTCTGCGGCAGGAAAGAACTGAGGTGGAGCTGGTGACCGCTCCCTTTAAAGACGTGACCGTCAGGGCGAAGCCTACATCGGTGGGTGGGCCCCGCTGGGTACTGCTAGCTAAGATTTTTCTGGCGAGTCCTAAGGCCTGTGGCATTGGTCCTAATGGTTATAGCCTGCTGCAAGAGCTCCTACTCAAAGTAAGATCTGCCATTATCAGAGACTTTATTTCTAATTCTGGTGGCAATCTGCTGTGTATCAATGAGACTTGTCTGGAGGGCTCCACTGGGCCTGCCCTGGCTGGACTTGTCTCCCCAGATTCATCTGGGATCCACCACCTGAGACTGAAGCACAGAGGTGGTGGGGTGGCCTTCTTTTTAAATCTGAATTGGACTGCCCTGCATCTCCTCCTCCTCCGGGCAGTGAACTGCGGCCTCCACTGCTGTGCTGCCACTATAGTGGCCACAGGAGGAAGTGCAGTGGTGCGAAGGTGAATGTCAGTGGGGCTTGGGGAGGGTGCACAGTTCTGCATGCACTTGTCCCCTTGTAGTGCCACGCATGCCAATGTCCTAGGGGGCAGGACGCAATGTACAGTAAACCACCAGGGCTGCTGCAGGGCAAAGCACTTCACCTTGTAGGCCTCACATCATGGACCATGGTGCCAGTCTTCAGAATGCTGACTTAAGAGGACTCAAGAGGCTTAACCAATCAGCCCTGACATCTGGGAGTGTAAGACAGCGCTTGAGGAAATATTTCCTCATGGAGCAGGTGGAAGAAAAGTGGAATTGCTTACCAGAGGAACTGGTAAATGTTGGCAGCAAGTTTCAAAATGCTTGGGATAGATACATAGGAATGGCAAGAATGAATGGGACAGTCTGGAGCAAATAGGGGAGGTAGTTTAGTAGAAATGGTACTGGGCGATGATTGATCCACCAGAGGCCTTGCCAGTGCTGAACTGGTAAGGGCCAAGGTAGTAAACAGGCAGATTAGATGCACCTCAGGTCTTTTTCTGTCTGTTAACATCTTTGTGTCTAGATATCCAACACCGATGAAAAAGCCCAACCGTTTGGAGTTAGCCACGAGGCGACTGAAGTCAGGGCAAGCACCAGAGATGGTGATGGGAACACGCAGAAAGGGGCCAGCCGGAAAGAAGGGGACATAAACAGAAAGTTAAAAAAATGTTTTAGAAAAAAAATTAAGCAACAGAAAATGCAACAAAACAGATCTGCAACAGACTTAAATGAAAATGAGGGACCAGTGACCACACTCCCACAGAGACCTGAAGATCAGAAGTTCCTGTGTTTTAGCACAACACATTTTAAACACACTCTGCACCAATTTTACATACATGTGCTCCATATATTTACGAGGCACAGATGCCGTCACTGTTTGATACTGCCACTGTTACTGTACCCTGTAATTATATGAAGAACCTGCATGCAAAATCAGTGCATAATACGTTTGATCATTCTTTTCATTTCTTCTTTTTTACAGCTCTCATCATAATAGGCATCTGCTTCACTGAACGTCTTAAAATCCACAACTCAGGTGATTATCTCGTTTTTGGCAAAGAAATTCTGACATGTGCTCAATGTATAGCAAGAGCAATATACTAGAATGCGGTGTTTTTTAATTTTCACTTTTGCACTATTTTGAACGCATCTTTGTGTCCCCTGAGGGCCACTTCCACTAAAACCAAGTACTATCACTTTCAACAAGTTTGTATATAATGTGTTCACCACGTTTGCTCACCACCCTTGACAAAGCTCAAAAGTTCAGAGTGAAACGTTGGGTGCACCGATGGGAGCACCTCTGGAACATTTTACCTTATTTATGCTGTATAAAGGAGTTCTTAATCCTTAGCCAGCCTTGCAGTTTTCTTTTGCGCGTTGGGTAACCGGTTCCACTTTGTTGTTTTCAATAAAAAAAAAAAAAACACATACTCCAGTCATTCCAGCTGGCTTTCAGGCAGAACTACAGAGAGCTCTGGTCACGGTTTGTGATGCCCTTCTGAGCTCAACAGAATGTGATGAAGTTTCTGTTTGGATCCCCTTTAATCTGTAATCAGCATCTGGCATGGCAAACCACCTGGTGATGTACATACAGAGAGCATGTGGGTGTGGCCAGCACTGTGCAGGCATGGCTCTGGTCATTCCTGTCTGACACAGCAATCAGTCACAATGAGTCTCTGCCAATCATGATCAACAGGCCTGGACTGCAGTGTGCCCCAAGTGTTTATTCTACCGTCAGTGCTTGTTGTCCGTGCATACACTTCTGCATCAGGAAGTCATCAGTAAGTGCAACGTGGGTTTTCACTGCTACACAGATGATACCCAGCTGTACATTTCCCCTGCACCTGACAAGGGCTTATCCGTGCGGATGCTTGAGCACTGCCTGTCTGAAATCCGTAACCGAATGGCCTCCAAGTGGCTGGCACGAAATCTACACAAGACAAAGCTGCAACTTGTTTCTAATTACTGGTCATCATTTTTTATGTACAGACAACCACAGTTTTACCCCGTGTAATAAATGCCTGGTTGATATTTTGCATTACAAGACGGCGGTTGTAATCAGTGGCTGTCCATCTAGCTCACGCTACAGTCAGCGTCAGCTAACCAAACTGTTCCCAATAATTTCCACTCAGTCAACCCAACGTTATTAAAAAAAAAAAAAAAAAATGAACAGTAATTACATTAAATAAAACATGGGTGGGTGTCTGTAACACCAGAATTTTATACACAACCTCAGTGTGGGATGCTTTTATAAACCCTTCAAGCTTCGCTCTAGGGTTAGAAACATAGAAGCTGACGACAGAAAAGGACCGCAAGGCCCATCCAGTCTGCCCATTACTTTTTCTACCTTATAAATGTGCCATCGGCCTTTGCTCTGTCAATGGCATAATCTATTCATACTCATCTGTATTACTCCCTTATGCCTATCCCAAGCCTGTTTGAAGCCCTGCACTGTATTCATCTCCACCACTTCCTGAGGTAGACCATTCCATGCATCCACCACCCTTTCTGTCAAAAAAAATTTCCTCACATTACCCTTAATCGGCCTCCCTCTAATCTCATGCACTGTCCTCTTGTCCTGCTATTTTTCTTATATTGAAACATGTTAGACTTTCACCTTGTTAAAGCCCTTAAGGTGTTTGAATGTTTCGATCATATCACCTCTCTCCCTCCTTTGCTCTAGGATATACATATTAAGCTCCATTAATCTGTCCTAATATATTTTTTGATGCAGTCCCTGCACCATTTTGGTTGCCCTTCTCTGGACTGCCTCAATTTGGTTAATGTCCTTGTGAAGGTGTGGCCTCCAGTACTGCATGCAGTACTCCAGAAAGGGCATAACCAGTGTCTTGTAAAGAGGGATTATTACCTCCCTCTTCCGACTTGTGATACCCCTACTAATACACCCTAACATCCCCTAGCCTTACCTACTGCTTTAGTGGTCTGCTTGGATGATTTCAGGTCATCTGCGATGATGATGCCCAAGTCTCTTTCTACCCTTGTGATTGCCAGCAACTCCCCTGCCAGCCTATAGGTGGCTCCAGGGTTTCTCTTCCCTATGTGCATCATCTTGCACTTCTTTGCACTGAACCCCAGTTGCCACTCTTCCCACCAATTTGCTAGTTTATCCAGATCTCTTCTCATTCTGCCCACCCCATCTGATCATCTACTCTGTTGCAGATCTTGGTGTCATCTGCAAACAGACAAATCTTACCCTCCAGTCCATCTGCAATGTCACTGATGAAGATATTGAAGAGGATTGGCCCCAGGACTGATCCCTGAGGTACGCCACTTGTGACTTGCATCTCTTCTGACTGTGTACCGTTTACCACCACACTCTGTTTTCTGCCCGTCAACCAGTTTGCCACCCAGCTGACCAACTTCGGACCCACCCCGAGCCTACCCAGCTTATTTATCAATCTTTTATGTGGAACAGTATCGAAAGCTTTGCTGAAGTCAAGGTAGGCGATATAAACTGCTCCCCCTTGGTTCACCACTCTGGTTACCCAGTCAAAGAAATCTATGAAATTAGTTTGACAGGACCTTCTTTTTGTAAACCCATGCTGTCTTGGATCCTATGCTCCTATTGATTCCAGGTGTTGCACTATCCTTTCCTTAAAGAGTGCCTCCATAATCTTGCCCACTACTGAGGTAAGACTGACTGGTCTGTAGCTCCCTTCCTCCTCCTTCCTGCTACCACTCTTGTGGAGCGGGGTCACATGAGCCCTTCTCCAGTCTTCTGGTTTATGTAGCATCTCAAACCTCAGGTGTGTGTAAAATTCTGGTTACACCCACCCACCAATGTCTTATTCTATACATCCTGATCGGCAGGTCTCTGCACATAGACGCAACTTCAAGCAGCCAGTTTCTGAAAGGGAGCAGTCTGAGGAGGAGAAGATAGTTTTCAAGTCTGGGAGTAGTCCTTGATGAAACACTGACATTAGAATATCAAGTGTCCAGTGTAGTCTGGTGCTGCTTCTATCATCTTAAGAAGACTGCCAGACTCTGCCCCTTTTGGGAACCTTCCAAGGCCCATAGTGTAGACCTCCATATTCCCCTTCCCTGGATTAATGTACTGTGCTGTACAATACCTGCCTTGTGGACAGATCCACTGTCTGCAGCTGGTGTAGGTAGACCTCAGAAGGGAGGCCACCTACTTCCTCTCATAAGACAGACCACATCACCCTCCTCACTACAGAGCCTGTGCTGGCTGCTTGTTGAGGCAGCAGACTGATTACACAGTTCTCTTGAATTTTAAAGCCCTGAAAATACTGCCCCCCCACGCCAACAGTTACAGACCCCACTATGCCACTGGGAGAATGCCTTATTCCATGGGTCAGGGGCTGTTGATTGATCTACCTTCTAAACATAAATCTGCAGGTGACCAGCCTTTCCCAGTCACTGCGCTAGGCCTTTTGAATGCCTTCCCGGGATAGAGCTCACATTTATAATTTCTCTACAGGGATTTACTGTTAATTAATGAGTATTTTTTTTTTTTATAACTGGTTCAGTTTCTGTTATTTAACTATATTATTACGATTACTACTATTGTAACCACTGCTACAATTATTAAACATACCTTGTCTGTTTCAATTTCGCACACCACCTCATCCTCTGCAACCGTGTCTCCAATAGCTGGGGGAAAAAAAACAGATAAATAAAGAGGACAAAGCATTACATGCAAGAAGAAATCCAGGATCGATGGGCAGTGTGTGGCACATCCAAACACAGCATCACCTGGAGCTCAGGGGTTCCTATTCGTACTCCACTCTGTTCAAAGGTTAGGAACACAAACAAATATTTAAGATACAGAAAACTATCTTAACTGTTTATTCCAAGAAACCTTACAAGCTAAAGAGTTGAAAAATGTGTGTTCGGTCTGCTTTGGATCATCGGCCTCTGTGTATATCTGAACCATTGTGGCACACCTAATAACACACTCCAAAAACCTGCATGGAACGCAAAGTCCTCTTGATAAGATTATGGGTCTGGTTGGAGGGTTTCTATTGGATACAAGAGTTATCGCTTCGCATTTCCTTAAAATTAGAGAACTGCAAACTCAAGGTGAGTAGTTCTAACATCCTAAGGACACAAGAGGTGACATTTGTATCTATGAGAGGCCCTCCAATCAGACTTAAAGCCACTACAGATCGCACTGATTTTTTTAAATTATTTTTTCTTCAAAATATTGACGGAGTTAGCAGAATAGGTCCACAACAATCATAAACATAAGTCTGCAAAACCACATCTGTCCTCAACAAAGTTGTTCCCTCCAAAACGAACTATGACTCGTATTGTTACTGGACTGCCCCTATATTAAAGATTTCTGGACTCTGGTGGCTGGCATGGGGTGGGGGAGGGGGGACATCACCTCACTTTTAGGTTTGGGAACTATATTATAGGGGCAATGCAGCACCCCTACAGTTAGGGTTGAGTACGGTGTTTAATGATAAACCTTTAATTATGTACCTTAATAATAGCTTCACCCCCGTACAATGGAATTGTATGAACTTTTGCATGCAGTCTGGAGGGCAAAGTCTCTTGATCTGGCACGTTTTGTGACTTTTGGATGTCCCTATTCCAAAAAAATGGATAGTGCAAAAAGTGGAAAATCTGGGTTTTTTTTTTTTGCTCTTACTTACGGACTAGATGGCTTGGAATTTTGTTACAAAATTGTCAGGGCAGAAGTGGCTTGCCCTAGAAACACTGATCCATTCCAGAGTTATAAGAATTTTAAATTTTGATTCTGAGCATGCCCAGTAACGCCTTTCATTTATACATTTGATAAGAAACAAGAATTCCTGGCTCATGAAAGAAGATTCTTCTTTCATGAGCCGGAAATTCTTTAATGGGAAAAAAGGCTTCTTTTGTACGCCAGCCATCATGTTTAAAAAAAATAAATAAAAAATAAACAAACTTGAAAACCCATAAAATTATGCCCGGGCGGGGGGAGAGGGAGAAGAGAGACAGAGACAGAGAGAGAGAGAGAAAACATGAATCTAGCTAAACAAAACCCATTTAGCTTCATTCTGGAGTGTTTTTTGAAAAACCACCCCAAAGTATGGTTTTCAGACACTCCTAAAATCCTAACTGGAAAGCTTAGCGAGGGCTCCCGATTCCTCTGTTATGAGCCTCACTCAGCACCCCGCCCACCCCCTCACATGAACATGTTCTATGGCACAGATCTACTCTTCAATCGAAGACACGTCTTGCTGCTGGAATCCACTACTCCAATATGAGAAAATAAGGTAAGTCCAGTTTAATGTATTTCAGTGGGGTTGAACCTTTATTCATAACTGTTTTTTTTTAATATTTTTACATTAGATTTTCAACATGACCTTTTTGGGACCCCACCTCATAAACAAAGGCAGTACATTTTTTCCAATCCATCCCAAAATCACCTTTTGGGCAGGATTTGAAACTTTTTCACTGCCCCGGTTCATGAGGTTGGTCACAGGAAAGATATGTTGAAAATTTGGAATTAAAATATTAAACAAAAAATTGAAACATATGCTCATAACTTTTAACGCTCACTAAGAAGAAAAAATTACTCACCGTAGTAATCTTCTTTCTTCCAAGGGGTCCTTTAGCATCAGTAACTTTTGCAGTGAGCTGACCATGTAGTACTGCCCCAGAGGTGGAGATTATGGTAATGAGTTTATGAATTAGCCAATCAAGAGAGAAGCTTGTGGGTGTGCTGAGCAGTGGCTGTGAGGAAGGCACTAGAATTTTTTCTAACCTAGAATGGGCACATGCCCACATAGGTATGAACCAACAAGATTTAAAAAATATGCAACAACATGAACCAGAACAATAAACATGAAAACTCTGCTCTAAATGCAATTCAAAGTTTACAATAACCAATATGGTAGAAGGCAAAAAGCAGAGCCCTCTTCTGGAAGGTTGTCAGGGCAGGAAGGGTGGGAGTTTACTGATGCTAAAGGACCCCTTGGAAGAAAGAAGATTACTACGGCTAGTAAATTTTTTTTTTTTTTCACACCCCAGGACTCCTTTAGCATCAGTAACTTTTGCAGACTATAAAGCAGTGCAGTCGGGAGGTGGGTAGAGAACCTACTTAGGAAAGAGGCTCTGCAGAACTGCCTTGCCAAATTTGGCATCAGATCTAGACGGTACATCCAGGCAGCAGTGCTTTGTGAATGTGTGTACAGTCTTCCAAGTAGTTGCTATACAGATGTCCCTTGCAGCAGACACAGAAGCTGCAGTGCCCCTAGTAGAGTGGGCCCCGAGACCCTTGGAGGCTGCATACCAGCCTTGTCATAGCAGAACCAAATGCATGAGACCATACAACGAGAGAGAGTTCTCTTAGTGGCTGGTTTTCCTCTACCTACCTCCCCATAGGTGAGGAACAGCTGTGTGGATGAGCCCTTGAACTGCTTGGTGTGTTCCAAGTAATAAAGCAGGGTCCTCTTGACATCCAGACTGTGGAGCTTCTGCTCCCCTGGAGTGGATTTTTCAGTAACAAACACTGGTAAGGTGATGGACTGACTGAGGTGGAACTCTGAGACCACCGTAGGCAGGAATTTTCTGTTTGTCCAGAGCTCAATCTTATCGCTATGAGGAATTATGTAGCTGGGCTCAGTACAAAGTACCTGTAGCTCTGAAATCCTCCTTGCAAAGGCTACTAGGAATACAGCTTTCCAAGTGAAATGCTTGAGATGGGCCGTAGCCATGGGTTCAAAAGGTGGCTCCATGAGCTTAGCAATATAGAGGTTCAGAATACAAGGAGGGACAGGTTCCCTGACTGGGGGCTGGATATTAAAGAGCACTCTAAAAAACTGTTTAAACACCGTTTGGGAAAAAACAGATTTATTCTTTCAAATGGAAAGACAGGCCGAGATTGCAGCCAGATGAAGCTTCAAGGAAGAAGGTCTCAGACCGGAGGCCTGGAGATGTACCAAATAATCCAAGAGATTAGAAACTGAAGCCCTAAAAGGATTAAACTGTTTCTTCTTGCACCAGAGGGAAAATCTCTTCCATTTGTCTGAATAGGTCCTTTTTGTGCTAGGCGTTTGGTCATCCTCAGGATCTTCAGGACTTGTTCAGAGTACTGAGTGGCAGGGAATTCTAACTCCTCAAGAACCAGGCTTTGAGGTGAAGAGACTTCAGGTCTGGATAAATTACTCCTATCTGAGGGAGAGTCAGGAGGGAGTGACTGAGTGGAAGGTGAATGGGTTTGCTGCAAGAGAGGGTTGGCAGGGGAGAATACCAGGCTTGCCTTGGCCAATCCAGCACCACCAGAATCATTGCTGCTGAGTTCTGAGTTTCAGTAATACTTTGAAAATCAGGGGGAAAGGGAGGGAAGGTATAAAGGAACTTCCTTGACCAGTCCAGGGCAAGGGTATCCGACGGGAGAGTTCCCAGTACTAGAGGCCTGCAGCAATACAGAGAAAGTTGATGGTTGAGGTGAGAGGTGAAAATATTTATTTCTGGCGTGCCCCACCTTCTGAACACCGTGACCAGCACTTGCTTGTTCAGGCACCATTCGCTGTGTCCTTGGTTGATGCAACTGAGGGCATCTGCTAAGGTGTTGTCCTTTCCCGGAAGGTGTATGACTGAAAGGCTGACATCCATAGAGTAGGCCAAACCCCAGATCCTCATGGCTTCCAAACACAGGACACTGGACCTTGTGCCACCCTGCTTGTTTATGTAAAACACTGAAGTCAAAGGCCTTCAGTGCCAAACAGATGGCCCAGAATTCCAGCAGATTGATGTAAGCCTGTGACTCCCTTGGAGTCCAGGTGCCACAGATAGAAGTACTGTCCATATGAGCTCCCCATCCCAGCACAGAAGCATCTGTAATGATGATTCTTGTGGGAGAATGTGCTCGGAAGGAAATTCCTACCGAAAGGTTGGTTGTTTCCTTTCACCAGTGGAGGGCCTGGAGGAATGTCTTTGTGACTGAAACCAGTTTGGATAGTGAATCGCTCCTTTGGAACCAGTGAGACTAAGTGATACTGTATGTCCCTCATTCTGAATCTGATTCCTGGGACCACAGCTATCATGAATGTCATGGATCTCAGGAGTCTCAAAAAGTGTCTGGCTGGCCTGGGTTGGGTTGGCCCAGGATGAAAGAATTTGCCACTGGCAAGAAGTTTTGGATTCTTTCCAGGGAAAGAAAAGCCCTGCTCTGCTGTGTATCCAACTGTGCTCCTATTAAAATGAGGAGTTGGGTTGGTTCCAGGTGGGATTTATTTTGGTTTGAAAAACACCTTAAGGAGTGCAGTGTGTTCTTTGTTAAGGAGAGGATCTCTTCTACTTGTAGAGGGTTTTTCCCCACTATGAGCCAGACGTCCAAGTAAGGATATACTGAGATTCCATTTTCTTAGATGTGCTGCCACTACAGCCAGGCATTTGGTACCCTTAGTGCAAACATCAGGCCGAAGGGCATGGCTGCAAACTGGTAGTGCCCTGATGGAACTTGAACCTCAGAAACTTTCTGTGGGACTGCCTTATTGGAATGTGAAAGTAGGCGTCCTTGAGGTCTAGGGAGGCTAGCCAGTCTCCCTGCTGAAGAAAGTGCATTACCATTTTCAGGGTGACCATTTTGAATTTGGGTTTCAGAAGATGCTTAAGTATTTGATGTCTAAGATAGGTCGTCACTCCCCATTTTTCTTTTGTGTCAGGCTGGAGTAGAGACCTTTGCCCCGTTGATGGGCAGGTACTCTCTCTCTACCACCCTTGCTTCCAGAAGATGTTTCTCCTCTAGCTCCAACAGAAGCCTATCTGTTGGGGTTAGTGATCTGGACAGCTGGGTGCAACTGAGGGCTGGCATCTTTTTGAACTGAAGTGGCAGACCCTTTTCCACTACCTCCAGGACCCACTTGTCTGACATGACAAGGGTCCAGAACTGGAGGTAGGGGGAGAGCCTGCCCCCTACAGACAGAGAGGAGGTGACCTGGCCAGATAAGTCAGGACTTGTGCTGAGTTGAGGGAGCAGGGGTAGAGGCAGGTCTCCTCCGACCTCTCCTGCCTCTCCCTCTGTAGTAACCTCTTTTTTCAGAATAGTCAAACTGAGGAGGAAGGGAAAATAGGGCCTAGGGAAGTATCCCCCTGCCCCCATTTCCCTTAGGTTGGGTTTTTTGGGCAGCAGACTACTTCATTTTTATTGTGCTGCTTTGATAGGTTGTTTTATGTTGATCAACCTTCTTCATGTAGTCTTCTGTTCTAGAGTCAAACAGAGCATTCCCCTCCCACTAGTATCACTCTTCAATGCACTTACCAGGCCTCCCGGTCACCACCCTCTCTTGATATAATCCCTTTTCCCCCTTCTGTCATCTCCTCCCTTACCCCCACCCCCTCCTAGCTCTTCTCTACTGCTTTCCCTCTTCCATGTACTTTCCAGGATTTCTAGTCACTATCTCTCTTATTCTTGCTATCCCTTCTTCCTTCCTCCTCCCATACCCCCCTCTCTCACCTTAGCCTCCCCCATTTCTCTCAATCTAGGACAAGCCCTCTGGCTGCCAGGTCTTCCTATTCTGTCTAGATACTGCACTTCTCTCTCTACCTCTCTGTTCTAATTCTCCTCCCACCTCTCTTCTCCTGTCCTCTCACCTCTCACCCTTAATGAGCTTTGCTTCCACAAATGTATTGTTTTCCTATGTTCTAATGCAACCACTGATTGTGTTTGTACTGCCTTTGTTTTACTGTAACCCCTCCCCTCTGACGTGGAGTCTTTGTAAATGAGCGGCTTTGCGCTCAAAGATATTTGTAATCCGAGATTGAATAAATAAAATAAATAAATTCTGGTCGCAAGGAAAGTCCATGGCCTTGGACTGAGTGTCCAGCATCGGGTTAGTTGTCCTCAGCCACGCAAATCACCTAAGGTAGATACCCTGGGCCATCACGCTGACGGCTGCATCACTGTTGTCATTTGCCATGTGGAACTGGTACTTCGTGGCTTCCAGGACAGTTTTAGCTGTCTCCCGCAAGTCCTGTACCATAGAGTTATACCCTGCTGAGCTATGGCCAGGACCGAATCCAGAGGGCCTTCTGATACTTGACTGTGTAAGCCATGTAAGAAGACAGGTGGAGGAGAAGAGAAGTTGAGGTATAGGTTTTCTTAGCCATAAAATCCAACCTCCTGGAATCTTTCTCAGGAGGCTGAGGGAATGAGAGGGACTCCTGCTTTGTCACATGCAGCCTGCTGTACCACTCCTTCATGGCTGGGATGTACAGACAGGAAAGCTGTATCTGTTTTGGATAACTGATTTCTTGTCTATCTTCTTGTCCACCCCGACAAAGATGTGGGGGTCTGAATAAGCTTTATGGTGTTTTTCCTAAATGCTTTATAGATGGTAAGTACCGCTTTTTTAGGAGGAGGGAGACCCTTCATTTCTCTATAATCCTGGTCCTCCTCTTCTTCCTGGGAGGACTTCTGAGAAGGAAGGTCAAGGGTGTCCACCATGTGTTGCAGGAAAGTCAGCATGGAGGAGGTATCCTCCTGATCTGTAGGGAATGCACCAAAATTGGGATCAGGAGACACGTCAGGCTCTGGGACGTTGCCCTCTGATATGCCATCTGGAGCATCATAAAAATCTTCATCATCCCCTTCATAAGCTCCTGCATCTGAAGGAGTTGAAAAATGGGGTTTGCTAGGAAAGGCAGGGATAGTGAAAAAAGACTCCATACCCTGCAGGGTCTGAAAACATGCCACGCTTTAGCCACATCCTCCATGGATGGTAACTCCTTATGTGTGTCTGGGAGATTACCACCCAGGAGTTCTGTGTGTTTAGATTTATCTTTTTGGTTTTTACCCAATGCTATCTCACCTTTAGCAGAGTTGGGATGGCAGTGGTGCCCTTTTCTTTACAAGGCTTCTTTGCAGCCACCCCACTGCTGACTGTCGGGCTTTCTTTTAGAACTAGGCACCTCATCAGCACCTTTAGAATTTTTTGGTTTAAAAGGAGCTTCATCAGCCCCTTTTGAAGCCTTAGTTTTAACAGGCACTTCATCAGCACCTGGAAATACAGGTTACGCACCTGTAACAGGAGTTCTAGGAATGGTATATGTTGTTCATTCACATTTACTGGCAGGTTCCTTGCCACTTTAAATCTTGCCGGAAGGTCTTCAAGCTGGCTCCTCCCACCCACCCGGGTGGTAAAACTCTCGGCTCCGTCCCATGACACCAGACCTAGCCCGCTGGAAGCCAGGTTGCGTGTCGAAGCCGGGGAGGTCGGGTGGGTTGTATGGATGAACAACATATACCATTCCTAGAACTCCTGTTACAGGTGAGTAACCTGTATTTCTAGGGACATGGATATGTTGTTCAATCCACACTTACTGGCAGACTCCTAGCAGTTCTCCGGGTGGAAGGAGGCAAGGCGCGCACCTCCTATACTTACCTGGGAAATAAGGACTGGAAAACCGAGGTCCCAAAACCAGCATCCCGGCGTGACTCAAGGTTGATGTGGTAGTGGGTAATGAAGGTGTGTGCCGACTTCCAGGTAGCAGCCCTGCAGATTTCCTGGATAGGGACGTCCCTGGAAGCAGCCACCGAAGCAGCAGTATGGCAGGTAGAATGAGCTCTTATCCCTCTGGGAGGCTCCATGCCCGCCAACCTATAGCAGAGATCTATGCAGGAAGTGACCCACCTGCCTATCATCCGCTTGGCTGCAGGTCTGCCAGGTGCGGTTTCAGCATAGGTGACAAACAGCTGGTGAACTTCTCCCCGAACTTCAGCCGTCCACTCCTTATAATAAGAGAGCGCTCTTCTAGGGTCCAAAGTATGGAGCCTATATTCAGCCTCCGAGGTGTGATTGGGGTAGAACACCGGCAGAGTCAACACCTGGTTAAGGTGAAACTCCAACACCACCTTCGGAAGAAATTTCGGGTGGGAGCAGGACAACCTTGTCCCAGTGGAGGACCAGATAAGGAGACTCGATGAAAAGCACCTGGAGCTCTCCCATCCTTCTGGCTGATGTAATAGCCACCAAGAAGGCGGTCTTCCACGACAGGTGGGAGATATTGCACCTGTGCATCAGTTCGAATGGCTTGCCCATGAGCTTAGCCAATACAAGCAGTAGATCCCACGGAGGTGGAGGTTCTCCCACCGGAGGGGATATGTGATCAAGGTCTTTAAAAAAGCACCCAACCACCTTCTCCTGCGCCACCGACTGCTTTCCGGCCTGCGCCCAGTAAGCAGAGATGGCTGCCAGGTGCACCTTAAGGGTCGACGACCGAAGCCCTAGCTGAGAAAGGGACCACAGGCAGTCCAGAATGCTGGCCAAGGAACAGGAGGAAGGGTCCAACCCCTTATCCTGACACCAAATGGAGAATCTCTTCCATTTGAAGGCATAGCATGTTCTGGTCGACTCCTTACGGGATGCCTCAACAACGTTGAGGACCTCGTCGAAAAGACCCAAGGCCTGGAACTGTAGCTGCTCAGGAACCAGGCCATCAGGTGCAGGGATTGAAGGTCCGGGTGAAGTACCTTCCCCTGGTTGACTGACATCAGGTCCAGGTGGGCTGGAAGCCACCTCAGGAGCCTGGAGCTGAGGCTGAGGAGATCTGGATACCAGTCTGGGGCTACCAGAATCACCTGCGCCTTGTCCCTCCTCACCTTGAGAAGCACCTTGTGGATCAAGGGAAATGGGGGAAAGGCGTCGGCCTCGAGAAGGCATCCCCCTGCAGCGAGACGGGCAAGAAATAGCCTCAGCTTCGCATTCTCCCTGGAGGCAAACAGGTCCACCTGAGGTGTGCCCCAGTGGGAGAATAGATCCTGTACTACATCTGGCAGGAGAAACCACTCGTGAGATGCAGCACCTATCCGGCTTACGGCATCGGCCAGAGTGTTGGAGGCTCCTGCCACATGGATGGCTAGGAGATCTGCCTCCAGTCTGCTCACGAGAGACCAAGTGCAGAGAGCTTCCTTGCACAGAGGCAAAGAGCGTGTTCCACCCTGGCGGTTTAGGTAGTACATGGTAGTGGTGGTGTTCGTCTGGACCTGGACCACTTGACCCCGTACAAACGGAGCGAAGGCGGTGAGGGCTAGTCGGACCGCATGAAGCTCCAGCAGGTTGATATGACATCAAGACTCCTTAGGGGACCAGAGGCCTTGCACTCTGAGCTCCTCCAGATGGGCACCCCAATTCAGAGAGGCATCGGTCGTTAGAGTCACCGTCTGCTCTGGGCGAACAAACGGGATACCCTCCTGCAGATGAGCCGGAACGACCCAAGACTGGAGAGCGTTCCCCATCTCCTGGGTCACTATCACTGGTTGGTCCAGAGTACTGGAGCGCTGTGACCACTGGCGGGCCAGCCACCACTGCAGGGGACGCATATGCCAGTGGGCCCAATGGACCACGATGGTGCCGGCCGCCATGAGGCCCAGGAGGTGCAGGAAGTCCCGGGCACAGCGCAATTGCCCAACTAGAAATGATTGGGCAAAGGAGGAAAGAACCTCAGCCCTGTCCGCCGGGAGCCATGCTCCGGCTCAAAGAGAGTCAAGCTCTGCCCCAATGAACTGAAATCACCTGCGTTGGCACGAGTTCCGATTTGGCCTCGTTGATGAGGAGGCCGATCTGAGTGCAGATTTGGAGGGCCAGATCCCTGGACCGCTCTGCCTCCAGCCTGGAGGGGACTGCAATCAGCCAGTCATCCAGGTAAGGGTACACCCGGACCCTTCGGCGCTGCAGGAATGCTGTCACCACTGCCATGCATTTGGTGAAGACCCTGGGAGCTGGAGAGAGGCCGAAGGGCATGGACCAGAACTCGTAAAGGGATCCCTCAGCCCTGAAGTGGAGGAATCGCTGGTGAAAGCGGACGGATTGGGATGTGAAAGAACGTGTCCTGGAGGTCCAGAGAGCAGAACCACATGCCTCGTTCCAAGGATGAAATGATCTGAGCCAGAGTGACTATCCTGAAGGTACGAGACCTTAGGAACTTGTTCAGGTCATGTAGGTCTAGAATGGGGCGCCAGGCCCCCGTCCGTTTTGGGACCAGGAAGTACCTGGACACAAACCCTGGGTCTGGTGGAGGATCCACCACCTCCCTGATCACCTCCTTCTGGAGGAGCAGGGCAATGTTGGCTCAATGAGCCAACAGAGAGGCTGCAGACCCCGGTGCCCCCCCCCGTGGGGCGACGGCTTGATAGGGTGGGGACTGCTCGAATTCCAGAGGCAGACCCTTTCCTACCATTTCCAGCACCCAGTGGTCCGTGGTGGTATCGGACCAGGCGGAAAGGAAGTGGCGGAGCCGTCCCCCCATGGGGGGGGGAACTGGGGAGGAGTGACGAGGTTGGGGCGACACCCCTCAACCCGTTACTGGGCAGGCTTGGAGGAAGGGCCGACCAAGGGGCCTCCTGGACCTTTTCCTCCCGGCATCCTGCTGGAGGAAGCTGCAGGCTTGGCTTTGGGATGCCAAGTGCGAGCCTGCTGGCCCTGATGCTGGTGTTGCTGGGCCGAATGTGCCGCAGGGGCTGAAGGCCAAAAGGGCTTACGCTGCTGCTGGCATCCTTTGTCCTTCTGGGCAGACGTGACAGAGTCCAAGGTGGCACTGGACTTCTCGATTCTTTGCAGATGTCCCTCCACCCCGGGGCTGAACAAGTCGGTACCCAAGAAAGGAACGTCTACCAGCTTGTGCTGAGTATCTGCTGTAAAAGTGGAGATCTGCAGCCAAGCTCTGCGGCGCATGGCCACTGCGGCCGCTACTGACCGGACACACAAGTCAGCTATGTCCAAGGAAGTTTGGAGTTGCTGTTTGGCCACCGCCCTTCCCTGATCCCGCACCTGCTTGACCGTTGTCTGGAGGTCAGCCGGGAGATAAGGAATCACCTCATCCAGGGAGCCCAAAAGGGTGTGCGAAAAGTGCACCATCAGAACTGCTGAGCTGGCCTGACAAAGGCCTAGTGAGGAAGCAGCACAGACTTTCCACCTGGAGTAGTCCAGTTTCTTGGACTCTTTATCGGGTGGCTTGTCCACATCACGAGCATTTCCGGAGTGCCGGAAAATGCTGTCGATCACTAGCCCCTCCACGGAGGGGTGCTCTGAGAAATCGGAGAGTGAACCAGTGGGAACGGCATACTTTCGAGCCATCTAGGCCGAAGGTGCTGGACAACAAGCTAGCCGCTGCCATAGCTCCAGGGCCGGGCCAACAATGGCTTCAGCCACCAGGAAGGCCTACGTAGGGGAATCCCCTCTGTCCAGTATCTCCGTGAGGGGATACCTGGCCCGCTTTGAAACGGGTTCAAGCTTCATCCCAGTAGACTCTTATGAGCCGAAGCATTCCAAGGAACGAGGATGGGCTCTCGTCCACCGACTGACCCCCAGTGGACTCCAGGTCGATGGGCCTGGAGAACAGGGAAGAGTCATCGTCAGACTCCAAGGAGTCTGCAAAACAGCTGCCAAGGGGCTGAACCACCCTCCACCTGCCGAGGCCGATCAGGAGCGAGGGTGACCGACAACCGATGGGGCAAGCCCTGACCCGACCGAGAATCCTTGGTCGGGGCCCCAAATTTAGGTTGTGGAGGGGGGTTCCACCACAATGGGTGGCACAGCCGGTTTCAGACAAACAACTGGTGCTGGCTTCGGCTCCTCGATTACGACGAGGGGTTGTTTCGGCCGCTCTGGTGACAGCCACTTAATGGCTGGGGAAGGCGACGGAGTCGGCTTATTCCCGGACAAAAGGAGCTGCTGCCACATCAGATCCTCATAGCACTGACGCAATTTGCGCGGAGCCTATCTCGGAAGGGCAGACTAGGATGACGGTGCACGCTTTCCCGATGCTGAGACCGAGACCGCCGATGTCGGCGGGATCGACTGGACCGGGAAGAGGTCAGAGACCGAGACCTTCGGTGTTTCCGAGGGTGGGTTTGAGAGGGAGCGGGGGAAACCCGCTCCTCCCTCGGTTCAGGGACCTTAACCGGGGACTCCGGCACAGGAGGCACAGGCAAGTCCTCGGCTTCCACCAGGGGAACCGGTGAAGAAGGGCTGTCGTCTTCTCCAGTCGACAGCCCGTCAGACGGGTCGAGAAAATCTCGACTGCGTCAACGGGTGTCTCGGCTGGCTGACCTGATGGGGACACTGTGAAGCCAGTGGCCTTAGCCGCAACCTCGACCGAAGTTGAGTG